>CM046879.1:489183123-491668872 GCA_025667525.1 Glebionis coronaria | reverse complement strand
ATACATGAAATATATAATGTATACCACTCAATTCTCCTAGGTAATTCTATACTCATAAGCTAGTGGTCCGATCTTTCCAAAGATCATAAATGGACCTACAAAACTCTACATCAACTTTTCCATTTTACCAAAACATACCACCCATTACTATGGGTGAAACTTCCTACATAACTTTGTCACTAATCTTTAGTGGTTTCATCCTTTTCAACATAGCATATCTTGTTGCTCTCATCCTTTCCCACAAACACCGTTTCCACACTAGTAGTCTCTTTCACGGATTTTAGTCTACCATAAGGAAAACTCACCCTATACTTCCATATAGTGCCTCAAATGGCATTCATCGACTTCTTATATGATAACTATCATTATATGAAAACTCAGGCATCGCTAACGAGTTTCCCACATCCCTCTAAATCAGTCACCCAAGCTCTCAACACAACTCCTATACTTGTAGCAAATTCTCACTTCTTCCATCCTTTTCCAAGTAGCTGGATATACTCATATCCAATCACGTTCATCAACTCCCTTTAGTCCATACCACCAAACTACATAAAAATTCCAATTTCCTTACAAAAGTGATCTATGACGGTGTTTCACATATTCATTAGTTCATCATAACAAGGCTCTTCCAATCCAAATCAGCTTATGATCTATACATATCACCAAAAGGACAGTTATCTCAGTTAGTCTATCAACTGCCATCCAAATCCATGCTACAACTACTTCCATTAAATTTGGATAGCTCATTAGTAGAACCTATAAACTTCCTTCTCACTTTTCTCCATGAAAGTTTTTTTTTATACTCAACACTTTCTTTATACTTACACAATGTCTTACCTCCTAGGTCATAGTGCTCCTCATCTTGTCTCAGTTAGTCCAAGCCCTTCGTCCCTCATTACACACCACATCTATAACTCCTCATCCATTCGATTATCGATACTAAGCCTTCCAATCAAACAATATAGGTCAGTGCCATTTCCTTTCCACACTACAACAATATTAGCAGGCTTAGTGCCTTAGTCTACTCATTAGGCTATACCAAAATTTTACATTTGGTTCCTATCTCGACCTATTTCATTTATGATCCGCATCTATCCAGACTTCCTTCTCTTTCCTCAGCTCATGGCATAATCAAGATGCTATGCTTCCTGTCTTTCAAGTCATCTATACGTCAAAATTATCCAAGTAGCTTCACTTGTTTTCCTCGCGACCAGTTCTCCTACTCCATCCTAATAGGGACAGACTAGAGTTTTATGTGACCCCATGCGGATCACACTCTTATCTTATACCCATATTAGTTTCCATTTTTATAAACTAAGCTATATTTTAAATTCTTATTCAAATCTCATACTTCTATTTTGATTGCACCCAACATGAGGTACTTTCAATCATAATCTTCTAGGAATACTTGGTCCTCTCCTTCCATGGTTCTACATAATTCCTACACTATCCCATCCAACCGAAATTCCATACTTCATTCTATGGAAATAGTTAGTGCATTGGATAATGCATAATTGTCTCTTCCAAATATCTTTCATAACACCTTCACAAAACCGACTCTCTAATCACTTCTCCACGAACTTATTCAGCTCAACTTCACTACTCATCCCTCAATATTGATTGCAAAAAAATTATATCTGCGTAGTCACTCGACTCCCCTTGTTATTCCCACGAGTTCTTAATCCCCCATGTTATGTATTCACTTCATCACGATCCACTGGTTCATCTCTTTGTAGCTCCACTCCGGTACTCGATCTGTCCTTCTTCGTCACGAACCATACGAAGATTCCCATCATAGTGCTTGTCACCTTTCCAGTCCTTACAAATTCTGTGACTCCTTCGAAATCTATTGCATCCTTCTCGCAGCCGACACGTATTCCTTTCAGCTCCTTGCTTCACGATGTAGCTCTTCACACACTCCTTCTCGTCTCTATGATGTTACCTAGGAACTTCACACTACCCAGTAGCTTCTAACTTCAACTCATCTACCACAATATTTCTAAAGGTACTTCCACCCCTCAATGGCTCACTCTTCCTTACTTGTTGTACTTCACCATTAATCAGCCTCCTACCAATCATTCTTTTACATCCATGTTTTCCTTCACGTGTCTACTACTACCTTTCCTCCATAACTATACCAATTCCCTTGCGTGTTATTTGCCCCACATTACCATTAGTAGAAACTTTTGACTCTACCCTCACATCCGCTAGTACTTTCATCAATCTCCTAATGGTACTTCAACCAACTTCTCATAGCATGACATCTCGTTCCCATGACTAGTCAACTAACTTTACTTACTCCCTTATTCCCGTAACCAATCTAAGTTTCAAAACTACACAAATCTTAATCATTCCTTCAACACAACCTTTAAACCAAAATACATCTCTCCATTCTAATATCTATCCATAAGTAATACTACCCAACTCTATCCTCTCATCCTAACGTTTCCCCAACCGCATAACTAAATTAACCATGACGTGTACCAAAAGAATTCCAAACGGCCGCATCCCATAATAAATATAGGGTAAACCGAAATGTCAACCATAATGAACCCTAGCCAAAACAACTAAAAACGAAAGAATGTAATCTGAAAGATTCAATGGAGTGTGCCAACAACGAAATATTAGACTCGTCACGATTAGTATTACCAAATTTCAATATCTTAGAAAATTTTAAATTTTCATTCTCAATTAGTTACTTCACATTAGGACCATATTTTAACACCAATAAATGAAATCATAGTCATATTTTACCATCTTCGTTACTATCAAAGGGCATAACTCAGTTAGTGTACTAAAACTCACTTTATATATCATCTCCTTTAAGAATAAACTCATCTTTTATCTTAATTATATCAAAGGTATCCACTAGTTAGTATAGTATAACGTTATTCTAACCATTATCTTGTTTACTCACATTAAACTCATTTCACTTGTTATTATGAAACCAATACGTGTTTATAAAATATGGTGTTTTTATTCACTTTATTCTATATTATAAATATTTTAAACAATCCATTTAGGCTTGTTATAACAAACTACTACACGTTTACAAGGTGTGGTGTTATTATTATCATTATTATATTAAAATCTTCCTTTTTACTATTTCCTTCTATTTAAATACTTCTAAAACTTTAACTCCACTTTTAAGAAAATTATCGTAAAATTTCTTTATCCTTTATATGTACTATCACATGTTACCTAGAAAACTAATCCATTCATTGTCAATATATTTTTTTAACTTATTACCAATAAACTTAAAGAAAAGATATGTAAGTCAGGATATCATACCGTACACTTACAAAGTATTTTCAAAAACATTTTCCTTTAATTAGCCAGACTCCTTTGCAAGAAAATTTGGTAGTTCTCATCAATTCAAATATATACCCGAATGTAGACACACTTCAAAATATTCAAAACATCGTTGGAACTCCATCAAACTCCAGCACTAATAAACTATTTAAACACGAGAGAACACTAGGTACGTTCAAGTTTTAATAACTATTGAACGACCGTATATCATAACATAACATCTACTAGTATATATACCTCCGCATGTATATACCTATTAAATCTACCAAAACATACTCGTTATCATACATGTCAAGTCAATCGATCACGTCATACAATCGTTTTTCCATACGAGTAATCACCATCTCACCATCTCACCATGCCACAACAAGGCATAAAACCCATCACCAAAACCAACCCATATCGTGTGACCCCATAATCACACAACACGACTATAACCCAAAACATATAACACAAAAACTATAGCCATATCACAGGCAACCATTACATAAACCCTTATTATACAAATACCCAAAATACAGATCTCATCATATATAAGCATGTACTAACCCCTTTCTCATGCAACCATACTTGGAAGTCCATCGGTGTTGTGGCACGTATATAATTACGTAGGCCTCCATAATTATATATATCCCCTTTCACCCATGTACTCTCTCCTATGATGACACTTATAAGAAATTAGTACTACACGAAACACATATATCTACCACATATATACCACATAAAATACACTCTATATATATCGTATAGGTAAAATAAGAACATCTCATACGTCAACCCCAACTTCATTCATAACTCGAGGCTCAATCGCCAAATCAAATCAATAACAATAAAATATCCAACATTAAAAAAAATGACCATAAACGTTGAGGCGGAAATTCGAATCTACTACTAGTCGCAGACTCAACATCGGTACTATCCTAATATTACCTAGCGCACCTCTTCTTCTACGCGACATGGGTAACACTAAATGGATTCCTACACTTCCGGTTCATACGTCGCATCAATAGAAAATAAATGAATATACTTACATATATTATATCTCAATAAGTAAGTATGAAAGTAAATAAATATCTAAAACGAAATTAACACTTAAGCACTCCATATACTATAATGCACACATACCCCTATGACACCTACATGCATGGACCCTTAAGCTATAGACTAGGATACTAGACTAGGCAATCTAATTTTCTATAACCATTGTCTCTGATACCATTCTGTCACACCCCACCATGACGGAATATGGGACGCGACGTATAGATATCATCACAACAATAGCGTGTCTATAGAGATAACTAAATGAATTAGAAATATCATAAATGATGACACAATGTCATGAAGATATCACAAACAATGCAGGCGTCTAGGTAAGTAGGTAACAGGTCTACCTCTTACCAAAGACATACAATTAACAAATAACAAACATATAGGTGTCTACAAAGTATCACTTATTCAAACATAAGTAAAGACTAAGAGGAAAGGGGGTTCCTCGAATACAATCCTAAGCCTCCCAGCTAGCCACTCTTATTATCACGCTTAACCACATTATCACCTGAAAGAGACACTAAAACACGTCAACATAAAGTTGGTGAGAGTCATAGGTTTAGACTCCAACCCCAAAATAGTTATAAGCTATGAATAAAAACCATCAATAAAAGAACATATGGACAATGTGTTACAATTATGCATTAACAACTACCATTCAAGATTAACCATACAATCACAATTCCAAGGCACCAAGCCTTACCAATAACCAAAATTTCTAAGGCTCCCAGCCTTACCAATAACCATGGTCCCATATGCGCCCATACACCTATGAACCAATCCCAAGGCCCCGCCTTGTCAACATCCCCTTGGTACCAAGTCAAACTACAATAACTATCAAGAATCGCATAGCAGTTAGTCACATAAGTGTACACACAAGTCCATCACAAACCATAAAAACATTCACAACATTATTTAGAAAACCATACAGTGTCTCTTCCATCCCATCTGGAAGTCAAATCATTTATAGCTCATAAAAACATGGGACTATGAAACTCACCTGAACAAGCTTCTCCAAGTACCCGCACTCTAGCAAAATCTAAACACACAAACGTATACAATCAAGACATGAACCACATACCAAAATTGCTCATCAATCTATGATGGATATCTAACCTTGTCCTACAAGTTAAACCCATTTATATGCCATATGCATCTCATGACACCCCTCTATAAAGCCCTTAACTTAGTTTAGTTCATAACTCGCACTGTTAACATTTAACCCAAAACAGTCTCGTTTTTCATACCTTAAACTATGGGTCGAACACCCACTTAACCAAATCAACTTTCTCTGTAAAAGAAACCCTATGACCTTACATATGTTAGCTAACTCTCCCCTTTAACCGCAACCTTGAAGACACTGTTACGGCCTTGATATATATATATATATATATATATATATATATATACATATATATATATATATATACATATATATATATATATATATATATATATATATATATATATATATACATATATATATATATATATATATATATATATATATATATATATATATATATATATATATATATATATATATATATATATATATATATATATATACATATATATATATATATATATATATATATATATATATACATATATATATATATACATATATATATATATATATAAATATATATATATATATATATATATATATATATATATATATAGATTTATTTTCATGTAAACACCACTCTTAAAATAAAAACAGTAAGAACCAATTATAAACTGACACGTGGAATTTGTAATTAAATTAATAGTGAAATAAAATTAAATAAAAAATGAACATATAAGGGTATATTCGGTATTTTACAAGCAAACTTGAGCCTCATTATATCCAATAAAAACTTAAACCGTTTCTTTTTTTCATTCGGCTGTAACATATCTGAAAATTTTACCACATCTTTTGATTTTATATCAAGACATGTTGTAATATGAAAATGGGTCTCGTATGTTAAGGAAGAAAAAAAAAGTTAGAGTGGTCGAAGATGATGAAATATTATATGATAATTTTTATTCATAAAATATTAATAGTTTTTTTTATACTTAATCCTTTTTAATGCACAATAATATACGAATTGGCACGCTGTGATAATTTTTTTTTGCTAAAAAGGAGTTACTGTACAAATAGGGGTGTAAACGAGTCGAGTCGAGCCGAGTACTGTCAAACTCGAACTCGACTCGAATAGAAAAACTCGAGCTCGATCGAGCTTTATATTTCTTGCTCGAGCTCGGCTCGGCGTATAAAGCTCGAGCTCGAAACTCGACTCGAGCTCGATTGTTATCAAATGTCATGTTCGAACTCGATAAATATTCGACATGTCAAACTCGACTCGACTCGATTTATGTATATAAAAAGTTAAAAATATTTTAATTAAAGCTCACGAGCTTCTCGAGCCGAGTATATTGGAGCTCGAGCTCGACTCGAATATATGCTCGAGCTCGACGAGTCAATTTCGAGTAGTTCACGAGTCGATCTCGAGTAACTCACGAGTTGCCTCGGGTAGTTTACACCCCTATGTACAATGCACTAGTGTAATAATTTAGAGTTTCTAACTTATAAAAATCTAAAGTAATACAAATATTTTTGAACCTTTATATTTGTCTATCATTCAAACGTTCTAAACTATTTGATTGATTGTTATGTATATATGATCATTATGTAATAGTTTTTGCATGTTGTTTAAGTTATTTGAAACTGCTCCCGTCAATAGCAATCGTCAATTTTCGGATCGAGGATCATTTCATATCACTATATGTATTAGTGATGATAATGTAGTCTCGTTGTATGTAGTGACACATTAAATAAATGATATATATATATATATATATGACATATATATAGTGACACATTATTTTTTAGATGTAGTAACACATAAAAATGATACATTGATAAATAGTGGCACGTAAAAATATTATATTTTTAATGATAAATAGTGGCACATTTTTTTTAGATGTAATGACACATTAAAATAAACAAATTTTTAGTGATAAATAGTGACATGTAATTTCTTATATGTAATGACAAATAAAAATCACGTTATTCTTTTTAGATATGACACTCTTTTAGTAATAAATAGTGACTCATTAATTTTAGATGTAAAGATAGATAAAAATAACACATTTTTAGTGATAAATAGTGGCACATTATCATTTTTAGATGTTGTGACACATAAAAATGAAACATTTCAGTGATAAATAGTGACACACTATTTTTTCGATGTAGTGACACATAAAAATAAATAATCTTTTACTGATAAATAGTGGCATGCTATTTTTTAGATGCAATGATATAAAAATGACACATTTTTAGTGATAATTGGTGACACATTATTATTTTCCGATATAGAGATATAGATGACATATTCTATTGATAAATTAAGTCTTTCGATGTACTTACACGTTAAGACATTTCAAAAGTTTGAAAAAGTTGATACGTTGACTTAACGAGTTATTAAAATTTGTAATAAAAATTCGTTTCATGTGACACTACAAGTGTGGAGAAAGATTAAATGTGTCCATGCACGTGTATAGTCGGCCAAAAAATATGTGCATTGCTCAAAGTTAAAAAAATTGGTTAATAATAAATTACTATTTATTAAACATGATGAATACAGGACATTAAAAAATTTAGTTAACGGTCAAATGAACAATTTACTGTGCAAATTGCCATTACTATAAAAACTTTATTACAAAAATGCCATTGCTAATTAATTAATTATAAAAATTTAATCTTGTTTATAATAATTGATCTAACGATCCAAAATGGTTCTTATTGTTTTTATTTTAAGACGGTTCCTACAATAACGCTCCTCTATATATATATATATATATATATATATATATATATATATATATAGGGGAACGTTCAATGCAAAACCACTTTTTTGTTACAGAACTTACAGAACCAACTTTTTATATGTGAAAATGCATGATGTACATGATCTTAATGCAAAGTGGCAGTTTTGTAAATATTAATTACTCATATATTTCAAAAGAAATTAAGTTAAGGGCAATTTTGGTATTTTTCTTTTTCATTATTTTTTTTAATTTTCTTGAATTTTTTAATTAAAAATACGATTGTTAAGAACCTGATTGGTTAAAAGCTTTTTTATAAAAAAATTGCATATATGTTATTTTTAAATATTATTACATTACATAGGTTTTTACCAAACTTGTTTTTTTTCTTAAAATGATACTTGCATGTGTTTATGGGGTGCATTATTTTCAAAAAGAAAAACAAAAAAACATAAACATACACAAGCAAAATCATATATACAACACATACCGAATTTGATATCAATTGAAATAAAATTTATATACAAATGTATGTCGCTAAACAATGATGTGCAAGAGATTCAAATCACGTGTGCACTCCTCAAGAAAAAACATGCACGGCTTCGAAAACATATACGCACGACATTTAAAACATATATGCACGGCTCTAAAAACATATATGTACGACTTCGAAAACATATACGCCCGGTTTCAAAACATATACGCCCGGCTTCGAAAACATATACACCCGGCTTCGAAAACATATATGCGTGCTTCAAAAACATATATGCACGGCTTCGAAAACATATATGCACGCCGCCTAAAATCACAAGCATATCCATTGATTATCTTCATCAAATACCATCATTTTTATGATTGAGCCATCCCACTGAAACAAATATAGGAGTAAACATAAAATTAGTTAAATCAAATTAAATCGTAAACTTAAAATAATAAAATATATGTGATTGGACTAATTCATGTTGATAGTACTGTAATGTTGGTAAGTCATCCTACTGCTTTTAGACAAGAAACCGTAGCATTTGCCCATCGAATTGCATCTTATCATAGACATAAAAGCTTGTAATCATATTTTATCTATTAACTTCATATTTAATCAATCAACATCATATTTTAACCGAACAAAAAAAACTATAACATATAACAATTCTTAATCGTAACTCTTATCACAGAATTAACTAGTTTTAATAATGCTAGGCCAAATCAAATAATCAAATGAAGACAATCATTCACTTTTCCAATTACACAAACAATTATTTTTTCTAAACCAAAAATGTAAAGTATTTTACGTTACATACTATAGCAAATTAGGAAATGTTTATAATAGGAACAAATATCACAGATCCTTACTCACAAAAACTATTAAAGATATGATAACACAAAGAACACACCTGAATAGAAGCCACCACTAACAACATACAAGTATGTTCTATATAGTCAGTAAACTTCATTTAAATGGGCTGAGTTTGTTGTTCTTTGGTATTCTTTCATCCATATCATGATGACCAGATTCGTAAACACGACCGCACCTTCAAATCATAACTTGAGACTCAACCAGAATAAAAGTCTACTGTGTTTAAGAAATTGGGTATGTGTATCAACACCAAATATAAAAGTCGTCTAGGTGATTTTTTTCCGGCCGAACGAGGAATCTACAATGAGAGAGAGAGGCGGCGGTTATTTTTGGGGTTGGATCTAGGTTTTGATGAAGTAACGTAGATGGAAACTGTGATATAGTTTCTAGCTTTTGTTGGGATTTGGAAAATACCTGTTTTGCCCTTTATGCATTTGCTTTTTACATTATATTTATAGAACTGACATGTTGCATTTAGGTGTGTACATCATGCATTATTAATGATAAAAAACTGGTTCTGTAAGTTCTGTAGAAAAAAATGGTTCTGTGTTGAATACTTCACTATATATATATATATATATATATATATATATATATATATATATATATATATATATATATATATATATATATATACATATATATATATATATATATATATATATATATATATATATATATATATATATTTACCTATCCAGAATTTACTGATTTTGAACATATGAAAAGTTTATTATGATCAGAGGGTCTTACCATAACCCATTTGTTTAGAACACCTCCAAATCTTTTATTTGATATATAATCTAAGTCTCATGTTCGTTTGAAGGTTCTAAAATAACCTTAAGTACCCCAAACAATTCAAAACATAAAATGAAAACAGGTTGATCCAAAAACTGTTTTGACACCCGACTGATGTAACCTGTTTTTGACCCACTTCCATTCCTCCAATTTAGTTCTCGTTTCTTTCATTTGAAAGCCAACTCAATTACCTTTCCAGGGACATAAGATTCGAAAATTAAAAGTTTATAAAACTCTAGATATGTTCAAAACAATAACCTAAAAATACTGCCCAATTTTTAAAAATGAATTTAACATAATTAACCAAATTAATTACCCTCATCATGTTTAATCATTAACCCTAATTATTCTAATCATGTATATATCATTGTGATAACATTAAATTAAAGATTTTCTAATAAACACTAACCTAGATCCATCATATAATGATTAAGAAAGAATTAAAAACAATTTAATTAAAAGGGTTTGAAGAGTTTACCTTAGATTTTTGAAAAACAAGATTTTTGATGAACTAATTTTTTCCATGGATTTCGAATCACTCATGATCTCCAGGGATTTTATGATGTGTTTTTATTAATAAAAAGTTTTTGTATATTTTCCTAACAAGTCCTTGGCCCAATACAAAAGTCCGGTTCCTCTTTTTCCCTTTTTTCCCTTTTCTTTTTCTTTCTTGCATCCCAAAACCCACTATACCCCTTTAATTTCATTTTTTTCTTTTTATTATTAATAATTGTATTAATAATATTACCTTAATTTTCCTTAATTTATTTCAGCTCTTAAAGCCTCCAAAAGCTCAAAACCATAAAACTAGTCAAATTTGCGCGTATACCGTAAAAGACGTAAAAATATACAGTTTTATAAAAACTCTTGAATATGAAATAAACTAATTAACTAAGTCCTAAATGACTTAAAACCATCCCAAAAAAATACTCCCGTGACTAAATACCTCTTCCGAGACCCCTAAATGCAAAACCCTAAACCGTAAAAATACGATTTTCTATAATACATATACGTATACGTAAAACCACTAAATAACACCATCTCATTTCATAGTCACTACCATGTGGGCTCATGAACATGAAATAACCGTTCCTCGATTTACTTATGAGTACCATATACCCATAAACGATATCCAAACCTCACTCCAAACACACAAAATAAACACATAAGCACATAAAAGCACATATTTGCACAAAACACCTTAAACTATAGTCTAAGTCACGAACCCAAAAACCATGGTTGTCACAGGCACGACTTCTACGGACTTACGATTGATTTTATATGATTTTTTAAAGTTTGCAATAATCTGTGTCGGACTGACCGTGGTTCCTTATTGATAATGAACCTCGTGGAACAATTAAGGAACCGTGGGACAGAATACAAAAAATGAGTTTTTGACCAAAATCATTTGGTAACTTTTTGGAAGGACTTAGGCCTCTAAAAAATCATTTTAGACACATAAAACTCGTATTTTAGAGTTAATTATGACACAAAAGATTTTTATACTTCCAAACATGAAAAGATATGTTATCAAGCTATTATACAAAGTTCATTTAACACCAAAACTTGCACGAATGAAACAAAAAATCACATTTCATATGTAATCACTCTTCATGTACAATGTGATACAAAGATCGTTTCTTATTTAAAAAACCGTTTCCATTTTTAAAAACCATTTGTTTTTAAAACGAGAGCAAAGATCGATCCAAGCTTTAAAGTACAATATACTTAAAAGATTTTGAATAACCATGCTTTGATACCAATTGGAGAAACTAGATCGGGGTTGAATAGTTGCTAGCTAATTTTCAAAACATTTCGTTTAATCCACTGACCGCGGTTCCTTAAGCAAGGTCGCGGTTCCTTATTAATAAAGAACCGCAGGTTCTTTAATGAACGACTGACAGTGGTTGCAAACCATTGTTACATGATAAACAATAACAATCATTTGTATCAAATTCCTTATCAAGCATGACTAGATATGAGATGTGTTTGATATAGAAATAAACAACAAGTAAGTAAACACACAAACACATCAAATCAAGAGTACATCAAACAATAGTCTAAACACTAAGAACACATGTACTAAGCCATAGCTTTTCTGTAACTAAGATGTTTAGACTAAAGGATGCACACTTGACCATAATCTAAACATGAAGCACACACGTACTAAGCCTTAGCTTTTCCGCAACTTAGATGTTTAGATTATGATACGCACACAACACACAACATACAAATGCATCTATAATAGTAAAGACATAAATGTAAAGGAAAGTACCGACACGATGATTTATAGTGGTTCGATCACGAAGCTCCTCTTCGCCCTATTCCACTCCTCGAGTACCCAACTCAAGAGTTACTTCACTAGTCAACAAAACTCCTTTCAAGGCGGAGAAAACCATACACGTCGCTTACACATTTCTAACACTAAGCTAGATGTCGAGTCCTAATCTTAGGTAGGACCAATCTACACAACGTCGCCTACTTCACCATTTTCTGACACAAAGTAGACTCATAACACGGTGGCACCTCACTCCCATAAATCAAGTGCTCACCCCTACACGGCGGGTTGTTCATAAAATGAGTCTTAGCATGACTCTGATCATCTTTGAACTTCAAACCTTGCCCCAGAAATGGTCTCACATGAGACTCCTAAATGCGCATCCTCTCAAACCTAGCTCTTTCCTCCTTGAATCTTTCAAATTCAGCACCAAAATTATTAACTTCGCCTTCACTCCTATTTTCCACAGCTTCATTCTCTTCTCCATCCTCGTCTATCCATACATTGTGACCTTGCGTGTTCGGAGAAAATGATCCACCTCCAACTCTAACAACATACTCATCCCCATTACCATTAGGAGGTTCTTCGGCCATTTTCTACAAATACAAAAAATTTGAGGGTACATAAGGTCATTATTGAAAATTATATATATGCATGCTCATGCAATGCAAATGTAGTACATATGCTATAATATGCCACAATATGATGATTATGCAATGCTTGCAAAACAAATTACGATGGCAAGTACGTACTTTCAACAATATCAATACATTATCATAGTATTTACTTAATAAATACTCGGGATTTCTTTACAGTTTTGAGGGATACATCTATAGTATAAAACAAAAACTAAAAGTAATCTTACCGGAGCCTCGCGGAGAAGTTGCGTGCTTTTGTGAAAAAAAATTCGACGCTAAAGTTATAGTTTAGGACCTTTTTCAAAACCTACCTAGTTCTCTATAACTTGTGGCTCTGATTACCAATCTCTAACACCCCTAAATTTACTGCGCAGCGGAATACACATTTGGGGTGCTAGACACAAGCATCATTACACAAGGTACATTGAACGTGTTGGAAATACGTTTTTACGTATTTAGAAAGATTCGGTCACTCCGACAATATATTAAGTTGTAGCTCGTAGTCTAGATATCTTACATTAAGTAAACAAGGAAAGGCCTAGTCCATGTTGTGTATGGAAGGCCCAAATGCAAGCCCAATCCCATTTTATGGGCTTGGTATATAAACCCTCTCCTTAGATGGAGAGGGTAGTGTGGTTCTTCATTTTACACATAGTGAAAAGTGTTTTTCTTTCACTTTCTCTCTCTAAGTGTATGTGTTCTCACCATCTCTCTATCTTTTTCTCTCTCTAAAACATAAGCAAGATGTACATATCCTACAAATGGTATCAAGAGCCATGGGATGATTGTATTGTTCATGTGTTTGTGTTCTTGATTCATACGCCTATTTTGATCCATTTTTACACGAACCAATTTTTTTTTTGTGTTTTTGATGGTTTTTTCTTGATACAAATCTTCTACATGGTTGTGGTAGGGATTTGGTATAGTTACTTTGGCTAAAAACACAAAATTTTTGGGTGTTTTGATCATTTTTTGGCTTAAAATCACGAATTGGTTGAGTTTTGTCCGAGAAAAGTGGGATTTATTCTGATAAGGTCATCGGAAAAGGGTTTATAGGACATTCCGATCAGTGTAATCATAATAGGGTTTAGGGATTCCGATTTTGGTACATTCCGATTAGGTATTCCGATTAGGTATTCCGAGTAGGCATTCCGATTTGGCACATTCCAAAAAGGAACATTTCGATTTGGCACATTCCGAAAAGGGACATTCCGATTTGGTTTATTCCGATTAGGGACATTCCGATCAAGGTTATTCCGATAAGGTTTATTCCGACGACTTTCCGACAGATATTCCGATCACTATTCCGATCAACATTCCGATCATCAAAAATTATTCCATAAAAAATTTCGTGTGTAATTTTGACTTGGAATTTTTGGTTTATCGAGGACATATTTTAGGGGATTTTAACATTGTTTCTCGACTTCAACTCACAACAACAAACACATTTACTTTCTTTCATTGATCGATCAACGTTTGTAAATCTTAACTTATTGAAATGGAGTACACATCTCTTACGGATAAGTCCATCCTCTCGGGTACGGATAATCGTCCACCAATGTTGGTGAAGACTATGTATGAGGAATGGGCTTCCTGAATGGAACTTTACATGTTGAACAAAGAGAATGGACATCTCATTTGGGCATCGGTGCTCAATGGACCATTAGATTATGGTACAGTGACGGAAGGTACAACTACTCGTCCTCGCACAACGGGTGAGTTGACTAGAGATATGAAGATTCATGACAAATGTGATAAGTATGCTACAAACATCATTCTCCAAGCCCTTCCTCCAGATGTCTACAAACTCGTCAGCAAACATAAAGTTACCAAAGAGTTTTGGGATAGAATTCGTGTTCTCATGCAAGGCACCTCGTTAACTAAACAAGAGCGAGAGTGTAAGCTTTATGATACTTTTGATAAGTTTGCCTATGTGCTAGGGGAGACTCTCAATGATTACTATCTGAGATTTACCCTATTGTTGAATGAGCTCAATATCTATGGCATGACGATTCCTACCTTTCAATTGAACACCAGGTATTTGAACACTCTTCCTTCAGATTGGAAAAAATACGTGACGGATGTTAAATTGGCTAAGGACTTGCATAACACCAATGTGGATCAACTTTAAGCTTTTCTTCAACAACACGAATGCCATGTGATCGAGGCTCAGTTGTCTACACCTCAAGTTCATGATCCACTTGCAATGTATGCTTCTCAACAAAACATGGCTTATACTTATCAAAAACCATCATACTTGCAGCAACCACCACCACACACCTATCAACAACCATCTTATCAACCACCAATAATGCCACAACAAGCATTTCAACAAGGTGTTCATCAACAATATTTTCCGCAGCAACCACAATATCAGACATCACCATCACAAGCCAACACTTCTCCAATGGGCTATACTCCTCAGCAAGGATATTTTCCAATAGAAGCACAACCAGAAAAAGCTTTCTACTCTAATGAACTTCCACCAATCCAAGCACCGGTCTTTACTCCAAATTATACGCCAACTGATGTTCTAAACCATCTCACAGCCTACTTGTCAAAACTTGTTGCAACTAGAGGATTTCCACCAACAAACAATCAGCTCCGCACCTCATCAAATCCTCGACAACAAGCCACTGTTCAAGATGGTCAAGTGACGGTGCAACCAATTCAGGGAAGGCAAAATTCATATGGACCTCCTACAAGGATTGGGAACAATCAAGCTGTGAATTCTCAAGCTAGTGGAAATGGGAGTCCTATTGGTCCTAAGAAGGTTGTGACTTGCTACAATTACCGAGGACAAGGTCATATGGCTAGGGAATGCACTCAGCCAAAAAGGAGGAGGGATGATGCATGGTTTCGTGAGAAGATGTATTTGGTTGATGCTCAGTCTAAGGGGAAGATTTTGGATTCAGAGGAGTGAGCATTTCTTGCAGACCCAGGGGCAGCAGATACTGAAGGCATTGCAGTCGTTTCTACTTCTAATGCAGCTTATCAAGCAGATGATCTTGACGCATATGATTTGGATTGTGATGACATTCACTCTGCCCAAGCTGCTCTCGTTGCTAATCTCTCTCACTACGGTTCTGATGTCGTCAGTGAGGTACCAACCACATCTAATAATATTGATGATAACCAACATCAAGTTGGGCATGAAAATGACAACCTCGAACAACATTCGGGAACTAGTAACTCAAATGATATGGTACCCAATCCTACACATTTGAGTGAACCTCAACCAAATGCTACGACGGGTATGGCATCTTATGCTCAACATGATTTGGTCATGGTGCCTAAACATATTATTGATCAAATGCATATGGCTCTCAGACAATCCGTAAATACGAATTCCACCCTAACTGCTGAGCTTGCGTTGCATAAAGAAAAGGTCAAAGCTTTTGAAATGGTCCCTCAAGCAGAGAAAATAACATGTTCTGAATTTGACCAATTTCGTTTTGAAAAGATTGAACACTTGAAAGAAATAGAATCATTAAAAGCTAATCTCTCCAATGAATTAAAAGAAAAAGAGTCGGTTGTCAATGATTTTCATAAACTTAAAATGGATTTCGAAACTCTCGAGTCTAAAAAGTTTGAATCGGAAATTAATGCTACCAAACTTCTTAAATTCAAAGAACAAAAGCTTTTAAAACAATACGCTTCCACAGAAAAGGTTCATCTTTTAACTAAATCATTTAAAGAACTCGAACTTAAACGTCTTCAAGATTTACCACCTAATCCCGGTTATGCAAAACAAGATCAGGAATATATTCCGTGTCTTTATGATATGAACCTAATTGGCAAATCGAAAGAAGCACCTTTTGTTCGTAGTTCTGAGGAGACACAGTCACTTGCGGATGAAACTCATTCTAAAATGCTTTCAAAATTCCATACAATTGATTATGATCAATATAACAAAGATCAATTGTCTAAAAAGACCCGCATTCGCTTACAAAAGGAATTAGCTGAATTGACAGTTCTTGTGCCCCAAAGTTTGTCAAATGAAAACCCTCCTAGTACGTCTCCTACACTCGTCAAAACGGATTTAACGAAGTTAATTCCACCGGTAAGTAAGGCGTCCGTTAACTTAAATGCGATACACCAACACTTAGCCGATTTTGACAAGGTCATTTTGGAACGTACGACGGCTTCGGCCATAACGGAAGGTGAATGGAGCTTTGAGCACACTAGAGCTGCGTTTCGAGACGAAATTGTTACGTTTGTAAAGAATGTTAAGGCTTTTCTTAGTAATCTTGATCAAGATTTGCTTTTGGAAATAGAAGAAGTTAGACGTGTTTTCAATGAAATGGATGATGCTTATGAAAACAGTTTACTTGAAATAGAACGGGTTTCACGCCAAAATGATCAGCTTCTGAAGCAAGTGATGTCTCATGATATAGTCTCTGTCTGTGTGAATAAAAGTGTTGATAATGATTCTATTGTGCATAATGTTGAATCTGTGGATAATGTGGTAGATAGTACTTGTCACGAATCTGACGCTGAATTTTTAAAGCTTCAAGATTCATATTCTTCGCTTTCAAAACGTTTTGATGAGATTCAAACACATTGTATTTCGCTTGAATGCAAGAAAAAATTTATTCAAGAAATCTTTGAAACGTCATTCGAAGGTGTTAATATCGATGATGCAAACTTTGAAAAGAATTTTCAATTGAATTTACAATCAAAACAGCGTCAGCCAAGTGACAAAGTTGCTACATCTTTACCGATAGAAATAGAGAAATCTAAGGAGCTTAACTGTGTGAACGTACTTGAGGCCGCTGAGAATTTTAAACTTGATCTCGATAATCGAGTTTCCAAGATTTTGTCCAAAGTTGATAACTTAAAACAGAAAAATACACGACTCTTCAATTTAGTAAAGCCCGCATGTGCTAATACCACTGCACATAATCAATCGTTGATTGAACAATTGAATCGAAAGTCGGTGGAAATATCTGATTTGAGGGAACAAATTTGTGATAAAAATCTGGTCTTGGCTGAGTTAAAGGAAACACTTCGTACTCTAAAAGGTAAGAATGTTGTGGATAATGCAGCCACTGTCTCAGCATCATCCTCTAGTGCAATCAAAAGGAACCTTATAGCCGTCACACCATTTAATAAGGGCCCTAGGACTAAACTATCTTAAACATTGGTCACTAAAGATAAGGCGGAATCAAAACCAGCTTCTAATATTCCCATGTTCCCTTCTACAGGAGTAAGCACCACTACTAAGGCTCAAAGATCTAAGCTTAAAAGAAACAAGAAGAATGATAGGATCTTGCCCCCATCTAGTAGTCAAGTGAAGAAGAAAGTAGAAGCCCATCCTAGGAATGTTATTTCTGTTTTGAATAAAAAGAATCATGTAGCTAAACCTAAAGGCTCTGCGGTTGTGCAGCGTTCTAAGCCTACTGTGAATTCTAATTTGAAATGTTGGAATTGCAATGAATGTATGTTTTCTAGTCTTCATGATTCTTGCCTTATTGACCATGTGAATGAGATGTATGCCCGGAAACATGGATTAGAATGGAAACCGGCTGGGAAAGTTTTAACCCAAGTTGGTTGGATGTGGCGCCCCACTGGTAGAACTTTCACTATAGTAGGAAATATGTGCCCTTTAACTAGGATCACTCCCACTAAAGCGAAGAAAGTGTGCCCTTTAACTAGAAGTACCAAGGCTACCAAGACACAAGTGTGTCCTTTAACTAGGAACACCGACACTACCCTAGCAACCAAGTGCCCTTTAAATAGGTCTACTCCCACTGTAGTGCCCGCGAATAATCCAAAACCTAAGAAAGTTGGAACAGTAAAACCTGTTAGTGCTAAGACTCACATTAGAAAACGCAGGAAATCTAAGGGTCACAAAAATGTTAGCAATTCTGATGATATTTTATCTGTATCTGCTAACACTCCGGAACCAATAGTTTCCAATGCATTGTCTACTGTTGTTGAAAATAGGTGGTCCAAATTGTTCTCTGGTATTTGGACTCTGGTTGGTCCAAGCATATGACCGGAGATCGCTCTCAGCTCAGAAATTTCGTCAGCAAGTTTCTTGGTACGGTTCGATTTGGTAATGATCATATTTCAAAGATAATGGGTTATGGTGAATATCATATTGGGAATGTTATTATTTCAAGAGTGTATTATGTGGAGGGTCTCGGTCACAACTTATTTTCTGTGGGACAATTTTGTGATGCAAACCTAGAAGTTGCTTTTCGAGAGCATACCTGCTTCATTCTTAATTTGGAAGGGGTTGATTTATTGAAAGGTACTCGAGGGAATAATTTTTATACTTTCTCTCTACAAGACATGATGGCCGCTTCTCCCGTATTTCTTCTCTCCAAAGCATCAAAGATTAAGTCATGGTTATGGCATCGACGGTTATCTCATCTTAACTTTGACGCTATTAATCATTTGGCAAAAAACGAACTTGTTCGTGGTCTTCCTAAACTTTCATTTCACAAGGATCATTTGTGTTCCGCGTGTACAATGGGGAAAAGCACTAAGAAGTCTTACAGACCCAAGACTGAAGACACCAACCAAGAGAAACTTTATCTGTTGCATATGGATCTTTGTGGGCCAATGCGTGTTGAACGTCTTAGTGGCAAAAAGTACATCCTCGTCATTGTCGATGATTACTCTCGGTTTACATGGGTGAAATTTCTTAAAGCAAAAAATGAGGCACCTAAATTCATCATCGGATTTCTCAAGATGATTCAAGTGCGTCTCAACACTACTATCCGACGCATTCGTACAGATAATGGAACCGAATTTGTGAATCAAATCTTGCGTGATTATTATGAAGAAGTTGGCATATCTCATGAAACATCCGTTGCACGCACTCCACAACAAAACGGTGTCGTTGAAAGGCGAAATCACACACTTATGGAAGCTGCTCGAACGATGTTAATTTACGCAAACGCTCCATTGTTTTTATGGGCAGAAGCAGTATCTACAGCAGTGTACACCCAAAACCGGTCACTAATTCGTAAATGCCATGGTAAAACACCTTATGAGCTTCTCCATGGAAAAGTACCAGATTTATCATATCTTCATGTATTTGGTTCTCTATGCTATCCAAATAATGATGGTGACAATTTGGGAAAACTTCAACCAAAGGTTGATATTGGTATATTCATTGGTTACGCACCCGCAAAGAAGGCATACCGAATCTACAACCATAACTCTCGCAAGATCCTCGAAACTATGAAAGTTGATTTTGATGAGCTGACAGCAATGGCTTCTGAGCAAAGCAGCTCTGAACCCGCACTTCATGAAATGGGACCCAGTAACATTAGTTCTGGTCTTGTCCCAAACAACCCCACTTCATCATCATTTACACCACCTTCTAGGACTGAATGGGATACGTTGTTTCAACCGTTCTTTGATGAATTCTTTACTCCTCCAAGTATTGTTGCTCCAGAACCTGAAGTAATAGCTCTGGTAACCGAAGTTGTCGCTCCAGCAACCGTTGCACAATCAGATACGTCTGCACCTACCTCTGGTCAAGACATACCTTCAACGAGTAATTCACAACCAACACCTGTTTCAACTACCCATGTCATGCCTATTGAGGATGAAGAGGATGATGATGATCACGATTTGGAATTCGCTCAAATGCATGAACTTCCATCCTTTGGTGTACCTATTCCCGATCCTAATCAAGTCGGGTCGTCCACCTCAGAGGAAGCTCCTTCTACAGTTTACTCGAATCCACGGATTCGTGAACATGACAGCAAGTGGACAAAGGATCATCCTATAGATTCTATTATTGGTGACCCTAATCGTCCGGTATCCACACGAAGTCAGCTATAAGAAAATGCAATGTTTTGTCACTTTGATGCTTTTCTAACTGAAGTTGAACCTAAGACATGGCAACAAGCTTTTACTCAATCCTGTTGGATAGAAGCTATGCAAGAAGAACTTAACGAATTCATACGTCTTGAAGTATGGGAACTTGTCCCATGCCCAGATCAAGTGCAGTTACTCACTTTGAAATGGGTTTACAAGGGGAAACTTGATGAGTTAGGCGGAATATTGAAGGACAAAGCTCGACTAGTAGCTCGTGGATACAAGCAATTATTAGGCATCGACTTTATGGAATCCTTTGCACCTGTTGCCCGTTTGGAAGCTATTAGACTATTCCTCGCTTATGCAGCCCACATGAATATGATCATCTATCAGATGGATGTGAAGACGGCATTTCTTAATGGTGAAATCAAGGAAGAGGTCTATGTTCAACAGCCGGATGGTTTTGTGAATCCTAATTATCCTAATCATGTGTACAAGCTTAAGAAGGCTCTCTATGGGTTGAAGCAAGCTCCTCGCGCATGGTATGATCTACTGTCACAATTCCTCATTTCGCAAGGCTTCGCTAAAGGCAAGGTGGATCCCACGCTGTTCATTCAGAAACGAGGTAAAGATATGATTATGGTACAAATATATGTTGATGATATTATATTTGCAGCCTCGACCCAAACCTTATCCGACGAATTTGGGAAACTCATGTCTTCCAAGTTTAAGATGTCAATGATGGGCATGGTATCATTCTTTTTAGGTCTTCAGATATCTCATAGTCCAGGGGCATCTTTATCAATCAATCCAAGTATGCCCTTGAATCACTAAAGAAGTATATGATGGAATCTTGCGACCCCGTGGATACTCCAATGGTGGAACGAACTAAGCTTGATGCAGATCCACATGGAGTTTCCGTTGATCCGACACTTTATCGTGGAATGATCGGTACCCTTCTATATATCACAGCTAGTCGACCTGATCTTCAGTTTGCTATATGTATGTGTGCTCGGTATCAAACTCGACCTACTGAGTTACACTTGGCTACTGTGAAACGGATATTTCGATATCTTAAAGGAACCATTAATCGGGGACTTTGGTATTCGAAGGACTCTTCGATTGCACTAATGGCATATGCAGATGCGAATCACGTGGGTTGTCAAGATACAAGGCGTAGCACGAGTGGAACTTTGTAACTACTAGGAGATCGACTAATCCGTTGGGCATCGAAAAGGCAGAAGAGCGCTGGAATTTCAAGTACGGAAGCAGAATACATAGCTATGTCCGTTTGCTGTGCTCAAATTCTTTGGATGAGATAGCAATTAACCGACTATGGTCTAGGTTTCAACAAAATTCCGATGTACTGTGACAACAAGAGTGCAATTGCCTTATGCTGCAACAATGTTCAATTCTCTCGGTCGAAGCATATTGACATTCGCTACCACTTCATCAAGGAGCAAGTGGAAAATGGATTGATCGAGCTTTACTTTGTCCGATATGAGTATCAATTGGCGGATATTTTCACGAAGGCTTTAGATCGCGCTCGAATTGAATTTTTAGCCGATAAGCTAGGAATGAGAACCTTCTCGCCTGAGACTCTTATGGAACTGGCAGATGAAGCGAAAGAATAGTGATGGTAAACTATTCTCCGTATCCATGGCGATCATCTGTATATATTGTTTATATTTTTATCCACAAAAGTTAAATACAAAAATATAAAAACCATAAAAATTGAAAAATTCAGAAATCCAAAAATATTTTTTACTTTATTTTTCAAAGGCATGTCTTTTGGTACGATAATATTTACGGCCTTAGAAATGTTGATTAATATTGACACGGCGCCATAAATAGAGTTCGTACAAAAGTTGTAAATATTTCATAAAACATGCCTAAATGGCTTGTAGTTATTTCAGACTGCAACCCAGTTTTCACATTAAAGTCAAGTATTTCTTATGAAAGCTTTGGCTCACAACGGGAATTAATCTTCTCAGGCAAGGTTTACTTTAAAACCTTGTAAGGGATCAAGTTTAATTTATAACTTGGTCTAACACAAATCTATGTACGCCTCAGTGCATTTATTTGTTAAAACAAGAGAAGTCTTGTTTTTATGAAGCTATTATCTCTACAACCATGCTATCTACAATTGGTATCTACATAATCGACGATGCGACTACTCAACCGACGACTACAGCTCTTTCGATAGAACATGGGTCAACAATTGAGGGGGAGCAATTGTGAAGCATTCAGAATCTTCGATACCGAACGTGCCAAGTTCACAAGTTGGTGTCAAGACAACAATACCAATCGTACATGTGGTGTCAAGAGATGACTTCAGACGTGACGAGGCGACCAACATATGCTGACAAGAACCATTTGATCTTTTCATATGATGTTCTCATCAATCAGGTCCAACCTTGTCAATTCTTTTCTAATATGGTGAATATGTGATCATGTTACCAATCGGTATCATATTTCATACATTTGGAATCATGAAGATTAAACGGACTTGCATTTTTCTTCCCAAAACCTTTGTTAAAACTTCATTAAATCAATTGATATTAAAAACATCGATTGGGTTAATATTTTTAATATGGGGGAGAAAATGTGATTTAATATGGGATATTATCACAAATGGTTTGACTTAATGTGCTAGCTCATCCCGACATATGCGAAATGTTTTCGAATATCGTGGCACATGTTAAGGGGGACCAAAATGGATTTGCATATCAAAAATGGATTTCATGGTGATTTATACTTACCCAAAACCCATTTATTTCACGACGATGAAGATTGTGGTGACATAAGGATGGTAGGATAGGTTAAGTCCTATGATTCTTCCAGAACCGGAGGAATCTTTCCAAGGACATTCCATAGCTAGAAATAGCAGTCCTTAGGAAAGTTGGAGAAAAGATTATGAATGTAGTTGAATGCCGACCAAGTACTTATGTTAGCACTGGAACAATCATATCAAGGTGCTAGTTATGACGTATTGGTAAGCATTGAAGGGGTTGAAGAATGAAAAAGAATTGTAAAGATAAAGGGTGTAAAGAAAGAAGCCCTCCTTAAAACTTTAGGCAGAAACCGGGTCAACACATATGCTATTGAGATCATTTTAATGATGCTCGATATTGAAGATAGACATCATGGACCCAGTGATGTAATGCACAACCCATCCCAGCTAACTCAGATATCTCTTAAAAGGTATTTGTTTTAATCACACGGAGACAACACGTTATCTATCGATTTATTCACTCCGAATAAATTGGTATTGAAATGGTGGCACTCCTCTCCAGCCTCCGATCACTAAAATCCAAAATGAACGATTGAGACTAGAGCCATTTGAGATCATCAAATATCTCATTAGGACACACTTTCATATTTCCTTGCTTCTTCACACACTGTGAAAAGTAAGAAAGATTTTAAGAGTCCTACGCAAAATCTTCATGATCATGCCTGAACATCCGAGTAATACGAAAGTATTCACAATGAAGAAGGAAATCCTTCTTGAGCGAATATCAAAAAGCTCATGGTAGGTGACTTGTGCGATTCTCTATGAGTCAAACTTGTGATAATTGTAAAGCAACAGTGGTTTAATTCTTAACTGAACTTAAACACGTTCCAGGCCTCTACGCAATATCTTAGTGATCTTCCAGAACACTCAGAGTGACACCTTAGTGTTCATAGTGATGAGTGGAAAACCTTCTAGTGTTAACCTCAAACAGCACTTGGTAGGTAACTTGCAAGATTCTATACGAATCAAGCTCGTGACAACTAGAAAGCAACGATGGTGCGATTCTTTAATGAATCAAACTTGTTCCAGGAATCAGAATTGACGGCTTCAATCATGCGGAAAATTTTATCCAAATGATTCACTCTTTACGTTCGCAGTCAGCTTTGGACGGTCGAGTAAAGAGAACGGGTTTACCCGCGAAATCTTGTCAAGGAGACTTTTAATTAAATCTTCCTGCCACAAGTACTATATTTTATATCGTCCAACGGTCTTCACCGACCGGAGGTAAAATGCTACCGAATTAGAATGAAATGTTCAAAGCCATTTCGTTCGTGTCTACTTATGTTGCAGCATTTGAAGACGGTGGCGTTGCGGGATCCAAGAAGAAGTCGTCCCCGCATGCTTATACTTTATGCACTTAATACCTCATCTAATTCAAGAAAGCCTAAAAGTTAAGTCTTCCGTTGTATCGAACTCTGAAGCTTTCAAGAATTACGAAGGTATAAGCATGTGGGACATGGTGTCACGAGGAGGCGAAGATCACAAGTGATGGATGCACGAGATCAAGGCAAGAGATTAATTCTCAAGATTGATATCAAAGATCACATCAGCATGTTCACCAGAAAAGAAAAAGAAAAAGAAAGACGAAGACTACGAGCTCAAGACAAGCATAGTATGCTAGGTTTATTTCATTATTGTAACTCGGGTAACGCCCTTGTTTGGAGTGACCTCCCTTAGGGGGAGATTGTTGGAAATACGTTTTTACGTATTTAGGAAGATTCGGTCACTCCGACAATATATTAAGTTGTAGCTCGTAGTCTAGATATCTTACATTAAGTAAACAAGGAAAGGCCTAGTCCATGTTATGTATGGACGGCCCAAATGCAAGCCCCAGCCCATCTTATGGGCTTGGTATATAAACCCTCTCCTTAGATGGAGAGGGTAGTATGGTTCTTCATTTTACACATAGTGAAAAAGTGTTTTTCTTTCACTTTCTCTCTCTAAGTGTGTGTGTTCTCACCATCTCTCTATCTTTTTCTCTCTCTAAAACATAAGCAAGATTTACATATCCTACAGAACGACCTCAAAATCAGATGTTTAAAATATAAAAGGAAGCAAATTTAACAATTGTCTAAAACCTCCGATCCCCAAATTTGACACATATTTAGAAATTCAGAGTAGCGTTTCGGTCCCCCAAGGATGTCAACCATCCAACCAAATTGTTTTACCATATGAGACGACCAAAAGAAAAATTATTTACAACAAAAGGGAAAGAAATAAGTTTTAGACCAACAAGCAAACACAAAAGCAACCCACAACCTTCCCGAGCAAGCTCCGCCATCGATTATCTGAAACACATGCTTAAAAGGGTCAACAAATGATGTTGAGCGAATCTATAGGTTTATCAAACCATTCAATAGTATTGTTGTGCACATAAACTATTATTCAGGTATTCTGTCTTATAGCAAAAACTATATAATTGTATTAAGCTCATGACACCGACCCTTAATTTAGTCTCCCGCGCTAAAAGCCGGCCTGACTAGATGAAACCATTGCCCCTCTAGGGTATCTGTTGCAAATTATATACCATAATTCTTATCCCAAATTATCCGCCCGTAGAGGTTACTCGGTGTAAAACTCTCGTCTAGGATAGGGTCGTCAACCCCATGGTACTATTATTTGTATAAGCGGTTATTCCTATCCCACATAAGGGTAAGACAATAGTTAACGATTCATGAATTTAGGGTCTTTAGCAACAAGGTACTTATACAATTCCGCAACATTCGGGTCCAATAATTATTCATGACTTGTGTTCATTTTATTTCAAATAGCATGTACCGCCTCGCGGGTTAAAATCATTTAAAACACGTATAAAGCGAGGCTATAGACTCACCTTAGTATAAGAAGTAGTAGTAAGACGATCGCCGACGATACTAGATGCCCGGTAACACTCGAAGCCGCAACCTACCAAATAAGGCTCGCACTTTAATAATATACTAAAGTACACTCATACTTAGTAAAAACAAAGTTAACAATTCAAAACCACAATGAAACCACAAGAGAAACCCATACAAGTGATACTACTAGACACTTTTACATGTTCACTTTACTAATCAACACTCCTGATAACATTCTGCCAGTACATACCAAATGTACAAGCTGTTTTCCCATACTTAGACACTTCCAAATTTTATGAAACTACATGGAGAACTCACTTAAAACCTATAGAAAGCCCTCCCAAAATTTCATCAAAATATTTTACCTCTAAGACCTTCTGCTCAACACATCTTTGACTTTCAAAAATTCGGACAGTTTTAAACCTTTGACTTTTAAAACCATTTTGAAATTTCTAACCAATTCCGTTTGCAAAACCAACACTTGAGTTTAAAAATAGACTCATAACCTTAAGTATATAGCCTGAGAACATTCCTTGACCATTTTTGAAACTCATTTATAGTCCCCGAGATTTGAGTAAATATCAACAACAAATTCGGATTGTGTTGACGCTCGCATCCCGGTACACGAATATTCAAACCAATATAACTTCCTCCTCGTTTTGAGTTGGAAGCTCTAATTGGTACCAACATAAAGGTTGAGAAAAGTTCTACAACAATATCCAATCAAGAAAACTCCAACTCAGACTTAAGACTTTCAAAAACACCTCTAAACTCCTAAAATGCACTTTTAAAAACTATATTAAACCATATTTTCAATCCATTTCATCAACTCCTAAACCCCTAATAACTCTCCACAATCAGCCCTAATCATCCCAAATACTCCTAATCGCTTGTATGATTATTCCTTAATAAAACCCAAATCAAAAATCTTACATGCAATGAAATTAATTAATTGAAAAACAAAAATAAGGACTTACGAGGACTGGGCTTAATTTAGACTTACTCATCGATGATCTTAAAACAAATCAACAATCTAACTCTGGATCTATTTTGGACAGAATTAAGGAGATCAAAATGAGGAATTAAGCTTAGGAATCTAGTTTCAGTTTGTAAGATATGTACAGTTTTCTTTATGTAACAGAGATCCTTATCGTGTAAATATAAACGATAAGTTGTTCATAAATAAAAAAGTGTGCTTCTATTCTCGAAAAATCTTGTCATATTATTTAAGCCTTTATCATTATTCACATTATGAATCCTCATATGTAAATTAGTCTGAAGAATTAAGAATTTCTTCATTCATATTATCAATCCTCATATATGATGTTGTCAAAAGAATTAGAAATTATCATTATTCTATGATATATTAAATTGATTACGTACTCAAGGTATGAAAATTCAAAAATAATATCATTCTTATCAAGTGTTTGTAAAAGTTGGTTGAATGGCTCATACGAGATCAACAACATCTGCAACAATGAATATGGCACTAGAGGAAATAAGGCAATTGGTTGCTGAGAGTGTGACTGTAGCTTTGCAAGCACAAACCGCCAATATAGCTAGTAAAAGTAATGGAAATGCTGCTAGGAGAGAAGTTCCAATGGAAAAGAAATGTACTTACAAGGATTTCATGAACTGTCATCCTTTTAACTATCAAGGATCTGAAGGAGCTGTTGGACTTATTCGCTGGTTCGAGAGAACTGGTCAGTATTTGTTCGTAGTGAATGTTTTAAAAATTGTAAAGTGAAATTTGGTACGGGTACGCTGATAGAGGAAGCTTTGTCTTGGTGGAATGCTTATGCTCAACCCATTGGGATAGAACAAGCTTATTATACTCCCTGTAATGAATCCAAGAATCTGCTAAATAAGAAGTATTGTCCTCGCAATGAGATTAGGAAAATGGAGGAAGAATTCTATAATCTAGAAGTAAAGGAGAATAATCTTAAAGTTTACATCCGAAGATTTCAGGAATTAGCATTATTATGTCCTAACATGGTGCTTAATACTGAAAAGTTGATGGAGGATTTTATTGGAGGATTGCCTAGAAGTATTAAAGGGAATGTTACCTCCTTTAAACCCCAAACTTTAGAGGAAGTTATCACCATTACTCAAAGATTAATGGATCAAATGATAAGGTATACTCCTGTACAAGCGACAGTTAATAATAAGAGGAAGTTTAATGATAGGAGGAACTTTCATGTTAATCGTAATTTCTAGAAGAATAATTTTTGCAACTACAATCAAGGCAATAATCGCCAACAGCAGAACAAAAGAATGATGTTTCAAAAGTTTATGTTGTAACTTCAAGCAATGGTTATAGTGGAAGACTTCCCCTATGTCAGAAATGTTCTCTAGATCACACAGGATATTGCACTATCAAGTGTTAGAACTGTGGAAAAATGGGTCATCAGACAAGATACTACAGAGGTAAAGGACCAACTACTAGAAGTAACCAAATTTCTGTAAATAAAGTTTGCCATAACTGCGGAGAAAAAGGGCATCTGGTGAATGAGTGCCGTAAAGAGAGCAATAGCCAAGGAAAAGCCTATTTGGTGAACGATAGTCATCAAGATCAGAATACCGTTACAGGTATGTTTCACTAAATCAAAATCTGGTTAAAGTAATATTTGACTTAGGAGTTGATAGAAGTTTCATATCTGTTAAAATGCTGCTAAGTTAGATATTCTGTCTGTTTCCATGAATACTAAGTATGATATAGAAATGGCCGACGGAAAAATAATTAGCACTAATACCGTTATTCGAGGATGTATCATTACTTTATTACGTCAATCCTTTGAAATCGACCTTATGCCAATTATGCTCGGTAGTGTTGACGTAGTCATTGGAATGGACTAGTTATTTAAATACCATGCCAAAATCTTATGTGACAAGAAAGCCGTTCATATTCCTATTAACGGTGAAGTTTTGATTTTCTATGGTGAGCGAAGTAAGACTCGACTAAATCTCATATCGTGCTTAAAGACAAATAAATACGTATCCCAGGGTTGTCAAGTTTTCTTAGTTCAAGTAGTGGAAAAGGAGCAAGAAGAGAAGCGACTAGAAGATATTCCGATAGTTAGAGAATTTCCTGAAGTATTTCGCAAGGAATTACCAGGTTTCCCACCTGTGCATCAAGTTAAATTCCAAATAGATTTGATAACAGGAGCGACACAAAATTTATAAAGCGCCTTATCGATTAGCACCTTCGGAAATGCAAGAATTACTAAGTCGAATCCAAGAGCTAACTAATCGAGGATTTATTAGACCAAGTATATCGCCATGGGGAGATCCAGACTTATTTGTGAAAAAGAAAGATGGATCTTTTAGGATGTGTATCGATTATCGTGAGTTAAACAAACTTACTATAAAGAATCATTACCCATTACCCATAATATATGATTTATTTGATCAACCTCAAGGATCGAGCGTATATTCGAAGATTGATTTACGTTCAAGTTATCATAAACTAAGAGTTAAGGAACACGACATTCCTAAATATGCTTTCAGAACACGGTAAAGACATTATGAATTTCAAGTGATGCCATTTGGTTTAACTAATACACCAGCCATTTTCATGTACCTCATGAACAGAGTGTGTAAACCTTACTTGGATAAATTTGTGATCGTATTTATCGATGATATTCTTATCTACTCTCGTAATTGAGAAGAACATGCCAAGCGTCTTGGTATAATTCTCGAATTACTTAAGAAGGAGGAGTTGTATGCTAAATTCTCAAACTGCAAATTCTGGGTCAGTGTTGTTCAATTTCTAGGATGATAACCAAGGTATTCGTGTGGATCCTGCAAATATTGAAGCGGTAAAGAATTGGAGTAAGCCTAGTACGCCTACGGAAATAAGATAATTTTTAGGACTTGTTGGGTACTATCAAAGGTTTATCAAAGGTTTTTCAAAAATTGATTAAGCTTTCACTGAATTGACTCAAAAGAAAAAACCGTTTGTCTGGGAAGATAGTCAAGAGATAGCTTTTCAATTATTGAAGCAAAAGTTATGTGAAGCACCTATCCTAGCATTACCAGAATGTAACGATGACTTTATCGTTTACTGTGATGCATCTATTCTAGGAATTGGAGCAGTGCTTATGCAAAGGAATAAAGTTATTACTTATGCATCAAGGCAACTTAAACCTAATGAGAAGAATTATACTACTCATGATCTAGAATTAGAAGCGGTGATATTTGCTCTTAAAATCTAGAGACATTATCTCTATGGTACGAAGTGTGTAGTATTTACCGATCATAAGATTCTTCAATATATTCTTCATAAGAAGGAATAGAACATGAGATAACGACGTTGGTTAGAGTTACTTGCTGATTACGATTGTGAAATTCGTTATCATCCAGGTAAAAAAAATGTAGTAGCCGATGCTTTGAGTCGAAAGGAGCGTGTTAAGACGTTACGAGCTAGATCATTAATGATAACTCTTTCCCAAAGTTACCTACATAAATTCTCGAAGCACAAAAAGAAGCACTTAAGACAGAGAATGTAGAAGCTGAGAAGTTGAGAGGAATGGATAAAGAATTTGAAATTTGTCAAGATGGAAGTCGTTGTATTAAAAATCATAGTTGGTTACCTGCCTATGGTAATTTACGAGATTTGATTATGCACGAGTCTCATAAATCAAAGTATTCTATACATCCTGGTTCCGACAAGATGTATCAAGATCTGAAGAAACTCTATTAGTGGCCTAACATGAAAGCAATCATAGTAGAATACGTTAGCAAGAGTTAAAGCAGAGTATCAAAAGTCATCCGGACTGTTGATACAACCAGAGATTCCAATATGGAAATGGGAAAGAATTATGATGGATTTTGTGACTAGATTACCTAAGACATCAAATGGACATGACACCATCTGAGTTATTGTCGATCGTCTTACAAAATCTGCACGATTTCTTCCTATTAAAGAGACCGATAGTATGGAAACTCTTACGAGCTCGTACATTAAGGAAATAATCTCTCAACATGGAGGGCTTGTATCTATTATCTTAGACCGTGATAGTCGTTTTACATATGTATTTTGGAGATCGATGCAATGTGCCTTAGGTACTAAATTGGACATGAGTACAACATATCATCTAGAAATAGATGGACAAAGTGAAAGGACAATTCAAACTCTCGAGGATATGCTTAGAGCTTGTGTGATAGATTTTGGAAAAGAATGGGAGAAACATCTACCTCTAGTAGAATTATCTAATAACAATAGTTATCATGCTAGTATTAAAGTAGCGCCTTTTGAAGTACTTTATGGAAGAAAGTGCCAATTGCATGTTTGTTGGGCCAAAGTTGGAGATGTTCAACTAACAAGACCAGAACTAATACATGAGACTACTGAAAAGATTATTCAAATCTGACAACGATTACAAGCTGCACAAGATAGACAAAGGAGTTACGCTAATACTAGATGTAAACCTTTAGAATTTGTAGTTGGAGATCGTGTTATGTTAAAAGTTTCGCCTCTCAGAAAGAAAAAGAAACTGCACCCAAGGTATATAGGACCATTCAAAATAACCAAAGAATTGGCCATGTGGCATATAAACTAGAGCTTCCTGAAGAGCTTAGTAATGTTCACAATACTTTTCATGTTTTGAATATGAAGAAATGCTTATTTGATGAATCTCTCATCATACCGATGAAAGAACTTCAACTCGATGATAAGTTAAATTTCGTAGAAGAGCATGTGGAAATCATGGATAGAGAGATCAAACGATTGAAGTTGAGCCGTGTCCCGATAGTCAATGTACGATGGAACTTGAAGAGAGGACCTGAGTATACTTGGGAACATGAAGATCAATTCAAGCTAAATATCCGCATCTATTTTCTTCTGTTAACCCTAGTTCTAGCTAACTCTCGGGACGAGATTTAAATTAAGGGGAAGAGACTATAACATCCAGTAATTTTGATTATTGTAATATCTATGTTAAAAAATAAAGAGGTGATTTTGCTAAGAAATGTTTTGCATATATTATGGTATATGACTAAATTTTTGAATATATGGATACTCACTATCTCAATTGCCACTTCAACATATGCCTATATGTTGTAAACACTATGTATATATCAAGTATGTGTTCTAAAAGTAACTATATGTACATACAATGAATTAGAACAATTCAAATACAACAAGGATACCCTAAATTCCTAAAAGAGCCTTAGAAACCCTAGAAATCCCTTGTAAACTAATGTTTCAAGAAATATAACTACATAATATCTAGTTACTATTATCAAATACACTATACTAATTATAGTGTATCATATATAGGAAATGTAACTGATCAGAAAACACTAATATTCACTAATCTCAAGCTAATTACAAGTAAATGACCTAGTAACCAAGATTAGCATATAAATTCCATTCTATAATGATTTAGAGTCTAATCTTTTGCAACTAATTATAAAACTCAACTAAGTATTATAATAAGTTAATACATTTATCTCAAACTAAATTACAAATTATTACAGCATAAAGTATAAGTTTTTAAAGCATAGAACCTTAAGCTCACTTATGTAGAACCTCTGATTTTATCCTATTGACTTTGTCAACTGTTGTACTTACTATTTTTTGAATCTATGCAATTCCACTTTTATATGACTTATTAATAATCAGATATTGTTGTCATACTATCATTTCATATTCATTTGTACATTTATATGAACCTTTAGTCTTTATTGACTACGTTGGCAATTGACTGGCCACACTTATAGTCCTTATGGACTACTTTGGCAATTGACTGGCCACACTTATAGTCCTTATGGACTACTTTGGCAATTGACTGGCCACACCTTTAGTCTTTATGGACTACTTTGGCAATTGACTGACGACATGATTGAAACAAGGACTCATCACCGCAGTACACACTTTTGATACACTATATCATTATTTACTTAAATTATTAAGTACTTGGATTTATACTTATATGTATATATTTACATATATTTCATACTATGAATAAACACCTAACACTTTAAAACAATGTTCATTATTTTACATTGTCATCTATTTACTTTATTCAAGTAAAATAACTTATAATGATATATTCATTATATACTTTCACTAAGTTACCTAAAGGTTTAACTAAAATGCCTAGAAACTTAACAAATGCATACAATATAATACAAAAGCTACTATTATCTCCCAACACTTGATATAAAATTAACACAACTCTCCAACAATGCATGTAGGTATCGTGTATATGCATACATGTACAAGAGAAATTCATACTTAACTTATAACTAGAAAAACTAATCATGAGGCTTTAGTCAACCCCCACCATGCATTCCATACACAAACCACTATTTAGGACATACCTTGTCCCCCCTTACTCCTCTTACACACGGAAAGAAACAAGCAACATAGGAACACATGTGTTTTTGCCATTGTAGGATAAAAATCTTGCATATCTTACTATATCTCATGGAGATACTTCCATAGATCCCCTAGTACTATATTTGGATACTCCATATCTTATATATCCTTGATATAACCGAATCACTTATCTCATGCAACATAAACTATCTCCAAAGTCTTCTCTCTCTCTCTAGCTCACGGTTTAGCTTCCATCTTCACCAATATCCATCAAGCTTCCATTGATACTATTTTCTACTATCTTAAAACATGTCTCATACTACATAATTGCAAATCAATACTCCTTGCTACACCTACTTACACTACACGGCAAGAAAAGGAGCCCTAGCTACTCAAGTGAAGGCCACGACTAGCTTTTACTACAAGTGTTCACCATTGTTGAAACCAAGCTCTAGTCACCACTCATTCTCTTATTCATTCCTAGATCTACCTAAACAAGTAAGCATCTTAAAACTTATCTTTTTAATATACTCATTTTCATATACATAAACATATACTTGCATATCACTAGTAAGAACTTAATATTGGAATAAAAACCATGAAACCCTAGACTATATAGGTCACGGCTAAAATGGGTTTATGATTTAATGTGATATAAAATCTTGTTAACCATGATGAACACAACCTCATGAACATGTTAAACTATAAAAACCATGAGAACCTATGCATGCTAATATCTATACGTGGGGTTTTATCCCCATGGTTTAGTATCAGTTAGATTTGTAATACTTATTCAAGCCTAGAATCACTAGATCTAAGTTACTAACTAGAAGTACAACTAGTTGCCTTAAATTAATAAGCTCACTATTTGCCTTATAGAAATAAAGCTATTAAGCCCACTAGAATAAGCCTACCTAAAATAAACTTGGTTTTTATTAAATAATGTTACTATAAAACTTATGGTGTGAAAAATATGATTTTACAAACTTTTGGATTTAAAAGTGAGATCTAGAAATGTTTCGGACTAAAAATATAAATAATGAAACTTTCGGGTTGATTTTGTAATTACCATATGTTTAGGGATCTAAATGGACACTTATAGAAACTCATTTTTACAAAAGATATAACATAAGGGCTATTGTTGTAAATAGCCGAGAGTTGAGGGTGGATTTTTAACACCATCCAAAACTTCAAACATAGTAGGAGGACTCAAATAGAATTATTACTAAGTTAGGGTAATTTGTGTAACATAGTTGGAACCTAGGGACCCCTTTTGCCTTTTGCCGAAACATAGTAGGAACCCTAGGGACCCCTTTTGCCAAATTAGGAAGTTTAATAAACCCTAAAGAAACCCTAGGGGCTGTTTTGGCATAAGCCGAAACTTAAATGAAGCCCTAGGGGGCATTTATGAAACATATGCTAAACCTAAAATATAACCGAATACTTTAAGGAGCAAAAGTGACAACTTGTGAAACTTTAATAAACCCTAGTTACACGTGTAACTAGGGAGGGAATTTTTTTGCCATTAATTGAAGGTTAAAGGAACCCTTGGAATATTATATTAATATTGCCGCGGGTATTTTATTTAATCGAGGGACTAAAACGTAATTTTCCTAAACTTAAACTAAACTCTAACTATATATATAACTTTAATATTAAAACGGTAAAACTTAATTAATTATAAAAGTCCAACGTTCGTTATATTTTCCGAAACTTATAATGTAATAATTATACAAATATCGGGAACACTGAATTAAACTAAAATGTTATATATTTTATAAACTCATTTACATAAAAGATATAAATTAAACATGATTAACTTATAAAAATAAATATATTAATTATATTTATTTTCACTTTAAATATATATAAAACTCCTTTTATAAATATTTAAATCACCTTGTAAACAATACAAGTACGAGGATATTAATTAAACAGATTAATTAATTTAACAATATTATTTATTTTATACTTAAAATAAATATAACTTATACAACGATAAACCAAATTGCAGATATCGTAATAAAATGCTTAAAACCAGTATAAGCATGCTCAGACTTGTTCTGAAACTTTTATGCATTATGGTATGCATTTACTGAGACCTTATAATTATTTAGGTCGTTGATTGTATCATGAGCATCATATCAGGTTTTCTTGTGACTATTTGCTGTACTACTGAGGTGAGTTCATGGCCCCACTTTTGTATATTGACAAACTTTTAAACTCTTTTATGGGGAAGAAAACATGCAACATATTTTATTTGATGAACATAAACTAAACTACGAAACCTTGATTACATTTGCCTATTGTAGATGAACCCGCATGCCCGTGCATCTGAAACTGTTAGAATTATTGAATTGCCTGAATGTTATAAATAGATCTATTTGGGATTGACCATCCCCATCTGGGTGAGTCATGCTCACTGTGCCTAGGCCAGGACAACAGATGCTTCACATGTCGGAACTTATTATTATTGGGTGCATTTAATGCGAAGGGTCCTCATTTGTTGAGGGCTTAACTGTCAAGTCTCAGTTTCGGGTAATATGGGAATGTAATTCCTTTTAAGTGTTGATGCTTTGTACATTACTACTTCAGTGAATGTTTATCGTCCAAACTTATTTTATTAAACATGTGAATTCACCAACTTTATGTTGACTCTCTAAGCATGTTTTCTAAGGAAACTAAAGCAGGTATTGACGTGCATGGAATTAAGCATCATGATAGGCTGCATTTATAGAGCTCATCGGGGGTTTTATAAACTGGGGAATGATTCCAAACGCTGAATAATGTTTAAGACAATTTTAATAACATTTGCACTTTTATTCATGTAATAAATGTAATGATAATCTTTTATCTGTTGCTCTACATACTATCTGTTGTTGATCCACCTACGTGACACCCAAATATTATTTCCGCTGCATTTGACTCAATTTGGGGGTGTCACAGAATGGTATCAGAGATAGTTATAGAGAACCAGAACAAAATTTAAATAAATATAAAAATAAATTTTTTATATAAACTGGACTATAACTTCTTTAAAAATCTTTTGGGATTTTCGGGACAAGATTAGTTAAGCATATAGAGTGTAGAGCATACATTCTTACGTGACTATCTGTGCATTGCTTATTAACATCCAGTTGATTAATCTCATAAGTATTAACGTAACCTTTAACATCGTCATGTTAAACGACACTATTATATAATTTAATCATTATTCCTAAAAACTTTTAACTTGAGTAAGATTTTACTTACGTCAATTAAAACGATATTATTTTCAGATCTACTATGACATCACCCACTGATACTCCTGCTGCCGTATCACCGACATCCGTCTTGCATGGATGGATATCAGCCAGTGACACAGACGATAGTCACACTTCTAGTGACACCGCTTTAGTTGTTGCACTCATCGCTACTCCACCTGTTTCACCTATTTCCCCCGCTGGGGAAGAGGTTCAGCCGACTGCTGCCCTACCACCTTTACCACCAGTCTCCTCACTTCGGGACTACGCACTCGAGTCTCTGCCGCCTCGTAAGAGGAGGTATGAGGCACCTGTCGACTCTACTTTTGAGGCCGGTGAGGGTTCGGGTGCGAGGCGCGTGGATCTTAACCAGGCCCAGATTACTGCACTGCCCGCACGCCAGGCACAAGATGTTGCAGAGATTCACACTCTACTATCTACCAGACAGCTTGGACGCATTGCTCTGTAGTCGCGTCAGGACCTTCTATGCTGGACTGTTAGTGCTGAGGCACACGCTGCTCGAGGAGCATGGTCCACGACTTACCATTCTCTCCAGTGGTTGCTGGAGGAGAATGAGTTCCTTCGTGAGCAAATCTACCTAATGCAGAGTCAGCAGACTGAGACTCACACAGCTCTCATGTCCATGGAGTAGACTCTTGCCATCTTCTTCGATATCCAGGACGTCCGTCACCAGGGATTGACGTCAGAGACTACTCATCTTCGGGGAGTTCAGCAGACCTTCAGAGACCAGTTCTTGGAGGCACTTCGACTCCTTAAGGAGACTGATGTAGGTTTTTATATACAAATCTTAGGAAAGACAAGTATATGTGGAAAGTATTAATCGACACGGTTTAGGAAAACCGTGAAGACGAAAAGTCCAAGTTCGTTCTCAAAGGAGGTGTATGTGTTATGTGCCAATATAATAAAAACAATGTTTGGATTAGTGACGTTTTTGAGAGAGAAAGATTTAAAAATAAAGACGATTTACGCTAAAAATTACACTACGACGTAAAAAACGCGAAATCGTAAAATTCGACGAAAAATTAAAATCAACTAAAAATCACCAAATTTTAAATCTAAGTTAAGAAAAGTCTAATTAAAACAAAACTGAAAAGCAAATTTTGAAAAACCTATTTAATTAATTTATAATAGACTACGACGAGAATTAAACGTATACGTAAAACGTAAAACGCGACGAAATTAATAATTAAAGCTAAGTTTAAAACAATATAAATAAGAATAAAAATTCGATAAATAAATTTTATATCTTTTTGTTAATTAAATATTCAATTTTAAGTGCTAATTAAAGCCCTAAAATTAAATATAATTAAGAAAAAGCCCAAAATATTATTTTAATGAACTAAAAACTCACTTATATTATTTAGAGACTAAAAAGTATTTTTCCTAAATTTTAAATACTATATTTCTATTTTTAAAATGCTAAAAACTATTTTTAAACTAAAATAATGATTAAAAATATTAAAATAATGCTAAAATTAATCTAACTATTTGAAAAATCCTTAATTATATTACTAAATAGTAGAAAACTGAAAAAAGTTGTAAACAAAACTTTTTTACACTAAAAGACAAAATAGATTTAAATTAAACCTTAATTAAACTAATATTAAATCTACAAATTACTTAAAAAGGTGAACAATAAAATCTTTTTAAAATAAAAATCTTAAAATATTTTTCTGAATCTAAGAAAATTTTTAAAACTGAGAAATATAAGAGTTTTGCACTAAAAGACTAAAAACAGTTAATTAAAAACTAATTAAAAATGCAATTTAAACTCAAAAAATAGTAAATGAACAATAACTGAAAAATAAATTAAATGGAAAATTCAGAAATAAAATAACAAAGATAACAAAATTAAAATCAAGTAAAAACTCTGAAAAAAGTTCACTAAAGAAAAAGAAATGAAAAACTGATAGTGACAGCTGGTCCAGTTTTGTCTTTTTGCCTAAGCAGTGGGAACTTTTACACTAGCAGGGGGAACTTTGTTCCCACTGCCTTCAATAAAAACGTGTCTGTGGACCTTTTTGATTTTAGATTGTTTGTTGCTTGGTTTTACTTGGATCCAAAGTCACCCCCACAACCAGTTGGGTTGTGGGGAGTTAAATATACAAGAAAAATCACACCTAGTTCACAAGGATTGCACATAAATGGCCTTATACAGTCACTGTTATGATGCTATGGGGTCTGGTTGGACTTTGCTGGTGCAATGTGCACTTGGGTGAGTTTTAGATGGCCAAAACTCACTCAATTCACTCACAAACCACAACAAACCAAGTCCTAACCCTAAACACCACCTAGATCTAACAAGCTATAAGAATTGGTGGTCAAATTACACTAAAACAAGCTGTTAAGTAGGCTTACTGATTCTGTTGATGCAAAAGTTGGGTGATCCTTGCTAGACCCGAATTAGGCTCAATTCGGGTTGGCTGGGCTCCGGCTCCTACACCAAGTGAACTGTTTGGTTGGGATCCTACACACTAAACAATACGCGTCAGGCTTACCGTGGGAGTGTTTCCCACGATCAGACTCCGGCGTGAGAGTAAGTAATCGGTTTAGGGTTTTATGTGAGTTGAGAGTATAGAACGTAATACCTTTGTGGAACCCTTGGGGGTTCCTTTTATAGGCAGTAAAACCCTAGTGGGCTGCCACCGATACTTCGGCCCCAAGGAAAGGATAAGTACCAGAATTAGAATGATTGTTATCTTCTAATTATGGTGAGTGAATATCCTCTTCTTTGGGGTAAATCCTATTCCTAGACAGAATATGATTCTGTCTAACCCTGTACCGGCCGCGTCGGGACGTGGGCCGCTCATGTGTGTGCGGTTACTGTTCATCCAAGCCCATAAGCTTAAATGACATTATTCCCACCCATCTGTGATGGGACGGATACGGGTAGCACCCGTTGGCCGGGCTCCTGACCCGGCTGGGGACTATACGTCATCATGTCCCCCTAGTCTAGTTGTTACATTCGTAGGCGTAACCTCTAGACTATCAAGATGCTCTCCAGACATACCAAGAAAGACCTAGGAAACACTCTATATTGAAAATTTTGCTTTGGCCGCACGTGGTGGTCTGCCTTAGGAATATAATTCCAATAGCACATCAGCCGCACGTAACGGCCGAGACAAATTAAATGTAGCATTGAATATGGTCTTACGTAAGAGCCGCATATCCCGACACAAGAATAAAAACATTAATGGTAGTCAACTTCTCAGCCTACAAAAGTGCACCATTAATGCCCACCATTGAGCCACGTAAAACTGCCAAGAAGTGACCCATGGGCCCCCTCTGATTTTGCAGAAGTGTCAGAAATCCTATCCGTTAGATAGGCGTGGTGGCCTACACGTGTCGAACATCCACGTTACCTCGGAAACCAAGGCAATCCTATATAAGAGTTGGTATGTGTGTTTGTTACACACACAATTCACCCTTCCTTCCGTCATTGTTATTTTTAAGCTTCTACCTCCAAAAACTTTGCCTTCTTTTCCACGGATTTCCTCCGCCGTAGGTTAGATCATCACGCCCTTTAAAACCTTTTTATAAAACATGGTAAAGGACAACCCGCTTATCACGGATGTCCTTAACGTGATGTCGGCAGAAAAATACATCGACTTTCTGTCGAAGTATTACATTCCCGAAAGCGTACACCCCACCTATCCAGGTGAAGGTGAGGAGATTACGGACGCACCAGCGGGGAAAATAGGCGTGTATACGCGCCTATTTGATTCGGCCAATTACCGTATCCCTCTATCCAAATTCTTGGTAGATCTGTTATTGTATTACGACTTCCACATAACCCAACTTCACTGCATAGGGGCGTGTAAAATCAACCAGTTTGAAATTACATGCCATACCTGCGGAGTAACTCCAACCGTGAACCTTTTTAGGGCTTTTGAATTCCCCCAGCTAGTGAACAGGTGGCTATCGTTTAAAAAGCGACCCGGGAACGCCCCTATGACGTATAGGAAGCCTTTAGACTCCCATAAGAACTGGTACGACCATTACTTCTTTGTTGATGAGAAGGTATTCCCTACCCCTTTCGTACTCAAAACCAAAGCACCCAAAGACTTTCTGCCCAAAGCCAAAGACTATAGTAGCAAAGACTTAAAAATACTAGATACCCACCGCACAGAATTCCATAGGGGGTTGCCGAAACACTTTCTGTGCTTAGTAGGAATTGTCACACCCCCAATTTATCAGAGTAAGGCAACGCAATGGGGTGCGACGGTCATGACTATCACAAGATATAGATACAAAGAACGACTATTTAAAAGTCGTTTTAATTTAATTAAAAGCATAATACTTGTTCGGAAGCGAATTACACAGGATCATAATAAAAACATTGTTCCAAAAGACTTTAAAATTGATCCAAATATCCATACACTAGTCACGACCATTTTTATTAAAAATCTCCCATGCACAACCACGTCACTCCTCCGTCTTGATACCTGAGAAAAACATTGCTAAAGCGTCAACACAAGGGTTGGTGAGTTCATAGGTTTAAGTTTAAATAATGTGATGAACCATAAGATTTTCAAGGCAACCAACATATAATCTTATAACAAATACAAGATTATAATCAAAAGTATACGTTTCAACAACCTACGTCTAAGCTCATGACACCGAAGCGTTAACCAACCAACAAGATATAATAAGAGCCCGAGCAAATGCCTATCCCAAAGCATTCGTAACGACTCAAATGTAAGTGTATCTAATTTGGTCACACAACCAACATTAGATAGGGAGGTCAGTCCCAATAGATCTATCCATAACATTCGCGCTTACACAAAGTAATTAACGGTTCACGATAGTGGGCTAAAGCATCTAGGGATATCGCTACTTAGACATCATGTAGGCAAACGTATCAAGTTTTAGCACTTATGTTCATCCGTTTAAAACAAGCAATGTTCTCACCCCAAAATAGTTAAAACAATTAAAAGTGGGGCTATGAAACTCACCTCGATGAAGTAGGTAAATATGATCAACAAGGATAGCACGGAATATCAAGGCACGCAAAACAATGCGCAAATGATCTACTCGTAACCTAAGTAAAATATCCATACTTAGGATAAATAAATTAAATAATAATGTACAATGCACTTGGTTGATAATTTATACTTGCTATAGATTTATAAAATGTTTTTATACATTTTTCTCGTTCAACCATTTTAGTCACGGGGTCGACTTTAGGCTTTAATAACTCGTTATTTATTAGTCCGAAAAATAATCGGGTTCTTGTTATAAAAACTAGACCGCGATCTCTTCGATATTTTATAAATATCGCATTTTAATATAGTCTCTAAGTATAGTAAATAATTATGCAAAGTGGTGTACTCACAAGTAAAATAAACATGTAATGTTTCAATTATTTCTAAGGGTCAAACAAGTATTTTTGGAAATTAATTGCGGGTTCGTTACTCAATTTCAAGACAAACAGAAAGTTGTTATGAAAACTAGGCCGCGTCACGTTTAATAGGATATTTTTAGATTTTCGGGGCATGACCTTTAGGTCGGTTAAAACTAGGCGTAAAGAGGGGTTTATAAGTCGATGTTTATGTTGTTAAATTTGATTTCCTAGCCATGTTGAAAATAAAAGAGAATGAAACATTTGTGTTCACACTTGCACTTGATATTTAAAAATTGTTTTGGCAGACATATACCCACGAAGATGAACATGTAGGGAACATATGAAAATGACTAGACTTATCTTTTTCATTTACCGTATATACATACATGTACCATACATAAAAGGGGAAAATTTATTTTGTTGCTTGGTGTTTCTGCCCACGCAGGCTATCCATAAGAGGGGTGGTCCTTCTTTGTTTTCACACAATACACACATACACTCCTACATAATCATACATACATGCATACTATAACTAGTCAAAATGAAAAGTCTTATGTTGGTGTATCCAGTGTTCGCAAGTCAGGAAAGAAAAGAGGGTTAAGGAAGCTATTTGTTTTTGCAGTTATCTTACATGTACATACATAGCATCATCATTTAGATCACATAGTATATATTACATGGAAAAGGAAAAAGACGTCTACTATTGTTGCTTTTGGTTTACTATTCCCGTAGGTGCAATAAGGAGAAAAAGGAGTTGTTCATTTTACTTTTCAATGTTTAATACACAATCATACATAGCCTACTATCATCATAGTCCTATGCATAGTACATGGTGGTTAGTTTTCTGCTCACTGTTTTCGTCAGTCATAACATGGAGGGTACCTATTTGCTTTCCATATTTGTTATTTAGTGTATGTACTATATATAAGTCTACAACTTAGTCATACTTTGGAGTTTATGTTCACACTTTCAAAGTTTCATGTTGACACACACATACACGCAGCACAACAGGTTTCAAAACTCATTTGGAGGACTTGTTTACTTGTTTTCTGTCATTGGTACACATATTTACCCAATTCACCAGTATCATACATACAAGGAGGGTGGAAGTCTCAATTTTCTAGATTACACATAAAATTATGGACATCAAACATGCATACACACGCCTCACTTATTCTCTAATGGCTTACTGTTTCTTTTGAGTCACCGTTTTCACACAGGACACACACACACATTTCGTGTAACAAGTTTTATAAGCTCATAAGAGAGACTCTTGCTTACTGTTTTTGGTTTTTGGTTTTTACAAATAACATACTTGGACTTGCAAAACCCACACGATTAGGAGAAGAGGAAATGCATACATACCATGGTAGCATACAAACAGATATTATACATTATATTTTTCATCATGGTAAACTAAAAGTGGCAAAGGGTTGTTATTATGTATATACAGTACGCGAATATTGTTAGGCAATGTGCATGAAATTTGCGTTTACATTTAGCACAAGCATACATACACCTATTTTACGTGCATTCCTTTAAGGTTCTGGTTTCATGGGTATAAAATCATACGACACTTATTTATTCATCAAGCATACACACATACAACAGGTACCTCCGTGGTTTTAAGGAAAAATTGGTTCTTTGCTACTTTGAGCACATAAAATCATACTAGGATCATATATAGAATCACACATTTTTGTCTAGTTAGTTTGTTAATGGGTCTCTTCAGATGGATTTGGCCATCAAATAATCATCACATCCAACACCAGCCGTGATATTAGTGGTACGATGTATAGGTTATTTCATTTATTCAAGAAATCTAGGTCGTTAAGTACATCCCAAAACATGATATCTTGGTATCATGATTAGTTTAAAGAAAGTCGTGACCTAGTTCATTTATGAAAATACCCATCATGTCCTAACCCGTGACTCAGTTAGTGTGAGCTTCAGTTTTTAAGAGTTATAGCAAGTACATTATCAACCAATATGATGTATAAACGAGGAGTAACATGACTTACAAAGGTCCTTAGCTTAAATGATAAAAAGGAGGTGAAATGGCTAATGAATCCTTAACCCGGATCCAAGTGACTAGATGGCCAAGCCGAGACTCCTTCGTCTTGGTTGCGGCCAGGATAGTTTCTAACAGTGGGTAGTAAGTTCTTGGGTTATGAAGTGTTTTGTTAAGTGTGTGCTTTTTCCTTTGTAAATGGGCTGTATTTATAGGCAGTGAGTATGTTTAGGGTTAAGATCATTTAGTTAGGGTTTGGTTAGTTTCTTAGTTGGCTTGTAACTATCCTAGGAACTTGTATCTTTTGTGGGATAGAGTGAGACTCCATGGGGGTTCGTTTTTGGCAGAAAAAGAAGAAAGATGGAGTACTTTCTTTGACTAACATAATTAAGGTTTGTTGTACAGGAATGATTGGAGAAAATATGTGAGTAGGAGAGTGTAACCGGTGGTTTATCAAGGGAGGGAGGGGGACCAAGGTACTAACCATTTAATGGGGAGTATGGTACAAGTATTTACAAATATGTATTTGAAACGTGGGTTTTACAAAAAGTTTGGGGACCGGGTTTTGAGGTTAAAGTAAGGAAGAAATTGATTTTCTTTTATTTTTGCAAGTGTCTAGTATTTTGTTTATGTAAATGTAAGGTAAGGCTTTAAAGGTTATATGTCTAGTGTAGAATTTAGATAGTAGTAGTTTAGTAAATTTGGTAAAAAGAAAAATGGAGAAATTTCTAAGTGCGTCGTAAATATATCGGGTGAAATACTAAATTTCGCATCGGACACAATTAATCTAAATCATGTCGACATAATTAAATGTCGACTCCTAAAATAGAACGTAAAAGAATAATAGTCTTTTAAGTAATACTTGATATGAACATCCTTCATAAAAATTCAAATTTGTACATAAAATACACGTAAACAATCGGGGACATCAATAGACACACAAGTCTAACCCGAACTATCGCGTTTCACGTAAATTAAATATATTCAAAATTCACGTTTGTGACAGGAATAAGCCGCCGCTACTTTGGGAGGGATGACTTATATCCGTGCTTCCTGACAGAACAGGGAGAGGGTAGGTCTACTTATACCTTGTAGGTTTGAAATGTCATGCGTATTTGTAGAACCTTGCTAACCTGTATACTTTTAAATACCCGCAGAAATGAACCTACACGGATTAATACGCCAGGGCGACCCAATGAAGGTGGCCGAAGGGTTCCGGCCTCTGAAGGAGAATGAGCTCCCCCTGCTGGAGGCGACCGCTGACCGCACCATGCCGCTTGAAGAGACGTCTGAGCCCAGATCAGATGAAGGGGAGCCCATCATTGAGAAATCCCCATTGGACTTCCATAATGAAGATGGTGGAGAACTACTGTTGGAGGGGACCGCGACCCACCAGGAAGAGGAAAATGTTCCCAATGAAGACACCACTCAAGCTTCCGGGTCCGCCCCGCTCACATCTAGGAAAAGAAAGACCACCAGGAGGGTGGCAAAGAAGATTGGAGATGAGGTCGGGGCCGCGAATGCTCCCCCAAAGAAACTGAGGAAGGACCATCCGTAGTACCAAGAGGGGAGTGGTACTGCGACTGCTCAGGCCGACTCTACTCCGCACATGGGAGAGCCAGTCTGGCGAGCTACACCCGTGAGCGCCGTAGCTCCTACTGGCCCAGAACCTGCCCTTGATACCACGTAAGTATCCTTCGAATATTAGTCGTGTCACTATACTTGTGAAATATATAATGTTTAGACTAAATTTGCCATGTCAATAACAGGGCGAATCCGTCGGCCGTAGCACAAGAGGAAGAAGTGGAGAGGAATCCATCCCCCACTCCAACTAACAGACCTCCATCTCCTGCCGCGACACATGCCGAGGAGCCACACCACGAAGGGCCAGAAAATAGCCTGCGCCTAGCATGGAACCTCTCAAGTCTGACAAGGTTGGAAGCAGAATTTGAGTGCTCGGAATTCATCGAACACATCACTCCACCAGCCCTTGCCCAAGACTTAGATGAGCTGGATCATGAATCCCTTCTGGAACAATTTGATGGGTCGTCTGCGCATCAAGTGACAGTGGGAGCCCCCTAAGACGCCGCTTGATCAAGGCCCTTGCTAACGTGAAGCGGGCAGATAAGAAGATAGCCCGTCGTGAGGCAATGGTCGTGAAGAACGAGAAGACCATCGCGTCCTTGCAGGCAGCGTTGGTGACATCCGAGGCTACGGTAAAAGAGAAAGCTCATCACGCTGACACCCGAGAAAAGCGTATTGCCGAGCTCGAAGCCCTAGTAGCCACATCAAATGAGAAGGTATACTTTCGAAACTTTTGTACATATACTTTTGCCTTGATTATTTATTTGACCCAAGAAAAAAAAAGTATGGTATCCTTGTGATAACTCAAAGTTCTATATGCAGGTGTCTGCGGCCGAAGCTGCTACCAAGGCCGTGACCGTACAATCCTTCAACATCGCCCAAGAGCGTGATGCGCTGAAGGATGAGCTGACACAGGCGCGAGCCAATCTAGAAGAGCAAGTTGCCACAGCGGAGGAGGAACTGGGCAAGATGGCCATAAGTTGTGCTGAGAGACTATGTCCTCCCCTGCTATCCGCCATAGCTGGACGCAGGTGGATGATTGGGCAAGGGATGCGACTTGCCGTAAGCAAGGCCCTTGAAGCTCCGCACCTACTGCAGGCATTTGCCAGGGTCGTATCCGATGGAATCGACCGTGGTAGACATGAGGGTTTGGTCAAAGCTGCAGAACTGATAGGTAAAAATGAAGACATCATGCAGCATCCATACCATAATCCCTCAGCTGCGGATAATATGACCGCGTCGATGAATGCCTTGGCATAAATCTAACACCCTCTCCTGGATGAGCTTGAGGCACTTAGAGATGCTCCAAACGAGGCAATAATGTCCCGGCTTACTACGGATCCCATCCCTTTGACCTTGGCCACTTATGATCCCGCATCAAAAACAATGAAAGGTGAAAAGCTGCTTGTGGAAGCATTGGATGCGACTGCGGTCAAGGCACAGGATGGGAAGGGTGCTCGTGGGGAGGCCCTCCGTGCTCTGATTGAAGAAGGAAATAAGGACATAGGGGAATTCCTACCTCCCTTGTAATTTATCAATTGTAAACATTTGTGATTTTTATTCGTCCGTGCATGTACACGGCTAAGACATATGTGAAATGACTGTCTTATGAATGTAAGTCCGTGATGACCACGGTCATTTTGTTTATTTATTTTGAAACTTGTGTATTTTTATTTTGTTTGAACATTGAATGCCAATACTGCATGACATGTCACGTCTTACACAAAAAAGAAAATACATACAAGACTATAATTTACTAGACATGCGACGTGCGTCTTTACTATGCGGAGCACTGCGTGAGTACGGCATACGAAACTTACCACAACGTCTTGTGAGTAAGGTGTCTAGTAAGGATACATGATCCGTGCCGCTGGGGTTGCATCCCTCTTACGCGGCAAGTTGAATTAGTAGGTTCACTTAATCCTCTTACCCCTCCTGGAGGCGTATAGTACATGTACGGTGATTTGAATGAATGCATATGAATGAAACATGAAATATTATAATAACAACTAAAATTCATATGACTGACAAAAAATCTAAAAAATGATTTGCACGAAACAAGCCGTGGAGCTAGCTAGGCACCACGGAATTTTATTAGAACGTTTACATTTTTTTGTTTGAACAAGAATGATAAATCCTAAAAAACAAAAAAGGAACCTAAACAAAACATAAGAAGAAAAACAGATAGAACGCATGGTTCTTCATTAAAGCCACATATAGCGAAGCACCCATGCGGAAGCCGTAGCTTTCAAAGATAGCACCTTTTGAGATTGGAGATGTTCCATGTGCGTTCCAGGTCGCGGCCATCCATGTCACGTAACTTCTACGCGCCTCGTCCCAAGGCTTCCGTGACTTCATACAGTCCTCCCCACTTAGGGCCCAGCTTTCCTGTATTCTCCGCTCGACTTGCTTCGTTAACACGATAGACATAATGTCCCGATCGAAAGGAAACACCTTTAACCTTGGCGTCATAATAAGCCTTCATTTTAGCCTTGGACTTAGCCTCATTGATGGCTGCTATCTCCCTTTTTTCTTCCAACAGATCCAGGTTGATTCGCAGTTGCTCGTCGTTCGTAACGACATTAACCTCCGTCGTGCGAATGGTAGGCATTCCTATTTTTGATGGTATAACGGCTTCAGTGTCGTAGGCCAATGCAAATGGAGTATCTCCGTTGGCTGTTTTGATCATAGTCCTATGCGCCCATAGAACATGTGGTAACTCATCCACCCATTTGGCACTTCGTTCATCCAGACGTGCCTTGATGCCATTTCCCAAGCTTGTATTTGCTCGTTCCACGAGGCCATTTGTCTGCGGATGCTTAACAGATGCGAAGCGCCGCTTGATATTCAATGATGCACACCAGTACTTGATTGGATTATCCGCGAACTGTTTACCGTTGTCCGAAATGATTTCTCCTGGCAAGCCAAAACGGCACACAATGTTTTCCCAAACAAACTTTTTAACTTGCTTGCCTGTGATGGATTTGACTGCCTTGGCCTCTATCCATCGTGTGAAGTAGTCCATTGCGACAATCAAGAACTTAACTCCCCCTGCAGCTACAGGAAACGGTCCTGCGATGTCAATTCCCCACTTATAGAATGGCCAAGGGGATGTAATAGGTGTAAGCTCCTGCTGCGGATGTCGCGGCACTGGTCTATGCACTTGGCAATCACTACACTTGCGAATCATGTCGCGCGCGTCCCTGTGCATGGTAGGCCAATAGTATCATGTTTGTAAGGCTCGAGCTACCACGGACCGTGGACCTACGTGCATGCCGCATAACCCTTCATTTATGTCACTGATTACGTAAGCGGCCTGACGTGGTCCAACACACCGCAACCACGGCTGCAAGAAAGAGCGCTTATAAAGGATACCTTCTCGAAGTTCGAAGTGTTGTGACTTCCTCCTGATGTGCCGCGCCGCTTTTTCATCGTCCGGAAGGGTTTCACTAGTCAAGTAGTTGATGATTGGGGTCATCCATGTAGGTCCATCCTCTTCAACTATAGTAGCGACCTCCTCTTCTGTTATAGATTTCTCCTTGAGTATTTCCACCAAGACTTGTTTGGACAAGTGAGCAAAGCTTGTGGATGCGATCTTGCTAAGAGCGTCCGCCTTCTTGTTCTCGCCTCTTGGCACCTGCTTGATGGAAAACTTGCTGAAAGCCGCGATTAGTGACTTGACTTTTTCCAAGTATCTGACCATGTTGTCCTCCTTAGCCACATATCCACCTAGAATATGGTTCGCAACAAGCCGTGAGTCCACGTAGGCCTCAAGGTTGCGGACTCCCATTCTAGCGGCGATTTTTAAACCCGCAATTAATGCTTCATATTCCGCTTCGTTGTTGGTGGCCGTGAACTCAAAGCGGAGGGCATACGTAAACTCCATTCCTTCCGGATTTGTGAGGATGAGACCAGCTCCGGACCCATCCGTACACGAAGATCCATCCGTAAATAACACCCATGGTTCTGTTGGAGTCTCGTCTTGTTTAACGATTGGCCCTTCCTCGTCCGGATTCTCTATCAGGAAATCTGCCAAGATCTGGCCTTTCACAGTCGTCCTTGGCCTATAAGATATATTGTGCTCCCCCAATAAGATGCTCCATTTTTGTAGCCTCCCTGCCACATCCGGTTTAGAAATGACCTGCTTTATTGGTTGGTCCGTAATGACTACAATTGGGTGCGCCTAAAAGTATCGGCGCAACCGCTTTGTAGCAAACACTAGTGCCAAAACCAATTTTTCCATAGAGGAGTAATTCAACTCAGGCCCTTGCAATGTTCTACTTATAAAGTAGACCGGAGTTAGTACCGTATCCCTATCTGTCATGAGTACCGCGCTTATTGCGCCATGAGTGGCTGAGAGATACATAATGAGTTCCTCCTTTGGCCGGGGAGCTACTGGCATAGGGCGGGATGCAAGGTGCTGCTTGAGTTGGCCAAAAGATTCCTCGGCTTCCTTTATCCACCGGAAGTCTCGCTTCCTAATGTACTTCTTGAGTGTCTTAAATAGGGGTAATGACTTCTCTGCGGATTTGGATAGGAACATATTTAGCCCGGCCAGCTTCCCATTCAAGGATTGCACCTCCTTCCGTGTCTGAGGGGATGGCAGCTGTCTTACTACGTCCGTTTTCTCTGGGCAAGGTTTGATACCATTTGGATCGATCATATATCCAAGGAACATTCCCTCCGTTGCCCCAAACGTGCATTTCTTTAGATTTAGCTTCATGTTAATCCTCCTCAGTGTGTCGAATGTCTCTTGGACATCCCGGAGAAGTGCATCCTCCGTGTGACTTTTTATGACTAAGTCATCCACATAGACTTCCAGGTTGCGACCTATCTGTGATTCAAAAGCTATGTCCACAAGCCGCTGGTATGTAGCACCGGCGTTCTTTAGTCCAAACGGCATTTTCGTATAGCAATATACGCCCTGGCTCGTATGGAACACCGTTTTTTCTGCATCCTCCTCCGCCATCTAGATCTAGTGGTATCCTTTATATGCGTCTAAGAAGCACTTAAAGGGATATCCACATAGGGATCCCACCTTCCAGTCAATTTCCGGTAACGGGTAACAATCATGTGGACAAGCTTTGTTCAGATCCGTAAAATCCACACACATGCGCCAACTTCTGTCATGTTTTTTGACCATGACCGGATTGGATAACCACTCGTGGTAGTATACCTCGCGCATGATACCTGCATCCACTAGTTTCCGTACTTCCTCCAATATCACTCGGCTGCGCTCAGGCGCCTGGCCGCGCTTCTTTTGCTTGATGGGTTGGTACCCCTGGCGGATCTGGAGCTTATGTTCTGCTATCGAACGTGGCACGCCTGTCATATGCTTTGGCTCCCATGCGAATATATCTAGGTTTGCACTTAAAAGAGAGCACATGGCCCTTTTGCCGCTATCCGAGAGCGCCCCCTATGGATATCTCCTGTTCCGGGTAGTCGGGATGGATTGCCACCTTCCAATTGGGAGGTGGTGATCCATCCTTGGGTGAAATAGGTGGAGCCGGTGTTGTCACGGTATGGAACTCGGATGCTGGTACGATTGTGTTGTAGATGGTGACGATTCCTCCCTCAACAGGGAACTTGATCATTCCGTGTGCCGTAGAGGGTACCGCCCGTATAGCCAGAATACCTGGTCTGCCTATGATCCCATTGTACGGAGAATGTGACCGTATCACCATGAAGTTCATCCACGCCGTAGTGGAGTGTTCCTCATTCCCAATGGTTACGAGCAGACGTAGTTGCCCTATCGGCCAGATAGTGTCTCCACTAAAGCCAGTGAGCGGCACCGTGGCCGGTACTAATTGGCTTCTTATTTCTGGTCGTAACTGCACAAAACAGTGTTCGTACATTACTTCTGCCGACGACCCTCCATCCACATACATGCGACGAACATTGTGTGTTCCAATGCTTATTTCAATAGTGAGAGGCGCATCAATCACATCGCTTGCTGTGATGGGAGTGAATGAGATTTCCCTGCCGCGTGAAATTTTTTGGCCAATTTTCTGCCTCGTGCGGCGTTGTCTGGATTGGATCATGTATATGGTCGACGGTTTGTCCTTTTGGGGATCCTTCTTGTCATACTTCTTGTTGTCTTTTCCATCTTTCCAATCCTTAACCAAATGCTTGAGTTTACCTGGCTTGATCAGTGACTCAATGTGCTTCTTGAGCTGGATACACTCCTTAGTGCCGTGACCCTTGTCATTATGGAACTCGCAGAAACGATTTCCTTGACTACGGTCCGGAGGAGTTGTCATTGGGGGAGGTCTCGGAAAATTTGCCCCTTCCGTCAGCAAGATTTCCCGGTAGGACATCTTTAGGGGGGTAAACTTATCATCCGGCCGTCCTCCTTTGTTTAGGCTCTTGTAATCTGAGCCCCTACTGCTGCTTTGATTGCTTTGTCCACCCGACTGTCTCCGGGACTGGTCATTTGATCGGTAGCCGTTCCCTTTGGAAGGGTAGACCGCGGAAACCGCTGTTTCTCCCTCTATGAAGTTTCTGACCCTTTCCATGAGATCATCATACCTCTCTGGACGCTTGTCATTGAGACGGCTGATTAACTCCCTATCTGTTATAGCGTGCATGTAGTCGGAGATTTTCAGGAGTTCCAGCATCGTCTTTGTGCGTGTGCACTCATCATTGAAGCGTTCAGTGAAGGTTTCTGTGGACTCCCCCGGCCGTTGTTTGACAGTTGCCAACGAGACCGGATCCCTATTATACTTCTTCCTCTGAGTATAATTATTCTTGAACGCAGTGCGTAGTTCCGTGAAACTATCAATGCTTCGTGGTGGGAGTCCCTCAAACCAGTCACGGGCATTGCCGATCAGAGTCGAATTGAACATTTGGCACCATATAAGCATGGGCCATCTCTCAATTTTAGCCTGCGTATCGAATATTTTGAGGTGATCATCCGGATCACCAGTTCCATCATAGGTCTTGACACACGCCAGCATGCGACGTTTGGTGTCCTCGGATTAGTTCCGTATGCGGAGGGTGAATGGGTCGTCCCTGGGATCTGCCCATGGCCGGGTGAGCCTAGGGTCATCCCATGGTTCATACCACGGGCGGGAAAGATCCTCCGCTTCTGCATCTCGATAATAAGGGCCACCATAATACTCATCATTGTTTGGTGGTGGTGGGGGGGTACGCCTAGGTCGGCGACGCTTAGGCGGATGATCATCTGACTCCTCCCCTGATGGATCTAGAGACGGGGGTGGTGCCCCATCCCTTGGGTGAGGACCACTTTTTTGAGATGAGCCGGGAGCATTTTTCCCAGTGTCCATCCTATCCCATACGCTTGTGCGGCGAGTGGCTCTGGCCAGCTCTCGATCTGGTCGCTCGGGTAAACCGTCGGACTTATCTCCCCCTTCTTGAGACTGCGTTAGTTCCTGCATGAGGCGATCTCCTATGCGCTCAAACACATTCCTAGGTTGAGGAGTTTCCTCAAAGATGCTCTGCTCCTGAGGCCGGGCTTTCATTTTCCTCTGATTTTGGGACGAGGTGATTGGTCCGGTATTGCCAAAGTTAAGTCTAGATTGGAGGTTCCTTCCTAGATTCAACCTTGATGCAATCCCTGGGACGATCCTATCAAAGTTCTGTGTGAGAACTCGAGTGAGATCCTCCTCGCTGAGTGGTTGGATTTCTACTTCCTCCTCGGTCGACGGTCTGCGCGGCTCCTTGTTAGGACGATTGGGCGCACTCCCTGGATCGGGGTTATCCAGGGTTGAAGTAGGTGGGGGTGTTATGGAGATCGTGCTCGTCACCCCCAAGGGCTGAAAACCACCACGGTTACCCGGTCCACCCGCAGGGCGGCTAGGAGATTGATTGGGGATGAGTATCCCTTCCCCTTGGGACTTCCGATTTCCAGGATTCGTGTTCCTGGGATTAGCTTGCGGATGCCCCTTCGTCATTGGAAATTCAAGATGAGGTTTTGCTCTAGCTTAGTGTAATGGGTCCCACGGATGGCGCCAACTTGTTGATGCAAAAGTTGGGTGATCCTTGCTAGACCCGAATTAGGCTCAATTCGGGTTGGCTGGGCTCCGGCTCCTGCACCAAGTGAACTGTTTGGTTGGGATCCTACACACTAAACAATACGCGTCAGGCTTACCGTGGGAGTGTTTCCCACGATTAGACTCTGGCGTGAGAGTAAGTAATCGGTTTAGGGTTTTATGTGAGTTGAGAGTATAGAATGTAATACCTTTGTGGAACCCTTGGGGGTTCCTTTTATAGGCAGTAAAACCCTAGTGGGCTGCCACCGATACTTCGGCCCCAAGGAAAGGATAAGTACCAGAATTAGAATGATTGTTATCTTCTAATTATGGTGAGTGAATATCCTCTTCTTTGGGGTAAATCCTATTCCTAGACAGAATATGATTTTGTCTAACCCTGTACCGGCCGCGCCGGGCCGTGGGCCGCACATGTGTGTGCGGTTACTGTTCATCCAACCCCATAAGCTTAAATGACATTATTCCCACCCATCTGTGATGGGCCGGATACGGGTAGCACCCGTGGGCCGGGCTCCTGACCCGGCTGGGGACTATACGTCATCAGATTTTTACCAAGTAAATGGACATGCAAACTTCTGATTTATCACTTAACAAGAACAAACAATACCTAAGTTAAATAAATGACCAGAAAAGGCACACGTTTGAATAGAGTTTATCCTACCAAGTGTCACCCAAGGCAGTTAAAAACCTAGTCCCAAACACCCTTTGCTTTTCTAAAAATGGATATTAACAAAGAAAGTGCTTGCAAAATTAAACCAAAATGACTATAAGTTATCTAAGCATGCATAAACTTACTCAAGAATCATAAACAAACAGAAAGAAACAACATAGAAACAGGTTCACACAATTTCACATAAATTCACATAAAACTTCAAGAAAAACTGCCAAATGGGGTTCAAGCCGTTTACCTAAGCTGATGCCTTCCAATTGGAGTTGTTTTGAGCTTTTGGAAACTTATGAAACAGTAGAGATGGCTTGCTGATGGAATCCACAATGGACCCAAAGCCTTTAATATCTTCAAGTCACAAAATAGAAAAGATGGAATGAGGGCTTGTTTTGTTCCTTCACAAACACCACAAGACCAAAGAAATAGAACTACAAGCTCATATAAGTTAAGCTCATAAGCTGTGTGTCAAGCAGCTTATGGTCTTAGGCTTATATGAGCAGTGAGATTAAGTAAAAAAAACTAAAGACAAAAGATTTTGAGAAAATCTTAAAAAACTGATTTTTTTGAAAAGCCTTTTTAAACCAATCTAGAAAACATGAAACTACTTCAAAATCAACAAGCCAAGAATCAAGCTTCCACTTTCACTTTCACATGATCTTGGCTAGAAGTTTTGAAAAATCTTTAAAAAAACGTCACTTGAAAAATTCTTTGAACCAAAACCTTGAAAACCTTAAACTAATTTTGCATATAAAAGTAAATGTTTACACTACTGAAACAATAAATAGAAGATGGAACTTAGTATTTTGCAAAGTTTAAAAGTTTCATTATCATTAATAATTTTAAAATTACAAAAACTGGAACAACTAAAATAGGATACAAGACATCCCATTTATACTACTTGTAAGAAGATTCTAGTCTTCTGAATAAAATATTACTAAAGGGAAAAACCCTAATCCCTAATTGTCTTGAAAATCCTTTATTGCCCTTGAAGTCTTGGTCAAAGTGGAGTCCATGTGATTGCCAGCCATGATGAAATGATCAAGGCCGTTTGTGATGCCTTTGGGACCAAGAAAATCACCTTGGTTGTTGGATTTCGGAAGATATTCGATTTTTACCCAAAATAATGAAGCAGGGGACAACGGGGAGCCCATTAGGAGGTCACTGGTTTATGTTTTGGAGGTGGGGTTGTGATGAGGGGTGAATGAATTAGTGATCTGGATAAATTGGGGTAAAACCCTTATGATTTGGGGTTAATTGAGTCTGGGAATTTAGGGTTTATGAGGTGGTTTAAGATAGGTTTTAATCTGTTTGGGGTATTAGTGGGTTTTTAAAAAAATGTTAGGGATGGAAAAGATATTAAACTAATTTAATCAATTATTAGTCCTGGGTGGAGTACGACGTGGAGAGTGGATGAAAGGTGATTGGCTGGTTGATTGGGTGGGGTGACGTGGAAGATGATGATTGGGTAATGGAAGTTTGGTTGTCTGACCCTTTTAGTCCCCCCTGTTTCATCCTTTGTTCACTTGACATTTAAACAGCCAAAAGTGCTAATCCCTTTGTAACAAAGTTCTCTTTTTCCCATTTTGGCCACAAACAAGTTTTAAAACTTGTTCCAAGGACTTTAAGTGTAATTTGAGTAATCTTCAAGGGCCAATAATGTAATATCTTGACATTTTAGGGACACTTTATGTAATTTTGAGTTTTACAAGGGTTTAAAATGACAAGTCTTCAAAAGTAGAGGGACCAATCTTGCCAATCTTCAAAACTTCAAGGACCTCAAAGGAAATTTATGATTCAGGTCCGGTTCTTTGTGCGGCTTCGTTTCTCGTGTTTGTTTTTGCTACATTCTTGTGATCTTTTGTTGATTTCACGATATCCGTACCTAAAATACACAATGAACAAAAACAAGCATATATTTGGGTATTTTGATGATATTTTAAGCGTTTTAAGCCCGATTTGGACGATGAGACTATGTATAATTACAGTCTCATCACTCCCCCATACTAAACCATTGTCGTGCCCTCACGCAATGCTAGAATTAAGTATCTTAGCACCTCCAAAATTCATTTTATGATGACATTTATTGAAGACAAAATTTAAATAAACTACTACACGCGTTTTAGACATAATGTAATGCTTTCATCACGAAAAAGTGACTTATAGGGTCATAGAATAAGAACACGTGAATGCCTCATAGAGATAAGTTCGTCATCCTCAATTTTCACTCGATTCCATTCTAAGCGTGTAACGAGATCATGTTTTATAAGTTAGCAACACGATCATATCTCATGAGTGTTAATTACATACCTAAACTCCCTTATTCCTACTTGGTATCTCTTATATTTTATTTTTTCTTAATGATCACGAGGATACATCATTGACTTATGCGTGAATAGAGATTAAGTATAAAAATAGAGTCTTAACGGTGTAACCAAAATCATCGAATTAATAATTCATCCTAATAGACAACGATGACAAAAAATTGAGTCAACAAGAAGGATCGATAAACACGATTTTATAATGGTTTTGAACATGAGACTTATTACCAAGACTTTTATGCGCCCCCTAACGGAAGGGCCTTATTATCATAGGTTTACCTCCATCTTTTATTCAACTTTACCATGAAGCTTTTATTATGACTTCGGTCTTGCCTTGCCATTTATTATCCGCCATTATCGGTGGTTTTATTATGGCCAAAGACGTATATCCTGACGCTAAAGTGAATCTTGGATCTTTAAAGCTTCAAAGATTAAGGCTTGATTCACTTTCAATTTGGGCATAGATTTTTCGGCCTTGTGAGCTTCAAATTTTTGCTTAATTTAGGTGAGCACTTGAAATCTTATTATTAGGTGAAGCTTTCGATTATTCGGGTGCCAATACTTCAAAACCGTGACACTGGCGATACCTTAATGTTTTCCCAATTTAATTACATGGAAGCTACTAAAATAAATTAGAAACCAACAATAGTGACTAAACCTCTAACAATTTATTATCAAAAGTGTGGGGAGAATAAGCTAATAATTACTACACATGAGATCGTGAAGATTACGAGACTTATAAATAACTCTATCATTTCTCGTCCTCATTTAAGAGACTTAGCCTAAAAAGTTAAGGAATCGAAGCTAAGTGCTCAACACGCACGGTTGAGTAAAAAATTACTCTTATTCTCACCATCGGAAAACCTACATTCGTGTCTTAAACACTTATGAAAGACGAGAAAAATTTTAAAATTAGGCCATTTTTAGCCTTATTTTGCATAAAACGATAACAAAAAGATGAAATTTTGGATTGCGTGGTGACGTAAGTAAAGTGAAGTATCTACTCACCCCCCATACTAAAACTAAACATTGTCCTCATTTTTTCGAGCTAGGGGTGAGAACACCCCCATAATAGAGATGAAGTCGAATGCTTAATCTCGAGCATGGAAAGGGTAAAACGAATAACCTAAAAGCCGTTTATGAATTATGCTAATAAGATAAATGTGACAATCTAACATTTTCAGGTAGTGAATTATTTTCTCCTATAATATTTTGAAACTTATTTTTGTGTTGGTTGATGAACTCACAATTTACGGGTTTAAATTTGGGCTTACGTGCATAATTTAGCGTCCTTTACGACTAAACCGGAAACCTTAGGATTACGTATTTATGTTTTTGAACTCCGTTCTTGATGAGACAATTTTTATTAGATTCGTTTTGTGCCATGGATTCATAATTTATAAAAACGTTTTTTGTAAAACGACCCGAGGGCACGCAAATCGAGGAAACTAGAATCGAGGAATACTCGTAAATTAGAGGGATGGGACAAAACAAGTTTATCCCACCCCTCTATATATGGGACGGCCCAAAAGAGGACACCACATCCTTTGATGTGGCATCCTTACACTAAATTTACTTACACATGTAAGTTAGCTTCACATTGAAGCTTACTTATCCTACCTAAACTAGCAAAACCACTATGATTTACCATTTGCTTCCATTTTTACATGCAAACAACTCACACATACTCTCTCTCTCTAAGTTGCCGTCCCACAAACACCATCAAACACCCCATTTGATCTTTTCTAGCCACAAGTTACATGTTATCTAGCCATATTATGGAGAAACCTTGAAGCCTTGATTGATTGGTGGCCATATTAACAACAAAGGAGGTGATTTGCTTGTGTCCTAGGGCTAATTTCTCAACAATCTATCTTCGTGATTGATGATCTTGGAGATATATTTGGTGTTCATCAAGTTGTTGTCTTCCAAAAACAAGATATAATCTTGGTTGGTAAAGAAGATCATCCTTTCCATTTCTCTTGTTATTTTTGTAAAGATCAAATGTATTTTCTTTCTTGTTGTATATGTATATGATGAATATATGATGATAAAAATCGTTGTGTGGGGATCAAGTGTTGATAAATATGCTTAAAAAGATGAATAACCATAAGAAACAAGGCTAAAATCATGCGTAAATTGTTGGCTGTATAAAAACAGTAAGTAACCAAGTCTTAAACTGATAAAATTGCATGGTGTAATCCATTTACAGTAAGTATAAGATGTCATACACATGTGAGAGTTGGCCATGCAATGGAATCATCAAAATGAGTGAGATATGATCAAAACAAGATGAGTGTGCTAATCTGAATAGTCTGTTTGTAGGGACTGTTAAGGATAGTTAGACATGAAATGAGCAGTAGCTATAACTAACTTATTTGTAGCACATAATATGAAGTTTATGCCATCCAAAAATGAGCTTCTATCTCATTATAGAACTCAATATATGATAAAAATGGTGAAGATGAAACTAAAAATCAGATTTTGAAGAATTAATGTTTAATACTATTATATAAGCACTCAAATAATATAGTATAAAATGTGAAATTAAAACCCAATAACTTATAAATTTCATTTATATAAATATGTATAAGGTTAAATAAATGGACACTTTATAAAAATGGTAGTTGAATAAGATTTATAAGTTATAAAAACTATAAACATGATTTTTACGACTTTTTCGGCTATTACCGTAAAATTAACGTTTTTCGCCATTCAAAACTTAGACGATCAAACCCGTCTAATGTAAAGTTTTTAAAAGTCATATACTGATATATAAGTATCTAATACAAGTAAAAACCAATAAAACCCGAAGTATATGACATACGGACATTAACGAGCTAAGTTAGTATATTGGACTAATAATTTAACTAAATAAGTTAAACACTTATAAAAATTACTTATTGGGCTTAAACCATTTGGGCACAACATGTAAAGAATACAAGTATAAAATGGATTAATACAAGTTAAAGAACTTATAATAAGCTTATTGGACTTAAAACATGTAAATAGGTAAAACTAGTAAACTAGTAAAAAGTTACCAATACATAAACACTAAAATGAGTAAATAAGAATATATAAACCCACTTGATCATCATCATATGTACAAAATCATCATATGTATATTTGTTATTTTGATAAAGTCATTGGACAAAAGTATAAGACCGATTATTATTTATATAGGTTTCCGTGACCGAAGCACGCCCGTAGCCGATAATACGCCTTTCATTATCAACGTGAGTTCATAGCCTCACACTTTTTTAAAATGTTTTATAAAATGATTTGTAAACCCGCGAGGGAGATAACATGGTAGTTTTTAATAAAAATAGAACACAAGTAGTCCCGATGGTATGCTTAATGATATGGACCCGAATGATGCGATGACACAATTAACGAGATAAAAAGGATTATTAGTAGTTAGGTTATGTCACTCAAAGTCCCATTAGCATGAATTGTGAGCTACCGGGATTTGGTAGACGCTTATGCATATGATAGTACTATTTGGGGACGATCACCCCAGTTCGCGCCTTGACGGTTGATCCTCGTCGTACCACATTGATTGGTAAGCGAATTTATGTATGAGAATATTTACATAGCGTGATTTTTGTGACGACATGCTAACTTAGATGGGCAAATTGTTTGTCAGGTTCGCGGCCCGTTGTTTGTGATAGTAAGGTAACAATGTCACGCGGCTAATAATAATCCTATATAATGTAAATATCTGATATGATACGATGTTAATAACGATAATAATATTACCTATAATGGTAATATTGAGGCTACGGTCTCATGGACGGTTTAAGATGTATGCTTGATTTATATATTGCCTGACTAGCAATACGAGGACTTACTTATGATATTATACTTGTGTTCTGATTTCAACGATTGTTTTATATAATGGTTTTATTAAACTCTATGAATTCACTCGACATTCGCTGATATGATTTTTGCATGTTTTTATCTCAGGTGCTTGAAGGTAATCCGGATGGAGATCGACTCTGATGGCCCACATAATATTAAAAATGTTCATTCGATCTATGTTTTGTAAACTTAATGACCTGTATAACTTGGGACCTGTTGTACACTTTAAAACTTTTATCGAATGAATGTATGTTGAACCTTGTACAACCATTTTTATGTGTTGTCTATGATTGGAGTTATTGTGCTATCCCGTAACACTCTAAAAGACCCTTCCGCTGTACCGATACGAAAATTAAGAGTGTTACAGTTTGGTACCAGAGCTCTCGTTATAGAAAACAAAAGATTTTAAAAACCAAGGTTTTGAACAAAAAATTTCAAAATCTTTTAACTATGAACATTTGAGAAAATATTTGAAAAATCTCTTGACTATAACGGTGCCTGAGATCTCCGACGTTACCAACAAGCCCTATTGAGAAGATATATATTTTGATATTGTTGGGAATAAAATATGGGTCAGATCACCAAACGCTGATAAGAAGAAAGTCAACGCTGATAGATTGACTTTGGACGCTGATAGAAGTCAACGCTGACAGCCTTGAAGATTGACACTGATAGAATATCTTTTGTTTATTTGTTTCTTTATTTATGTATGGTAAAGATAAGCACGACATTGTATTTTCTATTATTATCTTTACCTAGAATAGTTGATTCATAGCTTATTGTACAAGACTTCTTGTTCTATAAAAGAAGGTCTTTTAGGTTAAAGTCATATATCAGTTTTCATAGTATTCGCAAGTTAAACCTTTCATTGTAATCAACAAGATTATTCTAATACAAGTGAAAGTTTGTTTAACATCATTGTGTTTTAGATCAAGTGTTAATTCCGCATAACACTTTGTTACTTTATTCATAAGCAAAGGTTTCTCTACGTGTAGTACTTGATCTAATCTCGTATACACAAAGCTAATCGATCTAAGTTTGGGATCAACAAGTGGTATCAGAGCTTGTTGAGAAACTTTTGATCTTTAAGTAACGCAGAACCCTAAAACACCAAACCCTAAAAACCCTAAATTCTCAAAACCCTAAAAACACCATGTCTGGCACAAATCAACCTCCTGCTTTGCTGCAAAACAACTTCTCAAACCCTAGTATCAAAATTCCCATGTTTGATGCCAGGAACTTTGAGCTTTGGAAATCCAATTTTGAGCAATACATAGCTATTCATGACTACACTCTTTGGGAAATTATCGAATATGGGAACACATTCGATAAAGCAGCAAAGATTACTGCTGCTATTGCCGCAAGGACAGCTATTCCTAATTGTCCTGAAGCTGATAAAGTGGAAAAGCCTGATGATGGGAGAGCGGTAGCTGTTGAAGATATAGCCAAGAAGAGGGTGGACATGAAAATTTTGAACATCTTGAAACATGCCCTAGGTCATGAGAATCAGCATAAGTACAAACGTTTTGATTCTGCAAAAGAGCTTTGGGAAGCTCTTGAAGTAGCACATGGTGGCAATGCTGACACAAAAGAAGAAAAGAAGAAGCAACTCTTGCATGAGTATGCTGTCTTTAAAGCTCAACCTAATGAGAATCTCAGCAGTGTGAGAAGTAGACTTCTTGACATCACAAGTCAACTTTCCTTCATGGGAAAACAGATTGATGACCCTGAATTGAATGCTACTTTTCTCAAAAGCCTTGGTGATGTATGGAAGATTGAGACAAGATCTATTCTTGTCAATAACACCCACAAGACGTCCAGGTTTGATGACATCTTCAACAAGTTAAGGCTGTTGGAGAATGAATGGCAATTGGAGAGTGATAACAAATCTTCCAGCAGCAACATGGCCTTCTTTTCACAAAGTGAAGGCCAATTTGATTCCATGAACTTCTATGGACATTCAGCAACTGGATCTCAAGGTGTCAGCGCTGGATGTCAATCTGTCAGCGCTGGATCATACCCTGTCAACGCTTTGTACTCAAGCGCTGACACACACAATCATGGCGCTGATAGAATTAAACCTGCTGGTTTTGATCTTGATACTGTGTGTGCATTCATTGCTTCTTTGCCTAGTGATTCAAGGATTACTTATGAAGATCTTGAGCAGATAAGTGATGAACAATTGGAAGAGATGGACATCAAGTGGACTATGGCTCTTGTAAGTTTAAGAGCAAACAGGTTCAATAAAAGGTTCAAGAAGAAGATGACCTTTAATGCTAAGGATGTTGCTGGTTTTGACAAGTCCAAGGTAGAGTGCTACAACTGTCATAGGATGGGGCACTTTATGAGGGAATGTAGATCTCCAAGGAGATCTGATGCTGGGAAGCCTTCTAGCCAAATGATTAAGAACCCAGATCCCAAGGCCATGGTTGCTGTTCAACAAATTGATGGCGTTGGGGAATGGGATTGGAGCTGGATGGCTAAGAATGAGGAAGAGGACAGAGCTTTGGTTGCTGAAGTTAAAGAAGAGCATGCTGAGTATGCTCTCATGGCACACTCCTCCTCTTCATCAGATAATGAGGTATATGATGATGCTTTCTGTTCTAAGGGTTGTCGTTTAAATACTGAAAAATCAAAACAAGAGATAGTTAAATTATTAGATGAAGCAAGTACTCTAAGATGCAAAGTATCTAACTATCAAATTGCCCTTACCCAAACAGAAAAGACAGTAGCTGAGTATAAGAAAATGGAGTTTGATTTAAAGGATCAAATAAATATCTTAAAACATGAGTTACATCAGAGTAAGGATGTTCAAGATATAGTAAATAGGGTTAATCTTGATTTGATAGCTCAGTTAGAGGAGGCTAACAAAAATAAAGATAATGTGAGTCTTAAAATCCAGAGATTTGATAAGGCCACACAATCCCTAGGAGAGTGTGTTAGTAAACAAAGAGACTCTAAGGATATGAGTGGGATTGGGATGAATAACTATACTGTTGTTCCACCACCAGCTGGGGATTTCTATGGTGTCCAATCAAAGGACTTATCTTGGACTGGCTTGCCAGAATGCCAAGAGGAGGAGTTTATTCCTCCACCTAGAGTGACTTCCCCAGTTGAGGAATATCAGCAAAAGCTGACTGACCTAGAAGAGTGGAAGAAAGCAAACCACACTTTGTTTGTTAAAGGAGGGTTATTGTGTGAAAGTCCAAATGAGCCCACACCAATCACGAGCCTTGATCCTAAACCTATTAAGATCACACACCCTACCACTGGCAAACCTGTTGACCTTGGCCCACAAAATGTTAGAAAACCTAGTGTTAAATATGCAGAGATGTATAGAAATTCTAGGTCACCAAAAAGCCAAGTAAGTAATCATGGAACAGGCTTCTTTGCTTCTAGACCTAATACTATGTCTAGAAAAGCTTGTTACACATGTGGTAGCTTCTCACATTTGGCCTACAAATGTGTCAATGCTTCCAATGTCAACGCTGACAGGAACCATTTCAGCGCTGACAAAAGTCAACATAGGTCAAACACTGTCAGACCCAATACCTTTGTGAACAAAAGTTCACAAGTTGTTAGACCAGCCCCATTCTTTTCTAGAGGGTCTAACACACAAGGCCTAAGACCTTTTCAAAAGTCAAATACTTGGTCAAATAGGCAATGGGTTCCTGTAGCAAACCCTAGGTTCAACGCTGATAGGAGCAATCGGGGCGCTGACAAGAGAAATTTCAGCGCTGATAGAAACACTGCTAAACCTAGGTATTTGCAGCCACAGGGAAATAGGTCTAAAGCTTCTACTAGCTTAACATGGAGACCAAAACAAGACCAGAACCCTAATAATACTGGTATTTCTATGACATGCAACAGGTTTCATTATATTTCAAAGGCACTGTCAACACCAATTGGGGTTAACTGGGAATTTCATTCAAACAGGGATGAAAATGGGGTTGTTATGAGAACCAAGTCTGTTCTTGTTGAACAACCAAATGAATCCAAGTCTTCCAAGGCTTGGGTTCCCAAAGAAAACTAATGTGTTTTCTTTATGTGCAGGGCATTCAGAAGAAGATCAATGACTATGGATACTGGGATAGTGGATGCTCAAGGCACATGACAGGAAAGGAAGACTATCTGACCAATTTCTCTCCTATTCAAGATGGTGATAAGGTATACTTTGGAGGGGGCTACGGCACCATCACTGGAAAAGGAACCCTTGTCACCAACAATCTAAGGTTTGATAATGTCTTCTTGGTGAAAGACCTGGATTATAATTTGTTTAGTGTATCACAAGTGTGTGATAACAAAAATAAGGTTCTTTTCACAGATACTGAGTGCTTGGTGTTAAGCAAAGATTATAAGCTCCCTGATGAGAAATACATAGATTTTAGAACACCAAGGCATAAAGACATATATAATGTGAATCTTAATGGAATTAAGGTAAATAATAAAATGTCATGTCTGTATGCTAAGGCCTCAGTAGATGAAAGTAATCTTTGGCACAGGAGACTAGGGCACATAAACTTTAAGAATATTAATAGGCTTGTGAGGCTTGGTTTAGTTGATGGTTTGCCTGAAAAGGCTTTCCACAATGACCACTCTTGTGTTGCATGCCTTAAGGGCAAGCAGCACAAGGTCTCATTCAGGTCTAAACAGGTGCACTCTAGTTCTAAACCCCTTCACTTATTGCATATGGACCTCTTTGGTCCAACTAATATAGAAAGTTTGAAGGGTAAATCATATTGTTTTGTCATTACTGATGATTACTCCAGGTTCACATGGACTTTCTTTTTAGCCAAGAAAAGTGAAACTGCCCTAAGTCTGATTAATTTTATTACCCAGATTGAAAAGAAAAATGGTAATGAGGTCAAAATTATTAGAAGTGACAATGGGGGTGAGTTTAGAAATCAGTTATTAGATGATTTTTGTGCCAAGAAAGGGATTACTAGGCAGTTCAGCATAGCTAGAACTCCTCAGCAAAATGGAGTTGCTGAGAGGAAGAATAGGACCCTTATTGAAGCAGCCAGAACCATGTTGGCTGATGCCCACTTTCCTATAGCTTTTTGGGCTGAAGCTGTTAACACAGCTTGTTATGTTCAAAATAGGGCATTGGTCAACAAGATACATAATAAGACACCTTATGAATTACTTTGGGGAAGGAAGCCAAATATTGGTTTTCTGAAGCCTTTTGGTTGTCATGTAGTTGTGTTAGAAACTAGTGAGGCCCTAGGTAAATTTGATTCAAAAGGTGATGAAGGCTACTTCATGGGTTATTCAGTGCAGAGTAAAGGATATAGGGTTTACATTAAAAAGGAAAAACGTATACTTGAAAAGGTACATGTTAGGTTTTTAGAAAGTAAACCTAGTGATCCTGAGATTGGTCCAAATTGGTTGTTTGACTTAGAACCTTTGTCTAGAGCTTTAAATTATATGCCTGTTACTGATCCAGACATTGTGAAGGTAACTTCAAGTGTTTTGGAAAAGAGAATTGGTAATGTTTCAGGTATACAGGTTGCTAAGGAGGATGGACCACCAGCAGTTATATCATCTCCCACACAAGAATTTGTTACACTTCCTATATGGACAGATGAGTATTATGCTGCTGCTACTGCTGCAAGGAAAGATAATGGTGGTGTTCAGATACCACCAACTACAAACATGCATGATTCTTCAAGCGCTGACAAAGGGAAATCCAGCGCTGACACGACCAATTCAGACGCTGATGGCTCCAACGCTGACAACACCAGTTCAGGCGTTGTTAGCCCAAACGCTGACACACAAGGATCAGACTTTAGAGACACCTTTACACAGCTTTTCTCTTCTCATTTTGAACAGGGTGGACCTTCCAATATCCATGAAGAGATTCCTGTTGATGAAGAAGAAACTGAAGAAGATATTGGCAACATGGAGCGTGAAATTGAGGACACCAGACTTTTTGAAGGAGGAGTTCTCACTTCCACAGCTAAAGATCACCCCACATCTCAAATCATTGGTGATGTTATGGCTCCAGTTCAGACAAGAAGATCCCATCAAGGTCTTGGTGGATTTATTGCCAATATACACAAGAAGGTTGATACCCCTCTTGTACAAGCATGTTTGTTTGCCTGTTTTCTGTCACAGGAAGAACCCAAGAAAATTTTTGATGCTCTCAAGGAACCAAGTTGGGTGGAAGCAATGCAGGATGAGCTTCACCAATTTGCTATACAGGATGTTTGGGAGCTGGTTGATTGTCCTAGATATGTGAGACCAATTGGGACAAGATGGGTTCTAAGGAACAAGAAAGATGAAAGAGGCATTGTGGTCAGAAACAAGGCACGTTTGGTAGCTCAGGGTTATACCCAAGAGGAAGGCATAGATTATGAAGAAGTCTTTGCTCCAGTTGCAAGAATTGAAGCTATCAGAATTTTCTTAGCTTATGCTTCTTGCATGAATTTTACTGTTTATCAAATGGATGTGAAGAGTGCTTTCCTCTATGGCACAATTGTTGAGGAGGTTTATGTAATGCAGCCTCCTGGTTTTGAAGATCCTGAGAATCCAGACAAGGTTTATAGAGTAAAGAAGGCAATGTATGGCCTTCATCAAGCCCCAAGAGCATGGTATGGTACATTATCCACCTACTTGGTGGAAAATGGTTTCAAGAGGGGCACCATAGACCAGACACTATTTACAAAGAAGAAAGGAAAACATGTGTTACTTGTGCAGGTCTATGTAGATGACATCATTTTTGGCTCTACTGATCCAAAAATGAGTGAGGAATTTTCCAAGCTCATGACAGATAAATTCAAGATGAGTGCAATGGGTGAGATGAACTTCTTTCTAGGTTTACAAGTTCAGCAGAAAGAAGATGGTATCTTCATCTCCCAGGACAAGTATGTAGCTGAAATCTTGAAGAAATATGGTTTTTCTCCACATGAGAAGGAGGCTTCTACTCCTATGGACAGACAACACCCCTGGGGAAAACTTGGAGCTGGAAAGGATGTGGATGTTAGGCACTATAGATCAATGATTGGTTCATTGATGTATCTTACAGCCTCAAGACCTGACATCATGTTTGCTGTGTGTGCATGTGCACGCCATCAAGTGACTCCCAAAGAATGTCACCTTTTTGCTGTGAAGAGGATTTTTAGGTACCTAAGATGCTATCCAGATCTTGGATTGTGGTACCCAAAAGATTCTCCCTTGGATCTTATTGCATATTCAGACAGTGACTATGGTGGTGACAAGTTTGATAGGAAATCCACAACTGGTGGATGCCAATTTCTTGGGAGCAGATTAATATCTTGGCAATGCAAGAAACAAACAGTGGTGGCCAACTCTACAACTGAAGCAGAATATGTTGCTGCAGCTGCTTGTTGTGGACAAGTCTTATGGATTCAGAACCAGCTGTTGGATTATGGGTATAATTTTATGCATACCAAGATTTTTGTAGACAATAACAGTACTTTATGCATTATTAAAAATCCTGTACATCATTCTAAAACCAAACACATAGAAATTAGACATCATTTTATAAGAGATTGCTTTGAGAAAGGTTTAATACAACCAGATAGGGTAGATACTGAAGATAATGTAGCAGATTTATTAACTAAACCTTTTGATGCTGGAAGATTTCAATATTTGGTAACAAATATTGGAATGGTTAATCTCACTTAATATATGTTTTGGAACATTTTTGTAAAAGTATGTACAGGATAATGCATTGTTATTGGTCTTTGTGATGATTTAGATTTTCCACATTATTTTTCTAACACTGACAAAGGTATATGTAACACTGTCAAGTGTTATTTTGCCGTTGTTGGAGATATTATGGTCTAACGCTGACAAGAGTTCCTTCAACGCTGATACGTGTTGTCGGGACGCTGTTAGCAACAAATGTTAGTTTTGTGGTTTTTATCTAAATGTGCATGTAATGGTAGCTTTATGCCATTGGATACAGAGTTGCTTATGGATCTTTGAAGAGCTATTTGGACATGTTTTGTTTATGGATGATGGTTGGAATATTTATATTCCTATCTTGACATAAATTTTTAATGTTCATATATATATTTTGAGAACTTATGTATCATAGTTTAAGGGGAGGTTTAAGGAACCTTTAGGACTCTTGGGTATTCTTAGAATACTCTCATCACAATTCTAGATTGTGTCCACAGGTGAGTATGGGTTAGTTTTACTAAACCATGAGGCACTGTAGCATGCATAGTATATCAACTTTGCATGCTGCCAAGACATTTTTGACTTAGAATTGGTTATGGTCTGATGGGAGACTTGGGAATACTTTGGATATGGGTTTACCTGGGAGTTACAAAGAATTTTATGAAATAACTTTGTTGGTAAGTATTTTGGTTAGCAAGGGACTCTAGAGGACATTTGTGTCTATCTTGCTTATGCAAGTGTGTATAAATGGACAGTGCTTGCCGCCCAGTAATTATTATCAACTTGTAAGATATTTCCCTTAGGATAAATTACTTTGTTAAGGTCTTTTTCTTTTTAAATATTTTTATTTTTACTTTTTAGACGCTGACAAGTTTTTCTCCAAACGCTGTTACGTCCAATCGTGACGCTGACAAGGCTTTAGGCAAACACTGACAAGAAAATATAGCCGTTGGGCGCTGATGGGCTATTTTTGACCGTTGACACCTAGTGGGCCCTACCCAGTTGTTATTTTTTGACTAATCTTTGGCCGTAATTTTGGGGAGAAGTTACTTTTAATTAATGCATGAGATAAGTTATATTTGATTCAAAATTTTCATGATTGCTCTTTGAATATAACCGCCTCATTTTTGACCAATCAAAATCATGCATCTCTCCTATAAACAACAGAAAACCATTTTTGCTAAGATGAGCTCCACAAACGACCCCATACCTCTTACCCAACCCATGCTTGAAGTAATTCAGGCTGCTCAACTACAACCAGACCTACAACCAGACCCTGAACCCCAACTTGAGCCTATTCATGAACCATCCCCTTCACCAGAAAACATGGACATTGACCAACCCAGCGCTGACACTCAAAATGTGGGCGCTGACACAGCCAATCCCAACACTGATACACTTCCTGAACAATCCCAAACACCCCTTAATCAACCCACACCCACACAATCTACTTCATCTTCTACCCCATTACAATCTAGGATGACTAAACGCCAAAGGGTTATTGGAGTGTTCTCCTCTAGTGATCCTAGCCTTGTAGCAGAGAGAACCACCTCCACAAGTGTGGCTGGTGAAATGGGTGAGGCTGGGGCTATTGACACAGGCTTAGACGCTGGTCAAGACAGTCCTAACATCATTAAGACCTCATCCATGCCCCATGATCCTATTTTGGGAGGTCAAATCCCCATTCTAGCTGAGGGCAGATTGGAACCTATGACCATAATTGAATTGACGGCGGCTGTCATTAGCTTGCAAAAGCAAAATGTCAGTCTTGTACAAACTGTCAACAAACAGGGACGAGAACTCCAAGCTTTGAGGGAGAGAGTAACTGTTTTGGAGAATCCCAGTAGCAGGAGTCTAATGGAGGAATCTTCCAAAGGGGAGGAAAAAGAGGATGAGGAGGATGAGTTGATTCACACAGCTAGTGAAAAGAGTTCAGAAAAGAGTTCACAATTTAGTGAATCTTTGCAGATTGCTGAAGCTCTCACCAACTTGAAGAAGCACCCAGTTGTTGATACATCCAAGGTGACACCAAAGAACTTGGAAGGGTCTTTCAAAGAAACATTGGGCGCTGATACAGGATTGGACGCTGACACATCCAGCGCTGATAAAGGTAATCGTGGCGTTGATAGGAGCAACTTGGACGCTGACAAAGTTGCAGATGATGTTGATGTATTCCAGCCATCAACAATCATTAAAGATGTGTCCACACAGGTTTCTTCTTCTACTTTACCAATTATTGATCCAAAAGACAAAGGTAAAGGTATTTTGATTGAAGAAGATGTTCCAAAGAAAGATGCAGCACAAATAGCATTTGATGAACAGTTGGCTGCTCAACTTGTGGAAAGAGATTTGAGGAGGAGTAGAAGATCACCATTTGTTGTTTCTGAAAGTGAGGAGGAAAGTGGTGATGATAAAGAAGGTGATAGCTCAGATTCAAGCATTCAACTTATTGAAGATCCAGAGAGGCTTGAATATGGGGATGAGCTAGCAAAGGAAAGGTTGAGTGAGTTGAAGAATCAGATTGATTGGGACCTACCAGAAATCACCAGAATGTATCATGCTTGGGAAGATCAGGTGATGGACAACCCAGGTATGAGTTTATCAGATCAAATTTGGGGGTTGGAAGTTCTTCTTAGGGTACAAGAAGACATAAAGGTGATTATGAGATTTAATGCACAAGAGGTCAAGACCTGGCTCAAAAGAGATAGAAGGCAGTTGTACTATAAGTTGCTTAGATGTCATCAGCCTAATTGGACATCAAAGAAGTTGCTGGCCTTGTCTTTTGAGGAGTTAGAGTATAGGGCACATCCTATTTGGAGGAAGGTGCAAGAACAGAATGTCTACCAGTTTCTTTCAGAAGAAAGAAAACAAGAGCTTGCAGAGGAGATGCAAATTCAAAAGGAAATAAGGATTGCTCAAAGACCAGTGAAGAAAGGAGATCCTTTTCAATTTCCTAAAGACATGGATGTGTATTTTCCAACTGAAGGTGTTATAAGGAAGCATCTCAAGCTTTCTCCCTTGGAAGCTTCAGATTTGGTAAATGTGATACCTCTAGATGACAGAAATCCAATCATCAGTTTTGATGAAGATGAGTGTGGATTTTGGAAGGTTGGACGATTTGGAAAGGAGGTACATACTTTCACTTCAGTTATTTCTATATTTGCAAGCATAGACAGGGAAGACTTGGTGCATCTATGGAGGTTAATAGAGGCCAAGTATACAGCTGAAGCACCTACTTCAGCTAATGGAATAAGACTTTGGAACACATTTATGACTTTGTGTGGTCCAAAAGAAGCAGATCCTGCCATTTGGAAGGATCTTGAAGATGATCTCAGTAATCTTCATTGGAGGCTATATTCTACTTGTGGTGTATTTCATATGAGATCTACAAAGTTTTCAGAATATTTGCTTGTGGATGCTGACTATTTCTTGTCCAAAGAAGTATTGGAGAAGATGCTAGAGACACCCTTGGAGATTGATTATACGAGTGATGTGGCCAAGGACTTGATCAGATATGTTTATCACCAACATAAGAAGTTATTGAAAGATTCCTCCTAAGCCTTTAGTTTTTATTCAGAAACTTGATCATTGGAATGGATATCAAGTTTAGGGGAGGATTGTTGGGAATAAAATATGGGTCAGATCACCAAACGCTGATAAGAAGAAAGTCAACGCTGATAGATTGACTTTGGACGCTGATAGAAGTCAACGCTGACAGCCTTGAAGATTGACACTGATAGAATATCTTTTGTTTATTTGTTTCTTTATTTATGTATGGTAAAGATAAGCACGACATTGTATTTTCTATTATTATCTTTACCTAGAATAGTTGATTCATAGCTTATTGTACAAGACTTCTTGTTCTATAAAAGAAGGTCTTTTAGGTTAAAGTCATATATCAGTTTTCATAGTATTCGCAAGTTAAACCTTTCATTGTAATCAACAAGATTATTCTAATACAAGTGAAAGTTTGTTTAACATCATTGTGTTTTAGATCAAGTGTTAATTCCGCATAACACTTTGTTACTTTATTCATAAGCAAAGGTTTCTCTACGTGTAGTACTTGATCTAATCTCGTATACACAAAGCTAATCGATCTAAGTTTGGGATCAACATATATATATAATTTAATTTATATATATGTATATATCGTGGTTTCAGTATGTAATTGTTTAATTAGTATGTTATCCTAATACGAGATATATATATATATAAATGCAGATTGTCATGGCTGACCCTAATATTCCTGTAGAGAACCATGCTATTCCCGAACCTAATGTAGATGATGATCCTTACTTAGATTTAGTAGATTATGATATGGATGATGAGGAGGAACCATTTGAGGATCCTGAGCCCGAGATAGGACTAGGAGATCAGATTGCCCCTCAGGTTGATATGATAGAGAATGAGATTGATAATGCTGATATTGAGAATGGTGATGAGATTGGGTTAGATAATTTAGATGATGAGATTGACGACGAGGATGTCGAGGAGGATATAGGTATAGACGATGAGGTTGATGATGATGAGGAAGCCGAGCTTATTTACCCTTATGATGTTCCAGAAGGCGAGCCCTTACCCCCACCAGTTTATTTGTCTGATTCTGAGGTTGAGCTACCTAGAGATGAAATGTCTGAATCGTCTGAATTTGATTCTGAATCAGAGGAGGATGAGGATGATAATGCAACTGACGGTACTGATGGTATTGCTACTCGTAGACGTGTGATAGGAGAGTCGTGTAGTGTTCGAGAGGCTACTCATATTGATGGTCTTGCACCATGGGCCTTGAGACGTGATTTAGATGCTTCCCGTGTTCAGAGTAGTATGACAGAGATTGGATTAGGTGTTGTTCAGAGTCATGTTGCTTATTTGTAGTCGAAGCCTAAGGTTGGTGAGAAAGAGGGGGAATTGCTTAGTTTGTATTTGACTGATGTAGAGCGTGGGTTAAATGAGGCTTTTAGGAGGTTATCGGTGTTAGAAAGTGGTGAGTTTGCTTCTATGAAGAAAAAGGTGAATTATATGGAGATTTAGTTGAATGTAGCTCGTGTGATGCGTGAGAAAGCTGAGAAGGAGTTGAATATATCTGTGGGTTGGAATAGTAGATTTTATGCTGACATGGTTGAAAGAGGAGTGATTCGTAAGCGCCCAGCTGGAGATGTGTCTAGTGATCGTCCGACAAAGATACAGAAGACGATGGATGATGGACCATCTGGCGGTTCTCAGTAGACCAGTCCGTGTTTAGTAGTGACCTTTGTATCTTTTGTACCTTTTGTAACTTTGCTAAACTGACTTTTAGTAGTAGACTTGGCACAAATTTTGAGTATGTATAGTGCTAGAACTTTGATATGGGATGTAACTAAGACAATGCTTTTTTTTCAAATCCAATGAAATATGTATCTTGTCTTGAATTCCATATTGTGTCTTATTTGTATCTTGATTATGAAGTCAATCCATATTATGTGAATCCCTTGTTGGGTGAATGCTTAATACTTTGAAATTGTGAAATTATAGAACTATGCCGCCCAAGAAAGCTGTGACTGAGGATGATGTACGTAGGATTATTACGGAACAAGTTACCGCATCTATGACTGAATTTATGGCAAATGATAGAAATGAAGTTGGCGGTAATGGAGCTGGCGGTAGTGGAGCTGGCGGTAGTGGAGCTGGCGGTAGTAGAGCTGGCGGTAGTGGAACTGGCGGTAGTGGAATTGGTGGTACTAATGTGAATGTGAATGCTAATAATGTGAATGCTAATGCTGGAGGAAATGTAGGCGGACTTGGAACTAATGCACCTGAAGTTGGTGGCTGTACTTATGTGACGTTCATGAAGTGTGAACCTCTACCTTTTAATGGAACTGAAGGTGTTGTAGGATTAAGCTAGTGGATTGAGAAGATTGAGTCGGTGTTTCAGATTAGTAAGTGTAAGGAGGAAGATAAGGTGACTTTTGATATGGATACTCTTAAAGGTCGTGCGTTGACTTGGTAGAACGGGAGAATTGCTTTCTTGGGTATTGATGTTGCTAATGCTACTCCTTGGGCTGAAATTAAGAAGTGGATGACTTTGGAATTTTGTCCCCGTAGTGTGATCATTAGGTTAGAACAAGAGTTGATTCATTTGAAAATGAAAGGTGTGGACATTGATAGTTACACAAATCGATTCCATGAGTTAGCCTTGCTGTGTCCTCGATTGGTGGAACCCGAAGAGATCCGAATTGAACAATTTATTAAAGGGTTGACCAAGAATATCCGGGGGACGTGACATCATCGAAACCACTGACCATTGATGATGCTGTTCGAATGGCTTACCAACTCATTGGACAGATAATTCAGGATAGGGAAGATGAAGCCCGTGTTGCTGAGAAAAGAAAGGGAGACAGTGATCGTGTAGATAGAGGTGATAATAGGAAGAATTTCAATCGCCGTCAGAACCAGAGAAAGGGGAATGCAAATGCTCTTACCAACAACACACCGTGCAACGATGATCGATGTCCTAAGTGTGGAAGCAAGAGGCATGCTGGCGACTACTGGAAGTGCTGAAATTGCGGAAAGCTTGGACACAAGGTTGAAAGGTGTAAGAAGGGAACCATTTGCTTCAACTGTAATGAAGAAGGTCATAGGAAATCGGAATGCCACAATTTGAAAGCGATTGTACCTGGAAGAAACCCCTAGGGTAGTGTCTATCAACTTGGAACAATTGAGGTGAAGAAAGAGGATCTGAATATCGTTACTGGTACGTTTTTACTCAACAATCATTATGCTGTTGCTTTATTTGATTCGGGTGCTGATAGGAGCTTTGTATCCACTAAATTTAGTGCCCTTATTGACATTGAACCTGTTGAGATAAATACCAGTTACGAGGTGGAATTGGTTGATGGTAAATTAGTGAAAACTAATAAGCTATTAGAAGGATGCTCTCTAAATCTCTTGAACTATTCCTTTCCGATTGATTTGATGTTGATAGAATTAGGTAGTTTTGATATTATTATTGGTATGGATTGGTTGTCGTTGAATAATGCTACTATTTTATGTGGAGAAAAGAAGGTTAAGATTACTCTTAGGAATAGGACGTTAGTAATTGATGGTAATCGAGGTGAATCCCGTTTGAAAATCGTTTCATGTATTAAAGTCCAAAAGTACATCAGGAATGGTTGGGAGTTATTCTTAGCTCAAGTGACCGGGAATGAGTCTTGGGAGAAACGATTGGAAGATGTACCTATTATTTATGAATTTCCTGAGGTATTTCCTAATGATTTACCCGGACTTCCACCGATAAGGCAAGTAGAGTTTCGAATCGATTTAATTCCTGGTGCTGCACCGGTGGCACGGGCGCCTTACCGATTAGCCCCTTCTGAATTAAAGGAGTTATCTGAGCAACTTAAGGAGTTGTCTGATAAAGGTTTTATTCGACCGAGCTCGTCGCCTTGGGGAGCTTCAGTCTTGTTCGTTAAGAAGAAGGATGGATCTTTCCGTATGTGCATTGATTATAGGGAACTGAATAAGTTGACAATTAAAAATCGATATCCTTTACCAAGGATTGATGATTTGTTTGATCAACTACAAGGATCCAGTGTGTATTCTAAGATAGATTTGCGGTCTGGATATCACCAACTTCGCGTCCGTGAAGAAGATATTCCTATAACTGCATTTAGAACTCGTTATGGACACTATGAATTTCAAGTAATGCCATTTGGGTTAACTAAGGCACCTGCGGTTTTCATGGATTTAATGAATCGAGTGTGCAAGCCCTACTTGGATAAATTTGTGATTGTGTTTATTGACGATATTCTAATCTATTCTAAGAATGAAGATGAACATAGAGAACATTTAAGGATTATTTTGAATTTGTTAAAGGATGAAAGGTTGTATGCTAAGTTCTCGAAATGTGATTTTTGGTTAGATTCTGTGCAATTTCTTGGTCATGTGATTAACAAGGATGGAATTCATGTTGATCCTGCAAAGGTTGAAGCTATTAAGAATTGGTCTGCACCGACAACGCCAACGGAAGTGCGACAGTTCTTAGGATTGGCTGGCTATTATAGGCGATTCATTAAAGAATTTTCTTTAATAAATAAACCCTTGACTAAGCTTACCCAGAAGAATAAACCTTTCGTTTGGGGAAGTGATGAAGATGGAGCATTTCAGACATTGAAGCGAAAATTATGTAGTGCGCCAATTTTATCATTACCCGGCGGGAGTGAAGATTTTGTAGTGTATTGTGATGCATCTCTTAGAGGCTATGGAGCTGTTTTGATGCAGCGAGAGAAAGTGATAGCTTATGCTTCTAGGCAATTAAGGAAGAATGAGGAGAATTATACTACTCATGATCTTGAGTTAGGAGCTGTAGTCTTTGCTCTTAGGTTGTAAATACATTATCTGTATGGCACCAAGTGTACGGTATTCACCGATCACAAAAGCCTACAATATATTCTCGATCAGAAGGAATTGAACATGAGGAAACGAAGATGGATAGAGTTGTTAAGTGATTATGATTGTGATATAAAATATCACCCAGGAAAAGCCAATGTTGTTGCCAATGCATTAAGCAGGAAAGATAGAGAGCCTATCAGGGTACGTTCTCTAGTCTTGACCGTGCACAATAATTTGCCTGAGCAAATTAGAAATGAAAAAATAGAAGCTTGTAAGAAAGAAAATTTTGTTAATGAAGGGTTCCAAGGAGAAGGAGAGCCTTTAGAGGTTAGAGCTGATGGAGTGAAATGCTTAAGAGGTCGTATGTGGATACCTAAGTTTGGAGGCTTAAGAGATTTGATTATGTTAGGATCCCATAAATCTAAGTATTCCATTCATCCGGGATCTGATAAAATGTACCATGATTTGAAGAAGTTGTACTGGTGGCCGAATATGAAAGCTGATATTGCTATGTATGTTCTTCAATGCTTGACTTGTGCTAGAGTCAAAGCTGAACATCAAAAGCCATCAGGACTACTTCAACAACCAAAGATTCCTGAATGGAAGTGGGATCAAATTACGGTGGACTTTATCACCAAGCTTCCTAGAATATCATCTAGAAATAACCCGATTTGGTTATTGTCGACAGACTGACCAAATCAGCACACTTCATTCCGGTTAAAGAGCAGTTCTCACTGGAGAAGCTGACTCGTATATACCTTGATAATGTTGTATGCAAGCATGGAATGCCTGTGTCGATCATTTCAGATCGAGATCCTAGATTCGCATCGAATTTTTGGAAATCTCTCCAAAGATCTTTGGGAACGAATCTCGACATGAGCACTGCTTATCACCCCCAGACTGATGGGCATAGTGAAAGAATGATACAAACACTGGAAGATATGTTGAGAGCTTGTGTGTTAGATTTTGGTAAGAATTAGGATAAACATTTGCCTTTAGCAGAGTTTTCGTATAACAATAGTTACCATTCTAGTATTAAGTCTGCACCGTTTGAAGCTTTGTATGGTAGGAAGTGTAGATCTCCTGTATGTTGGAGTGAAGTTGGGGATACGCAGCTCACGGGACCGGAATTGATCCGGGAGACTACGGAGATGATAGTTCAGATTAAGAATAGGTTGTTGACTGCCCGTAGTAGACATAAAAGTTACGCGGATGTGCGGCGGAAGCCGATGGAGTTTAAAGTGGGTGGCCGAGTAATGTTGAAAGTATCGCCATGGAAAGGCGTTATAAGATTTGGAAAGCGAGGAAAATTGAATCCCCGCTATATTGGACCCTTTAAGATTTTATCTAGAGTAGGTCCGGTGGCTTACAAACTAGAGTTACTCCCAGAACTTCATGGTGTTCACAACACATTCCATGTATCTAATCTGAAGAAATGTGAAGCAGTGAGTGATGAGAAAATTTCGTTGGATAAGGTTCGAATATATGGGAAGTTGCATTTTATCGAAGAACCCGTAGAGGTTATGGATCGTGAGGTAAAGCAACTGAAACAAAGTCGGATACCTATTGTCAAGATCTGATGGAATTCAAAGCATGGACCGGAATATACTTGGGAACGAGAGGATGAAATGTGGAAGAAATATCCGCACCTCTTTGATTTCAATAAGAAACGGACATCAAAATGAAATGGATCACGAGGACGTTGATCCCTTTTAGGAGGAAAAGCTGTGACAATCTAACATTTCCAGGTAGTGAATTATTTTCTCGTATAATATTTTGAAACTTATTTTTGTGTTGGTTGATGAACTCACAATTTACGGATTCAAATTTGGGCTTACGTGCATAATTTAGCGTCCTTTACGACTAAACCGGAAACCTTAGGATTACGTATTTACGTTTTTGAACTCCGTTTTTGATGAGACAATTTTTATTAGATTCGTTTTGTGCCGTTGATTCATAATTTATAAAAACGTTTTGCGTAAAACGACCCGAGGGCACGGAAATCGAGGAAACTAGAATCGAGGAATACCCGTAAATTAGCGGGATGAGACAAAACAAGTTTATCCCACCCCTTATTAGAGGACACCACATCCTTTGATGTGACATCCTTACACTAAATTTACTTACACATGTAAGTTAGCTTCACGTTGAAGCTTACTTATCCTACCTAAACTAGCAAAACCACTATCATTTACCATTTGCTTCCATTTTTACATGCAAAAAACTCACACATACTCTCTCTCTCTCTAAGTTTCCGTCCCACAAACACCATCAAACACCCCATTTGATCTTTTCTAGCCACAAGTTACATGTTATCTAGCCATATTATGGAGAAACCTTGAAGCCTTGATTGATTGGTAGCCATATTAACAACAAAGGAGGTGATTTGCTTGTGTCCTAGGGCTAATTTCTTAACAAACTATCTTGGTGATTGATGATCTTGGAGATATATTTGGTGTTCGTCAAGTTGTTGTCTTCCAAAAACCAGATATAATCTTGGTTGGTAAAGAAGATCATCCTTTCCATTTCTCTTGTTATTTTTGTAAAGATCAAATGTATTTTATTTCTTGTTGTATATGTATATGATGATAAAAATGTTGTGTGGGGATCAAGTGTTGATAAATATGCTTAAAAAGATGAATAACCATAAGAAACAAGGCTAAAATCATGCTTAAATTGTTGGCTGTATAAAAACAGTAAGTAACCAAGTCTTAAACTGATAAAATTGCATGGTGGAATCCATTTACAGTAAGTATAAGATTTCATACACATGTGAGAGTTGGCCATGCAATGGAATCATCAAAATGAGTGAGATATGATCAAAACAAGATGAGTGTGCTAATCTGAATAGTCTGTTTGTAAGGACTGTTAAGGATAGTTAGACATGGAATGAGAAGTAGCTATAGCTAACTTATTTGTAGCACATAATATGAAGTTTATGCCATCCAAAAATGAGCTTCTATATCATTATATAACTCAAGATATGATAAAAATGGTGAAGATGAAACTAAAAATCAGATTTTGAAGAATTAATGTTTAATACTATTATATAAGCACTCAAATAATATAGTATAAAATGTGAAATTAAGACCCACTAACTTATAAATTTAATTTATATATATATCTATAAGGTTAAATAAATGGACACTTTATAAAAATGTTAGTTTAATAATATTTATAAGTTATAAAAACTATAAACATGATTTTTACGACTTTTTCGGCTATTACCGTAAAATTAACGTTTTTCGCCAATTAAAACTTAGACGATCAAACCCGTCTAATGTAAAGTTTTTAAAAGTCATATACTGATATATAAGTATCTAATACAAGTAAAAACCGATAAAACCCGAACTATATGACATACACGCATTAACGAGCTAAGTTAGTATATTGGACTAATAATTTAACTAAATAAGTTAAACACTTATAAAAATTACTTATTGGGCTTAACCCATTTGGGCCCAACATGTAAAGTATAAATAATGATAATACAAGTATAAAATGGATTAATACAAGTTAAAGAACTTATAATAAGCTTATTGGACTTAAAACATGTAAATAGGTAAAACTAGTAAACTAGTAAAAAGTTACCAATACATAAACACTAAAATGAGTAAATAAGAATATATAAACCCACTTGATCATCATAATATGTACAAAATCATCATATGTATATTTGTTATTTTGATAAAGTCATTGGACAAAAGTCTAAGACCGATTATTATTTATATAGGTTTCCGTGACCGAAGCACGCCGATAGCCGATAATCCGCCTTTCATTATCAACGTGAGTTCATAGCCTCGCACTTTTTTTAAATGTTTTATAAAATGACTTGTAAACCCACGAGGGAGATAACATGCTAGTTTTTAATAAAAATAGAACACAAGTAGTCCCGATGGTATGCTTAATGATATGGACCCGAATGATGCGATGACCCAATAAACGAGATAAAAAGGATTATTAGTAGTTAGGTTATGTCACTCAAAGTCCCATTAGCATGAATTGTGAACTACCGGTATTTGGTAGACGCTTATGCATATGATATTACTATTTGGGGATGATCACCCCAGTTCGCGCCTTGACGGTTGATCCCTGTCGTACCACATTGATTGGTAAGCAAATTTATGTATGAGAAGATTTACATAGCATGATTTTTGTGACGACACGCTAACTTAGATGGGCAAATTGTTTGTCGGGTTCGCGGCCCGTTGTTTGTGATAGTAAGGTAACAATGTCATGTGGCTAATAATAATCCTACATAATCTAAATATCCGATATGATACGATGTTAATAACGATAATAATATTACCTGTAATGGTAATATTGAGGCTACGGTCTCATGGACGGTTTAAGATGTATGCTTGATTTATATATTGCCTGACTAGCAATACGAGGACTTACTTCTGATATTATACTTGTGTTCTGATTTCAACGATTGTTTTATATAACGGTTTTATTAAACTCTATGAATTCACTCGGCATTCGCTGATATGATTTTTGCATGTTTTTATCTCAGGTGCTTGAAGGTAATCCGGATGGATATCGACTCTAATGGCCCACATGATATTAAAAATTTTCATTCGATCTATGTTTTGTAAACTTAATGACCTGTATAATTTGGGACCTGTTGTACACTTTAAAACTTTTATAGAATGAATGTATGTTGAACCTTGTACAACCATTTTTATGTGTTGTCTATGATTGTAGTTATTGTGCTATCATGTAAAACTCTAAAAGACCCTTCCGCTGTACCGATACGAAAATTGAGAGTGTTACAATAAACGTTAGAACATAAAAGGATATCATCGGATATCGTAATCTCCAAAGGAAACGGTCGAAGCTCGAGTGATCCTTAAAACGAACACGAGAGGCTTCAATGATGACGATGAACCTAATGAATCACAATCACAAACAACCACGAAACAAAGGTTGGGAGAGCACAAGTCCCCTCGTTACGTTAACTAAGAAAGCGATAATATATACAAGGATAAGCATGAGAATCCCCACAAGGCACCTTGTTTTTGATAACCAAGTCAAAAGCTCGACTCGAATCTCCATAAATGTGATCATTTAGGGATAATCATGGTTTGGTCATTTTTGGTGGAGCTTACATGATAAACAATGCCCAAAAGTACATGGAGTACCTTAAAAACCCGATACACGTATACCGGGGTCAAAGATAGCGTCTTTGTTTTCGGAAGAAAAACGAACCAACGCCTGTTCAACACGTGCTAAAACCTCAAAGAGGTAGAAGAAAAGAGATGAGAAGTAGAAAGGTGGGACAATGGGTAAGTCAAACTTAGGAGCTACTCGAGGTAGACTCACACCAAGCAAACGAATATATTTTCCATTTATTCCATCGGTGGAAGACCGAGATTTCCCTTTACAAGCAATTCCGGGATCGTAAATCTCGTCCTCGGTGGAGAAATGTAAGGGAACATAAGGGGCTTCCCCCACACTAGATCCACACCAACCGTCGTCAAAAGGAGTAGACAAGGTGGTAGCACTTATAAAACGCGGTGATGACGGAGTTAAACTTGTAGAAAATTCATTTAAATCAATTTTAAAATCCTTTCCTTTTTCATTGTTTTTAAACTCTTCATGAAAAACCGATTTTATAATGTCGAAAATATTTGGCGTGTCAAATTCAAAATTAGTCGCGCTAAAAATCCTCACATTTAAGTCATTGGTGGGAGGGGGTGGCGGATTATATAAGTTCTCAAAACGTTTATCAATAAAGAACACCGCCCCCTCGGGGTCTACATACTCATCATCCTCATGAACGTCGTTCTCATCGATTTTTTCATCAAAGATAGGCTTGTACCAAGGTTTTTCATTCCCCTCCTTGAGTATCTTAGAAACTCTCTCGAAAAGATCATGATCAAGCACGAAACCATCATTCATTTGTGGGGATTGTTGATAAGTTAAATCCTCACGAATGTGGTAAACATAATTCTCACTTGAGGAGTGTTGATTAGGTAACTCCTCGAGAATTGGATTTTTGTTGGTCACATGAGTTGGTTCCTCATCGAAAATAAGACGTTCCAACTCATTCAGTTCATCCTTGATTTTGGAAAGATCGACCTCACTCGTAGGTAGGAGTGGAGGCATAAGAGCTAGCTCTCGTTCAATGATTTCCTCAATCTCGGGATCAAACTCATAACCATCGTACTTCACACATTTCTTTTTAGGAGAATCAAAAATTGCATGTGAATTTCGAAGTACATGCTCAATCTCGGCAAAATCGCCATCGTCATCGTCAAAGAAAGATTTGATGTGAGCACTCACAACCATGGTCTTACAAGTCGAATGACTATGATTAGGTGACTTTTCTAAGACGAGAGGATCGGTGTCGATAAAACCTTTAGCCTCAACGGGTGTTGGGCTAGGAAAAGGAGGCACTTCGATGGAGTTAGAAGTTGAAGCCTAAAAAACGTGGTCCTTCGAAGGTGGTGAAGACGAGTCCATTTTGGTCATTGTTGTGATGGCACTAATGTCGCCCTTCGGAATTGGTGTTTCACTTGTTTCATCGAATACATCCCAAAGTGATTTTTCATTCATAAATTTACACATACCCTTTTGAATTAGGTACACGTATTCTTTATCTTTAAAATCATCATCTTTAAAACCGTTCTTCTTAATTTTTTCAAAACATGCATTAAGCCTCATTCTTTCCGCTAAAGTGAACATTTTGAAATCATTAGGTTTAGAAACATTAGGTTTTGAAACCTCGGTTTTTTCATTATCATTAAACACTTGGGTTTACTCATGAAAAAGTCCATTTTATCCTCCCCATATCTCATAGTAAGTCTCCCCTCGTGAACGTCGATTACGGTTCGAGCCATCGATAAAAATGGTCGACAAAAATAATGGGACATTTAGGGTCACACTCGTAATCGGATATGACGAAATCCGCGGGAAAAACAAACTTTCCAACTTTGACATAGACATCCTCGGCTATTCCAATTGGTATAAGTGGTGTACAATTTACAAGCTCGATTGTCATGTTCGTGGGGGTAAGATTAGGCAATCTCATCAATTTCCAAAGAGAATGAGGTATAAGATTGATGCTAGCACCTAAATCGACAAGGGCTAAACATCCCTCAATATCGGAAAAATGACAAGGTAATAGAAATTGGCGCGGATCCTCTTCCTTTCTTGGCATATGCCTTTTGGGTTTTTTAAGAAGGATCGAAGCACAAGTTTCTTCAAGGGTTACTTTGTTAGGTCGGTAAAGCTCTCTTTTTAAACCGTGGATGGAATTTGAGGTACACGAGGGTGTGCACTCTTTTCCTTGGTCACCACGTTCACCCATCGACTTTAGAACAATAAGACGTCTTAGAAGTCGAGGGTGGAGAAGAAGGAACAACTCGAAATCCATCAAGGTAAGGGGTAATCACACGACCTTTCTCACAAGACGGGGCGGCTTTACATATTTCCTTCGGATTAGCAACAGTGTCACTAGGTAACGAACTCGACGAAGCACCCGAGGCTTTGTTCATAATAGCCAAAAACATCTTTTTAATATCGATTTGTCCTTTCTCAATCTTCGTGTTTTGAAGTTTCAATGTATTAGAAAAATCATTTTTCAAAGTACCAATTTCTCCCTCTAATCGTCTCATATTAGCCTCATTCGTTTTCATGTAATTTTGAAAATCGTTTGACGAACTATTTTGATTAGAATTAAAGTCCCTATGGTTTTGATTACTTCTTTGAAAATTTCCTTGATTACCACTTGAAAAATTGTTTCCTTGATTGTTGTTGTTTGAAAAATTCGAGTTTTGATTATTGTCTCGATTTTGCCAATTCAAATTACGACCTTGATTATAACCTTGATTTTGATTCGAAAAATTTCCTTGTTGATTATTTCCTTGAAAATTGTTTCGGTTTTGATTAAAATTGTTGCCTTGGTTATAATTGCCTTGTTGTAATGGACCGGCGTTATTTTGATTTTGATTTGCAAAATTGTTGTTTAACACACTCACATTCGACGTTTGGCCATCCGTAGCCGCACACTCGTAATAATTATGAGGTCCACCACAAAACGTACACGAGAAAAGATGTAAACACATTCGTTAGCTTGTCGATTTTTGCATCAACTCTCTCAATGTCGCGATTAGAACTACTAACATTGGCGACATTGGCAACACTCGGTGCGTTGCGGAGTTGGTAAACCTTGGATCGATTTTCGATAATCATTAATGCATCTTTCGAAGTCTTACACAAAAAGTTGCCACCGGCGGCGGAATTCAACGAATCTTGTTCTTGAAAACTAAGACTGTTGTAAAACGTATCGATTTGGTGCAACTCGGAAAAGACATGGTGAGGACATTGCCTAAGCAATTCCTTAAAACGATCCCACGCGTCTCTAAAAGATTCATTCGGTTTTTGCTCAAATTTAGTAATTTCATTTTTGAAAAACGTCGTCTTAGACGGTGGGAAAAAATAATTAACGAACTTGGAGACGAAATCCTTCCACGTACTTATCAAATTAGGTGGCTCTTTCTCGTACCATTCCTTGGCGGCACCATCGAGCGAGTACGGAAAAAGCATAAGCTTGACGACATCGGTGTCGACGTTCTTAAACTTGCTCGTGGCCAAAAGACGATCAAAATTCCGAATATGGTCGTGAGGATTATCGGCTTCACGACCTCGAAACTTTGTAGCTTGGATTAACGAAAGCATTCCGCTCTTAATCTCAAGATTCTCCGCTTCGATAGCGGGAATAACGATCGCGTCTCCATAACCCTCGGTGGGCGCTTGGAGCAATTCCATCATCGAACGATTGTCGGCCATCTCGTCTAAGGTTTCTTCAACAACGATATTAGGAACGTCGGTTTCTAATTCTCGTCTACGTCGTCGATTCCTTCAATTATGATTGCGTCGATTCGAAGCGTCGCTAGAATTAGAATAATCCTTCGATCAAGTGCGCATGCACTAAGCGTAGAATGGGTGGTAGCAAAGAAGATTCTTTTTTCAGCTTTTCGATTTTTCAATTTTTTTTTTGTTTTTGATTTTTTTTTAATTTTTTTTTTGGATTTTTTGTGTATTACGTAGACTCAAATCTACAAATCTCTCCTCGAATCGATTTCTCGATTAAAGAAGCCTCAAAGAATGAAAACATCACGTGGAGTGAACGCCTTCGATGACTTTAGAACGTTGGTGGAACACCAAAATGTTCAAGAGGGTTTAATCTTGAAAACAAGCAAATATATATGATACATAGATAATACTTGGGCGGCAAACCCTCGATTAGCCCTCTTTCTTAAAACACGCACAAGCAAGCGGGGGAAACGAGGCGGCGCTAAGCACTTAAGAGCCTTTTTCCCTTAGGTCGTGAAATACAACCGCCTTATACCCACCTTATAGTTTGTATTAATTGAAATTAAGCCTCACGAAAGTATTTATCTATTTTGCCTTTAAACTTTTTGCTTTAGATTCGAATAAAATGATCGAGTGATGAAATCCCGAATCAAGGTTGCGTTTTCATGCTTTTGGAGTACTTGTATATTTATTGTTCTACGTAGTACAATATATTAATAATATTCACAAGAAAAACGAAAACGATAATGGGATATCTACAATATAGTAAATGATTGTTGTGTGTTTAATTTAGGAAAATTAAACACGATTTATATGGATATTATATTATAATAGAGAAAAATAACCAAAAATGAGTATGTACGTTATATACGCTTTCCAAAAATAAAAAGCAAAAACGCACTACTCACACAAACACGATAATAATAATGGCTAAACACACATCCCCGGCAATGGCGCCAAAAATTGATGTAGGTTTTTATATACAAGTCTTAGGAAAGACAAGTATATGTGGAAAGTATTAATCGACACGTTTTAGGAAAACCGTGAAGACGAAAAGTCCAAGTTCGTTCTCGAAGGAGGTGTATGTGTTGTGTGCCAATATAATAAAAACGGTGTTTGGATTAGTGACGTTTTTTAGAGAGAAAGATTTAAAAATAAAGACGCTTTACGCTAAAAATTACACTACGACGTAAAAAACGCGAAATCGTAAAATTCGACGAAAAATTAAACTCAACTAAAAATCACCAAATTTTAAATCTAAGTTAAGAAAAGTCTAATTAAAACAAAAGTGAAAAGCAAATTTTGCAAAACCTATTTAATTAATTTATAATAGACTACGACGAGAATTAAGCGTATACGTAAAACGTAAAACGCGACGAAATTAAAAATTAAATCTAAAAATAAATTAAAAATTAAAACTAAGTTTAAAACAATATAAATAAGAATAAAAATTCAATAAATAAATTTTAGAACTTTCTATTAATTAAATATTCAATTTTAAATGCTAATTAAAGCCCTAAAATTAAATATAATTAAGAAAAAGCCCAAAATATTATTTTATTGAACTAAAAACTCACTTATATTATTTAGAGACTAAAAAGTATTTTTTTCTAAATTTTAAATACTATTTTTCTATTTTTAAAATGCTAAAAACTATTTTTAAACTAAAATAACGATTAAAAATATTAAAATAATGCTAAAATTAATTTAACTATTTGAAAAATCCTAAAGTATATTACTAAACAGTATAAAATTGAAAAAAGTTGAAAACAAAACTTTTTTACACTAAAAGACAAAATAGATTTAAATTAAACCCGAATTAAACTAATATTAAATCTAAAAATTACTTAAAAAGGTGAACAATAAAATCTTTTTAAACTAAAAATCTTTAAATCTTTTTCCAAATCTAAGAAAATTTTGAAAACTGAGAAATATTAAAGTTTTGCACTAAAAGACAAAAACAATTAATTAAAAACTAATTAAATGCAATTTAAACTAAAAAACAGTAAATGAATAGTAACTGAAAAATAAATTAAATGGAAAATTCAGAAATAAAATAACAAAAAATAACAAAATTAAAATCAAGTAAGAGCTCTTAAAAAAGTTCACTAAAGACAAAGAAATGAAAAATTGATAGTGACAGCTGGTCCAGTTTTGTATTCTTGCCCAAGCAGTGGGAACTTTTACACTAGTAGGGGGAACTTTGTTCCCACTGCCTTCAATAAAAACGTGTCTGTGGACCTTTTTGATTTTAGATTGTTTGTTGCTTGGTTTTAATTGGATCCAAAGGCACCCCCACAACCAGTTGGGTTGTGGGGAGTCAAATATACAATAAAACCACACCTAGTTCACAAGGAATGCACACAAATGGCCTTATACAGTCACTGTTATGAAGCTATGGGGTCTGGTGGGACTTTGCTGGTGGAATGTGCACTTGGGTGAGTTTTGGATGGCCAAAACTCACTCAATTCACTCACAAACCACAACAAACCAAGTCCTAACCCTAAACACAACCTAGATCTATCAAGCTACAAGAATTGGTGGTCAAATTACACTAAAACAAGCAGTTAAGTAGGTTTACTTATTTTTACCAAGTAAATGGACATGCAAACTTCTGATTTATCACTTAACAAGAACAAACAATACCTAAGTTAACTAAATGACCAGAAAAGGCACAAGTTTGAATAGAGTATACCCTACCAAGTGTCACACAATGCAGTTAAAAACCTAGTCCCAAACACCCTTTACTTTTCTGAAAATGGATATTAACAAAGAAAGTGCTTGGAAAATTAAACCAAAATGACTATAAGTTATCTAAACATGCATAAACTTACTCAAGAATCATAAACAAACAGAAAGAAATAACATAGAAACAAGTTCACACAATTTCACATAAATTCACATAAAACTTCAAGAAAAACTGCCAAATGGGGTCAAGTCGTTTACCTAAGTTGATGCCTTCCAATTGGAGTTGTTTTGAGCTTTTGGGAACTTATTAAACAGTAGAGATGGCTTGCTGATGGAATCCACAATGGACCCAAAGCCTTTAATATCTTTAAGTCACAAAATAGAAAAGATGGAGTGAGGGCTTGTTTTGTTCCTGCACAAACACCACAAGACCAAAGAAATAGAACTACAAGCTCATATAAGTTAAGCTCATAAGCTGTGTGTCAAGCAGCTTATGCTCTTAGGCTTATATGAGCAGTGAGATTAAGTAAAAAAAATGAAGACAAAAGATTTTGAGAAAAACATAAAAAATTGATTTTTTTGAAAAGCCTTTTTAAACCAATCTTGAAAACATGAAACTACTTCAAAATCAACAAGCCAAGAATCAAGCTTCCACTTTCACTTCCACATGATCTTGGCCAGAAGTTTTGAAAAATCTTAAAAAAAACGCCACTTGAAAAATTCTTTGAACCAATACCTTGAAAACCTTAAACTAATTTTGCATATAAAAGTAAATGTTTACACTAATAATAATTTTAAAATTACAAAAAATGGAACAACTAAAATGGGATACAAGACATCCCATTTATACTACTTGTAAGAAGATATTAGTCTTCTGAATAAAATATTACAAAAAGGAAAAACCCTAAACCCCAATTGTCTTGAAAATCCGTTATTGCCCTTGAAGTCTTGGTCTAAGTGGAGTCCATGTGATTGCCAGCCATGATGAAATGATCTAGGCCGTTTGTGATGCCTTTGGGACTAAGAAAATCACCTTGGTCGTTGGATTTCTTAAGATATTCGATTTTTACCCAAAATAATGAAGCAGGGGACAACGGGGGACACATTAGGAGGTCACGTGTTTATGTTTTGGAGGTGGGGTTGTGATGAGGGGTGAATGAATTAGTGATCTGGATAAATTGGGGTAAAACCCCTATGATCTAGGGTTAATTGGGTATGGGAATTTAGGGTTTATGAGGTGGTTTAAGATAGGTTTTAATCTGTTTGGGGGATTAGTGGGTTTTTAAAAAAATGTTAAGGAGGGAAAAGATATTAAACTGATTTAATCAGTTATTAATCCTGGGTGGAGTGTGACGTGGAGAGGGGATGAAAGGTGATTGGCTGGTTGATTGGGTGGGGTGACGTGGAAGATGGTGATTGGGTAATGGAAGTTTTGTTGTTTGACCCTTTTAGTCCACCATGTTTCATCCTTTGTTCACTTGACTTTTAAACAACCAAAAGTGCTAATCCCTTTGTAACAAAGTTCTCTTTTTCCCATTTTGGCCACAAACAAGTTTTAAAAACTTGTTCCAAGGACTTTAAGTGTAATTTGAGTAATCTTCAAGGGCCAATAATGTAATATCTTGACATTTTAGGGACCCTTTATGTAATTTTGAGTTTTACAAGGGTTTAAAATGACAAGTCTTCAAAAGTAGAGGGACCAATCTTGCCAATCTTCAAAACTTCAAGGACTTCAAAGAAAATTTATGATTCGGGTCCGGTTCTTTGTGCGGCTTCGCTTCCCGTGTTCGTTTTTGCTTCATTCTTGTGATCTTTTGTTGATTTCATGATATCCGTACCTAAATTACACAATGAACAAACACAAGCATATATTTAGGTATTTTGATGATATTTTAAGAGTTTTAAGCCCGATTTGGACGATGAGACTATGTATAATTACAGTCTCATCAGAGACCCGAGCTGCTATGACTTCGATGCAGGATGCCATGTAGGCACCAGCTGCCTCATCACCACCAGCAGCACCAACCGTTTCTGAGGAGTCTGTTAGGCATGAGTAGACTAGGTGTACTAGATCTTTTGTACATCATGACAAGCTTTTGGGTTGCATCCCAGCTATCATGATATAGGACCTCATGTATTTGTACTTTCTTTTTATCAGTTGTATCATTGTACTGTACTATTTAGATTAGGGATTCGTAGATGACGTACTTCATATTATGTGTACCACCATCCCAGACAGGCGGTATGTGCTCTGTCTTGGGTTGGTTGTGCAATTTGTATTGTATTACTATTCTAGACATATGGCATGTACTCATTATATTTTGTTATATCCTGTACTGTATTATATTATGAACTTTTAACAGGTTATCCAATTTGTTGTGAAGTCTATACATGAATTTCTTTTCGTGTATTTATATAAAACTGTGCTAACACCTTAAACTAATGATTTCATTTTTGTGTATAATTATAGAAAAATGGTAATCACTAGAACGAACCCCAACAATGCCGACACTACTCAAAACGTCACTGGTGCCCAACTAAGGGAAATGATTGATCAAGGCATCGCAACTGCGATGGCGCCAGCAGAAACGTGGACGATAGTCAAAACTCCAACAACCGCCGGAATAATCAGACCACTAGGGGTTGCTCTTACCCCGACTTTCTAAAATGCAAGCCTTCGTACTACAAAGGCAAAGAAGGTGTTATGGAACTGATGCAGTGGTTTGAAAGGTTGGAGACTGTGTTCCGCATCAGTGATTGTGCGGACGAGAATAAAGTCAAGTTTGCCACCTGCACGTTGCTTGAAAGTGCTCTTACTTGGTGGAACTCTGTAGTTGCCACTCTTGGACACGATACTGCTTATGCTCTCAGCTGGACTGATCTAAAAGTGAGAATGACCGAAAAGTACTGTCGAAGGGGCGAGGTGAAGAAGCTTGAGATTGAGTTACGGGATCTACGATGAAAGAACAATGACATCATTGCATACAACCAAAGATTCCAAGAGTTGGCTCTAATGTGTACCAGGATGTTTGTTGAGGAGGATGAAAAGATTGAAAAGTATGTTGGTGGACTCCCAGACGCCGTTCACGATAGCGTACTCGCATCTCGACCCACTACTGTTGAGAGTGCCATTGAGTTCGCTACTGAGCTGATCAAGAGGGTTCGTACCATGTCTGAGAGGATCACCGAAAACAAGCGGAAAGCTGATGAAAATTTCCGTAGTCGGCACCAATAGCCTCCAAAAAGGAAAAATGCTGGACAGGTCTACAGTGCTACTACTACAGGAACTAGGCCATATGTGGGTGCAAAACCCTTGTGCTCAAGATGCAACTATCATCATAATGTTGATAGCCCATGCCAGACTTGCCACAGGTGTGGACAAGTTGGTCATTTTGCTAAGACTTGTTGAGTCAATGCTGTCACTTAGGTCCGACCCAACCAAAGCATCGAAAACTACAACAACAGGGGAGGATACAATGCCCGTGGGAACGTGAACGGACAGCAGGGAAACCGCATTACTGCCGGAGGGAATGGCAATGGACCTAAGAAAGGAGTTGTGTGCTATGAGTGTGGAGCACCGGGACATGTGAGACCATGTTGTCCCAAGTTGGCCAACCAGAACAAGAACAGTGGAGGAGCTTCGTCGAGAGTGTACGTGGTCGGAAATGCCAAAGCCAACCCCGATTTTAATGTCGTTACTAGTACGTTCCTACTAAACAATCGTTATGCATCTGTTTTGCTTGATACTGGAGCAGACCGAAGTTTTATATCCGCTGAATTTAGCCAAGTACTAGAAGTCGTTGCTACAATTTTAGATGACCATTACTCTGTAGAATTAGCTGACGGTAAGACTGTAGATGCTGTCACTATCATTATAGGTTGTACCCTAAATCTTTCTAAACATCCATTCAACATTGACCTTATTCTCGTAAACCTTGGTAGTTATGATGTTATTATTGGTATGGACTGGTAAGCGAGATACCGCACAGTCATTGTTTGTAATGAAAAACTAGTCCCTATTCCGTGGGGAAACGAAAATCATTCGGGGAGACGGTAACACCGACTTTAATGACAGGAGACTTAGTGTTATCTCTTGTACTAAAGCCCAGAAATATTTGTTGAGAGGATGTCCTATCTTCTTGGCCCATATTTCTCAAACAAATGAAGAGGACAAGCCCGAGAAGAAACAAATCAAGGACGTACCTATCGTCTAAGATTTTTCCGAAGTCTTTCTTGATGATTTTCCAGGCTTACCACCAACTCGACAAGTGGAATTTCAAATCGATTTGATTCTCGGAGCTGCACCTGTAGCTAAAGCTCCATACCGGTTGGCACCAACAGAAATGAAAGAGCTAGCTGAACAACTTCAGGAATTATCTGACAAAGGATTTATTCGACCCAGTTCCTCGCCATGGGGAGATCCTGTGTTATTTGTCAAAAAGAAAGATGGTTCTTTCCGAATGTGCATCGATTAAAGAGAATTGAATAAGTTAACTGTGAAGAATCGTTACCCGCTTCCTCGCATTGACGACCTATTTGACCAACTGCAAGGGTCAAGTGTGTATTCCAAGATTGACTTGAGATCTGGATACCATCAACTAAGGGTCAGGGAGGAAGATATTCCAAAAACAGCTTTTAGAACCCGTTACGGTCATTACGAATTCCAGGTTATGCCATTTTGGGTTGACCAATCCACCAGCTATTTTCATGGACCTTATGAACCATGTGTGCAGACCCTACCTGGATAAATTTGTGATAGTCTTCATTGATGATATACTTATTTATTCCAAGAATGAACAAGAACACGGGGAACACCTTGCACAAGTACTAAAGGTACTCAAGGAGGAACATCTCTATGCTAGATTCTCCAAATGTGAATTATGGATTCCTAGAGTGCAATTCCTCGGTCATGTCATCGATTGTGATGGTATTCACGTAGACCCAACAAAGGTCGAATCTGTCAATGATTGGGTATCACCTAAGTCGCCGACAGAGATCCGCCAATTTTAGGCCTTGTAGGGTATTACCATAGATTTATCGAAGATTTCTCCAAAATAGCCAAACCAATGACGAAACTCACACAGAAAGGAATAAAGTTCGATTGGGGAGAAGAGGAAGAATCAGCTTTTCAGCTAATCAAGCAGAAGTTGTGTAGTACACCTATATTAGCCTTGCCTGAAGGCAACGATGACTTCGTTGTATACTGTGATGCTTCAGATAAAGGTCTAGGTGCAGTACTGATGCAGAGAATGAAAGTGATTGCCTACGCTTCGAGACAACTGAAGAAGCACGAGAAGAACTACACCACTCACGATCTAGAACTTGGATCCGTAGCATTTGCTCTCAAGATCTGGAGACATTACCTATACGGAACGAAGTGCACAGTGCACACTGACCACAGAATCTTGCAACACATATTGGACCAAAAGGAGCTGAACATGAGACAACGCCGTTGGATTGAGTTGTTGAGTGACTACGACTGCGAGATCAAATACCACCCTGGTTGCTGATGCTTTAAGTCATAAGGAAATGGACCCTCCTATAAGAGTTCGGTCATTAGTTATGACTATCAGTTTGGACCTACCCAAACAGATTTTGGAAGCTCAGACTCATGCTCAATTACCTGAAAACCTCGCGAAGGAAGACGTCGGGGGAATGCTCAGAACCAACCTTACTAAGGAGAAGCTAGAACCAAGAGCAGATGGAACCCTATGCCTTCACGGACGAAGTTGGTTACCTTGTTATAGAGATTTGAGGAACGTGATCATGCACGAATCTCATAAGTCTAAATATTCTATACATCCTGGATCTGAAAAGATGTATCAGGATATGAAGAAATTATACTGGTGGCCGAATATGAAAGCTGACATCGTACAACCTGAGATACCGAAATGGAAGTGGGACAACATCACCATGGACTTTGTCACCAAACTCACAAAGTCATCTCACAGTTACGATACTATCTGGGTAATCGTCGACCGACTCACCAAGTCCGCTCATTTCCTGCCAATTAGGGAGGATGATCCCCTGGCAAAACTCGCAAAAACGTACCTGAAGGAGATAGTGACCAAACATGGAATACCAGTTTCGATAATCTGTGATCGAGAAGGTAGGTTCACATCAAACTTTTGGAAGGCTTTCCAACGAGCCTTAGGTACCAATTTAGACATGAGCACCGCATGTCATCCGTAGACTAACGGTCAAAGTGAACGAACCATCCAGACACTAGAAGACGTGCTACGAGCATGTGTGATTGACTTTGGAAATGGATGGGTTGACCACATTCCTTTAGTGGAATTCTCCTACAACAACAGTTATCACGCCAGTATTAAGGCTACCCCTTTTGAAGTACTATACGGTCGAAAGTGCCGTTCACCTGTGTGCTGGGCAGAAGTAGGTGAATTTCAGCTCACTAGACCAGAACTAATCCAGGAGACTACAGACAAGATTGTCCTCATTAAGAAAAGAATTCAAGATGCTCGCGATCGAAAAAAGAGCTACGCGGACCTAAAACACAAACCTATGCAATTTGAAGTAGGTGATCGTGTTATGCTTAAAGTATCACCTTGGAAGGGTGTTGTACGCTTTGGAAAATATGGGAAACTGAATCCACGTTATGTTGGCCCTTTCAAAGTAATTTCCAGGATTGGGGAAGTAGCTTATCGTTTAGAGTTTCCCCAGCAACAGAGTCGGGTACACTCTACCTTTCACGTGTCTAACCTGAAGAAGTGCTATGCTGAAGAACCATTGGCTATGACATTGGAAGAATTTAAGTTTGACGACAAACTCCAGTTCATAGAAGAACCCGTAGAAATCATGGAGAGGACGGTTAAGAAATTGAAACGCAGTCGCATCCCGTTGATCAAAGTAAGTTGGAACTCGAGGATAGGCCCAGAGTTGACTTGGTAACGAGAAGACTCGTTCAAAACCAAGTACCCACACTTGTTCACCTGACCGGTGACTTCATCTTAAGCTTTGAGGACAAAGCTAAAATAACGGGATGGTGCTGTAAAACCTCTGATTTTATCCTATTGACTTTGTCAGCTGTTGTACTTACTATTTTTGGAATCTATGCAATTCCAATTTTATATGACTTATTAATAATCATATACTGTTGTCATACTATCATTGCATATTTATTTGTACATTTATATGAACCTTTAGTCTTTATTGACTACGTTGGCAATTAACTGGCCACACTTATAGTCCTTATGGACTACTTTGGCAATTGACTGGCCACACCTTTTGTCCTTATGGACTACTTTGGCAATTGACTGGACACATGATTGAAACAAGGACTCATCACCTCAGTACACACTTTTGATACACTATATCATTATTTACTTAAATTGTTAAGTACTTGGATTTATACTTATATGTATATATTTACATGTATATCATACTATGAATAAACACCTACCACTTTAAAACAGTGTACGTTATTTTACATTGTCATCTATTTACTTTATTCAAGTAAAATAACTTATAATGATATATTCATTATATACTTTCACTAAGTTACCTAAAGGTTTAACTAAAATGCCTAGAAATTTAACAAATGCATACAATATAATACAAAAGCTACTATTATCTCCCAACACTTGATATAAAATTAACACAACTCTCCAACAATGCATGTAGGTGCCGTGTATAGGCATACATGCACAAGAGAAATTCATACTTAACTTATAACTAGGAAAACTAATCATGAGGCTTTAGTCAACCCCCACCATGAATTCCATACACAAACCACTATTTAGGACATACCTTGTCCCCCTTACTTCTCTTATACACGGAAAGAAACAAACAACATAGGAACACATGTGTTTTTGCCATTGTGGGATGATGAGACTGCTTTTATACATGGTCTCATCATCCAAATCGGACTTAAAATGCATTAAATATCATTGAAACTGCCAAATATATGCTCGTGTTTGTTACTTGTGTATTTTTAGGTACGGATATTGAGGAATTGGCAAAAGATCACAAGAATCATTCAAAAACGAACACGGGAAACGAAGACGCACAATGAACCAAGCTCATTTATGGAAATTTGCAAAAAGACCCCTCAAGTTTGAAGAATTGGCAAAAATGGCCCCTCATCTTTGAAGAACTTGTCATATTTGACCCTCCAATTATCAAATATACAAGTATGGACCATCAAGTTTGAAGAATGAACAAGAAAGGCCCTTGGAAATTGGTTAAATGTTCAAAAGTTAGCAAAAAGGATCAAGAGGACTTAACCTGCAAATCATTTTGGACTGTGGATGAAAAGAGTTAACGGATTTGGACTGGCTGTGCAAGGACTTAACAAGTTACTACGTTACCAAGGACTGGTAATGAAAACCCAACACATAAGCCCAATACAACCCAAAGGCCCAATCCCATTTTTTAAATAAACCCAGTTTATTAGTTAAACCTGGTCAACCCAAGTCAAATACACCCACTTACCCCCCATTCCCTCCTAAACAAAAATTTAAAAACAAATTACACCCAAACCAGATTAAACACTAGCTAATCACCCCATAAACCCTAGAACACCCCCAGATCCAATCACACCCAAATCAAGGGGTTTTTAGCTTAAACTGTCCAGATCATCAATTTACGTCCCTCTCATCCAAACCCACCTCACCCAACAGTGTCACATGGCTTGTGGGACCCTCCCCAAGCCTCCCCTGCTCCATCACTTTCACACAAAACCCCACCCCCGACCAGATAAACGATTGGATGTTGCTCCTTGGTCCCCAAGTCGAATCCTACGTCCAAGAATAGTCTTCCACAGCTGGCATCACATGGGATTGCTTTTTTGACCAAGATTCGTCCAAGAACAAGAAGGGCATTTTAGGGCATTTAGCTTTTAGGGTTTAAGCTTTGTAATTTTTTATTCCCTAGTTCTAGATAGTTCATTTCAGTAGTATAAAAGTAGAATGAGACGTGTTCATTCACTTGTTCCAGTTTTTGCAAATCCTTTTGTAATTCCTTTTTTATAATATAAAGTTGGTGTTTGATCCTTTTATCTTTTATAAAAAGTTTGGTGTGAGTAATGCAAAGGCTGAGTTCCACATTTAATTGGTGAAAGTTTTGAGTAATTCAAATTTTCAAAAAGGTTTTCAAAATAGGGTCAAATTTCATAAGTCATAGTTCTTTGAAGTGAAAGTGGAAAGGAACTGTTGATTTGTGGATTTTGAGTGTTTAAGACGTGTGTTTCAGGTTTGAAGTTTTTGAGAAAAGTTTTTAAGGAAAATAAAAGAGAAAACAGTATATACATCCATATTGCTTGTTTCTTTTGATTTTCTTTTTGGCAGGTTAAAGAGTTGTTGATTATTGATCTGCACCAACCCCAGTTGGTATAGGAGGTGGATTTACATCCACTAGAACCTTGGATGTAAGGTTCTAAGGTAAATCCTTGTTACCTTTTGAAAATTTCAGAAAAATAGTAGTTCCATGTGATTTGCATGATTATTTGATAATTGTTTTTAATTCTGGTTTGAATTGTGTTTTTATGTTGTTATATGCATGTTAGATGCTATTTGGATTAAATTGAGTAAGTTTTAAAGTGTATTTGTTTGCAAAAGTGGAAAAAGGATTTTTAAAAGGGTGTTTGGATCAGTGTTTTAGCAGGACAAAGGTTTTAAATTGTGCTTTGAAATTGTGTTAGATATTTCACAAAAGGGTAAGATAGGTTGCTTGTTAGTTATAGTTTAGTTTGGAACAGGTTTTAAGCTAGTTTGTGTGATAAAAAAGGAAAAGAGTAGCTCAAATCTGCATATCATCTATTCTGCTCATTTTTGTGAGATTTTGATGCTTGATTCTTGAATGCTTGTTAGTATTAGGGTTACTTAGAAGTTGAGATTGCTTGAGTACCATTTGGTGAGTGTGTGTGCACAATATAGGAGATTGAATCTCAATAGGGTGCTAGAAATCTGCTAAAAAAATACACAGCCTTCATTTCTTTGTTACAGCAACTTGATGTGCATGTGTATGCTTGATTTATGATCATTTGGTGTGCTAGGTGTTGCACTTTCTGTTTATTTTGACTCCTTGTGCTTCAAAGAGCACAAGGGTGCCCCCTTTGTCCAAGAACATCACCACATAAGCACCCTCCAAGCCCTCTTGGAGGTTTATTCAGCTGTGAAGAAAAGAAAGAACCAAGCAAAAAGGCTTGTGTTCATCAACTTAGAAACTGACCACGTTTTTGATCATAATTTGTTTAATCTTGCTTAAAAAGTGTTGGATTTGTGTTTTCTAGTCATACAAGTGTGTCAGTTTGGATTATAAAAAAAAATAAAAAAAAGAAAAATTGTAAAAAGCATCACCCGTAGCAGGACTCGAACCCCAGACCTCTCGAAGGAGGGTTAGGAGCTCTACCGCTAATCTAGATGTGCTTTTTACATTAGGGTTTGTTTTCATTAGTTATTTAACACGTTTCTCTTTTTCTAGCTTATACATAAGCCGTAGCTTATTTTCATCTTTTCAGCTTATTTATTAAGCATTTTGGACTTATTCCTATTTTCCTAGGTTTTGATTAGGTTTTTAGATTTTTCTATTTAAACGTTTTATTTTTCACATTATTTAATTAATTTTTAGGATTATTTCTAGTTTTAAATTTAGAAAGTCATTTAAAATATTAAACAGTAATAAAAAAATACAAAAAAATAATTTTTAGCTTTTAGATGAATATTTTGAGGTTTACATCTAGTTTTGGTTTTATAAACTTTTATTTTTAATTTTATATTATTTTAAGTTTTTTTATAAACTTTAAACATTTTTATAAAATTATTAAAAAGGGTTTAGAAACTTTAATGTGTGTTTTTCTCTTAGTTAGATTATTTTAAGATTTTAGAAATTTTTTAGAATTAATTTTAGAAACTTTTTATTTTTAGCATTATTTTAATATTTTTTTATTATTAAAAATTCAAAGTTTTATTTTTATTTCTTTTTCATTTTTCCTAGGTTCTTTATCATTAATTAGGACTTTTCCCATTTGTAGAATAATTTTTAGGCTTTTCAATTAATTTTTAGAATTAATTTAAGATTTAATAGATTTTAATAGTTTTTAGGAGATTAAAAAATAGTTTAATTTGGTTTTAAAATTTTTAAAAATAGTTTTTAGCTTAATTAGGTCATTTTTGAGGTTTACAAACTATTAAATCTTGTTTAGGGCTTTTTAATATTTAAAAGTGATTTTTAGGGCTTTAATTAGCATTAAAAAGTCATTATTAAATTAATTAAAAGGTTTTGACAAGTTTGGATTTTTTGTAAACTCTTAGAATATTATTTGGGGTTTTTAGTAATTTTTAGGAATTTTTAGGTTAAAATTTTAAATTTTGTGCTTTTTACGTTCTTCGTCGTAACTTTCTAGTAGTGTTTTTGCCTTATTTTTCTATTTTTCTTTTTTTTTCGTCTTCGTCATTTTCTCTTCTTTTCCTCTCATTAATAATCAAGAACAAATCAATCAATCAATTCATTACACAACACACGTGCCTCCTCGAGAACGAACTCGACGACGAGTATTCACGTTTTTCATAAAACGTGATACTTAATACTTACCCGCTTTATTAGTACTTGTTTTTCCTAAGGCAAGTGACTAATTTTACTATATCAAAATGGCGCCGCTGCCGGGGAGGCGTGTTGTGTTTTGATTGAACATTGTTGTTTTCTATATTAGCCATAATAGTAATTGTATTAATAGCACTCTATTAATACGTATTATCGTTTTTTCGGTTTTTGTGTGAATATTATTACTATATTGTATACGTAGAACAATAAATACACAAGTACTCCAAATACGTGAGCAATCACAACCTTGATTCGGGATTTCATCACTCGATCATTGTATTCGAATCTCAAACCAAAGAAAAAGGCAAAAATAGATAAATACTTTCGTGAAGCTCGATCTTGATAATACAAACTATAAGGTGGGTATAAGGCGGTTGTATTTCACGACCTAAAGGAAAAAGGCTCTTAAGTGCTTCGCGCCGCCTCGTTTCCTCCGCTTGCTTGTGCGTATTTGATTTTGAGAGTGAATCGAGGGTTTTGCCGCCCAAAGTATTATTACGTATCATATATATTTTCTTGGTTTCTATTTGATTAAACCCTCTTGAACGATTTGGTGTTCCACCATCGTTCTAAAGTCATCGAAGGCGTTCACTCCACGTGATCGTTTTCATTCCTTGAGGCCTTTTTAATCAAGAGATTTGATTAGTGAGGAGATTTGTGGACTCATTGTCTACTTAATACATTCACCAATTTCCAAAAAAAGGTTAATACAATCAAAAACCACAAAAAAATTGAAAAAACACAAAATACCAAAAAGAATCTTCTTTGCTCGCCTTCTCGTTGTACGTGACGTTTATGCAAACTCGCTCTAAAGCTAGACGTGCTCGTAAACGAAGAAACAAATCACTCACTCATTCTAGTGAGGAGTCTCCTATTGACGAACCCATTGTACGAGAAGAACCAACCATGGCGAATCGAACTATGATGGAGTTACTTCAAGCACCCACCGAGGGTTATGGAGAAGCTATTGTGATTCCCGCAATCCTTGCGGAGAATTTTGAGGTGAAAACGGGTTTGTTGTCGATGATCCAAAACAACAAATTCCGTGGTGATGAGAAGGACAATCCCCACAACCATATCCGCCAATTTAATCGTCTTACCGCCACGTGCAAATTTAAGGATGTCTCGAATGACTCGATTAAGATGATGCTTTTTCCGTATTCCTTAGCGGGGCCCGCTAAAATTTGGTTAGAGAAAGAGCCACCCAATTCTATATTGACGTGGAAGGATCTCGTTTCAAAGTTTGTGAACCAATTTTTTCCGCCCTCTAAGACTACGCATTTGAAGAATGAGATTTCTAAATTTTCACAAGAATCAAATGAAAGTTTTTCTACGGCTTGGAATAGGTTTAAGGAGATGTTGCATGAATGTCCTCATCATGGTTTTTCCGATTTGCACCAAATCGACACGTTTTACAATGGACTTAACGATCATGAAAGAGATTATTTAAATGCCGCCGCGGGTGGTAATTTTTTGTGTAAAACGGTTGAAGAGGCTTTGGTCATAATCGAGAATAGGTCTAAGGTTTATAGCCCTCGTCACACACCGAGTGTTGCCAAAAGGGGCTCATCATCGTCTCAAAGTATCAATGCATTACATGATGAAGCAAATGAAGAAAACCGATTTTTCGATAGATTTGCTAACCTTATGTCCCATTGGAAGGCTCAAGAAGCTTCCAACACCGCTTCGGTTAAAGCGGTTTCTAAAAGTTGTTTGTCGTGTGGGGGAGCTCATGATCTTTCCGAGTGCATTACCGCGGATGGTAACACTTCGAATGCTTTTGTAGCCACGGGAACTTATAACCAAATCGGTCAAGGTTCACGTTCGAATCAAGCTCCACCCAATCAAAATGCTAATAATTATCACAACAACAACAACCAAGGTGGAAATTACCAAGGAAATCAAAGGAATTATAACAAAGGTAATTACCAAAGTGGAAATGGGCAAATTTCTAACCAAAACCAAAACCGTGATTTTCAAAACAATGCCCAAGGTTTTCAAAACGATCACACCAAAAATCTTCAAGGAGAATTTTTGAATTATGCTAAGGCCAATGATGCTAAGTTTGACAATATGCAACGTGAAATGGTTAGCTTAAGGTCCGAGTTGAAAAACGAACTTAAAACGAACTTGCTAATGAACTTAAAACTCATGCTAATAAAATGGAAGGAAATGTCACACGACTCCAACAAAATCAACAAAAAATGGAGCAAGGACAACATGAGATTAAGCAAGAGTTGTTAAAAGCGGATGCTAGGCAATCTAAGTTTGAAGATCGTATGGCTAAAATGTTTGAAGCTATCATGTGTAAGCCCTCTTCTTCGGGTGGTCTTCCTAGTGATACCATCGTGAACCCGAAAGGAGAATTGAAGGTTGTTGCCACTCGTAGTGGTAAAACTTTCAAAGAACCCATTTCTCGTCCAAGTACTTCTATGGAGAAGGAAAAAGAGAAAGAACCCGAGTTGTGGTTGAAAAGGAGCACATTACAAGCCCACGAAGTACCGCTCAAACCACACCTACGGTTGAACCAATACCCATTATGGAACCCGAGATTCTAAGGCCGTTGCCTATGCCTAATTTGCCCCAACCCACACCACCTTTACCCTACCCATCAAGACGAAACAAGGAAAAGGCACAAGAACGAAATAATTATCAATTTGAACTCTTTATGAAAATGTTTCGTGACTTGCATTTTAATATAAGTTTTGCCGACGCCTTAGTCATGATGCCTCGATTTGCCGCGAACTTCAAAAGTATGTTGAATAACAAAGAGAAATTGCAAAAATCGTCTAGTTGTTCTTCGGTTTTTCTAAGCCGCATACCTCAAAAAGTCGGTGATCCTGGAAAGTTTTTAATCCCATGTGCTATCCAAGACATGGAAGAATGCTACGCCTTGGCCGATCTTGGTGCTAGTATTAATTTGATGCCTCTTGAGATTTTTAAATCACTCAATCTTCCAAATCTCACTCCTTCAAGAATGTCAATCGAGATGGCCGATCATTCTACGATTCTAGCTTGTGGAGTTGCCGAGGACGTCTTTGTGAAAGTTGGGAAATTCTATTATCCCGTGGACTTCATTGTTGTTGATATTCCCATCGATCCTAAAGTTCTGTTAATTTTAGGTCGATCTTTTTTGGATACCTCGAGAGCACTTATCGATGTGCATGCAAGAAAAATCACTCTTCGTTTCAATGAGGAAGAACTCGTCATTAATGCAACCAAAAACTCCACTCTTTCTCATGTTTATTCCATCACATCTTTGTACAATGTCGATTCCACCAACAACATTTGTCAAAAGATTTCAAATAGAGTTTTAGGAGTTGATAAAAATGAAGTTCCGTCCCCTCCGCCGATGGAGGTTAAGAGTGTTAAGCCTATGATTCCAATCTCGAGTGATTCTTCGGATGATGAATACGTTGATCCCGATGGGGAGGTTTTCTTTGTTGACAAAAGATTTGAAAACTTGCCACCACCTAAACCAAAAAGATTTCAAAATGTGAGAATTTTTAGTGTGACTAACATTGTTTTAGATACACCAAATATTTTTGACATAATTAAATCGGGTTTTCATAAGGAGAGTGTTAAAGATGAAAAAGGAAAAGATTTTGAATCTAATTTAAAAGATTTTTCTACAATTCTAACTCCGTCATCACCGCGTGTATTGAGTACTACAAGCTCGTCTTCTCCTTTTGACGATGCTTTGTGTGGACTTAGTGTGGGGGAAGCCCCTTATGTTCCCTCCCCTTTCTCCACCGAGGACGAGATATTTGATCCTGGAATTGCTTATATAGGGAAATCTCGGTCTTCCACCGATGCAATAAATGGAAAATCTTTTCATTTGATTGGTGCGAGTCTACCTCGAGTAGCTCAATGTTTTGCCTTACCCATTGTCCCACCCTTCTATTTCTTCTCTCCTATTTTCTTCTATCCCATTGGGATTTGTGTTGGAGTTGTGTTGTCTCGTCTTTCATCCGAAAACGAGGACGCTATCTTTGACCCCGGTATATGTTTATCGGATTTTTAAAAGTACTTCACGTACTTTTGGGCCTTGTTTATCATGTAAGCCCCACCAAAAATTGACCATACCATGATTATCCCTAAATGATCACATTTATGGGGATTCGAGTCGAGCTTTTGACTCGGTTATCAAAAACAAGGTGCCTCGTGGGGGAGACCCATGCTTATCCATGTACATATTATTGCTTTCTAATTAGTGTAATGTGAGGGGATTTGTGCCCTTCCAACCTTTGTTCCGTGGTTGTTTGTGCATTGTGTCTTTTAGATCATCATCTTCACGATTGGAGCCTCTCGTGTTCGTTTCATGGGAGCACTCGATCGTCTGCTTTGGAGGCCTTTCCCAATATCCACATATGATATATCCTTTTATGTTCTAACCTTAGGTTTTTAGCACACTTCATAAACGGCTATTACTTATTGGTTACACCCTTTCCATGCTAGATTAGGCATTCGACTACGTCTCTAGTATGGGGGTGTTTGCACCCCTAGACTCGAAACATTGAGGACAATGTTTAACTTTAGTATGGGGGGGTGAATAGATACTTGCCTTGCCAAACCTTCACGCTTTCCAAAGTTTATCGTTTTGTTTATCGTTTTCTTGGAAAATAAGGCTAAAAATGGCCAAATTTTAAAATTTTTCTTACTTTTCATAAGTGTTTGAAGACACGAATGTAGATTTTCCGATGGCAAGAATAAGAGTAATTTTTGACTCGACCGTGCGTGTTGAGCACTTAGCTTTGATTCCTTAACTTATATTAGGCTAAGTCTCTTAAATGAGGACGAGAAATGATAGAGTTAATTATAAGTTACTATGCTAAACGTAGAGTACTCGTATTCTTTCAAAAACTCATGTGTTCTCGTTGTTTGCTTATTCTCCCTTCGCAAGTAAATATTTTTTGCTTAATAAATATTGATTTAGCGGTTTAGTTAGGATTGTTGGGTTTCTAGTCTTTTCTAGTAGCTTCCGTGTAATTAAATTGGGAAGACATTAAGGTATCGCCAGCGTCACGGTTTTGAAGTATTGGCACCCTAATAATCGAAAGCTTCACCCAATAATAAGATTTCAAGTGCTCACCTAAATCAAGCAAACAATTTGAAGCCCACAAGGCCTAAAATCTATGCAAAATTGAAAGTGAATCAAGCCTTAATCCTCGAAGCTTTAAAGATCCAAAATTCGCTTTAGCGTGAGGATATACGTCTTTGGCTAATAAAACCACCGATGAGGCGGATAATAAAAGGCAAGGCAAGACCGAAGTCATAATAAAAGCTTCATGGCGAAGTTGAATAAAAGATGGAGGTAAACCAAAGATAATAAGGTCCTTCCGTTAGGGGGCGTATAAAAGTCTTGGTAATAAGTCTCATGTTCAAAACCGTTATAAAACCGTGTTTATCGATTCTTCTTGTCAACTTAATTTTTTAACATCGTTGTCTATTAGGAGGGGTTATTGATTTAATGGTCTTAGTTACACCGTTAGGACTCTATTTTTAGACCTAAATCTCTATTATCGCATAAGTCAATGATGTATCCTCGTGATCATTAAGACATAATAAAATATAAGAGATACAACTTAGGAATAATGGGAGAATAAGTACGTGATTAGGGCATATGAGTAGTGTTAGCATTACTAACTTATAATGACAATGATCTCGTTGCACGCTTGGCATGGAATTAAGGTGAAAATCGAGGACGACGAAATTATTTCTAACGAAGCATTCACGTGTTCTTGTTCTATGAACCTAAACGTCCCATTTTGCGATGAGAATCATACATTATGTCTATAACACAAGTAGTAGTAATCATAGTGTGTAGCTAGTTTATCTTTTCAATAAAGTGAATAAAATTAAATTTTGGAGATGCTTTGATACTTTACTCTAGCATTGCGTGAGGGCACGGCAATGGTTTAGTATGGGGGAGTGATGAGACTGCTTTTATACATGGTCTCATCATCCAAATCGGACTTAAAATGCATTAAATATCATTGAAACTGCCAAATATATGCTCGTGTTTGTTACTTGTGTATTTTTAGGTACGGATATTGAGGAATTGGCAAAAGATCACAAGAATCATTCAAAAACGAACACGAGAAACGAAGACGCACAATGAACCAAGCTCATTTATGGAAATTTGCAAAAAGACCCCTCAAGTTTGAAGAATTGGCAAAAATGGCCCCTCATCTTTGAAGAACTTGTCATATTTGACCCTCCAATTATCAAATATACAAGTATGGACCATCAAGTTTGAAGAATGAACAAGAAAGGCCCTTGGAAATTGGTTAAATGTTCAAAAGTTAGCAAAAAGGATCAAGAGGACTTAACCTGCAAATCATTTTGGACTGTGGATGAAAAGAGTTAACGGATTTGGACTGGCTGTGCAAGGACTTAACAAGTTACTACGTTACCAAGGACTGGTAATGAAAACCCAACACATAAGCCCAATACAACCCAAAGGCCCAATCCCATTTTTTAAATAAACCCGGTTTATTAATAGTTAAACCTGGTCAACCCAAGTCAAATACACCCACTTACCCCCCATTCCCTCCTAAACAAAAATTTAAAAACAAATTACACCCAAACCAGATTAAACACTAGCTAATCACCCCATAAACCCTAGAACACCCCCAGATCCAATCACACCCAAATCAAGGGGTTTTTAGCTTAAACTGTCCAGATCATCAATTTACGTCCCTCTCATCCAAACCCACCTCACCCAACAGTGTCACATGGCTTGTGGGACCCTCCCCAAGCCTCCCCTGCTCCATCACTTTCACACAAAACCCCACCCCCGACCAGATAAACGATTGGATGTTGCTCCTTGGTCCCCAAGTCGAATCCTACGTCCAAGAATAGTCTTCCACAGCTGGCATCACATGGGATTGCTTTTTTGACCAAGATTCGTCCAAGAACAAGAAGGGCATTTTAGGGCATTTAGCTTTTAGGGTTTAAGCTTTGTAATTTTTTATTCCCTAGTTCTAGATAGTTCATTTCAGTAGTATAAAAGTAGAATGAGACGTGTTCATTCACTTGTTCCAGTTTTTGCAAATCCTTTTGTAATTCCTTTTTTATAATATAAAGTTGGTGTTTGATCCTTTTATCTTTTATAAAAAGTTTGGTGTGAGTAATGCAAAGGCTGAGTTCCACATTTAATTGGTGAAAGTTTTGAGTAATTCAAATTTTCAAAATGGTTTTCAAAATAGGGTCAAATTTCATAAGTCATAGTTCTTTGAAGTGAAAGTGGAAAGGAACTGTTGATTTGTGGATTTTGAGTGTTTAAGACGTGTGTTTCAGGTTTGAAGTTTTTGAGAAAAGTTTTTAAGGAAAATAAAAGAGAAAACAGTATATACATCCATATTGCTTGTTTCTTTTGATTTTCTTTTTGGCAGGTTAAAGAGTTGTTGATTATTGATCTGCACCAACCCCAGTTGGTATAGGAGGTGGATTTACATCCACTAGAACCTTGGATGTAAGGTTCTAAGGTAAATCCTTGTTACCTTTTGAAAATTTCAGAAAAATAGTAGTTCCATGTGATTTGCATGATTATTTGATAATTGTTGTTAATTCTGGTTTGAATTGTGTTTTTATGTTGTTATATGCATGTTAGATGCTATTTGGATTGAATTGAGTAAGTTTTAAAGTGTATTTGTTTGCAAAAGTGGAAAAAGGATTTTTAAAAGGGTGTTTGGATCAGTGTTTTAGCAGGACAAAGGTTTTAAATTGTGCTTTGAAATTGTGTTAGATAGTTCACAAAAGGGTAAGATAGGTTGCTTGTTAGTTATAGTTTAGTTTGGAACAGGTTTTAAGCTAGTTTGTGTGATAAAAAAGGAAAAGAGTAGCTCAAATCTGCATATCATCTATTCTGCTCATTTTTGTGAGATTTTGATGCTTGATTCTTGAATGCTTGTTAGTATTAGGGTTACTTAGAAGTTGAGATTGCTTGAGTACCATTTGGTGAGTGTGTGTGCACAATATAGGAGATTGAATCTCAATAGGGTGCTAGAAATCTGCTAAAAAAATACACAGCCTTCATTTCTTTGTTACAACAACTTGATGTGCATGTGTATGCTTGATTTATGATCATTTGGTGTGCTAGGTGTTGCACTTTCTGTTTATTTTGACTCCTTGTGCTTCAAAGAGCACAAGGGTGCCCCCTTTGTCCAAGAACATCACCACATAAGCACCCTCCAAGCCCTCTTGGAGGTTTATTCAGCTGTGAAGAAAAGAAAGAACAAAGCAAAAAGGCTTGTGTTCATCAACTTAGAAACTGACCACATTTTTGATCATAATTTGTTTAATCTTGCTTAAAAAGTGTTAGATTTGTGTTTTCTAGTCATACAAGTGTGTCAGTTTGGATTATAAAAAAAAATAAAAAAATAAAAATTGTAAAAAGCATCACCCGTAGCAGGACTCGAACCCCAGACCTCTCGAAGGAGGGTTAGGAGCTCTACCGCTAATCTAGATGTGCTTTTTACGTTAGGGTTTGTTTTCATTAGTTATTTAACACGTTTCTCTTTTTCTAGCTTATACATAAGCCGTAGCTTATTTTCATCTTTTCAGCTTATTTATTAAGCATTTTGGACTTATTCCATTTTTCCTAGGTTTTGATTAGGTTTTTAGATTTTTCTGTTTAAAAGTTTTATTTTTCACATTATTTAATTAATTTTTAGGATTATTTCTAGTTTTAAATTTAGAAAGTCATTTAAAAATATTAAACAGTAATAAAAAAATACAAAAAAATAATTTTTAGCTTTTAGATGAATATTTTGAGGTTTACATCTAGTTTTGGTTTTATAAACTTTTATTTTTAATTTTATATTATTTTAAGTTTTTTTATAAACTTTAAACATTTTTATAAAATTATTAAAAAGGGTTTAGGAACTTTAATGTGTGTTTTTCTCTTAGTTAGATTATTTTAAGATTTTAGAAATTTTTTAGAATTAATTTTAGAAACTTTTTATTTTTAGCATTATTTTAATATTTTTTTATTATTAAAAATTCAAAGTTTTATTTTTATTTCTTTTTCATTTTTCCTAGGTTCTTTATCATTAATTAGGACTTTTCCCATTTGTAGAATAGTTTTTAGGCTTTTCAATTAATTTTTAGAATTAATTTAAGATTTAATAGATTTTAATAGTTTTTAGGAGATTAAAAAATAGTTTAATTTGGTTTTAAAATTTTTAAAAATAGTTTTTAGCTTAATTAGGTCATTTTTGAGGTTTACAAACTATTAAATCTTGTTTAGGGCTTTTTAATATTTAAAAGTGATTTTTAGGGCTTTAATTAGCATTAAAAAGTCATTATTAAATTAATTAAAAGGTTTTGACAAGTTTGGATTTTTTGTAAACTCTTAGAATATTATTTGGGATTTTTAGTAATTTTTAGGAATTTTTAGGTTAAAATTTTAAATTTTGTGCTTTTTACGTTCTTCGTCGTAACTTTCTAGTAGTGTTTTTGCCTTATTTTTCTATTTTTCTTTTTTTTTTCGTCTTCGTCATTTTCTCTTCTTTTCCTCTCATTAATAATCAAGAACAAATCAATCAATCAATTCATTACACAACACACGTGCCTCCTCGAGAACGAACTCGACGACGAGTATTCACGTTTTTCACAAAACGTGATACTTAATACTTACCCGCTTTATTAGTACTTGTTTTTCCTAAGGCAAGTGACTAATTTTACTATATCATGGGATAAAAATCTTGCATATCTTACTATATCTCATGGAGATACTTCCATAGATCCCCTAGTACTATATTTGGATACTCCATATCTTGCATATCCTTGATATAACCGAATCTCTCATCTCATGCAACATAAACTATCTCCAAAGTCTTCTCTCTCTCTAGATCACGGTTTAGCTTCCATCTTCACCAAGATCCATCAAGCTTCCATTGATATTATTTTCTATTATCTTAAAACATGTCTCATACTACATAATTGCAAATCAATACTCCTTGCTACACCTACTTACACTACACGGCAAGAAAAGGAGCCCTAGCTACTCAAGTGAAGGCCACGACTAGATTTTACTACAAGTGTTCACCATTGTTGAAACCAAGCTCTAGTCACCACTCATTCTCTTATTCATTCCTAGATCTACCTAAACAAGTAAGCATCTTAAAACTTATCTTTTCAATATATTCATTTTCATATACATAAACATATACTTGCTATTGGGAATAAATTATGGGTCAGTTCACTAGACGCTGATAAGAAGAATTCAAGCGCTGATAAGATGACATTGGACGCTGACAGCCAAGCGTTGACATTTGAAGAAGTCAACGCTGACAGCCTTGAAGATTAGCACTGATGGAATATATCTTCATACGAATCTTTTTGTTTATTTGTTTCTTTATTTGTGTATGGTAAAGATAAGCTCGACATTGTATTTTTCATTATTATCTTTACCTAGAATAGTTGATTCGTAGCTTATTGTACAAGACTTCTTAATCTATAAAAGAAGATCTTTTAGGTTAATGTTAATCATCAGTTATCATAAGTTTTCACAAGTTAAACCTCTTTCATTGTAATCAAGTTCGATCATTCTAATACAAGTGAAAGTTTGTTTAACATCTTTGTGTTTTAGATTAAGTGTTAATTCCGCATAACACTTAGTTACTTTATTCATAAGCAAAGGTTTCTCTACGTGTAGTACTTGATCTAATCTCGTATACACAAAGCTTAATCGATCTAAGTTTGGGATCAACAAGTGGTATCAGAGCTTGTTGAGAAACTTTTGATCTTTAAGTAACGCAAGAACCCTAAAACACCAAAAACCCTAAAACAACGAAACCCTAAATTTCTCAAAAACCCTAAAAACATCATGTCTGGCACAGATCAACCTCCTGCTCCTGCTTTGCTACAAAACAACTCCACAAACCCTAGTATCAAAATTCCCATGTTTGATGCCAGGAACTTCGAGCTTTGGAAGTCTAATTTTGAGCAATATGTAGCCATCCATGACTACACTCTTTGGGAGATTGTTGAATATGGGAACACATTCAACAAAGCTCAAAAGATTACTAATGCTATTGCTGCAAGGGTAGCTGTTCCTAATTGTCCTGAAGCTGATAAGAAGGAAAGGCCTGAAGATGGAAGAGCTGTATCTGCTGAAGATATAGCCAAGAAAAGGGTGGACATGAAAATTTTGAACATCATGAAACACGCCTTAGGTCATGAGAATCAGCACAAGTACAAACGCTTTGAGTCTGCAAAAGAGCTTTGGGAAGCTCTTGAAGTAGCACATGGTGGCAATGTTGACACAAAAGAAGAAAAGAAGAAGCAACTCATGCATGAGTATGCTGTCTTTAAGGCTCAACCCAATGAGAATCTCAGCAGTGTGAGAAGTAGACTGCTTGATATTACAAGTCAACTTTCCTTCATGGGAACACAGATTGATGACCCTGACTTGAATGCTACTTTTCTCAAAAGCCTTGGTGATGTATGGAAGATTGAGGCAAGATACATTCTTGTCAATAACACCCACAAGACCTCTAGGTTTGATGACATCTTCAACAAACTAAGATTGTTGGAGAATGAATGGCTTTTGGAGAGTGATAATAAATCTTCCAGCAGCAACATGGCCTTCTTCTCACAAAGTGAAGGTCAATTTGATTCCATGAACTCCTATGGACATTCAGTCACTGGATCTCAATGTGTCAACGCTGGATCACATCCTATCAGCGTTGGAACACAGTCTGTCAGCGCTGGATCATATCCTGTCAACGCTTCATACTCAAGCGTTGACACTCACAACTTTGGCGCTGATAGAATTAAACCTGCTGGTTTAGATCTAGATACTGTGTGTGCATTCATTGCTTCTTTGCCCATTGATTCAAGGATTACATATGAAGATCTTGAGCAGATAAGTGATGAGCAATTGCAAGAGATGGACATCAAGTGGACTATGGCTCTTGTAAGTTTAAGAGCAAACAGGTTTAATAAAAGGTTCAAGAAGAAGATGACCTTTAATGCTAAGGATGTTGCTGGATTTGACAAATCCAAAGTTGAGTGCTACAATTGTCATCGTATGGGGCACTATATGAGGGAATGTAGATCTCCAAGAAGATCTGATGCTGGTAAGCCTTCAAGCCAAATGGTTAAGAGCCAAGACTCCAAGGCCATGGTAGCTGTTCAACAAATTGATGGTGTTGGAGGATGGGACTGGAGCTGGAACTTTTTGGCTAAGGATGAGGAAGAGGACAGAGCTTTGGTTGCTGAAGTTAAGGAAGAGCATGTTGAATATGCTCTCATGGCACACTCCTCCTCTTCATCAGATAATGAGGTATATGATGATGCTTTCTGTTCTAAGTGTTGTCGTTTAAATACTGAAAAACTAAATCAAGAGATAGTAAAATTTTTAGATGAGGCAAGTGCTGAAAGATGCAAAGTATCTAATTATCAAATTGCTCTCACCCGAACAGAAAAGACAGTAGCTGAGTATAAGAAAATGGAGTTTTATTTAAAGGATAAAATAAATATCTTAAAACATGAGTTACATCAGAGTAAAGATATTCAAGATATCACAAACAGGGTTAATCTTGATTTGATAGCTAAGTTAGATGAGGCTAACAAAAATAAAGATAATGTGAGTCTTAAAATCCAGAGATTTGATAAGGCCACACAATCCCTAGGAGAGTGTGTTAGTAAACAAAGAGACTCTAAGGACATGAGTGGGATTGGGATGAAAGATTATACTGGTGTTCCACCACCAGCTGGGGATTTCTATGGTGTCCAATCAAAGGACTTATCTTGGACTGGCTTGCCAGAACTTCAAGAGAAGGAATTCATTCCTCCACCTAGAGTGACTTCCCCAGTTGAAGAATACAAACAAAAACTGACTGACCTAGATGAGTGGAAGAAAGCTAACCACACTTTGTTTGTTAAGGGAGGGTTGTTGTGTGAAAGTCCAAATGAGCCCACACCAATCACGAGCCATGATCCTACACCTATTAAAATCACACACCCAACCACTGGCAAAGCTGTTGACCTTGGCCCACAAACTGTTAGAAAACCTAGTGTTAAGTATGCAGAGATGTATAGGAATACTAGGTCACCAAAAGGCCAAGTTAGTAACCATGGAACAGGCTTCTTTGCTTCTTGACCTAAGACTATGTCTAGAAAAGCCTGTTACACTTGTGGTAGCTTTTCACATTTGGCATACAAATGTGTCAACGCTTCCAATGTCAACGCTGATAGGAACCATTTCAGCGCTGACAAAAGTCAACATAGGTCAAACACTGTCAGACCCAATACCTTTGTGAACAAAAGTTCACAAGTTGTTAGACCAGCCCCATTCTTTTCTAGAGGGTCTAACACACATGGCCTAATACCTTTCCAAAAGTCAAACACTTGGTCAAATAGGCAATGGGTTCCTGTAGCAAACCCTAGGTTCAACGCTGATAAAGGCAATCGGGGCGCTGACAAGAGCAATTTCAGCGCTGACAGACACACTGCTAAACCTAGGTATTTGCAACCACAGGGAAATAGGTCTAAAGCTTCTACTAGCTTAACATGGAGACCAAAACAAGACCAAAACCCTAATTCTACTGGTCTTTCTATGACATGCAACAGGTTTCATTATATTTCAAAGGTCATGTCAAGACCGATTGGGGTTAACTAGGCTTTTCATCCAAAAAGGGATGAAAATGGGGTTGTTATGAGAACCAAGTCTGTTCTTGTTGAACAACCAGATGAATCCAAGTCTTCCAAGGCTTGGGTTCCCAAAGAAAACTAATGTGTTTTCTTTATGTGCAGGGCATTCAGAAGAAGATCAATGATTATGGATATTGGGATAGTGGATGCTCAAGGCACATGACAGGAAAGGAAGACTATCTGACGAATTTCACTCCTATTCAAGATGGTGATAAGGTGTACTTTGGAGGGGGCTATGGCACCATCACAGGAAAAGGAACCCTTATCACCAACAATCTACGTTTTGAGAATGTCTTCCTGGTAAAAGAACTGGATTATAATTTGTTTAGTGTATCACAAGTGTGTGATAACAAAAATAAGGTTCTTTTCACTGATACTGAGTGCTTGGTGTTAAGCAAAGATTACAAGCTCCCTGAGGAGAAATACATAGAATTTAGAACACCAAGGCATAAAGACATATATAATGTGAATCTTAATGGAATTAAGATGAATAATAAAATGATGTCATGTTTTTATGCTAAAGCCTCAGTAGATGAAAGTAATCTTTGGCACAGGAGATTAGGGCACATAAACTTTAAAAATATCAATAGACTTGTGAGGCTTGGTTTAGTTGATGGTTTGCCTGAAAAGGCTTTCCACAATGACCACTCTTGTGTTGCATGTCTTAAGGGCAAGCAGCACAAGGTCTCATTCAAGTCTAAACAGGTGCACTCTAGTTCTAGACCACTTCACTTATTGCATATGGACCTCTTTGGTCCAACTAATATAGAAAGTTTGAAGGGTAAATCATATTGTTTTGTCATCACTGATGATTTTTACAGGTTTACATGGACTTTCTTTTTAGCCAAGAAAAGTGAAACTGCCCAAAGTTTGATTAATTTCATTACCCAGATTGAAAAGAAGAATGGTAATGAGGTCAAAATTCTTAGAAGTGACAATGGGGGTGAGTTTAGAAATCAGTTGTTAGATGATTTTTGTGCCAAGAAAGGGATTACAAGGCAGTTTAGCATAGCTAGAACCCCACAGCAAAATGGGGTTGCTGAAAGGAAGAATAGAACCCTAATTGAAGCAGCCAGAACCATGTTGGCTGATGCCCACTTTCCTATAGCCTTTTGGGCTGAAGCTGTTAACACAGCTTGTTATGTTCAAAATAGGGCATTGGTCAACAAAATACATAATAAGACACCTTATGAGTTACTTTGGGGAAGGAAGCCAAATATTGGCTTTCTCAAGCCTTTTGGTTGTCATGTAGTTGTTTTAGAAACTAGTGATGCCCTAGGTAAATTTGATGCAAAAGGTGATGAAGGCTATTTCATGGGTTATTCAGTGCAGAGCAAAGGATATAGGGTTTACATTAAAAAGGAAAAACGTATACTTGAAAAAGTACATGTTAGGTTTTTAGAGAGTAAACCTAGTGATCCTGAAAGTGGTCCAAATTGGTTGTTTGACTTGGAACCTTTATCTAGAGCTTTAAATTATATGCCTGTTACTAATCCAGACATTGTGAAGGTAACTTCAAGTGTTTTGGAGAAGAGAATTGGTAATGTTTCAGGTATACAGGTTGCTAAGAAGGATGGACCACCAGCAGTTGAGTCATCTCCCACACAAGAATATGTTACACTTCCTATATGGACAGATGAGTATTATGCTGCTGCTGCTGCTGCTAGAAAAGATAATGGTGGTTTCCAAATACCACCAAATACAAACATGCATGGTTCTTCAGGCGCTGACAAAGGCAAATCAAGCGCTGACAAGAGCAATTCAGACGTTGATGGCTCAGATGTTGACAACAACAGTTCAAGCGTTGTTAGCCCAAGCGCTGACAAACAAGGTTCAGACGTTGACAACACCTTTGCACATCTTTTCTCTTCCCATTTTGAACAAGGTGGACCTTCCAATGTCCATGAAGAGATTCCTGTTGATCAAAGAGAGTCTGATGAAGAAGATATTGGCAACATGGAGCGTGAAATTGAGGACACCAGACTTTTTGAAGGAGGAGTTCTCACTTCCACAATGAAGAATCACCCCCATCTCAGATCATTGGTGATGTTATGACTCCAGTTCAGACAAGAAGATCCCATCAAAATCTTGGTGGATTTATTGCCAATATACACAAGAAGGTTGATACCCCTCTTGTACAAGCATGTTTGTTTGCATGTTTTCTGTCACAAGAAGAACCCAAGAAGATTTTTGATGCTCTCAAAGAACCTAGTTGGGTGGAAGCAATGCAGGATGAGCTTCACCAATTTGCTATACAGGATGTTTGGGAGCTGGTTGATTGTCCTAGATATGTGAGACCAATTGGGACAAGATGGGTTCTAAGGAACAAGAAAGATGAAAGGGGTATTGTGGTCAGAAACAAGGCACGTTTGGTAGCTCAGGGATATACACAAGAGGAAGGTATAGATTATGAAGAGGTCTTTGCTCCTGTTGCAAGAATTGAAGCTATAAGAATTTTCCTAGCTTATGCCTCTTGTATGAACTTCACTGTTTATCAAATGGATGTGAAGAGTGCTTTTCTCTAATGAACAATTGTTGAGGAGGTATATGTTATGCAACCTCCTGGTTTTGAAGATCCTGAGAATCCAGACAAGGTTTATAGAGTGAAGAAAGCTATGTATGGACTTCATCAGGCCCCAAGAGCATGGTATGGTACATTGTCCACCTACTTGGTGGAAAATGGTTTTAAAAGGGGCACCATAGATCAGACATTGTTTACAAAGAAGAAAGGTAAGGATGTCTTACTTGTTCAGGTCTATGTTGATGATATCATTTTTGGATCCACTAATCCAAAGATGAGTGAAGACTTTTCCAAGCTTATGACAGATAAGTTCAAGATGAGTGCAATGGGTGAGATGAACTTCTTTCTAGGGTTACAAGTTCAGCAGAAAGAAGATGGTATCTTCATCTCCCAAGACAAATATGTAGCTGAAATCTTGAAGAAATATGGTTTTTCTCCACATGAAAAGAGTGCTTCCACTCCTATGGATAGGGAAAACCCTTGGGGAAAAATTGGAGCTGGAAAAGATGTGGATGTTAGGCACTATAGATCAATGATTGGTTCATTGATGTATCTTACAGCCTCAAGACCTGACATCATGTTTGCTGTGTGTGCTTGTGCACGCCATCAAGTGACTCCCAAAGAATGTCACCTTTTTGCTGTGAAAAGAATTTTTAGGTACCTAAGATGTTATCCAGATCTTGTCTTATGGTACCCAAAAGATTCTCCATTGGAGCTTATTGCATATTCAGACAGTGACTATGGTGGTGAAAAGTTTGATAGAAAATCCACAACTGGTGGATGCCAATTTCTTGGGAGTAGATTGATATCTTGGCAATGCAAGAAACAAACAGTGGTGGCAAACTCTAAAACTGAAGCAGAATATGTGGCTGCAGCTGCTTGTTGTGGACAAGTCTTATGGATTCAGAACCAGCTGTTGGATTATGGGTATAATTTCATGCATACCAAGATTTTTGTAGACAATAACAGTACTTTATGCATTATTAAAAATCCTGTACATCATTCTAAAACCAAACACATAGAAATTAGACATCATTTTATTAGAGATTGCTTTGAGAAAGGTTTAATACAACCAGATAGGGTAGCCACAGAGGATAATGTGGCTGATTTATTAACTAAACCTTTTGATACTGGTAGATTTCAATATTTGGTAACAAATATTGGAATGGTTAATCTCACTTAATATGTGTTTTGGAACCTTTTTGTAAAAGTATGTACAGGATAATGCATTGTTATTGGTCTTTGTGATGATTTAGATTTTTCCACTTTATTTTTCTAACACTGACAAAGGTAAATTTAACGCTGATAAGTGTTATTTTGCCGTTGTTAGAAATATTATTGTCTAACGCTGACAAGAGTTCCTTCAACGCTGATGAGTGTTGTCGGGCCACTGTCAGCAACAAATGTTAGTTTTGTGGTTTTCAATCTAAATGTGTAGGTGGTGGTAGCTTTATGCCATTGGATACAGAGTTGCTTATGGATCTTTGAAGAGCTATTTGGACATGTTTTTGTTTATGGATGATGGTTGGAATATTTATATTCCTATCTTGACATAAATTTTTAATGTTCATATATATTTTGAGAAACTCATGTATCATAGTTTGAGGGGAGGTTTAAGGAACCTTTAGGACTCTTGGGTATTCTTACAATACTCTCATCACAATTCTAGATTGTGTCCACAGGTGAGTATGGGTTAGTTTTACTAAACCATGAGGCACTGTAGCATGCAAAGTTGACAAACTATGCATGCTGCCAAGACATTTTTGGCCTAGAATTGGTTGTGGTCTGATGGGAGACTTGGGAATAGTTTTGTTATGGGTTTACCTGGGAGTTACAAAGAATTTTATGAAATAACTTTGTTGGTAAGTATTTTGGTTAGCAAGGGACACTTGAGGACATTTGTGTCTATCTTGCTTAAGCAAGTGTGCATAAGTGGACAGTGCTTGCCGCCCAGTAATTATTATCAACTTGCAAGATATTTCCTTTAGGATAAATTACTTTGTTAAGGTCTTTTTCTTTTTAAATATTTTTATTTTTAGACGCTGACAAGTTTTTCTCCAAACGCTGTTACGTCCAATCGTGACGCTGACAAGGCTTTAGGCAAACGCTGACAAGAAAATATAGCCGTTGGGCGTTGATGGGCTATTTTTGACCGTTGACACCTAGTGGGCCCTACCCAGTTGTTATTTTTGACTAATCTTTGGCCGTAATTTTGGGGAGTTGTTACTTTTAATTAATGCATGAGATAAGTTATATTTGATTCAATATTTTCATCATTACTCTTTGAATATAACTGCCTCATTTTTTACCAATCCAAATCATGCATCTCTCCTATAAATTTGGCTAAACTTTTTGTTCTGGGTATTCATATTTTCTTGTCTAACATTTTTCTCCTAGATTTTTCCCATATCACATAACCTAAACAGCTTTCAACATGGCACCAAAGTTCAACTCAAACAATCTGACATTGGAGTTCAAGAGCCAACATAATATGGTAGCTTACTTGGCCGCTGATAATGATTTGTTTCCTCAGTATTCACAAATGGTGGCATTTTTAAATGCATCCTCAATAAGGTATGCACTTTCTCATGAACCATTAGTCCCTGTCGCACACATTAGACAGTTTTGGAATAATGTCAGTTCCACAACAGCTAATGGAGTGACCACATTAACATCTACTGTTCATGGAAGAACATGGGTGGTCACTGAAGCCTTGGTTCGCCAAGCTTTGCGTCTTGATGACGCTGATGGTGTGACTACCCTTGCCATTGCAACAATAGAACAAGGTCTTAGGGAATTGGGTTATCCTATTCCTGCTGGTAAAACTTTAAATAAATATCATAAGCAGGAATTTCCCTCTGACTGGAAATACTTGATACATGTCCTTCTTCAATGCTTAAGTCCAAAATGTACTGCTTTTAATGAAATAAACAGGTCTATTGCAAGTGCTTTGGTTTGTATGTCACGTGGGCTTAAGTATAATTTTTCAAAAATGATTTTTGAAGGGATAAGGGAAGTAAAATGACTTTGGCTTACCCAAGATTTTTGCAAATGGTGTTTGATTTACAAACATATTGTACTAGGGATCATGACACTTTTTATGAGATCCCTAAGCAAAAGAAAACCATTTTTGACAAAATGAGCTCCACAAACAGATCTATACCTCTCACCCAAGCCATGCTTGAAGTAATTCAGGCTGCTCAACCACAACCAGACCCTGCACCTCAACTTGAGCCTATCCTTGAACCATTACCTTCACCTGACCACATGGACGTTGACCAACCCAATGTCAACGCTGACACTCAAAATGTTGGCGCTGACACAGCCAATCCCAACGCTGATGACATCCCTGAACAATCCTAAACACCCCTTAACCAACCAACACCCACACAATCTACCTCATCTTCCACCCCATTACAATCTAGGTTGAATAAACGCCAAAGGACTACTGGAGTGTTCTCCTCTAGTGGTCCTAGCCTTGTTGCAGAGAGAACCACCTCCACAAGTGTGGCTGGTGACATGGATGAGGCTGGGGCTATTGACACACGCTTAGATGCTGGTCAAGACAGTCCCAACATCATTAAGACCTCATCCATGCCCTATGATTCTATTTTGGGAGGTCAAATCCCCATTCTAGCTGAGGGCAGATTGGAACCTATGACATTGAATGAATTGACGGCTGCTGTCATTAGCTTGCAAAAGCAAAATGTCAGCCTTGTACAAATTGTCAATAATCAGGGCCGTGAACTCCAAGTATTGAGGGAGCGGGTAACTGTTTTGGAGAATCCTAGTAGCAGGAGTAGAATGGAGGAATCTTCCAAAGGGGAGGATGAAGAGGATGAGTTGATTCATACAGCCAGTGAGAAGAGTTCACAATTTAGTGAATCTTTAAATGTTGCTGAAGCACTCACCAACTTGAAGAAGCACCCAATTATTGATACATCCAAGGTAACTCCATTGAACTTGGAAGGATATTTCACAGCAACAATGGGCGCTGATACAGGTTTGAACGCTGACACATCCAGCGCTGACAAAGGTAATCGGGGCGCTGATAAAGGTAACTTGAACGCTGACAAAGTTGCAGGTGATGTTGATGTATTCCAGTCATCAGCAATCATCAAAGATGTGTCCACACAGGTTTCTTCTTCTACCTTACCTATTATTGATCCAAAAGACAAGGGTAAGGGGATTCTGGTTGAAGAAGATGTTCCAAAGAAAGATGCAGCACAAATTGCATTTGATGAACAGTTGGCTGCACAACTTTTGGAAAAAGATTTGAAGAGGAGTGGTAGATCACCATTTGTTGCCACTTCTGAGAGTGAGGAAGAGAGTGTTGATGAAAAAGAAGGAGATAGCTCAGATGCAAGTGTTCAAATTATTGAAGATCCAGAAAGACTTGAATATGGGGATGAGTTGGCAAAAGAAAGATTGAGTGATTTGAAGAATCAGATTGATTGGGACCTTCCAGAAATCACTAGAATGTACCATGCTTGGGAAGATAAGGTAATGGACAACCCAGGAATGAGTTTGTCAGATCAAATTTGGGGGTTGGAAATTCTTCTCAGGGTACAAGATGATATAAAGGTGATTTTGAGGTATAATGCACAAGAGGTCAAGACTTGGCTCAAAAGAGATAGAAGGCAGTTGTACTACAAGTTGCTTAGATGCCATCAACCTAGATGGACATACAAGAAGTTGTTGGCTTTATCTTTTGAGGAGCTAGAGTATAGGGCACATCCTATTTGGAGGAATGTGCAAGAACATAATGTCTTACAGTTTCTTTCAGAAGAAAGGAAACAAGAGCTTGCTGAGGAAATGCAGATTCAAAAGGAGATGAGGATTGCTCAAAGAACAGTGAAGAAAGCAGATCCTCTCCAATTTCCCAAAGATATGGATGTGTATTATCCAACTGAAACTGTCATAAGGAAGCATCTCAAGCTTTCTCCATTGGAAGCTTCAGATTTGGTTAATGTAGTACCTATAGATGACAGAAATTCAATCATAAGTTTTGATGAAGATGAGTGTGGATTTTGGAAGATTGGCAGATTTGGGAAGGAGGTACACACTTTCACTTCAATTATTTCTATCTTTGCAAGCATAGACAGAGAAGACTTGGTGCATTTATGGAGATTGATAGAGGCCAAGTATACAGCTGAAGCACCTACTTCAGCAAATGGAATAAGACTATGGCACACATTTTTGACTTTGTGTGGTCCAAGGGAAGCAGATCCTGCCATATGGAAGGATCTTGAAGATGACCTCAGTAATCTTCATTGGAGGCTTTATTCTACTTGTGGTGTGTTTCATTTGAGCTCTACAAAGTTTTCGGAGTATCTACTTGTGGATGCTGACTATTTCTTGTCCAAAGAAGTATTGGAGAAGATGAAGGAGACACCCTTGGAGATTGATTATACTAGTGACGTGGCCAAGGACTTGATCAGATATGTTTATCACCAACATAAGAAGTTTTTGCAAGATTCCTCCTAAGCCTTAAGTTTTTATTCAGAAACTTGATCATTGGAATAGATATCAAGTTTAGGGGAGGATTGTTAGGGATAAATTATGGGTCAGTTCACTAGACGCTGATAAGAAGAATTCAAGCGCTGATAAGATGACATTGGACGCTGACAGCCAAGCGTTGACATTTGAAGAAGTCAACGCTGACAGCCTTGAAGATTAGCACTGATGGAATATATCTTCATACGAATCTTTTTGTTTATTTGTTTCTTTATTTGTGTATGGTAAAGATAAGCTCGACATTGTATTTTTCATTATTATCTTTACCTAGAATAGTTGATTCGTAGCTTATTGTACAAGACTTCTTAATCTATAAAAGAAGATCTTTTAGGTTAATGTTAATCATCAGTTATCATAAGTTTTCACAAGTTAAACCTCTTTCATTGTAATCAAGTTCGATCATTCTAATACAAGTGAAAGTTTGTTTAACATCTTTGTGTTTTAGATTAAGTGTTAATTCCGCATAACACTTAGTTACTTTATTCATAAGCAAAGGTTTCTCTACGTGTAGTACTTGATCTAATCTCGTATACACAAAGCTTAATCGATCTAAGTTTGGGATCAACACTTGCATATCACTAGTAAGAACTTAATATTGGAACAAAAACCATGAAACCCTAGACTATATAGGTCACAGCTAAAATGGGTTTATGATTTAATGTGATATAAAATCTTGTTAACCATGATGAACACAACCTCATGAACATGTTAAACTATAAAAACCATGAAAACCTGTGCTTGCTAATTTCTAGACATGGGGTTTTATCCCCATGGTTTAGTATTGGTTAGCTTTGTAGTACTTACTCAAGCCTAGAATCACTAGATCTAAGTTACTAACTAGAAGTACAACTAGTTGCCTTAAATTAATAAGCTCACTATTTGCCTTATAGAAATAAAGCTATTAAGCCCACTAGAATACGCATACCAAAAATAAACTTGATTTTATTAAATAATGTTACTATAAAACTTTTCGTGTGAAAAATATGATTTTACAAAGTTTTGGATTTAAAAGTGAGATCTATAAATGTTTCGGACTAAAAATATAAATAATAAAACTTTCGGGTTGATTTTGTAATTACCATATGTTTAGGGATCTAAATGGACACTTATAGAAACTCATTTTTACAAACGATATAACATAAGGGATATTGTTGTAAATAGTCGAGAGTTGAGGGTGGTGTTTTAATACCATCCAAAACATCAAACATAGTAGGAGGATTCAAATGGAATTATTACTAAGTTAGGGTAATTTGTGTAACATAGTTGGAACCTAGGGACCCCTTTTGCCTTTTGCTGAAACATAGTAGGAACCCTAGGGACCCCTTTTGCCAAACTAGGAAGTTTAATAAACCATAAATAAACCCTAAGGGTTGTTTTGGCATAAGCCGAAACTTAAATGAAGCCCTAGGGGCATTTATGAAACTTATGCTAAACCTAATATAACCGAATACTTTAAGGACTAAAAGTGACAACTTTTGGAACTTTAATAAACCCTAGTTACACGTGTAACTAGGGAGGGACTTGTTTTGCCATTAGTTGAAAGTTAAACGAACCCTAGGAATATTATATTAATATTGCCACGGGTATTTTATTTAATCGAGGGACTAAAACGTAATTTTCCTAAACTTAAACTAAACTCTAACTATATATATAACTTTAATATTAAAAAGGTAAAACTTAATTAATTATAAAAGTTCAACGTTCGTTATATTTTCCCAAACTTATAATGTAATAATTATACAAATATCGGGAACACTGAATTAAACTAAAATGTTATACATTTTATAAAGTCTATTTATATAAAAGATATAAATTAAACATGATTAACTTATAAAAATAAATATATTAATTATATTTATTTTCACTTTAAATATATATAAAACTCCTTTTATAAATATTTAAATCACCTTATAAACAATACAACTACGAGGATATTAATTAAACAGATTAATTAATTTAACAATATTATTTATTTTATACATAAAATAAATATAACTTGTACAACGATGAACCAAATTGCAGATATCGTAATAAAATGCTTAAAACCAGTATAAGCATGCTCAGACTTGTTCTGAAACTTTTATGCATTATGTTATGCATTTACTGAGACCTTATAATTATTTAGGTCGTTGACTATATCGTGATGACGTATAGTCCCCAGCCGGGTCATGAACCCATCCTACGGGTACTACCCGCATCCGGCCTGTTACTAATGGGTTGGATTAATATTACTTAAAGCTTATGGGCTTCGAATGAACAGTAGCCTCATACATGTGTGCGGCCCACGGCCCGTCACGGCCGATACAGGGTTAGACAGAATCATAATCTTATTATGATTTGGATTTACCCCAAAGTGGAGGATATACACTAACCATAATTAGAAGATAAGAATCAACTAATTATGGCACTTATCCTTTGCTTGGGGCCGAAGCATCGGTGACAGCCCACTAGGGTTTCACCGCCTATATAAGGAACCCCCAAGGGTTCCACGAAGGTATTACATTCAAATACTCTAAACTCACATCCGATTCTTAAACCCTAACCGATTACTTACTCTTACGCCGGAGTCTAGTCGTGGGATACATTCCTACAGTAAGCCTAACGCGTGTTGTTTTATTGTGCAGGATCTCAGCAAGATAATTCACTTGGTGCAAGAGCCGGAGCCCAGCCAACCCGAGTTAAGCCTAATTCGGGTCTATCATATCAGATTTTCTTGTGACTATTTGCTGTACTACTGAGGTGAGTTCATGGCCCCACTTTTGTATATTGAGAAAATTTTAAACTCTTTTATGGGGAAGATAACATGCAACATATTTTATTTGATGGACATAAACTAAACTACGAAACCTTGATTACATTTGCCTATTGTAGATGAACCCGCATGACCCGTGCATCTGAAATTGTTAGAATTATTGAATTGCATGAATGTTATAAATAGATCTATTTGGGATTGACCATCCCCATGTTGGAAATTCGTTTTTACGTATTTAGGAAGATTCGGTCACTCCGACAATATATTAAGTAGTAGCTCGTAGTCTAGATATCTTTATTAAACGAACAAAGTCAAGCCTAGCCTACAACATGTGTAGGCCGGCCCAACATTGTAAGCCCAAGCCCATCACAAGGCTTGGGTATATAAACCCTCTCCTTTGATGGAGAGGGTGTGTGGTTATCATTTTTCACATAGTAAACATTGGTTTTCTCTCTAGAATTGTGTGTAATCCACCATCTCTCTATCTCTTTCTCTCTCTAAAACATAAGCATAGATTTACATTTCTACAAATGGTATCAAGAGCCATTAGATGATTTTATTGTTCATGTGTTTGTGTTCTTGATTCATACGTCTATTTTGATCCATTTTTACACGAACCAAAATTTTTTTGTGTTTTTGATGGTTTTTTCTTGATACAAATCTTCTACATAGTTGTGGTAGGGATTTGGTATAGTTACTTTGGCTAAAAACACAAAATTTTTGGGTGTTTTGATCATTTTTTGGCTTAAAATCACGAATTGGTTGAGTTTTGTCCGAGAAAAGTGGGAATTATTCGGATCAGGTCATTAGAAAAGGGTTTATAGGACATTCCGATCAGTGTAATCGGAATAGGGTTTAGGGATTATGATTTTGGGTACATTCCGATCAGGTATTCCGATTAGGTATTCCGATTAGGTATTCCGATTTGGCATTCCGAAAAGGGACATTCCGATTTGGTTCTTTCCGATTTAGGACTTTCTGATCTTTGACATTCCGATTAGGGTTTATTCCGATTTGGGACTTTCTGATCTTTGACATTCCGATTAGGGTTTATTCCGATTTGGGAGATTCCGATCAAGGTTATTCCGATAGGGCTTATTCCGTGTGTAAGTTTGACTTGGAATTTTTGGTTTATCGAGGACATATTTTAGGGGATTTTAACATTGTTTCTCGACTTCAACTCACAACATCAAACACATTTACTTTCTTTCATTGATCGATCAACGTTTGTAAATCTTAACTTATTGAAATGGAGTACACATCTCTTACGGATAAGTCCATCCTCTCGGGTACGGATAATCGTCCACCAATGTTGGTGAAGACTATGTATGAGGAATGGGCTTCCCGAATGGAACATTATATGTTGAACAAGGAGAATTGACATCTCATTTGGGCATCGGTGCTCAATGGACCATTAGATTATGGTACAGTGACGGAAGGTACAACTACTCGTCCTCGCACAACGGGTGAATTGACTGGAGATATGAAGATTCAAGACAAATGTGATAAGTATGCTACAAACATCATTCTCCAAGCCCTTCCTCCAGATGTCTACAAACTCTTCAGCAAACACAAAGTTGCCAAAGAGTTATGGGATAGAATTCGTGTTCTCATGCAAGGCACCTCGTTAACTAAACAAGAACGAGAGTGTAAGCTTTATGATAATTTTGATAAGTTTGCCTATGTGCCAGGGGAGACTCTCAATGATTACTATCTGAGATTTACCCTATTGTTGAATGAGCTCAATATCTATGGCATGACAATTCCTACCTTTCAATTTAACACCAAGTATTTGAACACTCTTCCTTTAGAATGGAAAAAATACGTGACGGATGTTAAATTGGCTAAGGACTTGCATAACACCAATATGGATCAACTTCAAGCTTTTCTTCAACAACACGAATGCCATGTGATCGAGGCTCGGTTGTCTACACCTCAAGTTCATGATCCACTTGCAATGTATGCTTTTCAACAAAACATGGCTTATACTTATCAACAACCATCATACTTGCAGCAACCACCACCACACACCTATCAACAACCATCTTATCAACCACCAATGATGCCACAGCAAGCATTTCAACAAGGTGTTCATCAACAATCTTTTCCGCAGCAACCATCATATCAGACATCACCATCACAAGCCAACACTTCTCCAATGGGCTATACTCCTCAGCAAGGATATTTTCCAATAGAAGCACAACCAGCACAAGCTTTCTACTCTAATGAACTTCCACCAATTCAAGCACCGGTCTTTACTCCAAATGATACGCCAGCTGATGTTCTAAACCATCTCACGGCCTACTTGTCAAAACTTGTTTCAACTAGAGGATTTCCACCAACAAACAATCAGCTCCGCACCTCATCAAATCCTCGACAACAAGCCACTGTTCAAGATGGTCAAGTGACGGTGCAACCAATTCAGGGAAGGCAAAATTCATATGGACCTCCTACAAGGACTGGGAACAATCAAGCTGTGAATTCTCAAGCTAGTGGAAATGGGAGTCCTATTGGTCCTAACAAGGTTGTGACTTGCTACAATTGCCGAGGACAAGGTCATATGGCTAGGGAATGCACTCAGCCAAAAAGGAGGAGGGATGATGCATGGTTTCGTGAGAAGATGTATTTGGTTGATGCTCAATCTAAGGGGAAGATTTTAGATTCAGAGGAGTTAGCATTTCTTGCAGACCCAGGGGCAGCAGATACTGAAGGCATTGCAGTCGTTTCTACTTCTAATGTAGTTTATCAAGCAGATGATCTTGACGCATATGATCTTGACGCATATGATTCGGATTGTGATGACATTCACTCTGCCCAAGCTGCTCTCGTTGCTAATCTCTCTCACTACGGTTCTGATGTCGTCTGTGAGGTACCAACCACATCTAATAATATTGATGATAACCAACATCAAGTTGGGCATGAAAAGGACAACCTCAAACAGCATTCGGGAACTAGTAACTCAAATGATGTGGTACCCAATCCTACACATTTGAGTGAACCTCAACCAAATGCTATGACGGGTATGGAATCTTATGCTCAACATGATTTGGTCATGGTGCCTAAACATATTATTGATCAAATGCATATGGCCCTCATATAATCTGTAGATACCAATTCCACCCTAACTGCTGAGCTTGCGTTGCATAAAGAAAAGGTCAAAACTTTTGAAATGGTCCCTCAAGTTGAGAAAATAACATGTTCTGAATTTGACCAATTTCGTTTTGAAAAGATTGAACACTTGAAAGAAATAGAATCATTAAAAGCTAATCTTTCTAATGAATTAAAAGAAAAGGAGTCGGTTGTCAATGATTTTCAAAAACTTAAAATGGATTTCGAAACTCTTGAGTCTAAAAAGGTTGAACCAGAAATTAATGCTACCAAACTTCTTAAATTCAAGGAACAACAACTTTTAAAACAATACGCTTCCACAGAAAAGGTTCATCTTTTAACTAAATCATTTAAAGAACTCGAACTTAAACGTCTTAAAGATTTACCACCTAATCCCGGTTATGCAAAACAAGCTCAGGAATATATTCCCGGTCTTTATGATATGACCATAATTGGCAAATCGAAAGAAGCACCTTTTGTTCGTAGTACTGAGGAGACACAATCACTTGCGGATGAAACTCATTCTAAAATGCTTTCAAAATTCCATACAATTGATCATAACAAAGATTAATTTTTGAAAAAGACACGCGTTCGCTTACAAAAGGAATTAGCAGAATTGACAGTTCTTGTGCCCCAAAGTTTGTCAAATGAAAACCTTCCTAGTACGTCTCCTACACTTGTCAAGACGGATTTAACAAAGTTAATTCCACCGGTAAGCAAGGCGTCCGTTAACTTAAATGCGGTTCACCAACACTTAGCCGATTTTGACAAGGTCATTTTGGAACGTACGACGGCTTCGGCCATAAGGAAGGTGAATGGAACTTTGAGCACACTAGAGCTGCGTTCCGAAATGAAATTGTTCCGTTTGTAGACAATGTTAAGGCTTGTCTTAGTAATCTTGATCAAGATTTGTTTTTGGAAATAGAAGAAGTTAGACGTGTTTTCAATGAAATGGAAGATGCTTTTGAAAATAGTTTACTTGAAATAGAACGGGTTTCACGCCAAAATGATCAGCTTCTGAAGCAAGTGATGTCTCATGATATAGTTTCTGTCTGTGTGAATAAAAGTGTTGATAATGATTCTATTGTGCATAATGTTGAATCTGTGGATAATGTGGTAGATAGTAATTTTCACGAATCTGACGCTAAATTTTTAAAGCTTCAAGACTCATATTCTTCGATTTCAAAACGTTTTGATGAGATTCAAACACATTGTATTTCACTTGAATGCAAGCAACAATTTATTCAAGAAATCTTTGAAACGTCATTCGAAGGTGTTAATATCGATGTTGAAAACTTTGAAAAGAATTTTCAATTGAATTTACAATCAAAACAGCGTCGGCCAAGTGACAAAGTTGCTACATCTCTGCCGATAGAAATAGAGAAATCTAAGGAGCTTAACTGTGTGAACGTACTTGAGGCCGCTGAGAATTTTAAACTGGATCTAGATAATCGAGTTTACAAGATTTTGTCCAAAGTTGATAACTTAAAACAGAAAAATACACGACTTTTCGATTCAGTAAAGCCCGCATGTGTTGATACCACTGCACAGAATCAATCATTGATTGAACAATTGAATCGAAAGTCGGTGGAAATATCTAATTTGAGGGAACAAATTTGTGATAAGAATCTGGTCTTGGTTGAGTTAAAGGAAACACTTCGTACTCTAAAAGGTAAGAATGTTGTGGATAACGCAGCCACTGTCTCAGCATCGTCCTCTAGTGCAATCAAAAGGAACCTAATAGCCGTCACACCACTTAACAAGGGCCCTAGGACTAAACCATCTCAAACTTTGGTCACTAAAGATAAGGCGGAATCAAAACAAGCTTCTAATATTCCCGTGTTGCCTTCTACAGGAGTAAGCACCACTACTAAGGCTCAAAGATATAAGCTTAAAAGAATCAAGAAGAATGATAGGATCTTGCCCCCATCTAGTAGTCAAGTGAAGAAGAAAGTAGAAGCCCATCCTAGGAATGTTATTTATGTTTTGAATAAAAAGAATCATGTAGCTAAACCTAAAGGCTCTGCGGTTGTGCAGCGTTCTAAGCCTAATGTGAATTCTAATTTAAAATGTTGGAATTGCAATGAATGTATGTTTTCTAGTCGTCATGATTCTTGCCTTATTGACCATGTGAATGAGATGTATGCCCGGAAAAATGGGTTAGAATGGAAACCGACTAGGAAAGTGTTAACCCAAGTTGGTTGGATGTAGCGCCCCACTGGTAGAACTTTCACTATAGTAGGAAATACGTGCCCTTTAACTAGAATCACTCCTACTAAAGCGAAGAAAGCGTGCCCTTTAACTAGGAGTACCAAAGCTACCAAAACACAAGCGTGTCCTTTAACTAGGAACACCGACACTACTGTAGGAACCAAGTGTCCTTTAAATAGGTCTACTCCCACTGTAGTGCCCACGAAAAATCCAAAACCTAAGAAAGTTGGAACAGTAAAACCTGTTAGTGCTAAGACTCACATTAGAAAACGTAGGAAATATAAGGGTCTCAAAAATGTTAGCAATTCTGATAATTCTATATCTGTATCTGCTAACACTCCGGAACTAATAGTTTCCAATGCATTGTCTACTGTTGTTATTGAAAACAGGTGGTCCAAATTTTTCTCTGGTATTTGGACTCTGGTTGCTCCAAGCATATGACCGGAGATCGCTCTCAGCTCAGAAGTTTCGTCAGCAAGTTTCTTGGTACGGTTCGATTTGGGAATGATCATATTGCAAAGATAATGGGTTACGGTGAATATCATATTGGGAATGTTATAATTTCAAGAGTGTATTATGTGGAAGGTCTCGGTCACAACTTATTTTCTGTGGGACAATTTTGTGATGCAAACCTAGAAGTTGCTTTTCGAGAGCATACCTGCTTCATTCGTAATTTGGAATGGGTTGATTTATTAAAAGGTACTCGAGGGAATAATTTGTATACTTTGTCTCTACAAGACATGATGGCCGCTTCTCCCGTATGTCTTTTCTCCAAAGCATCAAAGACTAAGTCATGGTTATGGCATCGACGGTTATCTCATCTTAACTTTGACGCTACTAATCACTTGGTGAAAAACGAACTTCTTCGTGGTCTTCCTAAACTATCATTTCACAAGGATCATTTGTGTTCCGTGTGTACAATGGGGAAAAGCACTAAGAAATCATACAAACCCAAGACGAAAGACACCAACCAAGAGAAACTTTATCTGTTGCACATGGATCTTTGTGGACCAATGCGTGTTCAAAGTCTTAGTGGCAAAAAGTACATCCTCGTCATTGTCGATGATTACTCTCGGTTTACATGGGTGAAATTTCTTAAAGCAAAAAATGAGGCACCTAAATTCATCATCGGATTTCTCAAGATGATTTAAGTGCGTCTCAACACTACTGTCCGTCGTATTCGTACTGATAATGGAACCGAATTTGTGAATCAAATCTTGTGTGATTATTATGAAGAAGTTGGCATATCTCATGAAACATCCGTTGCACGCACTCCACAACAGAACGGTGTCGTTGAAAGGCGAAATCGCACACTTATGGAAGCTGCTCGAACGATGTTAATTTACGCAAAGGCTCCATTGTTTTTATGGGCAGAAGTAGTATCTACAGCAGTGTACACCCAAAACCGGTCACTAATTCGTAAACGCCATGGTAAAACACCTTATGAGCTTCTCCATGGAAAAGTACCAGATTTATCATATCTTCATGTATTTGGTTCTCTTTGCTATCCAAATACTGATGGTGACAATTTGGGAAAACTTCAACCAAAGGCTGATATTGGTATTTTCATTGGTTACGCCCCCGCAAAGAAGGCATACCGAATCTACAACCATAACTCTCGCAAGATCCTCGAAACTATGAATGTTGATTTTGATGAGCTGACAGCAATGGCTTCTAAGCAAAGCAGCTCTGAACCCGCACTTCATGAAATGGGACCCAATAATATTAATTCTGGTCTTGTCCCAAACAACCCTACTTCATCATCATTTAAACCACCTTCTAGAACTGAATGGGATACGTTGTTTCAACCGTTCTTTGATGAATTCTTCACTCCTCCAAGTATTGTTTCTCCAGAACCTGATGTTATAGCTCCGGTAACCGAAGTTGTCGCTCCAGCAACCGAAGCACAATCAGACACATCTGCACCTACAATTGGTCAAGATATACCTTCAACGCGTAATTCTCAACCAACATATGTTTCAACTACCCATGTCATGCCTATTGATGATGAAGAGGATGATGATGATCACGATTTGGAATTCGCTCAAATGCGTGAACTTCCATTCTTTGGTGTACCAATTCCCGACCCTAATCAAGCCGGGTCGTCCACCTCAGAGGAAGTTCCTTCTACAGTTTACTCCAATCCACGGATTCGTGAACATGACAGCAAGTGGACAAAGGATCATCATATAGATTTTATTATCGGTGACCCTAATCGTCCGGTATCCACACGAAGTCAGTTACAAGAAAGTGCAATGTTTTGTCACTTTGATGCTTTTCTCACTGAAGTTGAACCTAAGACATGGCAACAAGCTTTTACTCAATCCTGTTGGATAGAAGCTATGCAAGAAGAACTTAACGAATTCATACGTCTTGAAGTTTGGGAACTTGTCCCATGCCCGGATCAAGTGTAGTTACTCACATTGAAATAGGTTTACAAGGTGAAACTCTATGAGTTAGGCGGAATATTGAAGAACAAAGCTAGACTAGTAGCTCGTGGATACAAGCAATTATTGGGCATCAACTTTATGGAATTCTTTGCACCTGTTGCCCGTTTGGAAGCTATTCGACTATTCCTCGCTTATGCAGCCCATATGAATATGATCGTCTATCAAATGGATGTGAAGACGGCATTTCTTAATGGTGAACTCAAGGAAGAGGTCTATGTTCAACAACCGGATGGTTTTGTGAATCCTAAATATCCTAATCATGTGTACAAGCTTAAGAAGGCTCTCTATGGGTTGAAGCAAGCTCCACGCGCATGGTATGATCTATTGTCACAATTTCTCATTTCGTAAGGCTTCGCTAAAGGCAAGGTGGATCCCACGCTGTTCATTCAGAAACGAGGTAAAGATATGATTATGGTACAAATATATGTTGATGATATTATATTTGCAGCCTCGACCCAAACCTTATCGGATGAGTTTGGGAAACTCATGTCTTCCAAGTTTAAGATGTCAATGATGGGCAAGGTATCATTCGTCTTAGGTCTTCAGATATCTCAGAGTACCAGAGGCATCTTTATCAATCAATCCAAGTATGCCCTTGAATCGCTTAAGAAATATAAGATGGAATCTTGCGACCCCGTGGATACTCCAATGGTGGAACGAACTAAGATTGATGAAGATCCACATGGAGTTGCCGTTGATCCGACACTGTATCGTGGAATGATCGGTACTCTTCTATATATCACAGCTAGTCGACCTGATCTTCAGTTTGCTATATGTATGTGTGCTCGGTATCAAACTCGACCTACTGAGTTACACTTGGCTACTGTGAAACGGATCTTTCGATATCTTAAAGGAACCTTTAATCGGGGACTTTGGTATTCGAAGGACTCTTGGATTCAACTTATGGCATATGTAGATGCGGATCACGCGGGTTGTCAAGATACAAGGTGTAGCACGAGTGGAACTTTGCAACTACTAGGATATCGACTAATCAGTTGGGCATCGAAAAGGCAGAAAAGCGCTGCAATTTCAAGTATGGAAGCAGAATACATAGCTATGTCCGGTTGTTGTGCTCAAATTCTTTGGATGAGATCGCAATTAACCGACTATGGTCTAGGTTTCAATAAAATTCCGATGTACTGTGACAACAAGAGTGCAATTGCCTTATGCTGTAATAACGTTCAATTCTCCCGGTCGAAGCACATTGACATTCGCTACCACTTCATCAAGGAGCAAGTGGAAAATGGAGTAATAGAGCTTTACTTTGTCCGATCTGAGTATCAATTAGCGGATATTTTCACGAAGGCTTTAGATCGCGCTCGAATTGAATTTTTGGCCGACAAGCTAGGAATGAGAACCTTCTCGCCTGAGACTCTTAAGGAATTGGCAGATGAAGCGAAAGAATAGTGATGGTAAACTATTCTTCGTATCCTTGGTGATCATCTATATATATTGTTTATATTTTTATCCACAAAAGCAAAATACAAAAATATAAAACCATATAAAAACCATAAAAATTGAAAAATCTAGAAAAATCCAAAAATATTTTTACTTTATTTTTCAAAGGCATGTCTTTTGGTACGATAATATTTACGGCCTTAGAAATGTCGATTAATATTGACACGGCGCCATAAATAGAGTTCGTACAAAAGTTGTAAATATTTCATAAAACATGCCTAAATGGTTTGTAGTTATTTCAGACTTCAACCCGGTTTTCACATTAAAGACAAGTATTTCTTATGAAAGCTTTGGCTCACAACGGGAATTAATTTTCTCGGGCAAGGTTTACTTTAAAACCTTGTAAGGGATCAAGTTTACTTTATAACTTGGTCTAACACAAATATATGTACGCCTCAGTGCATTTATTTGTTAAAACAAGAGAAGTCTTGTTTTTATGAAGCTATCATCTCTACAACCATAGCAATCTACAATTGGTATCTACATACTCGACGCTGCGACTACTCAACCGACGACTACAGCTCTTTCAATAGAACACGGGTCAACAATTGAGGGGGAGCAATTGTCAAGCATTCAGAATCTTCGATACCGAACATGTCAAGTTCATAAGTTGGTGTCAAGACAACAATACCAATCGTACACATGGTGACAAGAGATGACTTCAACATGACGAGGCGACCAACATATGCTGACAAGAACCATTTGATCTTATCATACGATGTTCTCATCTATCAGGTCCAACCTTGTCAATTATTTTCTAATATGGTGAATATGTGATCATGTTACAAATCGGTATCATATCTCATGCGTTTGATATCATGAAGATAAAACGGACTTGCATTTTTCTTCCCAAAACCTTTGTTAAAACTTCATTAAATCAATTGATATTAAAAACATCGATTGGGTTAATATTTTTAATATGGGGGAGAAAATGTGATTTAATATGGGATATTATCACAAATGGTTTGACTTAATGTGTTGGCTCATCCCGACATGTGCGAAATGTTTTCGAATATCGTGGCATATGTTAAGGGGGAGCAAAACGGATTTGCATATCAAAATGGATTTTCATGGTGACATATACTTACCCGAAACCCATTTATTTCACGACGATGAAGATTGTGGTGACATAAGGATGATAGGATAGGTTACGTCCTATGATTCTTCCAGAACTGGAGGAATCTTCCCAAGGACATTCCATAGCTAGAAATAGTAGTCCTTAGGAAAGTTGGAGAAAGATTGTGAACGTAGCTGAATGCCGACCAAGTACTTAAGTTAGCACTGGAACAATCACAACAAGGTGCTAGTTATGACGTATTGGTAAGCATTGAAGGGGTTGAAGAATGAAAAAGAATTGTAAAGATAAAGGGTGTAAAGAAATAAGCCCTCCTTACAACTTTAGGCAGAAACCGGGTCAACACATATGTTATTGAGATCATTTTAATGATTCTCGATATTGAAGATAGACATCATGGACCCAGTCATGCAATGCACAATCCATCCCAGCTAACTCAGATATCTCTCAAAAGGTATTTGTTTTAATCACACGGAGACAACACATTATCTATTGATTTATTCACTCTGAATAAATTGGTATTGAAAAGGTAGCACTCCTCTCCAGCCTCCGATCACTAAAATCCAAAATGCACGATCGAGTCTAGAGCCATTTGAGATCATAAAATATCTCATTAGGACACACTTTCATATTTCCTTGCTTCTTCACACACTGTGAAAAGTAAGAAAGATTTTAAGAGTCCTACGCAAAATCTTCATGATCTTGCGTGAACATCCGAGTAAAAAGAAAATATTTACAATGAAGATGGAAATCCTTCTTGAGCAAATATCAAAAATCTCATGGTAGGTGACTTGTGCGATTCTTTATGAATCAAACTTGTGATAACTGGAAAGCAACAGCTGTTTAATTCTTAACTGAATTTAAACACGTTCCAGGCCTCTACGCAATATCTTAGTGATGTTGCCAAAACACTCAGAGTGATACCTTAGTGTTCACAGTGATGAGTGGAAATCCTTCTAGTGTGAACCTCAAATAGCACTTGGTAGGTAACTTGCAAGATTCTATACGAATCAAGCTCGTGACAACTGGAAAGCAACGATGGTGCGGTTCTTAATTGAATTTCACTTGTTCCAGGAACATGAATTGGCGGCTTCAAATCATGCGGATATTATTATCCAAATTATTCACTCTTTATGTTCGCAGTCAGCTTTGGACGGTCGAATAAAGAGAACGGGTTTACCCGCGAAATCCTATCAGGAAGTTACTTAATTGAAACTATCCGTCACGGGTATGATATCTAATATCGTCCAACGGTCTTCACCGACCGGAGGTAAAATGCTACCGAATTAGAATGAAATGTTCAAAGCCATTTAGTTCGTGTCTACTTATGTTGCGGCATTTGAAGACGGTGGCGTTGCGGGATCCAAGAAGAAGTCGTCCCCGCATGCTTATACTTTATGCACTTAATACCTCATCAAATTCAAGAAAGCCTAAAAGTTAAGTCTTCCGCTGTATCGAACTCTGAAGCTTTCAAGAATTACGAAGGTATAAGTATGTGGGACATGGTGTCACGAAGAGGCAAAGATCACAAGTGATGGATGCACGAGACCAAGGCAACAGATTGATGCTAAAGATTGATATCAAAGATCACATCAGCATGTTCACCAGAAAAGAAAAAGAAAAGAAAGACGAAGACTACGAGTTCAAGACAAGCATAGTATGCTAGGTTTATTTCATTATTGTAACTCGGGTAACGCCCTTGTTTGGAGTGACCTCCCTTAGGGGGAGATTGTTGGAAATACGTTTTTACGTATTTAGGAAGATTCGGTCACTCCGACAATATATTAAGTAGTAGCTCGTAGTCTAGATATATTTATTAAACAAACAAAGTCAAGCCTAGCCTACAACATGTGTAGACCGGCCCAACATTGTAAGCCCAAGCCCATCACAAAGCTTGGGTATATAAACCCTCTCCTTTGATAGAGAGGGTGTGTGGTTATCATTTTTCACATAGTAAACATTGGTTTTCTCTCTAGAATTGTGTGTAATCCACCATCTCTCTATCTCTTTCTCTCTCTAAAACATAAGCATAGATTTACATTTCTACACCCCATATGGGTGCGTCATGCTCACTGTGCCTAGGCCAGGACAACAGATGTTTCACATGTCAGAACTTATTATTATTGGGTACATTTAATGCGAAGGGTCCTCATTTGTTGAGGGCATAACTGTCAAGTCTCAGTTTCAGGCAATATGGGAATGTAATTACTTTTAAGTGTTGATGCTTTGTGCATTACTACTTCAGTGAATGTTTATCGTCCAAACTTATTTTATTAAACCTGTGAATTCACCAACTTTATGTTGACTCTCTAAGCATGTTTTCTTAGGAAACTGAAGAAGGTATTGACGTGCATGGAATCAAGCATCATGATAGGCCGCATTTATAGAGATCATCTGGGGTTTTATAAACTGGGGAATGATTCCAAACGCTGAATAATGTTTAAGACAATTTTAATAACATTTGCACTTTTATTCATGTAATATATGTAATGATAATCTTTTATCTGATGCTCTACATACTATCTGTTGTTGATCCACCTACGTGACACCCAAATATTATATATGCTGCATTTGACTCAATTTGGGGGTGTCACAACTTACTTAACCCTAAGATATGATCAACCTATATAAACCCTTAAACTATGAATGTACAAACCCTAGAAGTCATAAACATACTATATAAGACTTAGAATAAGCTTACATTAAGATATAAACCCTAATTACCCAAGATAAAAAGTCATTAGGCTTGATGACATAGAATCATTACCTAGTCTTTTAGGACAAGTCTACAAACACTCATAGCACTTCGTTAAGGTTATAATATTATATTAAGATAATATACAATTATTCTAAAGCACAAGGTACAAGATTTCAATGCATGACTTGTAAATTAGGTCAAAATAAGTATTTTCACTCTTTAGACACGTTTACTTAAACTAAGCTACCAAACCAGGTGGAAAACGCATTGTACACTTAGAGCACAATGTATAGTATGTAAATTGATTTTACATCAGTAGCTAAGAGGAGGGTAATGAGTTTTACTAAGATTTAATCCTAGATCATTAGAAACCCTAATCTACATAAGTTTACTTCCTATTTTCATATCAAACCTTTGTTAAAGTTCAATCCAATGACACAAATATTCTAAATAGAATATCTAACCCTGATTAAGCCTTAATAATTCACTAATCACTTTCCTAAGTCACTAATCACTAAATTTACAAAGTATAAGCTACAAGCCCTAGTTTTAAACGTGATTTTACTTTTTCCCTCCAAAACTTGTTTTAAACCTTTTCCATCCCATTCTAAGTTTTAAAATCATATATTTTACATGTTATAGTATATTTTCCATGTGGTGACAAGTAGGTGCATCACCTACTTGAAGCTACACATCACCATTCTTATCATATGTATGCCGTAAGACATTTTAGACCACAAGATAAGATTGGAATGAAGATAGACTTTGTAAAATTGCATATACCTTAAATAGCTATCCTTAGTCACTAAGATATCTATGTTATGCGTCCATGGCCTTATCTTGGAGCCTAAGTGTTGGAAAAACTATAAATAGGGGCCGAATGACATTCCTTGAAGACTTGCACCTGTTTCCTTTGTATCCCCAACCCATTGTTTATATTCACTTCTATATACGTACTAAGACATCCCATAAGACCATAAACCAGGTCTAGAAGGAAGCCATTGAAGCTCTTGAAGTTTTGATAGCAAATTGTGCTCATAAGAAGTCATAAGGAGCCATTTTGGAGCTACCTAGGTAATTATTTTGTTAAGCAAGATTTGATCTTTTTATAATGTATAATAAGACTTTTTATAATGCCAAAATTATGTTAGAAATAAAATCTAAAAATAATTAAGTCATATGATTAATTTAAATGAAAGTTATAAGCTAAAGATGTTTTAAAACCCTAGTTTTCTATTTTACATGAAATAATGACTTAAAATTCATTTCAAAAGCTATAATTTTGGTGAAATGTTGTTATTATGGTTATATATGTGTTTGAAACTTTGTTTTAAAATCCTAGATCATTTGGTAGATTTTTGTGTTTGTTATGTGATTTTTACAAGTATAGGGACCAAAACTGTCATTTTTGAAACTATTCATCATTCTGGGCCAAAAGTGTCATTTTATGAAAGTTAAATATATAAGAATAAATGTTGAAAAGTTTGAAACCCTAAGTTAAATATTGAGGATTTAAATTGCAAATAATGAAACTATATAATTTAGGAGTTGAAAGTGTAATTATTCCAAAATATAACTAAAAGGACTATTTTTGCCAATATTGAAACTGAAGACATAAAATGTAACTATTATACTAAGTGGCATGTTTGTAGGGAACTTTGTACAAAGATGTTCCATCTCGACATTACGTTCTGACTGAGTGGTTGGGTTTACGATTTAAAGTGCCCTCGTTCCTCAAACGGTTATAAAATGGCTTCTGACTATAATGGCCCGAACAAGGATACTATAATAACAAAATATATGAATCAGAGAATATATATATACTATGAAAAGATTGAACTCAGATATTATGACTTGATACATATACATATTGTGTGTCAACTAAGATTTTGTAAGAAGATTGTGATTGGTTATAGATGAATAATTCAAGACTCTATATGTTAAGTTGAGTTCATAGCCTCATTTTTGAATGTTATAAATGATTTGAAAACCCATGAGGGGTATATGCTGAAACTGGAATACAAGTGTTTCTGTATGCTTCCTATATGATTATTGACACTACGTTTACTTATTGTCGTTAAGTCCCTTTTTAATTATGGACATTTAATGAACGCTAATATTGTGAATAGTACTATTGGAGACTGACATCTCTTATCTGGGCAAGTCGCACTTGTCAGCTGCTAATGGTTCCTACCTAGGCTAAACATATATGCTTTATTTTGCTAAACTCAAGATATTCCGGCAAACTACCTGCTTGAGGGTAATTTGTTGGTTTTTTCGATAATATCTAGTCGCGGAGTCATGAGCTAGTGCAATAAGAATCGATGAATTTAAAATTTAGGTGTATAACACTCTAGCCCTGGAGTCGTACTTGTATTCAAATATTGTTTAAACCTATGAAATCGCTCAATCATTATGTTGACTTTAAGGCATATATTTGAGGCGAATGAGGACTGGCGAGATGCGGATGGTGGTGTCTTGAAAAGTTATCATTCTAAATAATATAACTAGATTTTTGGGAAAACCTGTGATGTACAACGTATGTATAGTTGTTTTTATTAAACTCTAAATAAATGAATGATAACATAAATATTTATAAAATGTCCTTTGAGCATTTTCTATTATTGTGCATATGGTACCTTGATAGTAATACCCCAAATTAGCTTCCGCTGCTATATGGTAAAAATGGGGGTGTTACAGATATTTATTCATTAACTTATTTTAAGAGTTTTCATAAAAATGTGTATTTTACATATTTTACGGTAATCGTGTAAAATTGACTAGTTTCACGTTTTAACGTTTTGGGGACTTTCGGAGCTGAAATAAATGAAGGCAAATTAAGATAATGTTAATTATACTTTAATTAATAATAAAATAAAAAAATAAAAAAAATAAAGGATGGGTCGGTTTGGAGTGACGCAAGAAAAAAAAAGAAAAAAGAAACTAAAAAAGGAAACAAGGCTTTTGTATTTGGGATAGGATTTGTTCTAAATAGTTATATAAGGCTTTCTAATAACATTAAAACACATAAAGATACCTGGAGAAAAAGGAACGACGATCTACAAAGTTTTTTAGGGTTTTTATATTTTTTTTCATCTTCCATTAAATCTTAGGTAAAATCCTTGTTCATCTTTTTAAATTAATTGTTATTTAATAATTCTTTGTAAAACCCGCATGCTTTTACCATGAGTAGTACCCTTAAGATCGTACGTACTAGATTAAAACTTTCCTTTTATAGTATGTTTACGTTCACGTATAAGAATTTTAAGTATTACGTACGTGTTAGAACACGATAAGTATTTATTACTTATGAACACACGATAATTATTCAAATAATAATTATAATCCCGAACATGCGATCATGAAATCATGAACGTAATTTAATCACGAGAAAATATTATTTACGTATATATATTTATTACGAACACGAATAAATATATTAGGTCACGATCAATAATTAACTAGAACACATAAAACACGAACACGATAAAACACGAACGCACACTAAAATATTTAGACTCGGGAAAAGGTACGGGTTACCCCATGTGGGGCCCCTTACCCGCGGCTACACGAAGAGGAATGGGCCAAGCCCATTTTGATTTTTTTTACTAAAACAAAGAATTAGGAAATTTTGGTCATTTTTCACCAAACAGTAAAAATAACAAAAACCCTAAAAAGTTTTTATCCTTCTCCTTTGTTCTCTCTTGGTCGCCGGATATACAACACGAAAAGGGGGTGTTCGGTTGATTTTTGATCTTGAATTTTGTGCAAGCATTCGTGTGTGTTCATCCTTGATCGATCCACGCATTCGGTATAACCTTTTAATACTTTTCTTTATGTTTTGATTTAATAAGTCACATAAAATCATGATGTTTTTAAAAACTAATTAAAAACATTTATTAAAACATGTAAATGGTTATGGGGTAGATCAAAACAAGTGTTTTTAGGGGTGTTTGTTCTAGCTGACGCCTAAACCGAGCCCTAAGGGGTATCGGCTTGGCTTTGTAACCACCACCGAGACCTCATGGTCTCGATATGGTGGTTTGGCTCCCACGGCAACAGCAAACAATAGGGAACCCCGACTTGGTTCGGGGTATGGTGTTGATTACGGGTCCGGTTCATGGTTTCTAGTCACGATCCGGTTCATTATTATGTTAAGGTTTATGATTTTAATAGTTATATGTTAAAAATTAAATTAATAAAACATGACATAATTAATTTAATTAACATGACTTAGGTTATAAATTTAATTATTAGATCATGAATTTTAACCTAAGTATTTATTTTTAATTAGAATTTATAATTAATTAATTATTAAAAACCATGACTATAATTAATTAATCAACATGACTTAGGTTATATTATTAGTAATTAATAATACATGTTTTAACCTAAGTATTTTACCTTATTTAATTAAAAACATGATATATTTAATTAAATATTTTAACCTATAGTTTATTTAATTTACATGTAATAATTAATAAACTATACCTTATAATAATATGACTTAGAAATAAATCGGAAAACACTTAAGCTTATATATTAGCTTATTTAACCAGCTTATATCTAATTATGGAAACTTTCTATTTTTAGAAACTTATCTAATTAAGGCAGCTAATCTATTTATGGAAACTTTCTATTTTTAGAAACTTATCTATTTTAAGCAGTAATTCTATTTTTGGAGACTTTCTATTTTTTGAAACTTTCTATTTTTGGAAACTTTCTATTTTTGGAAACTTTCTATTTTTGGAAACTTTCTATTTTCGGTAACTTTTTATTTTTGGAAACTTTCTATTTTAGGAAACCTGCTATTTTTAGAAAGTTACTTATTATTACACAACAAGTATAATAATACATGAAATACAAGTAATACTTAATCAGAATAGACAAAATGTAAAGATAAATACAGTATGAAGCTTTAAACAGTAAAACATGACATGAACGTATAAAATAAGCTAAGACATGACATAAAATCAGTTACGTATTTAGTAATCAGATACTTATACACGTATGCATTTATGTAGCATTAGTGGTACCGAAGTAGGACTCTCTTCCGTTCGTCTTCTTCGTTCACTAGACATAAGGTACGGATTCCCGTCCTTTCAGTATGGACATTCTTTTCTTATTAGGATTTCCCCGTATGCAGCCAACTGTTTTCCCGTAGTATAAGTTTATATGTTTGATTGCTTATGTTTAATTTAGAATACCTGAAGCCATATACATGCATGACCAGTTTCACCTAGTTATGGAGGTAACATAACCATAACACTGGAGGCACTGATGTTATGACTTCCCCACGGCCGAGTGATTGCTCGTGGCGTCCCTTCAGCTTTTGGCCATATTATTATATTTATCATGTGGGGCGTATGGGTGCATCCTAGTTACATGTTTTCAGCAGATTACTTAGTGTGAATGTGGTGTGTGCCTTGCATCCTTCACAAGGAGCTGGTCCCTCCTACCCAAACCAGTATATTAAATTAGAGGCAGCCCCTCTAATTTGCATGATGAGGTCACCCCTCCAATTATTCATGCACGATGGATTTTCATGACCTTTATTGGCTAATGGTAAAATATGTTAAACTGTTTTTATAAGATAAACATAAGGCTTTCAAACTATAAAACCAGTTTTACTAAGACTTAACCTAGTTATCCCGGACTTAGTTTCTTCTGTTGTTATATGTTTATATGCTTATATTATTCATGCTTTATTGTACATCCGTGCACTGAGCGTATTGCTTAGCCGTTTTCCTTTTCATGTTCCCAAAATGGAAGGTACTCAGGGACGCTCGTAGACTTTAAGCGTACGTGCATATGGACTGGAAGCTTTCTAGCCTTTCTTTACTTTATGCATTATCTTTACATTGATACTCTTTCCATGGATATTGTTTAGTCCTTTCACTTACGGTACTTATGCTTGTGTGTGATGAGCTTTACTTTTGGGACTACTGATGTTTGATTCCGGTATTTCCTTTTATGGTCATGTAATGTTTTAGACATTTATCCTTGTATGCTTTGATGACAGCCATAATTACGCGTGACATTCCATTATCAAAATGAGGTGTTACAATTATGGTATCAGAGCCAAGGCTTCGACCTGTAGGCTCTCAAAATATGACCTGTGGTTAGTGGGTAGTCACTATGGTCTTCCTAGAACTGACAGTCGTTTTTCATGCATTCATCATTTTATGAATACATATATATGTCGTTGTCGCAGGTTTATGACTAAGTAATGGTTGGCACAGGACTGGCCCTATTTAGTCGCATGTGTTTTATCGAAACTTTTAAATTTGGGATCGACCCATAGGCGTCCCCTCGTAATGTCTTTTATTTTAGGTGAACTGACCATAGGCGTTCACTCTCGAGCATACAAAAGTTTTCATAAAACTGCATCATGCATTCATATACAAATTTTCTTGCATAAAATTTCTCTCTTGATTTATTGGTATAAATTTTTTTTCATGTATATATATATTTTATATTTTGATCATATGTTTTATGTTATACTGTTAGATGGCAAACACAAACAATATCTGGGAGATGGTTGCAGCTGCTGATGCAGATATGCAAGACATCCTGCATCAGAACGACAACTATCCTCCCCCGCCTAACACTTTTCCCATGGAAGGAAGGAATCGGCTCATGAGGGAATACTATACCATTAGACAGCGACCTGAGGAAGACAGCAATGACTTCATGCAGCGTTTTCTTCGTTTTACCGGTGTCCTGAGAGCAGCTGTGGGCACCACTGAAGAGCAAGCACTACATTTTCGTTGGGCTCTTAATCCAATGATTGCCAATAACTTAGGAGGTGCTCCGTTGGATGCGGTAGCACAAGTGGCCGATGCAGCACGTAAGCTGGAGATGATGCATGAGAGAGATGAGTTCGGGGAAACTAAGAAACCCGACAAGAGGTAAGCATTCGTATTCAAGCGGTGACCAATCCGTATTCTTTCCATATATGTCAATTATTCATCTCTTTAAAATGTATCTTCCAGGCAGAAAACTGGGGACCGGTCTCAGCCGGCTACTCAACAGCAGCCTCATTAGCCCAAGGGAAACAGTCAGACTCACGACCGTTCTGCTACGGATAGGGGTGGCGGTAATGATAATTACCGTAACAACGCTGGACACTCCAACGGCAGCAGGTCCTAAATACTTACGCATTTTCCTATGATTTCATGTTATAACTCATAATTCTGACACTTTAGCAAATCTTATACCAGGAACCATGGAAACGGTAGGGACCAGAACCAGAGAGGTTCACAGCCTAGCCGTCCAACTATCACTGGTATTCAATCTTACGATTATTCGCATTGTCCTTTGTACCCTATTATCCTGTCTCACGTAAAATGTTTTATCAGGTCCTCAGCCAGCCAGAGCACCTGCTGGAGGATATACTCATTGTAAGATATGTAAATCTTGCTTATGTTTTAGAGAGAGAAAGAGATAGAAGCTTGGTAGAATCAAACACACTTTTAGAGAGACAAATGAAAGAACTATGTGTAAAATTATGATGAATCCACACCCTCTCCATCTAAGGAGAGGGTTTATATACCCAAGCCCATGAGATGGGCTTGGGCTTACATTGGTCCGTGGACTTAGTCTTTATGGACTAGGCATTGCTAACTTTGTTTAACTTAATAACAAGAACTACGAGCTACTACTTAATCTATTGTCGGAGTGACCGAATCTTCCTAAATACGTAAAAACGTATTTGCAACAATCTCCCCCTAAGGGAGGTCACTCCAAACAAGGGCGTTACCCAAGTTACAATAATAAAATAAACCTAGCATACTATGCTTGTCTTGAGCTCGTAGTCTTCGTCTTTCTTTTCTTTTTCTTTTCTGGTGAACATGCTGATGTGATCTTTGATATCCATCTTTAGCATTAATCTCTTGCCTTGATCTTGTGCATCCTTCACTAGTGATCTTCGCCTCTTCGTGACATTACGTCCCACATACTTATACCTTTGTAATTCTTGAAATCTTCAGAGTTCGATACAGCGGAAGACTTGACTTTTAGGCTTTCTAGAATTGGATGAAGTATTAAGTGCATAAAGTATAAGCATGTGAGGACGACTTCTTCTTGGATTCCGCAACGCCACCGTCTTCATATGCCGCAACATTAGTAGACACGAACGAAATGGCTTTGAACATTTCATTCTAATTCGGTAGCATTTTACCTCCGATCAGTGAAGACCGTTGGACGATATAAAAATATCGTACTTGTGACAGGTAGTTTCAATTAAGAACCTCCTTGACAAGATTTCGCGGGTAAACCCGTTCTCTTTATTCGACCGTCCAAAGCTGACTGCGAACATAAAGAGTGAATCATTTGGATAAAAATATCCGCATGATTTGAAGCCGTCAATTCTGATTCCTGGAACAAGTATGATTCATTAAAGAATCGCACGAGCTTGATTCATACTGAATCTTGCAAGTTACCTACCAAGTGCTGTTTAAGGTTAATATTTCCACTCATCACTGTGAACACTAAGGTATCACTCTGAGTGTTCTGGCAAGATCACTAAGATATTGCGTAGAGGACTGGAACGTGTTCAAATTCAGTTAAGAGTTAAACCACTGTTCCTTTCCAGTTATCACAAGTTTGATTCATAAGGAATCGCACAAGTCACCTACCATGAGCTTTTTGATATTCGATCAAGAAGGATTTCCATCTTCATTGTAAATACTTTCGTATTACTCGGATGTTCAGGCAAGATCATGAAGATTTTGCGTAGGACTCTTAAAATCTTTCTTACTTTTCACAGTGTGTGAAGAAGCAAGGAATAATGAAAGTGTGTCCTAATGAGATATTTGATTATCTCAAATGGCTCTAGACTCGATCGTGCACTTTGGATTTTAGTGAACGGAGGCTGGAGAGGAGTGCCACCTTTTCAATACCAATTTATTCGGAGTGAATAAATCGATAGATAATGCGTTGTCTCTATGTGATTAAAAAATATATCTTTTAAGAGATATCTGAGTTAGCTGGGATGGGTTGTGCATTGCATCACTGGGTCCATGATGTCTATCTTCAATATCAAGAATCATTAAGAATGATCTCAATAGCATATGTATTGACCCCGTTTCTGCCTAAGGTTGTAGGGAGGGCTTCTTTCTTTACACCCTTTATCTTTTCAATTCTTTTTCATTCTTCAACCCCTTCAATGCTTACCAATACATCATAACTAGCACCTTGTTGTGATTGTTCAGCTACATTCACAATCTTTTCTCCAACTTTCCTAAGGACTACTATTTCTAGCTATGGAATGTCCTTGGGAAGATTCCTCCGGTTCTGGAAAAATCATAGGACTTAACCTATCCTATCATCCTTATGTCACCACAATCTTCATCGTCGTGAAATAAATGGGTTTTGGGTTAGTATATGTCACCATGAAAATCCATTTTGATATGCAAATCCGTTTTGCTCCCCCTTAACATATGCCACGATATTCGAAAACATTTCGCATATGTCGGGATGAGCCAACACATTAAGTCAAACCATTTGTGATTTCCCATATTAAATCACATTTTCTCCCACATATTAAAAATATGAACCCAATCGATGTTTTTAATATCAATTGATTTAATGAAGTTTTAACAAAGGTTTTGTAAAGAGAAATGCATGTCCGTTTTATCTTCATGATACCAAATGTATGAGATATGATACCGATTTGTAATATGATCATATATTCACCATATTAAAAAAAATTGACAAGGTTGGACCTGATTGAGGAGAACATCATATGATAAGATCAAATGGTTCTTGTTGGCATATGGTGGTCGCCTCGTCACGTCTGAAGTCATCTCTTGACACCACGTGTACGATTGGTATTGTTGTCTTGACACCAGTTAGTGAGCTTGGCACGTTCGGCATCAAAGATTCTGAATGCTTGACAATTGCTCCCCATCAATTTGTTGATCGGTGTTCTATTGAAAGAGCTGTAGTCGTCGGTTGAGTAGTCGCAGCGTCGAGTATGTAGATACCAATTGTAGATTGCTATGGTTATAGAGATGATAGCTTCATAAAAACAAGACTTCTCTTGTTTTAACAAATAAATGCACTGAAACGTACATCAATTTGTGTTAGACCAAGTTATAAAGTAAACTTGATCCCTTACAAGGTTTTAAAGTAAACCTTGCCCGAGAAAATTAATTCCCGTTGTGAGCCAAAGCTTTCATAAGAAATACTTGACTCTAATGTGAAAACCGGGTTGCAGTCTGAAATAACTACAAGCCATAAGGGCATGTTTTAAGAAATATTTACAACTTTTGTACGAACTCTATTTATGGCGCCGTGTCGATATTAATCAACATTTCTAAGGCCGTAAATATTATCGTACCAAAAGATATGCCTTTGAAAAATAAATTAAAATTTATTTTTGGATTTTTCTGAATTTTTCAATTTTTATGGTTTTATATGGTTTTATATTTTTGTATTTTGCTTTTGTGGATAAAAATATAAACAATATATACAAATGATCACCAAGGATAGTTTACCACCACTATTCTTTAGCTTCATCTGCCAATTCCTTAAGAGTCTCAGGCGAGAAGGTTCTCATTCCTAGCTTGTCGGCCAAAAATTCAATTCGAGCGCGATATAAAGCCTTCGTGAAAATATCCGCCAATTGATACTCAGATCGGACAAAGTAAAGCTTGATTACTCCATTTTCCACTTGCTCCTTGATGAAGTAGTAGCGAATGTCAATATGCTTCCACCGGGAGAATTGAACATTATTGCAGCATAAGGCGATTGCACTTTTGTTGTCGCAGAACATCGGAATTTTGTTGAAAACTAGACCATAGTCGGTTAATTGCGATCTCATCGAAAGAATTTGAGCACAGCAACCGGACATAGCTATGTATTCTGCTTCCGTACTTGAAATTGCAGCGCTTTTCTGCCTTTTCGATGCCCAACTGATTAGTCGATCTCCTAGTAGTTGCAAAGTTCCACTCGTGCTACGCCTTGTATCTTGACAACCCGCGTGATCCGCATCTGCATATGCCATAAGTGCAATCGAAGAGTCCTTCGAATACCAAAGTCCCCGATTAATGGTTCTTTTAAGATATCGAAAGATCCGTTTCATAGTGGCCAAGTGTAACTCAGTAGGTCGAGTTTGATACCGAGCACACATGCATATAGCAAACTGAAGATCAGGTCGACTAGCTGTGATATACAGAAGATTACCGATCATTCCACGATAAAGTGTCGGATTGTGGGATATGTAAATCTTGCTTATGTTTTAGAGAGAGAAAGAGATAGAGAGATGGTGGAATTCACAGAATTATAGATAGAGAAACTAATGAGAACTATGTGTAAAATATGAAAAACCACTCACCCTCTCCATCTAAGGAGAGGGTTTATATACCCAAGCCCTTGTCATGGGCTTGGGCTTACATTTGGGCCGGCCTACACATGTTGTAGGCTAGGCTTGGTCTTGTTAGTTAAATAAAGATAAATAACTAAACTACGAGCTATTACATGGACTATTGTTGGAGTGACCGATCCTTCTTAATACGTAAAACGTATTTCCAACAATCTCCCCCTAAGGGAGGTCACTCCAAACAAGGGCATTACCCAAGTTACAATAATGCGTTAAACCTAGCATACTGTGCTTGTCTTGAACTCGTAGTCTTCGTCTTTCTTCTTCTTTTTCTTTTCTAGTGAACATGCTGATGTGATCTTTTGATATCAATCTTGAGAATTAAACTCTTGCCTTGATCTTGTCCATCCATCACTTATGATCTTCGCCTCTTCGTGACACCATGTCCCACATACTTATACCTTCGTAATCCTTGAACGCTTCAGAGTTCGATACAGCGGAAGACTTAACTTTTAGGCTTTCTTGAATTAGATGAGGTATTAAGTGCATAAAGTATAAGCATGCGAGGACGAACTCTTCTTGGATTCCGCAACGCCACCGTCTTCAAATGCCGCAACATAAGTAGACACGAACGAAATGGCTTTGAACATTTCATTCTAATTTGGTAGCATTTTACCTCCGGTAGGTGAAGACCGTTGGACGATATAAAATATCGTACTTGTGGCAGGTAGATTTAATTAATAATCTCCTTGACAAGATTTCGCGGGTAAACCCGTTCTCTTTACTCGACCGTCCAAAGCTGACTGCGAACGTAAAGAGTGAATCATTTGGATTAAATTATCCGCATGATTTAAGCCGTCAATTCTGATTCCTGGAACAAGTTTGATTCATTAAAGAATCGCACCATCGTTGCTTTCCAGTTGTCACGAGCTTGATTCATATTGAATCTTACAAGTTACCTACCAAGTGTTGTTTGATGTTAACACTAGAAGGATTTCCACTCATCACTGTGAACACTAAGGTATCACTCTGAGTGTTCTGGCAAGATCACTTAGGTATTGCGTAGAGGCCTGGAACGTGTTTAAGTTCAGCTAAGAGTTAAACCACTGTTGCTTTCCAGTTATCACAAGCTTGATTCATAAAGAATCGCACAAGTCACCTACCATGAGCTTTTTGATATTCGCTCAAGAAGGATTTCCATCTATATTGTAAATACTTTCGTATTACTCGGATGTTCAGGCAAGATCATGAAGATTTTGCGTAGGACTCTTAACATTTTTTCTTACTTTTCACAGTGTGTGAAGAAGCAAGGAAACATGAAAGTGTGTCCTAATGAGATATTTGATTATCTCAAATGGCTCTATAATCGATCGTGCATTTTAGATTTTAGTGATCAAAAGCTGGAGAGGAGTGCCACCTTTTCAATACCAACTTATTCGGAGTGAATAAATCAATAGATAATGCGTTTTCTCCGTGTGATTAAAACAAATATCTTTTGAGAGATATCTGAGTTAGCTGGGATGGGTTGTGCATTGCATCACTGGGTCCATGATGTCTTATCTTCAATATCAAGCATCATTAAAGAATGATCTCAATAGCATATGTGTTGACCCGGTTTCTGCCTAAAGTTGTAAGGAGGGCCTCTTTCTTTACACCCTTTATCTTTACAATTCTTTTTCATTCTTCAACCCATTCAATGCTTACCAATACGTCATAACTAGCACCTTGTTGTGATTGTTCCAGTGCTAACTTAAGTACTTGGTCGGCATTCAGCTACGTTCACAATCTTTCTCCAACATTCCTAAAGACTACTATTTCTAGCTATGGAATGTCCTTGGGAAGATTCCTCTGGTTCTGGAAGAATCATAGGACTTAACCTATCCTACCATCCTTATGTCACCACAATCTTCATTGTCGTGAAATAAATGGGTTTTGGGTAAGTATATGTCACCATGAGAATCCATTTTGATATGCAAATCCGTTTTGCTCCCCCTTAACATATGCCACAATATTCGAAAACATTTCGCATGTGTCGGGATGAGCCATCACGTTAAGTCAAACCATTTTTGATAATTTCCCATATTAAATCACATTTTCTCATCCATATTAAAAATATTAACCCAATCGATGTTTTTAATATCAATTGATTTAATGAAGTTTTAACAAAGGTTTTGGGAAGAAAAATGCAAGTCCGTTTTATCTTCATGATATCAAATGTATGAGATATGATACCTATTTGTAACATGATCACATATTCACCATATTAGAAAATAATTGACAAGGTTGGACCTGATAGATGAGAACATCATATGATAAGATCAAATGGTTCTTGTCAGCATATGTTGGTCGCCTCGTCACGTCTGAAGTCATCTCTTGACACCACATGTACGATTGGTATTGTTGTCTTGACACCAACTTGTGAACTAGGCACGTTCGGCATCGAAGATTCTGAATGCTTGGCAATTGCTCCCCCTCAATTGTTGACCCGTGTTCTATTGAAAGAGCTGTAGTCGTCGGTTGAGTAGTTGCATCATTGAGTATGTAGATACCAATTGTAGATTGCTATGGTTGTAGAGATGATAGCTTCATAAAAACAAGACTTCTGTTGTTTTAACAAATAAATGCACTGAAACGTACATGGATTTGTGTTAGACCAAGTTATAAAGTAAACTTGATCCCTTACAAGTTTTTAAAGTAAACCTTGCCCGGAAAAATGGATTAGAATGGAAACCGACTGGGAAAGTGTTAACCCAAGTTGGTTGGATGTGGCGCCCCACTGGTAGAACTTTCACTATAGTAGGAAATGCGTGCCCTTTAACTAGAATCACTCCCACTACAGCGAAGAAAGCGTGCCCTTTAACTAGGAGTACCAAGGCTACCAAAACACAAGCGTGTCCTTTAACTAGGAACACTAACACTACTGTAGGAACCAAGTGCCCTTTAAATAGGTCTACTCCCACTGTAGTGCCCGCGAATAATCCAGAACCTAAGAAAGTTGGAACAGTAAAACCTGTTAGTGATAAAACTCACATTAGAAACGCACGAAATCTAAGGGTCTCATAAATGCTAGCAATTCTGATAACCTTATATCTCTATCTGCTAACACTCCGGAACCAATAGTTTCCAATGCATTGTCTAATGTTGTTAATGAAAACAGGTGGTCCAAATTGTTCTCTGGTATTTGGACTCTGGTTGCTCCAAGCATATGACCGGAGATTGCTTTCAGCTCAGAAATTTCGTCAGCAAGTTTCTTGGTACGGTTCGATTTGGAAATGATCATATTGCAAAGATAATGGGTTACGGTGAATATCATATTGGGAATGTTATAATTTCAAGAGTGTATTATGTGGAAGGTCTCGGTCACAACTTATTTTCTTTGGGACAATTTTGTGATGCAAACCTAGAGGTTGCTGTTCGAGAGCATACTTGCTTCATTCGTAATTTGGAAGGGGTTGATTTATTGAAAGGTACTCGAGGGAATAATTTGTACACTTTGTCTCTACAATACATGATGGCCGCTTCTCCCGTATGTCTTCTCTCCAAAGCATCGAAGACTAAGTCATGGTTATGGCATCGACGGTTATCTCATCTTAACTTTGACGCTATTAATCATTTGGCGAAAAACGAACTTGTTCGTGGTCTTCCTAAACTTTCATTTCACAAGGATCATTTGTGTTCCGCGTGTACTATGGGGAAAAGCACTAGGAAATTATACAAACCCAAGACGGAAGACACCAACCAAGAGAAAGTTTATTTGTTGCATATGGATCTTTTTGGGCCAATGCGTGTTGAAAGTCTGAGTGGAAAAAAGTACATCCTCGTAATTGTCGATGATTACTCTCGGTTTACATGGGTGAAATTTCTTACAACAAAAAATGAGGCACCTAAATTCATCATCAGATTTCTCAAGATGATTCAAGTGCGTCTCAACACTACTGTCCGACGCATTCGTATAGATAATGGAACCGAATTTGTGAATCAAATCTTGCGTGATTATTATGAAGAAGTTGGCATATCTCATGAAACATCCGTTGCACGCACTCCACAAGAAAACGGTGTCGTTGAAAGGCGAAATCGTACACTTATGGAAGCTGCTCGAACTATGTTAATTTACGCAAAGGCTCTATTGTTTTTATGGGCAGAAGCAGTATCTACAGCAGTGTACACCCAAAACCGGTCACTATTTTGTAAACGCCATGGTAAAACACCTTATGAGCTTCTCTATAGAAAAGTACCAGATTTATCATATCTTCATCTATTTGGTTCTCTATGCTATCCAAATAATGATGGTGACAATTTGGGAAAACTTCAACCAAAGGCTGATATTGGTATTTTCATTGGTTACGCACCCGCAAAGAAGGCATACCGAATCTACAACCGTAAGTCTCGTAAAATCATCGAAACTATGAATGTTGATTTTGATGAGCTGACAGCAATGGCTTCTGAGCAAAGCAGCTCTGAACCCGCATTTCATGAAATAGGACCCAATAACATTAGTTCTGGTCTTGTCCCAAACAACGTATCCCATTCTAGCACTGAATGGGATACGTTGTTTCAACCGTTCTTTGATGAATTCTTTACTCCTCCAAGTATTGTTGCTCCAGAACCTGAGGTAATAGCTCCGGTAACCGAAGTTGTCGCTCCAGCAACCGTTGCACAATCAGATACGTATGCACCTACAATTGGTCTTGATATACCATCAACAAGTAATTCTCAACCAACACCCGAACCAACTACCCATGTCATGCCTATTGGTGATGAAGAGGATGATGATGATCACGATTTGGAATTCGCTCAAATGCGTGAACTTCCATTCTTTGGTGTACCAATTCCCGCCCCTAATCAAGTCGGGTCGTCCACCTCAGAGGAAGCTCCTATTACAGTTTATTCCAATCCACGGATTCATGAACATGACAGCAAGTAGACAAAGGATCATCCTATAGATTCTATGATTGGTGACCCTAATCGTCCGGTATGCACACGAAGTTAGTTACAAGAAAATGCAATGTTTTGTCATTTTGATGCTTTTCTCACTGAAGTTGCACCTAAGACATGGCAAGAAGCTTTTACTCAATCTTGTTGGATAGAAGCTATGCAAGAAGAACTTAATGATTTTATACGTCTTGAAGTATGGGAACTTGTCCCATGCCCGGATCAAGTGCAGTTACTCACTTTGAAATGGGTTTCCAAGGTGAAACTCGATGAGTTAGGCGGAATATTGAAGAACAAAGCTCGACTAGTAGCTCGTGGATACAAGCAATTATTGGGCATCGACTTTATGGAATCCTTTGCACCAGTTGCCCGTTTGGAAGATATTAAACTATTCCTCGCTTATGCAACCCACATGAATATGATCGTCTTTCAAATGGATGTGAAGACGGCATTTCTCAATGGTGAAATCAAGGAAGAGGTCTACGTTCAACAGCCGGATGGTTTTGTGAATCCTAAATATCCTAATCATGTGTACAAGCTTAAGAAGGCTCTCTATGGGTTGAAGCAAGCTCCACGCGCATGGTATGATCTATTGTCACAATTCCTCATTACACAAGGCTTCGCTAAAGGCAAGGTGGATCCCACGCTGTTCATTCAGAAACGAGGTAAAGATATGATTATGGTACAAATATATGTTGATGATATTATATTTGCAGCCTCGACCCAAACCTTATCCGACGAATTTGGGAAAATCATGTCTTCCAAGTTTAAGATGTCAATGATGGGCAAGGTATCATTCTTTTTAGGTCTTCAGATATCTCAGAGTCACAGAGGCATCTTTATCAATCAATCCAAGTATGCCCTTGAATCACTAAAGAAATATAAGATGGAATCTTGCGACCCCGTGGATACTCCAATGGTGGAACGAACTAAGCTTGATGCAGATCCACATGGAGTTTCCTTTGATCCGACACTTTATCGTGGAATGATCGGTACCCTTCTGTATATCACAGCTAGTCGACCTGATCTTCAATTTGCTATATGTATGTGTGCTCGGTATCAAACTCGACCTACTGAGTTACACTTGGCTACTGTGAAACGGATCTTTCGATATCTTAAAGGAACCATTAATCGGGGACTTTGTTATTCGAAGGACTCTTCGATTGCACTAATGGCATATGCAGATGCGGATCACGTGGTTTGTCAAGATACAAGGCGTAGCACGAGTGGAACTTTGCAACTACTAGGAGATCGACTAATCCGTTGGGCATCGAAAAGGCAGAAAAGCGCTGGAATTTCAAGTACGGAAGTAGAATACATAGCTATGTCCGGTTGCTGTGCTCAAATTCTTTGGATGAGATAGCAATTAACCAACTATGGTCTAGGTTTCAACAAAATTCCGATGTACTGTGACAACAAGAGTGCAATTGCCTTATGCTGCAACAATGTTCAATTCTCTCGGTCGAAGCATATTGACATTCGCTACCACTTCATCAAGGAGCAAGTGGAAAATGGATTGGTCGAGCTTTACTTTGTCCGTTCTGAGTATCAATTGGCGGATATTTTCACGAAGGCTTTAGATCGCGCTCGAATTGAATTTTTGGCCGACAAGCCAGGATTGAGAACCTTCTCGCCCGAGACTCTAAAGGAACTGGCAGATGAAGCGAAAGAATAGTGGTGGTAAACTATTCTCCGTATCCTTGGTGATCATTTGTATATATTGTTTATATTTTTATCCACAAAAGCAAAATACAAAAATATAAAACCATATAAAAACCATAAAAATTGAAAAATCTAGAAAAATCCAAAAATATTTTTTACTTTATTTTTCAAAGGCATGTCTTTTGGTACGATAATATTTACGGCCTTAGAAATGTTGATTAATATTGACACGGCGCCATAAATAGAGTTCGTACAAAAGTTGTAAATATTTCATAAAACATGCCTATATGGCTTGTAGTTATTTCTAACTGCAACCCGGTTTTCATATTAAAGTCAAGTATTTCTTATGAAAGCTTTGGCTCTCAACGGGAATTAATTTTCTCGGGCAAGGTTTACTTTAAAAACTTGTAAGGGATCAAGTTTACTTTATAACTTGGTCTAACACAAATCTAATACCATTTGTGGGATATGTAAATCTTTCTTATGTTTTAGAGAGAGAAAGAGATAGAGAGATGGTGGAATTCACACAATTCTAGAGAGAGAAACTAATGAGAACTATGTGTAAAATATGAAAAACCACTCACCCTCTCCATCTAAGGAGATGGTTTATATACCCAAGCCCTTGTCATTGGCTTGGGCTTACATTTGGGCCGGCCTACACATGTTGTAGGCTAGGTTTGGTCTTGTTAGTTAAATAAAGATAAATAACTAAACTACGAGCTATTACATGGACTATTGTTGGAGTGACCGATCCTTCTTAATACGTAAAACGTATTTCCAACACGGATCAACGGCAACTCCATGTGGATCTGCATCAAGCTTTGTTCGTTCTACCATTGGAGTATCCACGGGATCACAAGATTCCATCTTATATTTCCAAAGCGATTCAAGGGCATACTTGGATTGATTGATAAAGATGCCTCTGGGACTATAAGATATCTGAATACCTAAGAAGAATGATACCTTGCCCATCATTGACATCTTAAACTTGGAAGACATGAGTTTCCCAAACTCGTCGGATAAGGTTTGGGTCGAGGCTGCAAATATAATATCATCAACATATATTTGTACCATAATCATATCTTTACCTCGTTTTTGAATGAACAACGTGGGATCCACCTTTCCTTTAGCGAAGCCTTGAGTAATGAGGAATTCTGACAATAGATCATACCATGCGCGAGGAGCTTGCTTCAACCCATAGAGAGCCTTCTTAAGCTTGAACACATGATTAGAATGTTTAGGATTCACAAAACCATCCGGTTGTTGAACATAGACCTCTTACTTGATTTCACCATTCAGAAATGCCGTCTTCACATCCATCTGATAGACGATCATATTCATGCGGGATGCATAAGCGAGGAATAGTCTAATAGCTTCTAAACGGGCAAAAGGTGCAAAGGATTCCATAAAGTCGATGCCCAATAATTGTTTGTATCCACGAGCTACTAGTTGAGCTTTGTTCTTCAATGTTCCGCCTAACTCATCGAGTTTCACCTTGTAAACCCATTTCAAAGTGAGTAACTGCAGTTGATCCGGGCATGGGACAAGTTCCCATACTTCAAGACGTATAAATTCATTAAGTTCTTCTTGCATAGCTTCTATCCAACAGGATTGAGTAAAAGCTTCTTGCCATGTCTTAGGTTCAACTTCAGTGAGAAAAGCATCAAAATGACAAAACATTGCATTTTCGTGTAACTGACTTCGTGTGGATACTAGATGATTAGGGTCACCAATAATAGAATCTATAGGATGATCCTTTGTCCACTTGCTGTCGTGTTCACGAATTCGTGGATTGGAGTAAATCGTAGTAGGATCTTCCTCTGAGGTGGACGACCCGGCTTGATTAAAGTTGGGAATAGGTACACCAAAGAATGGAAGTTCATGCATTTGAGCGAATTCCAAATCGTGATCATCATCATCCTCTTCATCATCAATAGGCATGACATGGGTAGTTGATTCGGGTGTAGGTTGTGAATTACTTGTTGAAGGTATATCTTGACCAATTGTAGGTGCAGACGTATCTGATTGTGCTTCGGTTGCAGGAGTGACAACTTTGGTTACCAGAGCTATTACCTCAGGTTCTGGAGCAACAATACTTGGAGGAGTAAAGAAATCATCAAAGAACGGTTGGAACAACGTATCCCATTTACTCCTAGTAGGTGGTATAAATGATGATAAAGTGGGGTTGTTTGGGACAAGACTAGAACTAATGTTATTGGGTCCCATTTCATGAAGTGCGGGTTCAGAGCTGCTTTGCTCAGAAGCCATTGCTGTCAGCTCATCAAAATCAACATTCATAGTTTCGAGGATCTTACGAGACTTACGATTGTAGATTCGGTATGCCTTCTTTGCGGGTTCGTAACCAATGAAAATACCAATATCAGCCTTTGGTTGAAGTTTTCCCAAATTGTCACCATCATTATTTGGATAGCAAAGAGAACCAAATACATGAAGATATGATAAATCTGCTACTTTTCCATGGAGAAGATCATAAGGTGTTTTACCATGGCGTTTACGAATTAGTGACCGGTTTTGGGTGTACACTGCTGTAGATACTGCTTCTGCCCATAAAAACAATGGAGCCTTTGCGTAAATTAACATCGTTCGAGCAGCTTCCATAAGTGTGCGATTTCGCCTTTCAACGACACCGTTTTGTTGTGGAGTGCGTGCAACGGATGTTTCATGAGATATGCCAACTTCTTCATAATAATCACGCAAGATTTGATTCACAAATTCGGTTCCATTATCTGTACGAATGCGTCAGACAGTAGTGTTGAGACGCACTTGAATCATCTTGAGAAATCCGATGATGAATTTAGGTGCCTCATTTTTTGTTGTAAGAAATTTCACCCATGTAAACCGAGAGTAATCATCGACAATCACGAGGATGTAATTTTTGCCACTAAGACTTTCAACACGCATTGGCCCACAAAGATCCATATGCAACAGATAAAGTTTATCTTGGTTGGTGCCTTCCGTCTTGGTTTTGTATGATTTCTTAGTGCTTTTCCCCATTGTACACGCGGAACACAAATGATCCTTGTGAAATGAAAGTTTAGGAAGACCACGAACAAGTTCGTTTTTCGCCAAATGATTAATAGCGTCAAAGTTAAGATGAGATAACCGTCGATGCCATAACCATGACTTAGTCTTCGATGCTTTGGAGAGAAGACATACGGGAGAAGCGGCCATTATGTCTTGTAGAGACAAAGTATACAAATTATTCCCTCGAGTACCTTTCAATAAATCAACCCCTTCCAAATTACGAATGAAGCAGGTATGCTCTCGAAAAGCAACTTCAAGGTTTGCATCACAAAATTGTCCCACAGAAAATAAGTTGTGACCGAGACCTTCCACATAATACACTCTTGAAATTATAACATTCCCAATATGATATTCACCGTAACCCATTATCTTTGCAATATGATCATTTCCAAATCGAACCGTACCAAGAAACTTGCTGACGAAATTTCTGAGCTGAGAGCGATCTCCGGTCATATGCTTTGTGACAATCCGTCAATTTATGGTTTATATTTTGTTCTCAAATATTATTTAAAAACATTATTTTAATGTTATATTATGAACTCACTTATTTTTGGGAAGAAATTTGGATTTACGTCTTGAAGTAGCATCGACTACGTCTAAACCGGAGGATTCTACGTTACGTGCTTACGTTTACAGACACCGTTTTGGTGACAATCCAACATTTCAGGAAATAAATTTATTTCGTGAATATTATTTTGGAATTTTAAATTTGTGTTGGTTCATAAACTCACAAATTTACAAGAAGAGATTAGGACTTACGATTATAATTTAACGTCCTTTACGACTAAACCGGAAACCTTAGGATTACGTATTTACGTTTTCGAACTCCGTTTTTGATGAGACAATTTTTATTAGATTCATTTTGTGCCGTTGATTCATAATTTATAAAAACATCTTTCGTAAAACGACCCGAGGGCACGTAAATCGAGGAAACTAGAATCGAGGAGTACCCGTAAATTAATGAGATGAGAAAAGATAAATCTTGCCCCACCCACTATATGGACGGCAACAACTAACTACTCACACCATGAGGTGTCAAGGTATTAGCTTCCAAACTACACTTGTAAGATAAGCTTACAAAGTAAGCAATACCAACATCAAAACCATCTAACTCAAACCACACACATTCATTTCCTCCATGCAAAACACTCTCATCTCTCTCTACTCCAATTGTGCCATCCATTTCCACCACCACCACCACCATATTGATCAAAATTTACACTACAAATCCTATGTTATTCATACATAAGGTGAAGAACCTTTGAAACCTTGAAGATTAGAGATGATTCTAACAACCAAGTAGGTGATTTAGTGATGTCCAAGGGCTGATTTCTACATGGAGTTTACAAGTAATGGTGGTCTTGAAGATTGGTGTTGATCTATCACAAGTTTCTCCATCAAAAATCCAAGCCTTAATGAATACCTACATAATCTTGGTGGTATAAAGATTGTTCTCCCCATCCTCTTGTTATTTTGATTATGTAATCATGTATTTTATTCCTTATTGTATATGTATATGATGAATATATGATGATAAAAATATTATGTGGGGATTTGGTGTTGATAAACATGGGTAAAAAGATAAAAAACTATATGTAAAAGTGGTTAATCTTGCTTAATTTAGTAGGCTGTATAAAAACAGTAAATAACCATATGATGAACTGATAAAATGGTATAGATGAATTGATATACAGTGATTATTGAGACTTGTACACATGGGAGAGTTGGCCATGCAATGGAATAACAAAAATGAGTGAGATATGATCAAAACAAGTTTAGAGTGCAAATCTGAGTACACTGTTTTGGACGAATTTTATAAAATACTTAGAGGTTGATTTATCAGTAGCTATAATAGAATAAAATGAAGCACATATCATGTAGTTTCTGTTATAAAATTTTGGGGTTCTATCTCCATGTAGAACTCTAGATATGATCATTTTAGTAAACTAGATTTTTCGGACTGATTTTGTGAAATTAAAGTTTAATATTATTATATAAGCACTCAAATAAATATAGTATAAAATGTGAATTAAAACCTACTAACTTATATATTTAATTTATATAAAAATTCATAAGGATAAATAAATGGACATTATATAAAAATGGTAGTTTGGTAAGTTTTATAAGTTATAAAAACTATATACTAAGTTTTACGTCTTTTCGGCTAAAACCGAAAGATTAACGTTTTTGTTAAATAAAACCTAGACGGTTGGACCCGTCTAATGTAAACTTTTATAAACTCACATACTGATATATAAACATATATAACAAGTAAAAACCGATAAAACCCGAGCTTTACAACATATAGACATTAACGGGCCAAAGTAGCCTTAATGGACAATAAACCCGACTAATTTGGTAAAACACTTATAAACTTATTTATTGGGCTTAACTCATTTGGGCCCAACATATAAAGTATAATACTGATAATAAAATTATAATTTGGCTAATGAATAATATTGGGCTTGTAATAGGCCCATTGGGCTTCAAAATGTAAACAAGTTGAACTAGTGTAACTAGTCTTGATAATTACCAACACATAAACACTATAATGAATAAGTAAAGATGTATAAACCCACTTGATCATCATCATATATATAAAATCATCATATGTATGCATAATTATTATTTTGATAAAGTCATTGGACAAAATTCTAAGACGAGTTTTATTTGTCTAGGTTTCCGTGATTGAAGCACGTATCGTACATCCGAATCGCCGATAACCGCCTTCCCACATCAACGTGAGTTCATAGCCTCGCACTCTTTTAAATGGTTTTATGAAATTTTTTATAAACCCGCAAGGGAGATAACATGTTATTTTTTATAAAATAGGACACTAGTTGTCCCGATTGTCTGTTTATTGATTTGGACCCGAATGATTGTATGACCCGATGAATGATTAAATGACCCGATAGATGAAATGAAATAGATTATTAAAGTTAGGTTATGTCACTAAAAGTACCATTAGCATGAATTGTGAACTACCAGGATTTGGTAGACGCTTATGCATATAATAGTATTATTTGGGGATGATCACCCCTTTTTGCGCCTTGACGGTTGATCCTCGTCGTGCCACATTGATTGGTAAGCGAATTTATGTATGAGAAGATTTACACAAGCGTGATTCTTGTGACGACATGCTAATTTAGATGGGCAAATTGAGTTTCGGGTTAGCTACCTGTTGTTTGTTGTAGTAAGGTAACAATGTCATGCGGCTTATAATAATCCAAGTAACGAAATACTGCTATACGCACCGAATTACGATATATTGCCTGACTAGCAATACGGGGTCTTACTATTGATATTATGTTCGTGTTTTGGTTTTCATAACCATATTCATATAACGGTTTTTATTTAACTATATACAACGTTATAAAACGTATTGTATGATGTTTTTAACGACAATGGTTCGTATAATGATTTTGAAGGCGAAAGCCTATATTATGATTTTGACAAGGATTTGTATAAAATGACTTTGGCTATTTTATGGCCTATTACAAAGATTTGTACACAATGAATTTCAGTAATAATTTTATACCGATGTTATATTGATGGATTTAATTAAAACTCTATGAATTCACTCGGCGTTATCACTGACCTTTTCTTTTAACATGTTTTATCTCAGGTACTTGAAGGTAATTCTCGAGAAGACAACAAGAATTCATGACCCGCACTTAAATAATAATTTCCATTCAAATCTTTTGTAAAATTGTATGAAATGACTATGACTTGGGACCTATGTAAATTTGATATTTATGAATGGAAATTCTTTATTAATAAACGACGCGATTTTTATGCGTTGTCTATGATGCGAGTAATGTGCTATCCCGTCACCAACGAGTCTTCCGCTGTATTGAATTGTATAAATTTGGGGGTGTTACTGTTTGGTACCAGATCTCTCGTTATAGAGAACGAAAGATTTTTAAAACTAAGGTTTTGAATAAAACATTTCAAAATCTTTTAACTATAAACATTTTTCTAAAAATGCCTAAAAATCTTTTGACTATAACGGTGCCAAAGAATTCCCGAGTTACTGACAAGGCCAGACTGAGAAGTGTTATTTTAATATTGTAGTAACCTGAACTTTAAAATCAACGTTTAGACCGAGTTCTAACACTACTTATAATATTCGGACCAATATTTACTATTAGCCTTTTATTTGTCATGTTAGTTCGACGAATAATATTAAATTCTCGGCTAAGCGACAAAGTTAGAGCATTAACGTATCATATAAGTGTTATTTATTATTTATCGACAAAGTCTATGTCCGCCATCGACCGTGAACATTTTCGTTATGACATAGAAATATTTTCTATTTTCGTCGTTTTAATTTCTCGCTTTACGAGCATTCTTCGTAATTGACGCTAAACCTGTAAACGTCGTTCGTTTATATAAAGTGTTAATATATTTATTAACATATTTTAAATAATAAGCCACATTTATTTATCGAAATATTAATCTTCTCCGAATGTCGAAGTTTTTATTTTATATCGAGCGTTTATTTTTTTGTGTTTTACCGCGTATCTTTCAAATCGCCTAACTTTTAAAATATCGGGGTTCGATAATACCCGCTTTAACAAATGTGGGGCAAGATTTATAAAAACCTCACCCCACATTCACACTACACATTAACATTACACGTGTCATCTACACAACCGATTCTAAAGACACGTAGTATACTAAATTGCATGTAAACTTAATATAGTACATCTAACCTACATTTCATTTTAGTTAAAAACAAGAAAACTCATACACTCACTTTTGCTCCCATTTTTGCCGTGTGATTCAACAGCCCCAGTCACCATTTCATTTCAAAATTTATTGCTAAAATATCTTGTTACACATGAAGGTTGGTTAATTAGTTTATCTTCTTGGTATAAAACAAAGTTCTATCATAAGGATTTTCTTAAAGTTGAATGGGCTGAAGTAAAAAGAGTTATTATATGGTTTTCAAAGCTTGATCAAAAGGTCATTTGAATGATGGTTTTGAAGCAAGGATTCAAGACTTGTTGATCATCACTAGTTGTTATTCTTCATTTATGAAGGTTAAAATCGTTATTATTTGTAATTTAAAAGTATGTACTGATTTGTGAATATGTAAACATCATGTTTTCTACTGATCTTAATTATGTAATAGTGGATTTAGGGGTCTTGGACATTTTATATGGATTTTAAACAAACATATGCGAGCTAGACAAACCTTCGGTTAAGTTGTAATAACTAGCGATTTGGGTAGTGGCTAATTCGTGTAGTATAGTTAAAATCAGTACGTTATAAACCTTGGGTACTCATATAGATGCATAGATATATATTTTGTGGTGATTTCGCCGGGTGGCTTGTCCCGTGGCGGTTCTCGGAGAGTAAGTTACGACCGACTTAGTAAACTCGGTCAGAAACTGATCTGCTAGAAAGATGGACTGTTTACTCATATATTTCGTATACCAACATATGAATAGGTAAAACTAAACGTTGTAGATAAAATCATAAAGAGTTGGAATCAGTTAGATAGTTTATCAATTCATTACGGTTTGGAAATGGCGGTCGAAACGGTGGAAACGAAGTCGGCTGCCTAAAACAGCCAACATTTCTAATGTAAAATTTGATAATTAGGCTATGATAAATGATCGCTAAAGTCAAATGAACTTATGAACAGTAGACTAAATAAGGTTATGGTAATTTATATGTAAAGGACTCGTTTAGACGACTTTCAATTTAGGAGAGACGGACTAATTAGCGGGACATGCCGAGAAATTGACAAAATTGAACCGTATTGATATAACGTCAAACTTGCTCATTTTTATAAAAACCAAAGTGGTAGGATTCACTTATCGAGAACTCGAGACCTATTTATTTAATGAGTTATATGAAATCCGATACCCGACCATCGGAAAATATTAAGTCAATATCGTTTCAAGGCGTTTTAGAACCCGAAAAGCATATAAAGTGGATCTGGGCCACAAAAGCCCAACATACACTTATAATGGCTATTGAGCCATTATTGGACTTTAGATTCATAATAAGTTTGATATTGATATTGATTTTGAAATGGACTTAACTCACATGAATATGCAATTAGCCACTAATGAGCTTTATTAGGCTTAATTGTCAAAATAGTAAAATAGATGGTAAATTCTTATCAAAAGTGTTATGAAAAGTTTTATAAAACTTATACAATGTCCAAACCTACTAAAATGAACTATTTACATATATGTACAATTTATTTCTCGTCTCGAGCCTAAGACGCGTCTCGTCATTGTAGGTCTCGTTCGGTCATATGTTGACCGTTGGGCATCTCGCTCTCGATCAACGAGCAATTGGTATCTCGTGAAGTCGTGTATCGACTATTGGACGTCTGTTCCTTGATCTACGTGTAATAGCTATATCAGGTGAGTTCATAGCCTCGCTTTTAATGTTTTATATATGTTTATAAACCCGCGAGGGGGAATACATGCTCTTGGTAAATAAGCATACGTGTTGTATCCTTTTGAAAGGATACATGATTGTGAATAAACATTCGTTGTTGGAATATATGCTTTGAACGAATACAAGCTGTTGTTAATAAATGTAAATAAGTTTGATTGAATGCTTTTGGAAAATGAACACAAGCGTTGATTGTATAGGTAATGAGCCACTATTAGTAAGGCTAAGTTACTTATTGCCAGTGAAAAGTCCCTATAAATCGTGAACCGTTAACTACCTATGATGGGTAGGCGCTCGTACAGACGAATGGATCCATTGGGAATGATGACCCCCACCCAGGCAGGTCGCACCTGTGAGTTGGAGGCTCAGCTGGGTGTGTTGTACGTGAAGTATGGGGTATTTGGCAAGATACCTGACTAGGGCAAACTTATTGATTAAGGCATCGGTGTCATGAGCTTAGCGTAATAGTGTGGAATATAGGTATTGTATGTGTTACAATATCGCCAATGGATGAGATTCTTGTGTTCAAAAGCTTTGTGATTTATTTAAAACCCATTATTGTTTATTTAAAAACCTATGAATTCACTCAACCGTTGTGTTGACAATTTAGCATGTATTCTCAGGTGTATAGGTTTAAGAGCAACTGGAGCTGGAGCTGTGCAGGATAAAATAAAGGCAAAACAAACAATTTCCATTCGATACATTTGACAAATCTTTACTATTTCTTAAGGTTTGTATAAATTGGTGGGACCTCTTTTTAGTAAACTCTGATTTTATAACATTATCGAATGGTTTATTTTATAAAACGTCTCTTTTGAGGTCGTTTTCTATAACTGTGTGTGATGTGCTATGAAGTAACACCCAAAGTTGATATTCCGCTGCCTTGTAAAATTGGGGGTGCTACAGATTGGTATCAGAGCACTAGTTATAGAGAACTAGGTCGTTTTCCAAAACCTAGACTATAACTTCTCTTTCATAAAATTGTTTGGTTGCCTTATGAAGTATCCGCGCGCTCATGGCTCCTAGAAACCAATGTTTGGTTGTGATAATGTGATCCTATGTGTATGTAGAAATGGTTGTATGTATATGAATGTATATACTATGGTATTTAATGGTATTGCGCATGAAGCAATGGTCCTTGCGTGATTATCGTACATTTTATGATACGGTTTTATAGAGAGTTTGGCCTCGCCGCCAATCACTTTTCTCGATAATTAATTTATTATCCGAATACGAGTATGGAACTCGTTTGATATTTTGGGTACATATATATTGTTTCATAATCTATTGCATGTCGACAAATTTAAGCTCGATTGTTGTCCTCGCATCGTGATGTGCCATTTTAGAAAATCTCCTTTTGAAAAGTAATTGATAAACATATTATTTTATTTATGTACTCCTTATGATTTTGAGGAATCATTTCTTCATGGAGACGTCTTCTATGTAATATAACGTTTAATTTATTGTGTTTGATTACGTTTTGTTGGCAAAAAGGAGGATGCCAATGTTGGTCCTAAAATATATATATACCCAAATCAACTATATATAATTTGGGTACAACAAAGGTATGCTCATAGTAGTCATTAGTTGAGAAATTTAATACTTTGTATTTAAATGGAATGGGACATTTAAATATAATGATTTTAAATCGCCCAACTATGTGTCGTTTAAGGTTCTCTTATTGAAATGGATTGGGACATTTGAATAAGAAATTTTTAAACCACTAGACCTTAGATTGTTTATGGTTTCTTTATTCAGATGGAATGGGACGTTTAAATACAGAAATCATGAAGTAAGTTTGACACCCTGTATTTTTCTTGCCATTTAATCTGGTTATGATATCGTGTTCTGTGACGGTATTACTGAGTAGGATGGCTTATAATCGTCTTGTTGAAATAAATTGGGACGCCTTTTTATTTGAACAAGAAAGTAATAAGTTCCCGAACCATAAATTTATGAATTCTTGTTTACATGGATTGGGACGCCTTTGGATGTAAACAACGAATTATAAATGAGTGGGCTCAAGTGTGCCTGAGTTGGTTTGTGATTATTTTGTATACGGATGTATTTCTCCGACTCGTGTTTCGTTGGTATGATTCGTTCATTACCATCGTTTTTATGGTTATTATTGATTATCGTCTATGTACGAGTAACCCATTAGTATTTTCTCAAGTTGTGATTTGTCTTTATGGACCATTTATAATGTGTCCCGACTATCGCGAGCTTTATATGCTAATTGTTAAGAACCATTACCTGTTCCGAGAACAGATGACTTGTTTAATCGACACTAGTTGTGTACTTGTGGATTGATTGAGAATTAAGTTATCAACATAACTCATCGTGAATTAAAAGATCTTGAGATTCTTTCTTGTTATTATGGATGGTTCATCGAAGAATTTTTCAAACCTAACGGGAAAATATTTTGGGTATGGACCCGTTTGTGAGCACCCTATAATATCTATTGGGTATGGATCCGTTTGTGAGCATCCTGCAATGTCATTTGGGTATGGATCCATGTGTGAGCACCCTCTGATGACGAAAATATTGTCCGATATGCATCTATGCAATCAAGACCGTGAACATCCTTTATATTGCAAACTTCCCTGAAAATCCTATCAAATATTCATTTTATCATGTCTTGACTATTTAGCAAGCATGAGTTAACTTGATTGAACTTATTATTTGGCATGGCTTGGCTATTTTGCAAGCATGTCGTAATGTGATTATATGTGCCTAATGATGGATTTTATATTTGATTTGGATCATAGTTCATCCGATCGAGTAATGTATACTCCGAACGATTTCCGTGTCGCTTTTGACAAAATAAGTTTGCATGTTCAAGATCAATGCAATTAGGTGATTTTGTATGACTAGTACTAATTACCTCATCTTGATTATTTTGTAACGTTTCGATGGACTTATATGTGATCCATGCGATTTTCTTTTACGACGTAATTGTTTTTATAAGACCCGTGGACGATATGTGTTTTAATTTGATCAACGTGATCACCGATTCTTTTGAATTCATTCTCGCATTGAAGATTTTCAAATGTGCCTATTCCTTTCGACTCGACACCTGTCATGTGTATTTTTTTTTTTTTTTTTTTTTTTTTGAACTTATGTCGACCGCCACATGCTGATAAGCTAGTAGTTATGTACCATGAAGCACTTCCAAAAATTGACGACTTGCTAATTTTCCGCTTCCAATGGATTCTCCTTCGAGTTATGTATGAAGATACATTCAAGTCGTTCACTTGTGCCGTTACATATACTCACCGCTTTCTGTTTGTTCATCCAACCTTCGTTAGGAACCTCGGCAATGACTTTTCTATTCCTCACATCTTCGCCGTTAAACCAAAGACTATTAAGACGAATTAAGCGCCGGGACGTCGCTTCCTAAAGGGGTAGCTAATGTAGTAACCTGAACTTTAAAATCAACGTTTAGACCGAGTTCTAACACTACTTATAATATTCGGACCAATATTTACTATTAGCCTTTTATTTGTCATGTTAGTTCGACGAATAATATTAAATTCTCGGCTAAGCGACAAAGTTAGAGCATTAACGTATCATATAAGTGTTATTTATTATTTATCGACAAAGTCTATGTCCGCCATCGACCGTGAACATTTTCGTTATGACATAGAAATATTTTCTATTTTCGTCGTTTTAATTTCTCGCTTTACGAGCATTCTTCGTAATTGACGCTAAACCTGTAAACGTCGTTCGTTTATATAAAGTGTTAATATATTTATTAACATATTTTAAATAATAAGCCACATTTATTTATCGAAATATTAATCTTCTCCGAATGTCGAAGTTTTTATTTTATATCGAGCGTTTATTTTTTTGTGTTTTACCGCGTATCTTTCAAATCGCCTAACTTTTAAAATATCGGGGTTCGATAATACCCGCTTTAACAAATGTGGGGCAAGATTTATAAAAACCTCACCCCACATTCACACTACACATTAACATTACACGTGTCATCTACACAACCGATTCTAAAGACACGTAGTATACTAAATTGCATGTAAACTTAATATAGTACATCTAACCTACATTTCATTTTAGTTAAAAACAAGAAAACTCATACACTCACTTTTGCTCCCATTTTTGCCGTGTGATTCAACAGCCCCAGTCACCATTTCATTTCAAAATTTATTGCTAAAATATCTTGTTACACATGAAGGTTGGTTAATTAGTTTATCTTCTTGGTATAAAACAAAGTTCTATCATAAGGATTTTCTTAAAGTTGAATGGGCTGAAGTAAAAAGAGTTATTATATGGTTTTCAAAGCTTGATCAAAAGGTCATTTGAATGATGGTTTTGAAGCAAGGATTCAAGACTTGTTGATCATCACTAGTTGTTATTCTTCATTTATGAAGGTTAAAATCGTTATTATTTGTAATTTAAAAGTATGTACTGATTTGTGAATATGTAAACATCATGTTTTCTACTGATCTTAATTATGTAATAGTGGATTTAGGGGTCTTGGACATTTTATATGGATTTTAAACAAACATATGCGAGCTAGACAAACCTTCGGTTAAGTTGTAATAACTAGCGATTTGGGTAGTGGCTAATTCGTGTAGTATAGTTAAAATCAGTACGTTATAAACCTTGGGTACTCATATAGATGCATAGATATATATTTTGTGGTGATTTCGCCGGGTGGCTTGTCCCGTGGCGGTTCTCGGAGAGTAAGTTACGACCGACTTAGTAAACTCGGTCAGAAACTGATCTGCTAGAAAGATGGACTGTTTACTCATATATTTCGTATACCAACATATGAATAGGTAAAACTAAACGTTGTAGATAAAATCATAAAGAGTTGGAATCAGTTAGATAGTTTATCAATTCATTACGGTTTGGAAATGGCGGTCGAAACGGTGGAAACGAAGTCGGCTGCCTAAAACAGCCAACGTTTCTAATGTAAAATTTGATAATTAGGCTATGATAAATGATCGCTAAAGTCAAATGAACTTATGAACAGTAGACTAAATAAGGTTATGGTAATTTATATGTAAAGGACTCGTTTAGACGACTTTCAATTTAGGAGAGACGGACTAATTAGCGGGACATGCCGAGAAATTGACAAAATTGAACCGTATTGATATAACGTCAAACTTGCTCATTTTTATAAAAACCAAAGTGGTAGGATTCACTTATCGAGAACTCGAGACCTATTTATTTAATGAGTTATATGAAATCCGATACCCGACCATCGGAAAATATTAAGTCAATATCGTTTCAAGGCGTTTTAGAACCCGAAAAGCATATAAAGTGGATCTGGGCCACAAAAGCCCAACATACACTTATAATGGCTATTGAGCCATTATTGGACTTTAGATTCATAATAAGTTTGATATTGATATTGATTTTGAAATGGACTTAACTCACATGAATATGCAATTAGCCACTAATGAGCTTTATTAGGCTTAATTGTCAAAATAGTAAAATAGATGGTAAATTCTTATCAAAAGTGTTATGAAAAGTTTTATAAAACTTATACAATGTCCAAACCTACTAAAATGAACTATTTACATATATGTACAATTTATTTCTCGTCTCGAGCCTAAGACGCGTCTCGTCATTGTAGGTCTCGTTCGGTCATATGTTGACCGTTGGGCATCTCGCTCTCGATCAACGAGCAATTGGTATCTCGTGAAGTCGTGTATCGACTATTGGACGTCTGTTCCTTGATCTACGTGTAATAGCTATATCAGGTGAGTTCATAGCCTCGCTTTTAATGTTTTATATATGTTTATAAACCCGCGAGGGGGAATACATGCTCTTGGTAAATAAGCATACGTGTTGTATCCTTTTGAAAGGATACATGATTGTGAATAAACATTCGTTGTTGGAATATATGCTTTGAACGAATACAAGCTGTTGTTAATAAATGTAAATAAGTTTGATTGAATGCTTTTGGAAAATGAACACAAGCGTTGATTGTATAGGTAATGAGCCACTATTAGTAAGGCTAAGTTACTTATTGCCAGTGAAAAGTCCCTATAAATCGTGAACCGTTAACTACCTATGATGGGTAGGCGCTCGTACAGACGAATGGATCCATTGGGAATGATGACCCCCACCCAGGCAGGTCGCACCTGTGAGTTGGAGGCTCAGCTGGGTGTGTTGTACGTGAAGTATGGGGTATTTGGCAAGATACCTGACTAGGGCAAACTTATTGATTAAGGCATCGGTGTCATGAGCTTAGCGTAATAGTGTGGAATATAGGTATTGTATGTGTTACAATATCGCCAATGGATGAGATTCTTGTGTTCAAAAGCTTTGTGATTTATTTAAAACCCATTATTGTTTATTTAAAAACCTATGAATTCACTCAACCGTTGTGTTGACAATTTAGCATGTATTCTCAGGTGTATAGGTTTAAGAGCAACTGGAGCTGGAGCTGTGCAGGATAAAGTAAAGGCAAAACAAACAATTTCCATTCGATACATTTGACAAATCTTTACTATTTCTTAAGGTTTGTATAAATTGGTGGGACCTCTTTTTAGTAAACTCTGATTTTATAACATTATCGAATGGTTTATTTTATAAAACGTCTCTTTTGAGGTCGTTTTCTATAACTGTGTGTGATGTGCTATGAAGTAACACCCAAAGTTGATATTCCGCTGCCTTGTAAAATTGGGGGTGCTACAAATATATATATATAACTTGGATTATATATATATATATATATATATATATATATATATATATATATATATATATATATATATATATATATATATATATATATATATATATATATATATATATATATATATATATATATATATATATATATGACGTAATTTTATTACATGATTGTTTGATGATTATTTTGATATTTATACGAGGTATTTATACGACGTAGATTGACACAAAGAACCCTAAATCCCCTAGTAAATTAATCGAAGCTATTCTCGTAGGAATTCTAGCTATCCTAGATCTAAACCAAGTTGTGGATATTTATGATCCCAACAAAATGGTTGATATTCGTAGAAATGTAGATATTAGTTGATTGTGATATTGAAGAAGAATTGGCGAGATTAAATCTGCTATCGATGTCATGACGATCTTTCCTTATAGAGTGGAGTTTGACAAAATGTTACCACTTGGAAAGGTGTCATCTGATTCGTTGTCACCCAATTCTTAAATTTGAAATCGAAAGGGTGAATGTTGCACTTGAGGCTTTCATTGGAACCATTACCCAAAAGCCTCATGCCACTAGTACTTTTCCGAGAAGTCTAATTGAATGTATGAGTCATTTCATACTAGTGACTCATTTGATAATTATTGTTGGAAAGAGCTATAGGATTGGAAATTAAGTGTTGAGCATATCGAGCTTTTATTTCCCTATTAAGGTTTATAAATAAGGTTGAAAGTATTGGAAAATGAGGTAGGATATTGCCTTGAGTATAAGTTGATCAAAACTTGAATAAAGTAAAATTTAACTTGTATGGAATAAGAAATTGTTAAGAGGAAGTCGTTAAGTTATTTGATTAAATTATAAGGTTTTAAATGATTGTTAGTTTATGTTAACGGTTGTTCCTAAACCATTGTCCAATAACGAGGATGCCTAGTGTCCAATAAATAAATTGAAGAAATCTTCTTCTGAATTGGGACCGATGGATCTTTCGGGACATGTGGAACACCTAATTACTCTTGTGGATTAGTTTTCATTATGGTATCTTTAAAAATCCCTAACTTAACTGAGACATCAGTTGGTAGGATGAGTTCTTGGAATTGTGTGACATAGTGACACGTAATGTGTTACGGTAAAATTTTGACTTGTTTGTGATTAATGAAAAGACTACCTTTGATTGCTAAATTCTACATGTATCGATGATATCTATCTTTTCTTGCTTCTTCCTAATGCTCGCATTAGTGATGCAACCATTGAACAAGTACTCATCTCGAATTGAGTTACGTTGTGGATTATTCTTTTTGAGTGCCATCGAGGTCATGCACCTCATGATTTATTGGATAAGCTCATTTCCTATTATATTGTAGTTAGTTCTTGGTGAACAACTCTTCATCACTCTTTTGCAGATCACACATTGTTTTTATAAAGATAAAACAGTATCCCTCGAGAAAAATTGAATTTTCATCACTATAAGAATTATTCCAAGTGAGATTTATAAGTGATCGTTATCAAAATGAAGTTATTTATAAAACACCTTGGAAAACTTAATTGTTTTCATAACAAAGAAAATCTTTGTAAATTTATTTTTGATTCTTATTTAAGAATTAAGCATGAAAATGTTTTGATTATAAACATGATGATAAAATTTTGACGAACTGAGTATTGCATCGTTAATCTTGAAATTGTATATAGTTGTGCGCCTACATACAATTTGGAAGTGACCATGCAAAGCTGATTAGTAGTCACCATGAAATTATTAATAAACACTAAATTTTCTTTGAAGATTGTGAAAGATTAAATTTTATGAGATCTGCAAGAAGTTAAAAATAGGGACATATTGATAGGGACACCTACATATGTGCCCGTACTATTTATTCTTCTGAGTCGAATTTAATCATCTGTGGAAATTGTCTTAATTGACAATTGATATTCCCTTCTTGTCCAATTCTCCCGTGGTGAGATTCTTTGGAAAAATATCTGATTACCGAGTGTTGATACCCGATTGGATGTATCGACGTTCCTATCATTTCTTTTGAATGGATTCATTTGAATGACCTGGATAACGATCCGAGGAGCTTTCGAATGCGTACTCAAATTATGAAAACATGGGATATATTCATATTCGTTAAATGTTTTCGTCTGTATCTGATTTGAAATTCTCTCGCGTAGAATATGAGTTGACCTTACTCTTTTAAGGTTAGTTATGTCTCCTGATATCCTTGAATTTGTGAAGGATTATGAATTATTATTAGTCTTTTGAGAAGTTCACATCTTATCAAAGGTGATGAAACTAGAAACTTGATAGTACCAGTAGAATGAATTGATTGATTATGACATGACGACATTGTCTTAATTGATGGGAACTCGAGTAGAATTCCCCTAAAAGATAAGATGTTGATTATCAAAAGTGATTTAAATAATTCTTGATGGGTGACCATATCCTGCATTTAGACTTGAAATTATACCGTGAATGGTTGTGAATTAGTCATAGATATTATAATCTAGAAAGAACCTAACATGCATTTATTAAAAGATGTTTCTGTTATTTGAAACTTTAGGAGGTATTTGTTGATGAATTACCTAGACTTTCGCCATTAAGGCAAGTTGAATTTGGTATTGATTATATCCTCGGTGCTGCACCTGTGGCGTGTGCACTGTACGTTAGCACCATCTGAATTAAAGGAATTACCGTACAATTGAGAGAGTTGTCGGAGAAAGATTTTATTCTACCAAGCTCGTCATTATGAAGAGCTATGGTATTATCATTCCTTATATTTACTAATTACCGTGAACTAAGTACTTTGACGATTAAAATCTATATCCACTACCCAAGATGATAGATTGTTCGATCATTTACAAGGTTCTAGCGTATATTCAGGAATTTGATCCACGGCATGGTTATCATCAATTTCGCGTCCGCGAAAAAGGTTATCTATTCCACTCACTACATCCAGAACTTGTAATGAATATTATGAGTTTCATGTTATGTCGTTTGGATTGACTAATGCACATGTAGCATCCATAAATTTAGTGAATCACGTGTGTAGGCTGTAATTTGATAACTTCATGCTTGTGATCATTAAGGACCATTTGTTTGTTTATAAGTATAAGAAGGAGTTAGTAATTATTTATAGATTGCCCTGAATTGACCGAACAACAAAAACCTGTACCTTAAATAATTAACATATGATTAAAGACTAAATCCTTTACATTATTTGACCATGTGATTAATAAGATAATGGAATATATTGACTCTTCGAAAATTAGAGCCATTAAGGCTTTGGGTTTTACCAAAAGAAAGTAGAAATATGTAGTGACAAATAATTTATCAAAGAAATTTTTAAGGGATTATTTCCTTATGCCCAAATCATTTAACTAAACTCCTGTTTAGGGGTAAATGTTTGTGCATACCTCAAGACAACCTAAGCGGAATTGAGGAAAACATTTAAACCATAACTTGAAATTTGAAACGACAATTTTTGCTTTTCAATTAAGAAAATTTTGACCAAAGTATAACCAAAGATTTTTTTGAATATTTACGAATCTTATTAATTATTTTCGATAAATCAACAAAAATCGTATTAATTAAATTTAAATTTATTTTGAACATTTTTCTATAATTAGACAAACTGAGAAAAAAAAAATTTCGATTACGTTTCATAAAATTAAATATTTATTATTTGATTTCTTGTAATAATTATCGATGCTTTAAACGTCGGATTGAGCAAAACTAATAAATATTATAGTTGAGACGAAACTAAAACTTAGAAAATATGAAGAAAGAATTTATGAGTAAATTGTGGACATGATAATTATTTCATCAGGAAAGGTGAATGTAGATACTGACACATTATGTAGAAAGGATAAAGAATCAACTAGGATGTGTTCCTTAATAATGAATGTGCAAAATAAATTGCCGAACAATTTAGTAATAACTAATGCTTGAAAGAAGGATAATATAAATAATAAAAGCGGATTCGCGGTTAATGTGAACCATTAGTAATAAGAGTTGATGGTGTTAAATGATTAAAAGACCACTTATGGTTGTCTAAATATGGAGATTTTGAGATGTAGTCATGTTGGAATCTCATAAGATTAAGTATTCTATTCATGCTATTTCTGATTTAGTGTATTTTTATCTGAAGAAGTTGTACTAATGGCAAATTATGAAGGCAGACATCGCCTAATGCATTAGTAAACGTCTAACTATTGCAAAGGTCATCATCTTAATTTGATTCGATTTGGGTCATCGTCGACAGACTGACCAAATTTGCTAATATCATTCCTGTTAATGATAGATTCTTGATGAAGAAATTGACTCTTTTGTATTTAAAGGAGTTGTGTAAACATGGTGTGTCTGTATCGATCATCTCTAACAAGATCCTCGCTTCGCATCGAATTTTGAGAGATTTGCTCAGAAGTCATTGGGAACGAACCTTGATGAGAGTACTGTTTACCACCCCAATCGAAGGGACGAGGTAAAGTAACGATACAAAATACTATAAGTGCTGTTTTATGTTTGAATGATTGACCTTTGGTAATAAACTGTAAAATAGTTTTCCTTTGGAAAGATTATCATTGATAATTATCGTATTAGGATCAAGATCGAATCTTGTGAGGATATATATTAGAGCATCTGTAAGCAGGAGTTGTGATGAAGACACCCGACATACACCCATTGTGAGTTGGACATGTCTTTTAGGTTTAACATTTCCTATGATGGCGAACCTAACCTTACAAAATACTCGACCCGCGAGAGCTGAAATGATTGTTGAAATTAGGATCTGATTATTGACTGCCGGTAGTGGGCTGGAGGTTATGTGAATATGAAATGTAGATCTTGAAGTGCCAGATGGGTAGCGAAGTTATGCCAAAAAATTTAACCATGGAAAAATGAATTGATGATCTGAAAGATCATGGGATATAAGTCCCCGTTGTATGGGACCATTGAGATGATATAAAAGTTGGTTTGAAAGGCCTATAAGCTGGATCTACCCAAGGACTTCAAGAGCTGCGTGAATTATGTTTCGTATATCGAACTTGATAAAATGCCTATCAAGTGAAAATCTGACTATTCCTTAATGAAGTTTAGATCGGCGAAAAGTTGCATTCATCAAAACCCGTGAACATCATGGATAGAGAAAGTAAGTCAACATTAAGCCTGATCTTATTCCCGTAGTTATGTTTGATGAAACTCACGTATTGTAATGAATTACACTTGTGAGAAAAGACCCAATGTGGAGGAAATACCCACATGGCTTTAACTCTATAAGAAGCGAGTAGTAAGATAAGATGATCTTTGAGGACAAAGATCCTGTTTAGGGGTAAATGTTGTGACAATGCGTCAATTTATGGTTTATATTTTATTCTCAAACATTATTTAAAAACATTGTTTTAATGTTATATTATGAACTCACTTATTTTTGGGAAGAAATTTGGATTTACGTCTTGAAGTAGCATCGACTAGGTCTAAACCGGAGGATTCTACGTTACGTGCTTATGTTTACAGACACCGTTTTGATGACAGTCCGACATTTCAGGAAATAAATTTATCCGTGAATATTATTTTGGAATTTTAAATTTGTGTTGGTTCATAAACTCACAAATTTACGAGAAGAGATTAGGACTTACGATTACAATTTAACGTCTTTTATGACTAAACCGGAAACCTTAGGATTACGTATTTACGTTTTCGAACTCCGTTTTTGATGAGACAATTTTTATTAGATTCGTTTTGTGCCGTTGATTCATAATTTATAAAAACGTTTTTCGTAAAACGACCCGAGGGCACGTAAATCGAGGAAACTAGAATCGAGGAGTACCCGTAAATTAGTGGGATGAGACAAGATAAATCTTTCTCCATCCCACTATATGGACGGCAACAACTAACTACTCACACCATGAGGTGTCAAGATAATAGCTTCCAAACTACACTTGTAAGATAAGCTTACAAAGTAAGCAATACCAACATCAAAACCATCTAACTCAAACCACATAAATTCATTTCCTCCATGCAAAACACTCTCATCTCTCTCTCTACTCCAATTGTGCCATCCACTTCCACCACTACCACCACCATATTGATCAAAATTTACACCATAAATCCTATGTTATTCATACATAAGGTGAAGAACCTTTGAAACCTTGAAGATTAGAGGTGATTCTAACAACCAAGGAGGTGATTTAGTGATGTCCAAGGGCTGATTTCTACATGGAGTTTACAAGTAATGGTGGTCTTGAAGATTGGTGTTGATCTATCACAAGTTTCTCCATCAAAAATCCAAGCCTTGATGAATACCTACATAATCTTGGTGGTATAAAGATTGTTCTTCACATCCTCTTGTTATTTTGATTATGTAATCATGTATTTTCTTCCTTATTGTATATGTATATGATGAATATATGATGATAAAAATATTATGGCAGGATTTGGTGTTGATAAACATGGGTAAAAAGATGAAAAACTATATGTAAAAGTGGTTAATCTTGCTTAATTTAGTAGGCTGTATAAAAACAGTAAATAACAATATGATAAAAATGAAGCACATATCATGTATTTTCTGTGATAAAAATTTGAGGTTCTATCTCCATGTAGAACTTTAGATATGATCATTTTAGTAAACTAGATTTTTAGGACTGATTTTGTGAAATTAAAGTTTAATATTATTATATGAGCACTCAAATAAATATAGTAAAAAATGTGAATTAAAACCCACTAACTTATATATTTAATTTATATAAAAATGCATAAGGATAAATAAATGGACATTATATAAAAATGGTACTTTGGTAAGTTTTATAAGTTATAAAAACTATATACTATGTTTTACGTCTTTTCGGCTAAAACCAAAAGATTAACGTTTTTGTTAAATAAAACTTAGACGGTTGGACCCGTCTAATGTAAACTTTTATAAACTCACATACTGATATATAAACATATATAACAAGTAAAAACCGATAAAACCCGAGCTTTACAACATATAGACATTAACGGGCCAAAGTAGCCTTAATGGACAATAAACCCGACTAATTTGGTAAAACACTTATAAACTTATTTATTGGGCTTAACTCATTTGGGCCCAACATATAAAGTATAATACTGATAATAAAAGTTTAATTGGGCTAATGAATAGTATTGGGCTTGTAATAGGCCCATTGGGCTTCAAAATGTAAACAAGTTGAACTAGTGTAACTAGTCTTGACAATTACCAACACATAAACACTATAATGAATAAGTAAAGATGTATAAACCCACTTGATCATCATCATATATATAAAATCATCATATGTATACATAATTATTATTTTGATAAAGTCATTGGACAAAATTCTAAGACGAGTATTATTTGTCTAGGTTTCCGTGGTTGAAGCACGTACCGTACATCCGAATCGCCGATAACCGCCTACCCACATCAACGTGAGTTCATAGCCTCGCACTATTTTAAATGTTTTTATGAAATGTTTTATAAACCCGCGAGGGAGATAACATGTTAGTTTTTATAAAATAGGACACTAGTTGTCCCGATTGTCTGTTTATTGATTTGGACCCGAATGATTGTATGACCTGATGAATGATTAAATGACCCGATAGATGAAATGAAATGGATTATTAAAGTTAGGTTATGTCACTAAAAGTCCCATTAGCATGAATTGTGAACTACCGGGATTTGGTAGACGCTTATGCATATAAAAGTACTATTTGGGGACGATCACCCCAGTTCGCGCCTTGACGGTTGATCCCCGTCGTGCCACATTGATTGGTAAGCGAATTTATGTATGAGAAGATTTACACAAGCGTGATTATTGTGACGACACGCTAATTTAGATGGGAAAATTGAGTTTCGGGTTAGCTACCCGTTGTTTGTTGTAGTAAGGTAACAATGTCATGCGGCTTATAATAATCCAAGTAACGAAATACTGCTATACGCACCGAATTACGATATATTGCCTGACTAGCAATACGGGGTCTTACTATTGATATTATGTTCGTGTTTTGGTTTTCATACCCATATTCATATAACGGTTTTTATTTAACTATATACAACGTTATAAAACGTATTGTATGAAGTTTTTAACGACAATGGTTCGTATAATGATTTCGAAAGCGAAAGCCTATATTATGATTTTGACAAGGATTTGTATAAAATGACTTTGGCTATTTTATGGCCTATTACAAAGATTTGTACAAAATGAATTTCGGTAATAATTTTATACCGATGTTATATTGATGGATTTAATTAAAACTCTATGAATTCACTCGGCGTTATCGCTGGCCTTTTCTTTTAACATGTTTTATCTCAGGTACTTGAAGGTAATTCTCGGGAAGACAACAAGAATTCATGGCCCGCACTTAAATAATAATTTCCATTCAAATCTTTTGTAAAACTGTATGGAATGACTATGACTTGGGACCTATGTAAATTTGATATTTATGAATGGAAATGCTTTATTAATAAACGACGCGATTTTTATGCGTTGTCTATGATGCGAGTAATGTGCTATCCCGTAACACCAACGAGTCTTCCGCTGTATTGAATTGTATAAATTTGGGGGTGTTACATGCTTGGAGCAACCAGAGTCCAAATACCAGAGAACAATTTGGACCACCTGTTTTCAATAACAACAGTAGACAATGCATTGGAAACTATTGGTTCCGGAGTGTTAGCAGATAGAGATATAAGATTATCAGAATTCATAGCATTTATGAGACCCTCAGATTTCTTGCCTTTTCTAATGTGAGTTTTAGCACTAACAGGTTTTACTGTTCCAACTTTCTTAGGTTTTGGATTATTCGCGGGCACTACAGTGGGAGTATACCTATTTAAAGGGCACTTGGTTCCTACAGTAGTGTCGGTGTTCCTAGTTAAAGGACACGCTTGTGTTTTGGTAGCCTTTGTACTCCTAGTTAAAGGGCACGCATTCTTCGCTTTAGTGGGAGTGATCCTAGTTAAAGGGCACATATTTCCTACTATAGTGAAAGTTCTACCAGTGGGTCGCCACAACCAACCAACATGGGTTAACACTTTCCCAGTCGGTTTCCATTCTAATCCATTTTTCTGGGCATTCATCTCATTCACATGGTCAATAAGGCAAGAATCATGATGACTAGAAAATATACATTCATTGCAATTCCAACATTTCAAATTAGAATTCACAGTAGGCTTAGAACGCTGCACAACCGCAGAGCCTTTAGGTTTAGCTACATGATTCTTTTTATTCAATACAGAAATAACATTCCTAGGATGGGCTTCTACTTTCTTCTTCTCTTGACTACTAGATGGGGGCAAGATCCTATCATTCTTCTTGTTTTTTTTAAGCTTAGATCTTTGCGCCTTAGTAGTGGTGATTACTCCTGTAGAAGGCAACACGGGAATATTAGAAGCTTGTTTTGATTCCGCCTTATCTATAGTGACCAAATTTTGAGATGGTTTAGTCCTAGGGCCCTTATTAAATGGTGTGACGGCTATAAGGGTCCTTTTGATTGCACTAGAGGACGATGCTGAGACAGTGGCTGCATTATCCACAACATTCTTACCTTTTAGAGTACGAAGTGTTTCCTTTAACTCAACCAAGACCAGATTCTTATCACAAAATTTTTCCCTCAAATCAGATATTTCCACCGACTTTTGATTCAATTGTTCAATCAATGATTTATTCTGTGCAGTGGTATTGACACATGCGGGCTTTACTGAATCGGAGAGTCGTGTATCTTTCTGTTTTAAGTTATCAACTTTGGAAAAAATCTTGGAAACTTGATTATTTAGATCAAGTTTAAAATTCTCAGCGGCCTCAAGTACGTTCACACAGTTATGCTTCTTAGATTTCTCTATGTCTATCAGCAAAGATTTAGCAACTTTGTCACTTGGCTGACGCTGTTTTGGTTGTAAATTCAATCGAAAATTCTTTTCAAAGTTTGCATCATCGATATTAACACCTTCGTATGACGTTTCAAAGATTTCTTGAATAAATTGTTGCTTGCATTCAAGAAAAAAACAATGTGTTTGAATCTCATCAAAACGTCTTGAAAGCGAAGAATATGAATCTTGAAGCTTTAAAAATTCAGCGTCAGATTCGTGACAAGTACTATCTACCACATGATCCACATATTCAACATTATGCACAATAGAATCATTATCAACACTTTTATTCACACAGACGGAAACTATATCATGAGACATCACTTGTTTCAGAAGCTGATCATTTTGGCGAGAAACCCGTTCTATTTCAAGTAAATTGTTTTCATAAGCATCATCTATTTCATTGAAAACACGTTTAACTTCTTCTATTTCCAAATACAAATCTTGATCAAGATTACTAAGACAAGCTTTAACATTCTTTACAAACGAAACAATTTCATCTCGGAACGCAGCTCTAGTGTGCTCAAAGTTCCATTCACCTTCCGTTATGGCCGTGGCCGTCGTACGTTCCAAAATGACCTTATCAAAATCGGCTAAGTGTTGGTGTACCGCGTTTAAGTTAGCGGACGCCTTACTTACCGGTGGAAGTAACTTCGTTAAATCCGTTTTGACGAGTGTAGGAGACGTACTAGGAGGGTTTTCATTTGACAAACTTGGGGGCACAAGAACTGTTAGTTCAGCTAATTCCTTTTGTACGAGAATACGTGTCTTTTTAGAAAGTTGATCTTTATTATGTTTATCATAATCAATCGTATGGAATTTTGAAGACATTTTAGAATGAGTTTCTTCCATAAGTGACTGTGTCTCCTTAGAACTACGAACATAAGGTGCTTCTTTCGATTTGCCAATTATGGTCATATCATAAAGACCGAGAATATATTCCTGAGCTTGTTTTGCATAACCGGGATTAGGTGGTATATTTTGAAGACTTTTAAGTTCTAGTTCTTTAAATGATTTAGTTAAAAGATGAACCTTTTCTGTGGAAGCGTATTGTTTTAAAAGCTGTTGTTCCTTGAATTTAAGGATTTTGGTAGCATTAATTTATGATTCAACCTTTTTAGACTCGAGAGTTTCGAAATCCATTTTAAGTTTCTAAAAATCATTGACAACCGACTCTTTTGCTTTTAATTCATTGGAAAGATTAGCTTTTAATGATTCTATTTCTTTCAAGTGTTCAATCTTTTCAAAATAAAATTGGTCAAATTTAGAACATGTTATTTTCTCTGCTTGAGGGACCATTTCAAAAATTTTGACCTTTTCTTTATGCAACGCAAGCTCAGCAGTTAGGGTGGAATTGGTATCTAAGGATTGTCTGAGGGCCATATGCATTTGATCAATAATATGTTTAGGTACCATGACCAAATCATGTTGAGCATAAGATTCCATACATGTCGTAGCATTTGGTTGAGGTTCACTCAAATGTGTAGGATTGGGTACCACATCATTTGAGTTACTAGTTCCCGAATGCTGTTCGAGGTTGTCATTTTCATGCCCAACTTGATGTGGGTTATCATCATTACCAAGATTTGTTGTGGTGGGTACCTCACTGAAGACATCAGAACCGTAGTGAGAGAGATTAACAACGAGAGTAGCTTGGGCAGAGTGAATGTCATCACAATCCGAATCATATGCGTCAAGATCATCTGCTTGATAAGTTGCATTAGAAGTGGATACGACTGCAATGCCTTCAGTATCTGCTGCCCCTGGGTCTGCAAGAAATGCTAACTCCTCTGAATCCAAAATCTTTCCCTTAGACTGAGCATCAACAAAATACATTTTCTCACGAAACCACGCTTCATCCCTTCTCCTTTTCGGCTGAGTGCATTGCCTAGCCATATGACCTTGTCCTCGGCAATTGTAGCAAGTCACAACCTTTTGAGGACCAATGGGGCTTCCATTTCCATTAGCTTGAGCATTCACAGTTTTTTTAGGAGGTCCGTATGAATTTTGCCTTCCCTGAATAGGCTGCACTGTTACTTGACCATCTTGAACAGTAGCTTGTTGTCGAGGATTTGAAGAGGTGCGGAGCTGATTGTTTGTCGGTGGAAATACTCTAGTAGCAACAAGTTTTGACAAGTAGGCAGTGAGATGGTTTAGAAAATCAGCTGGCGTATCATTTGGAGTAAAGACCGGTGCTTGGATTGGTGAAAGTTCATTCGAGTAGAAAGCTTGTGCTGGTTGTGCTTCTAATGGAAAATATCCTTGCTGAGGAGTATAGCCCATTGGAGAAGTGTTGGCTTGTGATGGTGATGTCTGATATGGTGGTTGCTGTGGAAAAGACTATTGATGAACTCTTTGTTGAAATGCTTGATGTGGCATCATTGGTGGTTGATAAGATGGTTGATATGGTTGCTGATAGGTGTGTGGTGGTGGCTGCTGCAAGTATGATGGTTGTTGATAAGTATAAGCCATGTTTTGTTGAGAAGCATACATAGTGGATCATGAACTTGAGGTCTAGACAACCGAGCCTTGATAACATGGCATTCGTGTTGTTGAAGAAAAGCTTGAAGTTGATCCACATTGGTGTTATGCAAGTCCTTAGCCAATTTAACATCCGTCACGTACTTTTTCCATTCTGAAGGAAGAGTGTTCAAATACCTGGTGTTCAATTGAAACGTAGGAATTGCCATGCCATAGATATTGAGCTCATTCAACAAAAGGGTAAATCTCAGATAGTAGTCATTGAGAGTCTCCCCTGGCACATAGGCAAACTTATCAAAAGTATCATAAAGCTTACACTCTCGTTCTTGTTTAGTTAATGAGGTGCCTTGCATTAGAACACGAATTCTATCCCATAATTCTTTGGCAACTTTATGTTTGCTGACGAGTTTGTAGACATCTAGAGGAAGGGCTTGGAGAATGATGTTTGTAGCATACTTATCACATTTGTCTTGAATCTTCATATCTCCAGTCAATTCACCCGTTGTGCGAGGATGAGTAGTTGTACCTTCCGTCACTGTACCATAATCTAATGGTCCATTGAGCACCGATGCCCAAATGAGATGTCCATTCTCTTTGTTCAACATGTAAAGTTCCATTCAGGAAGTCCAATCCTCGTACATAGATTTTTCCAACATTGGTGGACGATTATCCGTACCCGAGAGGATGGACTTATCCGTAAGAGATGTGTACTCCATTTCGATAAGTTAAGATTTACAAATTTCATCGGTCAATGAAAGAAAGTAAATGTATTTGTTGTTTTGTGTTAAAGACGAGAAATAATGTTCAAATCCCCTAACTTATGTTCTCGAGAAACCAAAAAATCCAAGTCAAAATTACACACGATTAAAAATTTTCAAAAGTACGTTTTTGAAAAAAAATGTTGGATCGCAACACGTGATCGCAGTGGGGATCGTACTCAGATCGCACTCGTGGATCGTACTCTATGATCGTATTCAGATCGCAATCCTTGATCGTACTCAACGATCGCAGTGGTGATCGTACTCCCTTATCGCAACAAGTGGTCGCAATGGTGACCGCACTCCCTTATCGCAACAAGTGATCGCAGTGGTGATCGTACTCCCTTATCGCAACAAGTGATAGCAGTGGTGATCGCACTCCCTTATCGCAACAAGTGATCGCAGTGGTTATCGCACTCCCTTATCGCAACAAGTGATCACAGTGGTGATCGCACTCCCTTATCGCAAAACAAAAAAAAAATTGGTTCGTGTGATATTGGATCAAAAAGGGCGAGAGAATCAAGAACACAAACACAAAAACCAAACAATCATCCTATTGCTCTGATACCATTTGTAAGATATGTAAATCTTGCTTATGTTTTAGAGAGAGAAAGAGATTGAAACTTGGTAGAACCAAACACACTTTTAGAGAGAGAAATGAAAGAACTATGTGTAAAATTATGATGAGTCCACACCCTCTCCATCTAAGGAGAGGGTTTATATACCCAAGCCCATGAGATGGGCTTGGGCTTACATTGGTCCGTGGCCTTAGTCTTTGTGGACTAGGCTTTGCTAACTTTGTTTAACTTAATAACTAGAACTACGAGCTACTACTTAATCTATTGACGGAGTGAAGAATCTTCCTAAATACGTAAAAACGTATTTCCAATACTCATCCTCTTTGCTCTACTTGCCACCGTAGGCACCCCGGGCCATGTCGTCGTAACACTGACGCATGCTTCAAGTGTGGTCTTCTTGGCCATATCATGAAGGACTGCCGTAAGGGTGAGATGGAGGGCACATCGGGACATGTTGATACCAAGCCGCCTCCTACCACTGGACGTGTCTACACGACATCTCGAGATCAGGCCAACAAGTCTACAGGTACCATCACTAGAATCTTGTATATGTATGGTCAGGCTGCGTTTGTGCTATTTGATACGGGTGCTACTCACTCGGTCATTTCTACTGCTTATGCCAAGAACATTAGGATGCTCCCCATGCCACTAGATAATATACTGAGTATTTCCACGCCTTTGAGGGACTCTGTACGCATAACCCATGTATACAAGAGTCTTCCCCTAGAATTTGACGATAAGGTTCGTCTTGTTGACGCACTTCCGCTGGACATGAATGACTTTGACATAATTTTGGGCATGTATTGGCTATCCAAGCATCATGCCACCATAGACTGCCATTCATATCGAGTAATCTTCGGTGATGTTAATGCACCAGAGTACATTCACAACGGGTTCGTACCCGGAAGGTATGTAAAATCATATCTACCCTGCAAGCGCGTGCACTACTGTCACATGGCTGCGAGGGTTATCTAGCTATAATTCCAACATGGATGTTGAATCTCCATCAATTCAGGATCAACCAATAGTGTCAGAATTCCAATATGTATTTCCAGAAGAACTTCCGAGCATACCACCTGCACGAGAAGTGGAATTTAATATCGAGCTTATTCCAGGAGATGAACCGATCTCCAAAGCTCCTTATCGCATAGCTCCCATAGAGTTAAAGGAGCTAAAGGATCAACTGCAAGAACTTCTAGAACGAGGTTTTATTCGACCGAGCGCATCTCCATGGGGCGCACCAGTCTTATTTGTTAAGAAGAAGGACGATAGTATGCGTCTTTGCATAGACTATCGCGAGCTCAACAAGATTACTACCCGGAATAGGTATCCACTGCCGCGTATAGACGATCTGTTTGACCAAATCCAAGGGGCCAAACACTTCTCCAAGATTGATCTTAGTTCAGGCTATCATCAACTACGGGTTAAGGAGCAGGACATCGCCAAGACTGCTTTTCGTACCCGCTATGGCCACTACAATTTGTAGTCATGCCATTCGGCCTGACCAATGCTCCAACAGTGTTCATGGATTTGATGAACAGAATCTTCCATGAATTTCTGGACAAGTTCGTCATTGTCTTCATCGATGAAATCCTGATTTTCTTAAAGTACAAGGAGGAACACGAAGACCATCTTCGTACAGTACTACAGATTCTTCGCCAGAAGCAGTTGTATGCTAAATTCTCCAAGTGTGAGTTCTGGTTAGACAAAGTGGCATTCTTAGGTCACATTGTATCAGCAGAAGGAATCACTATGGATCCAACGAAGGTTGAGGCTATTACTAAGTGGCTGAGGCCGACATCAGCGATGGAAGTCCGCAGTTTCTTAGGCTTAGCTGGCTATTACCACAGGTTCGTGGAGAACTTTTCCCGCTTAGCACTACCATTGACCAAACTGATGCCGAAAGGGGAGAAATTCGTCTGGACTGAAGAACGAGAGAAGAGCTTTGAAGACCTGAAGCAGAAGCTAGTATCTGCACCTATTCTTACTCTCTCATCTGGTACGGGTGGATTTCAAATCTACAGTGATGCATCGGGGAAGGGACTTGGCTGTGTTCTCATGCAACATGGGAAAGTGATCGCGTACGCTTCACGGCAGCTTAAGCCATATGAAGAAAATTACCCTACGCATGACTTGGAACTTGCTGCAGTCGTATTTGCATTGAAGATATGGAGGCACTACTTATATGGAGAATCATGTGACATTTTCACGGACCACAAGAGCTTGAAGTATATCTTCACTCAACGTGAATTGAACATGAGGCAGAGGAGATGGTTAGAGCTGTTGAAGGATTATGACATTAATCTACAGTATCATCCCAGAAAGGCGAATGTAGTGGCAGATGCGCTTAGCAGGAAGTCCGGAATGATCAACGACATTAAAATTGAGGAGGAAATCATAACAGACTTGGAGCGACTAGACATCGAGATCATGGTACGTGGACAGCACGGTTACTGGGCTAATCTTAGAGTAGAACCCTAGTTACTCTCTAAGATCAAGGAAGCTCAGAAAGATGATGGAGAAATCTGGGCGATAGTTCAGAAGTGGGAGAAACAGACGGAATTCAGAGTAGATGTAGATGGTATCGTATGGCAGGGCACGAGACTTTGTGTTCCTGATGATCAAGAACTCCGGGAAGCCTTGTTAGTTAAAGCTCATAGCTCCCCATTCTCTATACATCCTAGTTCGACTAAGATGTACCATGACATCAAGCAGTACTTTTGGTGGAGTGGTATGAAACAGGATGTGGCCACTTACGTCTCCAAATGTCTTACCTGCCAGCAGGTTAAGATCGAGCATCAGCGATCTGGCGGTCTCCTTCAACCGTTAGATATCCCAGAATGGAAGTGGGACAAAATCACCATGGATTTTGTTACTGGTCTTCCGCCTACCAAGAGGAAGCACGATGCAATTTGGGTTATCGTAGATCGACTTACCAAATTAGCTCATTTCTTACCGATCCGCAAGGAAGATTCGGTAAGTAAACTCGCCGATACATATAGAAGAGAGATCATGAGACTCCACGGTGCTCTATCTAGCATCGTCTCAGACAGAGATCCTCGATTCACTTTGCGATTTTGGAAGAGTCTACAGAAAGCTTGGGGTACACAACTTAAGCTTAGCACGGCTTTTCATCCTCAAACAGACGGGCAGTCGGAGCGAACGATTCAGACATTGGAGGACATGTTGAGGTCATGTGCGTTGGAATGGACGGGTGATTGGGACGATTATATCTGTTTGGTAGAGTTTGCATACAACAACAGTTGGCACGCAAGTATCAAGTGTGCTCCTTTCGAGATGTTGTATGGCAGAAAGTGTCGTGCCCCAATCTGCTGGGATCAGGTTGGCGAGCGAACACTTGAAGGACCAGAGATCATAGAGATGACTAATGAAAGGGTCGCAGTAGCTAAGCAGAAACTTCAGGAAGCACGGTCACGTCAGAAGAGTTACGCCGATAAGCATCGTAGGGACATACATTTTAGCGTAGGAGATCACGTATTTCTTAAGGTTTCGCCGGCACGTGGTGTTAGACGCTTCGGGATTAAAGGGAAGCTCAGTCCTCGTTTCATCGGACCGTTTGATATCATTGAACGAGTCTGAAGATATGTAAATCTTGCTTATGTTTTAGAGAGAGAAAGAGATAGAGAGAAGGTGGATTTCACACAATTCTAGATAGAGAAAATGAAGATAACTATGTGTAAATTATGAAGAACCACTACCCTCTCCATCAAAGGTGAGGGTTTATATACCCAAGACCTTGTCATGGGCTTGGGCTTACATTTGGGTCGGCCTACACATGTTGTAGGCTAGGCTTGGTCTTGTTAGTTATATAAAGATAAATAACTAAACTACGAGCTATTACATGGACCATCGTTGGAGTGACCGATCCTTCTTAATACGTAAAACGTATTTCCAACAGAGTCGGTGAAGTATCTTACCGGTTAGCATTACCTCCGCAGCTTTCGCATGTACACAATGTTTCATGTGTCCTTACTCAGAGGGTACCAGTATCATCCCCTTCACATGGTTCAGTATCCACTGGAACAGATACGTGAAGATCTCACTTTCATAGAAGAACCCGAACGAGTTCTTGACAGACAAGAACGAGTCATGAGAAGGAAGACGATTCCATTCGTCAAAATCCTTTGGAGGGATCATACCGAGCGGGAAGCCACTTGGGAAACATAGGAGTCTATCCGGGCTTCTTACCCTCATTTCATATTTTGAATTCGGGTATGTTCTTCTTTTTCCAGTTTACTTTATCTATAATTCGGGGACGAATTATTCTTTTTAGGGGGGAAGAGTTGTAAAACCCGCATGCTTTTACCATGAATAGTACCCTTAAGATCATACGTACTAGATTAAAACTTTCCTTTTATAGTATGTTTACGTTCACGTATAAGAATTTTAAGTATTACGTACGTGTTAGAACACGATAAGTATTTATTACGTATGAACACACGATAATTATTCAAATAATAATTATAATCCCGAACATGCGATCATGAAATCATGAACGTAATTTAATCACGGGAAAATATTATTTACGTATATATATATTTATTACGAACACGAATAAATATATTAGGTCACGATCAATAATTAACTAGAACACATAAAACACGAACACGATAAAACACGAACGCACACTAAAATATTTAGACTCGAAAAAGGTACGGGTTACCCCATGTGGGGCCCCCTACCCGCGGCTACACCAAGAGGAATGGGCCAAGCCCATTTTGATTTTTTTTTACTAAAACAAAGAATTAGGAAATCTTGGTCATTTTTCACCAAACAGTAAAAATAACAAAAACCGTAAAATGGTTTTCTCCTTCTCCTTTGTTCTCTCTTGGCCGCCGGATATACAACACAAAAAGGGGGTGTTCGGTTTATTTTTGATCTTGAATTTTGTGCAAGCATCCGTGTGTGTTCATCCTTGATCGATCCACGCATTCAGTATAACCTTTTTAATCCTTTTCTTTTATGTTTTGATTTAATAAGTCACATACAATCATGATGTTTTTAAAAACTAATTAAAAACATTTATTAAAACATGTAAATGGTTATGGGGTAAATCAAAACAAGGGTTTTTAGGGGTGTTTGTTCTAGCCGACGCCTAAGCCGAGCCCTAAGGGGTCTCGGCTTGGCTTTGTAACCACCACCGAGACCTCATGGTCTCGGTAGGGTGGTGTGGGTCCCACGGCAGCAGCAAACAAGGGGGAACCCCAACTTGGTTTGGGGTATGGTGTTGATTACGGGTCCGGTTCATGGTTTCTAGTCACGATCTGGTTCATTGATTATGTTAAGGTTTATGATTTTAATAGTTATATGTTAAAAATTAAATTAATAAAACATGACATAATTAATTTAATTAACATGACTTAGGTTATAAATTTAATTATTAGATCAAGAATTTTAACCTAAGTATTTATTTTTAATTAGACTTTATAATTAATTAATTATTAAGAACCACGACTATAATTAATTAATCAACACAAGTTAGGTTATATTATTAGTAATTAATAATACATGTGTTAACCTAAGTATTTTACCTTATTTAATTAAAAAAATGATATATTTAATTAAATACTTTTAACCTATAGTTTATTTAATTTACATGTAATAATTAATAAACTATACCTTATAACAATATGACTTAGAAAATAATCAGAAAACACGTAAGCTTATATAATTAGCTTATTTACCCAGCTTATATCTAATTATGGAAACTTTCTATTTTTAGAAACTTATTTAATTAAGGCAGCTAATCTATTTATGGAAACTTTCTATCTTTAGAAACTTATCTATTTTAAGCAGTAATTCTATTTTTGGACACTTTCTATTTTTGGAAACTTTTTATTTTTGGAAACTTTCTATTTTTGGATACTTTCTATTTTTGGTAACTTTCTATTTTTGGAAACATTCTATTTTAGGAAACCTGCTATTTTTAGAAAGTTACTTATTATTACACAACAAGTATAATAATACATGAAATACAAGTAATACTTAATCAGAATAGACATAATGTAAAGATAAATACAGTATGAAGCTTTAAACACTAAAACAAAAGATGAACGTATAAAATAAGCTAAGACATGACATAAAATCAGTTACGTATTTAGTAATCAGATACTTATACACGTATGCATTTATGTAGCATTAGTGATACCGAAGTAGGACTCTCTCTGTTCGTCTTCTTCGTTCACTGGACATAAGGTACGGATTCCCGTCCTTTCAGTATGGACATTCTTTCCTTATTAGGATTTCCCCGTATGCAGCCAACTATTTTCCCGTAGTAAAAGTTTATATGTTTGATTGCTTATGTTTAATTTAGAATACCTGAAGCCATATATATGCATGACCAGTTTCACCTAGTTATGGAGGTACCATAACCATAACACTAGAGGCACTGGTGTTATGACTTCCTCACGGCGGAGTGATTGCTCGTGGCGTCCCTTCAGCTTTTGGCCATATTATTATATTTATCATGTGGGGCGTATGGGTGCATCCTAGTTGCATGTTTTTAGCAGATTACTCAGTGTGAATGTGGTGTGGGCCTTGCATCCTTCACAAGGAGCCGATCCCTCCTACCTAAACCAGTATATTAAATTAGAGGCATCCCCTCTAATTTGCATGATGAGGTCACCCCTCCAATTTTTCATGCACGGTGGATTTTCATGACCTATATTGGCTAATGGTAAAATATGTTAAATAGTTTTTAAAAGATAAACATAAGGCTTTCAAACTATAAAACCAGTTTTACTAAGACTTAACCGGGTTATCCAGGACTTAGTTTCTTTCGTTGTTATATGTTTATATGCTTATATTATTCATGCTTTATTGTACATCCGTGCACTGAGCGTATTGCTCAGCCGTTTTCCTTTTCATGTTCCCAAAACGGCAAGTACTCAGGGACGCTCGTAGACTTTAAACGTACGTGCATATGGACTGGAAGCTTTCTAGCCTTTCTTTACTTTATGCATTATCTTTACTTTGATACTCTTTCCATGGACATTGTTTAGTCCTTTCATTTACGGTACTTATGTTTGTGTGTGACGAGCTTTACTTTTTGGACTACCGATGTTTGATTTCGGTATTTCCTTTTATGGTCATGTAATTGTTGGGAATCTAAACTTATTAGATTCCCTGATCATTGATTTAAACATAATTAGGCTGATAGATAGTCCCTTGCCTGTGCCTAGGAGGCAGGCAAGTTTCGCAAGACTCACAGAGATCCAAGTCTCTGTGAGCAACCTCAGAGGAGTCCATGTCAGAGACATTGTCAGGGAAGTCGAAGATTACCTGAAGACATACTCATTAACTGTGATGGATAACAGCCAAGATGTATCATGGACTCTGAGGGGTTGAGAGTTAACAGGGGTGGCAATACCCTGATAACTCTCAGCACACTTTGGACATGCCATTTGTGTGTTCGAGACTATGAAGAATAAGGAAACTGTTTTTGACAACTGTTCCTTAAAGCATAATGGAAGACTACCAAGAATAGAAGGACATCATGTGACTGATGTGGGAACTTGTAAAAGCTTATGTAGTCGACATCAAGTACTGTTTAAGTCAAACTCGTAACACTATAAATAGGATGTGTATCCATGCATTAATGTTGAACACTTTGAGATATTAAGAACATTAGTGCATATAACTTAGTGAATCAAACAGCTACGATTGTATTCATAAGTTAGGGTTTATTGTTGTTCAAAGTGTGCACAACACATTGTCATCAAACTGTGTTATCCATAACACTTGTAATTCTTTATAATTAATTAATTATTAAAAACCACGACTATAATTAATTAATCAACACAAGTTAGGTTATATTATTAGTAATTAATAATACATGTGTTAACCTAAGTATTTTACCTTATTTAATTAAAAAATGATATATTTAATTAAATACTTTTAACCTATAGTTTATTTATTTACATGTAATAATTAATAAACTATACCTTATAACAATATGACTTAGAAAATAATCAGAAAACACGTAAGCTTATATAATTAGCTTATTTACCCAGCTTATATCTAATTATGGAAACTTTCTATTTTTAGAAACTTATTTAATTAAGGTAGCTAATCTATTTATGGAAACTTTATATCTTTAGAAACTTATCTATTTTAAGCAGTAATTCTATTTTTGGACACTTTCTATTTTTGGAAACTTTTTATTTTTGGAAACTTTCTATTTTTGGATACTTTCTATTTTTGGTAACTTTCTATTTTTGGAAACATTCTATTTTAGGAAACCTGCTATTTTTAGAAAGTTACTTATTATTACACATCAAGTATAATAATACATGAAATACAAGTAATACTTAATCAGAATAGACATAATGTAAAGATAAATACAGTATGAAGCTTTAAACACTAAAACAAAAGATGAACGTATAAAATAAGCTAAGACATGACATAAAATCAGTTACGTATTTAGTAATCAGATACTTATACGCGTATGCATTTATGTAGCATTAGTGATACCGAAGTAGGACTCTCTCTGTTCGTCTTCTTCGTTCACTGGACATAAGGTACGGATTCCCGTCCTTTCAGTATGGACATTCTTTCCTTATTAGGATTTCCCCGTATGCAGCCAACTATTTTCCCGTAGTAAAAGTTTATATGTTTGATTGCTTATGTTTAATTTAGAATACCTGAAGCCATATATATGCATGACCAGTTTCACCTAGTTATGGAGGTACCATAACCATAACACTAGAGGCACTAGTGTTATGACTTCCTCACGGCGGAGTGATTGCTCGTGGCGTCCCTTCAGCTTTTGGCCATATTATTATATTTATCATGTGGGGCGTATGGGTGCATCCTAGTTGCATGTTTTTAGCAGATTACTCAGTGTGAATGTGGTGTGGGCCTTGCATCCTTCACAAGGAGCCGATCCCTCCTACCTAAACCAGTATATTAAATTAGAGGCATCCCCTCTAATTTGCATGATGAGGTCACCCCTCCAATTTTTCATGCACGGTGGATTTTCATGACCTATATTGGCTAATGGTAAAATATGTTAAATAGTTTTTAAAAGATAAACATAAGGCTTTCAAACTATAAAACCAGTTTTACTAAGACTTAACCGGGTTATCCAGGACTTAGTTTCTTTCGTTGTTATATGTTTATATGCTTATATTATTCATGCTTTATTGTACATCCGTGCACTGAGCGTATTGCTCAGCCGTTTTCCTTTTCATGTTCCCAAAACGGCAAGTACTCAGGGACGCTCGTAGACTTTAAACGTACGTGCATATGGACTGGAAGCTTTCTAGCCTTTCTTTACTTTATGCATTATCTTTACTTTGATACTCTTTCCATGGACATTGTTTAGTCCTTTCATTTACGGTACTTATGTTTGTGTGTGACGAGCTTTACTTTTTGGACTACCGATGTTTGATTTCGGTATTTCCTTTTATGGTCATGTAATTGTTGGGAATCTAAACTTATTAGATTCCCTGATCATTGATTTAAACATAATTAGGCTGATAGATAGTCCCTTGCCTGTGCCTAGGAGGCAGGCAAGTTTCGCAAGACTCACAGAGATCCAAGTCTCTGTGAGCAACCTCAGAGGAGTCCATGTCAGAGACATTGTCAGGGAAGTCGAAGATTACCTGAAGACATACTCATTAACTGTGATGGATAACAGCCAAGATGTATCAGGGACTCTGAGGGGTTGAGAGTTAACAGGGGTGGCAATACCCTGATAACTCTCAGCACACTTTGGACATGCCATTTGTGTGTTCGAGACTATGAAGAATAAGGAAACTGTTTTTGACAACTGTTCCTTAAAGCATAATGGAAGACTACCAAGAATAGAAGGACATCATGTGACTGATGTGGGAACTTGTAAAAGCTTATGTAGTCGACATCAAGTACTGTTTAAGTCAAACTCGTAACACTATAAATAGGATGTGTATCCATGCATTAATGTTGAACACTTTGAGATATTAAGAACATTAGTGCATATAACTTAGTGAATCAAACAGCTACGATTGTATTCATAAGTTAGGGTTTATTGTTGTTCAAAGTGTGCACAACACATTGTCATCAAACTGTGTTATCCATAACACTTGTAATTCTTTATAATTAATTAATTATTAAAAACCACGACTATAATTAATTAATCAACACAAGTTAGGTTATATTATTAGTAATTAATAATACATGTGTTAACCTAAGTATTTTACCTTATTTAATTAAAAAATGATATATTTAATTAAATACTTTTAACCTATAGTTTATTTAATTTACATGTAATAATTAATAAACTATACCTTATAACAATATGACTTAGAAAATAATCAGAAAACACGTAAGCTTATATAATTAGCTTATTTACCCAGCTTATATCTAATTATGGAAACTTTCTATTTTTAGAAACTTATTTAATTAAGGTAGCTAATCTATTTATGGAAACTTTATATCTTTAGAAACTTATCTATTTTAAGCAGTAATTCTATTTTTGGACACTTTCTATTTTTGGAAACTTTTTATTTTTGGAAACTTTCTATTTTTGGATACTTTCTATTTTTGGTAACTTTCTATTTTTGGAAACATTCTATTTTAGGAAACCTGCTATTTTTAGAAAGTTACTTATTATTACACATCAAGTATAATAATACATGAAATACAAGTAATACTTAATCAGAATAGACATAATGTAAAGATAAATACAGTATGAAGCTTTAAACACTAAAACAAAAGATGAACGTATAAAATAAGCTAAGACATGACATAAAATCAGTTACGTATTTAGTAATCAGATACTTATACGCGTATGCATTTATGTAGCATTAGTGATACCGAAGTAGGACTCTCTCTGTTCGTCTTCTTCGTTCACTGGACATAAGGTACGGATTCCCGTCCTTTCAGTATGGACATTCTTTCCTTATTAGGATTTCCCCGTATGCAGCCAACTATTTTCCCGTAGTAAAAGTTTATATGTTTGATTGCTTATGTTTAATTTAGAATACCTGAAGCCATATATATGCATGACCAGTTTCACCTAGTTATGGAGGTACCATAACCATAACACTAGAGGCACTAGTGTTATGACTTCCTCACGGCGGAGTGATTGCTCGTGGCGTCCCTTCAGCTTTTGGCCATATTATTATATTTATCATGTGGGGCGTATGGGTGCATCCTAGTTGCATGTTTTTAGCAGATTACTCAGTGTGAATGTGGTGTGGGCCTTGCATCCTTCACAAGGAGCCGATCCCTCCTACCTAAACCAGTATTTTAAATTAGAGGCATCCCCTCTAATTTGCATGATGAGGTCACCCCTCCAATTTTTCATGCACGGTGGATTTTCATGACCTATATTGGCTAATGGTAAAATATGTTAAACAGTTTTTAAAAGATAAACATAAGGCTTTCAAACTATAAAACCAGTTTTACTAAGACTTAACCGGGTTATCCAGGACTTAGTTTCTTTCGTTGTTATATGTTTATATGCTTATATTATTCATGCTTTATTGTACATCCGTGCACTGAGCGTATTGCTCAGCCGTTTTCCTTTTCATGTTCCCAAAACGGCAAGTACTCAGGGACGCTCGTAGACTTTAAACGTACGTGCATATGGACTGGAAGCTTTCTAGCCTTTCTTTACTTTATGCATTATCTTTACTTTGATACTCTTTCCATGGACATTGTTTAGTCCTTTCATTTACGGTACTTATGTTTGTGTGTGACGAGCTTTACTTTTTGGACTATCGATGTTTGATTCCGGTATTTCCTTTTATGGTCATGTAATTGTTGGGAATCTAAACTTATTAGATTCCCTGATCATTGATTTAAACATAATTAGGCTGATAGATAGTCCCTTGCCTGTGCCTAGGAGGCAGGCAAGTTTCGCAAGACTCACAGAGATCCAAGTCTCTGTGAGCAACCTCAGAGGAGTCCATGTCAGAGACATTGTCAGGGAAGTCGAATATTACCTGAAGACATACTCATTGGTTGTGATGGATAACAGCCAAGATGTATCAGGGACTCTGAGGGGTTGAGAGTTAACAGGGGTGGCAATACCCTGATAACTCTCAGCACACTTTGGACATGCCATTTGTGTGTTCGAGACTATGAAGAATAAGGAAACTATTTTTGACAACTGTTCCTTAAAGCATAATGGAAGACTACCAAGAATAGAAGGACATCATGTGACTGATGTGGGAACTTGTAAAAGCTTATGTAGTCGACATCAAGTACTGTTTAAGTCAAACTCGTAACACTATAAATAGGATGTGTATCCATGCATTAATGTTGAACACTTTGAGATATTAAGAACATTAGTGCATATAACTTAGTGAATCAAACAGCTACGACTGTATTCATAAGTTAGGGTTTATTGTTGTTCAAAGTGTGCACAACACATTGTCATCAAACTGTGTTATCCATAACACTTGTAATTCTTTATTATACAATAATAAGATTACGTTTGAAAAGTAATACCTTGTGTTGATTAAGTTAAGATTAGGGTTTCTTGCATTGATTAGGGACTTTCAGTAATGTTTTAGACATTTATCCTTGTACGCTTTGATGACACGCTATAATTACGCGTGACATTCCATTATCAAAATTGGGTGTTACATTCTTTGTCAATAGATGATGGATTTAGGGTTAGGTTTAATATAAATTCTGTAATTTAATTATAAGCTTAGTTAGTGCTAAGAGTTATAAATGTTATGGGTAATTAATTAGACTAGTTGTGGTAAATTCGTTTTTAAAAATTGGGCAGAATTTTACGTCACTTGTGTTGATCATATCTGGAGTTTGGTAAACTTTATAAAGTCTAATTAGGTACTCACTTAAAGGTATTTGAATAAGATTTAGAACAAAAGAAACAAGAACTAAATTGGAGGTCGGGAAATGGGTCAAAAGTGGGTTCCAACAGTCGTAGGTCAAAACTGTTTTTGGAACAGTCTGTTTACAAATAATGTTTTGGGTTGGTTAGGTAATTAGGGATGATATAGGACATTCATATGAACATGAGACATTTTTATATGTTAAATGAAAGTTCTGGAGGAGGGCTAAGTGATTGGAATAGGTTAAGACCCTCTGATCATAATAAACTTTTGATATGTTAAAAATTAGGAAATTCTTGATAGGTAAAAGTATATATATATATATATATATATATATATATATATATATATATATATATATATATATATATATATATATATATATATATATATATATATATATATATATATATATATATATATATATATATATATATATATATATATATATATATATATATATATATATATATATATATATATATATATATATATATATATATATATATAGGGGCGCGCTATTTGCAGAACCTCTTTTTTGGTACAGACTTACAGAACCATTTCAAACCAATCAAAATTTAGTATCTATTTAATAGTTTTTTTTTTTAAATTAAAAGGGTATGATAGTCAAAACACTTTTTGATTTTCTTTAGCATTTTTAATTAAAAATATAATTTAAACTCCCTTGATTTTCGAAATTCATATTTCTTTTATTTTTATATTATTTTTTAGCAGCCATGTTTTTAGAACAATGTGCGTAAGGGCCTGTTAAATATTAGAGATTTCCATGTGCTTTTGGAGACGTCAAACCTATTTGCTATATCATAATTACATATATATTTTTAATGTCATTTTTCTATTTTTGAGATCTATCCTCACAATAAAAAACATAGACGTGTAACCTTTAAAAGTTTATGACAACCCAAAAACATATATAGTATAAAAAATTGATATCAAATAAAATAAAATACATGTACATGTATCTTGTTAATATAAATGTACAAAGCCTATTAAAAACATGCATGTATCTCTTCAATTTCTCGTCTTATTCATTTGAACATATGCGCACGGTCTTCCGATAACATATATGCACGAGACGTATGTTCGTAGACGAAAAAAATAATCTCTGTGTCAAAACAAAACAAGAAAATATCAATTTAATCATATTAAAATAATCCATGTGTCAAAACAAAACAAGAAAATACAATTTAATCATATTATCTAAAAAATCAATCGCTTGAATCAATCAAAATTACATATATATTTCTAGAGTACAACTTTTTAATATTTAAAAAATTCGTAACATACATGTACTTTGAAAAAACATACATGTATTTTTCAGAAACCATACATAACATACATGTACTTTCAAAAACATATATGTACTTTTCAGAGTATATGTACATTCCGTAGATGTGCACCTTCTAGTTACATAGATGCACGCCTTCTAGTTACATAGATGCACGCCTTTTAAAAATCAAAATACATAGTTAATCATGTTGCTTGCTTCGTACATCCTGTAAAAAACAAAAATAAAACAAGTTAATGATCTACTAGTCCCAAGAAAAAAAGATTGTAACGTACATCATGCTAATAGAACCTTAACAATATATGCCATTTTTATGTGCTTATTTTTGTTTTATCACAGAAACTACATGATTTCTGAAATACTATTGGCTAATAGCTACCATGTCACATATGACTGGGATTAGGGGTGTAGTTTCAAGTCATAGTTATACCTATATATAATATAAAGATATATATATAATATATATATATATATTATAGTATATATATATATATATATATATATATATATATATATATATATATATATATATATATATATATATAATATATATATATATATATATATATATATATATATATATATATATATATAATATACTATATATATATATATATATATATATATATATATATATATATATATATATATATATATATATATAATATACATATATATATATATATATATATATATATATATATATATATATATATATATATATATATATATATATATATATATATATATATATATATAATATAGTATATATATACATAAATATACATATACATATATATATATATATATATATAAATATATATATATATATATAGTATATATATATATATATATAATATATATATATATATATATATATATATATATATATAGAATCTGGATCATATGAGAACTTTTTAAAGTTATAAAAATGAGAACCAACCAAAATCTCACAAATGACACTGTATTTGAAACAATTTTAAAACATGATTAAGTAAAAACATAATTTTTAAAGATTCGATGGGCTTTCTTTTAAAAATTGCGAAATCTAAGTGATACACTTTAATTCGAAGGCTGTGATACGTATCATGTTTTGGTATTGTGTATCAAGTTATTTAGTGATGGTTGTGTATCAAGTGTACCAATTTATGTATAAGATATTAACTTTTTGAGATTTTGATGTATATGTATCACATTCTTAATTGTGTATCAGTAACTTATTACACACTTATCTGTTGTTTATTAGTCGGTAGAGTGTTTAGTTGTATAGTGTAGTATTACTAAAATGGTTATGTATCAATGTTTTAGTGGTGTTTTAGATTAGTTTCTTATTTTTATAACTTTAAAAAAGCTCTCACATTAACCTCCCTCTCTCTCTCTCTCTCTCTCTCTCTCTCTCTCTCTCTATATATATATATATATATATACTATATATATATATATATATTATATATATATATATATATATAATATATATATATATATATATATATATATATATATATATATATATATATATATACTATATATATATATATATATAGAGATGGGATCAATAGAAAACTTAATCTCAAAGAAAACCTAGAAAACCCTCTTTCAACCGTTGGATCAAAGGCTCCTCACCGTCCTTTTTTTTCAAAAACTACAGGGACTGTTTTGTAAACTTCTATTTTTTCTAAGGTTTCTTTTATAAATTTATATCATTACTATATAATGTTTGTTTTTTTCTCATTTTTTTCTTCTTTCTTTAACGACGTATCTTCTTCCCCGAGTCACCACCGTAACCACCTCTCACCACCATACCCACCGGCGTTCATCATCATTCCCCACGACCATTCCTGACGGTTTACCATTGTTCCCCACCATTCTACTCCCAGGATTCAATTAGATACATTATTTAAGTTGGAAAGAGTAAGTTTTCCTAGTAATGCATTCGTTTTTTTGTTCTTCTTGATCCAAGATATGTTATTATTCAAAGTTTATTACTATATTTAAAAAATGTTGCGAAAAATAGTAGATATTAAATTTGTGTTTAAGAAGCATCAACAAGATGTTTGAAAAAATGTGTCAACCAAATTTTATAAGTGTGATGCACATATGAAAACACATGCCTAGAACATTCAAGGGTTTTCAGAATCTGACCAAATTTTAATCGGCTAACTTCTTTATCCTCGACTTCAATCACCATTATCGCGTATTAGGACTTGAAACGAACTTGGTTATAGGCATTTACTCAGACGCGAATTAGGATACTCTGCAGAAATACTATTGTATACACTATACAGTGAGTGAACTTTCAGTTATCCTATTGCAGGCATTGTTAGGAGTTAAGTTTGACGTGTTTCAAGTTTCAAAAACCATATTTTAGCAAGTTGGAAAGAAGCTTGCCCGTGACCATGCCCGGAATGATTTATAATTAAATATAGGGTACTAAAGTTGAGTGTACAAAAAAGAAATTATTATTGACAATTGAATGCATTTTTTAGACAATTATCTCTAATAGCTATATAGTTCATTAATCTGGCATAACGCAATAAAGAAGTAGGATGCAAAAGGACGTTCTACAAATTTTTATTTATGAGGTCAATTTTTTTTTGAACGACAATTGTGGCTACATTGCCCCTAGCCCAGAAGGCGTAGCGAGCCCACACAACCAGGTTGGGTCCAGCCCAGAGGCAATGGACCCCTTCCCTTTACACACGCAAGAGGAAACCCCTATCGCCCTAGGCAAGACTCGAACTTGAGACCTTGTCTAGAGGAGAAAACCTCCATACCGCTAGACCAGAAGGTCTTCGGTATTTATGAGGTCAATTGAATAACCATTGTATGCTACAAATGTAAACACCTATATTTTTTTGACTTTTAATCGCAGTAATAAGTTTTATTGTGTGAATGATAGGTCCGTACAACACTTTTCTTACTGCACGGAGCAGAATAAAAAAATCTTTATGCTTCTGATCGGGGCTCTTTCAGGTGTGTTTATTCAACTTATTCCAAAAAACTAAATAAAATCTAAAATCATGATTATTGTACATGTTTACTAACAAAGTTTGTTAGTAAACATCAACTTTCATTTAGAAGTGGCGATGAAAAGGCTGATTTAGGAGCTATGCAAAGTAAATGTCCACCGAACATCCCCACTTGCATTATCAGAAGTTGTGAGGGATGAGAGCCTTATTGGACTTTCTATAGGATGGGGTGCAAGTTGTTTGAAGGTCATGTCGTCATCAGACACCTGATGTTTGAAACTTGGAAGGACATATAATACTTGGTGAAGACCATCAGCCATAATAGGAGTAACTTACTATACCAGATCGACCGCAACGTATACCCAACCATAAGGATGCACTACTCAAAATCTGTTACAACAATCATTTGCTTTGTGTATGGGTTAACTTCTTTTGTATTGACTGCTTGAAATCTATCGATCGTATCTCCTATAATAGTAGGCTTTCTCACACATAGCTAGTGTTTTAAATGGTACTACATTCTAAAGATTGTATAGTGTTTTGAATTGTTAAAAGTATATCTGCTTATTGCAATTTAATTCAAATCGAGTATTGCCAAAAGTGTTTTAGTGGCTTTAAAATCTAAAGAGTTAAGTTATATGTTGAGATTATGAGAAAAATAATTTGTTAAACTAACTATCCAGTTTCTTTCTTTATTCTTGCTGTAGGCAATGTCTGCATATGGTTTTGGGATTGTTCAAACGCTGATTGTAGATATAGATCTGATGCCCTTTTATATATTAAACATAACATATGTCCTTTTATAATTAAACATATACAATAACAGATGCTAGTTTAGATACAATTTCAGATTTCACTTTTTGACATGGCTTGCTATTGTTTCTCCTATAAACCATGTTTTGTACTCACTCTGTAATCTTTTGTTGTTCTTCAGCCTTCTTTTTCTCTCTAATTGCCTTTTTCCTTCCAGCTTTGATTTTGTTGTTTGCATCTTTAAACTTTGAAACCTCTCAGCTTTATTTTTTCCTCACCAGCCTCACACTTAACTTTTGTAAATGAGCAATATCTGGTATACTAAGGTCACGAGTGTTGGTACTAGCCCATATTTTTTGGATCAACAAGAGTTAGACCTGTAGATTGACATGAAACATTAGAACTACAGCAATAAAAAGTAAATCAGAAACATAGAACTGAACGAGTCAAAGAGGTATGTTACAAAACCAACATTAAAGTAATCTGGCGTATGTCTAGTATAGTTTATATGGGAGAAGGATTTTATTCCAAACAAAACATATTAAATTTCTTACATAATCTGATAAAAATACATTATTAGCAATAACTGATAGCAAACAATGCAGACCAAAAGGGAATTCCCCTATGTGCCAGCATACCACAATCTAAGTTTCTTATTCACTCTCTATCAAGGTGAAAGCAATGAGGTTTTCAAATAAAAAGAAGACAACGTGCACTAAAATTCAGCTAGAATGGTATGTTACCTTTATCACAATCACCTGAGTTGAAAAGAAAACATATTAAATTAATAAAAATTTCTCAGCTTCAAAAGACTTCTCGTGCGCGTGTATCATCTGGATGAGAAGACAAAAGCAAAATTATAATCTATATAAGGTCACATGATCATAACAAATAAGCTGAAAAGAAACCCCTAGTTTGGTTATAATCATAACTGTATTAAGTAGATAACATACAACTTTTAAAGGCCAATAAGAGAAGGTGAGATTGTTGCATAGTGAGTGAATAAAGCTATTAGGTCGGTTATATCATGAGGCTTCTCAAAAGCAGTTGAACCCTTCCCTAAGAAAATCTGATTTTATAAGGTTTCACGTTAAATTTTCAGCAAAATGCACTAATCATGCAAACTGATTCACTAAACATATACAAATAGATGCCTTAATATGTAAAACAATTTCCACTTGACTGGTAAGAAATTTAACAACAAACCTGCCACGACTGACTTAATTTGAACTTTCTAACATTAGAAGGACATAACACTTAGGTATTGTAACCAGTTTTGGTAGACTAATTACTTACCATATATAACATGGCTCATGTACTTTCGGAATATAACGTCGTGCTTGCGACTAAATTACTTGTGTCCGGATCCTGAAAATTTCAAAATTTCAGAAAGAATCAAGAACATTTACCTTGATCATTAATGTTTAAAAAGGAAGGTATATGGTTTATAAAACTATCAAAAATTCACTAGTTCTTGAAGTTTAAAGGAGGTGCAGTTAGTGATCTCCACAAGGAGAAAAACTCCTCAGCAAATACCTGAATATGTTAAAGAAACATGTTCAAGACTGCAGGAAGGCGGAGTCTATTATTGACCTGTTCAATGGAACAATAAAAATAAAAACCAATGTAAGAAAAAGAATAGATAATGGAGAAAAAATGATAATGAGCAATATGGACCTGTTCATGTGGAGGGATAACTTCTTGTAGTAACGAGAGGACCAACTCAGATGGGGTGGAGGCATATTACTGCTTGTACCGAATCATGTGGAGCAGTATTCTCGTTTCCCAAGAAAAGTACGAAATGACCCTGACCTCGCCATTATTATTTTATACCAATCTGAAATAATATCCAACAAGAACACAAATGCAAAACTTACTTTTTAACTTTCTAAGAAGATAACAAACAGATGGCCTGATTTTAACATACTGATGCTATTTTTATTTAATAAATAAATATTTAAATAGTCAGATTTCTAATTTACATGATACAATCTTATTAATGTATCTAATAGTACCCTAATGCCCTAATAAAATATAAAATTGGTGCCCTAATAAAATATAAAACCGGTGCCCTAATAAAATATATAACCGGTGCCCTAATAAAATATAAAACCGGTGCCCTAATAAAATATAAAACCGGTGCCCTAATATTACCTTCATATATACGCACAAAACACAAAGATTGATTCCTTAATACATTATTTTTGTTTTCATTCAGTGTCTGCAATCAATACAAAATATGCTTATTGAGACTTATAAAAGACACCCAATTTGAAGATGCAATAAACCATGCATCTTAACAAAGATTGATATAACAGACACATTAAAACCTAGTCAGTAGTAACCTGTGCATAAACACCAAACTAAGATCAATTAATTTTCTTTGATATTCATTCAAAAGCAACTTCTTTGTTATTTCTTAATCCATGAGCAAACATGAAGTGGTTTGACTTCTTATGCTAATAGCATAGCATTTATGAGTATGTAGAAAGTAAGTATCTTACCCACTGATAAACACCTACATGAGTCCCGTCTAAAACAGTTGCCCAATCATCATTCGACTTGAGTCTGCTCTTAACTATTAGAAAAATCTTTTACCTATATAGACATCAATTATAAGCCAGATTCTTAAATTTCTAGTCTTCCCATTACTTTGTAACAAGATTAATATTCGAGAAGATATTAGAACTATCAATAAGGAACCAACCTGCTTTGCTAGGGACATAAGTACGAATGAAGCAGAAAGAAGCCCTGAAACAACCTGTCAAATTCTCCAACTATGATATATGATAATTTTCTGTTGTGGCTTTTGATAGTTCCATTCCATGTATTTTTGCTGATGGAAAAACAAATGATGAAGTGAGATTATAAACATGTAAAGGCACATATGGCAGAATTTGTGAATTACATACCTTATACTTCTCTAAAGATAAAACGAAGTCCACAAACTATGATTCCCTGAATTTTCTTCAAGAGTGCACGTTCAACAACAACTAAGATTATTTCTACAAGTTTCATTGGCCGGGCGATTGAGCTTTCATAGTTTCTTGTTGTAGAATTTGTTTGCCGATGAACCTGAGCTGGCAACATAGACATTATCAGAGTGGTTACTGATATTTCAACTCTTATACCAATAAAATGTCATATTACACTTATGCATACCCTTTCATGAAAGGTGAGTGTCCATTAAATAGATCACACAGAATACTAAGGTTCATAAGTCAAAATTTCTATATATGTTAACATACAGTATACCCAAAATTGCTATATATGTAAACATACAGTATACCCAATTAACAGTCCATATATATATATTTACAGCTGCAGCTTATGGTTACCCCACACTTTTATAAAACAATCAGCTACCCTTTGCCATTGCTTGCACCTAGAACTAGTTATTGGACAACAGATAAGCTAATAAGCCCATAAATAAGATATTCAATCTCACCACAAACTGTACAATAATCCTAAAAAATTCAATCAAAATCACAAGAAATACATATCAAAATGCTAAAGTCAGAATTAAGGGAATGTATATTTAATCTTAATTTTTAGCAAACGAGCTTATGTAATTTTGGCTTGTTTTTCATAAGCTAAAACTTTCGGGCTTATTATGAGAGCAACCGGATTATATAAGCACTAATAATACTCAACTGATGCCGTAATAATAGTAATCGATGTCGTAATAATAGTCATCGATGCCATAATAATAGTCATCGATGCCGTAATAATACCCGTTCTATAATAGCTTCATTATTATCAAAACATAGAAAAATTTACAAGTTAGTTTACTTATGTTTCAATCTAATTATAATCAGAAGCTCGGAATGAGTTATAATATACCTTGATATATATTTCACTAATCGTCATCTTCTTCGTCGTCACTTAAATGAGTTCTAAGCGTCTAATTAGGCATAAAAGCACTCCACCAGGGGTATGTTTATACAACGAAAAACTAAGCCATATTTTGTCATAACAAACAAACGGATGCATTTAAAACCATATCCTGAAATGCTGATGCAATTACCTGTACATAGTTCGAGACGGAAAGAAGCAGCTTCACTCCAACCTTCTAGTTTGTAGCCTGTAAAACCAACAATCATACAAATTACACAACCATGCGTAATAGCAACAGACTACGATGATGTGGGAAACTAACTATCTACTAGGTGTCCAGGTGTTCCCAAAGTCTCAAAAAAGACCAGGGTATAAACCTCTTTAGGTGAATATCATGGAATGGCCAGGGAAATTTTCAGAAACGGCCACGGGAATACTAGTTGGGCTTTACACATAGCTTAAAAGGCTTGACCGGGTAACCTAACCCGTGTACAAATGCAAGAAAGCCTTTCTTCTAAACATAGCAGTAGCTTCCCACTCACACGCCTAACATCTCCTGAATGAAGCTTAAATTCCTAATGAATGTTGACGCCATTTTCAGACCAGTTTATGTGATGTACCAAAACGGTTGACGCCACATTATTACAAATAATAATTCAAACATATTTAAATAATTAGTGCTTTCCCGAATAGTTCTTTTTAAACCTACAAAATCATGATGAATGCCCCAATTTTACACAAAATTATAATCATAAGAAAGAAATAATAAAAAATTTATATATAACCTGAATACTTGCGTCCTTTTATCTGTGATTTGAGATGAGATTTCACCTATAACTGCTGATTTGAGCCGCGATTCCACATAATAGACGTTGATATAAAATTGAATATCTGTATGATTTGAGCCACGATTCCACAAAATAAGTAGTATTTTTATATGCTTGATAGGTTTGATGTGTTTTATATTGAAATTTTGGTTTTTTATGTTTGAAAATAATAGATTCGGTTCCGATCGGATGGCCGACGGTGGTGATGGTAGATTGGCCGACAGTGGTGGTGGTGGTGGATATCGACGATGGTGATGGTGGATTGGCAGACGGTGGTGGTGGTGGATAGCGAAGGTGGTGATGGTGGATTGGCAGACGGTGGTGGTGGACTGGTGGGAGAAGATTGTGTGTGATAGACCGTGTTTTGACGAAGTAAAAATGGATGGTTGGCAGATCCAACCCTTCCAATTATTTTTAATTTACATTTTCTACCCTATATTTTCATATGTTGCAAAACGTACCATATAATTTGTTTTCTAAGTTTTCTATGAAAATAAGGTTTTCTCTAGAACCCATCCCTATATATATATATATATATATATATATATATGTACATATATATATATATATATATATATATATATATATATATATATATATATATATATATATATATATATATATATATATATATATATATATATATATATATATATATATATATATATATATATATATATATATATATATATATATATATATATATATATATATATATATATATATATGTATATATATATATATATGGAGGCCTTAACAGTAGCTTTAATGTTGGAGAAAAATGTGAGATAAATCTAACACATGTAAGGTCATAGGGTTTTCTTTACATAAAATGTTATTTATTTAAGGGGGAGTTCGACCCATAGTTTGGGGTATGAAAAACGGGAGTGTTCTGAGTAAAATGATAACGAGATAGGTTATGAACTTAACAAGGTTAAGGGGCTTATAGAGGGGTGTAATAGGATACTTGTAGCCATAAGATGAGATTAGAATGTATAAGAGAGTTAGAAATCCATCATAGGTTGAAGAGCCATTTTGGTTTATTGGTTCATGTCTTTATTGTATGCATTGTTGTGTTAGAATTTGCTAGTGTGCGAGAACTTGGAGAAGCTCTATTAGGTGAGTTCATGGTCCTATTTTCACTAAGTTTTTAAATGTTTTTCCAGTATGGGATGGAGATGACACTTGTTACGTTTTAAATGTCTTAATACTATGTTTTTTTTCAATGAGGGGACATATATGTGCTAATGTGTGATATGCTTACTTATGTGTTTTGTTATATGTTCTGAAATGCGTTCTGAGTTCTTGTACACCGTCTCCTCAGAGGCAAGATATCTCGACGGGGATATTTTTCATCTTCCACATGGGGTGTGGGAAAGATCCGGATAGTTGTAGTGCATTGTTCTTATTGTGTGTTCTGATTGTTATAGTGTGTTTTGTGAATTGAGTTTTGTTGTAGTTGTATGTAACATGATTATCACATTATGGTCCATTGCTTTAACTTGTTTTCTTCAACTTATTTATAACGGTTGTCAAGGTTTCTTATGATGTTTTTGGTAGGTTAAACCTATGTTCTCACCAACTTTATGTTGACAGATTTTAGTGTCATTTTCAGGTGATGTAGTTGTGAGAGATGATGTTACAAGTGGCTAGAGTTTAGAAGCTGCTTGGGTGCATTATGGGGATTCCACTTCCTCTTAGATTTACTTTTGTTATTTGAATAAAGTGATATTGTTAGAAACCTATGTTTTTTAATGTTTGTTTATTTTTTTGTCTTAGGTAAGAGATAAGACTTGTTACCTACTTACCTAGACTCCTGCATTTTGGTTGAGATATTGTCGCGACATTGTGTCGCCGTTTATGACATTATATTTTCATTTTAGTTTTCTCTATATAGACACCATTTGTTGTGATGATATCCATACGTCTCGCCTCATGTTTCCGCCACGATGGGGTGTGACAGAATGGTATCAGATGTGTCGTCGTTTATGACATTATTGTATTTTAGTTTTCTCTATAGAGACACCGTTTGTTGTGATGATATCCATACATCTCGCCCTGTTTTTCCACCACGGTGGGGTGTGACACCTCTAAACCTAATACTAAATCCTTGATCCTCCTTTCAAGGTTTTGGTTTGTTCTTGTTCCCCTTGGTGGTTCGACATACATAAACCCTAATTAGGCTTTATGTGATTTTTGGGTAATCATCTTATAACGTTCTATAAACTGATCCTTACGCAATCCTTAATTAGGGGTTTGGATCTAGGGTTTCTAGTTACAATATATATACACTAGTTATTTGAGAAGTGAAGTTACCACTAGCATCGTGGTATGTTCGTATGACGTGTCGTGTGAGCAAACGATAGAGACGATAATTTAACCGTTAAGTTCAAGATCAAGATAAAGACCCATTATTTGATTTAATCAATTAATAAATGTTGGTTTTAAATTGTTTTTATTATGTGCTTAATCACGTATGTTATACGCTATCCATTTCGCTGCGTACTTGTAGTTAATGGTTTAACTAGTATTCTAAAATCCCAATAGTGGCATCACGAGCCAAATCGTATGGTATTCATGGGCTACACATAGAATGAAAACGCTAGATCCGCTTGAAAACTCTCCTTATTTATTTTCTATGACAATAACATGCATTCTTTCCATAGTGTTTTAATCTTGATCTAGATCTAATAAAATTGGGTAGGTTTAAAATTAAATCGGTTAATAACATATTATGATTGTTTGTTTATCCGGCTAAAAGACCTATGCAATCAAGTTCTTTGATGGATGTGGATGCCCTTGGTTATCAAAGGGGGGGGGGGGTCTTTTAGTTCTTCAACTAGGGAAGACTCAATTTGAGATCTCAGATCTTATATGTTACTCCCTCTGTTCCTAAATAAGTGTCCACTTTAATTTTTTCTGGTCTTTTTTGTTAAACTTTGACCGTAAATATTTATAGTTGTGTTATATTATCTTTAATGAAAGTTATACCAATAAAATTTCATTTAAAACTCAATTCATTCATATAGTTTGTATCAAGTGTTAACACAAACATAAATAATTATAGTCAAACTTGAAAAAAAACCAAAAAAAGTCAAAATGGACACTTATTTAGGGATGGAGGGAGTACTTCTTTCATATAGAGTCTGTTTCACCTCTACCCCCTTTTATGTCTGCTTTTATGTGCTTATTTGTTTTCCATTATGAATTGAAAAACTTAAATAATACAAGATTCTAATAATCATAAAACGGAACTCTACTTATATCGAAACTAGCTTTAAAACATGTCATATTAATTACACTTATTTTTCTTTGCGAATTGGCTATGTGTTATTTGTTAGAAATCGTTTTTGGAACAAAGGTTAATATGGACATACGATCTATGAAACTTGGTTTTATTATAAGCTAATTTTTTTGCGAAATCATATTATCACTCGAGTTGGGCTTACATACCGTAATGATGGCTTATAAACTATCTTCTCAACGACGTGGGTTGCAGGATTTAATTATCTTGTAATACTTAAAAACATCACCGTTTTGTGCTTTACTAATGATGTACTTGCTATTACACTATGTGTTCTAGTCAAGCTATCTAGGGTTTGAACGATCTTTAATGTTTTCCCGTGTCATATAGATGTTTTGGCATTTATATGATAATTATCCCAAGTACTTGTGCCTTCGGGCACATGAGGAGTAGGATGTAGGGTTTGATCATTCTTTACTTCTTTCCCGTGGTAATCACGCCTTAACTAAAGTTAACAAAAACCTTTCTTAACTTGTGCTAAAAAGATGGTTGCATGCATATTTTTACACACTTTGGACATTTTTTTTAAAACATATGTGATACCTATTTGAATCTTTAAGTCTATGGCATCGAATGTAAAAGATTATATAATTGGTTTTCACCAACTGGTCAGACCTAGGGTGAATTCTATACCAACGATGAATTTTGCCATAAGTCAGATCTATGTCAATTTTGCATGCGTTACATTGGTACGACTTAATTCGAGTTCCTGGTCAGATTCGGAACCCGAGGCATAATATGAGATGAAACATATTCATGACCTTATTATTTGTAGAACAAGTTTGCTTGAGATGTCCATTGGTACTCGTAAGAGTTGTGAGGAAACCCCATTCAAACACTCTACAACTATAAACTTTATGAATCGTGTCATAATTCTAAGAGTTGCACTTGTAATGCAATTAACGCTCGACGCTAACCTCTTGCCCTACTTATTATTAGTTGGTCAGACCTTCTAATATTAAGTGGGAGTGCAAGTGGGATCTTAGTCTTATTAGTAATTAATTGGGTAGTTAATTCTATTAAGAATTTAATTATCGAAAATACTAAATTGAACTTTATGTGTTCCGACTAATTGGTTTATTGCAACATAATTCGTAAACTAAAGTTGTTTTCTTATAGAAAAGAAACATAGTCTCTTTTCCTGGTAAGAAGAGCGAGACTTAGTCCTATCTCTTCTCATTAGTTGACAAGAATAAGATAGGATTATAATCTAATAACTATCGATTGTATTTAAACTTACTTATAATATTTCATTATCCTGATCAAGTTCTGAAATATTTGAAAGATAACGTATTTTGTGTATCTAGAGTACTTTTGTTTATAGCTACCAAAATAAATGACATCTTGCACTTGTCACGATGTATGAGTTTAAAGTGCCAAGAGTAAAAAATTTACTAGCATTTTTCTAGGTATCCTTCTTGGACTCTTGTTATTACTTAAAGTGCTAAATACCCTTGTATTATGCAGACGATAAAGGAGGAATTGCATGCTAAATAGTAAAGTTAATTGAAAGCATGAATGGCTAGTCCCTTATCTACACAAGTAAAATTTCATATACTTTTGTCAATACCTAAGTAAATGTATATTGGTAGGCATTTTTCAGAGATACGGAAGTCAATAAATTGCTGTCTACTTTCTACTGGTGATGTAACATTTATTATGTTGACAAATCGAGTGGGAGCATTACGGTTTATTAAAGAAATAATATTCATGGAATAGTTGTAAATTTTAGTGGGAGCTACAAGATTTATTTTCTTGTTTAGTCACCCGTATTATTTCGAACTTGCTTTGAAATAATTAATTACCTTCCAAATATGAATGAACAGTGCTTAAAGGAAAATTGCATATTATGTTGTATGATAACTGTAACACCCCCCAAATTTACAACACAGCGGAATACAACATTGGGGTGATACTTCATAATACAAGCTCACGAGTCACAGTAAACGTATTTTAAAAGAAACGTTTACCAACGTTGATTTCATCAAAAGATCAGAGTTACAAGGTCCCAATAAATTAAGAAAACTTATTTTCAAATAAGTTGCAATATACAATTTTTAATCTTTTTAAAATAAAAGATTTTTCATCCAATGTACAAAGTTCACCAAGTCCACTTCCTTTGATATCCGCATCCAATCCTATCCAAGCATGCCAATATAAACCTGAGATAAACATGCTTAAAAGTCAACAAAAATGCTGAGTGAATCCTTAGAGTTTATAAACGATAACTTTGAACACAATCTTAATAAACATTTTATTCATAGAAAAATCAAACTATGCTAGAGCCACGAACCGAACCTTAACCGTGTGCCCAACCTGGAGTGAGACACTCCCAATACTAAATACAATATATCCTCGTATGCTCCTCACAAGAAAACATACTCCGGACAGGTCGTTAGGCCAAAATAGATCTATTATTATTGTACCAGCGTTTACCGGTTATCGGTAATTAACGGTCCATGAAGGAAAGGTCACAACATAACACTCATAGCAACGTTCACACAATAAAACTACTTGTGTTCGATTTTCTAAAACAAGCATGTATCCCCCTCGCGGGTTTGTAAAACATAAAAGGATTTAAATGCGAGGCTATGAACACACCTTAGCCACGAGGTAAATGTATCACGGTACTCATAATTTGAGTAGAAACGGTAGTGGTAAGACGATCGCTGACGATATGGATGCCCGGGAAACATGAAAACCGCAACCTATCAAAATAAGACGCGCGTTAAGACTCGAACTCAATATCGATATATACTAAGTATAATATGAATTTAAACATTTTCAAAGTATTTATATTTCAAAACCATTGACACTAACCAAATGAATCCATACTAACCCATTTATTCAATAATACCCGTTTAAACACTTGTACACTTGAAATTGACCCGTCATACGACGGCAAGTCAACACAAGTCAAACTATTCTTATACCTTAATTGGACCAGTAGATAAGTCATTTATATAATGAATAAACACTTGAGTAAGTCACCATATCCAATAGTGAACACTCAAACTCACGTCACACGAGCAATGAACTAAGTGTCCAAATACCAATCAGCATGTACACTCCAAATGTACACACCGATCTACCATATCTAGACTTGTCCGATTCAGATGAAACTTGGTGTCAAGGTCACTTATAACCTGTATAAGACCCTGCCAAAATTTGAGCCAAAGTTCTCATTTTAAAATCCATCAGCTCGACACTTACTCGACTCTAAATTTGAGACAGAATTGTACATTTGTTTCATAAAACCATTTAGACCACTTTAAAAGTATTATTTGGACATTCCACATTTTAAACCCACTACTAGACTCATCATAATAAGTTTATAAATCTTAGAAACCAGTAGTATCATTTATCTAATCAAGCCTAAAGTCCCCGAGAGTCGACCCAAAATAAGCCACAATTTCGGATTATGCCAATTTGCGTCTCCCGGTACACGAATACTAAAACTAGCATAACTTTTGACCCGTAATGAGTTAGAAGCTCATTCAAGCGGCAAAACGAGCGTCTTTAAGATTACTAAAACAAAATCAAATGATCTCAGCCTATATCCAAACTCAAACCCACGAATTTATTAAATAAATAATCTCCCTAAAAATACCCTTTTCAAAATGACTCAATCTCTCATTTTTATCAACATGCATCAACATGCACCTCATTCTTACACCTAATCTATCATTCCTAATATCAAAAACAGACCCTAACACCACTTGATCATCCTAGAATTCATTTAGTTAAAATAATACATGCATGCACTCAAAATCCCCATTATAATATTAATAACACTATCACACACCCATAAAAATGGATCAAAACGTCTTGATCATCATGAAAGGATTTGAAAAAAATAATAGTTGTTGCATGTTTGTAAAAATGGTACCAAAATGATCACAATCCAATTTTAGGATTGGTTCTTACCTTGGATTATAAAGATTCAAGTTAAAAATTGAGATCAAAGGGTGTTTGTTTGGTTGTATCCCACGACAAAAGAAGAAAGAAAAGAAGAGAGAAGCAATTTTGGTGAAAAATTATGTGTATGTGTTTATTTTGGCCTTTTATATGGTAGGTAGAGGTAGTTTTTGCCAATTGTTCATTCTTGTGGACTAAAGTGTAAATATTAGTTAAAAAGCAGGAAGTGGTTACCAGTCAATTTTATAAATATTTATGAGAGTCGGGTTTCGTCATGGGTTCATAAAAAAATAAATTTCGTTGGTAAAATCGATCGTTTTAATAATTAAACGCACACAAAAGGAAATAATAAAGTTCGACTTGACTTAATACATAATAAAATAATAATTTTAGAAATATCAAATATCGAGATAACCGATATTAAAATATAATATTTGGGCATCCATTGGCATCGCGATCACTAATAGTCCTCGTCACTCGTCAGAACGTAAAAATAAAACGTTCAATATTGGTTTCAACTTAAATCGTCAAACGTAATAATAAATAACGTTATCATATACAAAAAAAATACTAGAAAAACAGAATCAAATTATGATCTTATTTTTACGGGGTTTACATCCTCACCACCTTAAGGGAGCACCGTCCCGGGGCTCGTTAAAAGGGATCACTTCATAGAAAATCTACTCGAGAGTACATAACTTCATCGAATGCATTAAAAAATTACTTAAAACAAGGTAATTGTAACTAATCGTACAAAATCACCTAATCACATGATCGCTAGGGAAACCTTCCATTAAAGGAGATTTCTTCGAAGCAGAAATCATTCGGAGTATACAATACTCCATCGAACGCACTACGTCGTAAATTAAAACATTGAATGCTATCACTAAGCACATATAATAACATTACATCATGCTTGCAAACTAACCAAGCCATGCCAAATCAACCAATTCAATCAAGTTAACTCATGCCTGCTAAATAGTCAAGCCATAATAATTATGAATATTTGACAGGATTTTCTGATAAGTCCAGTCAAAAGAAAGTTTGCACATTAAAGGATGTCCACGGGCCTGATAGCCATGGATGCATATCCAAAACGACTTTTCTCATAGGAGGGTGCTCACACACGGATCCATACCCAAAATGATATTACGGGTTGTTCACAAACGAATGCATACCCAAGGTAATATAGGTACGCGTTACCTTCCGATCAGACAACATTCACAATGCCGCCTCGAGCTCGCACAACGCACGAACAATCGACTTAAGCCAAAACAATATTACGGGGTGTTTTCACACGGATACATACCCAAAGTAATAGAGGTACGCGTTACCTTCCGATCGGACAACATTCACAATGCCGCCTCGAGCTCGCACAACGTACAACCCACTCGACTAAATCCAAAACAATATTACGGGGTGTTCTCATATGGATACATACCCAAAGTAATAGAGGTACGCGTTACCTTCTAATCGGACATCATTCACAATTCCGCCTCGAGCTCGCACAACATACGACCACTCGAGTAAGTCACATATCACATAAACACATAACAAGCAAAGGTTTTGCACATAATTTCTACTATGGCTATCTGTCGTTTAATCATCAACGATCAAAGGGGATCGAGTCAAGCACAAGGATTGCTCAATTGAATAAACGAATACGGCAACCAGGATTGTCTTTCATCTACCGATGCGCGGTCGGCAAACTTCAACTATCCGTCGCATACCGTTTTATTCCCTACAGCTTATGATGATAGACGACACCACTGGATCTAGTAGGATCTGACCATTGTGCTTGGCTCTCGCGCCGAAGGCTCTCCTTTTTGAACCATCCTTGTGTGACCCGACGTTGGTATACGAGTCAGCACTTTACGTTGGTATTCGAGTTCACAAGGCATAATAGGAACAAATCAAACACCTCGAATTCAAAACTCGAGTCTATGAAGATTCGTCCGTGACATTAGCTGACCGAACACATACGTTTCGGAGGGAGATGTCTTCTTCAATGGCCTCAAAGTTACTCAAACTCGGCTTTCCTCCAGTTTGGCAGTCTGCTGATCTTGTTAAAATTTCTTCTTAGTTTCGTTACGAGGTTACTTGGTAATTTGTCACCAACATGGTGATTTAGACGGGATTCACACGTTATGCATGACAAATAAAAGTATTTTACGGAAATATTCGGTCAAGGTTACTTTCGAAGTTAACACTAGTCGAAAAAGAATATGTCAAAGAATACAAGGAAATTTGGGATATGTTCTTACGGAGTCGAATCGAACATGATTACTTACATAAGGATCCACCATTTGAATGTGTTCTCACCCAAACATTTATTCAAAACCACAATTTTTAAAGGAAACGACTGATCTGACACGACGTGACTCTTCCTGAATTATGCATAGTTAGCTAGGCTATGTATAATTAAGGACTGAGCAACGACCCATTTAATACATCACGACTCTTCCTGAAATATGCATAGTTAGCTAGGCTATGCATAATTGAGGACTGAGTGATGACATATTCGACGCTAGTAAAAGAAACTTTATGATTATTGCACAACATACAAGATTATGAAAGTTTTTGACTTATTTTTGAAAATAAGTAAATCACGTGACATAGAAATCAGAAATTATTTTTACCCTGTTTCTATAAATACATCAACTATTTGTATATTCATTCTTGGGAAACATATTTTTCCTTCATCTTCTTGAAAAGAAAATATCAACGCAATTTAGTATTTAGTTCGATAAAATACTTTATATATTAATATATATTCTCGAAAATTTTTACATCATAAAATGACGCTAGGGTGGTTTGGAATCAAGGATCAATGCAAGTATAAAGAGAAGAAATCAAGAATCAATGAGACTGAATGAGATGAACGAGCAATATATTTGCTACTGAAATTGCTTGCACTATGAGTCAAGATACACCTAAGATATGTCAAGAGTTTCTAGGTAACAACGACATCTACGGAGTCATGAAATGAACATCGAGCATCATCACAATTGCTGAAAATTGAAGAACTGTCATATTCTCCATAATGAAGCCAAGTGTAGTACATGCGCTCCCCAATTATACATTCAGTATCTAGAAGGTTATCTCTACTGTTTTGCGTTACGCGCACATTCTACCATTTTTAGTTTCTAATAACAAGAGAAGGAAAGGTTGCAGGGTCCGTGAATGGGACAAAAATACAACATGCAACATATCCTTACTAACATGTACTAGAAAAATAACGATCTATATAAAATGGTCATATACCAAGGACATGATCAAAGGTGAACAAATGATAGGACTACTCAAGTCCAATGGTAGAATCGTGAAATCAGAGGAGATAAAGTATGATCAAACCATACACATCCAGAACGTTAGATATATTAATTATATATCCTTAATAGAAATAATACGAGTCTGCATGCGATGAAAAATCCACTTGCGTGTTCTAATTAATATCGTTTATCATATTGTAAAAGAGATTATTTTTACATATTTAAAATATGTTACATCATTGAAAACTTTCTATTTTTGTCATGCTTTTAACTTTATAAAGTTGTTGTTTCTGAAAAGTTATCATTTCGATAAAATTTATACTTTGCGTAGGTTCGGTTACTAGGTTACCATAATCGATAAAATCATTAGACTTAAAGATTTCTATACTTGTGTCAAAGACTTAAATAATAATTAGACTTTTTGTTTATATAATTACCCAACAAGACTTAAATCAGCCCATTTAACTTTAAAAATAACGTATGACTTATTAATAGATATATATGTATGTTTCCTCATGACTAACCCGTTATATTACATTTTCGTGACTCGGACTTTAAAGACATTTTACTAAAACATTATTTCAGAATTTTTTTTTAATTATTTTTACAAGTCTCGTAGCAACGTAAAACGACATTTCGAAAAACAATCGTGTTTTGCCGGATGGCTAAAACTGACTCGAAAGTGCTCGATTCGCTCTTTCAAAATTTATGTCAAGTTTTAATTAATAATTTAAAGTGTTTAAAATTTACACTTAAAGTGTATATTTTGATTTTTATTTAGTTTATTCATTATAACAAAACACAAGCTTTATTCTTACGTTAAAATATTCGTAAAAATAAATTTTATCTTATTTTAAAATTAACAATAAGTTTTTCCAAAATCTCAAACCTCCAAATACATGACAAGGTTTCCACCCACGAGCGTATATTATGAAACGTGCCAAAGTTTATATTTGACCTAAAAATCAATTTATATCATGTTTAAACCCATGTATACACGCGTTTCAAATCGTGAAATTTCTCAATAACCCTTTCAACTAATCTAAGCAAGTTTTCGACGGATCACATCACAGACATTTATCAACAACAAGTTATGTCGTGAAACAAATGATTATATTAGTAATAGAGATTACTTTAAATGATTCACCAAAAAGACCAGAGAGGGAATAGTTTCGCCTCCTTCATGCGTTCCTTAGTCGCGACTCAAAAGAGAAAAACCAAACCAGAACACAAACAAAATATAACCATGTTTCATATATATAGATATATATATATAATATCGTAACGTATATATATTACATATGTACGAGATTAACCATATCAGATGATAATGGAAACACCATTTTTTAGTATAAATAGTACAATCTAAAGTACGTTCATAGGGATGATTGAAAGGTGTAAATAGAGATCTAATGGTTCGTCAAAGAACGGTATCGTACGTATATAATTACAATTTATAACACGCAAGCATATGGTATAAAATATACAATAAAAGGCCTTGCACAAAGCACATAAAGAATCGGGAAGGATTGCACACGCGGATATCGGACATCGGTGAACGACTCGTGATAATTTTTCAAAAACAGTCATAGTCCAGGTCTTGAAAAATGACCTAGTTCGCTATGACTCGAGCTCTGATACCAATCTGTAACACCCCCAAATTTACAACGCAGCGGAATACAACATTGGGGTGTGTGACAACCGTGGTTTTGAGGTTCGTCACTTGGTCTTATTTTAAGGCTAATTTATGTGTGACTATGTGATTTGCGTGTTTACAAGTTTATTTTGTGTGAACGAGGTTGGTGTGGATATCGTATATGGGTATAAAGTACTCATAAGTAAATCGAGGAACGGTTATTTCATGTTCATGAGCTCACAGTTAGTGACTATGAAATGAAATGGTGTTATTTTGGTGTTTTACGTATACATATAAGTATTATAGTAAATCGTATTTTTTTACGATTTGGGGTTTAGCATTTAGAGTTCTCGGGTAAGGTGTTTAGTCATGTGAGTATTTTTCGGGATGGTTTTAAGTCATTTAGGACTTAGTTATAAAGTTTATTTCAAAATTTAAGATTTTTTTAAAACTGTATATTTTACGTTTTTTTCGGTATACGCGTAAAATTGACTAGTTTTACGGTTTTAAGGTTTCGGAGGCTTTAGGAGCTGAAATAAATTAAGGTAAATTAAGGTATTATTAATAACATAATAATAAGTAATAAAAATAAAAAAAATATATGAATCGGGTTTTAAACCGACTAGAAAAGAAAAAGAAAAGATAATGGACCAAAAGACCCAACTTGAGCCCAATTTGGAAAAGCCTTTTTATAAAACATTTAAATGTCATGTTTATATCACAAAAATCCGTTTTTCATTCTTATTCTCCCCTTTTGGCCGAATTTTTACAAACCCTAATTTAGGGATTCATCAAAAATAATTTTCTTGAAGATTTGAGGTAAAAATCTTGATTTAATTCTTATAGTTTTCATGTTTTATATCATTAAGGGTTCAATTTTTAAGTAATAAATTTATATGATGGGTTAGAGTTCTTAATAGATCTTTAATTAGGGGTTTTAAAACAATTAACATGATTAGGATAATGATTGGTGATTACTAGTGATGTTAATTAGGGTTTAATCATGTTTAAATTCGTTTTTAAAAACTGGGCAGATTTTTGAGTCACTTGTTTTGATCATACCTAGAGTTCTACATAATATCTTTTTGCTATCCAAGCATCCTTGGAAAAGTAATTGAGTTGGCTTTCAAATGCAAGAAACTAGAACTAAATTGGAGGTAGGGAGGTGGGTCAAAAATAGGTTACAACAGTCGGAGGTCAAAACAGTTTTGAAATCAGTCGGGTTTAATTTAATGTTTTAAGGTGATTGAGGTACTTAGATGTATATTTGAACCCTATAATGAGCATGGGAGTTGGTTTATATATTAAATAAGAGACCAGGGGTGGGGCTAAGAAAATGGATTAGGGTAAGACACCCTAATCATAACAAACATTTTGTATGTTCAAAATCAGTAAAATCCGGATAGACAAAAGTATATATATATATCGGGGCCTTAACAGTAGCTTTAAGGTTGGGGCAAAAGGAAGGAGTTAGCTAACATATGTAAGGGAATAGGGTTTCCTTTACATAGATCATGGTTATGGTTAGGTGGGCATTTGGCTTATAGTTTGCAGACCTAAAAACCGGGACTGTTTTGGGTAAAATGTTAACGGGACGGGTTATGAAGTAAACTGAGTTAAGGGCTTTATAGAGGGGTGTAATGAGATGCTTAGAGCATATAAATGAGGTATATATATATATGGGAGAAGGTTAGATGTCCATCATAGGTTGATGAGCCATCTTAGTGTTTGGTTCATGTTTTGATTGTGTGCTTTTGTTTGTTAGCTTTTTGCTAGTGCGCGGACTTTTGGAGAAGCTCAATCAGGTGAGTTTCATAGTCCCATGTCTTTTAATGATTTTGACTTCTAGATGGGATGGAAGAGACACTGTTTGGTTTTTGTAAGTAATGCTGTGAATATTTTTATGGTTTGTGATGGACTTGGGTGTACACTTATGTGATTAACTGGTATGTGATTCTTGATTGTCATTGTGGTTTGATTGGTACCAAGGGGATGTTGACAAGGCGGGGCGTTAGGGAGGTACATAGATGTGTGAGCATCTATGGGACCAATGGATAATGACAAGGTGGGGCCTTGGGATTGGTACATAGGTGTATGGGCGCCTATGGTACCATGGTGTTTGGTAAGGCTGCGAGCCTTGGATTTTGTTTGGAATGATTGATCTTGAATGTTAGTTGTTAATGCATATTTTTAGCACATTGTCCATATTTTTAGTGGTTTATGGTGGTTCACATCTTATTTTAATCTGTTTTTGGTTAGAGTCTAAACCTATGACTCTCACCAACATTATGTTGACGTGTTTTAGTATCTCTTTCAGGTGATATTATAGTTAAGCGTGAGAACATAAGTGGCTAGGATTGGAGTCGCGTAGGAATGCATTTAAAGGAGATCCCCATTCCTTCTTAGTTTATTTCTATGTTTTTTGAATAAGTGATACTTTATGGACACCTTTATGATGTTTTGTTTGTGGTAATTGTTTATCTTGGGTTAGAGGTAGGACTGTTACCTACTTGCCTAGACTCCTGCATTTTGTGGAGATATTGTCATGACATTTGTGTCACCATTTTATGACATTTCCATTTCATTTAGTTATGTCTATAGACACGCTATGTTGTGATGATATACATACGTTGCGCCCCATATTCCGCCATGTTGGGGTGTGACAGAATGGTATCAGAGCCAATGGTTATAGAGAATTAGGTTGCCTAATCTAGTAACCTAGTTTATAGCTTAAGGGTCCCTACATATAGGCGTCATAGGAGTATGTGTGCATTTTATATTAATTAAAGGTTTCTGGATGTTATTGGTTTTCACTTGCGATGTTTGTTAAGTTTTGACTAGTATGGGTTGAACCATAGTAGTTCATACTCAGTCACATGTTATTTTCTTTCGGTTGTGACTAGTGTAGGTTGAACCATAATCATCCACGCTAGTCATTGTTGTTTTTTTGCTTAAATTGTACATTATAGTACATAATTTGGTACATGGTAGTTTCTATCTTTTGTTGGGTTATTTTATGTACCTAAGGTATAGTATTTTTCTTTTGATGTTTAAGTCATGTTCCCTAAGAATCATGTGGTGGTTCGAGTTACTAGGAGTAGGTGGATATGAAGGATTTTAAGTTGTTTCCACTCTTATGGGCGACATGACTTATAACTGATTATGTTTTCGTTTTGGATTTAGTCTATGCTGCTTTAGCTAGACTATGGATTTATGTATTTCAAGAGTTTGACTATGTTATTTTAATGGATGGAGTTTTGGACTTTTTTTGGTTATGTGGTTATGAGCTTATGTGAGTTGATGGATATATGTGTTATGTGTTGTATTAATTCTTATAAGTGTCATCATAGGAAGGAGTGCATTGGGGAAGGGTATGGAACCCTAAGATTCAAGGATCTTTTAAGCTACTAGGAATGCATCATGTTCATATGATTAGATAATCAAAGCGGAATTAGAACAGGACACATTAACAAGGTGTTTGGACACAAAACATGAATTAAAACAAATGGATTGTTCATTATATTAACAACAAACAATCACTAGACGTGTATACACTGAATCCCACGTCTAGTCGACACACGCTTTTAGGTTTACATTGTGAATATAAGTTATGAAAAACCTAATAACCCTTGGTTCCTTTTATAGTGTAAGGACTAGGGTTTACAAGACATAAGAATGAATAAACATGTAAATCTTCTATTTAAATAACTATATACAGAATATATAATGCATATATATCCAAATAGAAGCTTTCAAAGGCTTCTTGTCTACATTTCTGTCAATGCTTACTTTGTACATGACAATGCTTAGATTGTACATGAAAACACTTGAGCCATCAACCTCCGATTTGCTCTTGTCAACGATTGTTTTGCTCTTGACAACGCTTAGACAAATGTCTTCATGTTTTCTTCGTTTTTGAGTTTCTGCCACATCAACTTTTTGACCTAACAATTTTCCCCTAGTTGATGTTGGCAAAACTCTATGTGTATCTCTTGTAAGTTGTACATGATATTCAAATTGCTTCCCCTCAAGTGTAACATGTATATCTTCCCCTTGTTGTCACATCAACAGGGAATTAAACAATGTATGCAATCTTGAAAATTTCCCAAACGTAGCTCTAAGTAATGATCTTGAAGAAAAATAACTATAATATTTTTGATGTAGAAGTAGAATAACCCAACCTTGTGTTCCATGTCTTGTACTATTCATGTGATGAAGAACTTATACCCATAGCAAATTATAAGTAGACCTCGATCACTTGTCAATATTCTCATCCTTTGTGAGACACTGAGCACGATAATGTAACTCCTTCAAGTGTTATGACAAGTCTTCGTCACCAACCATGTAAAGCACGAACAAGTTATTGTTAAGTCAATGGCTGACATCCACAACTTAATAATATGACAAAACACAAACTCGCAAAAATCTTCTTCAATCATCAAACTTACCATAAGAATTCTTCCCCTTAAGCCAAAACCTCTTCATGACGAATTTTAATGGAATAACATCTCCATACCATATGTAAAAGCTCAAATATGGATAACTCTTTCACAAGGCTATCCCGATTACATAATAAAATATCCATCAAATTCCCATGAATAGTTGCTAACTCGCATTAAAATTATTAATCCCTTTAAAATATCCGAGCCATAAATATCAACTTGATATTCTAAATAAAAGCAGAGATTCCATGTACCTTCGTGTGTAAATTCCTCCTTTTTGTGTGCTAAAAACGTACCAATTTTCTCAACAGCAGCCATTCTTTTGTCATCTGAGAACCCTTACTGTCCAATATCCTAACCAAATGCTTTGTCCAATATCGGATAACACCTAACAGCGTTTGAACAAGCCTTTTCTCAGACAACTCATGTCAACGCTCTCTGTCAGCGTTCGACTTATTCTTGTCAGCGTCAAAATTACAAACGTCAGCGTCAACCATAAACCCAAGTTTGTGGATACGTGATCTGTGGATACGTGATTACCAAAGTTTATATCCCATGTTTATATCCCAAGCTTGATAAATCACATCCCTTTTTTGTTAATATCTCACGTGATGTGTGTGTGTGTAACATGGGCATTAGCAATAAACGATCAGTAACATTCTAAAATTTTGAAAAATCAAATCCCTAAAAATCAGTAATACCCCATATCCTTCTCCTTGTAAACGTAGACCATATCTTTCACCTTTTTAAAATATCATTACGTTTAAATCATCAAAGGATATACGTGTAACTGTATACCTCCAAACTTGTGCTCAATAATGACAAACCGTGAATGAGTCTATTGTGTGCTATTCTCCATTCATGTGAATAGAATATTCACTTTCTTAACCCTTCGTGTGAACCCATGATAAATATCCATTTGAACACAAGATATTGACAAATCATATTCGACCATATCCACGTTTGCATGTTCAAGTTTAATAATAGAAACATCATACCTCCATGTCCTAATTACCATAGCTATATCACGTTACCATCTTTTCCTTGATACAGTATTAACGATTCCATATATATACCAAGCTGCTGCTTTTACACGAAGAACAGATCTAGCGTTTACAAAACCCTAAAAGTCCATATGAATTTACAACAACTTGGCGCTTGATCCTTGCACAGCTTCTAGGGTTCTAAAACAAACTCTAATAACCAAGAACATGATCATCATCATTAATACTAACCGATATCAACAGGGCTGCTAGTATGTTTTAAAAGATGAATCTAGGGTTTAAAGACCAAACCCTAAAAAACGAATTTTATCTCTGCAGCCAACTTCGACGCCTGATAACTTTTACTTGGGGATAAAACTTGACAATCCCTCTGGTGGATGTCTAGATATATGTGTATAGAACACACACAAGAAATTTCGTGACGATCCAACGGTCCAATAAAAAGTTATGACCTTCTGAATACTGCTGCGTACACAAAAACGTCCAGAAAAACCCTAGACGGATTTTTTCTTCTTCACGATACACGAACACCTTGTTGGTCCTAGTATCACGAGCCACGAGGCTCTGATACCAATTGTGGAATCCTAAGATTCACGGATCTTTTAAGCTACTAGGATTGCATCATGTTCATATGATTAGATAATCAAAGCAGAATTAGAACACGACACATTAACAAGGTGTTTAGACACAAAACATGAATTAAAACAAATGGATTGCTCATTATATTAATAACAAACAATCACTAGACGTGTATATATTGAATCCCACGTCTAGTCGACACACGCTTTTAGGTTTACATTGTGAATATAAGTTATGAAAAACCTAATAACCCTTGGTTCCTTTTATAGTGTAAGGACTAGGGTTTACAAGAGATAAGAATGAATAAACATGTAAATCTTCTATTTAAATAACTATATACAGAATATATCCTGCATATATATCCAAATAGAAGCTTCCAAAGGCTTCTTGTCTATGTTTCTGTCAATGCTTGTTTTGTACATGACAATGCTTAGATTTTACATGACAACACTTGAGCCATCAACCTCCGATTTGCTCTTGTCAACGCTTGTTTTGCTCTTGACAACGCTTAGACAAATGTCTTCATGTTTTCTTCGTTTTTGAGTGTCTGCCACATCAGCTTTTTGACCCAACAAGTTTTCATACGTTAAACACTTTCATTGCAAGCAAGTTTGTTATTATCAATCAAGTGAAAGTTTGTTTACATCTTTGTGTGTTCTTGTTTAAGTGTTAATTCCGCATAACACTTAGATTACTTTATACATAAACAAAGTTTCTCTACGTGTATAACTTGATCTAATCTCGTATACACAAGCTTAATCGATCTAAGTTTGGGATCAACGAGTGGTATCAGAGCTTGTTGAGAAACTTTTTGATCATAAAGAACACAAGAACCCTAAAATCACCAAAATCCTAATTTTCACAAAACCCTAAAAACATCATGTCAAATCCAGAAGTAACCTCCTCCTCATCCTTACCAAACATCAAGATTCCCATGCTTGATGCAAACAACTTTGAGCTGTAGAAGTTCAACTTTGAGCAATATCTGGGGATCTATGACTACGCTCTCTGGGAGATTATTGAATATGGAAACACATTCAATAAAGCTGAAAAGATTGCTAATGCCATTGCTACAAGATCAGCTGTTGCTGGATGTTCAGAAGTAGATAAGAAAGAAAAACCTGATGATGGTAGAGCTATGTCTGCTGAAGAAATAGCAAAGAAAAGGGTTGATATGAAAACCCTAAACATTCTGAAACTCTCTTTGGGGCAAGAAAATCAGCACAAATAGAGAGGTTATGAGTCTGCAAAAGACCTTTGGGCAGCCCTTGAAGTTACCTATGGTGGTAATGATGATACTAAGGAAGAGAAGAAGAAGCAACTCATGCATGAGTATGATGTTTTTAAGGCTCAACCTAATGAGAAGCTTAGCAGTGTGAGAAGCAGACTGCTTGACATTACAAGCAAGTTGTCCTTCACGAGGACACAAGTTGGTGATGATTTGGCAAGAGAGAAGCTGAATGAGTTGAAATTGCAAGTAGATTTTGATATGCCAAAAGTTGTTCAGATGTACCATGCTTGGGAAGATAGGTGTATGGAGAATCCAGATTTGACTATTTCAGACCAAATATGGGGTTTGGAGATTCTTCTAAGAGTATAGAAAGACTGCAAGGTAATTCTGAAACACAAAGCTAGCAATATTCTCTCAATGCTGAAAAGGGATAGAAGGGAGTTGTACTACATGCTACTCAGATGTCATGGAACAGGATGGACCTATAAAAAATTGTTGGGATTATCCTTTGAAGAGTTAGAGTACAAGGCTTATCCCATTTGGGCAAAAGTGCAGGAAGAGAACACTCTAAGACTTCTTTCTGATGAAAGGAAAGAAGAACTTGCAGAAGAGATGGAGCTTAAGAAGGCAATGATTGTTCCCAGACCTTTGAAGAAGGGAGTTCCTCTTGAGTTTCCTAAAAATATGGATAGATTGAATCCAAGTGAAGCTGTTATAAGAAGGAGCATAAAGCTCTCACCATTGGAAGCTTCAGATATGGTACAAGTGTTACCTCTTGATGCCAGAAACCCTATTATAAGCTATGAAGAAGATGAAAGTGGGTTTTGGAAGATTGGCAGGTATGGGAAAGATGTACACACTTTTACTACACTTATATCTCTCTTTGAAAGTGTTGATAGAGAAGACTTGGTAGACCTTTGGAGGTTGTTGGAGGCCAAGTATGAGACTGAAGCTCCTGCTTCAGTCAATGGAATAAAACTTTGGTCCACATTCAAAAGAATGCGTGGACCAACAGAAGAAGATCCTTCTGTTTGGAAGGATCTTGAGGATGATCTCAGTGGTCTTCAATGGCGTTTGTATTCACCTGCTGGTGTGTACTACTTGAGCTCTACAAAGTTTGTTGAGTATCTTCTTGTAGATGCTCAGTATCCCATGTCCAAAGAAGTTTTGGAGAAGATGAAGACAACTCAGCTGGAGATAGAGTATTCAAGTGATGTGGCCAAAGATTTGATCAGACATATTTATTACCAATATGATAAGCGTTGTAAGATTCCTCCTAGTACTTAATTTTTATTCAGAAACTTGATTACTAGAGTAGATATCAAGTTTAGGGGAGGACTGTTGGGAATAAAATGTAGCCAGTTCACTTGAGTGCTGATAAGAGGAAAATAAGCGTTGACAGGAAGAAAACAAACGCTGACAGATCAAGCGTTGACAAGAAGAAGTCAAGCGTTGATAGGTTGAAGACAAGCACTGATAGAAAGATATAGTCTACGTGTATTATGTTTCTAGTTTGTTTCTAGTAAAGATAAGTTCAACAATGTATTTTCTATATTTATCTTTACCTAGAATAGTTGATACGTAGACTCTTGTACAAGGCTTCTTATGTCTATAAAAGAAGACCTTTAGGTTATTTGTTTAATATAAGTTTTCATACGTTAAACACTTTCATTGTAAGCAAGTTTGTTATTATCAATCAAGTGAAAGTTTGTTTACATCTTTGTGTGTTCTTGTTTAAGTGTTAATTCCGCATAACACTTAGATTAGTTTATACATAAACAAAGTTTCTCTACGTGTATAACTTGATCTAATCTCGTATACACAAGCTTAATCAATCTAAGTTTGGGATCAACAAAGGGTAATTGAATAAGTATGGTGGCCAACATAGTTATACAAGTACCACAACTTCAATGGATTCCTAAGTATGATTGCATGAAAGAGGGTTAGTACATGCTTGTATAGTAGATGTTAGACGGATTTAAGTATATGTATCCCGATATGCCTATATATGTATGATCCCCTACAATTATCGATTATATCCTTAGGAGGGTGGCTAGCTCGCTTTTTTTGATATTAAACCTCCGTTGTAGCGTATTCTTTGAGTTTCGTATTTCACGTGTACGTTTTAAAATGGTGTTCTTGGTTTTAAGTCTATTGAAATAACTTGGGATTTCTTTTGAGATAATGAAATCTTTTGTGTTGGGTCTTACATTTCTTTTGGTCGGTATATATTGAAAAAAAAGGGACATGGAAATCTACTATAGATAGTTGGTTGTATTCGGTAAAATAAGCGTAAGGTGTTGGAGTCGTGTTTGAAACAAGATGTAACATAAGATTTTTTTTTAATCAACACTTATTTATTTCAAATTCTAAAAGACTTTCTTTAAAATAAAGCAAAATAAAATTTCTTTCTACTTAAATAGTTTATATAAGTGAGCTTAATCAATATACGTCATTTATAATTATTTATGCAAGACTAAACAAATTTCATGAAAATTTCACATACATTTATTTCTTTTCATTTAAAACGGATTACGTTAATTACTAAGAGGATTCTTTAGTTTTTTGAAAAAACAACTAGTATAAAACGGTTTTGGTCATAACTTATTCTTTTTTAAAGCTTTTTGGGTGATTCAAAAGCTTAAAATTATGTACTCGGAACGTACTTTTCAAATATGCGGGATGTATAGTCATGGTCAGCAGCTTGGTCTAAATGTTTGTACAAGTGTTGGGTTGAAGGTTGAGTTTTGAATAGTAGTTTTAAACTTATGTTTTGGGATGTTTAGGGTACCTAGTCTTTGAGTTGAGTCTTGAGATCATCTAGAGGGTTGTTTGTAGATTGTTTAAGTCACATAGATGTGGGGAGGTAAAGAAAAATATTCTTTTGGGAAATCGATTTTGCGCATGATTTAAATAATATGTCTTGGGGCGTAAGTTGTTTTTTGGTTGCCATTAAGTGTTTCTTAAATCATTTTTCGTTGTCATGAGTCATTTGAATTTGTACATGTTTCGGGTTGAGTTTTCCTTTTGAGTTTCCGTGGTTTTGGTCTGTTTTAACTGGTGCACGTGAAATGTCGTTAGTTATCCGTGGGTTTGATTCGTTGATCGTATCTAGTGGATTCAGGATGTAGTTTTGGGTTCGTATTGATTGGGAGCGTTGAGGTAGACATATGAAAGACTTGGTCGCGCCTACACGATTAAGTAGGTGGCCCTGAGAGAATGGTCGGAATGCCCTTAATGGGGATGAAAGAGTTAAAAGTTCGTAGACGAACTAATGTGGTCATGAGGTCTCTTAGGAGTGCCAAGGGAGATGAATATAGATTTGTATAATGTATGGATATTGCCACAAGTAACGCGCCATAGAGAGTGTTGGAAGGGGATATAATACCTCAAAGGTATTTATGATTGTTCGTAAGGCATGTAAGTTTTCCGAAAATTTCCTGAGATTTAGTAGGTTTTCCTATTACTGTGAGGTAGAACCATAAATAGAGCAAGTAGGAGAAGTGAGAGGAGTTATAGTTAGTGCCTTTCCAAGGAAATTGTTGATGGAATGATTTTAAGAGCAAGAGTTGTTAGAAATTGCAACGGATGCAAGGTAAAATTTGAGTTGCTTAGTAGTAGATTGGCTGTGAAAAGCGGTTGAGTGGTCTGATAAGAGGAAGTATTGGTCTTTTAGAATACGTGTAGATTTTCGCGAGTAGAACGAGGTAGAAATTTATTCGTATTGCTTCTAAGAGAGGGTGCAAGGAGGACGTAGTTGAAACTGCTAAGGATGTTGTATGAACGCTTTGGGTTTACGGTTATGATTTTGGCTTCGCCGAGGCGCTAGCAGTTTTCAGGAGTCAATGAACCGGGGGTGCATGACAATATATAAACGAGTTGTCATCGGGAGCATCGAAGACATCTTGATCTACTCAAATCTAAGAAGGAAAGTGAGGCGAATTATGAGTTGGTTTTTGAGTTGTTAGGAAAGGGAATTATACGTGAGATTTTCAAGTGTAAGTTTTAGGATTAAGTTGGCCAGGACGAGTAGTCAGAGATGATGGTATATCGTGGAACCAGCAAGGGGAAAAGTGAAGAAGGGTGAGGAAGTGTTTTGGAGGCTGAAGAGGTGGATTGGATAATGAGCAGATCTTGGAATTATCGGAAGGACTGGATGAATTCGCGAAGCATGACGATACGTGGAGCAAGGATTTGGATGTATACGAGAACGAAAAAGAAAGGCCGTTGTTTATACGTTGTGGGAACAAAAGATTTGGAAGAACTAGATAGACTTAGTTAGTGGATCTGGATTGTTATATCTGCCTAGAATGCTAGAGGCATTTGGGGTACGAGACGTAGAGAATGATCTATACAGATCATGAACGTCTCCAACACATATTTAATCATCTTGATTGAACATTTGGAAAAGGTGATGGGTGGAGTTAAGTGATGAAAGAAAATAGCAAGGCCAAGTACCATCTGGGAAAGGCAAGCATGGTTGATGAGACATGGAATAAGAAGAATGAAGTGAAGCTGAGACGAACTTGAACTATATGGATGACGTATTAGGGTGGTTTGGATGAAAGATGTAGGTTACACGAGTTGAGTTGTCTAAAGCAGAGAATGCGTCAACATGTATGTTGCGTGGCTTGGACAATCATATGGAGAAAAGGGACGTAGACTGTACTTCCTACATAGATAGGAGTATCTTAGAAAGGGCAATGTAAGGACGAAGTTGGTGAAAGGGATACATAATGGGGTGGAGGAATAAGTACGGCGAGAATTGGGTGATAGTTGATAGACTGACTAATTCATCTCATATTTCAAGAGGAATGAGAAGTCACGTAGTTAAGAAGTTGGAAGGACTGCGTACGGATGTGATGGAATAGAGGGTTTTGCGTAAAAGTTAGCCTAATAAGTATGGAATGCCTTATGAAGGATTATGGCAAGGGAAGAAACGATGGGAAGCAAGCGTAGTATACCATTGATAGACTAATGTTTGGCGTGAGATTTGGAGATAGTTGGAGAATGCATTATATATTAGGAAGAATTCTCCTACAAAGAGAGAGTCACCGGTGAGAGGGGCATATTCCCCATTGATGAGGATGTAAGGAATAAAGGAGGAAACACCTAAATTATAGGCTGAATACGGGATATAAGATGGTATGGAAATTAAGATTGTGGAGAGACAAGCGAAAAGTAGTATGGAGGAAGAATGATTCGAGGGAGCAAGAGGTTGTGAAGATAGTTGGGTGATATTGAAGAGAAACCGTTTGAGCAAGAGGTTAGTAGTCACGAACAATGGAACGTCCACCTAGAGAAAAGGTGTAACACATGTTAGTATGAAGGATGGTTAGTTACTTGGTGCCGAGCATGGGAAAGCAAGGATGAGGTGGTGGTTATGACATGTTTCTTGTGAATATTATGGGAAGCTTTTGGTTATGCAATCCTGCATATACCATTGGATGTGTTTAAGGTTGGGAGAACTTCCGAATGATGGAAAATGCGTAGAGGATAGAAGCCGTTAGGTATGGTGATAGGAATTGTAGTAGAAACTGCTGGAGTTAATTCACAGGAGATGAGGTGGATCACCGTTACAGTGGGATGAAGTTAGAAGCGGCCAACGTATTGGACCAGAGGTGGATCGGAAAACTATGGAGGTGGTGGCAGTGAATAAGTAGAGGTTGAAAATAGCAAAGAACCGACAAGAGAGCTATGCGGATAAGAGGCCTAAGCCGTTGAGATTTGAAATAAAGTTATGCTAAAGGTTTCACCATGGAAAGGGGTGATGCGGTTTGGAAAGAAAAGGGAAGTTAGCACCTTGATTTGTGGGTCCATTTGAAATCCTTGAAAGATTGGGCTAGTGGCGTATAGGTTGAGATTACTGGAGGAATTGAGTAGTGTGCATGACGTATTTCATGTATCAAACTTGCGGAAATGCTTAGCAAGAATTGACTTGCAAGTACCGTTAGATGATATTAGTATGGATACGAGTCTTCGTTTTATCGAAGAGCCGATAGAGATTTTGGGTCGTGAAGCTAGGACGTTAGATAAAAAGGGTAATATACCGTAGTTATGGGTAGATGGAATTTGGAACATGGACTAGAGTTCACGTGGGAACGGGAAGGATTTATGAGGAGCAAGTATCCTCAGCTAATTGATAATGACGATCCTAAGGAGTAAATCTTAGGACGAGATTTCTATTAGGAGGGAGTGATGTGACAACCGTGGTTTTGAGGTTCGTCACTTGGTCTTATTTTAAGGCTAATTTATGCGTGACTATGTGATTTGCGTGTTTACATGTTTATTTTGCGTGAACGAGGTTGGTGTGGATATCGTATATGGGTATAAAGTACTCATAAGTAAATCGAGGAACGGTTATTTCATGTTCATGAGCTCACAATTAGTGACTAGGAAATGAAATGGTGTTATTTTGGTGTTTTACGTATACATATAAGTATTATAGTAAATCGTATTTTTTTTACGATTTGGGGTTTAGCATTTAGAGGTCTCGGGTAAGGTGTTTAGTCATGTGAGTATTTTTCGGGATGGTTTTAAGTCATTTAGGACTTAGATATAAAGTTTATTTCAAAATTTAAGATTTTTTTAAAACTGTATATTTTACATTTTTTACGGTATACGCGTAAAATTGACTAGTTTTACGGTTTTAAGGTTTCGGAGGCTTTAGGAGCTGAAATAAATTAAGGTAAATTAAGGTATTATTAATAACATAATAATAAGTAATAAAATGAAAAAAAATAAAAAAAATATATGAATCGGGTTTTAAACCGACTAGAAAAGAAAAAGAAAAGATAATGGGCCAAAAGACCCAACTTGAGCGCAATTTGGAAAAGCCTTTTTATAAAACATTTAAATACCATGTTTATATCACAAAAATCAGTTTTTCATTCTTATTCTCCCCTTTTGGCAGAGTTTTTACAAACCCTAATTTAGGGATTCATCAAAAATAATTGTCTTGAAGATTTGAGGTAAAAATCTTGATTTAATTCTTATAGTTTTCATGTTTTATATCATTAAGGGTTCAAGTTTTATGTAATCAATTTATATGATGGATTAGAGTTCTTAATATATCTGTAATTAGGGGTTTTATAACAATTAACATGATTAGGATAATGATTGGTGATTATTAGTGATGTTAATTAGGGTTTAATCATGTTTAAATTCGTTTTTAAAAACTGGACAGATTTTTGAGTCACCTGTTTTGATCATATCTAGAGTTCTACAAACTCTTATTTTTCAATCCAAGCATCCCTGGAAAGTTAATTGAGTTGGCTTTCAAATTCAAGAAATTAGAACTAAATTGGAGCTCGGGAGGTGGGTTAAAAACCGGTTACAACAGTCGGAGGTCAAAACAGTTTTGAAATCAGTCAGGTTTAATTTAATGTTTTAAGGTGACTGAGGTACTTAGATGTACATTTGAACCATCTAATGAGCATGGGAGTTGGTTTATATATTAAATAAGATACCAGGGGTGGGGCTAAGAAAATGGGTTAGGGTAAGACCCCCTAATCATAACAAACTTTTTGTATGTTCAAAATAAGTAAAATCCGGATAGACAAAAGTATATATATATATATATATATATATATATATATATATATATATATATATATATATATATATATATATATATATATATATATATATATATATATATATATATATATATATATATATATATATATATATATATATATATCGGGGCCTTAACAGTAGCTTTAAGGTTGGGGCAAAAGGGAGGAGTTAGATAACATATGTAAGGGCATAGGGTTTCCTTTACAGAGATCATGGGTATGGTTAGGTGGGCGTTTGGCTTATAGTTTGGAGACCTAAAAACCGAGACTGTTTTGGGTAAAATGTTAACGGGACGGGTTATGAAGTAAACTGAGTTAAGGGCTTTATAGAGGGGTGTAATGAGATGTTTAGAGCATATAAAAGAGGTATATATATATGGGAGAAGGTTAGATGTCCATCATAGGTTGATGAGCCATCTTAGTGTTTGGTTCATGTTTTGATTGTGTGCTTTTATTTGTTAGCTTTTTGCTAGTGCTCGGACTTTTGGAGAAGCTCAATCAGGTGAGTTTCATAGTCCCATGTCTTTTAATGATTTTGACTTCCAGATGGGATGGAAGAGACACTGTTTGGTTTTTGTAACTAATGTTGTAAATGTTTTTATGGTTTGTGATGGACTTGTGTGTACACTTATATGATAAACTGCTATGTGATTCTTGATTGTTATTGTAGTTTGACTTGGTACCAAGGGGATGTTGACAAGGCGGGGCCTTGGGGAGGTACATAGATGTGTGAGCATCTATGGGACCAATGGATAATGACAAGGTGGGGCCTTGGGATTGGTACATAGGTGTATGGGCGCCTATGGTACCATGGTGTTTGGTAAGGCTGGGAGCCTTGGATTTTGTTTGGAATGATTGATCTTGAATGTTAGTTGTTAATGCATATTTGTAGCACATTGTCCATATGTTTAGTGGTTTATGGTGGTTCACAGATTATTTTAATTTGTTTTCGGTTGGAGTCTAAACCTATGAGTCTCACCAACATTATGTTGACGTGTTTTAGTGTCTCTTTCAGGTGATATTATGGTTAACCGTGAGAACATAAGTGGCTAGGATTGGAGTCGCGTAGGAATGCATTTAGAAGGAGATCCACGTTCCTTCTTAGTTTATTTCTATGTGTTTTGAATAAGTTGATACTTTGTGGACACCTTTATGATGTTTTGTTTGTGGTAATTGTTTGTCTTGGTAATAAGTGTGTAAACACTTATCCTTTTGCCACTAAAATCAAGGAAAAACAAGACCTAATCATGTGTTTAATATCATAAATGTCGGAATTACGCGTGGTTTTGTGTTTTGTGTGATAAATAGGTACAAATGATCAAAAGAAGAGAAAACACGGGATTTCACGGTCAAATAATGAAGAAAAATCCAAGAAAGAGACGAAGACAAGATCAAAAGTCCAAAAGTGTGCAAAGAGCACGAAAACCGATGAAAACCAACACGAGAATTGAAGAAATATCAAGAGCCAAGAGTCAAGATCGCGGATTTGTTAAAGTTTGAAGACAAGTGGGTCCCACATTGTAGCAATTGGGCTCAAAAGCCCAATATTGGACATAAGATGAATAATTTTTGGATCCAAGCCCAATAGGCCCAATTATGTTTGAAGGACGGATGAAGGAAAATAAGACATGGGCTTAATAGTCCAAGTTTGAAATTAAGGAAGTTAATATGGGCCTTATTTACCCAATAGGGTTTTCTACTTTTCCACCGGTTACAATAAAACAAAAGGGTGATAAGATATAAACGTTTTACTCTTTGGTCAACCCTCATTTACCCACATTGAAACGTAACAAACCACCCATATCTTTCACACGTTTCATTTACTCTCTCTTACATTAAATATGTCGATATAAACTATGTTCATCTTCCCCATCTCACTTTTCTTTTTCACCCACAAAAACCAGTGAAAACCACTATTTACCAAAACCCTAATTAGGGTAAAAAAGCCAATTAACAAGAGGGTTTTAATCCCACGTGCTTTGCACAACCTTGGAAATAAATTCCCAACTTAATCGGAGCAGCACGATGGGGGAAACAGCTACGTGGCATCCCAATCTCATCTCTGATTGGTCCTCACACATCACACCCCATCAATCATCCAATAAGATGAATCCACCTCATCACCAAACTAGCACAAACAAACACAATTATCAACATGCTGGCGATCCGCGTGATAAGGACTCATATCCATCGTTTGATCAAGAATGAAGAAAGAGAGAACAAATCAAGGGCCAAGATCTCTCACCGTGCTCACGAAGGAAGCCTAGAAGGTTCGGGGGATCCTTATATAAACCCCCATTCTTCATGTAATTTTTAATGATTTTCTTTATTTTAATTTTCAAAAATAGATTAATTAGGTTTCATGTAATTTCTCTTTTTCAGTATTGTAATTTGAATTTTATTAATGAAAAGATTTTGTGTTTCAATTTCGAATCTATTTTAATCTCCAGTTCTTTTTAATCTGTTAAAGTTATTTTGTTTAATGTTCTTCGTTGGGTTTTGTGATAATATATAAAAAAAAAAAAAAAAAATAATAATAAAGAAAAGTAGTTTATATACTTCCCCTACTGGGAAGTAATTTTAAAAGGTACTGTTCCTCCGAATCAGTTTGGTTCGATTGGTTTCGAAAGAAGGTGGTATGTATTTAGTTTGGTTCGAAGATAATAATTAGTTGAAGTTGTTGACGGTTGTTTGGCGTTTCGGTTTTAGCTCGCTCAGCGCGACGCTACATCTCAACGGTTTTCGCCTTCAGGTTCCTTAAATTCTCTTTTCAGTTTTTCTAAGTTTCTAATTATCTGATATTTTTGTTTGAAGTTATATGAATCTGTTCATGTTTTATTTGATGTTGCTTTAGGATTGATTAGTATTATTTAGTTCGTGTTTAATTTGCATTGGATTAAAAGCTTATTAAATCTGCTTATTTAAATCTGCTTTTATCTATTTAGGTTCAATTGAAATTGTTTTAATCTGCTCAGTTTGGATTCTGTTTACAAGTAGGATGTTTGGATCTGCGTGTTTTAATCAGTAGCTTATTAGATAATAAGAACTTTCTGTTTAGAGTAGCTTAATTAGCTTATTTGTTACTGCTTGTTTAGTATAGCTTAATTGGATTTCAGCTTAGTCTTATTTTCATAGCTTATTTAGGATTCTGCTTAATTGTTCGGTTTGGTTTTGAGCTATTTGCATTGTATTAGCTTATTTAGAACTTAGCTTATTTGCATTAACAGCTTTTGGTATTTAGCTTATCTAATTTCTGCTTAGCTTATTTAGTATCTGCTTATTCGGTTTTGGATTTGCTTATTTTGGTGACTGCTTATTTGTGCTGCTTATCACCTCAGACCCAATTGGTCTGAGGTTGTTTTACTGTCCAAACAAAAGATTCAAATTCCAAAAAGTAAGTTTTAAAAAAAAAAAAAAAAAAAAATAAATTAGCATAATTCGTCCCTCTCAGGACTCGAACTCGTGACCAGTCGCATAACATCCCAACGCCTCAACCAACTGAGCTGGACACCTTTTTGTTTATTAGTGCACAATAAATTCTTAATATAGGATATTAATTAGCTGGCAGTTTTTTTAATTAGCTTAATAATAGTTTAATTTTATTTAAATTTTAAAGTAATTAAATAGTAAACTTTAGTTTTCAGTTTTCAAAAATAAATAAAAAGAAAAAAATATATTTTATTTAATTTGGTTTTAAAATTAGTTTTTTTTTAGTTCAAAATTAATATAGGTTTTATTTTTAAAATAGTATAAAATAGATTATTTTTAAAATAGATTATTTTTAATTAAGTATTTAGTTTAAAAAGTTTTAAATAGATTATTTTTAAAGTAAAAGTTATTTTCATTTTTATAGATTTATTTTTATAATTTTTAGATAGATTAATTTCAAATAGCTTTTTATAGATTTATTTTCAATTTAATAGTTTAAAATTAGTTAATTAATTTAGTTTTCATTTAATATTTTTCAATTAGTTTAAAAATACCTAAAAAGAGATTGTACCAAAAACGAATTAAGTTGAAACGTAAAAACGGAAATCAAATTCGAGTCGAATCGAGGATAAAACGAACATTCATTAAAAGGATTAAAAATCCTAAGTTTCAAATTGGCGCCGCTGCCGCTTCGCTCGTACGATTGACGATTTTTCGTGAAGACGTTTGGATTTTGGGATCCGTTCTTCTTGAACGTTAATTTTCTTGCACAAAAAATCAAAAACACAAAAAAATCAAAAACATAAAATTACAAAAAAAATTAAAAAAACCACAAAGCAATTTCTTTCCTAAGAATTGCAACAAAAAAATTAAAAAAGCAAAAACGTAATACGTTTTCCTAAACGTATTACACCAAAAATATTACGTATTAGTGTTAATTTTTCGATTCGATTTCTTTCGATTTTTCTTGTGAATATATATTTTTCTAAAAAATACAAAAAGATTTTTCTTTTACTATATTATATTACGTAGCACAATAAATTACCTACTTATCAAATAAAGCCTTAGTTGGGATTTCATCACCTAACTATTGTATTCGAATCCATAACGAGAAAAAAGGGCAAAATAGATAAATACTAGTAAGACGTTTGAACTCGACATATACAAACTATAAGGTGGGTATAAGGCGACGCGCTATAAAAGGCCGTCTAAGGAAAAAGGTTTTTAAGTGCTTTGTGCCACCTCGTTTCCCCGCTTGCTTGTGCGTATATTGAGAGGGACGACCGATTATTGGTTTGCCAACTCAAGTAGTACTTACGTATATATTTTTGTAGATTTTTCTTATTGCTCCTCGAGAGGAAAAATCCTTTTCCTCTCAAAGTCGACCGAGGTCACCTACCTCATTCCAAAGTTTTAATTGTATGCGCACTCGCGCGCGTACATACATACCGAGTGGTGTACCAAACTCTTCCAATTCTTCCAAAAAGAAGAAGAAGAAGAAAAACAAAAAGACCGTCATTAAAGCCGATCCCGAGAATCGAGCTTTCGACAATACGATGGCAACGGATAATCGACCAATGATTGAGATTCTACAATCTCACGTTGAAGGAAACGATGACGCGATTGTGGTGCCGAATATTGGAGCTAATCATTTCGAACTTAAATCGGGTTTTATTCAAATGGTTTCCGCTACACCATTTTTAGGCCGAACTAATGATGACCCACACGCTCATATCAAACGTTTCATCCAATTAGCTAATACCGTCAAATACAATGGGGTGCCCCAAGAGGCCGTTCGCCTCCAACTTTTTCCTTTTTCCCTCGAGGGACAAGCCCGGATTTGGCTTGATAAGGAACCACCCCAAAGTATTACCACATGGATCCACTTAGAGACCAAGTTCATTAACTACTTTTTCCCACCATCACGGACCACTTCCTTAAGGAATGAAATAATCAATTTTGAGCAAAAATATGGGGAAACGTTTAGTGAGGCTTGGGATCGTTTTAAAGATCTTTTGAGAAAATGTCCACAACACGGTTTTACTAAAGTTCATCAAATCAACACGTTTTATAATGGTTTAACTCTAAACGACCAAGACTCACTTAATAGTGCCGCGGGGGGCAATATTCTTATGAAAACAATGAACGAGGCTTGGGCCATTATTGAGAACAAGGCTAAAGTACAAACCAAAAGTGTTAGGGCTAATATGGCAAGTGCTAGTACGAGTAATAGTGAGGTGAATGATCAAATTAAGGAGCTTACTTCAATTGTGAAAACCCTTGCTCTAAGAACCGACGCCCTCACTACACATGTTCATGCCGTGAAAGAAAAAAGTGAGACGTGTGAGACTTGTGGTGGACCACATTCTTACTTTAATTGTGACAAGGTTTACAATGATCAACAAGAAGTTTATGCTTATAATAACAATGAACTTGATCGGATTCAATTCAAACCAAATGTTGATGTTAACCATTTGTCTTACAAGTCTAATAACTATTTGGCTCCCCCGGGTTTTGTAGCACCACAAAGACCACCCCCACCCGCCCAAAATAGGAACCAAGCTCCTCAACGGGGTAATTTTCAAGGAAGTTCTAATCAACGGGGTTTTAATCAAAATCAAGGGAATTTTCAAGGGCAAAACCAAGGGTTGAATAATCAAGGATATAATAACCAAAGTTTTCAAAATCAAGGATTTAATCAAGGTTCTAATCAATATCAAAACCAAGGTTTTAATAATCAAGGTTATAATCAAATGAACATGCATAATCCTCAAATGGACTTGGTTCTTCAAAAATTATCCGACCATGAACGAATGATGAGAGAGATGCAAGAGCATACTCGACTAATGCAAGAATCGAATGATAAGAAGTTTTTGACTATGATTCAAACCTTTCGTCCCCAAGGTGCCCTTCCCTCGAACACCGTGACCAATCCTAGGGCTAATGTTAATGCTATCACTACTAGGAGCGGTAAGACCACCGTAGAACCTTCCCCACCTAAACAAGGACCCGAGATTCCTTCTTCTTCGACACAACCTCCCTCTTCTTCCACTTGTGACATACCTCCCGTTATGCATTCGTCTACACCTTATGTTCCACCGATACCCAAATTTTATACCCCACCTTCGGTTCCAAAACCGGTTCCTTCACCTTCTATTTCTACTCCTCCTCCTCCTCCTAAGGATGTGAGTGAGCAATCCACTCCAAAGCCTTCATCTCAACCCAATATACCTTATCCCTCAAGGTTGCGGAAAGAGAAATTGAAGAATAAAGATGATATTCAAGTTTCGAACTTCCTAAAAATGTTCAAACAATTGAATTTTAATATCACCTTTGCCGAGGCGCTCGCTCACATGCCTAAGTACGCTAAGATGTTTAAGGATCTTTTAAGTGATAAGGAAAAGTTGCTTGATATTGCCAATACCCAATTGAATGAGAATTGTTCCGCGGTTCTTTTGAGAAAATTACCGGTTAAGTTAGGAGATCCCGGTCGATTCCTTATTCCTTGTAATTTTCCGGGTGTTGAGAATTGTATGGCCTTGGCGGATCTCGGAGCGAGTATCAATCTTATGCCATTGTCCGTGTGGAAACAATTATCTTTACCCGAGCTAGTCCCCACCCGTATGACATTGGAATTAGCTAACCGTACGGTTGCTTATCCGGTGGGGATAGCCGAGGATGTTTTCGTAGGAGTCGACAAATTCACTTTCCCCGCCGATTTCGTCGTCGTCGACTATGAAATGGATCCCCGTGTTCCCTTAATTGTGGGACGACCCTTCTTGAGAACCGGGCGTACATTAATCGATGTAGCCGCGGGTGAACTTATCATGAGGGTCGGGGATGACAAAATCGTCTTTAACATGGGTAAACTTTCCAAACTTCCCAATGAGCCCGAATCCGTGAATTTCATCGATGTGCTTGACGAAGCATGCGAAGAACATTTTCATGAGGCTTGTAAGAGCGGAATTTCTCCTTTACCTCATGTTGAGACCGTCGCTTCTATTGCTCCTTCATTGACTCCATTTGGAGAAAGTGACTTAGATGAGTTTGAAGCTAGCTTAGGTCCTCTCGAGATTAACTATGATAATTCTCCCACCAATTGGGATGAAGACATTCGTACGATTGAGAGACTTCTCAATGAGGACAATATCTCTCCACCCACTCCAAAAGAAGTTACAAACAATGATCCTAATTTGACCAAGCCTTCCATTGATAATCCGCCGGATTTAGAGCTTAAAGATTTGCCGTCTCATCTAGAGTACGTTTTCTTAGAGGAGGATAATAAGTTGCCCGTCATTATTGCTAAGGACTTAAAAGAAGATGAAAAATCCCGACTTATAGATGTGCTTAAGAATCATAAGAAAGCAATTGCTTGGAAAATCTCCGACATTCGCGGAATTGATCCTAATTTTTGTACTCATAAAATTCTCATGGAAGATGACTTTAAACCCGCGATCCAAAATCAAAGAAGGGTTAATCCAAAAATTCATGAAGTCATTAAGAAAGAAGTTATCAAACTTCTCGATGCCGGAATGATTTACCCTATCTCGGATTCGCCATGGGTTAGTCCCGTCCATTGTGTGCCTAAGAAAGGCGGAATCACCGTTGTTTCCAACGAAAACAACGAGTTGATTCCTACTCGACTTGTAACGGGTTGGAGAGTTTGCATTGACTATCGTAAACTCAATGATGCCACTCGTAAGGATCATTTCCCTCTTCCTTTCATGGATCAAATGCTCGAGCGTTTAGCGGGTAATGATTTCTATTGTTTCTTAGATGGCTTTTCCGGATATTTTCAAATCCCTATCGATCCAAAAGACCAAGAGAAAACCACATTCACTTGTCCCTATGGAACATTTGCTTACAAAAGAATGCCTTTCGGCTTATGCAATGCTCCCGGGACTTTCCAAAGGTGTATGATGGCGATATTCCATGACATGGTTGAAGAAACTATGGAAGTCTTTATGGACGATTTCTCGGTATATGGTGATTCTTTCTCTTTTTGCCTTGCTAATTTAGAACGTATGCTCCAACGGTGTGAAGACACTCGTCTCGTTCTTAATTGGGAAAAATGCCATTTCATGGTAAAAGAAGGCATCGTCCTTGGTCATAAAATTTCCAAAGCCGGTATCGAAGTCGACCGTGCTAAAGTTGACGTCATTGCTAAGTTACCTCCACCTACCATCGTCAAAGGAGTTAGAAGTTTTTTAGGCCATGCGGGATTTTATCGACGTTTCATCCAAGATTTCTCGAAAATAGCTCGTCCAATGACTCATCTCTTAGAAAAGGATGCTCCTTTCATCTTCTCTCAAGAATGTCTCGACTCTTTCGAACTTCTTAAAGGTAAATTAACTAAGGCACCGGTCTTAGTCTCTCCAAATTGGGAGTTACCTTTCGAGCTCATGTGCGATGCTAGTGATTTCGCGGTAGGAGCGGTTTTAGGTCAACGAGTTAACAAACATTTCCAACCCATTCATTATGCTAGTAAGACAATGACGGGGGCTCAATTGCATTATACCACTACCGAAAAAGAGCTTTTAGCTGTAGTGTATGCTTTTGAGAAATTCCGCCCCTATCTTGTGCTTTCCACCACCATCGTTTACACCGACCATTCCGCCTTGAAATACTTGTTGACCAAGCAAGATGCTAAACCGAGACTCCTTCGTTGGGTTTTGCTCCTACAAGAATTTAAAATTGAAATTCGTGATAAAAAAGGAGCGGAAAACCTAGCCGCGGATCACCTTAGTAGACTTGAGGATCCGTATCAAGGGGAATCTCCAAATCAAGAGATTAATGAATCCTTTCCCCTTGAGACCTTAATGTCTATTAATTCCAATCTTGATGATACCCCATGGTTTGCCGACATTGCAAACTATTTGGCGGGTGGTGTTCTTATCGAAGGGTTATCGTCCCAACAAAAGAAAAAATTCTTCAAGGACGTTAAAACGTACTATTGGGACGACCCTTATCTTTTCAAGCAATGTGCGGACTTAATCATTCGTAGATGTGTTGATGGGCCGGCGGCTTTACAAATCCTTGAAGCTTGCCATAAAGGACCCACCGGTGGTCACTTTGGTCCTAATTATACCGCTAAAAAAGTTTTCAACTCCGGATTCTATTGGCCCTCCATTTATCATGATGCACATGAAATGGTTAAACATTGTGATGCTTGTCAAAGGCAAGGCAAGATCACACATAAAGATGAGATGCCTCAAAATTTCATCCAAGAATGTGAAATCTTTGACATATGGGGCATCGACTTTATGGGGCCGTTTCCATCATCGAAGGGTAACAAGTACATCCTCGTAGCCGTTGACTACGTCTCAAAATGGGTTGAAGCAAAAGCTTTACCTACTAATGATGCGAGGGTGGTTGTTAACTTCTTGAAACAATTGTTTGCTCGATTCGGTGTGCCTCGTGCTATTATTAGTGATCGCGGGACTCATTTTTGCAATGATCAATTTGCACGAGTCATGGCTAAGTATGGTGTCAATCACCGACTTTCCACCGCGTATCATCCTCAAACTAATGGACAAGCCGAGGTTTCTAACCGTGGTCTTAAGAGAATCTTAGAGCGAACCGTGGGAGAGCATCGTGCTTCATGGGCCGATAAATTAGATGATGCTTTGTGGGCTTTCCGTACCGCTTATAAGACACCTATAGGTTGTACCCCTTATCGCCTTGTGTATGGAAAGGCGTGCCACCTCCCCATTGAGTTGGAGCATAAGGCTTATTGGGCCTTGAAATGGGCTAATTTTGACATAAACAAAGCCGGTGATCATAGGAAAATCCAACTCAATGAACTCAATGAACTTAGGAATGAGGCTTATGAGAATTCATTAATCTACAAGGAGAAAACTAAGCTCATTCATGATTCTAAGATTAAAAACCGAGAGTTCCATGTTGGTGATCAAGTTTTATTATTTAACTCTCGGTTGAAAATCTTTTCGGGTAAACTTAAGAGCCGTTGGTCCGGTCCATTCACCGTGGCCCAAGTCTTCCCTTATGGCACCATTGAGTTATCCCAACCAAATGGGCCCAACTTTAAGGTGAATGGCCAACGGGTTAAGTTGTACTATGGAGAGGACATCTCTCACGAGATGATTCCATCCCTCTCCACATTTCCCTTGAATTAATTCGGGAAATCGAGTCGAGCTAGAGACTCGTGATAAATAAATCAAGCATCGTATAACTAGGTTAGATTTTTACCTTTACCATCCTTTCCACCCTTTTTCACCTTCATCCATTGTCCACCAATAAGTGTAGGGGGGAGCCGAGTAGGTTGTTTGTGTGTGGTGATTGTGTGCAGGGACATGTGCTTTGATGATCCACTTTTGATACTTTTGATGAGACCCGTGATCCCGTGTTCCCGTGTACCCGGTTCTATCAAAACTATTGTGATTCATACTTGTATATAAATAAAACGAATAAATGTAATCACTTTAGTTGTCCCTTCCTTAGCTCGATTTTAAACAACGTACTCAATGTCCTAAGTGTAGGGGAGTTTATTCGCCCACATGCTTAAACATTGAGGACAATGTTTATGTTAAGTGTAGGGGGGCCTTCTATCGAATTTTAGTGGCCTTTTCCATGAATTTGACCCCATTTAACCAGAAAATTTTAAAAAATTTTCAACGTTTTTCAAATTTTTGATCTATTTTGGCCTAGTAGTATTTTTCATTTATTTTCTTTCCTTTTATTATTGCATCATAATAATTTCCATTTCAAGAATAAAGTCAAAAATAAAATAAAATAAATAAATAAAATGGTTTAACAAGTTTAGATGTCTTTGACATATTAGGCCCGTCGTGAATATTTTGACTCAACCCGAGTTTACTTATCCAAGTTTACTCTAGCTAGTATCCTTAACCATATGGACCTTAATTGGTTTATTAGGCTAAGCATCCACGAGTCTCATTCCTTGAGATTTTAAATTGTGGAGAACGAGAGATGATAGAGTTATTTATAAGTTCGGCATTCTTTCATTAACTTATGTGAGTTAGTTATGAGCTTTTTCTCCCATCACTTGTTAATAAATATATTTGCAATAAATAAGGTTGTACGATTTAAAAGGTTACTTAGCTTCTAGCACAAGATCGTTTAAAAGTTGCTCGGTATTAATTAGAGTTCATAGCCAAGGCATAACTTATTGAAACGGGACGCGAAGATTGGCTTATCCAAAAAGGCCCTAACAAGGCATGAGGATGCCCGAGTCCAAAAAGGCCCTCACAAGGCATGAGGATTCACTTTTTGCTAAAGATCCTAAGATGATGTGAAGATCATTAATCCAAATCAATATGAAGGATCAAGACACACGACGAGAAGTAATTACTCCCCTAAAGATCATGGAGAAGTCTATCCAAAAAGACCCTAACAAGGTATGAGGATAAATAGATCCAAGTCCGAAAAGGAGGCGGATCGTTGTATATCAAAATCCTAAATAAAGAAGAGGATAAATGAAGAAGTCGTGGTCAACGTTTGAAGCATCTTTCACTCCTTATGAAGATGTATACCAAAATGAAGAGAAGACCATAATTTCAAGATCGTCTCTCAAGATTTGAAGTTTGAAGTACTAGCCAAATATCGGTCCGAGAAAGGTCTCAAATCGTGAAACGAGTTATGCCAAGATATGAACTTTTTGAGGTTTCGAGAAGCAGTTTTAAAAGATTTTGTCCTTTAGCTAACTATTGATTAAATCGTCCCACTTTATTTTCGGCCTTAATAAATTATCGAAATAAGTCAAAAATGCATCCTCGTGATCATTCAAGACAAAAATAAAATACAAGAGATACACCGTAGGAATAAGGGGGTCTAAGTGATTAACTAAACCACATGAGCAAGTGTTTGTTGTGCTAACTTGTAATAACAATGATCTCGTTTTTAAGCTTGGTATGGGGAACGTGAAACTTGAGGGTGATTAATATTCATGACACCAAATCCCTAATCTAAGTCTTAGATTTCTTAACGAGTTTCTTCCATCAATAATTTTCAAGTTTATAAAGTATCTTAAACTTTTGTTTCCTTTTAAGTTTTTATCTTTCCATAGTAGTAGTAATAATTAATAAAGGCCGAGATGGATTGATTATGAGAAAAATGTAACTTTATGCTTTAAAACTATGCATTGCATGGGGTCATTGCAATGGTCAAGTGTAGGGGATTTAATAAGTGTGTAAACACTTATCCTTTTGCCACTAAAATCAAGGAAAAACAAGACCTAATCATGTGTTTAATATCATAAATGTCGGAATTACGCGTGGTTTTGTGTTTTGTGTGATAAATAGGTATAAATGATCAAAAGAAGAGAAAACACGGGATTTCACGGTCAAATAATGAAGAAAAATCCAAGAAAGAGACGAAGACAAGATCAAAAGTCCAAAAGTGTGCAAAGAGCACGAAAACCGATGAAAACCAACACGAGAATTGAAGAAATATCAAGAGCCAAGAGTCAAGATCGCGGATTTGTTAAAGTTTAAAGACAAGTGGGTCCCACATTGTAGCAATTGGGCTCAAAAGCCCAATATTGGACATAAGATGAATAATTTTTGGATCCAAGCCCAATAGGCCCAATTATGTTTGAAGGACGGATGAAGGAAAATAAGACATGGGCTTAATAGTCCAAGTTTGAAATTAAGGAAGTTAATATGGGCCTTATTTACCCAATAGGGTTTTCTACTTTTCCACCGGTTACAATAAAACAAAAGGGTGATAAGATATAAACGTTTTACTCTTTGGTCAACCCTCATTTACCCACATTGAAACGTAACAAACCACCCATATCTTTCACACGTTTCATTTACTCTCTCTTACATTAAATATGTCGATATAAACTATGTTCATCTTCCCCATCTCACTTTTCTTTTTCACCCACAAAAACCAGTGAAAACCACTATTTACCAAAACCCTAATTAGGGTAAAAAAGCCAATTAACAAGAGGGTTTTAATCCCACGTGCTTTGCACAACCTTGGAAATAAATTCCCAACTTAATCGGAGCAGCACGATGGGGGAAACAGCTACGTGGCATCCCAATCTCATCTCTGATTGGTCCTCACACATCACACCCCATCAATCATCCAATAAGATGAATCCACCTCATCACCAAACTAGCACAAACAAACACAATTATCAACATGCTGGCGATCCGCGTGATAAGGACTCATATCCACCGTTTGATCAAGAATGAAGAAAGAGAGAACAAATCAAGGGCCAAGATCTCTCACCGTGCTCACGAAGGAAGCCTAGAAGGTTCGGGGGATCCTTATATAAACCCCCATTCTTCATGTAATTTTTAATGCTTTTCTTTATTTTAATTTTCAAAAATAGATTAATTAGGTTTCATGTAATTTCTCTTTTTCAGTATTGTAATTTGAATTTTATTAATGAAAAGATTTTGTGTTTCAATTTCGAATCTATTTTAATCTCCAGTTCTTTTTAATCTGTTAAAGTTATTTTGTTTAATGTTCTTCGTTGGGTTTCGTGATAATATATAAAAAAAAAAAAAAAAAAAATAATAAAGAAAAGTAGTTTATATACTTCCCCTACTGGGAAGTAATTTTAAAAGGTACTGTTCCTCCGAATCAGTTTGGTTCGATTGGTTTCGAAAGAAGGTGGTATGTATTTAGTTTGGTTCGAAGATAATAATTAGTTGAAGTTGTTGACGGTTGTTTGGCGTTTCGGTTTTAGCTCGCTCAGCGCGACGCTACATCTCAACGGTTTTCGCCTTCAGGTTCCTTAAATTCTCTTTTTAGTTTTTCTAAGTTTCTAATTATCTGATATTTTTGTTTGAAGTTATATGAATCTGTTCATGTTTTATTTGATGTTGCTTTAGGATTGATTAGTATTATTTAGTTCGTGTTTAATTTGCATTGGATTAAAAGCTTATTAAATCTGCTTATTTAAATCTGCTTTTATCTATTTAGGTTCAATTGAAATTGTTTTAATCTGCTCAGTTTGGATTCTGTTTACAAGTAGGATGTTTGGATCTGCGTGTTTTAATCAGTAGCTTATTAGATAATAAGAACTTTCTGTTTAGAGTAGCTTAATTAGCTTATTTGTTACTGCTTGTTTAGTATAGCTTAATTGGATTTCAGCTTAGTCTTATTTTCATAGCTTATTTAGGATTCTGCTTAATTGTTCGGTTTGGTTTTGAGCTATTTGCATTGTATTAGCTTATTTAGAACTTAGCTTATTTGCATTAACAGCTTTTGGTATTTAGCTTATCTAATTTCTGCTTAGCTTATTTAGTATCTGCTTATTCGGTTTTGGATTTGCTTATTTTGGTGACTGCTTATTTGTGCTGCTTATCACCTCAGACCCAATTGGTCTGAGGTTGTTTTACTGTCCAAACAAAAGATTCAAATTCCAAAAAGTAAGTTTTAAAAAAAAAAAAAAAAAAAAAAAAATTAGCATAATTCGTCCCTCTCAGGACTCGAACTCGTGACCAGTCGCATAACATCCCAACGCCTCAACCAACTGAGCTGGACACCTTTTTGTTTATTAGTGCACAATAAATTCTTAATATAGGATATTAATTAGCTGGCAGTTTTTTTAATTAGCTTAATAATAGTTTAATTTTATTTAAATTTTAAAGTAATTAAATAGTAAACTTTAGTTTTCAGTTTTCAAAAATAAATAAAAAGAAAAAAATATATTTTATCTAATTTGGTTTTAAAATTAGTTTTTTTTAGTTCAAAATTAATATAGGTTTTATTTTTAAAATAGTATAAAATAGATTATTTTTAAAATAGATTATTTTTAATTAAGTATTTAGTTTAAAAAGTTTTAAATAGATTATTTTTAAAGTAAAAGTTATTTTCATTTTTATAGATTTATTTTTATAATTTTTAGATAGATTAATTTCAAATAGCTTTTTATAGATTTATTTTCAATTTAATAGTTTAAAATTAGTTAATTAATTTAGTTTTCATTTAATATTTTTCAATTAGTTTAAAAATACCTAAAAAGAGATTGTACCAAAAACGAATTAAGTTGAAACGTAAAAACGGAAATCAAATTCGAGTCGAATCGAGGATAAAACGAACATTCATTAAAAGGATTAAAAATCCTAAGTTTCACTTGGGTAAGAGGTAGGAGTGTTACCTACTTGCCTAGACTCCTGCATTTTGTGGAGATATTGTCATGACATTTATGTCACCATTTTATGACATTTCCATTTCATTTAGTTATCTCTATAGACACGCCATGTTGTGATGATATACATACGTCGCGCCCCATATTCCGCCATATTGGGGTGTGACAGGGTGCTACTTCATAATACAAGCTCACGAGTCACAGAAAACGTATTTTAAAAAGAAACGTTTACCAACGATGATTTCATCAAGAGATCAGAGTTAAAAGGTCCCAATAAATTAAGAAAACTTTTTTCAAATAAGTTGCAATATACAATTTTTAATCTTTTTAAAATAAAATATTTTTATCCAATGTACAAAGTTCACCAAGTCCACTTCCTTCGATATCCGCATCCAATCCTATCCAAGCATGCCAATATAAACCTGAGATAAACATGCTTAAAAGTCAACAAAAATGCTGAGTGAATCCATAGAGTTTATAAACGATAACTTTGAACAAAAGCTTAATAAATATTTTATTCATAAAACAATCAAACGATGCTAGAGCCACGAACCGAACCTTAACCATGTGCCCAACCTGGAGTGAGACACTCCCAATACTAAATACAATATATCCTCGTATGCTCCTCGCAAGAAAACATAGTCCGGACAGGTCGTTAGGCCAAAATAGTTCTATTATTATTGTACCAGCGTTTACCGGTTATCGGTAATTAACGGTTCATGTAGGAAAGGCCACAACATAACACTCATAGCAACGTTCACATTATAAAACTACTTGTGTTCGATTTTCTAAAACAAGCATGTATCCCCCTCGCGGGTTTGTAAAACATAAAAGGATTTAAATGCGAGGCTATGAACTCACCTTATCCACGAGGTAAGTGTATCACGGTACTCATAATTTGAGTAGAAACGGTAGTGGTAAGACGATCGCCGACGATATGGATGCCCAGGAAACACGAAAACCGCAACCTATCAAAATAAGGCGCGCGTTAAGACTCGAATTCAATATCGATATATACTAAGTATAATATGACTTTAAACATTTTCAAAGTATTTATATTTCAAAACCATTGACACTAACCAAATGAATCCATACTAACCCATTTATTCAACAATACCCGTTTAAACACTTGTACACTTGAAATTGACCCATTATACGACGCCAAGTCAACGCAAGTCAACTATTCTTATACCTTAATTGGACCACTAGATAAGTCATTTATATAATGACTAAACACTTGAGTAAGTCACCATATCCAATAGTGAACACTCAAACTCACGTCACACGAGCATTGAACTAAGTGTCCAAATACCAATCAGCATGTACACACCAAATGTACACACCGATCTACCCTATCTAGACTTGTCCGATTTAGATGAAACTTGGTGTCAAGGTCACTTATAAACTCTATAAGACCCTGCCAAAATTTGAGCCAAATTTCTCATTATAAAATCCATCAGCTCGACACTTTACTCGACTCTAAATTTGGGAGAGAATTGTACACTTGTTTCATAAAACCATTTAGACCACTTTAAAAGTATTATTTGGACATTCCACCTTTTAAACCCACTACTAGACTCATCATACTAAGTTTATAAATCTTAAAAACCAGTAGTATCATTTATCTAATCAAGCCTAAAGTCCCCGAGAGTCGACCCAAAATCAGCCACAATTTCGGATTGTGCCGATTTGCGTCTCCCGGTACACGAATACTAAAACTAGCATAACTTTTGACCCGTAATGAGTTCGAATCTCATTTAAGCGGCAAAACGAGCGTCTTGAAGATTACTACAACAAAATCAAATGATCTCAGCCTATATCTAAACTCAAACCCACGAATTTATTAAATAAATAATCTGCCTAAAAATACCCTTTTCAAAATGACTCAATCTCTCATTTTTATCAACATGCATTAATATGCACCCCATTCTAACACCTAATCTATCATTCCTAATATCAAAAATAGCCTCTAACACCACTTGATCATCCTAGAATTAATTTGGTTAAAATAATACATGCATGCACTCAAAATCCCCATTATAATATTAATAACACTATCACACACCCATAAAAACGAATCAAAACATCTTGATCATCATGAAAGGATTCAAAAAAAGTAAATGATTTGTAAAAATGGTACCAAAATGATTACAATCCAATTTTAGGATTGGGTCTTACCTTGCATTATAAAGATTCAAGTTAAAAATTGAGATCAAAGGGTGTTTGTTTGGTTGTATCACACGGCAAAAGAAGAAAGAAAAGAGGAGAGAAGGAGTTTTGGTGAAAAATTATGTGTATGTGTTTATTTTGGGCCTTTTATATTGTGGGTGGATGTAGTTTTTGCCAATTGTGCATTCTTGTGGACTAAAGTGTAAATATTTGTTAAAAAGCAGGAAATGGTTACCAGTCATTTATATGAATATTTATGAGAGGGTTTCGTCCCGGGTTCATAAAAATATAAATTTCGTTGGTTAAATCGATCGTTTTAATAATTAAACGCTCACAAAACAAAATAATAAAGTTCGACTCGACTTAATACATAAAAAAATAAAAATTTCAGAAATATCAAATATCGAAATAACCGATATTAAAATATAATATTTGGACATCCATTGGCATCGCGATCACTAGTAGTCCTCGTCACTCGTCAGAACGTAAAAATAAAACGTTCAATATTGGTTTCAACTTAAATCGTCAAACGTCATAATAATTAACGTTATCATATACAAAATAATACAAGAAAAATAGAATCAAATTATGATCTTATTTTTACGGGGTTTACAATAACACGTTGTCTTATGATGTCGCTTTCTTAAACGTTATCTATAGAATAATAATCCACAATTCCTTATTAAACGTTATGGTTCTAAATCTACTTATAATATCCATGACATAGTCATATTGTTTACACAATCAAACACAATTTGTGTTGTTTGTCTGCATAATATGATGTTGTTTCTTACACAAGTGGGATAAATCTTAAAGTGTGTGCAAGGAACAACATATAATTGGTTTCACTTGCCCTCAAGGTAAGAAAGCTAATAATTCTACTAGGACTTGAACACACAAGATGTTTGTTGCCTTATTACATTCAAATGTCATGATATAGTGAAAAGCTACTTCAACATTTTTACTACATGTTTAGTAAATATAATTATGGATAATAATAATCGTAATTTTGAAGTATAAAATTAACTTGAAATTACTATTGAACTCAAGAGTTTGCGTTTATTATTACTTTTGTTAGTATAATTATGGTTTCTTGATAACACATAATTATAAAGCCCTTGAATTACACCGACTTATAACATAAAGTATGTTGTAAAATAGTTATGTCTTCTTGTTAACACATAAACATTAGATCTTTGAATTATTCATAGACTTATAATGTATACTTGATATGGTCTGTTTTCTGTAAACACATGAACATATAATTTCTTGAACTTCTTCATCTTCTTGTAAACACGTGGTTTTTGTATTATTCAAGGAATATACATTATAGCATGCACTTGGATTTAAAATACGGATATTGTAATTTGGCATGACCCAATTGACAAGTATTTGATCCAAAGAGAGTTAAGTTATCTATGGAATTCTGATGTAGTCTCACAATTCCAATACTCGTAGAATTCCAAATTATTATGGTATGTCTAAATAATTGAAATGAACTAAATTCATATAGTTTGATTCATGATAACTTAAATTACTCTACCTCTAAGATTTATCAAGGTTAGAAATTTGTGTGTGTCGTTGATACACTCAATATAGTATAAACCTAGAAGGTATTCAAGACAACCCACAACTAAAACTCCTAAACTATTAGGGTTTTATGTTGTTCCACTTAAACCAATCGAATCCTAAAACTTTTGGGTTTTTTTGATTTTCCTACACTTCTTAGCTTAACGATTGTAGTTTTGGTGTTCCACCTAGGTTGACGTAACACAAACCTTTACTAAGGTTATTGGTTAAAAGGTGATGCAAGAATTAGGGTTTATGCTACAAACCCTAATTAGGCTTCTTGGGGGCAATCCCAGTATGTCTTGATTAAAGTTCTTTAAGTTATTAATAACTTATGAAGCATACTATTAACAAACTTAAGATAAGAGTTTAAAATGTTTTTTTGTAGTCTCTCTATTAAGAACAATTTATTGTTGCTTAAATACTTAGTATTTAGAGAATTATCTCTACTTACAAAAGTATGTAGGAGTTATAACAAATCTTGAAGATACTCAAGAGCAAAATACATAACCTTCAAAATCCACTTGTTGATGCCATATTTTAGGTAAGCATGAAAATGTCAAACCAAAGTAATGTTACTCTCATTCATAAATCTGCAAAGATACCTCATCACTTGATTGCTATTTTAATATCAATACTGAGGAGTGTAAGTTAGGAGATTTTTGTAATGTACTAAATGCTAAGATAAATTATCATATCTTTAATCTGATAAATGCCTTATAGCTATGAATGATAAGATGCAGTCCTTAAAGGAAAAATAAATCTTTTGAATTTGATTGATGTTTCTTCTAGTTATAAACCTATGAGGTTGGAAGGAGTTTATTTTGAAGAAAGACTCACAAGGCCAAAATGTTATTCATAATTAATGCATGGATAATAATAGGAAGCTTTTAATTATACTCAAGTAATTGAACATGATTAAATCATTCTTCCTTGCACACATTGATTAAATAAAGATCATTAAGCTTTATACCAATTTCCTTTATGATTCCTTTTAGCGAGCACGGTGTGTAATCAAAAGGTTAATGAGTCTATAAAGTTTTTATTGAGTATACAAGATAAATAATCCAAGCATGGATTAAACCATGCACTTAGAAGCCGAATCTAGAATTTAATTTCAATATGATATTGATTAAATTTAGATAGTTTTTAGTATAGTTGACATTAAGTGGGATCACTGTATGTTTTTCCTTAAGATTCATATATTGCATAACATATTGAAGATATTTTTCCATCTAAGCTAAATAATCCTTAAAATTAGAATGAAACTTCATTTGAGAATTTAAGGAATAAAACTAATATCTTTGGAATAAATGTTTATTAGAAAAAACCTATGTGGAAATTAAGTCTAACACAATGAAATACATCATTGAAGCAAGTCTTAAATGATATATTTCACTTGACATAATTTATTACATGAATGGAAATCTTATGTTTTTAACTAAGGATTCATTATGGATATATTATATTATGTATATGACTTGTTGTCACTTTTGTACAAGAGCAAAGTGAGACGACAACAACAATATCTAATTGAGAGTATTTAGATTATCGTTAATACAAATGTTTACGAATTATGAAGCATAGTGTTGTATGTGTACACTGATGCTATCAATTCTAGTAAACTAGAAATTTATCATTTATGATAAATCTGCTAAACTAGATAAGCTCAACAAAGAGCATTGTTGCATTACACATTAAGGAATAAGAATAGTTTATATTTTAAGAAAATGTAAAGATGACTGTTACTATATCGTTGGTTTCAAATACCTTATATAAGGTAAGGTGATATACCCTACTATAACACTTGCAATAGTATGAGCGTGTCAGATAAGACACTCATCTTGTTTTTAAAATCTTTTACAATTTGTAAAGTTTGAAACAAGTATTCGGAAGGTTTACTTAGATGACTATTTAGCTTTCTTGTAAAGAAAAGTTGAGAATATTGGAAACATTTGACTTTAATTTGCTAAGTTAGTTTCATTCATATCTATTTTAGTATTTGGATAATTGGGATGGTAAGACAGTTATTATTTTCTGATGAATAAAGATACTTGATATTTGTTTTCATTCATATAATTATTGTTGTCCTATATTTGTATGTTTAATTCTTGAATATTTGATTATTCAAAATATGTCCATTGTCGGTTAGCAATATGGGAATATTGTCTACATTAAGACAAACGTGAGTGTTGGTTATATTCTTTGAATATATGGATGGTTCCAACCAAACTCACGAACTTTCGAATCGTTACTTTGGGTCCTTGTCATGAGTAAGAGTTAAAAATGGTGATTAAGTCGTCCTTAAACTTTAGATGTAAACAAGTTTGTGCATTTGTGAATATCACTTCTTGACTATAAGTTAAAAGCTATTCTTGCAAGAGTTAGTTATAAAGGCTAGAGTTGGAAGTGTTGTGAAGCTGCGATCCACAAACACTTGTAGTCAAAATAGAATTTGTTCCTCCACTTGTTATAATAATGTTTTGCTAGATACCTTATTATGGACGTACTATGTCTTAAACTCTAACAAGTGGTTGCTGTCGAGATATGTGATCGTTTAGCCATCGGAAATGCGTGAGCCTATCGGGGGCACACACTCAACACTGAGAACATACTTTTATTATACGTTTATTATTATATTAAACGTTTTAATAAAACTTCACTTTATTATTTAATTAACAGTATTTAAATTGATTACGTGTTTAATTAATTTAAGATACGCGTTTAATTAATTGTGAGATTAAAAATCAATTCTAGAAGCCCCCACAAGCCCTTGGTCGGCCGAATATTATGCTAGGGGTTCTGGAAGATTTTTTGGTGAAGCTAAAAGGTAAGTAAATATTCCTTGGGCCTTAACTTGGAGTAGGGAGCAAGAAAACCAAGGAGGTGGAAGGCTATATAAACCCTCACACCCCCTTCATTAATTTCGTGCACTCCTCCCTCTCCCAACCAATTTCAATCGGCCAAACATTCCTCACAAATCCTAAATTCACCTAAACCGTAAACCTTTGCAAGATCGACTACCTTTTGATACTCCCTTGTGAAGTATCTAAACCTAATACTTAACCCTGATCCTCATGTCAAGGTTTTGGTTTGTTCTTGTTCCCCTTGGTGGTTCGCCATACATAAATCCTAATTAGGGTTTACGTGATTTTTGGGTAATCAATCTTGTAACGTTCTACAAACCGATTCTTATTCTTACGCAATCCCTTATTAGGGTTTTGGATCTAGGGTTTCTATTTACAAGATATATACACTAGTTGTTTGAGAAGTAAAGGTACCACTAGTATCGTGGTGTGTTCGTACGACGTGTCGTGTGAGAAAACTTTTGCCCATAATAAATCGCATCTTTTTCATCTGATGTTGGCATAAAATATTTGTTAGGAGCTCTACGACCAATCTACTTTTTCGGTTAACTACAACACAAAAGATATATATTAAACATAAGTTTTGTTTTTAATTTTCATTTTTGGTATCAGGCATAGTGTAAACGTTTTTATACTCTAACTAAATTGACAATTATGCAAAGAAAACCCACCTAAACCTGGGGTTAAAGGGAATATAATACCTCTAAACTTATCATCATTCACACCAATTTTTTATCTCCTCCCAGGTAATTCATTATACTCTTTATTATTTGTTAGTATATTCATATAAAATTGTGAGGTTACTGTACCATCATTCTCGATGTCTCATAATTGTTTTTATTCACGCGCTTCACTCACGATGCATTATCATAAAATAGTTTTTCCTTTCTCAGTGCGAAGATCCTTACCTTCACTCACTTGTGTATGTGTTTTTAGTTTGCATTGTTGTGGGACATCTCTTTTCACTTCCCGCCGACAGTATAAAAACCTGCACTTTTTCCTATTATTTTTGACTTCCAGATATGCGCGTAGTTTTTAATATGTTTGTGGCTTCTCATCTCTCTTTTTGTTTTTTGATTTCGATTTGGATTATTCTTGCGACTAGGTCATGTGTTTTTGTAACTGATTCTATTTTTTCTTGATTGCATGTGGTGGGTTGATTGATCATTTATGGTTTTGGTATGTTTCTTTTTAATTGTTACTTTTCATGATGATGTTATTAATTGATATTTTATAGTTCGAGGGTTTTACTACCTTTAGTTGATTGAAGTAATGGTTGTGGTTGTTGATTATAGTTCCCATTGTTTTTGGTATTTGATGATTTATAATTTTGGGGGTTTCAAAACTTCGTTTGATTTGGGTGATAGTTGTAGTTGTTGAAACCCTCGTTTGATTGGGATGATAATTATGGTTGTTGGTTAATTTACGGTTTGGCAAGGCAATCTATTAAAAAATAAGGAATGTAATTTTATGGTTTTGAAACCTTCAGTTTATTGAATTGAGTTATATCAGAACGTGAGAAAGGTCGTATCTTGGTGGATATTTAAACAAACGCAGCCAGGGCGGTCTCTCTAGTTCGGTTCTGCCCATTCGTTTTTTCAATAAATTATAGTAGTATTTTTTTAGCTAAGAAATAGTTGTGGTTTGTCTTTTGAAAACTTTGTTTCATTCCTGCTATGGTTGTGGTTGTTGGTTAATTTGCGCTTTCTCGTGAAATTGAAATCTTACGAAGAACCCAATACTACCCGTTGTTTAGCAGGGCAGTCTATTGCATATTGCAGCCACCGTGGATGCCAACTCGCATTTTGGTAGGGCAATCTATTGCATTTTGCAACCAGCTTTGATGGGTTGATTAAATGCTTCTTATTAGTATTTTCCCATTTAACTACCAGATTGTAGAAATGGTTGGTATGCATTTAAGGAGTTTCTTGCGCTTGGACTAGGTTTTGTAACCGTTTAGTTTGTATCATGGCAATTTAGTTATAATCATAATCCTTTTACTCAAAACAGCTTTATATTTTTAGGGGTTTGGCATAGTTGTAATCAATACGTGGTAATAGTTTTAGTTCGCATATTCTCGGCTAGTTTAATTATGGATAACAGTGCTTTGGGTAGTTGTACACCAATGTTTGTATTCTACTGCATCTAAGAAAGATGGTTTATTTTATGATAATAGTGTGTGAGATAGGCACGTAAGCAAATTCACTTTTGAGACACCAGGAACGGTGACACAGTAACCATCCGGTATATTTTAAAATTACGCAGATCTGAAAGTGAAAAACGACGGGAGAAAAAAGGTTTTATACGATCTTTTGTAAGTGGGAAAGTGGATGTTGCTTCTGTATAACCAGAAGATGTTGACTTAAATTTGCCTTGGTGACTTCTGGATGTAGACTATTGTTTGGCATGTCAGTATGCTATGTTTGCAGCCACGTTTGATGCTAACATCTCTGGCTGTAAATTTTATCTAGCATGTTTTGTGGTGTGTCCTCTTTGGCAAGGCAATCTGCTTTGTTGCAGCCACTGTGGGTTGGTGTTGGTATTCTTATTTTAAAAATGCTTTGTCATATCTTGGCCTAATAGTTTCTTTGAAAAACTTATCAAACTAATAAACTGATCAAAGTATGCAGATCTGGAGGTGAGCAACCATGTGAGAACTCGATATTCATGGTTTCTTCTGCTCTGATAAGTTTTTTTTCCACTTACGTGGTCGTTGGGTAATGGTAACGATTCTAAAGGGCGATGATGATAGTATGTTAACATTTGTGAATGCGTTTGCCAAGAATTCGGGCTGTGTGCTTCTTGGCGGGGTAAATTGGCCAGGTTTGCAGCCATGATGGCCATACACTTATAGGGTGATTGCTCCTTTTGTCTAAGCCTAAGAAAATAGGTTTTGAATGTTTGTCATAACATTTCGTTCACTGTGTTTTGTACTCTAAAGAAACCAAAAATGGTATTATGTAAAAAAACAATTATTATAGTCTTTGTTATTTGTTAGTATGATGGTAACAGAGTAGATGGTTATTGCTCCATCATTCCCGAGATCCTTAGGAATGGGATCTTCTATTCGATCATGTATCTTCCTTTAGTCATTGTATATTGCATAATCTAAACCTAATGCTCTTTCATTGTTATGTGATACCGCGACAAAGGCCATATCATGGCGGGGTGTTTGTACAAACGCAGCCATAACTGTCTTTCTGGTATTGTTCTATGCATTTGTTTGCTTATAGTGTTGTAGTTTGTCTCTGCGACACCAGGAAGTCTGGGACAATAACAACCTTTTTTTAGATATTGTGCTAACAAATAATGTTCGTCTTTTTGGGCATCGTTTGGCATGGCAATCTACTTTGTTTGCAGATACGGTGAGTTGGTGTTGAGATTTTGTGAAAGATCCTTACTTTCACTCTCTCACAAAGCATTATTATAACATAATCCTTCTTTCTCCACTGCGGAGATCCTTACCTTCACTCGCTGTTATACATGTTTTTGAGTTTGTATAGTGGTTGGGCATGTGTTGGTTAACCTGTGGATCACTATGTGTTTGTCGTAAGTGGTTTGGAAATACCCGCAACTATGCATGGCGCTATATCCAAAATCTCTTCGCAGCCGTTGCAGGTCTGTACCATTGCTTTTGTAACACCTCACTTGGATAAGTGGACTGTTACGTGTATTTATGGCGTGTCATCAAAACATATAAGGTAAATGTCCTAAAACATTAACTAACCATAAAGGAAATACCGGTATCAAACATCGGTAATCCAAACATAAGCTCAAATATAAATGATTAAGCGTTGAAAGGAAGGACAAAACAATGTCCAAATAAGCATGGTAATGTATAGAGTGCATAAAATAAAAAGTCCCGATAGCCTTCATCCAAATGCACATACTCTTAAAGATCTAAGAGCGTCCATGTGTACCTGCTGTTTAGATCATGAAAAGAAACTACGACTGAGCATAGCGCTCAGTGAATGGATATAATCATGATAAGAAGTACTGAAATGAATACAGATAACAATTACAAAATCTATAAGACTGATAAATAAAGTGCAGCGGAAAAACTGTATAAGTTCTAAAAAGTCTGGTTTATAACTGGTAAAGCTGAAGTATTAACCGTTAAATCTGAAAACACGTATTTACTGTATTTTATGTGCCAAGAGCTTATATTGGTCATGTGCTGTAACAACGTATGCATGAATACATAGAGGGGTGACCTCGTCATGCTGTAGAGGGGTGACCTCTAAATAAACTGGGTGGAGGGATCAGATCTAATGTAAATGATGTAGAGCACACACCACATTCACCTGATAACTGTAAACTGATAATCTAGGATGCATCGATACGCCCCGCTGATAATACTGATAAATGGCCAAGCTAAAATAAAAGGGACGCTGCGAGAAATCACTCCCCGTTAGAGGAGTCATGACACCGCTGCCTCAAGTGTCATTGTTACGGTACCTCCGTAACTAGTACTAACTGGTCATGCATGTATATAAAGCTCAGGCAACTTAACATAGTTATTAAGAGAATTACTGTAAGGTTCATAACATATACTAGGGAAAACATTTGGCTGCAGACGGGGAATCCTAATCATGCATAGGAAAGGAAGTCCATATTGAAGGACGGGAAATTCGTACCTCGTGTCTAGTAATGAATTAAGGACGAAAGCTAAATGATCTACTCCGCCTTCACGGATACTACGTATATAAGGGACGTGAATGAGTTGTCTGATTACTGTATCCTTTATTGTTCTGTGTGTTCTTAGCTTGTCTTATATGTTCTTGTATTATTCTATTGTCTTGCGTATAATCTGTAAATCTGGATGTCCTTGTATATTTATGATACATCTGACTGTTCTTGTGTATTACTGGTTTGTGTATTTTATTGTACTTCTGATTAATGTACAACACGTATTCTTGTATTAAAATACCGTTAATAGTAACCTGCTAAAATAGAATGTTTCCTAAAATCAAAAGTTCCTGAAATAGAAAGTTTCGAAAAAGGTTTCATGAATCATTAAATCATTTAAATAAAAACAAAATATTTTAATTAATAATTAATTAAGTCATCTCAATTTAATTTTCTAATTAAGTTAATGAAAACATTTATAACTTGGTTAATCCATCATATATCTTAATTGATAAAAATGATTTATTATAAATTATATAAAACCTTTGCATTTTATATCGAACGTGTACTCAGAAATTCCGAGACAAAAATCTTCACCGAGACACCTACGTCTCGGTTCAGCCAAAACCAAGCCCACCATAGTCACCGTTGTGGCCCCCTCTGTTGACCTCATCCAAGTAGCCGCCACTGGCCTTGTGTCAGTTTCCACTGTTGGCAAAACAGTACCCACTGTTCGTCATTAGTTCCCCCTGTTTGTGATATGTTCCACTGTTTGTTATTATATTCCCATCGATTGTTTTGTTGTTCCCCCTGCTTATTTCTAAGACCCACCGAGAGTCAGTTGGACTCTCGGTTGCCACTGCTGTCAAAACAAACACCCCCGATAAAACCAAACATCCCCCTATTTGGCTTGTTTCGCGACTGCTCACAAGAAAAGACCACCGAGACCTTATAGGTCTCGACTGTGCACAACCAAAACCCACCGAGAGCTTTATATGCTCTCGGTCTTCGTGTATAACATCAACACCCGACTAATTCATGATTAAAATATGTTTAATACTTATGGTTCCATGTGTTCTTGATTTTAAACCCATAACCTTATGATTTGTAAAAGATAAGAAGAATGACTACCTTGATTAGATATACGAGATTGACTATAAACGCATAATCGAACCAAATACAAAATCAAAACCGTTTTCCCTTTGTTGTTTGTCTCTAGCCATCGGCCACCCCAAGGAAGAAAAAACCCTAGATTTTAATTTGTGATTTGTTAAAATGAAAAAGGGGATTTACGTTCTTCCTGTGATCTATTTTAAATCGGGCTGGGCTCAAGGCCCATGGTTCATTTCTTGTTTCTAAAGTAGCCACCAGCCCACAATCACATTACATTGTGTGTATCTTTTGCTTTCGACACTAATAATTATCGTGTATGCTTGTTTTCAGTTCTCGTGTTTTAATTTCTGAAACGCAATGTTTATATTCTGAATAATAATACTTACTTTAAATACTTACGTAATCTTTTCTGACATTTATTAATTATTTTCTGAATAATTAATTTTGTAGTATTTATTTAAAGCTGAGGCTGCGCATAGTTAATATTCTTGGATTTTAAATGCGGGTTTTACAACTCTTCCCCTCTAAAAAATAATTCGTCACCGAAATAAGGATGCCATAATGTTGCGGTTTTACAGCTTTAGTATTCGCAGTTCTGAGCCCTGAATCAGAAATAAAGAACGTGATAAAAATGTTCGCTTGCCTAATCGTTGTTGCAACGGGTTCGTCTTATTTCCTTTACCGATGTGTATTTCAATTAAGGGTTAAAACTTAGCCGTTGTCTTGCAAATTGCTGATTTCAAGTTTGTTACTAGTATGATTTTGGTGTTATCCGGATTAGATAGGTGTAAGATCTATGTTATAAGATTTTGCAGGTTATGATTGTAGTAGCTTTTTCCTATGATTCTGAAAGTTAGGATTCTCTATTTTTAGTTCCTCATTTGTTATGAGGCTCTCGAGATTAAGCTTGCATTAATTTTTTTATGATTCAGGAAATTAGGATTCTTGTTTTTTATTTTCACGTCATGTAAACATTAGTTGTTTTTCTTAAATAATTCCAGCGATTCATGTATGATGCTAAATATTTTTTTTTCAACATTTATTAGTCTGCCATATTTACTTCTAAGAACCAAAGTTATTTTTGCAGGATTTAAAGCTATTTAATAACTTGGTGCTTAATTGAGAGGCTTCAACAAGGTGAAGGTATGAAATACACTTACATTTTTATTCGCATTACCGCATAAAAAAAGATCACACACGTGCGTAACAAACTGCCACTAACACATGGCATGTTTACTTTATACACACAAACGTATAAAAAGATCACATTCAACGGTTATGAAACACGTACTTTCAACACCTATAATCCCACGTTTGATCGTTGGACTTTACAACAAAGTGAGACTTATCACTTAAGTCCCACTATATTTGTCTTAACATAGCCCGTAAAGAAGCAAGATTCGCTACATCGTTTGCTTGGACCCGTTGCAGAAATCTAACACCTTCTGAAACTTTAGGATCTCCGATAAAGTTTTTAAATATGCAACCATTTGCGTCCCTCTTTTTACCGACTCCTTTAGAGACTACATTAACACACCGAGTTTGTTAACCACACGGGAATCTTCGAAAATCTCTTCATCCAGTATTTCTAGAATCTTACTTGTCGGTGCTTCTGTTGGGTCTAAAAGTTGATATAAGTTGATGTGGCAGAAACTCAAAACAAAGAAAACATCAAGACGCTGACACGACTTGTCTAGCCGCTGATGGATGTCTACGGGCTGATAGATATGGAATATATTGAGTATATTATTTATGATAAATTCAGTATATAGTTATCTAAATAGAAGATATACATGTTTATTTGTTTTTATCTCTTGTAGATTATGTTCCTTACTCTATAAAAGCAACAAGGGTCCTAGGTTTTATTGATTCATATACAATGTAAACCTAAAGTGTGTGTCATGCTAGGCGTGGGATTATATGTATACACACCTAGTGGTTGTTTGTTATTAATATAATAAGCAATCGTTGGGGAAAATATGTTCTTGTGTTCTTGTTCTTAAACACCTTGTTAAGCATGTTTTATTCTATTCCGCCTTGATTCAATCAAGTGAATATTGCATGTTCTTAGTAGCTAAAAGATCGATGAAACTTAGCTTTCCATAGTTGGTATCAGAGCCTCGTGGCTCGTGATGCTAGGACCAACAAGGTGTTCGTATTGGTAAGAAAGAAGAAAAATCCGTATAGGGTTTTTCTAGGCAGTTTTGTGTGCGCAACAGTATTCAGTAGGGCATATCTCCTTCGTTAACCGTTGGATTGTTGTGAAACTCGAACTGTAGGTTCTTGACACACGTGTCTTGAATCTCACCAGAGGGATCTTCGATCTGAGCTATTATGAAGGAGTTACTAGAAGACAAACTTGACTGTAGCATATGATTTTTAAATTTTCTATTTTTAATATAAACTTAAATATATGGTTTCCTCCAAACCCTAGATCAATTCAAAACAGAAAAAGGTGGTTTGTAGCAGGTTTTGTAATAAGTAGCAGCAAGAAAAGGGTTTTCACAAAACCCTAGATTGATGTTGAAGCTGTCGTGTTAAAAGATTTTTTGTTTTTTAGGGTTTGTTGAGAAACCCTAGATCTGTGTTAATCTTTGTTCTCAAGCCGCCTCATCGTAATGGACAAAGTAGAGTCATGTGTGAGAGCCTCAATTTTGTTTATCATATGACTATTTATGCGACAATAATTGTGTAAAGATACACATGTTTTGAAAGTGGTCCCAGCAGACGTTGGCACATGAATATGTACTTCACAAGATGAAGGAGTCACGTGATATGGTACAAAGGATCAACTTTGAGTTGGTATTGCTGTGACGTATTGCAAGTGATTTATGTGGTCCAGTAGATGTTGTGTACAACATGAGTGGTCCCATAGTTACATCACATGTGATGCAAAAAGCAATTCACAAATTGCATATTTGAAGTCTTCACGTGAAGTATTATATTGATTGAAGTTTTTGTTCAATATGAGAAGATATGCCGGATCAGACGTGGGATTTGTGTTGTAGCTGCTTACAAAAGAAACACCTATGAACATGAAAGGGTTGTTAGTGCTGTTCATCATGGCATAATACAATACAAATCAAGGTAAAGTTGTGTGAATATGGTCGCTTGTTTTTAGGAGGGTATAAACGTGTGACAATATTCTTGAATATATCTCTACTACTTTGTAGGATATATAAACATGGATAAGATTCTTGTTTATTGCCTACGTGACTTTATTGTATATGATTGTGATCCTAATTTGTAGGGATTATTGTCAGTTATTCATTAAACACATTTTTGAATGTGTGGACATATAAGGAAACATATAAAGTCATGGTTTGGAAAAGGATATACACGTCTGGTTCTTATGGTTATCCCACGATGTATTATGTTGAGATGGAAGAAGTATTATGGGCTTAACAGGTATGGGCTGGATATAGACACTATTATATTGTATTTTAGCCACTGTTGGATGCTGATGGTGTCAGTGGTGAGCCAAGCCGCTGACAAGAATAAGTTAGGCGCTGACACGTGTAAGTCAGGCGTTGACACATAGTAGTCTGTCCGCTGACAGAAGTTAGTTTTGTCTGATATACAGTTTCTAAACGCTGACAAGTTTTGTGCGTTATTGTACAACACAGACTGATAGTATGTTGGACAAAGGAGGATATTGGACAGTGAAGGAAATGCTGCTGTTTGAAATTTTGTAACGTTTTGGCACACAAAACATGGAGATTTTACACACAGGTACATGCGATCTCTATTATTATTTAGAATATCATTTTGATATTTATCGCTCAGATAGTTTTAGAAGAAGTATATGAATAAGGGGAAGAATTCTTTTGATAAGTTTGATGTTCGAAGAAGATTTTCGCGGGTTTGTGTTTTATCTTTAAATCGCGGATAACAGACATTGGTTTGAAGATCATCTTTGGTTGTGACAACGGACTTGATAAAAAGTTAGTAAAGGTATGAGATTTTTCTTAAGATGCTCTATGCTCATATTTGCTATCCTCACTTTGTCAAGAGGATTATTTTTATCAAGAGACTACTCATTATAGTTGTGAGTTTTAAAGTCTGCTCATTATAGCCGTGAGTTTTGGAGTCACATGTTTACTATGAGATATGGAAACACAGGTTTAGGTTCTTCTACTTCTACATCAAGATTATTGTATTTTTTTCAAGATCATTACATAGAGCTTACATTTGGAGAATCTTCGATTGCATACATTGTTTCCTTCCCTATTTGATGTGACAAAAAGGGAAACATATACATGCTAGACTTGAGGGGAAGCAATTTCAAGATGATGTACCACTTACAAGAGATACACAAAGAGTTTTTCCAACATAACTAGGGGAATATTATTGGGTCTAAAAGTTGATATAAGTTGATGTGGCAAAAACTCAAAACAAAGAAAACATCAAGACGCTAACACGGTTTGTCTAGCCGCTGATGGATGTCTACGGGCTGATAGAATCTTCTAATTAGGGAATATATTGAGTATATTATTTATGACATATTCAGTATATAGTTATCTAAATATAAGATATACATGTTTATTTGTTTTTATCTCTTGTAGATTCTGTTCCTTGCTCTATAAAAGGAACAAGAGTCTTAAGTTTTATTGATTCATATACAATGTAAACCTAAAGTGTGTGTCGTACTAGGCGTGGGATTAAATATATACATGCCTAGTGGTTGTTTGTTATTAATATAATAAGCATTCGTTGGGGAAAATATGTTCTTGTGTTCTTGTTCTTAAACACCTTGTTAAGTATGTTTTATTCTATTCCGCCTTGATTCAATCAAGTGAATATTGCATGTTCCTAGTAGCTGCTTTATCAAATTGTTTTCCAAATTCAATAATTTCCCAGAGAGTATGATCATGAATTTAAAGGTATTTCAAAGTTGAACTTCCATTGTTCAAAGTTGTCAGAGTCGAGCATAGGGATTTTTAGGTTGTGATTTGATGAGGAAGATGATTCTATAGCAGACATCTTGTCTGGTTTTTGGGTTTCTGCTGTTTTTAGGGTTTACTATTCTTTTAGAACAAAGTTCCTCAATAAGCTGCTGTTAGATCTTGTGTTAGACCAAGTAATAATAGGTATTTACAACCTAAGGGAAAGGGGTCTAAAGCTTCATCTAGTTTGACACGGAGACCTAAACAAGACCAAAACCCTAATTCTAAGGGAAATTTTAGGACATGCAATAGATTTATGTATCTTACAAAGGTAATTACTAAACCAATTAGGGTAAACTGGGTATCTAGGCCACAAAAGGATGAACAAGGGGTTGTCATAAGGACTAAGTCTGTTCTTATTGAACAACCACATGAATCCAAGTCTGCTTAGGGCATTCAGAAGCAGGTCAATGATCATGGATATTGGGACAGTGGATGCTCTAGGCACATGACGGGGAAGGAAGATTATTTGACAAATTTTATCCCCATTAAAGATGGTGACAAAGTGTACTTGGTGGAGGCTATGAAACTATTTCAGAAAAGGCACTCTTATCACCAACAATTTATGTTTTGAGGATGTTTTTCTGGTAAAGGAACTTGATTATAACTTGTTTAGTGTGTCACAAGTTTGTGACAACAAAAATAAAGTTCTTTTTACTGATACTAAATGCTTGGTGTTGAGTAAGGATTTTAAAATGCCTGATGAGAAGTTTATTGAATATATAACACCTAGGCATACAGACATTTATAATGTTTATCTCAAAGGGATTAAAATGAACAAAAATCTATCATGTCTTTATGCTAAAGCATCAGTTGATGAATGTAATTTATGGCATAGAAGGTTAGGGCACATAAATTTTAAGAATATTAATAGCATTGTGAGACATGGTCTAGTTGATGATTTGCCCTCAAAAGCTTTCCATAATGATCACTCTTGTGTTGCATGCCTAAAAAGCAAACAACATAAGGTAACCTTTAAGTCTAAGATTGTGCATTCCAGTTCTAAACCACTTCACTTGCTACATATAGACTTGTTTGGCCCAACTAATATAGAAAGTCTTAATGGTAAATCTTAATGTTTTGTTATAACTGATGATTTTTCTAGGTTTACTTGGACTTTCTTTTTGGCCTTAAAAAGTGATACTATCACAGTTTTGATTAACTTTATTACCTAAATTGAAAAGAAAACGGGTAATGAGGTTAAAGTTCTTAGAAGTGATAATGGTGGTGAGTTTAGAAATACACTATTAGACACCTTTTGTGTTGATAAAGGGATTTCTAGGGAGTTTAGCATAGCTAGAACTCCACAGCAGAATGGTGTTGCTGAAAGAAAGAATAAAACACTTATAGAAGCAGCTAGGTCCATGTTAGTAGATGCTAAGTTTCCCATTGCCTTTTGGGATGAGGTTGTGAACATGGCTTGCTATGTTCAAAATAGAGCCTTGGTCAACAAGATCCACAATAAGACACCTTATGAGCTATTTTGGAATAGGAAGCCTAATATAAGATTTCTTAAACCTTTTGGATGTCATGTAGTGATTCTAGATACTAGTGATGCCTTAGGTAAGTTTAATGCAAAAGGTGATGAAGGCTACTTTGTGGGTTATTCTATGCAGAGCAAGGGGTATAGGGTTTACAACAAGAAGGAAAAATGCATTCTTGAAAAAGTGTATGTTAAGTTTTTAGAAAGTAAACCTAGTGATCCTAAGAGTACACCAGACTGGTTCTTTGATTGGAACCATTATCTAGGACCTTGAATTATATGCCTGACACTAATCCAGACATTGTGAAGAGGGATTCAAATGTTGTGGAAGAACCTATTGTTGAAATTTCAGGTAAACAGGTTGCTAAGGAAGAAGGATCACATGCAGTCAAGTTAGACCCCATACTTGAGTATGTTACCATTCCTATATGGACTGATGGGTTTGTACAGGCATCTGGTGCTGCTAAAAAGGAGGAAGAAGGGCCACAAGACAAACCAGTTGATGAAACCATGCATGCATGTTCAAGAGCTGACAAAGCCAGTTCAGATGCTGACAAGTTAAATTTAGACGCTGACACATTGAGTTCAGACGCTGACAACCTGTTCGGCAATATATTTTCTTACTCCATTAGACATACTGTTGAACATGACGAACCTCCCATACTCAATCAAGAGGTCAATTCAACTGAGGCTGGGAGTGTCAATGAAGATGATATTGGCAATATGGAATCTGTTAAAGAAGATAATACACTATTTTAGGGAGGAATACTTACAAAGGTGGCCAAAGATCATCCTCCTTCCCAAATAATTGGTGATGTTCAGACTCCTGTTCAAACAATGAGGTCTCATCAGACTCAAGGTGGTTTCATTGCCAATATTCACAAGAAGGAAGATACCCCTCTTGTGCAGGCATGTTTGTTTGCTTGTTTTTTGTCACAACAGGAACCCAAGAAGATTTTTGATGCTCTTAAAGAACCAAGTTGGGTGGAAGCAATGCAGGATGAGCTTCACCAGTTTGCCATTCAAGATGTGTGGGAGCTAGTAGATTGTCCAAGGTATGTTGGACCTATTGGGACACGTTGTGTTCTGAGGAACAAAAAGGATGAAAGAGGGATTGTGGTCAGAAATAAGGCACGTTTAGTTGCTCAAGGCTATACACAAGAAGAAGGAATACACTATGAAGAGGTTTTTACACCTGTTGCAAGGATAGAAGTAATAAGGATTTTCCTAGCCTATGCTTCTTGCATGGGTTTCACAGTTTATCAGATGGATGTGATAAGTGCCTTCTTATATGGCACAATTGAGGAGGAGGTGTATGTGATGCAACCTCCTGGTTTTGAAGATTCAGAGTATCCAAACAAGGTGTATAGAGTCAAGAAAGAAATGTATGGACTTCATCAAGCCCCGAGAGCATGGTATGGTACATTATCCACCTACCTGGTGGAAAATGGGTTTAAGAGGGGCACCATAGACCAAACACTATTTTCCAAGAAGATTGGTAAGGATTTTCTTCTTGTTCAAGTCTATGTGGATGATATTATCTTTGGTTCATCAAATCCAAAGAGGAGTGAAGACTTTTCCAAGCTCATGACAGACAAGTTAAAGATGAGTGTAATGGGAGAGATGAACTTCTTTTTAGGTTTACAAGTACAGCAGAAAGAAGTTGGTATCTTTATCTCTTAAGAAAAGTATGTAGCTGAGATCTTGAAGAAGTTTGGTTTTTCTCCACATGAAAAACAGGCTAGCACACCCATGGATAGGGAGCACCCTTGGGGAAAGACTGGAGATGGAAAAGATATGGATGTCAGGCATTATAGGCCAATGATTGGTTCATTGATGTATCTTACAGCCTCTAGACCTGACATCATGTTTGTTGTGTGTGCATGTGCACGCCATCAGGTGACTCCCAAAGAGTGTCATCTTCATGCTGTCAAAAGGATTTTTAGATACCTTAAGTGCTATCCCACCTTGGGATTATGGTATCCTAAAGATTCTTCATTGGAGCTTATTCGCTATTCAGACAGTGACTATGAAGGTGATAAGTTTGATAGGAAATCCACAACTAGCGGATGCCAATTTCTTAGGAGCAAACTCATATGCTGGCAATGCAAGAAACAAAAAGTGGTGGCCAACTCTATAACTAAAGAAGAATATGTTGCTGCAGCTGCTTGTTATGGACAAGTTCTATGGATACAAAACCAGCTGTTGGATTATGGGTATAATTTTATGCATACCAAGATATCTGTAGATAATAACAGTACATTATGCATTATTAAGAATCCTGTACATCATTCTAAAACAAAAAAACATAGAAATTAGGAATCATTTTATTAGAGATTGTTTAATACATCCAGATTGGGTAGACACAGAAGAAAATGTGGCTGATCTTTTAACTAAACCTTTTGATGTTAGGTTCTAGTACTTGGTGACAAGTATTGGAATGATCAATCTCACCTAAATATGTTTTTGAAGTTATTATATAGTATGTACAAGATGTGTATTGTTATTTATCTTTGTAAAGTATTAGATTTTCCACTTTATTTTTCTAACGCTGACAAAGGTTATTTGAACGCTGACAAGTGTTAAAATGGCCGTTGACAACAATATGTTAGTTTTGTGGTTTTTGATCTAATCATGCAGGCATTATGAGCATTGTACCTTTCGATACAGAGTTGCTCATGGATCTTTGGAGCTTACAAGGAATGTGTTAATGTTTATGTATGATGGTTGGAATGTTTACATTCCTATCTTGACATAAATTTTTGTCACATACTTTTTATTTTGCAACTTTGTATATCTTAGTTTAAGGGGAGGTTTAGGAAACCTTTAGGCGTTTGGGTATTCTTAGAATTCTCTCATCTCAATTTTAGATTGTGTCCACTGGTGAGTACGATTTAGAATTTCTAATTCGTGAGGCACTGTAGCGTGTAAAGGTGATAAACTGTGCACGCTGCCAAGATTTTTTGGCCTAGAATTAGGATTGGTCGGTTGGGAGACTTGGTGAACGTTTTTATTGGGCTTACCTGGGAAGTTACAAAGGGTTTATATGAGGGAACTTCATTGTTAAGAACTTTGGTTAGCAAGGGACACTTGAGGACAATTATGTCTATCTTGCTTAGGCAAGTGTGCATGATTAGACAGTGCTTACCACCCTATAGTCATTTTTAGTCTAAGAGTTATCTTCACTAGGGTAAACTTCTTTATTAAGGTCTTTTTATTTTTTAATTATTTTCATTTTTGGCCATGACATGTTTTCTTTCCAAACGTTGATAAGACCAATTTAAACGCTTACATGGCAAATTTTAGACGCTGAAAGGAATATAGCCATTACACGCTGATGTTTACTTTTTGACCGTTGAAAAATATTGGGTCTTGAAAATATGGACCGTAATTTTAGGAGTTGGTAACTTTTAATTAATTTATGAGATAAGTTATATATTTTTCAAGATTCTGATGATTACTTTTTGAAATAATTGCCTCATATTTCAACCAATCGTATGTTTTCACCTCTCCTATAAATTTGGCTCTTTTCTTTCAAACAGGGTAACTACTATTTCTTGTCCGCTAAAATTTCTAAACTTCATATCTCCACTATTTTCATATCACAGTTTTCTTAATCAATCTTCATGGCACCAAAGCTTAAACCTACTCAAGTGGAATTGAGGTTCAGAAGCCAACACAACATGGCGGCTTACTTAGAAGAGGATAATACTTTGCATTCCCAATACACTCAGATGATTGCGTATTTGAATACGTCTCCTTTAAGGTATTCACCTTCACATACTCCTCTCGTCCGTATCACACACATTAAGCAGTTTAGGAACACTGTTAGTTCTAGAACAATTAATGGAGTGCTTACAATGACTGCTACTATTCATGTGGCCCCATGGGTGGTTACTGAAGCTTTGGTTCGCCAAGATTTGCAGCTTGATGATGTTGATGGTGTAACCAACCTTCCCTTAACAGAGCTAGAGTTAGGACTTCAAGGCCTGGGATATGCTTTGCCCCCAGTGGGCCATTTGAACAAATATACCAAACAACAATTTCCCCCAACTTGGAAGTTCCTTATACATGTCATCCTTCAATGTTTGAGTCCCAAATGCTCTTCATTCAATGAAATCAACCATTCAATCGGGAGTGCCATTGTTTGTATTGCAATTGGGGAAAGGTATATTTTTCAAAATTAATTTTTGATGGCATGTGTTACAACAAGGGTAATAAGATGACTCTTGCTTACCTTAGGTTTTTGCAAATGGTTTTTGATATGCAAGGATATTGCAGTAGGGACTGTTGGGAAATATTTATTAAGTGTCAAGTACCGTCAGTGTAATTTAAGTACTGTTAGTATTATGCAAGTACCGTTAGTGTTAACGCGGTACATAGTAAGTACTGATACTTATAAAGTAAGTACTGCTATATTGATTAGGACGAATATATCTTTGTATAAGATATGTCATAGTTATAGTTAGAGTATATCTTATGTGATATACTTAAATAGTTAGAATATCGATAATATATCGTCTGTGATATAGTTATCTTTATAGAATATTCTAAGGTTTCTAAGGTTCCTTACTCTATAAAAGGAACATTGGTATAATGTCATTCATGACCTCATTCAAGTCAATTAATAAGAGAATCGAATAGTTAAAAGTAATTATGTTCTTCTGTGCTTTATAAGTTAGATTCTGCATAACTTATTTAGTTTGAGTAAGAGTTCTCAAAGTGTTTTAGTTTGATTACAAACTATTATACTAGTTCTTAACAGAAAATAGATCCAATCAAAGGGATCAACAAGTGGTATCAGAGCTTGTTGAGAAACTATGAGAAAGAAGAACACAACCCCAAACACTTCACTCACACCAAAACTCAATGTCTCAACTACAAGGTAATGATGCTCACTTAGATGATGTTCAAAACCCTAATCCTATACCACAGGGACAAACACAAGTTGTGCATCCAGCACCAACACAAGGTGTTTAAGCCGTGAATGCTGTAGCTACCTCTATAACCACAACACCTTCTCATAGTCATTCTGCTGTTAAACTCCTAGTACTCAAAGGTAACAATTATGAGACATGGGCTATGCACATGAAACATTACTTGAATCATACAGATCATAATGTGTGGCAAGTTATCAAGAATGGGATTACACCTAAGAAGCTATACTGGTTGCCTGATGGTACATGTTATTCTCTACCTACTGTGATTGTTGATGAGATACAAGTAGAGATCAGAGAGAGAAAAGCCATAACTACTTTGGTTGTGGCTCTTTCAGAAGATATCTTACCAAGCTTTCATCATTATAAGGATGCTAAAGCTATGTGGGATGCCATAAAACTTAGATTTGGAGGTAATGAAAAATCTAAGAAGATAAAGAAGATTGTTCTTAAGCAAGAATTTGATAACTTCTCAATTTTCAGTATATAGGGAATGCATGGTGGCTATGAAAGGTTCAGTAAGCTGCTTATTCAATTGGCAGTTTATGGACAAGTAATTTCTAATGAAGAAGCTAATCTAAAATTCTTAAGAAGTGTTCCACCAGAGTGGAAAGCAATGGCTATGCACTTCATCACAAGAGATGAATTAGAAACAATTCCTTTTGATCATCTCTACAACAATCTTAGAGCATACGAGATGGATGTGAAAGGCATTGAGCTGACTAAGGTAGCGACTACTACAAAGTCTAACATGGCTTTTGTGTCAGATGGAAACAGCGGTACTTATTTTCATAATACCACTAGTGGATCAAACAATGGTACATACTTCACAAATACCGCTGGAGGACTTACAAGCGGTACTTACGCAAAAAGTACTGAAGGTAGCCCCATAGTCTCTCAAAATTCACATGGAAGGTCTTCACCATTGTTTAGTGACAATGATGCCTTCTCATTCTTTGCTGGACAAGACAACAGGCCAAGATTAACACTCAATGACTTGTTCCAAATGGATGATGCTAATGTTGAAGAGATGGATCTTAAATGTGAAGCTGTTATGGTGTCACTAAGATCTAGCAGGTTTTTCAATAAGACTAGAAGAAAGATGACTGTTGATTCTAATGAGCCATTAGGATATGACAAGTCCAAAGTTGAATGCTATAACTGTGGAAGGAATGGACACTTTGCAAGAGAATGCACTAGAGACAAAGCTGAGAGTAGCAGTCAGAAGTCCAAGAATAGCTATAGAACCAGTCCAAGAATAACTGAAATCTTTTCAAAAGGAAACAACAGGAGTCCTAAAGGAACCAAAGCATTGGTGACTGTAGATGCAGTGGTGAACTGGGCTGAAGATGAAGAAGAAGAAGAGCTTGGTCTAATGGCTCTTTCACATGAAGATACTGAGGTACATCCTTGTTCTAAAGACTATGTTCTTAAATTTAATAGCTTAAAAGTAGAACTAGAGGAAAATTATCAAAAAGTCAACACATGCACTGTAGAATTAAATGCTTTTAAACAGGGTGTTGTTAAGTTGAAGAAAATATAGTTTTGTATAAAAAGGCTCAACATAACTATGAAGAGAAAATAAGAATTTTAACTCTTCAAATGAGGGAAAAAGATGTTGAAATTAAAGCTTATGAAAGACAACTTTTAAAAGTATCAACAAAAAATGAAGCTTTAAAATCAAGTCTTTATAATGAAAGGGAAGTGATTAATCATTGGAAAAAGTCCTCTAAAGGATTGGGAAAACTGACTAATTCACAACTGGGGTATTATGATAAATCAGGCCTAGGATATATTGAGGACAAACCTGGGATAACTTTAACTAACAAGGACTTATCAAAAGAGATTTTTGATAGTTCTAGTGAGTTAGATAATACACCTGATAATGATAGATAGGCTGAAGGAATGAAGGCAGTTCCTCCACCACTATCAGGAATTTTCATGCCCTCTAGTAATGATACAAGTATAGAGTTAGCAGAACCAAAGGTTAAAAATACCTCAAACTCTAGTACTTTGTCCCAAGATAAGACTGTTGTGACCAAAAACATTGTTTATCCACCTTTAATGAACAATTTTGTTTCTGAAGAATCTAAGACTAGTTCTGCTCCCAAGCAGGTAAAAACTCCTATTAAGATATTGGAAAATGATGTAAAACATAATAAAACCAACAGGGGTGGGGTAGGTTTTGAGAAAGTTAAGTCAAAACAACCTTTTGGGTCTTCTTTAAGAAGAAAAGGATGTTATGTTTGTGGTAGTCTAAGTCATTTTATCAAAGATCGTACTTCACATAAAGATAAAATTGTGAAACAAAAGGCTACACAAAGGGTCATGAAAAACAGTAATGGAAAAAATGCACAGGTTAATACGAATCAGAAACATAAGAATGACAAACCTACGTTTGATCACTCAAGGGTAGCCAAACAAGTTAAAAATAACTCTACCAAAAGTTTTATTCCTAGAGCAGTACTTATGAAACAAGGTCTAGTACCTTTGAAGACTGGTAAACCATGTACTGGCAAGTCTAGACCTGCAAGTACTGCTAGACCAAACTTGAGTACTATTGGTTTAAAGTCTGTCAAACCAAGGTTCTCTAAGACTTCTAAGAATGTTGTTGAAAAAGTTAAAACATCTAGAAGTAAGGATAATAACAAACCAGTGAAAATGTGGGTTCCTAAAAGAGAAAAATCATGTGTTAAGGCAAGTACTGCTAAAGCAGTACTTAAGGAAAAGAAGTCAGAGCACATAGAGTCACCCTATGTCTTTGACTACATAACTGAAACCATGAAGTATAAGAGCAAAAGTAGCATTACTAGGAATGCTTCTGAACAGACTCTTAAGTGTGTAGGTCCCACAAGATCCGAGCCAAATGTGGCTTGGGTCCCTGTTAAAAACTAATAAGTTTTGTTTGTGTGCAGGGGCATCTAATTGATAAATTGAAAGAGAAATGTATAGTAGATAGTAAATGCTCAAGACACATGACAAGAAACAAAGATTTTCTTGCTGAATTTGAAGAATTCAGAGGAGGACCAGTAGCCTTTGGAGGTAGCAAAGGTAGAATCACTGGCAAAGGGAAAATCAACACAGGGAAGTTAGAATTTGAAGATGTGTTCTTTGTGAATGAACTGAATGAGTTCAATCTCTTTTTTGTATCACAAATGTGTGATAAGAAGAACAAGGTGCTGTTCACAGACAAAGACTGCTTGGTGCTGTCTAAAGACTTTGAGATGCCTAAGGAATCTCAAGTGCTGCTTAAAGTACCCAAGCAAGAAAATATGTACACCTTTAATCTTCATACTGTTACTCCAACATGTGGTATTACATGTTTGCTAGCTAAGGCTTCTTTTGATGAGTCTAATTTATGGCATAGAAGGTTAGGTCATGTGAATTTCAAGAATCTTAACAGATTAATGAATAGGAATTTGGTTAGAGGTTTACCTAACAAATATTTTCAAAATGATTTCACATGTGCTGCTTGTCAAAAAGGTAAACAACATAGAGCTTCTTGTAAGACCAAGACTGTCAACACTATGACAAAACCTTTGTAACTCTTGCATATGGATTTGTTTGGTCCAGTGTCTATAAGAAGCATTAGTCATAAGATCTTTTGTCTAGTCATAAATGATGATAATAATAGATTCAGTTGGGTTTTCTTTTTAGATCTTAAAAGTGAAACCAATGAATTACTTAAGGATTTTATCACTTTAGTTGAAAAGCAGTTCACTAAACAGGTTTTAATCATTAGGACTGATAATGGGACAAAATTTAAGAATGCTGAATTTGATGAATTATGTAGGTCTAAAAGAATTAAGAGATAATTTAGTAATCCTAGGACTCCACAACAAAATGGAGTAGCTGAAAGGAAGAATATGACACTAATTGAGGCTGCTAGGACTATGCTGGCTGATTCTCTTTTGCCAAATACCTTTTGGGAAGAAGCAATCAACACTACATGTTATGTGTTAAATAGAGTCTTAGTGACCAAGCCTCAAAACAAAACACCTTATGAACTTTTGACTAGTGTGAAGCCTACCATAAGTCATTTAAGACCTTTTGGGTGTCATGTGTCTATCTTAAATACTCTTGATTATTTGGGAAAGTTTGATGGAAAGTCTGATCCAGGATATCTTGTAGGATATTCAGTGCAAAGTAAAGAATATAGGGTTTATAATTTGGCATCTAAATCCAATGTCCCAGGAATAGGTTATGCTTGGATGTTTAATTTAGATTATCTGACTAACTCCATGGATTACTATTCTATGCAAAAGGATTGTCAAACTAACAATGCAGGTGAGGAGTCAAGTGCAACTAATGCAGGTACTCAAGAAGATGTTTCTTCATCAGATGATGATGTTCATATCTATGTGCCCAATATGCCTACTGTTACTCCTATTTCTTCTACTCCCAAGAAGCAAACGATGCCATCAAAAAATTATCAAGCCTCCCAAGAGCTTCAGAGGCTTCAAGATCAAGAAAATAATGCTATATCTGCTAATAAGCATTCATGAGAAGAATCTTTTGAGTCACAACACTCATCAGTATCTACTACACCTAGAGGTACTTCATCTGTAAGTACTGCTAAGTCAAAATCTGCTAAATCTGTTGACTCACTAGAAGAGATTTTACAAGCTATGGACGATGAAGACGTGTATGCTAGTCCAGCTGAAGGAATCTTCTCCAAAGCTTCCTATGATGAGCAGGATGCAGTAACTGATTTCAACAATTTGTGTAACACCCCTAAATTTACACAATTCAATACAGCGGAAGACTCGTTGGTGTTACGGGATAGCACATTACTCACATCATAGACAACGCTTAAAAATGGCGTCGTTTAATAATAAAGCATTTCCATTCATAAATATCAAATTTACATAGGTCCCAAGTCATTGTATTTCATACAGGTTTTACAAAGCATTTGAATCGGAATTATTATTTAAGTGCGGGCCATGAATTCTTGTTATCTTCTCGAGAATTACCTTCAAGTACCTGAGACAAAACATGTTAAAAGAAAAGGTCAGCGATAACGCCAAGTGAATTCATAGAGTTTAATAAAACCAAATATATCATCGGTATGTAATTATTACCGAAAATCATTTTTGTACAAATCATTGTAATAGGCCATAAAATAGCCAAAGTCATTTTATACAAATCCTTATCAAAAATCATAATATAGGCGTTTGCCTTCAAAATCATTATACGAACCATTGTCGTAAAAACATCATACAATCCGTTTTATAACGCTGTATAAAATTAGATAAAAATCGTTATATGAGTATGGTTTACGAAAAACCAAAACACGAACATAAAATCAATAATAAAAGCCCGTATTGCTAGTCAGGCAATATATTGTAATTCAGTGCGTATGGCAGTATTTCGTTATTTGGATTATTATAAGCCGCATGACATTGTTACCTTACTACAACAAACAAGGGGTAGCTAGCCCGAAACTCAATTTGCCCATCTAAATTAGCGTGTCGTCACAATAATCACGCTTATAGAAATCTTCTCATACATAAATTCGCTTACCAATCAATGTGGCACGACGGGGATCAACCGTCAAGGCGCGAACTGGGGTGATCGTCCCCAAATAGTACTATTATATGCATAAGCGTCTACCAAATCCCGGTAGTTCACAATTCATGCTAATGGGACTTTTAGTGACATAACCTAACTTTAATAATCCATTTCATTTCATCTATCGGGTCATTTAATCATTCATCGGGTCATACAATCATTCGGGTCCAAATCAATAAATAGGCAATCGGGACAAATGGTGTCCTATTTTATCGAAACTAACATGTTATCTCCCTCGCGGGTTTATAAAACATTTCATTAAAACATTTAAAAGAGTGCGAGGCTATAAACTCACGTTGATGTGGGAAGGCGGTTATCGGCGATTTGGATGTACGGTACGTGCTTCAATCACGGAAACCTAGACAAATAATACTCGTCTTAGACTCTTGTCCAATGACTTTATAAAAATAACAATTATGTATAGATATGATGATTTTATATATATGATGATGATCAAGTGGGTTTATACATTCTCATTTACTCATTTAGTGTTATGTATTGGTAACTTTTATACTAGTTTACTAGTTTTACTTATTTACATGTTTTAGGCCCAATAAGCCCATTATAAGTCCATTACCTTAAATTAGACCATTTTATACTTTTATTATCAGTATTATACTTTACATGTTGGGCCCAAGTGGGTTAAGCCCAATGAGTAAGTTTATAAGTGTATACCCTATTTAGTTGTATTATTAGTCCAATAACGCTAACTTAGCCCGTTAATGTCTGTATGTCATATAGTTCGGGTTTTATCGGTTTTTACTTGTATTAAGTACTTATATATTAGTATATGTCTTTCAAAAAGTTTACATTAGACGGGTCCGACCGTCTAAGTTTTTATTGACGAAAAACATTAATTTTACGGTACTAGCCGAAAGACGTAAAAATCATGTTTATAGTTTTATCTGATTTATAGTTTCACTTTCACCATTTTTATCATATCTTGAGTTATATAAGGAGATAGAAGCTCATTTTTGGATGGCATAAGCTTCATATTATTTGATACAAATAAGTTAGATATAGCTACTGCTCAATATATGTCTAAGTATCCTTAACAGTCCCTACAAAACAGACTATTCAGATTGGTATACTAATTTTGTTTTGATCATATCTCACTCATTTTTATGATTCCATTGCATGGCTAACTCTCAGATGTGTATGACATCTTATACTTACTGTAAATTGATTCCACCATGCCATTTTATCAGTTTATCATTTGGTTACTTACTGTTTTTATACAACCATCATATTTAGCAAGATTTTAACCTTGTTACCTATGGTTTTCCATCTTTTTAACCATAATTATCAACACCAAATCCTCACACAATATTTTTATCATCATATATTCATCATATATTCATCATATACATATACAATAGGAAAGAAAATACAAGATTACATAATCAAAATAACAAGAGGATAGGAAGAACAATCTTTATACCACCAAGATTAAGTAGTTTATGATCAAGGCTTGAATTTTTGATGGCAAAACTTGTGATAGATCAACACCAACTTTAAAGACCACCAATATTTGTAGAGTTCTTGTAGAAATCAGCCCTTGGACATCACCAAATCACCTCCTTGGATGTTAGAATCACCTCCAATCTTCAAGGCTTCAAAGGAGCATCATCATGTGTATGAGTAACACATGATGTTATGGCTAAAATAGATCAAATGAGGGTTGTTGTTGATGATTGTTGGACGAAATGAGGGAGAGAGGTAGGATAGTATGAGTGGTTTTGCATGTGTAAATGAAGAAATGGTTTGTGTTAGATGGTTTTGTTGGTTTGATAGCTTACTTGTTAAGCTTAGGCTAACAAGTGTAGCTTGTAAGCTACAAACTTGACACCTCATGGTGTTGTGTCATGGTTTTGGCCATCCCATGTTAGTGGGGTGGGGCAAAACTTGTTTTGTCTCATCCCACTAATTTACGGGTATTCCTCGATTCTAGTTTCCTCGATTTGCGTGCCCTCGGGTCGTTTTACGAAAAACGTTTTTATAAATTATGAATCAACGGTACAAAACAAATCTAATAAAAATTGTCTCATCAAAATCGGAGTTCGAAAACGTAAATACGTAATCCTAAGGTTTTCGGTTTAGTCGTAAAGGACGTTAAATTATAATCGTAAGTCCTAATCTCTTCTCGTAAATTTGTGAGTTTATGAACCAACACAAATTTAAAACTCCAAAATAATATTCACGGATAAATTTATTTCCTGAAATGTCGGACTGTCACCAAAGACGGTGTATGTAAACGTAAGCACGTAACGTTCAATCCTCCGGTTTAGACGTAGTCGATGCTACTTCAAGACGTAAATCCAAATTTCTTCCCAAAAATAAGTGAGTTCATAATATAACATTAAAATAATGTTTTTAAATAACACTTGAGAATAAAATATCAACCATAAATTGACGGATTGTCACAGCATTTACCCCTAAACAGGATCTTTTTCCTCAAAGATCATTTTATATTATTACTCGCTTCTTATAGAGTTAAAGCCATGTGGGTATTTCCTCCACATTCGGTCTTTTCTCACAAGTGTAATTCATTACAATACGCGAGTTTCATCAAACATAACTACGGGAGTACGATCAGGCTTAATGTTGACTTACTTTCTCTATCCATGATGTTCACGGGTTTTTGATGAATGCAACTTTTCGCCGATCCAAACTTCATTAAGGAATAATCAGATTTTCACTTGATAGACATTTTATCAAGTTCGATATACGAAACATAATTCACGCAGCACTTGAAGTCCTAGGGTAGATCCAGCTTATATGCCTTTCATACCAACTTTTTACATCATCTCTATGGTCCCATACGACGGGGAGTTATATCCCATGATCTTCCAGATCATCAATTCATTTTTCCATGGTTAAAATTTTTGGCATAACTTCGCTACCCATATGGAACTTCAAGATCTACATTTCATATTCACATAACCTCCTGCCCACTACCGGCAGTCAATAATCAGATCCTAATTTCAACAATCATTTCAGGTCTCGCGGGTCGAGTATTTTGTAAGGTTAGGTTCATCATCCTAATTTCGAAATCTTTTTCATTTAGTTGACGAAACGAAGAAGCTGACATTTCTTACCACTTTTTATGATTATGAGATTTTTCACCTTTTTGTGAAGCAAGTTCAAGAGAAATGGAGTGTTTCTCAAGTTGAGAAAAACTTTTCGAAAGTTTGTTGTATGACTGAATTTGTTTTGAAAGCTCTACTTCAAGATTGCGACATTTCTCGTCCGATTCTGACACTAGACATGCTACATGACAATATTGATCAAGATCGGTATACACACCAAGTATAGCATTCATATGGTCAGCATAAAAGTATTCCTTAGAAAGTCGATCAATTTCGTTAGAAAGTTGGTGTTCTTGTGTCTTTAATTTAGTTTGAAGAAAATCAACTTCATTTTTAAGAGATTTAACATAACTTAAATCAGTTAACATTTCCTCAGTGAGAGTTGTATAAAACATTTCCACATTTTTTGAAAGATCATCAATGGTTGGAACAATACATTGTTGAATGACGACTTCTACTTGTGGGTTAGGTTTAATATTCCAAATGGTATCCCTAGAAACTTTTTCATAGTCGACGACACCTTTGTACAAATTTAAAACCCCTTGTTTTATAAACTCAAATTGCTGAACACTTTTGCTTTTCTCATCCTACGTTTTTCATCCAAAATTCGCTTTTCTAACAAAATTGATTGCTTTTTGAAACTCCTTTTTAAAGAAACTTTCTTTTGTGGTTCATCACTTGGTGGTGGAACACTATTATACATCTTTTGTTCTTTTGAAAGTTCTTTTTGAGGGACAAACTTAATATGATTGTTAGAATCAGAAAGGTTTATTAAATCACTTAAGTTTGATCGACTTTCTTCTTGTTGACGAATGATTTTGTCACAGTCAGGGGAAAGCATAAGAGCAAGATTATCAACATAACAACCGATATCATAAAGAGCAGGCTTGGTACTTTGAGCTTTCTTGAGATATTCAGGCTTGACAAAACTTGTTTTCTTATTTCTATTGAGCATATTCATAGTTTGAATAGACTGACCCGTTTTGTAAACAATGTTATTTAACGTGTCGACTCTCTTTTCCAAAGCAAGAATTTTTTCAATATCCTTTTCTTCACGAGTTTTATAAAGGTCTGTTTGTTCTTTGTTAACCGACTCTAATTCAGTAATTTGGAGTTTATGTAGCAGCAGTTGTTCTTCAAGTTCCGGTATCTTCTGTTTTGACATATGAATTTCGTGTGTTACTTCAGAACAATATTGTTCGTTGAGCACCTTACGTTCATATACCAAACCATTAGCTATTGGAACCCGTCGATCAGCTTCTTTTACATAATCACACTCTTTAAGCATGTCTATCTCCTCGGCTAAGGATGTGTTTGCTTGCTTCAAACGTTTATTAGCCTCTTTGTTTTCCTCAATTTCATGTTTTAAAGAATCAATAATAGATGCAAGCAAATCACAGTCCTCATCCGAGTCAATATCCTGAACAACTTTTCCGTCATCATTACACATATGCTGTGAATCCGTAGAGATATTGCTATCCTCCGTTCCATTACATATGTGTCATTGATGCTTTCGGGTTGCTCAGGATGCCGTCGTTCATTAGAAAACACATTATAGTTATCATGTGATGGTACCTTTTCAAGTGGCTCAGAATCATAGATGGGTCCAGAAGTATCATCATTCTCTGGGATCACTTCTTGAATCTTTGCCATGTACACATAATGTGCCTCAAACTCTTGATCATCGGCTTCATCATAAGTGTCATCACGCCAGTCAACTTCATCTGCTGTAAGTGGAATTCCTGCTTCTTCTTTCTTGCACAGCAACATCTTTTCCTTGTGATATCCCGAATCCTTAACCCATTTTGGCTTCTTACATTCCCTAGCCATGTGCCCAAGTCCCTTGCAGTTGAAGCATTGAATCCCAGTCTTCTGCACCACCGGCGTGCCTACAGTATCTCTAGCCCCAACTTGATTCAGCATCCTCTGATTATCATACCTAGCATCACGATCATACCTAGGTGCATGATCAACTTCCTTATATCTAGCATTGGATGATGATCTGAGGTTGTTGTTGGTAGGTTTGTAGATCTTCTTATAAGTTGTGGTGAGTAAAGACATGAGTTCTTCAATCTTCTTATCCCTTGAAGTTTGTTCATCATCACTGTCTCCATCTGACTCGGTGTCATACTTTGGAGGTGGAGTGGGGACAATTGCTTTTGCTTTGTGTTTAGCAGAAGCTAGAGGTTTGGTGGATGAGCTTGATGACTTCGAGGAATGATTAGGTGGTTGTTGACGAGGAACGGGTTTTGTTGAAGTAGCAGCCACAAAAGCAATAGAATTAGCAGAACGTTCTGCGTTTTCAGCCCTTAGTTCATTCACTTCATTCTGATGTTGTTTCAAGATATCATAAAGTTTGTGATAGGAGATGGTATTGATTTCTTCCCGTTGTTTAACCAAAGTCACAAACCTTTGCCATTCCGGTTTGAGTTGAAGTAGAAACTGAACATTGGCATGATGGTTGGAGATGGTTCACTGATTTCTGACAAGCTCATTCATCATTTTATAGAATCTCGAGTAATATGAGTCAATGGATTCACCATCTTAAGATGTGAATTTTCCAAACTCCCAAAGTAGATTAGTCTCGAGATATTAAACATTGATCGACTCACCTTGCTTCAATCGATGAATTGCATTACACATTTCCATAGCATTAGGACATGCATCAACTGTGGAATAGATGTCGTTATCAATTCCAGTGAGTATGAAGTTTACAGCATCAGCTTCAGCTTGGAGGAGTTTCTTTTTCTCAGCAGAACATGTGTCAAAATCCTCCATAGCTCGTATAGTTGATGAAGTACCATCCTCTGCCTGTGTTGTAATTGGTCTGAATTCAAAAACTGGAGGTGGATTCTCAAGGCAGCGACGAAGAGCAGTTCGGTTTTCTTTTCCATCGAGAAATATGAGAAAACGATATCTCCATTGAACGTAGCAACTGGCAGTGAGCACAGGTGGGTTACCGTTGCCACCTTGTTACAAACGAATTTGATTAGCAGTTGCAATGTTGATGTTGTTGTTAGACATGGTGAATACTTGTGGATGAATTGCAGATCTTAGTGGATTTGTTGTGATGATGTGTGGTTAAAAATTGAAATTCCGAAAATTCAAAAAAAATTTCTCAGTCCGACAATAAATTTCTCAGTCTGACAAAACGGTAAGCCAAAAAATTTTGTATCGCCAAATTTTGAATTTGAGTTAAAAATAGCCAAGAACTAGTAGGGAAAAAATTTGATTTAACTTGACCTAAAAATTTTAACTGTTTTTTTTTTTAATCTTCGTGTAAACTACGTTCTGAAACTAGTCTAGATAGTGGCTAAGTCCAAAAATTACTCAAACAAAATACCCCATCGGAATGTCCATCGGAATACTTATCGGAATGTCCAGATCGGAATGTCCAGATCGGAATGTCAAATCGGAATGCTCAGATCGGAATGTTAAATCGGAATGTCCAGATCGGAATGTACAGATCGGAATGTCAAATCGGAATGCTCAGATCGGAATGTTCAGATCGCAATGTGCCGTCGGAATGTTCAGATCGAAATATGGCTGAAACAAATTTGGCAGAGTAACGACTCAAAGATCCCTTAAACCCGTCGGAATCCCAGATAGCAATGTACGATCGGAATATCCAGATCGGAATAAGGTATCGCAATACAGTGATCGCAAAGTAGAATCCTTAGATTATTGTGATCAAATCCCACACACTTGTACTTTCCGATGGTGAAACCAACTTGAATTTCGGAATGAAGAAAAACAAGAAATTTCGCAACTTTTGATCCAAAAGATTTGTGTTTTAGCCAAAACCAAGATACCCAAATCACTAATACTAGTATGTAGATGATTTGTATCAAGAAAAGACCATAAAAACACAAAAAAAAATTTTTGGACGTGAGATATAGATCAAAAAGGCCACGAAAAATCAAGAACACCACACACGAATCTTCAATCACCTATCCACTATAGGCTCTGATACCAAATGTTGTTCCCATTCAATCCATAACACAAGATTTAGAGAGAAAAATAGTAGAAAAGTAGAAAGAGAAAGTAGAGAGAGAAGTGGAAGGTTTACACTAAAACTAGGTGTTTTATGAAATGAACCAACACCCTCTTCCACATGAGGAAGAGGGTTATATATGCCACGGCTCTAAGGCCTTTGTGAGCTTCATCTTGGGCCGGGCTTGGCTTTCACTTGGGCATATAGCCCCTAAAAAAGACAATATTAGCTTAATGTCCAACCCCGCTTTTCCCGACTAACCTATTACTATACAAGACCAATAACGACTAAGATGACCTATTACATTCTTGTTCGACTATATAAAATATGGGGCTAACAATGTCCAACTCACAATGGGTGTATGTCGGGTGTCTTCATCCTAACTCCTGCTTACATATGCTCTAATATATATCCTCACAAGATTCGATCTCGATCCTAATACGATAATTATCAATGATAATCTTTCCTAAGGAAAGCGATTATACGGTTTATTACCAAAGGTCAATCATTCAAACATAGAACAACACTTATAGTATTTTGTATCGTTACTTTACCTCGTCCTTTCTATTGGGGTGGTATACAGTACTCTCATCAAGATTCGTTCTCAATGACTTCTGAGCAAATCTCTAGAAATTCGATGCGAAGCGAGGATCTTGATAGAGATGATCGATACAGGCACACCATGTTTACACAACTCCTTTAAATACAAAAGGGTCAATTTCTTCATTACGAATCTATCATTAACAGGAATGATATTAGCAGATTTAGTCAGTCTATCGACGATTACCTAAATCTAATCAAATTCAGATGATGACATTTGCAATAGTTAGACGTTTACTAATGTATGAGGCGATTTCTACCTTCATAATTTGCCATTAGTACAACTTCTTCAGATAAAAATACATTAAATCACAAATGTCATGAATAAAATACTTATACTTACAAGATTCCAACATAACTATATCTCACAATCCTCCATGTTTAGACAATCACAAGTGGCCTTTTAATCATTTAGCGCCATCGGCTTCTCAATTCTAATGGTTCATATTAGCCGCGAACCCCCTTTTATTATTTATATTATCCTTCTTACAGGCATCAGTTATTTCTAAATTGTTCGGGCAATTACTTTGCACCATCATTATTAAGGAACACAATCCTAATTGATTCTTTATCCTTTCTATATTATGTGTCAGTATCTACATTCATCTTCCCTGATGAAATAATTATCATGTCCGTATTTATTCAAAAATTATTTCTTCACATTTTCTGAGTTTTAGTTTCTTCTCAACTATCATTTTTATCCGTTTTACTCAATGCGACGTCTAAAGCGTCGATAACTATTGCTATTAATTAAATAATAGATATTTATATTTATGAAACGTAAACGTAAAAAGTTTTATATTTCTCGGTTCGTCCAATTATAGGAAAATGTTCAAAAGAATAAATTTGAATTTAATTAACATGATTTTTGCTGATTTATCGGAAATAATTAGTAAGATCCGTAAATGTTCGAAAAACCTTCGTTTATTCTTTGGTAAAAATTTTCTTAGTTGAAAAGCAAAAGTTGTCGTTTCAAATTTTAAGTCATGGTTTAACGGTTTCCTCAATCCCTCTTAGGTTGTCTTGAGGTATACATAAACATTTACCCCTAAACAGGAGTTTAGTTAAATGATTTGTGTATAAGGGAATAATCCCTTAAAAATCCTTTGTTAAAACATATTTCCATTTTCATTTTGGTAAAACCCAAACTCTTAAAAGGGCTCTAAATTTTTGAAGTGTCAATATATTCTATTTTCTATTAATCACACGGTCAAATAATGTAAAGGATTAAGTCTTTCATCACATGTTAAATATTCAAGGTACAAGTTTTCACTACTCGGCCGACTCAGGGCATTCTACAAATAGTTATTAACTCATTCTTATTCTTATAAATAAACAAATGGTCCTTAATGATCATAAGCATGAATTTATCAAATTACAGCCTACACACGTGATTCACCAAATTTATGTATACTACATGTGTATTAGTCAATCCAAACGACATCACGTGAAACTCATAATGTTCATTACAAGTACCGGATGTAGTGATTGGAATAGATAATCTTTTTCGTGGATGCGAAATTGATGATAACCATGCCGAGGATCAAACATTTTTAAAACATACGCTAGAACCTTGTAATTGATCGAACAATCTATCATCTTGGGTAGTGGATATAGATTTTAATCGTCAATTTACTTAGTTCACGGTAATCAATAAACATAAGAAATGATAACACCATAGCTCTTCATGATGACGAGCTTGGTAGAATAAAAGCTTTCTCTGACAACTCTCTCAGTTGTACGGTAATTCTTTTAATTCAGATGGTGCTGACGTACAGTGCACAAGCCACAGGTGCAGCACCGGTAATATAATCAATACCAATTTCAACTTGCCTTAATGGCGAAAGTATAGGTAATTCACCAACAAATACCTCTTATAGTTTCAGATAACAGAAACGTCTTTTAATAAATTTTCTTTAAGTTCTTTCTAGATTGTAATATCTATGACTAATTCACAACCATTTACGGTATAATTTCAAGTCTAAATGCGGGATATGGTCATCCATCAAGAATTATTTAGATCACTTTTGATAATCAACATCTTATCATTTAGGGGAATTCTACTCGAGTTCCCATCAATTAAGACAATGTCGTCATGTCATAATCAATCAATCTATTTTACTGACACTATCAACTTTCCAGTTTTATTACCGTTGATAAGATGTGAACTTCTCAAAAGAATAATAATAACTCATATTCCTTCACAAGTTCAAGGATATATAGAGACACAACTACCATTAAAAGAGTAAGGTGAACGCATAATCTACGCGAGAGAATTTCAAATCAGATACAGACGAAAACAATTAATGAATATGAATCTATCCCATGTTTTCATGAATTGAGTACGCATTCGAAAGCTCCTCGTATCGTTACCCAGGTCATTCAAATGAAATCAAATCAAAAGAAATGATAGGATCGTCAATACATCCAGTCGGGTGTCAACACTCGGTAATCAGATACTTTTCCAAAGAATCTCGCCACGGGAGAATTGGACAAGAAGGGAATATCAATTTGTCAAATAAGACAATTTCCACAGATGAGTAAATTCAACTTAGAAGAATAAATAGTATGGGCACATATGTAGGTGTCCCTAATAATATGTCCTTATTATTGCACTTCTTGCAGATCTCATAAAATTTAATCTTTCACAACTTCAAAGAAAATGCAGTGTTTATTAATCAATTTATGGTGACTACTAATCAGCCTTGCATGGTCTCTTCCAAATTATATGTAGGCGCGCAACTATATACAATTTCAAGATTAACGATGCAATACTCAGTTCGTCTAAATTTTATCATCCATGTTTATAGTAAAATCATTTTCATGCTTAATTCTTAAATAAGAAACAATAAATTTACAAAGATTTTCGTTGTTATGAAAACAATTAAGTTTTCCAAGGTGTTTTATAAACAACTTCATTTCGATAACGATTATTTATAAGTCTCACTTTAAATAATCCATATGGTGATGAAAACCCAATTTTTCTCAAGGGATACTGTTTTAACTTATAAAAACAATGAGTGATCTGCAAAGGAGTGGTGAAAAATTGTTCACCAAGAACTAACTTCAATATATCAGGAAATGAGCTTAGCCAAATAATCATGAGGTTCATGACTTCGATGGCACTCAGGAATAATCCACAACGTAACTCAAATCGAGATGAGTACTTGTTCAATGGTTGCATCACTAATGCGAGCATTAGGATGAAGCAATAAAAGATAGATAACATTGATACATGTAGGATTTAGCAATCAAACAAGTCAAAATTGTACCGTAACACATTACGTGTCACTATGTCATACAATTCTCAGAACTCATCCTACCAACTGATGTCTCAGTTAAGTTAGGGATTTTTAAAAGATACCACAATGAATACTAATCTACAAGAGTCATGGGGGTTCCACCTGTCCCGGAAGATCCATCGGTCCCTATTCAGAATAAGATTTCTTCAATTTATTTCATGGACACTAGGCATCCTCATTATTGGACAATGGCCTAGGAACAACCCTTAACACGAACCAACAATCATTTAAAACCTTATAATTCAATCACATGACTTAATGACTTCCTCTTAATAATCTCATATTCCATACGGGTTAAATTTTACTTTATTCAAGTTTCGACCAAATTATACTCAATGTGATATTCTACCTCATTCTCCAATACTTACAACCTTATTCTTCGGCCTTGTAAAGGCAATAAAATCTCAATATGAACAACACTTAATTTCCAATCCTATAGCTCTTACAACAATAGTTATCAAATGAGTCACTAGTATGAAATGACTCACACATTCAATTAGACTTCTCGGAAAGGTACTAGTGGCATGAGGCTTTTGGGTAAAGGCTCCAATGACAGCCTCAAGTGCAACATTCACCCTTTCGATTTCAATTTAAGAATTGGATGACAACGAATCAGATGACATCTTTCTAGGTGGTAACGTTTTGTCAAGCTCCACTCTATAAGGAAAGATCGTCATTACATCGATACCATATTTAATCTCGCCAGTTCTTCTTCAAGATCACAATCAACTAATATTTACATTTGTACGAATATTAACCATTTTATTGGGATCATAAATATCCACAACTTGGTTTAGATCTGGAATAGCTAGATTTCCTACAGGAATAACTTCGATTGATTTACTAGGGGAGTTAGGGTTCCTTGTGACAATCTACGTCGTATAAATACCTCGTATACGTATTGAAATAATCATCAAACAATCATGTAATCAAATTACAACATATATATATAATCCAAGTTATATATATATATATATATATTAAAATAACACTTCTTAGTCTGGCCTTGTTGGTAACTTGGGAATTCTACGGCACCGTTATAGTCAAAAGATTTTTAGACATTTTGAGAAAAATGTTTATAGTTAAAAGATTTTGAAATGTTATATTCAAAACCTTAGTTTTAAAAATCTTTCGTTCTCTATAACGAGAGCTCTGATACCAAACTGTAACACCCCCAAATTTACACAATTTAATACAGCGGAAGACTCGTTGGTGTTACGGGATAACACATTACTCACATCATAGACAACGCTTAAAAATGGCGTCGTTTAATAATAAAGCATTTCCATTCATAAATATCAAATTTACATAGGTCCCAAGTCATTGTATTTCATACAGGTTTTACAAAGCATTTGAATGGGAATTATTATTTAAGTGCGGGCCATGAATTCTTGTTGTCTTCCCGAGAATTACCTTCAAGTACCTGAGACAAAACATGTTAAAAGAAAAGGTCAGCGATAACGCCAAGTGAATTCATAGAGTTTAATAAAACCAAATATATCATCGGTATATAATTATTACCGAAAATCATTTTTGTACAAATCATTGTAATAGGTCATAAAATAGCCAAAGTCATTTTATACAAATCCTTATCAAAAATCATAATATAGGCGTTTGCCTTCAAAATCATTATACGAACCATTGTCGTAAAAATATCATACAATCCGTTTTATAACGCTGTATAAAATTAGATAAAAATCGTTATATGAGTATGGTTTATGAAAAACCAAAACACGAACATAAAATTAATAATAAGACCCCGTATTGCTAGTCAGGCAATATATTTTAATTCAGTGCGTATGGCAGTATTTCGTTATTTGGATTATTATAAGCCGCATGACATTGTTACTTTACTACAACAAACAACGGGTAGCTAGCCCGAAACTCAATTTGCCCATCTAAATTAGCATGTCGTCACAATAATCACGCTTATAGAAATCTTCTCATACATAAATTCGCTTACCAATCAATGTGGCACGACGGGGATCAACCGTCAAGGCGCGAACTGGGGTGATCGTCCCCAAATAGTACTATTATATGCATAAGCGTCTACCAAATCCCGGTTTTTCACAATTCATGCTAATGGGACTTTTAGTGACATAACCTAACTTTAATAATCCATTTCATTTGATCTATCGGGTCATTTAATCATTCATCGGGTCATACAATCATTCGGGTCCAAATCAATAAACAGGCAATCGGGACAAATGGTGTCCTATTTTATCAAAACTAACATGTTATCTCCCTCGCGGGTTTATAAAACATTTCATTAAAACATTTAAAAGAGTGCGAGGCTATGAACTCACGTTGATGTGGGAAGGCGGTTATCGGCGATTTGGATGTACGGTACGTGCTTCAATCACGGAAACCTAGACAAATAATACTCGTCTTAGACTCTTGTCCAATGAATTTATAAAAATAACAATTATGTATACATATGATGATTTTATATATATGATGATGATCAAGTGGGTTTATACATTCTCATTTACTCATTTTAGTGTTATGTATTGGTATCTTTTATACTAGTTTACTAGTTTTACTTATTTACATGTTTTAGGCCCAATAAGCCCATTATAAGTCCATTACCTTAAATTACACCATTTCATACTTTTATTACCAGTATTATACTTTACATGTTGGGCACAAGTGGGTTAAGCCCAATGAGTAAGTTTATAAGTGTATAGCCTATTTAGTTGTATTATTAGTCCAATAACGCTAACTTAGCCCTTTAATGTCCGTATGTTATATAGTTCGGGTTTTATCGGTTTTTAATTGTATTAAGTACTTATATATCAATATATGTCTTTTAAAAAGTTTACATTAGACGGGTCCGACCGTCTAAGTTTTTATTGACGAAAAACGTTAATTTTACGGTACAAGCCGAAAGACGTAAAAATCATGTTTATAGTTTTTATAACTTATAAAACTTACCAAACTACCATTTTTATATAATGTCCATTTATTTATCCTTATACATATTTATATAAATAAAATATATAAGTTAGTGAGTTTTAAATTCACATTTTATACTATATTATTTTGAGTGCTTATATAATACTATTAAACTTTAATTTCACAAAATCTGATTTTTAGTTTCACTTTCACCGTTTTTATCATATCTTGAGTTCTATAACGAGATAGAAGCTCATTTTTGGATGGAATAAAATTCATATTATTTGCTACAATTAAGTTAGCTATAGCTACTTCTCAATCCATGTCTAAGTATCCATAACAGTCCCTACAAAACAGACTATTCACATTGGTATACTAATTTTGTTTTGATCATATCTCACTCATTTTTATGATTCCATTGCATGGCCAACTCTCACATGTGTATGACATCTTATACTTACTGTAAATTGATTCCACCATGCCATTTTATCAGTTTATCATTTGGCTACTTACTATTTTTATACAGCCATCATATTTAGCAAGATTTTAACCTTGTTACCTATGGTTTTCCATCTTTTTAACCATATTTCTCAACACCAAATCCCCACACAATATTTTTATCATCATATATTCATAATATACATATACAATAGGAAAGAAAATACAAGATTACATAATCAAAATAACAAGAGGATAGGAAGAACAATCTTTATACCACCAAGATTAACTAGTTTATGATCAAGGCTTGATTTTTTTATGGCAAAACTTGTGATAGATCAACACCAACTTTGAAGACCACCAATATTTGTAGAGTTCTTGTAGAAATCAGCCCTTGGACATCACCAAATCACCTCCTTGGATGTTAGAATCACCTCCAATCTTCAAGGCTTCAAAGGAACATCATCATGTGTATGAGTAACACATGATGTTATGGCTAAAACAGATCAAATGAGGGTTGTTGTTGATGATTGTTGGACGAAATGAGGGAGAGAGGGAGGATAGTATGAGTGGTTTTGCATGTGTAAATGAAGAAATGGTTTGTGTTAGATGGTTTTGTTGGTTTGATAGCTTACTTGTTAAGCTTAGGCTAACAAGTGTAGCTTGTAAGCTACAAACTTGACACCTCATGGTGTCGTGTCATGGTTTTGGCCATCCCATGTTAGTGGGGTGGGGCAAAACATGTTTTGTCTTAACCCACTAATTTACGGGTATTCCTCGATTCTAGTTTCCTCGATTTGCGTGCCCTCGGGTCGTTTTACGAAAAACGTTTTTTATAAATTATGAATCAACGGCACAAAACTAATCTAATAAAAATTGTCTCATCTAAAACGGAGTTCGAAAACGTAAATACGTAATCCTAAGGTTTCCGGTTTGGTCGTAAAGGACGTTAAATTATAATCGTAAGTCCTAATCTCTTCTCGTAAATTTGTGAGTTTATGAACCAACACAAATTTAAAACTCCAAAATAATATTCACGGATAAATTTATTTCCTGAAATGTCGGACTGTCACCAAAGACGGTGTATGTAAACGTAAGCACGTAACGTAGAATCCTCTGGTTTAGACGTAGTCGATGCTACTTCAAGACGTAAATCCAAATTTATTCCCAAAAATAAGTGAGTCCATGATATAACATTAAAATAATGTTTTTAAATAACACTTGAGAATAAAATGTCAACCATAAATTGACGGATTGTCACAATTTGGAAATAGAAATTCCAGTCAGTTTTATTCCCACTCATAAAGTCAAAAACAACCATCCTACTACATAGATCATTGGAGATCCCAAATCTGCTGTACAAACCAGAAGACAACTTCAAACCAATATTGAAACTCATGCACTTGTGCGTTATGTCAAACAACAGCAGAGAACTAATCATAAAGATACTTAGCATTGTTTGTTTGCCTGTTTCTTATCACAAGTAGAGCCCAAAAACATTTCTCAGGCTCTTGATGAAGAAAGTTGGGTAGATGCCATGCAAGAAGAATTAACTTAATTTGAGCTACAAAAAGTTTGGATTCTTGTGGATCTTCCCTCAAGTAAGAGAGTAATTGGCACTAAATGGGTTTTCAGGAACAAGAAGGATGAGAGAGGAGTTATTGTGAAGAACAAGGAAAGACTTGTTGCTCAAGGCTATAGACAAGAAGAAGGGATAGACTATGATGAGGTTTTTGCACCAGTGGCAAGGATAGAAGCCATTAGGTTATTTTTTTGCCTTTGCATCATATATGGGTTTTATAGTCTATCAAATGGATGTGAAAAGTGCCTTTATTTATGGTACTATTTTAGAGGAGGTATATGTCTCACAACCTCCAGGTTTTGTAGATCCTAAATTCCCCAATAGAGTCTACAAGGTTATCAAAGCCCTTTATGGTCTGCATCAAGCTCCAAGATCCTGGTATGCAACCTTATCCAATTTTTTTCTAGAGCATGGATATAGGAGAGGGACCATTGACAAAACTCTATTCATCAAGAAGAATGCTAAGGATATCATTCTAGTTCAAGTATATGTTTATGACATAATTTTTGGTTCTACCAAGAAGTCATGGTGTGAAGAGTTTGAGGCTTTGATGAAAGAAAGATTTCAGATGAGTTCTATGGGAGAACTAACTTTCTTTTTGTGACTTCAAGTCAAACAAAGGAAAGATGGAATATTTATCAGCCAGGATAAGTATGTTGCTGAAATCTTTAAGAAATTTTCATGTATGGATACAAGAAGTACAAGCACACCTTTTGAAGCTAAGAAGTCTTTATCAAAAGATGAACATGGAGAAAATGTTGATATTCATCTATACAGATCAATGATTGGTTCATTGATGTATCTTACTGGTTCAAGGCCAAATATTATGTTTTCTGTGTGTGCCTGTTCAAGGTTCCAAGTCCATCCAAAGGTGTCACATCTACATGCTGTGAATAAGATTTTTAAGTATCTTAAAAGTCAACCCAATCTACCTTTGAATTAGAAGCTTACTCCGACAGTGATTACGCTGGAGCTAATCATCATAGGAAATCCACAACAGGAGGTTGTCAATTCCTAGGCAGAAGACTCATATCATGGCAGTGTAAGAAGCAAACCATTGTTGCTACTTCTACAACTGAAGTTGAATATGTAGCTGCTGCTCATTGCTGTGGACAAGTACTTTGGATTCAGAATCAATTGTTAGATTATGGGTTTAACTTCATGAACACAAAGATTTACATTGATAATGAAAGTACTATATGCATTGTCAAGAATCCAGTATTTCACTCAAAGACCAAGCAAATTGAAATAAGACATCACTTTATAAGAGATGCCTTTGACAAGAAGCTTATTCAAGTCTTGAAGATTCATACAGACAACAATGAAGCTGATTTGTTGACCAAGGCATTTGATGCAAAGAGATTTGAATTCTTGGTGACACATATTGGTATGCTCAACCAATAGACTGCTGCATATGTTGAGGGGATGTAATAGTTGTACAAATTTTTATACTAATTTTTATTGTTTAGTCTATGTTTTATGTTTTTGATGTGATTGCAGGTTGATAGAAAAAGATAAAAGAGGTAATTATGATAGTGGAATGCACGAACTGGTCAAAATTGTGAGGTACCGTTATAACTCCAAGTACCGCTAGCACAAATTCAAGTACCGAGTATGTTCCATGTACCGCTACATGTTCGTTGTATCGTTAAGGGTCTCTTTTGTAAATTTGGTGGTTTCTTCGCGCTTGGGTTTGTTATTTACTTAAATACTTACTCCAATTACACAATTGATTCACCTAATGTTTTATTTTTTTCTTTTGATTCTATAACCTTCTCTCTAATTTTTCGATCATCGAAAATACTAATGGCTGCTTTACAAGTGATCTCTAAGCATAATTTAGTTGCGAATCTTGCTATGAATGATGACTCTCTTGGATTCCATGAGATTCTTGGTTTCTTATCTCGAAGTCATGTTCGTTTTGCACTAACTATAAGTCCCATTGTCTCTATTTCTATTGTTGAACAATTTTGGAACACTGCTGTGTTAGTTACTCGGTTTGATCAACCTTGCATTAGGGCTAGGGTGAATCATAGAAATATATATGTAACAGAGGTCCTACTAAGGGCAAGTTTGAGATTAAATGATGAAAATGGACTAAGTATGCTTAATAACACTGAGATTCATAATGGCCTTGCAGCCATGAGCTATGAGGATGGTAGGGAAAGTCTTACTTTCTATAAAGCTTTATTTTCACCTTAATGGAAATTGCTTTTTTATGCTATTATTCACTGTTTAAGATCTAAAAGTACATCTTTTGATCAAATTCTTGCTGCATTGACATCATCTGGTATTTGTCTAGCAAATAACAGAGTTTTTAATTTTTTCAAGATTAATTTTTGAAGGCATGACTAGGAATTTAGAAGGAACTAAAAAGTCTTTGATGTATTCTAGATTCATTCAGACTTTAGTTAGTGACCAAATACCTAACCTACCATAGTTAACTGATACATGGGATGTTCCTACATTCACAAAGAGAACCTTCTCTTTCTTGACCAAACAAGGCAATGCCTTTACAGGAATAGTTACACCATTGTTTGCTCATATGTTAGCCCAACCTGCCAATCAAGAAGGTGAGGAACCTAGCAATGCTAGTGCTTCTCAGCAAACTCCTTCTCATCAGATTTCCCATTCCCTAGAAGATTCACAATCTTCTTCTCACAATGTTGGTGCTCCACCAAACAATGATGAGATGATCCATACACCTGCTACTTCTATTGCTGCTAGTGGTTCACCACAAGCACAAGCACCAGAGGTGGTGGATGTTGCAAATTTGACTGCTTTGTGTACTAGTTTGTCCCAATAGGTACAGGTGTTGCAGAAAGAAAAACTTGTTCAAGACAAGAAAATTGCTGAATTGGAAGCTAGCCTAATCAAGTTGAGGAACAAAGTATCACCTTGGATGAGGCAACATAGATCTATTCAGAAGGCTGCACTCCACAGGCAAAGATTCAGGAACCACAAGAAAAGGAAACTGAATGCAACCAAACAGGGGAGGAATTATGAAGAACAACCACCTTCGTTTGATAATCAAACAAGGATCTCTGGAAATGACATCAATTTTGAGCTGGAAGAAGATGTCATAGGAACTTATAAAGATGGAACTAGTTTAGAGACTGGTGTGGATTAACCTTCAAATATGGAGATTCAACAGGAAGAACCACAGCCTACTCATGAGGAGCCACAAGTTGAAGAAATAATGGTAACTCATCCAGCACCAACACCTCAATCACCACTTCAAGTGAATTGGAGTACTTTCTATGAGAAGTTGGAGGAAATTAACATTCAATTTCTGAATTACATGCAAGTGAGCTTCTTGCAGACTCATTGATAGCTGCAGAGAGAGATGCTTATGATGAAGAAGAGAAATCAATGTTGATTGATGATCTGGTAAGGGAGCAACAAAGATTCTTTGCTAAAAAGAGAAGAAGAGAAAAGATTATGCATCCAACTACTATGCAGATTAGGAATCAGCTGATGAACTTTCTCAAGAGAGTTAAGGGTTTTACTCATATTCAGCTGGTCAAGAATTTTTTTGAAGAAATCAGGACTTCGTATGAGCAAAATAAGAGAACTGAATTGAATTTTGTTGAGATTGGATCTGAAGCAGATAGAATGGCTGTTGAAAGACATAGAAGACATCTGCAACAACAAAGACAATTTGGAAGTACTCATAGAATTGAGCCAAGTACTACTGAACCTACAAATAGATCTCCACCTATCAAGACCACTAATGTGAGGAAGAATAGAAAGGAGAAGGTAAGTTCAAGGGAGGAAGAGACTACTCAAAGAATGAATGAAGGAGATGAACCTCAAGATATTGCTCAGACTGAAAATATACAAGCAGTACATACACAGTCAATAGTACATACTGAAGAGATGGTACATACAAACTTGGAAGAGGGTTCAACAGAACATAAGGGAACCTCCAAGGGTGTTAAAAGAAAAAGATCAACAAAGACAAAGAAGAAAGCCAAAAGGGCTAAGTCAACAGCAGAAGATAGTGATGATGATGAGAGCTTGAGGAAGTACTTGAAGATAGTAAAATTTGAAGATCAATGTATTGATACAGAGATTTTTGGAAAGAGATCATCTATTGCTAGATGGATATACTCTATGGATCAAGTACTTGAAGCTCATAGAATTCAAAGAACTGATGGCACAACAAGGATATTGAGACTTTTGGAGGATATTCTTCGCATTCTTGATACACAAGATATTCAGGATCTTTTCAGATTAGTTCAAGAAGCCAGTGCAGGTAAAACTGATGTATCACTGTTATATAGGGAATTTCTCTTTATGTATGACCTACACAACTGTGATCAAGAATTGTTGAAGGTATTAGAGAATCAGGTTCCTAGTTACTGGAGATATTATAGGTCATGTGGATTACATATTTTGGATATAGATGATGTTACATACTATATGCTGCAAGAGAAGACTTACACATTCAAAAGAAGATTGTTGGAAAGAATGTTCGAACAATAATTGGAAGTTACAGAAGAATCTGTTGATGCTTTGGAGTTGATCAGAATGGTTAAACAACAAATAAAGGATTTGAAAGATGAGGAAGAAGCTGAGAAAGAGCCTTAAGTGTTTGAATTTCAGTCACACTTCACAAATGGTTCTCAGTTCACCATGTCTAACACACATAAGAACTGGCTAGTCCATAAGCAAACTGTTTGTGGTAAATACTTCTCAAATCCGTTGAAAGCTGGTAGTTTGCTAAAAACTATATGGTTCTGACTCACCTTGTTTCGAGACAAAGAGTTGGCTAGTCCTAGACAAACGGTACTAGGTAAAGACTTTATCAAATCCGTTGATGGTTGACAATTTACCAAAAATTGTAAGGTTATCAGTACACCTTATTCTTCATGAATAAAGTATTGGCTATTCCAGAGTGCACGGATAACTGGTAAAGAATATATCAAATCCGTTGATAGCTGGTGATTTGCTAAAAATCATGAAGCCAATACAGATTGGTTTTTATTGTTAACTGTTTTATTTCAGGCATGAAGATTACAAGCAAAGAAGTATTCAAGAAGAAAATACTTAGAAAGTTTTGTCTTATCAGATCAAGACTGAAGTTCATGATTCAGAGTTCATAGATTTAACTCAAGAAGACAATTACTGATGCTGCAAAGATAAATGAATGTTTACAAAACACAAGAACATCATAGTTTGAAGACAAAGATGATATTCATGCTGTTTAAAGATTATCTTATCAGAAGAAGATCTATGTTGAAGTGTTTGGCTACATTCAGTTGGATACAAATATAGATTACTAAGTTCAATCCAAGGATGAAGGAAAGACTGAAGGCATGTATTCTAAATACATCCAGTACAAGAGAAACAAGAAGACAACAAGTTATCATTCTTGTTTAGGGGAGGATTGTTGGAAATTATTTGTTAAGTGTCAAGTACCGTCAGTGTAATTTATGTACTGTTTGTATTATGCAAGTACTGTTAGTGTTAACACGGTATATAGTAAGTACTGCTACTTAAAGTAAGTACTGCTATATTGATTAGGACGAATATATCTTTGTATAAGATATGTCATCGTTATAGTTAGAGTATATCTTATGTGATATACTTAAATAGTTAGAATATTGATAGTATATCGTCTAGGATATAGTTATCTTTATAGAATATTCTAAGGTTTCTAGGGTTCCTTACTCCATAAAAGGAACATAGGTATAATGTCACTCATGTACCTCGTTCAAGTCGATTAATTAGAGAATCGAATAGTTAAAAGTAATTCAGTTCTTCTGTACTTTATAAGTTAGATTCCGCATAACTTATTTAGTTTGAGTAAGAGTTCTCAAAGTGTTTTAGTTTGATTAAAAACTACTATACTATTTCTTAACAGAATATAGATCCAATCAAAGGGATCAACAGGGACCATGACAACTTTTATGAGGTCCTTGTTCAAAAGAAAACTATTTTTGAGAATTTGAATTCACTACCCTATAGAGACATACCCCTCGCCCCAGCCATGCTCGCTGTCAATGAGGCAACAACACAACCTCACCCACAACCTGACCCACTACTCGAACACCCTCCATCACCCCAACACATGGATCTTGATCCTCAACCATCAAGCGCTGACACTCACAATATGGGCACTGACACAGCCAAGCCAGACGTTGACACCAGTATTCCTCAAACCCAAACACACCCCCACACCCAAACATACCCTCATTCCACTTCCTTTTTGAACAACCCGACTATAGGTTTGAGAAACGCCAAAGGACTGCTGGGGTGTTCTCCTCTGGTGGTCCTAGCCATGTAGCAGAGAGAACCACCACCACAAGTGTGGTTGGTGAAATGGGTGGGGCTGGGACTATTGACTCTGGCTTAGAAGCAGGTCAAGGCAGTCCTAACATCATTAAGACCCCAACCATACCCGATGAATCTCTTTTGGGAGGTCAAATCTCCATCATAGAGGAGGGCAGATTGGAACCTTTATCACTTTTGGAATTGACGGTGGTTTGCACTAGCTTGCAAAAGCAAAATGCAGACCTTGTACAAGTTTTCATAGTTTAAGGCCTCGAACTCAAATCATTGTGGGAGAGGATAGTTGTTTTGGAAGCTGACAATGATAGGAGGAGGCAGGATAGAGTCCTTTCTTCAGGGGAGGATTCTTACAAATGGGAGGAAGATGCACCTACTGTGCCATTTAATTTGAGCGACAAGGGCTCACAGGAAGAAGGTGGTTCTATTGGCAGTCAATATGTGGAGATATATGAAGCATTGACTAGTTTGAAGGAGAAACCCGTTCTTAGTGTTTCTTCAATTACTCCAAAGAAGCTATCGTTTGTGGAGATGATGATGAAGGTTTTTGAATCAGCCGTTGACATTCAGAGTTTAAGCGCTGACAAGCGCAAAGCAAGCGCTAACAGACCTATATGTATGATTGGTATATTCCGACCACCAGTTATCATTAGGGATGTTACTACACATGAGCCAACCATGACTTTACCAGCTATTGAAGCAATAGACAAGGGTAAAGGGATTTTGGAAGAAGTTCAGGTACCAAAGAATGCAGCCTAGGTACATTTTGATTCAGTTTTGGCTGCACAATTGCAAGAGCAGGATAGGATGGAGACTACCATAGAAAAGGCTAAGAATGGTAGTGACGGTGAGGAGAGCTCTAGTTCTTGTGTTATGATTATAGAAGAGCCAGAGAGGTTGGAATATGGAGAGGATGACATAACAAAGGAGATACTGAGAGAGTTGAAGATGAAAGTAGATTTTAATATGCCTGAAGTGGTAGAAATGTATTTTGCATTGGAATCTATGGTTCAAGCGAATCCAGACATGTCAGTCATAGGGCAAATTTGGGGTTTGGAGATTTTGCTAAGGGTTCAGGAGGATTGTAAGGTAATCTTGAAGCACAAGGCTAGTAAGGTGCTTTCTGAGCTTAAGAGGGATAAAAGAGAGCTACACTATATGCTGCTTAGGTGTCATCAAGGTAGATGGACCTATGATAGATTGAGGAGGCTATCCTTTGAGAATTAGAACATCATGCTTATCCAATTTGAGAATATTTTGTGAGGCAAACACTATGAGGCTTCTCTCAGATGAAAGGAGAGAATAAATTGAGGAGAATATGCAGATCAAGAGGGAGTCTTTTTTACCAAGACGAGTGAAGAATGGAATTCCCATTGAATTTTCCAGTTCTTGATAAATTGAATCTTAGTGTAGCAATGATCATAAAGAGTATAAGAGTTTCACCTTTGGAAGCTTCAGATATTGTAGAGGTATTGCCTTTGGATTTCAGAAACCCAATTATCAGTTATGAAGAAGATGAAAGTGGTTTCTGGATGATCACCGGATATGTTAAAAAGGTACATACTTTTACTTCATTGATCTCATTGTTTGCAAGCATGGATAGAGAAAACTTGGTAGATCTATGAAATCTTATAAAGGCTAAGTATGATGTTGAAGTCTACTTCAGCAAATGGAATAAAGATCCAGACATCATTCAAGAGGATGATTGCACCAGATGAAGTTGATCTAATATGGTTGGATTTGGATGATATCAGTGGGTTAAAGTGGCGTCTACATTCAGTTGCTGGTGTATTCCATCTAAGCACCACAAAGTTTTCAGAGTATCTTCTGATTGATGCTCAATATCCTATGTCTAAGGATGTTTTGAAGAAGATGGTGTCTACCCAGCTGGAAGTTGATTATACTAGTGATGTTAGCAAGGACTTAATTAGATTTGTTTATTTTCTAATTAACAAGTAGTTTGTATTTGTAAGAATCCTCCTTGTACTTAGTTTTTATTCAAAAACTTGATTACTAGAGTAGATATCAAGATTAGGGGAGGATTGTTGGGAATAAAATGAGCGAACTCACTGAGACGCTGACAAGAGTAATTTGGACGCTGACAAGAGGAAATGAAGCGCTGACAGATCAAGCACTGACAAGAAATATCCAAGCGCTGACAAGAAGAAGTCCAACCACTGATAGGAATACTTAGTCAACACGTTTTTTATTTGAAGTAAAGATATGCTCAATATTGTATTTTCTATATTTATCTTTACCAAGAATAGTTGATAGGTAAAGCTTTGTACACGAATCCTTGTGTTATAAATGGAGGTCGTAGGGTTTGTAGTTTAGACATTATTTTCAAATTTTCACAACTTTCATTGTAAGCAAGTTCGTTTATTAATCTAAAGTGACAGTTTGGTTTACTTGATTGTTTGTTCTTTATTATAAGTGTTAATTCCGCATAACACTTGGATTGTTGAATACAACAAAGTTTCTTTACGTTTTACTCTTGATTTAATCTCGTTAACACAAAGCTAATCGATCTAATTTTGGGATCAACAAGTGGTATTAGAGCAAGAACACAAGAACATATTTAACTTGTTGATCCCAAAGTTAGATCCCAAACTTATTGATCCCAAACTTAGATCAATAAGAATACTAAACCTTAAAAACACCAGAAACCCTAAAACCAGACAAGATGTCTGCTATAGAATCCTCTTCCTCATCAAATCACAACCTAAAAATCCCTATGCTCGACCGTGACAACTTCGAACAATCGAAGTTCAACTTTGAACAATACCTTCAAATTCATGATCACTCTCTAGGAAATTATTGAATTTGGAAATCAATTTGATAAAGCAGCTAGGATTACTGCTGCTATTGCAGCAAGAACCAATGTTGGCTCCACTGCTGAAGAGCGTAGAGAAAGACCTGAAGATGGAAGAGCTATCTCAATTGCAGATATAGCCGCAAGAAGGAATGACATGAAAACTTTGAGCATTCTTAAACTCTCTTTGGGTCCAAAGAATCAACACAAGTATAGAAGTTTTGAGTCAGCTAAAGAACTTTGGGCAGCTCTTCAAGTCACCTATGGTGGTAATGAAGATACTGCCAAAGAAAGGAAGAAGCAACTTTTGCATGAATATGTTGTGTTCAAGGCTCTTTCCAATGAGAAGCTAAGTGAGGTGAGAAGCAGGCTTCTAGACATCACTAGCAAGTTGTCTTTTATGGGAACAGAACATGATGATGCTGATATCGTTACTACTTTCCTTAGAAGTCTTAGTGATGCATGGAAAATTGAGGCTAGGTCAATAATTGCTACCAATGCCCATAAGAGTTCTTCCTTTGATGACGTCTACAATAAGTTAAGGATTATGGAGAGTGAAATCTTGCTTGATCATGGAAGCAAGTCGAAATCTGGGAACATGGCTTTCATCTCACATAGTGAAGCTCAAACCAGTGAAAGATAGTCATATGTACATCCTGTTACTGGATCAACTTGTGTCAGCGGTGGATCAACCTTTGTCAGCGGCTCACATTATGACGCTGACACATACAATGTTGACTCACCAAAGCTTAAACATGCTGGTATTGATTTTGATACAGTATGTGCATACATTGCTGCATTTCCCAATGGTTCCTTAATTACTTATGAGGATCTTGAGCAAATCAGTGATTAGAAGTTGGAAGAGATGGATATCAAGTGGAATATGGAACTTGCAAGCATAAAGGCCAACAGATGGAATAGGAGATTTGGAAGAAAGATGACCTTCAATGCTAAAGACATAGCTGGATTTGATAAATCCAAGGTTGAGTGTTATAACTGTCATAGGATGGGTTACTTTATGAGGGAGTGCAGATCTCTAAGAAGATATGATGCTGGAAAGACTTCAAGCTAAATCATCAAGGTTGAAGATGCTAAGCCAAAGGCTATGGTTGCCATGCAATACATTGATGGTGTTGGATGGGACTGGAGCTTTATGGCAATAGATGTGGAAGATAATCATGCTTTGATTACTGAGAAGGAAGAAGAAAAGCATGTTCACTTTGCTCTCATGGCCAACTCCTCGTCTTCATCAGATAATGAGGTATATGATGATGCTTTCTGTAGTAAAGGTTGTCGATTAAACACTGAAAAACTTAACAAAGATAATTTAAAGTTAAAATCAGATGTGTTTGATGTATAATACAGACTAGCAAATTATAAAATGGCACTTGCACAAACTGAAGGGATTATAGATGAATATAAGAAAATGGAATTTGACCTAAAAGATCAAATTAATGTTTTGTCCCATGATCTTAGAGTTAGTTTTGAACTTAGGGACAGTCTGATGAGATCTAGAGCAGAGGTGCAACTTCAGTTAGATGAAGCCATTAAAGATAAAACAAATGTAGGGCTTAAGATTTAAAAGTTTGATAAAGCTAGTCAAACCCTAGAAAAGTGTGTCATTGAACAAATAGACTCTAGGGACAAGTATGGGATTGGGATGAATGAATATGTTGTTGTTCCTCCACCTGCTGGGAACTTTTATGGTGTTCAGAGAAAGGATCTCTCTTGGACTGGTATTCCAGAACTCCAAGAAGAGGAATTTATTCCTCCACCTAGAATGCTCACCCCCGTTGAGGAATATCAACTAAAGGTGACTGATCTTGAGCAATGGAAATCAGCCAACCCTTTTCTTTTTGTTAAGGGTGGAATGCTTAGTGAGAGTCCATTTGATCCTACACCCGTTACTGTGACCAACCCCATTACTGGAAAACCCGTTGACCTTGGCTCACTAGTTAAGAGAAAACCTAGTGTAAATATGCTGAAATGTATAGAAAACCTAGGTCACCACAAAACCAAGCTAGTGCTAATGGGACAGTGTTCTTTCAATCTAGACCTAAGGTTATGTCTAGAAAGGCTTCTTACACATGTGGGAGTTTTTCTCACTTGGCCTATAAGTGTGTCAGTGCCTCTAAATTCAACACTGGCAATAGGTCAACCATGGTCAAACCCAGAACTTTTGTCCAATCAAGCCCACAAGTCATTAGACCAGCTCCCTTCTTTTCTAAAGCGACAAATACACATGGATAAAGGCCCTTTCAAAAGACCAACACTTGGTCTAACAGACAATGGGTTCTTGTTGTAAATCCTAATTTGGGCATTGACAAGAACAAATTCAGCGTTGACAGGAACAATTTCAACGCTGATAGCTCTAGGTTTGGTATGAAAATGCCACAAGCTGTTGTTAGATCTTGTGTTAGACCAAGTAATAATAGGTATTTACAACCTAAGGGAAAGGGGTCTAAAGCTTCGTCCAGTTCGACATGGAGACCTAAAGAAGACAAAAACCCTATTTTTGATGGAATCTCTATGACCTGCAACATATTTAATTATCTTACAAAGGTGATTACTAAACCAATTGGGGTAAACTGTGTGTTTAGGCCACAAAAGGATGAACAAAGGTTTGTTATAAGGACTAATTCTATTCTTGTTGAAGTCTGCTCAGGCTTGGGTTCCTAAAGAAAACTAATTTGTTTTTCTTATGTGTAGGGTATTCAGAAGCAGGTCAATGATCATGGATATTGGGACAGTGGATGCTCTAGGCACATGACAGGGAAGGAAGATTATTTGACAAATTTTATCCCCATTAAGTCTGGTGACAAAGTGTACTTTGGTGGAGGCTATGGAACTATTTCAGGCAAAGGCACTCTTATCACCAACAATTTACGTTTTGAGGACGTTTTTCTGGTAAAGGAACTTGATTATAACTTGTTTAGTGTGTCACAAGTTTGTGACAACAAAAATAAAGTTCTTTTTACTTATACTGAATGCTTGGTGTTGAGTAAGGATTTCAAAATGCCTGATGAGAAGTTTATTGAATATAGAACACCTAGGCAGAAGGAAATTTATAATGTTAATCTCAAAGGGATTAAAATGAACAAAAATCTGCCATGTCTTTATTCTAAAGCATCAGTTCATGAAAGTAATTTATGGCACAAAAGGTTAGGGCACATAAATTTTAAGAATATTTATAGACTTGTGAGACATGGTCTAGTTGATGGTTTGCCCTAAAAAGCTTTCCACGATGATCACTCTTGTGTTGCATGCCTTAAAGGCAAACGGCATAAGGTCGCCTTTAAGTCTAAGATTGTGCATTCCAGTTCTAAACCACTTCACTTGCTATATATGGACTTGTTTGCCCAACTAATATAGAAAGTATTAATGGTAAATCTTACTGTTTTGTTATAACTGATGATTTTTCTAGGTTTACTTGGACTTTCTTTTTGGCCTTAAAAAGTGATACTACCACAGTTTTGATTAACTTTATTACCCAAATTGAAAAGAAAACGGGTAATAAGGTTAAAATTCTTAGAAGTGATAATGGTGGTGAGTTTAGAAATACACTATTAGATACCTTTTGTGTTAATAAAGGGATTTCAAGGGAGTTTAGCATAGCTAGAACTCCACAGTTGAATGGTGTGGCTGAAAGAACGAATAGAACACTTATAGAAGCATCTAGGACCATGTTAGCAGATGCTAAGTTTCCCATTGCATTTTGGGCTGAGGCTGTGAACACGGCTTGCTATGTTTAAAATAGAGCCTTGGTCAACAAGATCCACAATTAGACACCTTATGAGCTATTTTGGAATAGGCAACCTAATATAGGATTTCTTAAACCTTTTTGATGTCATGTAGTTATTCTAGATACTAGTGATGCCTTAGGTAAGTTTAATTCAAAAGGTGATGAAGGCTACTTTGTGGGCTATTCTATGCAGAGAAAAGGGTATAGGGTTTACAACAAGAAGGAAAAACGCATTCTTGAAAAAGTTCATGTTAAGTTTTTAGAAAGTAAACCTAGTGATCCTGAGAGTGAACCAGACTAGTTCTTTGATTGGAACCATTATCTAGGACCTTGAATTATACGCCTGTCACTAATCCAAACATTGTGAAGAGGGATTCAAATGTTATGGAAGAACCTATTGTTGAAATTTCAGGTAAACAGGTTGCTATGGAAGAAGGATCACATGCAGTCAAGTCAGACCCCATACTTGAGTATATTACCATTCCTATATGGACTGATGGGTTTATGCAGGCATCTGCTGCTGCTAAAAAGGAGGCAGAAGGGCCACAAGACAAACTAGTTGATGAACCCATGCATGCTTCTTCAAGCACTGACAAAGCCAGTTCAGACGCTGACAGGTTGAATTCAGACGCTGACACGTTGAGTTCAGACGCAGACAACCTGTTTGGCAATTTATTCCCTTCCTCCATTAGACATACTATTGAACATGATGAACCTCCCATACTCAATCAAGAGGCCAATTCAAGTGAGGCTGGGATTGGCAATAAAGATGATATTGGCAACATGGAATCTGTTATAGAAGATAATACACTATTTGAGGGAGGAATACTTACAAAGGTGGCCAAAGATCATCCTTCTTCCCAAATAATAGGTGATGTTCAGACTCATGTTCAAACAAGGAGGTCTCATCAGACTCAAGGTGGTTTCATTGCCAATATTCACAAGAAGGAAGATACCCCTCTTGTGTAGGCATGTTTTTTTGCTTGTTTTCTGTCACAACAGGAACCCAAGAAGATTTTTGATGCTCTTAAAGAACCAAGCTGAGTGGAAGCAATGCAGGATGAGCTTCACCAGTTTGCCATTCAAGAAGTGTGGGAGCTAGTAGATTGTCCAAGGTATGTTAGACATATTGGGACACGTTGGGTTCTAAGGAACAAAAAGGATGAAAGAGGGATTGTGGTCAGAAACAAGGCACGTTTAGTTGCTCAAGGCCATATACAAGAAGAAGGAATAGACTATGAAGAGGTTTTTGCACCTGTTGCAAGGATAGAAGCAATAAGGATTTTCCTAGCCTATGCTTCTTGCATGGGTTTCATAGTTTATCAGATGGATGTGAAAAGTGCATTCTTATATGGCACAATTAAGGAGGAGGTGTCTGTGATGCAACCTCCTGGTTTTGAAGATTCAAAGCATCCAGACAAGGTGTATAAAGTCAAGAATGCAATGTATGGACTTCATCAAGCCCCAAGAGCATGGTATGGTACATTATCAACCTACCTGGTGGAAAATGGGTTTAAGAGGGGCACCATAGACCAGACACTATTTAGCAAGAATATTGGTAAGGATTTTCTGCTTGTTCAGGTCTATGTGGATGATATTATCTTTGGTTCATCAAATCCAAAGATGAGTGAAGACTTTTCCAAGGTCATGACAGACAAGTTCAAGATGACTGCAATGGGAGAGGTGAAATTCTTTCTAGGTTTACACGTACAACAGAAAGAAGAGGGTATCTTTATCTCTCAAGACAAGTATATAGCTGAGATCTTGAAGAAGTTTGGTTTTTCTCCACATGAAAAACGGGCTAGCACACCTATGGATAGGGAACACCCTTGGGGAAAGACTAGATATGGAAAAGATGTGGATGTCAGGCATTATAGATCAATGATTGGTTCATTGATGTATCTTACAGCCTCTAGACCTGACATCATGTTTGCTGTGTGTGCATGTGCACGCCATCAGGTGACTCCCAAAGAGTGTCATCTTCATGCTGTCAAAAGGATTTTTAGATACCTTAGGTGTTATCCCACCTTGGGATTATGGTATCCTAAAGATTCTCCATTGGAGCTTATTGGCTATTCAGATAGTGACTATGGAGGTAATAAGTTTGATAGGAAATCCACAACTGGTGGATGTCAATTTCTTGGGAGCAGACTCATATCTTGTCAATGCAAGAAACAAACAGTGGTGGCCAACTCTACAACTGAAGCAGAATATGTTGCTACAGCTACTTGTTGTAGACAAGTTCTATGGATACAAAACCAACTGTTAGATTATCGGTGTAATTTTATGCTACCAAGATATTTGTAGATAACAACAGTACATTATGCATTATTAAGAATCCTGTACATCATTCTAAAACAAAACACATAGAAATTATGCATCATTTTATTAGAAATTGTTTTGAAAAAGGTTTAATACATCCAGATAGGGTAGACATAGAAGAAAATGTGGCTGATCTTTTAACTAAACCTTTTGATGTTAGGTTCCAGTACTTGGTGACAAGTATTGGAATGATCAGTCTCACCTAAATGTGTTTTTGAAGTCATTGTATAGTATGTACAGGATGTGTATTGTTATTTATCTTTGTAAAGTATTTGATTTTTTACTTTATTTTTCTAACGTTGACAAAGGTTATTTGAACGCTGATAAGTGTTAAAATGGCCGCTGACAACAATATGTTAGTTTTGTGGTTTTTGATCTAATCATGCAGGCATTATGAGCATTGTAACTTTTGATACAGAGTTTCTCATGGATCTTTGGAGCTTACAAGGATTGTGTTAAAGTTTATGTATGATGGTTGGAATGTTTACATTCCTATCTTGACATAAATTTTTGTCACATACTTTTTATTTTGCAACTTTGTATATCTTAGTTTAAGGGGAGGTTTAGGAAATGTAACACTCTCATTTTTCGTATTGGTACAGCGGAAGGGTCTTTTAGAGTGTTACGGGATAGCACAATAACTCCAATCATAGACAACACATAAAAATGGTTGTTCAAGGTTTAACATACATTCATTCGATTTAAAAGTTTAAAAGTGTACAACAGGTCCCAAATTATACAAGTCATTAAGTTTACAAAAAATAGATCGAATGAACATTTTCAACATTTTGTGGGCCATCAGAGTCGATCTCCATCCGGATTACCTTCAAGCACCTGAGATAAAAACATGCGAAAATCATATCAGCGAATTCCGAGTGAATTCATAGAGTTTAATGAAAACCGTTATATAAAACAATCATTTAAAATTAGAACACAAGTACAATATCAGAAGTAAGTCCTCATATTGCTAGTCAGGCAATATATAAATCAAGCATACATCTTAAACCGTCCATGAGACCGTAGTCTCTATATTACCATGATAGGTAATATATTCATCGTTATTAGCGTCGTTATTATGTATAGGATACATTGTAGGATACATTTTATTTGAAGTAGGATTATTATTAGCCGCATGACATTGTTAGCTTACTATGAAAACAGCGAGCCGCGAACCCGACAAACAATTTGTCCATCTAAGTTAGTGTGTCGTCACAAAAATCACGCTATGGAATCTTCTCATACATAAATTCGCTTACCAATCAATTTGGTACGATGGGGATCAACCGTCAAGGCGCGAACTGGGGTGATCGTCCCCAAATAGTACTATCAAATGCATAAACGTCTACCAAATCCCGGTAGTTCACAATTCATGCTAATGGGACTTTAAGTGACATAACCTAACTACTAATAATCCTTTTAGTCTTGTTTATAGGGTCATAGCATCATTCGGGTCCATATCATTAAGCATACAATCGGGACTACTTGTGTTCTATTTTTATCAAAATCTAGCATGTTATCTCCCTCGCGGGTTTACAAATCATTTTATAAAACATTTAAAAGAGTGCGAGGCTATGAACTCACGTTGTTAATGAAAGGCGGATTATCGGCTACGGGCGTGCTTCGGTAACGAAAACCTATATAAATAATAATCGGTCTTAGACTCGGTCCAATGAATTTTATCAAAATAACAATATACATATGATGATTTTGTACATATGATGATGATCAAGTGGGTTTATACATCCTTGTTTACTCATTTTAGTGTTTACGTTTTGGTAACGTTTTACTAGTTTACTAGTTTTACCTATTCATCTATTTTAAGTCCATTAAGCCTTTTATAAGTTCTTTAACTTGTTTTAATCCATTTTATACCTATATTATCAGTATGTATACTTTCCATGTTGGGCCCAAATGGGTTAAGCCCAATAAGTTCTTTTTACAAGTTTTTATCTTATTTAGTCCAATTGTTAGTCCATTATGCTTAGTTAGCTCGTTAATGTCCGTATTTCTTATAGTTCGGGTTTTATCGGTTTTTACTTGTATTAGTTACTTATACATCAGTATATGACTTTTATAAACTTTACATTAGACGGGTTTGGTCGTCTAAGATTTATTTGGCGAAAAACGTTAATTTTACGGCGATAGCCGAAAAAGTCGTAAAAATCAAGTTTATAGTTTTTATTACTTATAAATATTATTTCATTACCTCTTATATAGTTTATCCATTTAATTAACCTTTTATATATTTATATAAATAAGTTTTATAAGTTAGTGGGTTTTTATTTTTACATTTTATACATTAAAACGTGAGTGCTTATATAATAATAATAAACATTAATTCCAAAAATCTGATTTTTATCTTCATGTTCACCATTTTTATCATATCTAGAGTTATATAATGAATTAGAATCTCATTTTTGGGTGACATGTTCTTCATCGTATGTGCTATATTTAACTTAGCTATAGCTACTGCCCATTTTAAGTTTATCATGCCTTAACAGTCCCTACAAAACTGCTTATTCAGATTAGACCACCTAACTTGTTTTGATCATATCTCACTCATTATTTTGATTCCATTGCATGGCTAACTCTCACATGTGTATAACATCTTGTACTTACTGTAAATGGATCATACCATGCAATTTTATCAGTTCATCTTTTAGTTATATACTGTTTTTATACAGCCAACTAAATAATCAAGATTTTAGCCTCATTTCTTATAGTTATTAACATTTTTAAGCATATCTATCAACACTTGATCCCCACACAACATTTTTATCATCATATATACATCATATACATATACAAAATGAAAGAAAGTACATTTGTTCTTTACAAAATAACAAGAGAAAATTAGAGAGGATGATCTTCTTTACCAACCAAGTGGATTTCTTGTTTTTGGAAGACAAGAACTTGATGAACACCACAAGTATCTCCAAGACCATCAAATATCAAGAACATATGTTGGAAAATCAGCCCTAGGACACAAGCAAATCACCTCCAAAGATGTTCATATGGCCACCAAATGATCAAGGCTTCAAGATAACTCCTTAATAGAGCTAGTAAACATGTGTTTCATGGCTAGAAGAGATCAAAAGGGGTGTGTGTTGGTTTATTTTGGACGGCAAGGGGGGAGTGGTTTGAGAGAGTTTGATGTTGGTTTGCATGTAAGAAATGGTGGAATGAGAAACTAGTTGCTAGTTTTGAGAGTTAGTGGAAGTGTAAGTAGCTTGAAATGTAAGCATGACTTACACATGTAATGTGTTGGCTTAACTTGATGCCACCTTAGTGTGTGGTGTCAAGTGTGCCGTCCAAACCAAGATAGTGGGGTGGGACAATGTGTTTTGTCCCATCTCACTAGTTTATGGGTATTTCTCGATTCTACTTTTCTCGATTTGCGTGCCCTCGGGTCGTTTTACGAAAAACGTTTTTATAAATTATGAATCAACGTCACAAAACGAATCCAATAAAAATTGTCTCATCAAAAACGGAGTTCAAAAACGTAAATACGTAATCCTAAGGTTTCCGGTTTAGTCGTAAAAGAGGCCAAATTATGCACGTAAGCCCAAATTTAAATCCGTAAATTGTGACTTCGTCAACCAACACAAAAATAAGTTTCAAAATATTATACGAGAAAATATTTCACTACCTGAAAATGTTAGATTGTCACAGCTTTTCCTCCTAAAAGGGATCAACGTCCTCGTGATCCATTTCATTTGGATGTCCGTTTCTTATTGAAATCGAAGAGGTGCGGATATTTCTTCCACATTTCATCCTCTCGTTCCCAAGTATACTCCGGTCCATGCTTTGAATTCCATCAGATCTTGACAATAGGTATCCGACTTTGTTTTAGTTGCTTTACCTCACGGTCCATAACTTCTACGGGCTCTTCGATGAAATGCAACTTCCCATCTATTCGAACCTTTCCTAACGGAATTTTCTCATCACTCACTGCTAGACATTTCTTCAGATTAGATACATGGAATGTGTTGTGAACACCATGAAGTTCTGGGGGTAACTCTAGTTTGTAAGCCACCGGACCTACTCTAGATAAAATCTTAAAGGGTCCAATATAACGGGGATTCAATTTCCCTCGCTTTCCAAATCTGATGACGCCTTTCCATGGCGATACTTTCAACATTACTCGGTCACCCACTTCAAACTCCATTGGCTTCCGCCGCACATCCGCATAACTTTTCTGTCTACTACGGCAGTCAGCAACCTATTGTTAATCTGAACTATCATCTCCGTAGTCTCCCGGATCAATTCTGGTCCTGTCACACCCCCAAATTCACCGCAGCGGAAGACTGACTTTGGGAAGCTATGACTTCATGAGTAATCGAGAGCTTGAACCGAGAACGACCTCTACATGCCAAAAACCACAAAGTAGACTCCAAATAATCCACATAGTCAAGAACCTGAAATACATGCTTAAAAATGTCAACATAAAGTTGGTGAGTTCATAAGTTTGTTTTAAAACGTTTATGAAAAATTAGAGTTTTACCGACCACTGCACCTTGCAGTAAAGTATAAGAGTTTAAAAATCACAGTTTCTGTTAAATAAACTTTCTTTGATAATTTCAAAGTTTATTAATAACAACAAAGTTTATTGATAAAAACAGAGTTTACTGATAAAAGCAGAGTTTACTGATAGTAAAATATAGCTTACTGATAACAACAGAGTTTTCTGGAAATTAATAGAGTTTTCTGATAAAACAGAGTTCACAGATAATAGTTAGCGTATTCTGATAAAAACAAAGCTCACTGATGAATAATAAAGTTTTCCAATAGAATAAAATTGTTAAATGAACCACAAGATTTTCCAACCACTTAGTGACAATATAACAAATACAAAGTCACTAAATAAAATAAGGCATTTATTATTGTCTAAGCTCATGACACCGAAGTGTTAACAATACCGGTAGTATAATCATATAATGCAGCCCCTATGGATGCCTAACCCACGACATCCGTCCTCAGACTCAAATGAAATTGCGTCCGCTTGTCCTCTGTTGGACCAAGCCGGACAGGGGCGTCAACCCCGATAGATCTATCCATAACATTCGCGCTTTCGACCAGTCATCCGGTCTGAAATTAACGGTTCATGATAATGGGCCAAAGTAATTGGGTTAAAGTGGGACTTAGACCAATACATAAAAGAGATATGCACTTGTGTTCATTCTTGCAACCATTGTCTCTACCCGAGAACCAGTAAAAAAAGCAGTTAAAGTTTTGGGCTATGAAAATCACAATAGAAATTTTAGTATCAGCATTCATATGTATAACAATTAGAGGAGTTGACCACTCAGCACGTAACAATTAAACCAGTATAAAGATAGTTTATGACCAACCAAGTAAGCTTAACATTAGCTTATGACAATCGAGTAATTTATAAACAGTTATAGATAACCAAACAAGTTTAATATCAGTTTCTGACAACCAAGCAAGTTTATAAGTAGTTTATGACCAAGCATGTACCTCCCCCAAAGAGCAATTATAAAACATTTATAACTCAATTCAAAGCAAGAAAAGGTGGGGTATGAACTCACCTCGACAGAGTAGCGTGAACAATAGTAATGCTAATAATACGCTCCGCGTAAACGAAAATCGATATGGCTCGGTCATGGTGTTGTGGTTTAACTAATCGGCTAATCCCAATAACTAACAAAAGTATATTTGAGTTCTCAATATATATGTACATCAACGCGACCCGCTAATAAAACATTTAAGTTCCAAGTTATAATAGTTCGGTGGTTGGTTAAATGAATTAATTAAGCACGCACCAAGTATATAATGTATTCCATACACATTATGTATAACCAGACGACTACATAATTCTTAAGTTGAATTATGTAATAGAGACAACAATCTTACAAAATAAACCCAAGTATGTATTTATTTTGTAGTTATAATATAAATATCGTGATAAAAATAATTAGGCAACAAAGTTCGACACATTTTAAGAAAATCACCACTTAATTAATAATTGTAAATTTTAGGTAAAAAAAATATAACTTTTATTGGTTTACAAATATAATAGTAGTTTGTAGCGAACAAAATATAGAGTATAAAATTTTATAGAAGTTTCGACATGACTTATTCGTTCATACAACCCTTTCCATATTTACCATTCTCAATATTTTCCAAACAATCTACGTTATGCAAATCACGATCTAATATATATCCGAACTAGATTATTTAATCACCAAATAGAACCAGACACAACCTATGTGTTATAAATTAAAATCCAAGCGCCCGATGTGAGCTATTTCAAAGTATAATCATTTTATAGTTCTCGTGATAATAATAATGTTCAACATATTTATTTAACCAAAAATATATATTCATATATGTATATCACCATTTACTCTGTTTTTATAGTTAATAAATTAGATGTGTTATTAGCCGATTCCGAAACCACAAACAACCATGAATTGTAATTGCGCCTGGTACTCTTCTCGCGTCCAATCGCACCCCAAACTAATAAACATCAACCAAACTCCGTTTACATCCGCTGTAAACTCCAAACATCCCTTAACGCGTTTCTGCTTAACCAAACACCCCCTTAGAACCTGTTGCTAATCCCAAAGACACTTTTATAAGCTGTCAGCAGACCCAAACGCCCTTTACACTCAGCAGACCCAAACGCACCTTATACTTCTGTCAGCAGGCCCAAAAGCACCTTATACTCCTGCTGTTAACCCCAGACGTACCCTTACTGCAGTAATTAGTCGCAAACACTCCCGTGCTGTTGTTAACAGCAGTTCCAAACACACTTGCTGCTGATACGCAGCAAACCAAACGCACTTGCTGCTGGTACGCAGCGAACAAAATGCACCCTTAAGGCTGTTTATACAACGAACCGAAGCACCCCTACTGCTACCAATCAACACGCCCTTGCTGATGTTTAACAAACCAAACACTCCTTCTACTGATAAACAAATGCACCATGTCGTGCTGATGTCGTAAACAAACGCACCCTGTTGTGTCGTCTTTACTACGAAACCAACGCACCTTTGCTAGTTACACAGCGAACCAAACAACCTGCTGTGTTGTTTCTGCCGAACCAAACGCATCCCTGCGGAGTTTCTGCTAGACCGAAATGTACCTCCTGGTGGACCAAAACGCACCCTAGTGGTGATTTTAAGCATAAACAAACACCCCAAAGGCTGACGCAACAAAACCCGACGGCTGATGTAATAAAACCCACCACGAGCACTACACGGGCTGGTGGTTTCGATATAAGCAAGTAAACAAACAACCTCAGTTGGTTATTGATGGTGGTGACGTGGCTGTAGCATGGTGGTGATATAAAGTGATGGCGGACAGCAGGTCGGTGTAGAGGATAGTGGTGTAGTGGTGATGCGATGGTGATGGTCTTGATGGATAGGTGAAGGTGGGGGCGGGTTGTAGCAAGACGACGACGACAACCGTGAGATGGTGGTGGATCGAAGTAGCGGCTGACCTACAGTGGTGATTACACAGCGGCAACAGCCGATTGATGGTGGTTATATGGAGACGATGATCAATATGATCGATAAGGATAGTAGATCGGGCTGTTTAAAGGGTTTTTGTGGCGGTGACGGATTCCGGCCGCCGGAAAACTGGTAGGCGCCGGAAAATAATATGAGAGGAGGAGTGTGTGTAGAAAAATAAGTTTAGGTTTAGGTTATGATGAAAACCCTAATTTCTAAGCTATATATATCTATATCTAAAAGTTTCAAAACTAAGTGTAACATTTAAAATAGTTGGGGGTTTGTATTGTAACTTATTTACTTACATTTCTCGTCATCTTTGCTTAAGCATTGTTCGGGGCTCGTTTGAGTTTGATAAAATTTGTTTCGGTTTTAGAAATTTGCGCCGTTCAATTTAAAATAATTTTTCCAATAAATTAGAGTATTTACTTGACAAATTTTCATAATCGTATACATTCTTATTAAAAATAGTTATTATCATCGGTTAACTCGAACAGTTGCGTTCCAAGAAAAATAAAACTCAACTCGATTGATTTCGTTTTCAACGTACGGTTTTGAAACTAAAATGAATAATATCAGATAGTTTAATAAATCTTTTTATCAAATATTTATGAATAATTAAATATAAAACTAATTTGTATCGCGTCAGTTCTCAGATTTTTATGCAGTCTTTTACAATATGTAAAATAAACTCCTGTTTTCGAATCAAATGACTTTGATATCTCTCGAAAACCAATTTCGATTAATAAATAATATAATTTATTAGTATTTAAATTCAGAAATTTCCCAGTTGTCACAGTACATCCGTGTTATTTGAAGTTCGTCCTCGAACTCAATCGTTGTTACCCTAATAAAAGTGTAGACAAAAAGTTTTTGAGGTTCTATCCTGGTGTTATATCAAATATACTTAGATCTACTCACAGATAGTTATTTCCGAACTTTTAAAATCGTTTATTCACCAATAGTTACTTAGGTAAGCAATAGATAAAAGTAGGTCATATCTGAGCGCATCTACATGTCAATCTGGCAAATCGGACGTCGTTCACCGAACGATAAAATGAAACAATTCAAAGCGAATAGTCTAGAAAAATCGTCAGCACTTAAAAGTCTATAAGGGTTCACCACCACCATCCAATTAGGTTCACGTCGATCGGTATATGAAATGTGTATAATGCAAGTTCGTTTTCTCAGTTCTTAACTAATAGAAAGTCCAATCAATATCAAATTTATAATTGTTTTTGGTTGTTCAAGCTTGCTTGGTAATCTATTGCTAATTCAAACAAAGCTATCTAAAAATGAAAAATATAGACCTACTTATACGTAAAACAAGTTGCAAATTCCAAATTTTATTCAAGTAAAATATTAAAATGCAAAATATAAAACTATAAGGACTGAAAATGTAATTTCTATGAAATGAAAATGCTTGAAATGTAAATTCTAAAAGTTATAAGGACTAAAAATGTAAAACAGTTAACTATAAGGACTAGACTTGTAAAAACTTTAACAAACTAACCAAAAACTAACAAACTAACAAACTTGTAAACTGAAATTTAACAACTAACAAATTCCAGGGACTAACTTTTGCAAATTCCACAAAATAAGGAAGATTAGCTAGGTTTAAAAACAGTTTAAACTTCTAGGGACTAACTTGCAATTAACCAAATTTTTCAAGTGAAAACGGGCACAAAGAAAGATTAAGCTCGTTTGAGCTTAATACTCAACCAAATAAGCTGAAACAAATTGCAAACAACTTCAAATCCAATTTTAGAAACGTGTATTCAAGGATTTTAGCTAAAAGTCCAAAATAAGCAAAAGAGTGCTTATCAATAAGCTCAAAATAAGCTATAGCATAATCCAAACATCCACAACTTGATTTTATTGTCAAAACTGATTAAGCTCTTGATTTAAGGAAGGGGAAATCAAATTAGAACAAATTTCATCCAGTAATAAGCTAGATATCTGAAAATAAGCTCAAATTAGCTTATGTTGACCAAACGTTGACCAAATTTTGGAAAAAGCTCAAAATTTCAAAAACTCATATCCAACACTTACTAAACAGAAATGTGAAAGAAAATTACAAGTTTTATAAAGTGGATTATGAGAACTAGTAAAACAGTAAGCTATCTATATCAGAGAATGCAAAATGCTCAAGCTTGAGCTAAAAAGCTGTTTTCTAGCTTATTTCTTGAAACTGTAGAATTTCCTTTTAAAGTCTAAAAGTTTATGATATGAACTAAGTCTGGAAACAAATTTGAACAAATTCCATTAAGAATTGAAGGAGAACTAAGTAAATGAATTTGGCAAGTTTCTGAACCAAAGCTGAAAACAAGTATAACCCAAACTTTTTGTTAACCAATTGCCTTTTTGACTATTTTATTGACTTGAAAAAGACTCAAGACTACTTATTACCACTTAATGACTAGAAACAATCTACTTAACACCAATTTCTAACACTTGAAATCTGATTAACAACTACTCCCAAACACTCCTTAAAAGGTTATGATCAAACTTTTTCAAAGACTTTTTGAGTAATGATTAAGACTGGTTAAAGAGCTATAGCAAACTAGTTTAGGTGATCAAAATGAAAGCTAATGAGACTGAAATCAAGCAAGTATATCAACTAGAACTCAATTAAGGTGTTAAGCTACAAAGTTACTGAAATTTAGCTAAAAACTACCAAACTGAACTCAAGTGAATAGGAATGAAGTAACTAAACTATAACACTCAAACACAATCAAACAACAACTTTTCAAGTATAATCAGGCAGCCATCAAAGTTATCTAAGAAATGAGCAGGCAAGGACTGTTTAGAGGAACAAAAATCAGAAACTTTGAAACCTATTGTAGTAATCCTTTGGGTAGAAGAGGAGCGCTGAGCTCTCTTGCCCTAGTGATACCACCACCTATCACTAGCTATCAACTCAAATCAACAATCAATTCAGCTACAATTCATCATTCTGCCATGAAACCTTCAAGAACAATGGAAAGAACTTGAACTCTGATCAAACAGCAACAAAACTCCACCAATGTAAGCTATGATCAATGGTTGATCATAACTAACATCAAACAGCAACTAGTATATCCAAGATCAACAAGATTCAACAGGAATTTGAAAAACAGAATTTGGCGGGAAAGCTTGAATTTGAAATTTTATTGATGAAATCAGTTACAAAAGTAGTTACAAGGTTCTAACTAACTAACTGACTCAAGAGTTTGTCAGACTCTTGAGTAGTTAGGTGAAAAGGAGGGAAAAAGGGAAAAGAGAAATTTAGAGAACTAGGTGTTTACAAAATTAAGCTACAATGACAAATGAAGTACTAGCTAAGTATTTATAGGCAAGAAAGGGAGATTCTGTTGGAGTTGTGACGTGTTCAGGCCAATCACATCTTGACACGTGGAGGAATTCTGCAAATCCACTTTGAAGGTGATGAACATCTTTTGGGGGTTTTTGATTCAATGGATTATTTGTTAATTGGTTAATACCATTGGATTCGTCTTCCAAAATTAAGCAACTTTGATGTTTTGATCTTCTCTTGAAACGCTTTCTATCTCAAACCCGTTCCTGGAAAATATTTTGTTGAAAGAGAAGGACACGTGGCAGCTTTTGATTGGTAGAGAGAGAGAGTTGCGGATCACACTGTTATGATTTAGCAATAAATGTGGCGGCTGTAAGTGGGAAGTTATTACTTGATCCGTGTGATGTCTTTCCTTGTTTCTGATTGGTCTATAGCCTTTCACTTGGATTAAACATTACAAAACTTTCCAAAGTTGGCAGATTAGGTCCCTTGACTTGGCAGATTGCTATTTAAAGCTAATATCTTCATTCCTTTGACATTTTTGACCCTTCAACTTTGATTCTTCAACAAAATGGCCCTTTGACTTGAGTTGACTTTGTAGTTGACCAAATTTGACTTTAATCTTGACTTTCCATAATTTGCACTTTAAGTCCTTTAACTTTCACAAATTGTCAAGATAGGTCCTTTGACTTCAAAATCTTGTCACTTTTGATCCTCTTTTGTCTTTTTCATCCATTTGAGCTTGGTTTTTCCTTGTTTGCTTGAAATTGTATCCTTTTACCTACATAAGATCACACAAACACAAACATACCACATAACACTGCTTTTTACAATATAAAAGGGTATTTTGCTTCATGTTTTAGGGTTATTTGTTGATAAAAGGATATGAGTTTAAGCTCATATCAAATTCCCCTACACTTGAGCATTGTCATGTCCTCATGCAATATTATATTTCAAGGTTTAAAAATTAACATTTCCCTCATAATTAATCCACCTTGGCCATATGAGATGCATCTACACTACTGCATGATTTTGAATATTTACAATGCAATGCAAAGAAAACAATTCTATTAATATATTTTTGGATTTTTTCATAAATGGTTTTGATGGAAATAACTCATAAAGAAATCAATGACTTGAATTAGGGCTTGGGTACCATGGACACTTATCACCCTCAAGTTTCACTTTCCCCATACCAAGCTAGTAAATGGGATCATTGCATTCACAAGTAAAAAGTGCATCAACTTATTCATGACAATTAAATGTGGAACCGGTTATTAATTGAGCAAATTGCTTATGGGCAAATTTGTCATTATTAAAGTTTGAAATATAAGAAATGTAAAATCTAAAAATAAGGAAGGACGGTTTTAATCCTAAGTAATCTTCTCATCCATTACTTGAAAAACCGCTCACAATTAATATAAGTCCGTATTAAGAGTAATAAGTCATTCGCCTTATGTGTAAAATCCTCATGTCATGCTTTCATAAGTAACTACACACTCGCTAGGGAAAGAAAAATAAAACTCACGCAATAATTTACATCCGCATCTTTTTGAGATTTTGGATCTTCAACCCCGCAACCCGTCAAGGTAATATTGGATTGGAGCAATCTATTGAATCCCCGCAACCCGTCAAGGTAATATTGGAACTCAATAGTCACTATAATTAACACCACACTGCCCCTCTTGGGAGTCTTGTATTATTATTTTTTTTTTTCTTTTTCTTTTTTTTTTTCTAGCCACTCATTTTTTTTCATAAGCCGCTCTTATTTTTCTTTATTCCTCACTAAGAAATTTGCAAAGAAGAAAAGGAAAAACACCCGCTAAATATGGAGCATGACACAAGTCTAGTACACATAAAACGTGCTAACTTAGAATCTTAAGACGTACTCATATCAACCATAAATGATTAGCCAAAAATGCATAAGAGATTACAAACCAATTAAAACCGTACTTGATTATTTATTAACAATTATATACAAGCGAAGAAAATAGAGGTCAAGAAGAGAAAGGTTTAGCCACGAGTAATTGCCATGAAGTCTATCTAGCCCTTTTACACTTGCTTCAACTCTATCATTTCCCATTCTCCACAAATTTAAAATTTCAAAGAATGAAATTGGTGGAAGCTTAGCCTAATAGACCAATGAAGGACTACATGGTTAAGGATACTAGCTAGAGAGTGCTAAAATAAGCAAACTCGAGTTGAGTCAAAATATCCATGGCGGGCCTAATATGTCAAAGAAGTCTAAACTTGTTAAAACCATGTTTTATTTTATTTATATTTTTATCTATTTTTGATGCAAAAATAAAAGAAGAAATATATATACAATGCAAATGTGTTATGCAAAATGAAAAATGATTGATGCAAAAATTATGAATGCATATTTTTGTTGGCCAAAGTAGATCAAAAATTTGAAAAATGTTGAAAATCCAATTTTCCATGTTATCATGCAAGACAATGACAAGTTCTAGGTAAGGTCACTTCGATAGAAGACCCCCCTACACTTAAGCTAAACATTGTCCTCAATGTTTAAGAGCATGGAAATATAAAAACTTCCCCTACACTTATGACAATGAATAGACTTTGCTTAACCCAAGTTAAGGAAAGGACTACTATTAGTGAAATCAAGTTTAAGCACAAGGTGTCAATGAAAAATCACTAAAGTAACGAAGTGAACCGGATACAAGGGCCTCCTCCATAAGCTCCAAAGCATGAAATGAGTGAGCAACCCTACAAACAAGCATGAAGACAAAAGAAGGTCTCCCCTACACTTATCTCCAAATCTATGCCTTTATTTCTAACCTACAACACTCTAACCTAGTTATACGATGCTTGAGTTAATGAGTCTCTAGCTCGACTCGTCCCTCAATGAATTAATTCATGGGGAAAATGGGGACCTCTTGGACCATTTCAACGGAAATGTCCTCCCCAAAGTAATGCTTAACACGGTGACCATTCACTTTAAAATTTGGACCATCGGGTTGGGATAACTCAAGAGTTCCATATGGAAACACTTGAGCAATAGTGAATGGACCGGACCATCTCGACTTAAGCTTGCCCGCAAAAAGCTTTAATCTTGAGTTAAAGAGGAGAACCGGCTCTCCAACTTTGAACTCACGATTCTTAATCTTAGCATCATGCAATTTCTTAGTCTTTTCCTTGTATAGCAAAGAATTCTCATAGGCATTGGCTCTCAACTCATCCATCTCATTGATTTGATCTTTCCTATGTGAACCGGCTTGGTTTAAATCAAAGTTAGCCCACTTGAGAGCCCAAGATGCCTTATGTTCTAACTCAAATGGGAGGTGGCACGCTTTTCCATAGACAAGCCTATAAGGAGTACAACCAATTGGTGTCTTAAAAGCCGTCCTAAACGCCCACAAAGCATCATCAAGCTTATCCGACCAAGAAGCTCTATGCTCTCCCACCGTTCTCTCTAAAATTCTCTTTAAACCACGATTTGTGACCTCGGTTTGGCCATTTGTTTGAGGGTGATACGCGGTAGAAAGTCTATGATTCACTCCATATTTCTTCATAACTCTCGTGAATTGATCATTACAAAAGTGCGTACCACGATCACTTATGATGGCCCGAGGTACACCAAATCTAGCAAACAATTGTTTCAAGAACTTTACAACCACTCTAGCATCATTAGTTGGTAAGGCTTTAGCCTCCACCCACTTGGACACATAATCCACCGCCACAAGTATATACTTGTTTCCCTTAGAGGATGGAAAAGGTCCCATGAAATCTATTCCCCATACATCAAATATCTCACACTCTTGGATAAAATTTTGTTGCATCTCATCACGTTGTGTAATTTTTCCTTGTCTTTGACAAACATCACAAAATTTCACCATCTCTTGAGCATCCTTGTAAATGGAAGGCCAATAGTAACCCGAATCAAAGACTTTCTTGGCGGTGTAGTTAGGCCCAAAATGTCCACCCGTAGGTCCTTTATGACATGCCTCTAAGATTTTAAATGCCTCGGGCCCATCTACACACCGTCTAATGATTTGATCCGCACATTGCCTAAAAAGATATGGATCATCCCAAAAGTAATACTTAACTTCCTTAAGAAACTTTTTCTTTTGTTGGTAAGTAAGACCCTCAATAAGCACATTGCCCACAAGATAGTTTGCAATATCCGCAAACCAAGGTGTGGCATCCTCTTGGGAAGAGATAGACATGAGCTCCTCTAATGGAAAGGATTCATTGATTTCTTGATGTGGGAAATCTCCTTGAAAAGGATGCTCAAGTCTACTCAAATGATCCGCCGCTAAATTCTCGGCCCCTTTTTTATCACGAATCTCTATCTTAAACTCTTGAAGCAACAAAACCCATCTCAAAAGCCTAGGCTTAGCATCTTGTTTTGTCATAAGATACTTGAGAGCGGAATGATCCGTATACACTATGGTCTTGGAAAGCACAAGGTATGGTCTAAACTTCTCAAAAGCATATACTATAGCAAGCAACTCTTTTTCCGTGGTAGTGTAATGAAGTTGTGCACCGGTCATGGTTTTACTCGCATAGTGTATAGGTTGGAAATGCTTATTAACTCTTTGTCCTAAGACGGCCCCCACCGCATAATCACTAGCGTCACACATAAGCTCAAAAGGTAATTCCCAATTTGGAGAAACCAAAACGGGAGCCTTTGTCAATTTTTCCTTAAGTGTCTCAAAAGAGTCTAAACAAGCTTGGTCAAAAATGAAAGGAGCCTCTTTCTCCAAGAGATGAGTCATCGGTCTAGCTATCTTAGAAAAATCTTGTATAAAGCGCCTATAAAAACCCGCATGACCTAAGAAACTCCTCACACCTTTAACCGAGGTGGGTGGGGGAAGCTTAGCAATCACATCAATTTTGGCTCGATCAACTTCTAATCCCTTATTGGATATCTTGTGTCCTAAAACAATCCCCTCTTTCACCATAAAGTGACATTTCTCCCAATTAAGCACCAAACGTGTTTCCTCACAACGCTTAAGCATTCTCTCAAGATTGGTGAGACAAGAGCTAAAGGAGTTCCCAAATACGGAAAAGTCATCCATAAAAACCTCCATGGTTTGCTCTATCATATCATGGAAAATTGCCATCATGCACCTTTGAAACGTCCCCGGTGCATTACATAGGCCAAAAGGCATCCTCTTGTAAGCAAATGTACCGTATGGACAAGTGAATGTGGTCTTTTCTTGATCCTTAGGGTCAATTGGGATTTGGAAATAACCCGAAAAGCCATCAAGAAAACAATAGTACTCATTTCCCGCTAAGCGTTCAAGCATTTGATCCATAAAGGGAAGCGGGAAATGGTCTTTCCTAGTTGCCTCATTAAGTTTTCTATAATCAATGCAAACTCTCCAACCGGTTACAAGTCTCGTGGGAATAAGCTCATTGTTCTCATTAGGCACCACGGTGATTCCACCCTTCTTTGGAACACAATGAACCGGGCTAACCCATGGAGAGTCGGAAATGGGGTAAATCATACCCGCATCTAAGAGCTTAATCACTTCTTTCTTAATAACCTCATGTATTTTTGGGTTAACTCTCCTTTGGTTTTGAATGGCGGGTTTATAATCATCCTCCATAAGGATTTTGTGAGTACAAAAATGTGGATCAATTCCCCTTATGTCGGATATTTTCCATGCTAAAGCTTTCTTATGTTTCTTAAGGACTTCAATGAGTTGCTCCTTCTCATCCTCTTTCAATTCCTTAGCAATAATCACCGGTAATTGGTCTTTTCCTTCTAAGAAAGCATATTCTAAGTGGGATGGAAGTTCCTTAAGTTCAATGGGAGGTGGACTCTCTATGGAAGGTTTTACTATGGAAGGTTCCTCAATGGTAATCTCTTGTGGAATAGGGGAAGGAATAGGGTCCTTATTGAGCAACTTTTGGATTGTAAGAATATCTTCTTCCCAATTAATGGGAGAATCATCATCACCAAGAAAGTTGGACTCAAATTCCTCCAAGAGGAAATCACTCTCTCCAAAAGGTGTTAAAGAGGGAGCAATTGAGGCCACGGTTTCAACATGTGGAATCTCATCACTAGCATTCTTACAAGCATCATGAAAGTGTTCATTACACACTTCATCTAGCACATCCACAATGTTAATCGTTTCACAAGGTCTAGACTCCTTAACCTCTTTTCTATCACAAACTTTCCCTAACTTAAACACCACTTTCTCATCCTCTACTCTCATAATTAATTCTCCTTCCGCCACATCTATCAAGGTACGACCCGTTCTCAAAAACGGTCTACCAACAATCAAAGGCACTCTAGGATCCATGTCATAATCGACCACTACAAAGTCGGCCGGAAAGGTAAACTTATCCACACCTACAAACACATCTTCCGCTATACCTACGGGGTGAGCTATGGTTCGGTTGGCTAGTTCAAGAGTCATCCTAGTGGGGGTGAGCTCGGGAAGAGAGAGTTGTTTCCAAACCGATAAAGGCATGAGATTTATGCTTGCCCCTAAATCCGCCAAAGCCATGCAATTTTCAACACCGGGAAAATTACAAGGTATCAAGAAGCGCCCCGGATCTCCAAGTTTTGTTGGTAAGGTTTTAAGTAACACCGCGGAACAATTTTCATTAAGTGATGTGTTGGGCAAGTCAACCAATTTTTCTTTGTTTGAGAGCAAATCCTTGAACATCTTAGCAAACTTTGGCATATAAGCAAGAGCTTCCGCAAAGGATATGTTGATATTGAGTTGCTTGAACATCCTTAAGAAATTGGAGACTTGTATGTCATCTTTGTTCTTTAACTTGTCCTTTTTCAACCTTGAAGGGTATGGAAGAGTAGGTTTGGGTGTAGGTGGAATAGGTGTTGTAGTGGAAGATTTGTCTTCGTTAGCCTCTTCATTGGGAAGTGTGGAAGGTAAAGGAGAAGTATGAGGTGGTTGAGAAGGTGTGTTTGAGTGAATAGGAGCACTTTGAGGAGGTGAAGTAGAAGTAGAAGGCTTATCACAAGTAGGAGCACAAGTGGGTTGAACAATAGTAGGTTTAGGAGGTGAAGGATCCTTTGTTGTTGTACCACTTCTTGTTGTAATGGCATTGACATTGGCCCTAGGATTTGTTTGTGTGTTGGAAGGTAAAGCCCCTTGTGGTCTTTGAGTTACCGCCACTAAAACCCTATTGATTTGTTCCTCTATTGTACGTTTCACTTGGTCATTCATTCTCTTCTCAATGTCACGCATTTTCTTGTCAACATACTCTTGAGTCTCTTGCATCCCATATCCTTGAGTTTGATTTTGAGGGTAAGCTTGATTTGGTATTGGAGCATATGCTTGATTGGGAATAAATGGAAGTGGTTGATTAAATCCTTGTTGTGGTGGATAAAAGGTATTAGCTTGAGGTTGAAATTGATTGGGTGCCTTGTAATTATTTCCTTGGTATGGTTGTCTTTGCCCTTGATTCCTTGCTAAAATTTGAGGAGGATTTTGTGGAATTTGGGTGGGTGGTTGGGGTGGGAAGCCTGGTGGAGTAAGGTAATTTTGGGATTTGTAAGAAAGGTTATTTGGATTGATGTTAGGCTTGAAGTGTTCACGGTGTTCCTCTTGGTAAGCATAGCATTCCCCTTGATAACCTTGCACCTTGTCACATTGTTCATAAGAGTGTGGGCCTCCACAAGTAACACAAGAAATGGTGATGGCATTCACATTGTTTGAGGAATTGTTCAATGTCATGCTCTTAAAAGTTTGAAGCATGTCTTGTTGTGCTTGCAAATGCCTCTCACTTTCTCTATCCATCCTTTGAAAAATAGCTTCTTGAAACTTGAGGAGTTGGTTGTCAAAAGGGATTTGAGAAGTGTTTTGGATAACATGAACTCTTTCTTCAAATGGATCGTTTGTTTGAACCATTGCCTTAGTCTCAATAATGGTCAAAGCCTCTTGGTATGTCTTGAAATGAATACTCCCTCCCGCGGAAGCATTTAGTGAATCTTGGTGGTGAGGTTTAAGGCCATTATAGAAAGTATTGATTTGGCTTAGATCATCCATTCCATGATTAGGGCATCGCCTCAACAACTCACTAAACTCTTCCCAAGCATCACCAAAGGATTGACTAGGTTTTTGTGTAAAGCCCATAATCAAATTCCTCAAAGCCATAGTCTTTTGTGGAGGAAAGAATTTGTTCAAAAACTTAGTGGTAAACTCATCCCATGTGGTGATACTATCGGGTGGTTGGGTGTCTAACCAATGCTTAGCACTCCCATCTAGTGAAAATGACACTAACAACAATCTAATGACATCAGGTGGAACCCCATTATGCTTAATGGTATTGCAAAGTGAAAGGAATCTCTTAAGATGAGCATGGGGATCCTCATTTTGTTTTCCATAGAAAGGTGAGGCAGCAACCATATTGATCATAGATGTATGTAGCTCAAATGTGTTAGCGGGATAGTCGGGAATCTTAATGGCACTAACAAATCCATGAATGTTGGATTGCATACGTTCAAACAAAGTACGGTTATCAACAGCCATGGCTTCTTGTGGTGATGACAAAGCACGATTCTCGTGATCGGCTTGGTGAACGATGGTGGTCTTACTCTTTCTCTTTTTCTTCCTTTTCGGAGGAAGAGGTTGTACACCAATCGGTATTTGTGCACGCCCGCGAGTGAGCATGCAACTCAATACGAGGAATGAGAGAGAAGCTCTCGTGAACTCCCCGGCAGCGGCGCCATTTGAAATGTGTATAATGCAAGTTCGTTTTCTCAGTTCTTAACTAATAGAAAGTCCAATCAATATCAAATTTATAATTGTTTTTGGTTGTTCAAGCTTGCTTGGTAATCTATTGCTAATTCAAACAAAGCTATCTAAAAATGAAAAATATAGACCTACTTATACGTAAAACAAGTTGCAAATTCCAAATTTTATTCAAGTAAAATATTAAAATGCAAAATATAAAACTATAAGGACTGAAAATGTAATTTCTATGAAATGAAAATGCTTGAAATGTAAATTCTAAAAGTTATAAGGACTAAAAATGTAAAACAGTTAACTATAAGGACTAGACTTGTAAAAACTTTAACAAACTAACCAAAAACTAACAAACTAACAAACTTGTAAACTGAAATTTAACAACTAACAAATTCCAGGGACTAACTTTTGCAAATTCCACAAAATAAGGAAGATTAGCTAGGTTTAAAAACAGTTTAAACTTCTAGGGACTAACTTGCAATTAACCAAATTTTTCAAGTGAAAACGGGCACAAAGAAAGATTAAGCTCGTTTGAGCTTAATACTCAACCAAATAAGCTGAAACAAATTGCAAACAACTTCAAATCCAATTTTAGAAACGTGTATTCAAGGATTTTAGCTAAAAGTCCAAAATAAGCAAAAGAGTGCTTATCAATAAGCTCAAAATAAGTTATAGCATAATCCAAACATCCACAACTTGATTTTATTGTCAAAACTGATTAAGCTCTTGATTTAAGGAAGGGGAAATCAAATTAGAACAAATTTCATCCAGTAATAAGCTAGATATCTGAAAATAAGCTCAAATTAGCTTATGTTGACCAAACGTTGACCAAATTTTGGAAAAAGCTCAAAATTTCAAAAACTCATATCCAACACTTACTAAACAGAAATGTGAAAGAAAATTACAAGTTTTATAAAGTGGATTATGAGAACTAGTAAAACAGTAAGCTATCTATATCAGAGAATGCAAAATGCTCAAGCTTGAGCTAAAAAGCTGTTTTCTAGCTTATTTCTTGAAACTGTAGAATTTCCTTTTAAAGTCTAAAAGTTTATGATATGAACTAAGTCTGGAAACAAATTTGAACAAATTCCATTAAGAATTGAAGGAGAACTAAGTAAATGAATTTGGCAAGTTTCTGAACCAAAGCTGAAAACAAGTATAACCCAAACTTTTTGTTAACCAATTGCCTTTTTGACTATTTTATTGACTTGAAAAAGACTCAAGACTACTTATTACCACTTAATGACTAGAAACAATCTACTTAACACCAATTTCTAACACTTGAAATCTGATTAACAACTACTCCCAAACACTCCTTAAAAGGTTATGATCAAACTTTTTCAAAGACTTTTTGAGTAATGATTAAGACTGATTAAAGAGCTATAGCAAACTAGTTTAGGTGATCAAAATGAAAGCTAATGAGACTGAAATCAAGCAAGTATATCAACTAGAACTCAATTAAGGTGTTAAGCTACAAAGTTACTGAAATTTAGCTAAAAACTACCAAACTGAACTCAAGTGAATAGGAATGAAGTAACTAAACTATAACACTCAAACACAATCAAACAACAACTTTTCAAGTATAATCAGGCAGCCATCAAAGTTATCTAAGAAATGAGCAGGCAAGGACTGTTTAGAGGAACAAAAATCAGAAACTTTGAAACCTATTGTAGTAATCCTTTGGGTAGAAGAGGAGCGCTGAGCTCTCTTGCCCTAGTGATACCACCACCTATCACTAGCTATCAACTCAAATCAACAATCAATTCAGCTACAATTCATCATTCTGCCATGAAACCTTCAAGAACAATGGAAAGAACTTGAACTCTGATCAAACAGCAACAAAACTCCACCAATGTAAGCTATGATCAATGGTTGATCATAACTAACATCAAACAGCAACTAGTATATCCAAGATCAACAAGATTCAACAGGAATTTGAAAAACAGAATTTGGCGGGAAAGCTTGAATTTGAAATTTTATTGATGAAATCAGTTACAAAAGTAGTTACAAGGTTCTAACTAACTAACTGACTCAAGAGTTTGTCAGACTCTTGAGTAGTTAGGTGAAAAGGAGGGAAAAAGGGAAAAGAGAAATTTAGAGAACTAGGTGTTTACAAAATTAAGCTACAATGACAAATGAAGTACTAGCTAAGTATTTATAGGCAAGAAAGGGAGATTCTGTTGGAGTTGTGACGTGTTCAGGCCAATCACATCTTGACACGTGGAGGAATTCTGCAAATCCACTTTGAAGGTGATGAACATCTTTTGGGGGTTTTTGATTCAATGGATTATTTGTTAATTGGTTAATACCATTGGATTCGTCTTCCAAAATTAAGCAACTTTGATGTTTTGATCTTCTCTTGAAACGCTTTCTATCTCAAACCCGTTCCTGGAAAATATTTTGTTGAAAGAGAAGGACACGTGGCAGCTTTTGATTGGTAGAGAGAGAGAGTTGCGGATCACACTGTTATGATTTAGCAATAAATGTGGCGGCTGTAAGTGGGAAGTTATTACTTGATCCGTGTGATGTCTTTCCTTGTTTCTGATTGGTCTATAGCCTTTCACTTGGATTAAACATTACAAAACTTTCCAAAGTTGGCAGATTAGGTCCCTTGACTTGGCAGATTGCTATTTAAAGCTAATATCTTCATTCCTTTGACATTTTTGACCCTTCAACTTTGATTCTTCAACAAAATGGCCCTTTGACTTGAGTTGACTTTGTAGTTGACCAAATTTGACTTTAATCTTGACTTTCCATAATTTGCACTTTAAGTCCTTTAACTTTCACAAATTGTCAAGATAGGTCCTTTGACTTCAAAATCTTGTCACTTTTGATCCTCTTTTGTCTTTTTCATCCATTTGAGCTTGGTTTTTCCTTGTTTGCTTGAAATTGTATCCTTTTACCTACATAAGATCACACAAACACAAACATACCACATAACACTGCTTTTTACAATATAAAAGGGTATTTTGCTTCATGTTTTAAGGTTATTTGTTGATAAAAGGATATGAGTTTAAGCTCATATCAGTATATATTCAGAAAAGATTCTCGTAACAATTCGCGAATCAAACGAAGTTTAAAAATCACTCGTCAAAATGTCGTAATGCTAACATAACAAGACGAAATACGATATATTCGTATGGACAAATCCTGAGTTAAAAGAAAGCACTCCAAACTAGAATACTAAATCAATACCATAAGTAGATAGGGTCACGCCAGATATCCTTAAGCCCACTCATTTATAATCTCATATTTGCATACAGAAGCGTCCTAATCTATACAAATATGTTATTATAAATTTATGGTTCGGTGATTTATGATTTCTTTATTCAAATGCAAAGGCGTCCCAATCCATTTTAATAAAGACTTCATAAATCATCCTACTTAAGTGTCACCGGCCAAATACCCAACTCAAAATCGTTAAAATCCCCAAACAATATTATCCAAAATTACCAAAAGCAAAGAGCATGAGTTGAAAATAAGCCGTCTTCGATAAGTAGACGTTCCGAACGTCCAGATCGAAGAACATAAGTGTCGATAGGCGATAAAGCAGTCGTGGACGTATATCAAGTAAAGAATCTCACGGTTATAAGTAGGATAAGTATATAGTAGTCGGTTCTAAATAAGCAATTATCCAATCACACAATTCTTTCTCATCCTCGAGGAAGACTCATCAAATACTAAGCTGAGTAATAACTTATCATAACCCAACCTCGACTCACTCACAAAGAATGGCCCCGGGTTTTGTTATGAATTATTACACATCTCAACCTTTCGATGACTCAGCTCAACTCTGAGCATATAACACATTCCACAATATCACGTAAGACTACGACTCTTACCCACCCTCGAGGTAATCCATCAAAAATCATAGGCTGTGTAACGTCCTATACTTAATTCCATCTCGCACTCAATCAAACATGAGGCCCACTGAGGCATACTTAAGTATTGTTACACCTCTCAACCTTTTTGAATGAATTAGCTCGAACCTGGAGATTACTCACGACCAATTGTCAACAAAAGTTCACATAACGTCTCTAGGGTTTGTTATATAAAAATAAAATATGTGGGACCATTGTGTAACTCACAGTCCCCAATAAATGTTCTACCGTTCATATATAAAAATATATTACATGTCTAAGTGCACTAATCAAGAAAGCGAACTCATGTAAACAACTAATAACATGACAGGCAACGAGAAATAACAACCATGCATTGCAAATATTCATATATCAGCGGAATAAGTATGATGTGATGAGTGTTACTACTAGATAAAAATGAGAGCCGGTTATAGTCTAGAGTTACTAATGCAACCTAGTTCTCTATAACCAAGGCTCTGATACCAATCTGTCACACCCCCAAATTCACCACAGCGGAAGACTGACTTTGGGAGGCTATGACTTCATGAGTAATCGAGAGCTTGAACCGAGAACGACCTCTACATGCCAAAAACCACAAAGTAGACTCCAAATAATCCACATAGTCAAGAACCTGAAATACATGCTTAAAAATGTCAACATAAAGTTGGTGAGTTCATAAGTTTGTTTTAAAACGTTTATGAAAAATTAGAGTTTTACCGACCACTGCACCTTGCAGTAAAATATAAGAGTTTAAAAATCACAGTTTCTGTTAAATAAACTTTCTTTGATAATTTCAAAGTTTATTAATAACAACAAAGTTTATTGATAAAAACAGAGTTTACTGATAAAAGCAGAGTTTACTGATCGTAAAATATAGCTTACTGATAACAACAGAGTTTTTTGGAAATTAATAGAGTTTTCTGATAAAACAGAGTTCACATATAATGGTTAGCGTATTCTGATGAAAACAAAGCTCACTGATGAATAATAAAGTTTTCCAATAGAATAAAATTGTTTAATGAACCACAAGATTTTCCAACCACTTAGTGACAATATAACAAATACAAAGTCACTAAATAAAAAAAGGCATTTATTATTGTCTAAGCTCATGACACCGAAGCGTTAACAACACCGGTAGTATAATCATATAATGCAACCCCTATGGATGCCTAACTCACGACATCCGTCCTCAGACTCAAATGAAACTGTGTCCGCTTGTCCTCTGTTGGACCAAGCCGGACAGGGGCGTCAACCCCGATAGATCTATCCATAACATTCGCGCTTTCGACCGGTCATCCGGTCTGAAATTAACGGTTCATGATAATGGGCCAAAGTAATTGGGTTAAAGTGGGACTTAGACCGATACATAAAAGAGATATGCACTTGTGTTCATTCTTGCAACCATTGTCTCTTCCCGAGAACCAGTAAAAAAAGCAGTTAAAGTTTTGGGCTATGAAAATCATAATAGAAATTTTAGTATCAGCATTCATATGTATAACAATTAGAGGAGTTGACCACTCAGCACGTAACAATTAAACCAGTTTAAAGATAGTTTATGACCAACCAAGTAAGCTTAACATTAGCTTATGACAATCGAGTAATTTATAAACAGTTATAGACAACCAAACAAGTTTAATATCAGTTTCTGACAACCAAGCAAGTTTATAAGTAGTTTATGACCAAGCATGTACCTCCCCCAAAGAGCAATTATAAAACATTTATAACTCAATTCAAAGCAAGAAAAGGTGGGGTATGAACTCACCTCGACAGAGTAGCGTGAACAATAGTAATGCTAATAATACGCTCCGCGTAAACGAAAATCGATATGGCTCGGTCATGGTGTTGTGGTTTAACTAATCGGCTAATCCCAATAACTAACAAAAGTATATTTGAGTTCTCAATATATATGTACATCAACACGACCCGCTAATAAAACATTTAAGTTCCAAGTTATAATAGTTCGGTGGTTGGTTAAATGAATTAATTAAGCACGCACCAAGTATATAATGTATTCCATACACATTATGTATAACCAGACGACTACATAATTCTTAAGTTGAATTATGTAATAGAGACAACAATCTTACAAAATAAACCCAAGTATGTATTTATTTTGTAGTTATAATATAAATATCGTGATAAAAATAATTAGGCAACAAAGTTCGACACATTTTAAGAAAATCACCACTTAATTAATAATTGTAAATTTTAGGTAAAAAAAATATAACTTTTATTGGTTTACAAATATAATAGTAGTTTGTAGCAAACAAAATATAGAGTATAAAATTTTATAGAAGTTTCGACATGACTTATTCGTTCATACAACCCTTTCCATATTTACCATTCTCAATATTTTCCAAACAATCTACGTTATGCAAATCACGATCTAATATATATCCGAACTAGATTATTTAATCACCAAATAGAACCAGACACAACCTATGTGTTATAAATTAAAATCCAAGCGCCCGATGTATGCTATTTCAAAGTATAATCATTTTATAGTTCTCGTGATAATAATAATGTTCAACATATTTATTTAACCAAAAATATATATTCATATATGTATATCACCATTTACTCTGTTTTTATAGTTAATAAATTAGATGTGTTATTAGCCGATTCCGAAACCACAAACAACCATGAATTGTAATCGCGCCCGGTACTCTTCTCGCGTCCAATCGCACCCCAAACTAATAAACATCAACCAAACCCCGTTTACATCCGCTGTAAACTCCAACCATCCCTTAACGCGTTTCTGCTTAACCAAACACCCCCTTAGAACCTGTTGCTAATCCCAAAGACACTTTTATAAGCTGTCAGCAGACCCAAACGCCCTTTACACTCAGCAGACCCAAGCGCACCTTATACTTCTGTCAGCAGGCCCAAAAGCACCTTATACTTCTGCTGTTAACCCCAGACGTACCCTTACTGCAGTAATTAGTCGCAAACACTCCCGTGCTATTGTTAACAGCAGTTCCAAACACACTTGCTGCTGATACGCAGCAAACCAAACGCACTTGCTGCTGGTACACAGCAAACAAAATGCACCCTTAAGGCTGTTTATACAGCGAACCGAAGCACCCCTACTGCTACCAATCAACACGCCCTTGATGATGTTTAACAAACCAAACACTCCTGCTACTGATAAACAAATGCACCATGTCGTGCTGATGCCGTAAACAAACGCACCCTGTTGTGTCGTCTTTACTACGAAACCAACGCACCTTTGCTAGTTACACAGCGAACCAAACAACCTGCTGTGTTGTTTCTGCCGAACCAAACGCATCCCTGCGGAGTTTCTGCTAGACCGAAATGTACCTCCTGGTGGACCAAAACTCACCCTAGTGGTGATTTTAAGCATAAACAAACACCCCAACGGCTGACGCAACAAAACCCGACGGCTGATGTAATAAAACCCACCACGAGCACTACACGGGCTGGTGGTTTCGATATAAGCAAGTAAACAAACAAGCTCAGGTAGTTATTGATGGTGGTGACGTGGCTGTAGCATGGTGGTGATGTAAAGTGATGGCGGACAGCAGGTCGGTGTAGAGGATAGTGGTGTAGTGGTGATGCGATGGTGATGGTCTTGATGGATAGGTGAAGGTGGTGGCGGGTTGTAGCAAGACGACGACGACAGCCGTGAGATGGTGGTGGATCGAAGTAGCGGCTGACCTACAGTGGTGATTACACAGCGGCAACAGCCGATTGATGGTGGTTATATGGAGACGATGATCAATATGATCGATAAGTATAGTAGATCGGGCTGTTTAAAGGGTTTTTGTGGCGGTGACGGATTCCGGCCGCCGGAAAACTGGTAGGCGCCGGAAAATAATATGAGAGGAGGAGTGTGTGTAGAAAAATAAGTTTAGGTTTAGGTTATGATGAAAACCCTAATTTCTAAGCTATATATATCTATATCTAAAAGTTTCAAAACTAAGTGTAACATTTAAAATAGTTGGGGGTTTGTATTGTAACTTATTTACTTACATTTCTCGTCATCTTTGCTTAAGCATAGTTCGGGGCTCGTTTGAGTTTGATAAAATTTGTTTCGGTTTTAGAAATTTGCGCCCTTCAATTTAAAATAATTTTTCCAATAAATTAGAGTATTTACTTGACAAATTTTCATAATCGTATACATTCTTATTAAAAATAGTTATTATCATCGGTTAACTCGAATAGTTGCGTTCCAAGAAAAATAAAACTCAACTCGATTGATTTCATTTTCAACGTACGGTTTTGAAACTAAAATGAATAATATCAGATAGTTTAATAAATCTTTTTATCAAATATTTATGAATAATTAAATATAAAACTAATTTGTATCGCGTCAGTTCTCAGATTTTTATGCAGTCTTTTACAGTATGTAAAATAAACTCCTGTTTTCGAATCAAATGACTTTGATATCTCTCGAAAACGAATTTTGATTAATAAATAATATAATTTATTAGTATTTAAAGTCAGAAATTTCCCAGTTGTCACAGGTCCCGTGAGCTGGGTATCCCTAACTTCACTCCAACATACAGGAGATCTACACTTCCTACCATACAAAGCTTCAAACGGTGCAGCCTTAATACTAGAATGGTAACTATTGTTATACGAAAACTCTGCTAACGACAAATGTTTATCCCAATTCTTACCAAAATCTAACACACAAGCTCTCAACATATCTTCCAGTGTTTGTATCGTCCTTTCACTCTGCCCATCAGTCTGGGGGTGATAAGCAGTGCTCATGTCGAGATTCGTTCCCAAAGATCTTTGGAGAGATTTCCAAAAATTTGATGCGAATCTAGGATCTCGATCTGAAATGATCGATACAGGCACTCCATGCTTGCATACAACATTATCAAGGTATATACGAGTCAGCTTCTCCAGTGAGAACTGCTCTTTAACCGGAATGAAGTGTGCTGATTTGGTCAGTCTGTCGACAATAACCCAAATCGAGTTGTTTCCAGATGATATTCTAGGAAGCTTGGTGATAAAGTCCATTGTAATTCGCTCCCACTTCCATTCAGGAATCTTTGGTTGTTGAAGTAGTCCTGATGGCTTTTGATGTTCGGCTTTAACTCTAGCAAAAGTCAAGCATTGAAGAACATACATAGCTATGTCAGCTTTCATATTCGGCCACCAGTACAACTTCTTCAAATCATGGTACATCTTATCAGATCCCGGATGAATGGATACTTAGATTTATGGGATTCTAACATAATCAAGTCTCTTAAGCCTCCAAACTTAGGTATCCACATACGACCTCTTAAGCATTTCACTCCATCAGTTCTAACCTCTAAAGGATCTCCTTCTCCTCGGAACCCTTCATTAACAAAATTCTCCTTCTTACAAGCTTCTATTTGCGCATTTCTAATTTGCTCAGGCAAGTTGTTGTGCACGGTCAAGACTAGAGAACGCACCCTGATAGGCTCTCTATCTTTCCTACTTAACGCATCGGCAACAACATTGGCTTTTCTTGGGTGATATTTTATATCACAATCATAATCACTTAATAACTCTATCCATCTTCGTTGCCTCATGTTCAATTCCTTATGGTCGATAATACTGTAGGCTTTTGTGATCGGTGAATACCGTACACTTGGTGCCATACAGATAATGTCTCCACAACCTAAGAGCAAAGACTACAACTCCTAACTCAAGATCATGAGTAGTATAATTCTCCTCATTCTTCCTTAATTGCCTAGAAGCATAAGTTATCACTTTCTCTCTCTGCATCAAAACAGCTCCATAACCTCTAAGAGATGCATCACAATACACTACAAAATCTTCACTCCCGTCGGGTAATGATAAGATTGGCGCACTACATAATTTTTGCTTCAATGTCTGAAATGCTCCATCTTCATCACTTCCCCAAACGAAAGGTTTATTCTTCTGAGTAAGCTTAGTCAAGGGTTTAGCTATCAAAGAGAATTCTTTAATGAATCGCCTATAATAGCCAGCCAATCCTAAGAACTGTCGCACTTCCGTTGGCGTTGTCGGTGCAGACCAATTCTTAATAGCTTCAATCTTTGCAGGATCAACATGAATTCTATCTTTGTTAATCACATGACCAAGAAATTGCACAGAATCTAACCAGAAATCACATTTCTAAAACTTAGCATACAACCTTTCATCCTTCAATAAATTCAAAACAATCCTCAAATGTTCTCTATGCTCATCTTCATTCTTAGAATAGATTAGAATATCGTCAATAAACACAATCACAAATTTATCCAAGTAGGGCTTGCACACTCGATTCATTAAATCCATGAAAACCGCAGGTGCGTTAGTTAACCCAAATGGCATTACTTGAAATTCATAGTGTCCATAACGGGTTCTAAATGCAGTTACAGGAATATCTTCTTCACGGACTTAAAGTTGGTGATATCCTGACCGCAAATCTATCTTAGAATACACACTAGATCCTTGCAGTTGATCAAACAAATCATCAATCCTGGGTAAAGGATATCGATTTTTAATTGTCAACTTATTCAGTTCCCTATAATCAATGCACATACGAAAAGATCCATCCTTCTTCTTAACGAACAAGACTGGAGCTCCCCAAGGCGACGAGCTCGGTCGAATAAAACCTCTATCAGACAACTCCTTAAGTTGCTCAGATAACTCCTTTAATTCAGAAGGGGCTAATCGGTAAGGCGCACGTGCCACCGGTGCAGCACCAGGAATTAAATCGATTCGAAACTCTACTTGCCTTATCGGTGGAAGTCCGGGTAAATCTTTAGGAAATACCTCAGGAAATTCACAAATAATAGGTACATCTTCCAATCGTTTCTCCCTAGACTCATTCCCGGTCAATTGAGCTAAGAATAACTTACAACCGTTCCTGATATACTTTCGGACTTTAATACATGAAACGATTTTTAAACGGGATTCACCTCGACTACCATCAATTACTAACGTCCTATTCCTAAGAGGAATCTTAACCTTCTTCTCTCCACATAAAATAGTAGCATTATTCAACGACAACCAATCCATACCAATAATAATATCAAAACTACCTAATTCTATCAACATCAAATCAATCGGAAAGGAATGGTTCAAGAGATTTAGAGAGCATCCTTCTAATAGCTTATTAGTTTTCACTAATTTACCATCAGCCAATTCCACCTCGTAACTGGTACTTATCTCAACAGGTTCAATATTAATAAGGGCACAAAATTTAGTGGATACAAAGCTCCTATCAGCACCCGAATCAAATAAAGCAACAGCATAATGATTGTTGAGTAAAAACGTACCGGTAACGACATTCAGATCCTTTTTCTTCACCTCAATTGTTCCAAGTTGGTAGATACCACCCTGGGGGTTTCTTCCAGGTACAATCGCTTTCAACTTGGGGCATTCCGATTTCCTATGACCTTCTTCATTACAGTTGAAGCAAATGGTGCCCTTTTTACACCTTTCAACCTTGTGTCCAAGCTTTCCGCAATTTCGGCACTTCCAGCAGTCGCCAGCATGCTTCTTGTTGCCACACTTTGGACATCTATCATCGTTGCGCGGTGTGTTGTTGGTAAGAGCATTTGCATTCCCCTTTCTCTTGTTCTGACGGCGATTGAAATTCTTCCTATTATCACCTCTATCTACACGATCACCGTCGCCCTTTCTTTTCTCACCAACACGGGCTTCATCTTCCTTATCCTGAATTATATGTCCAATGAGTTGGTAAGCCATTCGAACAGCATCATCAATAGTCAATGGTTTCGATGATGTCACGTCCCCCCGGATATTCCTGGTCAACCCTTTAACATATTGCTCAATTCGTATCTCTGCGGGTTCAACCAATCGAGGACATAGCAAGGCCAACTCATGGAATCGGTTCGTGTAACTATCAATGTCCAAACCTTTCCTTCTCAAATGAATCAACTCCTGTTCTAACCTAATGATCACACTACAGGGACAAAACTCCAAAGTCATCCACTTCTTAATTTCAGCCCAAGGAGTAGCATTAGCAGCATCAAGACCCATGAAAGCAATTCTCCCGTTCCACCAAGTCAACGCACGACCTTTAAGAGTAGCCATAGCAAAAGTCACCTTATCTTCCTCCTTACACTTACTAATCCGAAACACCGATTCAATCTTCTCGATCCACTGGCTCAATCCTACAGCACCTTCAGTTCCATTAAAAGGTAGAGGTTCACACTTCATGAACGTCACATAAGTACAGCCACCAACTTCAGGTGCATTAGTTCCAAGTCCTCCTACATTTCCTCCAGCATTAGCATTCACATTATTAGCATTCACATTCACATTAGTACCGCCAATTCCATTACCGCCAGCTCCACTACCACCAGCTCCACTACCGCCAGCTCCATTACCGCCAGCTCCACTACCGCCAGCTCCACTACCGCCAGCTCCACTACCGCCAGCTCTACTACCGCCAGCTTCATTTCTAGCATTTGCCATAAATTCAGTCATAGATGCGGTAACTTGCTCCGTAATAATCCTACGTACATCATCCTCAGTCACAGCCTTCTTGGGCGGCATAGTTCTATAATTCCACAATTTCAAAGTATTAAGCATTCATCCAACAAAGGATTCATATCATATGGATCGAATTCATAATCAAGATACAAATAAGGCACAATATGGAATTCAAGACAAGATACATATTTCATTCGATCTGAAACAAAAGTATTGTCTTAGTACATCCCATATCAAAGTTCTAGCACTATATACACTCAAAATTCATGCCAAGTCTACTACTAACAAGTCGGTTCAGTCAAAGCTACAAAAGTACAAAAGATACAAAGGTCACTACTAAATACAGACAGGTCTACTGAGAACCGCCAGATGGTCCATCATCCATCGTCTTCTGAATCTTCGTCGGACGATCACTAGACACATCTTCAGCTGGGCGCTTACGGATTACTCCTCTTTCAACCATGTCAGCATAAAATCTACTGTTCCATCCCACAGATATATTCAACTCCTTTTCGGCTTTCTCACGCATCGCACGAGCCACACTCAACTGAATCTCCATAGAATTCACCTTTCTCTTCATAGCAGCATACTCACCACTTTCCAACACCGATAACCTCCTAAAAGCCTCATTCAAACCACGCTCAACATCACTCAAATCCAAACTAAGCAATTCTCGCTCTTTCTCGCCAACCTTAGTCTTCGACTCCAAATAAGCAACCTGAGTCTGAACAACACCTAATCCAACCTCTATCATACAACTCTTAACACGGGAAGCATCTAGATCACGTCTCAAGGCCCATGGTGCAAGACCATCAATATGAGTAGCCTCTCGAGCACTAGACGACTCTCCTATCTCACATCTACGAGTAGCAATACCATCCGTACCATCAGGTGCATTATCATCCTCATCCTCCTCTGATTCAGAATCAGATTCAGACGATTCAGACATTTCATCCCTAGGTAACTCATCCTCAGAATCAGACAAACAAACTGGTGGGGGCAAAGGCTCGCCCTCTGGAACATCATAAGGGTAAATAAGCTCAGCTTCCTCATCATCATCGACCTCAACATCTATACCTACATCCTCCTGGACATCCTCGTCGTCAATCTCATCATCTAAATTATCTAACCCAATCTCATCATCATTCTCAATATCCACATTCTCAATCTCATTCTCTACCAAGTCAACTTGAGGGGCAATCTGATCTCCTAGTCCTAACTCGGGCTCGGGATCCTCAAATGGTTCCTCCTCATCATCCATATCATAATCTACTAAGTCTAAATAAGGATCATTATCTACATTAGGTTCAGGAATAGCATGGTTTTCTACAGGAATATTAGGGTCAGCCATGACAATCTGCATTTATATATATATATATCTCGTATTAGGATAACATACTAGCTAAACAATTACATAATGAAACCATGATATATACATATATATAAATTAAATTATATATATCAAAATATATATCTTCTCAATAGGGCTTGTTGGTAACGTCGGAGATCTCTGGCACCGTTATAGTCAAAAGATTTTTCAAATATTTTCTCAAATGTTCATTGTCAAAAGATTTTGAAAAGTTTTGTTCAAAACCTTGGTTTTTAAAATCTTTTGTTCTCTATAACGAGAGCTCTGGTACCAAACTGTAACACTCTCATTTTTCGTATTGGTACAGCGGAAGGGTCTTTTAGAGTGTTACGGGATAGCACAATAACTCCAATCATAGACAACACATAAAAATGGTTGTTCAAGGTTTAACATACATTCATTCGATTTAAAAGTTTAAAAGTGTACAACAGGTCCCAAATTATACAGGTCATTAAGTTTACAAAACATAGATCGAATGAACATTTTCAACATTTTGTGGGCCATCAGAGTCGATCTCCATCCGGATTACCTTCAAGCACCTGAGATAAAAACATGCGAAAATCATATCAGCGAATGCCGAGTGAATTCATAGAGTTTAATGAAAACCGTTATATAAACAATCATTTAAAATTAGAATACAAGTACAATATCGGAAGTAAGTCCTCATATTGCTAGTCAGGCAATATATAAATCAAGCATACATCTTAAACCGTCCATGAGACCGTAGTCTCTATATTACCATGATAGGTAATATATTCGTCGTTATTAGCGTCGTTATTATGTATAGGATACATTGTAGGATACATTTTATTTGAAGTAGGATTATTATTAGCCGCATGACATTGTTACCTTACTATGAAAACAGCGGGCCGCGAACCCGACAAACAATTTGCCCATCTAAGTTAGCGTGTCGTCACAAAAATCACGCTATGGAATCTTCTAATACATAAATTCGCTTACCAATCAATGTGGTACGACGGGGATCAACCGTCAAGGCGCGAACTGGGGTGATCGTCCCCAAATAGTACTATCAAATGCATAAGCGTCTACCAAATCTCGGTAGTTCACAATTCATGCTAATGGGACTTTAAGTGACATAACCTAACTACTAATAATCCTTTTAGTCTTGTTTATAGGGTCATAGCATCATTCGGGTCCATATCATTAAGCATACAATCGGGACTACTTGTGTTCTATTTTTATCAAAATCTAGCATGTTATCTCCCTCGCGGGTTTACAAATCATTTTATAAAACATTTAAAAGAGTGCGAGGCTATGAACTCACGTTGTTAATGAAAGACGGATTATCGGCTACGGGCGTGCTTCGGTCACGGAAACCTATATAAATAATAATCGGTCTTAGACTCGGTCCAATGACTTTTATCAAAATAACAATATACATATGATGATTTTGTAAATATGATGATGATCAAGTGGGTTTATACATCCTTGTTTACTCAGTTTAGTGTTTACGTTTTGGTAACGTTTTACTAGTTTACTAGTTTTACCTATTCATCTATTTTAAGTCCATTAAGCCTTTTATAAGTTCTTTAACTTGTTTTAATCCATTTTATACCTATATTATCAGTATGTATACTTTCCATGTTGGGCCCAAATGGGTTAAGCCCAATAAGTTCTTTTTACAAGTTTTTATCTTATTTAGTCCAATTGTTAGTCCATTATGCTTAGTTAGCTCGTCAATGTCCGTATTTCTTATAGTTCGGGTTTTATCGGTTTTTACTTGTATTAGTTACTTATACATCAGTATATGACTTTTATAAACTTTACATTAGACGGGTTTGGTCGTCTAAGTTTTATTTGGCGAAAAACGTTAATTTTACGGCGATAGCCGAAAAAGTCGTAAAAATCAAGTTTATAGTTTTTATTACTGATAAATATTATTTCATTACCTCTTATATAATTTATCCATTTAATTAACCTTTTATATATTTATATAAATAAGTTTTATAAGTTAGTGGGTTTTTATTTTTACATTTTATACATTAAAATATGAGTGCTTATATAATAATAATAAACATTAATTCCAAAAATATGATTTTTATCTTCATGTTCACTATTTTTATCATATCTAGAGTTCTATAATGAATTAGAAGCTCATTTTTAGGTGACATGTTCTTCATATTATGTGCTATATTTAACTTAGTTATAGCTACCGCCCATTTTAAGTTTATCATGCCTTAACAGTCCCTACAAAACTGCTTATTCAGATTAGACCACCTAACTTGTTTTGATCATATCTCACTCATTATTTGGATTCCATTGCATGGCCAACTCTCACATGTGTATAAAATCTTGTACTTACTGTAAATAGATCATACCATGCAATTTTATCAGTTCATCTTTTAGTTATATACTGTTTTTATACAGCCCACTAAATAATCAAGATTTTAGCCTCATATCTTATAGTTATTAACATTTTTAAGCATATCTATCAACACTTGATCCCCACACAACATTTTTATCATCATATATACATCATATACATATACAAAATGAAATAAAGTACATTTGTTTACAAAATAACAAGAGAAAAATGGAGAGGATGATCTTCTTTACCAACCAAGTGGATTTCTTGTTTTTGGAAGACAAGAACTTGATGAACACAACAAGTATCTCCAAGACCATCAAATATCAAGAACATATGTTGGAAAATCAGCCCTAGGACACAAGCAAATCACCTCCAAAGATGTTAATATGGCCACCAAATGATCAAGGCTTCAAGATAACTCCTTAATAGAGCTAGTAAACATGTGTTTCATGGCTAGAAGAGATCAAAAGGGGTGTGTGTTGGTTTATTTTGGACGACAAGGGGGGAGTGGTTTGAGAGAGTTTGATGTTGGTTTGCATGTAAGAAATGGTGGAATGAGAAACTAGTTGCTAGTTTTGAGAGTTAGTGGAAGTGTAAGTAGCTTGAAATGTAAGCATGACTTACACATGTAATGTGTTAGCTTAACTTGATGCCACCTTAGTGTGTGGTGTCAAGTGTGCCGTCCAAACCAAGCTAGTGGGGTGGGACAATGTGTTTTGTCCCATCTCACTATTTTACGGGTATTTCTCGATTCTAGTTTTCTCGATTTGTGTTCCCTCGGGTGGTTTTACGAAAAACGTTTTTATAAATTATGAATCAACGTCACAAAACGAATCCAATAAAAATTGTCTCATCAAAAACGGAGTTCAAAAACGTAAATACGTAATCCTAAGGTTTCCGGTTTAGTCGTAAAAGACGCCAAATTATGCACGTAAGCCCAAATTTAAATCCGTAAATTGTGAGTTCGTCAACCAACACAAAAATAAGTTTCAAAATATTATACGAGAAAATATTTCACTACCTGAAAATGTTAGATTGTCACAGGAAACCTTTAGGCTTTTGGGTATTCTTAGAATGCTCTCATCAAAATTCTAGATTGTGTCCACTGGTGAGTACGATTTAGAATTTCTAATTCGTGAGGCACTGTAACATGCAAAGGTGATAAACTGTGTACGCTGCCAAGACTTTTTGGCCTAGAATTGGGATTGGTCGTTTGGGAGACTTGGTGAACGTTTTTATTGGGCTTACCTGGGAAGTTACAAAGGGTTTATATGAGGTAACTTCATTGTTAAGAACTTTGGTTAGCAATTGACACTTGAGGACAATTATGTCTATCTTGCTTATGCAAGTGTGCATGATTGGACAGTGCTTCCCACCCTATAGTCATTTTCAGTCTAAGAGTTATCTTCACTAGGGTAAACTTCTTTGTTAAGGTCTTTTTATTTTTTAATTATTTTTATTTTTGGCCGCTGACATGTTTTCTTTCCAAACGCTAATAAGAGCAATTTAAACGCTGACATGGCAAAATTTAGACGCTAACAAGAATATAGTCGTTACACGCTGATGTTTACTTTTTGACCGTTGAAAAACATTGGGTCCTACCCAGTTGTTATTTTTGACGAAAATATGGGCCGTAATTTTAGGAGTTGGTAACTTTTAATTAACGTATGAGATAAGTTATATATTTTTTAAGACTCTGATTACTTTTTGAAATAACTCCCTCATATTTCACCCAATCGTATGTTTTCACCTCTCCTATAAATTTGGCTCTTTTCTTTCAAACAGGGTAACTACTATTGCTTGTCTGCTAAAATTTCTCAAACCTTCATATCTCGATTATTTTCATAACACAGTTTACTTAATCAATCTTCATGGCACCAAAGTTTAAACCTGCTCAAGTGGAATTGGGGTTCAGAAGCCAACACAATATGGTGGCTTACTTAGAAGAGGATAATACTTTGCATCCCCAATACACTCAGATGATTGAGTATTTGAATGCATCTCCTTTAAGGTATGAACTTTCACATACTCCTCTCGTCCATATCACACACATTAAGCAGTTTTGGAACATTGTTAGTTCCAGAACAATTAATGGAGTGCTTACATTGACTGCTACTGTTCATGAGGCTCCATGGGTGGTTACTGAAGCTTTGGTTCGCTAAGCTTTACATCTTGATGATGCTGATGGTATAGCCACACTTCCCTTAACAAAGCTAGAGTTAGGACTTCAAGTCTTGGGATATGCTTTGCCCCCAGTGGGCCATTCAAATATACCAAACAACAATTTCGCCCAGCCTAGAAGTTCCTTATACATGTCATCCTTTAATGTTTGAGTCCAAAATGCTCTTCATTCAATGAAATCAGCCGTTCAATAGGGAGTGCTATTGTTTGCATTGCAACTAGGAAAAGGTATTATATTTCAAAATTAACTTTTTATGACATGTGTCACAACAAGGGTAACAAGATGACTATTGCTTACCCTAGGTTTTTGAAAATGGTTTTTGATATGGAAGGATATTGCAATAGGGACCATGACCACTTTTATAAGGTCCCTGTTCAAAAGAAAACTGTTTTTGGGAATATGAATTCACCACCCTATAGAGACTTACCCCTCACCCCAGCCATGCTAGCTGTCATTGAGGCAGCAGTACAACCTCACCCACAACCTGACCCACTACTCAAACACCCTCCATCACCCCAACACATGGATCTTGACCCTCAACCATTAGGCGCTGACACTCACAATATGGGCGCTGACACAGCCAACCCAGACGCTGACACCAATATTCCTCAAACCCAAATACACCCCCACACCCAAACAGACCCTCATACCACTTCCTCTTCTGAACAACCCGACTATAGGTTTGAGAAATGCCAAAGGACTGTTGGGGTGTTCTCCTCTAGTGGTCCTAGCCATGTAGCAGAGAGAACCACCACCACAAGTGTGGCTGGTGAAATGGGTGGGGCTGGGACTATTGATTCTGGCTTAGAAGCAGGTCAAGGCAGTCCCAACATCATTAAGACCCCATCCATGCCCGATGAATCTCTTTTGGTAGATCAAATCTCCATCATAGAGGAGGGCAGATTGGAACCTTTATCACTTTTAGAATTGACGGAGGTTTGCACTAGCTTGCAAATGAAAAATGCAGACCTTGTACATGTTTTCACAGGTCAAGGCCTCAAACTTAAATCATTGAGGGAGAGGATAGTTGTTTTGGAAGCTGTCAATGCTAGGAGGATGCAGGCTAGAGTCCTTTCTTCAGGGGATGATTCTTACAAAGAGGAGGAAGATGCACCTACTGAGCCATTTAATTTGGGAGACAAGGGCTCACTAGAAGAAGGTGGTTCTATTGGCAGTCAACAGGTGGATATAGCTGAAGCATTGACTAGTTTGAAGGAGAAACCCGTTCTTGGTGTTTCTTAAATTACACCAAAGAAGATATCGTTTGTGGAGATGATGATGCAGGTTTCTGAACCAGCCGCAGACATTTAGAGTTTGAGCGCTAACAAGAGCAAAGCAAGCGCTGACAGACCTAAAGGCATGATTGGTGTATTCCAACCACTAGTTATCATTAGGGATGTTACTCCACAGGTGCCAACCATGAATTTACCAGCTATTGAAGCAACAGAAAAGGGTAAAGGGATTTTGGAAGAAGTTCAGGTACCAAAGAATGCAGCCCAGGTACATTTTGATTTAGTTTTGGCTGCACAATTGCAAGAGCAGGATAGGATAAAAACTACCATAGAAAAGGCTAAGAATGGTAGTGATGGTGTGGAGAGCTCTAGTTCTAGTGTTATGATTATAGAAGAGCCAGAGTGGTTGTAATATGGAGAGGATGACATAGCGAAGGTGTGACAACCCAAACCCGAGGTCATTTATTTAATATCATATAATATTATTTTTATGAATAATTTTGAAATTTTTGATGAGTTGAATGAAATGACGATCGATGGTTTTATTTAAAACCGACGTTGGAGGTCTTATTTTTATCTTTTTACTAATATCAAGGATTATTAGTGACCACGATATCGACGGATGCCCGAGATTTTATGTTTTATCATTTGTTGTCTCAATGTTTATATTTTTGACGTTTTTATTTTAAGTTCGTATTAAGTCGAACCGGGATCATATTATCATCATATTTTGAGTGTGTTTTAACTTTTGAAAAGTATTCTTACGAAACCCGAGCCTCGTAAATATTTTCAAAATTGACAATTTACATTTTCTACCCTTACAACTATTTAATTGCATTTTGGACGAAAACTATCACAAATTGGCAAAATCTAACCCTCCACCCCACTATAAAAGGTTTTTCCACTAGGAAAAACACACACAAAATGTGTGAAAACAAAATCAAACCCACCTCTCTCTCCTCCCTCTCTTTACCGTCACCCCAACACCCCTTTACCATAAAATTTCTTCCATTTTTATTATGATCTAATCAGAAATAACAAAAGACCACATCTTATATTTTCAAGGGCTTTCTTTTGGTGTAAAAATCTTCAACATGCATGAAGGTTGATTTTTCAAGAATTGGTAGGTCAAATTTATGATATTGCATGTGTTGTTGGTGATGATCAAGAGATGATCATGCCAAAATTTTATTAAAAAGTTTTTTTTGATTTTTGATTTTTGATTTTTGATTTTAAACTTGAATCAAAGAAATCTAACAAAAGGCCATATTTGGAAATTAAATTGTGCATCTTTTGGTATAAATTTTATACACATGCACCAACTTTTATTATATGATCCATGAAGGTTTGATCTATTTTTGTTGTATGGGTGTGTTGTTAGTAGTGTATATATATATATATATATATATATATATATATATATATATATATATATATATATATATATATATATATATATATATATATATATATATATATATATATATATATATATATATATATATATATATATATATATATATATATATATATATATATATATATATATATATATATATATATATATATATATATATATATATATATATATATATATATATATATATATATATATATATATATATATATATATATATATATATATATATTAATTATTGCATGTTGGAAATTTTGAGTGGGTAAATTTTTGGATGATCATTAAAGGGTGTTATGAGTTAGATGATTTGTTTAAAATGATATAAGGGTGATATTAGTAGCATAAGATTGATTAAAATGGGTTGAAAATTTGATCTGAAATGATTTTTAAAGAGGTATTTTAGGGCAGTAGGTTCAAGGCCATTTTTGGCTACCCTACTGTTTGAAAATGAACAAACTAATAAGAGAGGTTTTATAGAATTCTTTTAGCTTCGATTTGATATAAGATAGAGCTTCTAGCTCCAAACGAGCCTGAAGTTATGATGTTTTGATTATTCGTGTACCGGGAGACGAGCATCGACACAATCCGAAGTTGTTGTCGATATTTGGATCGAATCTCGGGGACTATAGAATGAGTTGTAAACATGGTCAAGTTCTGATGTTTGGTTCTAAACTAAGGGTTGTGAGTCTATTTTCAAACCCAAGTGTCGAATTTGTAAACGGGATTGTTTAGAATGGTCAAAATGGTTGTACGAGTCGGTGACGTAAAACTGTACGGTTTTTGTAGTTCAAAGATGTAACACCCCCAAATTTGTACAACTCAATACAGCGGAAGACTAGTTGGTGTTACGGGATAGCACATTACTCACATCATAGACAACACATAAAAATCGCGTCGTTTATTAATAAAGCATTTCCATTCATAAATATCAAAGTTACATCGGTCCCAAGTCATTATATTTCATACAAAGTTTTACAAAGTATTTGAATGGAAAATATTGTTTAAGTGCGGGCCATGAATTCTTGTCGTCTTCCCGAGAATTACCTTCAAGTACCTGAGATAAAACATGTTAAAAGAAAAGGTCAGCGATAACGCCGACTGAATTCATAGAGTTTAATAAATTCCATCAATATAACTTTGGTATAAAATTATTACCAAAAATCATTTCGTACAAACCATTGTAATAGGCCATAAAATAGCCAAAATCATTTTATACAAATCTTTATCAAAATCATAATATAGGCATTTGCCTTAAAAATCATTATACGAGCCAATGTCGTAAAAACGTCATACAATACGTCTTATGACGTTGTATGAAAATAAAAACCGTTATATGAATATGGTTATGAAAACCAAAACACGAACATAATATCAATAGTATGACCCCGTATTGCTAGTCAGGCAATACTTCATAATTCAGTGCGTCTATTAGTATTTCGTTAATTTTGGATTATTATAAGCCGCATGACATTGTTACCTTACTAAACCAACAACGGGTAGCTAACCTGATACCAATTTTTCCCATCTAAAGTAGCGTGTCGTCACAAAGGTCACGCTATGGAAATCTTCTCATACATAAATTCGCTTACCAATCAATGTGGCACGACGGGGATCAACCGTCAAGGCGCGAACTGGGGTGATCGTCCCCAAATAGTACTATTATATGCACAAGCGTCTACCAAATCCCGGTAGTTCACAATTCATGCTAATGGGACTTTTAGTGACATAACCTAACTTTAATAATCCATTTTATTTCATCTACCGGGTCCTTTAATCATTTATCGGGTCATACAATCGGGTCATTCAATCATTCGGGTCCAAAATCAATAAACAAACAATCGGGACAAATGGTGTCCTATTTAATAAAAACTAACATGTTACCTCCCTCGCGGGTTTATAAAACATTTATAAAAACATTTAAAAGAGTGCGAGGCTATGAACTCACGTTGATGTGGGAAGGCGGGTTATCGGCAATTCGGATGTACGGTACGTGCTTCAATCGCGGAAACCTATATAAATAATAATAGGTCTTAGACTCATGTCCAATAAATTTATAAAAATAGCAATTATGTATACATATGATGATTATATATATATGATCATCAAGTGGGTTTACATATTCTCGTTTACTCATTTTAGTGTTTGCGTATTGGTATCTTCTTACTAGTTTACTAGTTTTACCTATTTACGTGTTTTAAGTCCAATAAACTTATTATAAGTTATTTAACTTGTATCAATCCATGTTATACTAATATTATCAGTATCTACACTTTACAAGTTGGGCCTAAATGGGTTAAGCCCAATAATAAGTTTATAAGTGTTTTAGTCCATTTTTGTTGTATTATTAGTCCAATAACGTTAATTTAGTCCGTTAACGTCCGTATGTCCTATAGTTCGGGTCTTATCGGTTTTTACTTGTTATAAATGTTTATATATCAGTATATAAGTTTTATAAAGTTTACATTATACGGGTCCAACCATCTAAGTTTTATTTAACAAAAACGTTAATTTTACGGTATTAGCCGAAAAAGTCGTAAAATCATGTTTATAGTTTTATAACTTATAAAACTTAACAAGTTACCATTTTTATAAAATGTCCACGTATTTAACATTGTACATATTTATATAAATGTATTATATAAGTTAGTGGGTTTTAATTTATATTTTATACTATTAAATTTTGAGTGCTTATATAATAGTATTATACTTTAATTTCCAAAATCGGATTTTTATCTTCACTTTCACCAAAACTGCCATATCTAGAGTTCTATATGGAGATAGAAGCTCAAATTTTTATCACATAAACTACATGATATGTGCTCCATTTAACTCTCCTATAGCTACTGTTGAATCATTCTCTAAGTATTTTCTAAAAATCGTCCAAAACAGTAAACTCAGATTTTTACCCTAAACTTGTTTTGATCATATCTCACTCATTACAATGATTCCATTGCATGGACAACTCTCACATGTGTACAAGACCCATAGCTTACTGTTTATTCATTAATCTATGCCATTTTTATCAGTTCATCATTTGATTCTTTACTGTTTTATACAGCCAACAAATTTAAGCAAGATTTTAGCCTTGTTCTTTATAGTTTTTCACCTTTTTAATCATGTTTATCAACACCAAATCCCCACACAATACTTTTATCATCATATAGTCATCATATACATATACAATAGGAAATAAAATACATGATCACATAACCAAAAATAACAAGAAGATGAGGAGGACAATCTTTATACCACCAAGTTGATGTAGGTTATGATTTGGACATGGTTTTTGATGGAGAAACTTGTGAATAACCATGACCATCTTCAAGACCACCATTCTTCATAAACACCATGTGGAAAATCAGCCCTACTACTCCATGAAAACTCCTCCTTGGATGTTATAAGCATCACCATTCAATAGGGTTTCAAAAGGGCTTCAACATGTGTATGAATAACACATGATTTCATGGATGAAATTGATCTAAAGTGGTGTTTGATGGGGGAAAGTGGACGGCAACAATGGAGCCATGGGAGAGAATTTTGAGTGGATTGCATGTTGTGAACGAGCAAGTGGTAATGTTGAGGTGGTTTTGGTTTGGAAGTAGCTTAATGTTTAAGCTTAAGTGACATGTGTAAGCTACTTAGCTTGCACTTGACACCAAATGTGGTGTGGTGGCTAAGTTAGGCCGGTTTGAGTGGGGGAGGGACAAGTGTACCACTTGTCTCATCCCCATTTATTTACGGGTACTTCTCGATTCTAGTTTCCTCGATTTGCATGCCCTCGGGTCGTTTTACGAAAAACGTTTTTATAAATTATGAATCAACGGTACAAAACGAATCTAATAAAAATTGTTTCATCAAAAACGGAGTTCGAAAACGTAAATACGTAATCCTAGGGTTTCCGGTTTAGTTGTAAAGGACGTTAAAATAAAATCGTAAGTCCTAATCTCTTCTCGTAAATTTGTGAGTTTATGAACCAACACAAATTTAAAACTCAAAAATAATATTCATGGACAAATTTATTTTCTGAAATGTCGGACTGCCACCAAAGACGGTGTATGTAAACGTAAGCACGTAACCTTGAATCCTCCGGTTTAGACGTAGTCGACGCTAATTCAAGACGTAAATCCAAGTTTCTTCCCAAAAATATGTGAGTTCATAAAATAATATTTTCAAATAAATATTGAAAATAAAATATCAATCGTAAATTGACGGATTGTCACAGCATTTACCCCTAAACTGGATCTTTGTCCTCAAAGATCATCTTACCTTACTACTCGCTTCTTATAGAGTTAAAGCCATGTGGGTATTTCCTCCACATTCGGTCTTTTCTCACAAGTGTAATCCATTACAATGCGCGAGTTTCATCAAACATAACTACGGGAATAAGATCAGGCTTAAGGTTGACTTACTTTCTCTATCCATGATGTTCACGGGTCTCTGATGAATGCAACTTTTTGCCGATCTAAGCTTTACTAAGAACAATCAGATTTTCACTTGATAGATATTCCATCAAGTTCGATTTACGAAACATAATTCACGCAGTTCTTGAAGTCCTAGGGTAGATCCAGCGTATATGCCTTTCAATCCCAACTTTTACATCATCTCAATGGTCCCATACAACGGGGACTTATATCCCATGATTTGTCAGATCATGAATTCATTTTTCCAAGGTTAAAAATTGTGGCATAACTTCGCTACCCATTTGGCACTTCAAGATCTACATTTCATATTCACATAACCTCTTGCCCACTATCGGCAGTCAATAATCAAATCCTAATTTCAACAATCATTTTAGGTCTCGCGGGTCGAATATTTTGTAAGGTTAGGTTCGCCATCATAGGAAACCTTAAACCTAAAAGACATGTCCAACTCACAATGGGTGTATGTCGGGTGTCTTCATCTCAACTCTTGCTTACAGATGCTCTAAGATTTAGATCCTAACAAGATTCGATCTCAATCCTAACACGATAATTATCAATGATAATCTCTCCAAAGGAAAACGATTATACGGTCTATTACCAAAGGTCAATCATTCAAACATAAAACAGCACTTATATTACTTTGTATTGTTACTTTACCTCGTCCCTTCGATTTGGGGTGGTATATAGTACTCTCATCAAGGTTCGTTCTCAATGATTTCTGAGCAAATCTCTAGAAATTCGATGCGAAGCGAGGATCTTGATAAAGATGTTCGATATAGGCATACTATGTTTACATAACTCTTTTGCATTTATCATTAACGGGAATGATATTAGCAGATTTGGTCAGTCTGTCGACGATGGCCCAAATCGAATCAAATTCAGATGATGACCTTTGCAATAGCTAGACGTTTACTAATGTATGAGGCGATCTCTGCCTTCATAATTTCCATTAGTACAACTTCTTCAGACAAAGATAATTTTAGTAAAAAATGACATACATATAATACTTCTACTTATAAATTCCAACATAACTATATCTCACAATCCTCCATATTTAGACAATCACATGTGGCCTTTAAAACATTTAACGCTATCGGCTTCTCAACTCTAATGGTTCACATTAGCCGCGAACCCCTTTTTATTATCTGTATTATCCTTTTTATAATCATCGGCTATTTTTAAATTGTTCGGCAATTTATTTTGCACAATCATTATTAAGGAACACGTCCTAATTGATTCTTTATCCTTTCTATATAATGCGTCAGTATTTACATCCATCTTTCCTGATGAAATAATTATCATGTCTAAAATTCACTCATAATTTCTTAGTTCGGCCAATTATATAAAATGTTCAAAAATAAATTTGAATTTAATTAACAAGATTTTTGTTGATTTATCGAAAATAATTAAAATAATTAATAAGATCCGAAAATGTTCGAGAATTCTTTGGTTATACTTTGGTCAAAATTTTCTTAGTTGAAAAGCAAAAATTGTCGTTTCAAATTTTAAGTTATGGTTTAAATGATTTCCTCAAACCTTCTTAAGTTATCTTGAGGTATACACAAACATTTACCCCTAAACAAAAGTTTAGTTAAATGGTTTGTGTATAAGGGAATAATCCCTTAAAATCCTTTGTTAAAACATTTGTCAAAATATATTTGCACTTTCTTTTTAGTATAACTCAAAGTCTTAAATGACTTCTAAATTTTAAAGAGTCAATTTATATTCCATTATCTATTAATCACACGGTTAAATCATGTAAAGGATTAAGTCTTAAGTCTTGTGTTAAATATTCAAGGTACAAGTTTTAATTGTTCGGCTAATTTAGGGCAATCTATAATTAATTATTAACTTCATTCTTATTCTTATAAACAAACATATAGTCCTTAATGATCACGAGCATGAATTTATCAAATTACATCCTACACACGTGATTCACCAAATTTATGAATGCTACATGTGTATTAGTCAATCCAAACGTCACCACGTGAAACTCATAATGTTCATTAAAAGTACCGGATGTAGTGATTGGAATAGATAATCTTTTTCGCAGATGCGAAGTTGATGATAACCATGCCGTGGATCAAATTGCTGGAACCTTGTAAATGATCGAACAAATCTTCCATTTCGAGTTATGGGTATCGTTTTCGATTGTCAATTTACTCAGTTCACAGTAATCTATAAATATAAGGAATGATAACACCATAGCTCTTCATGATGACAGGCTTGGTAGAATAAAATCTTTCTCCGACAACTCTCTCAGTTGTACGGTAATTCCTTAAATTCAGATGGTGCTGACGTACAGTGCACAAGCCATAGGTGCAGCACCGGGAATATAATCAATACCAATTTCACCTTGCCTTAATGGCAAAAGTCTAGGTAATTCATCAACAAATACTTCTTAAGGTTTCAGATAACAGACACATCTTTTAATAAATTCATATTAGGTTCTTCTAGATTACAATATCTATGACTAATTCACAACCATTCACGTTATAATTTCAAGTCTAAATGCAGGATATGGTCATCCACCAAGAATTATTTAGATCACTTTTGATAATCAACATCTTATCTTTTCGGGGAATTCTACTCGAGTTCCCATCAATTAAGACAATGTCGTCATGTCATAATCAATCAATCCATTCTACTGGCACTATCAACTTTCCATTTTTATTGTCGTCGGTAAGATGTGAACTTCTCAAAAGACTAATAATAACTCATAATCCTTCACAAATTCAAGGATATATGGAAACACAACTACCATTAAAAGAGTAAGGTCAACGCATAATCTACACGAGAGAATTTCAAATCAGGTACAGACGAAAACATTTAACGAATATGAATATATCCCATGTTTTCATAATTTGAGTACGCATTCGAAAGCTCCTCGGATCGTTACCCAGGTCGTTCAAATGAAATCAAATCAAAAGAAATGATAGGAACGTCGAATCATCCAGTCGGGTATCAACGCTCGGTAATCAAATACTTTTCCTAAGAATCTCACTACGAGAGAATTGGACAAGAACGGAATATCAATTTGTCAAATAAGACAAATTCCACAGATGAGTAGATTCGACTAAGAAGAATAGATGCTACAGGCACATATGTAGGTGTCCCTAACACTATGTCCTTATTTTTCACTTCTTGCAGATCTCATAAAGTTTAATCTTTCACAATCTTCAAAGAAAATTTATTGTTTATTAATTAGTTTTATGGTGACTACTAATCAGCCTTGCATGGTCCATTCCAAATTGTATGTAGGCGCGCAACTATATACAATTTCAAGATTAACGATGCAATACTCAGCTCGTCAAAACTTTATCATCATGTTTATAATAAAGACATTTTCATGCTTAATTCTTAAATAAGAATCAAAAATAAATTTATAAAGATTTTCTTTGTTATGGAAATAATTAAGTTTCCAAATCGTCTCTTAAACAACTTCATTTTGATATCAGTCACTTATAAATCTCACTTTGAATAATCCTTATTGTGATGAAAATTAAATTTTCTCAAAGGATACCGTTTTAACTTTATAAAAATAATGTGTGATCTGCAAAAGAGTGATGAAGAGTTGTTCACCGAGAACTAACTACAATATGATAAGAAATGAGCTTAGCCAAATAATCATGAGGTTCATGACCTCGATGGCACTCACGAAGAATGATTCACAACGTAACTCAAATCAAGATGAGTACTTGTTCAATGGTTGCATCACTAATGCGAACATTAGGATGAAGCAATAAAAGATAGATAACATCGATACATGTAGGATTTAGCAATCAAAAGTAGTCTTTTCATTAATCACAAACAAGTCAAAATTGTATCGTAACACATTACGCGTCACTATGTCATACAATTCTCAGAACTCATCCTACCAACTGATATCTCAGTTAAGTTAGGGATTTTTAAAAGATACCACAATGAATACTAATCTACAAGAGTCATTAGGTGTTCCACATGTCCCAGAAGATCCATCGGTCTCAATTCAGAAGAAGATTTCTTCAATTTATTTCTTGGACACTGGGCATCCTCGTCAGTGGACAATGGCCTAGGAACAGCCCTTAACACAAACTAACAATCAATTAAAACCTTATAATTCAATCACAGGACTTAACGACTTCCTCTTATCAATCTCATATTTCATACGGGTTAAATTTTACTTTATTCAAGTTTCAACCAATTTCATACTCAATTCGATATCCTACCTCATTTTCCAATACTTTCAACTTTATTCATAAACCTTAATAGGGCAATAAAAGCTCGATATGAATCAACACTTAATTTCCAATCCTATATCTCTTACAACAACAATTATCAAATGAGTCACTAGTATGAGATGACTCATACATTCAATTAGACTTCTCGGAAAGGTACTAGTGGCATGAGGCTTTTGGGTACTGGTTCCAATGATAGCCTCAAGTGCAACATTCACCCTTTCGATTTCAAATTAAGAATTGGGTGACAACGAATCAGATGACATCTTTCCAGGTGATGACGTTTTGTCAATCTCCACTCTATAAGGAAAGATCGTCATAACATCGATATCAAATTTCACCAATTCTTCTTCAATATCACAATCAACTAATGTCTACATTTCTACGAATATCAACCATTTGTTGGGATCATAAATATCCACAACTTGGTTTAGATCTAGGATAGCTAGAATTCCTACGAGAATAGCTTCGATTAATTTACTAGGGGATTTAGGGTTACTTGTGACAATCTACGTCGTATAAATAACTCGTATAAATATCCGAATAATCATCAAACAATCATATAATCAAATTACATCATATATATAATCCAAGTTATATATATATTAAAATAACACTTCTCAGTCTGGCCTTGTCGGTAACTCGGGAATTCTTCGGCACCGTTATAGTCAAAAGATTTTTAGACATTTTTAGAAAAATATTTATAGTTAAATGATTTTGAAATGTTTTGTTCAAAACCTTGATTTGAAAAATCTTTGTTCTCTATAACGAGAGCTCTGGTACCAAACTGTAACACCCCCAAATTTGTACAACTCAATACAGCGGAAGACTAGTTGGTGTTACGGGATAGCACATTACTCACATCATAGACAACGCATAAAAATCGCGTCGTTTATTAATAAATCATTTCCATTCATAAATATCAAAGTTACATCGGTCCCAAGTCATTATATTTCATACAAAGTTTTACAAAGTATTTGAATGGAAAATATTGTTTAAGTGCGGGCCATGAATTCTTGTCGTCTTCCCGAGAATTACCTTCAAGTACCTGAGATAAAACATGTTAAAAGAAAAGCTCAGCGATAACGCCGAGTGAATTCATAGAGTTTAATAAATTCCATCAATATAACTTTGGTATAAAATTATTACCAAAAATCATTTCGTACAAACCATTGTAATAGGCCATAAAATAGCCAAAATCATTTTATACAAATCTTTATCAAAATCATAATATAGGCATTTGCCTTAAAAATCATTATACGAGCCAATGTCGTAAAAACGTCATACAATACGTCTTATGACGCTGTATGAAAATAAAAACCGTTATATGAATATGGTTATGAAAACCAATACACGAACATAATATCAATAGTATGACCCCGTATTGCTAGTCAGGCAATACTTCATAATTCAGTGCGTCTATTAGTATTTCGTTAATTTTGGATTATTATAAGCCGCATGACATTGTTACCTTACTAAACCAACAACGGGTAGCTAACCCGATACCAATTTTGCCCATCTAAAGTAGTGTGTCGTCACAAAGGTCACGCTATGGAAATCTTCTCATACATAAATTCGCTTACCAATCAATGTGGCACGACGGGGATCAACCGTCAAGTCGCGAACTGGGGTGATCGTCCCCAAATAGTACTATTATATGCACAAGCGTCTACCAAATCCCGGTAGTTAACAATTCATGCTAATGGGACTTTTAGTGACATAACCTAACTTTAATAATCCATTTTATTTCATCTATCGGGTCCTTTAATCATTTATCGGGTCATACAATCGGGTCATTCAATCATTCGGGTCCAAAATCAATAAACAAACAATCGGGACAAATGGTGTCCTATTTAATAAAAACTAACATGTTACCTCCCTCGCGGGTTTATAAAACATTTATAAAAACGTTTAAAAGAGTGCAAGGCTATGAACTCACGTTGATGTGGGAAGGCGGGTTATCGGCAATTCGGATGTACGGTACGTGCTTCAATCGCGGAAACCTATATAAATAATAATCGGTATTAGACTCATGTCCAATGACTTTATAAAAATAGCAATTATGTATACATATGATGATTATATATATATGATGATCAAGTGGGTTTACATATTCTCGTTTACTCATTTTAGTGTTTGCGTATTGGTATCTTCTTACTAGTTTACTAGTTTTACCTATTTACGTGTTTTAAGTCCAATAAACTTATTATAAGTTCTTTAACTTGTATCAATCCATGTTATACTTATATTATCAGTATCTACACTTTACAAGTTGGGCCTAAATGGGTTAAGCCCAATAATAAGTTTATAAGTGTTTTAGTCCATTTTTGTTGTATTATTAGTCCAATAACGTTAATTTAGTCCGTTAACGTCCGTATGTCCTATAGTTCGGGTCTTATCGTTTTTTACTTGTTATACATGTTTATATATCAGTATATAAGTTTTATAAAGTTTACATTAGACGGGTCCAACCATCTAAGTTTTATTTAACAAAAACGTTAATTTTACGGTATTAGCCGAAAAAGTCGTAAAAATCATGTTTATAGTTTTATAACTTATAAAACTTAACAAGTTACCATTTTTATAAAATGTCCACTTATTTACCATTGTACATATTTATATAAATGTATTATATAAGTTAGTGGGTTTATTTTATATTTTATACTATTAAATTTTGAGTGCTTATATAATAGTATTATACTTTAATTTCCAAAATCTGATTTTTATCTTCACTTTCACCAAAACTGCCATATCTAGAGTTCTATATGGATATAGAAGCTCAAATTGTTATCACGTAAACCACATGATATGTGCTCCATTTAACTCTTCTATAGCTACTGTTGAATCATTCTCTAAGTATTTTCTAAAAATCATCCAAAACAGTAAACTCAGATTTTTACCCTAAACTTGTTTTGATCATATCTCACTCATTATAATGATTCCATTGCATGGCCAACTCTCACATGTGTACAAGACCCATAGCTTACTGTTTATTCATTAATCTATGCCATTTTTATCAGTTCATCATTTGATTATTTACTGTTTTATACAGCCAACAAATTTAAGCAAGATTTTAGCCTTGTTCTTTATAGTTTTTCACCTTTTTAATCATGTTTATCAACACCAAATCCCCACACAATACTTTTATCATCATATAATCATCATATACATATACAATAGGAAATAAAATACATGATTACATAGCCAAAAATAACAAGAAGATGAGGAGGACAATCTTTATACCACCAAGTTGATGTAGGTTATGATTTAGACATGGTTTTTGATGGATAAACTTGTGAATAACCATGACCATCTTCAAGACCACCATTCTTCATAAACATCTTGTGGAAAATCAGCCCTACTACTCCATGAAAACTCCTCCTTGGATGTTATAAGCACCACCATTCAATAGGGTTTCAAAAGGGCTTCAACATGTGTATGAATAACACATGATTTCATGGATGAAATTAATCTAAAGTGGTGTTTGATGGGGGAAAGTGGACGGCAACAATGGAGCCATGGGAGAGAATTTTGAGTGGATTGCATGTTGTGAATGAGCAAGTGGTAATGTTGAGGTGGTTTTGGTTTGGAAGTAGCTTAATGTTTAAGCTTAAGTGACATGTGTAAGCTACTTAGCTTGCACTTGACACCAAATGTGGTGTGGTGGCTAAGTTAGGCCGGTTTGAGTGGGGGTGGGACAAGTGTCCCACTTGTCTCATCCCAATTTATTTACGGGTACTTCTCGATTCTAGTTTCCTCGATTTGCGTGTCCTCGGGTCGTTTTATGAAAAACATTTTCATCAAAAACGGAGTTTGAAAACGTAAATACGTAATCCTAGGGTTTCCGGTTTAGTCGTAAAGGACGTTAAAATAAAATCGTAAGTCCTAATCTCTTCTCGTAAATTTGTGAGTTTATGAACCAACACAAATTTAAAACTCAAAAATAATATTCATGGACAAATTTATTTTCTGAAATGTCGGACTGCCACCAAAGACGGTGTATGTAAAGTAAGCACGTAACGTTGAATCCTCCGGTTTAGACGTAGTCGACGCTACTTCAAGACGTAAATCCAAATTTCTTCCCAAAAATATGTGAGTTCATAAAATAATATTTTCAGATAAATATTGAGAATAAAATATCAATCGTAAATTGACGGATTGTCACAAAAGATGTGTCGGGCAGGGAACTTTAAAAGTAAAATCTTTTGATGGGCTTTTAAAAGGTCTTTCTATATATATTAAGTGACATTTCTGATTAGTATCATAAATAATTGAAGTGTTTAAGTGGGGTAAATGAGCTCGTACATTTGGTGTGTACCGACAGATTTTTATCGAAAGAGTTAACTAATAGAATAAACATATAGAATGAAGTAAAAGGTCACTTGTATTGTTTTCATTTTGGGTTGAGTGTGATTTTATGATTTTGAGTTTGATGTTACTAAGTATGGATTTTTCTCGAGTTTATTATTGATGAACGCGCCTTATTTGATAGGTTGCGGTTTTTGTGTGTATCGGGCATCAACTATCGTCGAAGATCGTCTTACTACTGCTATTACTCCAGGTGAGTCTATAGCCTCGCTTTTGTAATTGTTTGAACGATTTTAAAACCCGCTAGGGGATACATGCTATTTGAAAGTAAAATGAACACATGTCATGATTGATTGTTTGGACCCGAATGTTACCTTTGTTGCCCTTGTTGTTTGAATTGTATAAGTACCTAATTTGCAAAAGTTCTTAAAATCATGAGCCGTTAACTATCTTCCGACTTGATGTTGTAATTTGGGAATCGCCGCTTATTCTAATAATAGTACTATTGGGCTGACGACCCTATCTGAGACCAGGGCTTTACGCTGAGTAACACGCTGGGAAGGATAATTTTACGAGAATGAGAATTGGTATTTTTGCAAATGATACCCTAGTATGGGGCACTGGAATTTCATCTAGTCATGCCGGCTTTAGTCGTGGGTGACTAAGTTAAGGGGTCGGTGTCATGAGCTTAATACAATTCTATAGCTATTGCTATATGTCAGATTACCTGAATAGTAGATTGTATACGTAGAAATTCTATTAAATGATCTTGATTGATTTTTCTCTTGTGTTCAAATGTTGATTTGGAAAAACCTATAGACTCGCTCAACCGTTGTGTTGATGATTTTAAGCATGTATTTCAGGTATTGAAGATGATGAATTGCGGAGCTTGCTGGAGAAGGATTGCGGGATTACTTTTGTGGTGATTGGTCTAAAACGGATTTCTTTCCCTTTTTGTCATAAAAATAATAATGTACGGTCAAGTACTTTGGTAAATTGTTTGTTGAATTGGGTAAAGTCTTTGTGGGACCTAAATATAGCTCTGATATTTCTAAAATTGTTTTAATTGGGATCGAAAGTTTTAGACAATGAATAAATTTATATTCTTTTATATTTCAAATGTATCATTTTGAGATCGTTTGAAGTGTCTTGTGTAACATTGTTTGTATTTAGCACCCAAATGTGTATTTCTGTTGCGCATTGTAATTTGGGGGTGTTAAAGATTGGTAATCAGAGCTTTTAGTTATAGCGAATTAGGTCGATTTTTGAAAAATGTCCTAAACTATAACTTTCGTGTCGAAAATATTTTACAAAAGCAACGCAACTTCTCCGCAAGGCTCCGGTAAGATTATTTGCTTTGTATTGTTTTATAGTTGATGTATCCCTTAAAATTGAAAGGATTTCTACAGTATTTATTAAGTAAATACTATGATGATATATGATGATGTATTGATGATGTATTGATGATGTATTGATGTTGTTGAAAGTACGTTGAGTACTTCTTATCGTAATTTTCTTTATGTAATGCATATGTATATAATTTAAAAAAATGACCTTGTATACCGCCGAGGGTCTAGAACAATATACCAGATGAGAACGATTTTACAACTGAATTTTTGCGATTTGTATCAGGTATGAGGAAGTTTGATTAGTTGATGTATGATAGATATGTGGTTGAATTGGTGTGATTAGAAGGTTGATGTGAAAGAAAAGTGGTTTTAAAAGGTTGTATTTGGTATGTGGAGAATTGCGTTTGTTAGGACTTGGAAGATGGATGAGATTGCTAGTCTTGGGTCAATTGTGATGAATTAGTGTGCTTGAATTGAAAGGTTTAAAGAGAAGTAGGTAAGCTTTTAAAGGATGAGTGAGTGGGAGTCTCATCAATTCTGATTGGAGTTTGGAAGCTTAGGAATGTTGAAAGTCGTACTGAGACTTGTTTTGTGATTAATCTGCCGTGTAGTAGTGAGTATTTGGATTTTGAGAATGAGGTGCCATCAGGTTATGGATTTGACTTTGAAGTGTGAAATGGGAAATAGACAAGTGTGATGTAGCTGTCAACAATGTTAAGGAGGATGAGGAGCTGCTGTCTAAGGAACTAATCTCGTAATGGATTTCTTTGTATCTTATTTTCTTTTGTGATTGGACTTATTTAAACCCTTGTTTCGTAGCATTGTGATGGAACTTATTATCTTTTAATTTTGTTCGGTAGACGATTGTAGTGACAGACAGAGCCACTATTTTGTTGAATCCTCAACGCAATCTAAATTACCCTCTTGATCTATGATGTGCCTTTATTAACTCTTTTGAGTTTTGGTTGATGAACCATTGTAGGTTGTGTTGTTCGTGCATGTAGTATTCATGAGACATCCTGATAAAGAATTCCTTCTTTATTCTTGATATGTATACTTATCATGTTTCTTTCTTCCGTGATCATGGAAGAAGGAGTAAGGGAATCATATTTCTGTCATTAGTAGATCGCAACGTGACTAAGTTTCTTGAAATATGTTGCCAAAACTAACGAATGCTATTGTGAACACTATGATCAAACAAGTTATTTCTAGAGCATTTGGAGCTGATCGTGCTGCCAGGAATCAAGATGTTGGGGTTAATGGTGTTGGAGATAATGATGATGCTGCTGAGATAATGATGATGCTGCTAAGAATAATGATGATGCTGTTGAGAATAATGATGATGCTGCTGAAAATAATGGCGATGTTGCTAACAACGATGAGGATGCTACTGATCCAGATGATAGAGTTGTTGCTGTTCTACAAGTTCAAGAGAATGTACTTATGTTAGTTTTCAGAAGTGTGGTTCTGCGCTGTTTGGTGGTATTAGTAGTGCATTAGAATTGCATAGTCGGATTGATAAGATAGAGAGTATTTTGAGATTAATGGGTGTTCATAAATTAATAAGGTGAAATTTGTTGTTGCTATATTTTAGGATGGTACACCAAGATGGTGGAATACCAAGTGACTACTTTAGGATTAGTTATGACTAATAGTAAGGCATGGATCGTGATGAAAGGACTATTGACTGCTAGGATTTGTCCCAAGAAGGAACTAGGACAGTTGGAATCCGAATTGAGATAATTAGTGCTAAGGGACGATGATATTACTGGTTTACTGGGAAATTTTCTGAGCTATAATTGCTATGTCCTGATACTTTTGTGAATGACTGTACGGTAAGGAAGCAGTACATTAGGGGATTGTCTAGTGATATCAAGAGTGAGATTATTTCTTCATAACCTGAATCTTTTGATGATGCTGTTCAGAGGACGTTTGATTTAATGGACGTGAAAGTGCAAGATAGGAAAGATAGCATGGTTGAAACAATAAGAGAAAGTCGGAATCTGCTCAGTCCAACCCGAATCAAGGTTAGAATTGTAAGGATTACAGTACTAACAATAACCAAAGACAGAACCGAAATCAGTATTTAAACCCTGGAAGGAATGATGGAATTCGTGCTGCCACTGTGTCTAGAAGTGACAAGATAAATCTCAAGAGTGTGTTTGCTGTACTCTATACCATGTAGGTAGTTTTCCACAATTGCGACTAGAGTTAGGACAACCTAGTCATAAAGCTGCTAAGTGCAGAACAAGAGGATTAGTCATTCTAATTAGTACCCCTGGAGTAGTGATATGTTTTAGCCGTGGTGAGAAAGAATACAAACAAAGGAATTGTCCAAGGAAAGGAAATTGACAATATAGGAATGCTGCCGCTCCAGCTTACGTTTGAATGATGCTGACAAACCTTATGGTCTGGATGTTGTAAATGGTATATTCTTACTTGAGATTCTTTATGTCAGTATGTTATTTGGTTTCAGATCGGGTAGAAACTGTAGAAATGTAAAGATTCAGTTGCTTTATCAACGGAGAGTCAATAAGATTAACAATTAACTATGATGTGGAGCTAACCGATGGAAAGGTTGCTAGTGTTAGTTTTACACTAAGATTGTGTTCCTTGAATTTAGGAAAGTAGGTGTTTAGTATCGACTTGATGCTCAAAGAGTTGGAATCTTTGGATGTGGATTATTGGTCTGAATTGGTTGGTGGCGCGAAGTGCTGATGCTTGAGATTGGACTAATCTTCACTATAAACTGATAGCTGCTGGTTTAGATTTTGCTGCAAAAGCTGAGTGTTGACTATGAGAGATGATGACTGAATTTTCCGTTTGAGAAGTATCTTGTTTGGAAACAAGGAAGTATGTGGAAGAGGAATGTGATGTATTCCTAGCTTAGGTAATTAGTGATAGAGTGGTTGAGGAGAAATTGAGAGATCTGTTAATGACTTGAGAGTAATCTGAGGTTTTCCTGAAGTTTTGTAGTGTTGCTGCCGCCTTATGAAATGGAATTCGTTTCGATTGAGTGTTGTAAGCGATAGGTGTAGTGCTTCTGCATTTCGTTGTGTAGTGCTTCTGTGTTTTGTTGAGTAGTAATTGTTTGCCTTATCATTTGGCACCGTCAGATTGGAATGAGTTATCCGGTCAACTGCGAGAAGTGATGGGTAAGGGATGTATTAGATTAAGTTTTGTTGCCAATGATGATCGCTTGTGTTGTTTGTCAAAGAAGGATGGATTGTTTCGGATGTGTATTGATTATCGAGAGCTTAACCAATTGACAGCCAAGAATCGGTATCCATTACCGAGGATTGATGATTTGTGTGATCCTTGCAACTTGTCTGGATCCAGTGTGTACTCAAAGATCGCTTTGAGTTCTATCATTAACTGAGGATTAGAGAAGGAAGATATTCCTATAGTTGTTCTATGTACTTGATGTGGGTACTTTAAGTTTCAAGTGGTGTTTTTGGAATTGACAAACGCTTATGTCGTATTCATGGATTGGGTGAATCTTGTGTGTAAGATGTGCTAGAATGAGTTATTCATTATATCTATTGAAGATATTCTATTTTATTCCAAGGGGAAAAGGAGGAATATAAGTAGCATATGAGGATAATTTTTGGGATGGTTGGAAAAAGAGAAACTGTATGTAAGGTTTCCTATGTGTGAATGTGGGTTGAAATATTTGCGTTTTCTAAGGCAGTTGTTTGACAACAAAGGTATTCGTGAAGATCTTGCCAAGATTGAAACGATTAAGGATTGGTCGGTACCAACGACGCTGACGGAAATATGTTAATTCCTTAGTTTAAGCAGGGAATAATCGAAGGTTTATCGAAAGGTTTTCACTGATTGTTAAACCATTGATTAAGCTGATTAAGAAGAATTGGATGTGTGAGTCCCACTTATACATCTAAATTATAAGTTTCGAGATCTAATCCATATTAGATGAGGAAGCTATATTCTAAACACTGAAGGGTAAGTTGTGTTCTTCACTGATGTTGTCATTGTTGAAAGGATCTGAAGTATTTATAGTTTGTAGTTTGCTGTGATGTGTCTCATAAGGGTTATGTAGTTGTGGTGTTTGCTTTGAGATGGTAGAAATATTACTTGTATGGAATCAAGTGTGTAGTGATAAAGGGTCATAGAAGTTGCTCCATAACTAATTTCTTGGGATGATAAAAGAAATGAGTAGAGGATTACCAGTTATATTGTTTCGAGTATTTGAGTATGTTGATGATTATGACTGTGAGTGATTATGACTACGAGATTCGCTACCATCCGGGAAAGGAGAATGTGATCGCTGATGCACTTATCAGGAAGAATAAGGAAAAAGCTTCTAAGGTTTGAGTTTTGATAATGACAGAAGTGTGGGCTTTATAGAAAGGATATGAAATTTTAAGTTAGTGGTTTGAATTTAGAAGGATGTCAAGGTAATTGGTTTCAACATTTTGTTAAACCTATGGAAAGGATTTTGTTGTAATGCCAAGTTAGGCATGGTATATTGAGCACTCCTAACATACTAAAGTTGAGAGAGTAAGACTTAGTGATGAAGGAATCTCACAAGTCAAGTAATCAATACGATTTGGTTTGGATAAAGATGGAAGTTGAGTTGAGTACTGTGTGTTATACAGAGACTGATGGATAGAGTGAAAGGACGATTAGAACATCGAACGGTATACTTGTGCGTGTGTGATTGACATAGGAATTGTTAGAATTTTTATATGACGATGATTGTCATGCTAGTAATGAGGCTGTACTACTGATGGTACATACAGAACTTCAATTTGTGAAGGTTAAAGATAGTAAGTTATGGACGTAAGATTAGGCTTTTGGTGCATTGCAGAAATGTAGGTGGAATTGAATGACGGAACTAGAAGTTATATTGGTAATATTGATAAGATTGTTTGGGTTAAGGACCGTTTATTAGTAACAAGGAGTTGTCAGAAGAGTTATGTTGGTAATCGAAGGAATTCGATGGAGTTTGAAATTGGGAAACGTGGTTATGCTTAAGGTGTCGTTATGAAGAGTGAAATTTGTTTTGAAAACAACAAGGAAAGAATTCAACTTGAAGATAAGTTGCTTTTCAAAGAAATAACTGTGAAGAGTTCTTATGAGGTCGAAACATATTAAGGATTATACTGTAAGGATACAAGAATTCCAGGAGTGGAATCTGAAATTGTGAAGGAAGCATGAGGATTTCTTTAAGGAAAAGAGTTCTCATTTGTTCTGGAGGTATGGAATGTGAATATAAGAGGGGCCGAGCGCCGGGACGTCGCTCTCTTTTAGGAGGGTAGGATGTGACAACCCAAACCCGAGGTCATTTATTTAATATTATATAATATTATTTTTATGAATAATTTTGAAATTTTTGATGAGTTGAATGAAATGACGATTGATGGTTTTATTTAAAACCGACGTTGGAGGTATTATTTTTATCTTTTTACTAATAGCGAGGATTATTAGTGACCACGATATCGACGGATGCCCGAGATTTTATGTTTTATCATTTGTTGTCTCAATGTTTATATTTTTGACGTTTTTATTTTAAGTTCGTATTAAGTCGAACCGGGATCATATTATCATCATATTTTGAGTGCGTTTTAACTTTTGAAAAGTATTCTTACGAAATACGAGCCTCGTAAATATTTTCAAAATTGACAATTTACATTTTCTACCCTTACAACTATTTAATTGCATTTTGGACCAAAACTATCACAAATTGGCAAAATCTAACCCTCCACCCCACTATAAAAGGTTTTTCCACTAGTAAAAACACACACAAAATGTGTGAAAACAAAATCAAACCCACCCCTCTCTCCTCCCTCTCTTTACCGTCACCCCCAACACCCCTTTACCATCAAATTTCTTCCATTTTTATTATGATCTAATCAAAAACAACACAAGACCACATCTAAGATTTTCAAGGGCTTTCTTTTGGTGTAAAAATCTTCAACATGCATGAAGGTTGATTTTTCAAGAATTGGTAGGTCAAATTTATGATATTGCATGTGTTGTTGGTGATGATCAAGAGATGATCATGCCAAAATTTTGTTAAAAAGTTTTTTTTGATTTTTGATTTTTGATTTTGAACTTGAATCAAAGAAATCTAACAAAAGACCATATTTGGAATTTAAATTGTGCATCTTTTGGTATAAATTTTATACACATGCACCAACTTTTTATTTTTTTCATATGATCCATGAAGGTTTGATCTTTTTTTGTTGTATGGGTGTGTTGTTAGTAGTGTTTTATATATATATATATATTAATTATTGCATGTTGGAAATTTTAAGTGGGTAAATTTTTGGATGATCATTAAAGGGTGTTATGAGTTAGATGATTTGTTTAAAATGATATTAGGGTGATATTAGTAGCATAAGATTAATTAAAATGGGTTGAAAATTTGATCTAACATGATTTTTAAAGAGGTATTTTAGGGCAGTAGGTTCAAGGCCATTTTTGGCTACCCTACTGTTTGAAAATGAACAAACTAATAAGATGAGGTTGTAGAGAATTCTTTTAGCTTCGATTTGATATAAGATAGAGCTTCTAGCTCCAAACGAGCGCGAAGTTATGATGTTTTGATTATTCGTGTACCAGGAGACGAGTATCGACACAATCCGAAGTTGTTGTCGATATTTGGATCGAATCTCGGGGACTATAGAATGAGTTGTAAACATGGTCAAGTTCTGATGTTTGGTTCTAAACTAATGGTTGTGAATCTATTTCCAAACCCAAGTGTCGGATTTGTAAACAGGATTGTTTAGAATGATCAAAATGGTTGTACGAGTCGGTGACGTAAAACTTTCCGATTTTTGTAGTTCAAAGATGTGTCGGGCAGGGAACTTTAAAAGTAAAATCTTTTGATGGGCTTTTAACAGGTCTTTCTATATATATTAAGTGACATTTCTGATTAGTATCATAAATAATTGATGTGTTTAAGTGGGGTAAATGAGCTCGTACATTTGGTGTGTACCGGCAGATTTTTATTGAAAGAATTAACTAATAGAATAAACATATAGAATGAAGTAAAAGGTCACTTGTATTGTTTTTATTTTGGGTTGAGTGTGATTTTATGATTTTGAGTTTGATGTTACTAAGTATGGATTTTTCTCGAGTTTATTATTGATGAACGCGCCTTATTTGATAGGTTGCGGTTTTTGTGTGTATCGGGCATCAACTATCGTCGAAGATCGTCTTACTACTGCTATTACTCCAGGTGAGTCTATAGCCTCGCTTTTGTAATTGTTTGAACGACTTTAAAACCCGCGAGGGGGATACATGCTATTTGAAAGTAAAATGAACACAAGTCCTGATTGATTGTTTGGACCCGAATGTTGCCTTTGTTGCCTTTGTTGCCCTTGTTGTTTGAATTGTATAAGTACCTAATTTGCAAAAGTCCCTAAATTCATGAGCCGTTAACTATCTTCCGACTTGATGTTGTAAGTTGGGAATAGCCGTTTATTCTAATAATAGTACTATTGGGCTGACGACCCTATCTGAGACCAGGGCTTTACGCTGAGTAACCCGCTGGGAAGGATAATTTTACGAGAATGAGAATTGGTATTTTTGCAAATGATACCCTAGTAGGGGCACTAGAATTTCATCTAGTCATGCCGGCTTTAGGAGTGGGTGACTAAGTTAAGGGGTCGGTGTCATGAGCTTAATACAATTCTATAGCTATTGCTATATGTCAGATTACCAGAATAATAGATTGTATACGTAGCAATTCTATTAAATGATCTTGATTGATTTTTCTCTTGTGTTCAAATGTTGATTTGGAAAAACCTATAGACTCGCTCAACCGTTGTGTTGATGATTTTAAGCATGTATTTTAGGTATTGAAGATGATGAATTGCGGAGCTTGCTGGAGAAGGATTGCGGGATTGCTTTTGTGGTGATTGGTCTAAAACGGATTTCTTTCCCTTTTTGGCATAAAAATAATAATGGGTATGGTCAAGTACTTTGGTAAATTGTTTGTTGAATTGGGTAAAGTCTTTTTGGGACCTAAATATAGCAATGATATTTCTAAAATTGTTTTAATTGGGATCAAAAGTCTTAGACAATGAATAAAATTATATTCTTTTATATTTCAAATGTATCATTTTGAGATCGTTTGAAGTGTCTTGTGTAACATTGTTTGTATTTAGCACCCAAATGTGTATTTCCGCTGCGCATTGTAAAACCCAGTATAGTCGTATCTTTAATTCGGGGACGAATTATTGTTTTTAGAGGGGAAGAATTGTAAAACCCGGATTTAAGAATTTCCAAATATTAAATACGCACGCTCAGTTTCAGTTAAATATTAATTTGGGGGTGTTAAAGAAGGAGAGACTGAGAGAGTTGAAGATGAAAGTAGATTTTAATATGCCTGAAGTGGTGGAAATGTATTTTGCATGGGAATCTACGGTTCAAGAGAATCCAGACATGTCAGTCACAGGGAAAATTTAGGGTTTGGAGATTTTGCTAAGAGTTGAGGAGGATTTTAAGGTAATCTTAAAGCACAAGGCTAGTAAGGTGCTTTCTGAGCTTAAGAGGGATAGAAGAGAGTTGTACTATATGCTGCTTAGGTGTCATCAAGGTGGATGGACCTATGATAGATTGAGGAGGCTATCCTTTGAAGAATTGGAACATCATGCTTATCCAATTTGGGAAAGAGTTTGTGAGGCAAACACTATGAGTCTTGTCTCAGATGAAAGGAGAGAAGGAATTGTGGAGAATACACAGATCAAGAGGGAGTCTATTTTACCAAGACCAGTGAAGAAGGGAATTCCCATTGAATTTCTAGTTCTTGATAAATTGAATCCCAGTGAAGCAATGATCAGAAAGAGTATAAGGCTTTCACCTTTAGAAGCTTCAGATATTGTAGAGGTATTGCCTTTGGATTTTAGAAACCCAATTATCAGTTATGAAGAAGATGCAAGTGGTTTCTGGATGATCACCAGATATGGTTAAAAGGTACATACTTTTACTTCCTTGATCTCATTGTTTGCAAGCACGGATAGAGAAGACTTGGTAGATCTATAGAATCTGATAAAGGCCAAGTATGATGCTGAAGAGCCTACTTCAGCAAATGGAATAAAGATCTGGACTGCATTCAAGAGGATGATCTCACCAGATGAAGCTGATCCAATATGGTTGGATATGGATGATATTAGTGGGTTAAAGTGGCATCTACATTTAGCTGCTAGTGTATACCATCTAAGCACCACAAAGTTTTCAGAGTATCTTCTGGTTGATGCTCAATATCCTATGTCTAAGGATGTTTTAAAGAAGATGGTGTCTACCCAGCTGGAAGTTGATTATACTAGTGATGTTAGCAAGGACCTAATTAGGTTTGTTTATCTTCTAATTAACAAGTAGTTTGTATTTGTAAGAATCCTCCGTGTACTTAGTTTTTATTCATAAACTTGATTACTAGAGTAGTATCAAGTTTAGGGGAGGATTGTTGGGAATAAAATGAGCTAAGTCACTGAGACGCTGACAAGAGTAATTTGGAGTCTGACAAGAGGAAATGAAGCGCTGACAGATCAAGCACTAACAAGATATATCCAAGCGCTGACAAGAAGAAGTCCAACCACTGATAGGAATACTTAGTCAACACGTTTTGTATTTGAAGTAAAGATATGCTCAATATTGTATGTAACACCCCTAAATTTATACAATTTAATACAGCGGAAGACTCGTTGGTGTTACGAGATAGCACATTACTCACATCATAGACAACGCTTAAAAATCGCGTCATTTAATAATAAAGCATTTCCATTCATGAATGTCAAGTTTACATAGGTCCCAAGTCATAGTCATTTCATACAATTTTACAAAAGATTTGAATGGAAATTGTTATTTAAGTACGGGCCATGAATTCTTGTTGTCTTCCCGAGAATTACCTTTAAGTACCTGAGATAAAACATGTTAAAAGAAAAGGTCAGCGATAACGCCGAGTGAATTCATAGAGTTTAATAAAATCCATCAATATAACATAGGTATAAAATTATTACCGAAAATCATTTTGTACAAATCTTTGTAATAGGCCATAAAATAGCCAAAGTCATTTTATACAAATCTTTATCAAAAATCATGATATAGGCTTTTGCCTTCAAAATCATTATACGAACCATTGTCGTAAAAATATCATACAATACGTTTTATAACGTTGTATAAAGTTAAATAAAAACCGTTATATGAATATGGTTATATAAAACCAAAACACAAACATAACATCAGTAATAAGACCCCGTATTGCTAGTCAGGCAATACATCGTAATTCAATGCGTATATCAGTATTTTTGTTATTTTTGGATTAATATAAGCCGCATGACATTGTTACCTTACTACAATAAACAACGGGTAGCTAACCCGACAATCATTTGCCCATATAAATTAGCGTGTCGTCACAATAATCACGCTTGTGTAAATCTTCTCATACATATATTTGCTTACCAATCAATGTGGCACGACGGGGATCAACCGTCAAGGCGCGAACTGGGGTGATCGTCCCCAAATAGTACTATTATATGCATAAGCGTCTACCAAATCCCGGTAGTTCACAATTCATGCTAATGGGACTATTAGTGACATAACCTAACTTTAATAATCCATTTTATTTCATCTATCGGGTCATTTAGTTATTCATCGGGTCATACAATCATTCGGGTCCAAATCAATAAACAGACAATCGGGACAAATGGTGTCTTATTTTAGTAAAACTAACATGTTATCTCCCTCGCGGGTTTATAAAACATTTCATAAAAACATTTAAAAGTGTGTGAGGCTATGAACTCACATTGATGTAGGAAAGCAGGTTATCGGCAATTCGGATGTACGGTACGTGCTTCAATCACAGAAACCTAGACAAATAATACTCGTCTTAGACTTTTGTCCAATGACTTTATCAAAATAACAATTATGTATACATATGATGATTGTATATATATGATGATCAAGTGGGTTTATACATTCTCAATTACTCATTTTAGTGTTATGTATTGGTAACTTTTATACTAGTTTACTAGTTTTACTTATTTACATGGTTTAGGCCCAATAAGCCTATTATAAGCCCAATACTTTAAATTAGTCTATTTTACACTTTTATCATCAGTATTATACTTTATATGTTGGGCCCAAGTGGGTTAAGCCCAATAAGTAAATTTATAAGTGTTTAGCCCATTTAGTTGGATTAATAGTCCAATAATGATAACTTATCCCCTTAATGTCCATATGTTATTTAGTTCGGGTTTTATCGGTTTTTACTTGTATTAAGTACTTATATATCAATATATGACTTTTAAAAAGTTTACATTAGACGGGTCCGATCGTCTAAGTTTTAATTGACGAAAAATGTTAATTTTACGGTACTAGCCGAAAAGACGTAAAAATCATGTTTATAGTTTTTATAACTTATATAACTTACCAAACTACCATTTTTATATAATGTCCATTTATTTATCCTTATACATATTTATATAAATGAAATATATAAGTTAGTGAGTTTTAATTTCACATTTTATACTATATTATTTTGAGTGCTTATATAATACTATTAAACTTTAATTTCACAAAATCTGATTTTTAGTTTCATTTTCACCATTTTTGTCATATCTTGAGTTCTATAAGGAGATAGAAGCTCATTTTTGGATGACATAAACTTCATATTATGTGCTACAAATAAGTTAGCTATAGCTACTGCTCAATCCATGTATAGGTATCCTTAACAGTCACTACAAAATAGACTATTCAGATTGGTATACTAATTTTGTTTTGATCATATCTCACTCATTTTGATGATTCCATTGCATGGCCAACTCTCACATGTGTATGAAATCTAATACTTACTGTAAATTGATTCCACCATGCCATTTTATCAGTTTATCATTTGGTTACTTACTGTTTTTATACAGCCATCATATTTAGCAAGATTTTAACCTTGTTACCTATGGTTTTCCATCTTTTTAACCATATTTATCAAATCTATCAACACCAAATCCTCACATAATATTTTTAATCATCATTCATCATCATATACATATACATAAATAAAGAAATTACAAGATTACATAATCAAAATAACAAGAGGATGGGAAGAACAATCTTTATACCACCAAGATTGTGTAGGTTATGATCAAGGCTTAGATTTTTTATGGCAAAACTTGTGATAGATCAACACCAATCTTCAAGACCACCAATACTTGTAAACTTCTTGTAGAAATCAGCCCTATGACACCAACAAATCTTCTCCTTGGATGTTAAAATCACCACCAATCAATAGAACTTGAAAAGGGCTTCATCATATGTGTGAATAACATATGATTTCATGGTTAAATTTGATCAAATGAGGGTGTTTAAGGGTGGTTCTTGGACGAATTTTAGAGAGAGGAGAGAGTTTGGTGAGTGGTTTGCATGAGTGAAATGTGCAAATGTTAAGTGTGTAGTGGTTTTGTGGTTTTGGGTGGAAAGTTAGCTTACTTGTTAAGCTTTGCTTAACAAGTGTAAGCAACTAGCTACAACTTGGGCACATCACATGTTGTGGTGTCAAGTTTTGGCCTTTCCATAAGAGTGGGGTGGGATAAACTTGTTTTGTCCCATCCCGCTAATTTACGGGTATTCCTCGATTCTAGTTTCCTCGATTTGCGTGCCCTCGGGTCGTTTTACGAAAAACGTTTTTAGAAATTATGAATCAACGGCACAAAACGAATCTAATAAAAATTGTCTAATCAAAAACGGAGTTCGAAAACGTAAATACATAATCCTAAGGTTTCCGGTTTAGTCGTAAAGGACGTTAAATTATAATCGTAAGTCCTAATCTCTTCTCGTAAATTTGTGAGTTTACGAACCAACACAAATTTAAAACTCCAAAATAATATTCACGGATAAATTTATTTTCTGAAATGTCGGACTGTCACCAAAAACGGTGTATGTAAACGTAAGCACGTAACGTATAATCCTCCGGTTTTAGACGTAGTCGTTGCTACTTCAAGACGTAAATCCAAATTTCTTCCCAAAAATAAGTGAGTTAATAATATAACATTAAAATAATGTTTTTAAATAATATTTGAGAATAAAATATCAACCATAAATTGACGGATTGTCACAGCATTTACCCCTAAACAGGATCTTTGTCCTCAAAGATAATCTTAGTACTCGCTTCTTATAGAGTAAAAGCCATGTGGGTATTTTCTCCACATTCGGTCTTTTCTCACAAGTGTAATTCATTACAATACGCGAGTTTCATCAAACATAACTACGGGAATAAGATCAGGCTTATTGTTGACTTACTTTCTCTATCCATGATGTTCACGGGTTTTTTATGAATGCAACTTTTCGCCGATCTAAACTTTATCAAGATAAATTCAGATTTTCACTTGATAGATATTTATCAAGTTCGATTTACGAAACATAATTCACGCAGCTCTTGAAGTCCTAGGGTAGATCCAGCTTATATGCCTTTCAAACCAATCTTTTACATCATCTCAATGGTCCCATACAACGGGGACTTATATCCCATGATCTTTCAGATCATCAATTCATTTTTACATGGTTAAAATTTTTGGCATAACTTCGCTACCCATCTGGCACTTCAAGATCTACATTTCATATTCACATAACCTCCTGCCCACTACCGGCAATCAATAATCAGATCCTAATTTCAACAATCATTTCAGGTCTCGCGGGTCGAGTATTTTGTAAGGTTAGGTTCGCCATCATAGGAAACCTTAAACCTAAAAGACATGTCCAACTCACAATGGGTGTATGTCGGGTGTCTTCATCCCAACTACTGCTTACAGATGCTCTAATATATATCCTCACAAGATTCGATCTCGATCCTAATACGATAGTTAGCAATGATAATCTCTCCAAAGGAAAACTATTTTACAGTTTATTACGAAAGGTCAATCATTCAAGCATAAAACAACACTTCTAGTGTTTTGTATCATTACTTTGCCTCGTCCCTTCGATTGGGGTGGTACAGTACTCTCATCAAGATTCGTTCTCAATGACTTCTGAGCAAATCTCTAGAAATTCGATGCGAAGCGAGGATCTTGATAGAGATGATCGATACAGGCACACCATGTTTACGCAACTCCTTTAAATATAAAAGAGTCAATTTCTTCGTCGAGACTCTATCATTAACAGGAATGATATTAGCAGATTTGGTCAGTCTGTCGACGATGACCCAAATCGAATCAAATTCAGATGATGACCTTTGCAATAGGTAGACGTTTACTAATGTATGAGGCGGTGTCTGCCTTCATAATTTGCCATCAGTACAACTTCTTCAGATAAAGATACATTTAGTCAGAAATGTCATGAATAGAATACTTATACTTACGAGATTCCAACATGACTACATCTCAAAATCTCCACATTTAGGCAACCACAAGTGGCCTTTAAAACATTTAACGCCACCGGCTTCTCAATTCTAATGGTTTACATTAGCCACGAACCCCTTTTATTATCTATATTATCCTTTTTTACAAGCATCGGCTATTTTTAAATTGTTCGGCAATTTATTTTGCACAGTCATTACTAAGGAATAAATCATAATTGATTCTTTATCCTTTCTATATTATGTGTCAGTAATTACGTTCACTTTCCTAGATGAAATAATTATCATAACCAAAATTCACTCGGAATTTCTTTCTTCATATTTTCTAAGTTTTAGTTTCGTCTCCACTATCATTTTTATCAGTTTTACTTAATCCGACGTTTTAAAGTGTCGATATTTATTACACGTAAATTAACAATAAATATTATGTTTTTATGATACGTAAACGTTAAAAGTTTAAATTTCTTAGTTCGACCAATTATAATAAAATGTTCAAAACAAATTTGAATTTAATTAACACGATTTTTGCTGATTTATCGAAAATAATTAATAAGATTCATAAATGTTTGAAAAATCCTTGGTTATACTTTGGTCAAAATTTTCTTAGTTGTAAAGCAAAAATTGTCGTTTAAAATTTCAAGTCATGGTTTAAATGTTTTTCTCAATCCTTCTTAGGTTGTCTTGAGGTATACACAACCATTTACCCCTAAATAGGAGTTTAGTTAAATGTTCTTGGTATAAGGGAATAATCCCTCAAAAGTTATTTTTGATAAAACATTTGTCAAAACATATTTTCACTTTCTTTTTGGTAAAACCCAAAGTCTCAAATGGCTCAAATTTTTGTAAAGTCATTATAGATTCCATTATCATATTAATCACATGGTCAAATAATGTAAAGGATTTAGTCCCCTTAAATCTCATGTTAATTATCCAAGGTACATGTTTTCATTGTTCGGCCAATTCAGGGCAATCTATAAATAATTATTAACTCCTTCTCATTCTTATAAACAAACAAATGGTCCTTAATGATCACAAGCATGAATTTATCAAATTACAGCCTACACACATGATTCACCAAATTTATGAATGCTACATGTGCATTGGTCAATTCAAACAACATCACGTGAAACTCATAATGTTCATTCCAAGTTCTGGATCTAGTGATTGGAATAGATAATCTTTTTCGCGGACGCGAAGTTGATAATAACCATGCCGTGGATCAAATATTTAGAACATACGCTAGAACCTTGTAAATGATCGAACAATCTATCATCTTGGGTAGTGGATATAGATTTTAATTGTCAATTTACATAGTTCACGGTAATCAATAAACATAAGGAATGATAAAACCATAGCTCTTCATGATGACGAGCTTGGTAGAATAAAAGCTTTCTCCGACAACTCTCTCAGTTGTACGGTAATTCCTTTAATTCAGATGGTGCTGACGTACAGTGCACATGCCACAGGTGCAGCACCGGGAATATAATCAATACCAATTTCAACTTGCCTTAATGGCAAAAGTCTAGGTAATTCACCAATAAATACCTCCTAAAGTTTCAGATAAAAGAAACATCTTTTAATACATTTAATTTAAGTTCTTTCTAGGTTATAATATCTATGACTAATTCGCAACCATTCATGGTATAATTTCAAGTCTAAATGCGGGATATGGTCATCCATCAAGAATTATATAGATCACTTTTGATAATCAACATATTATCTTTTCGGGGAATTCTACTCGAGTTCCCATCAATTAAGACAATGTCGTCATGTCATAATCAATCAATCCATTCTATTGACACTATCAACTTTTTAGTTTTATTGCCGTCGATAAGATGTGAACTTCTCAAAAGACTAATAATAACTCATAATCCTTCGCAAATTCAAGGATATATGGAGAAACAACTATCATTAAAAGAGTAATGTTAACGCATAATCTACGCGATAGAATTTCAAATCAGATGCAGACGAAAACATTTAATGAATATGAATATATCCCATGTTTTCATAATTTGAGTACGCATTCGAATGCTCCTTTGATCGTTACCCAGGTCATTCAAATGAAATCAAATCAAAAGAAATGATAGGAACGTCGATACATCCAGTCGGGTATCAACACTCGGTAATCAGATACTTTTCCTAAGAATCTCACTACGGGAGAATTGGACAAGAAGGGAATATCAATTGTCAAAAAAGACAATTTCCACAGATGAGTAAATTCGACTCAGAAGAATAGATGCTACAGGCACATATGTAGGTGTCCCTAACACTATGTCCTTCTTTTTCACTTCTTGCAGATTGATGAGATGGCATTTATACATGATCTCATCGTTCTTTTCGGGCTTTAAATGCATAAAAATGTCATAAAATACCATATATATGCTTGTGTTTGTTTACTTGTGTGTTTTAGGTATGGATATCGTGAAAAAGACAAAAGATCACAAGATACAAGGAAAAACGAACACGAGAAACGAAGCCGTACAAAGAACCGGGCCCTAATCATGGAATTTTCATCAAATACCCTTGAAGACTTGAAGACAAAACAAGATTGATCCTTATTCTTTGAAGAAATGACACTTAAAACCCTTGTATATTAATAATTACAAGTTTGGTCCCTTAAGTTTGTCAAAATTGCAAAAAGGTCCTTCAACTTTGAAGAAATGGCAAGTTTAGTCCCTTAACAATTCAAAATTGCCAAGAATGGTCCCTCATGAAGATTAAGATGCAAGGAAGTCCTTTGAAGATTAAATGAAGTCCAAAACAGCCCTTGAAATATCACAAGATGTCAAAAATCATCCTTTGAAATCTTTTTACAAACTTTTGTGCCAAAAGTGAAAAGATGGGAAAGTTAATTTGCAAAGGAAAGGCGTTTTTAGGGCAGGAAACTTTAAATGCCAAAAAGTTCAAAAGACAAGGACCTAAAGTGTGCAAGTGAAAGATTTGAAAGTAAACTGGCGGTTAACACAAACCTTTCCCCTTTTTTAGGATCAAACGAATTACTGTTCATCATTCTTAACTCCCAGAATTTACCCCCACGGTTACTTGGGTAAAACCCAATTAAAACTTCACACGTGTGATTCACACATACCAAATCCCTTCCCACTCCTAAAAACCTGCATCCCACTCACGTGGTCCAAACCCCCAAATACCCTTTCACCAATCACAGCATTCCTTGGTCTCCAAGACTTGTGACGTGTCCCATTTGAACGACCAAGATGAAATGCGTGCTCCCAAAGCAAATTTATACGGCTGAGATCAAAAAGGACACAATTCACCCAAAAACGTTCAAGGGCAATTGAGGGATTTTATTTGATTAGGGTTTACATATTCTTGTTCTAGATAGTTCCCTAGAGTACTATAAAAAGAGCTCACAACCTGTGTGAAGCCTTGTTCCAGCTTTCCTTTTAAATTCTTGTAATTCCTTTTAATTTTGAAATAAAAGTTGGTATTGTTTAAAAACATTTAATTCCTTTTTATGTTCTGTTAAAGTTGGTGTAGTTTGTGAAGGAAAGCTGAGTTCCACTTTGGTTTGGTGAAAGATATTTGTGTTTCAAAAAGTATTTAAGTTTTGAGAAATTTGAGTAATTTTTGGTAAAATTCTGTGTTAGGATTTGGTGTTAGATTTCATAGTAATTGGTGATATTAGAGTTTTAAAAACGTTTTTAGAAGGTTAAAAAGGTTTTGGAAAGTGTTTTAAAAAGAAAGAAAAGAAAACAGGAAATTATATATATTGTGTTATTATGCTTTTTTGTTTGATTTGATTTAAACAGGGATTGAAGAAGTGTTGTTGTTGATGCTTGTCAGCCCCAACCCGAGTTGGGAAGGAGGTGACTAAGCTGTCACCAGGGTTTTTGGATGTGAAAACCCTAAGGTACATCTCTTTTACCTTAAAAATTCAGAAAATTAGCAAGTTTGCATGATCTTGTATGATTCAGTGCTAAAAGGTGTTTTAAGTGTTTGCTTTGTGTGTTATTGTGTTGTTATGCATATTCTGAGATCTTAGAACAAGTTTTGCTAAGTTTGTGATTGATTTTGTTTGATAAAAACGTTTTTCAAAATTTTAAACTGGTGTTTGGCAACCCGTTTTAGCAGGGCAATTGAGTTGGTTAGGAATTAATAAGGGTGTTAGCTAGGATAATTAGGATTAGAGTAGGTTGCTTGTTAGTTATAAGTACATTTGGTGCAAGTTTGTGGAAGAATTGTGGCATTAAAAAGGATAAAAGGTGCTTAAAATCTGCAAGTCCATATTCTGTCCATTTTTCATGTGTTTTTGATGATTGAATCTTGATTATCTATGAGAGATTGCATGATTTAAGGATTGTATTTGCTAGTGTGTTATTTGGTCATTGTGTATGCAAAATTTGGGTGTTTAAAATTCATTAGAAAGCAAGTTTCAAGCTCATTTAGTCCACAGACCTTCACAATTGTCACAGAGAACTCATTAGGCTTATGTGTGATCTGTTTTGCTTGATATTGGTGTGCTAAGTGATTTGTGCTTGATTGTCTTGACTTCTTGTGATCAAAGGATCACAAGAGTGCCCTTTTGTCCAAAATATTCATCCAAATAAGCTCAATAAGCCCAAGTCCTCTTGGCTTAAAATCTCAAGCAAAACACAAAAGTCCAAATCTGCTTGTGTTGAATTTTAAGTCTGTCACGTTTTTAGAAGTTTAATCTTGTGTAATCCAGTAATAGAAGTGAATTGGAATTGGTTATAAGCTTGTTAGGTCACTGGTTGGATTGGTAAGTTTAAAAAAACAAAAAAAAAAAAAAAAAAGGGTTGCCAGGACTCGAACCCCCGTCTCCACTCCCACACACACACGACATAACCATTGCGCCCTTGGGTCTTTTACTGACCAAGGGTGCAAAGTCATTTGTTTTAACCTGTTTCTCATTTGAATTATTTGCAAAAAGCCGTAGCTTAATTTCGTTGTTCTAGCTTATTTGATAAGCTAAACTGGTCTAGCTTATTTTTCCTTAGATTCTTATAGGATTAGAGATTTTTAGAAAGTGGTTTCAAAATTTTCCCATTAGTAGATTAATTTTTAGAATTTATTTAATAGACGAATTTTAGAAAATCATTAAAAAATACCAAAAACAGTTTTAATTTTTAGGAAAAATCATTTTTTGGTTTTTATTAATATTTTTGAGGTTTACAACTTATTTTGGTTTTATAAACATTTATTTTTAATTTTATATTATTTTAAGGTTTTTTATAAACTTTAAAGATTTTTATAAAATTATTAAAAAAGGTTTAGAAGCTATAATTTGTGTTTTTCTCTTAATTATATTATTTAGCATTTTTATAATTTTTTTATTTTAAATTTTATAAACTTTTTATTTTTAGTATTATTTTAATATTATTTTATTATTTAATTTTCAAAATTTTCTTTTTCTTTATTTTTCATTTTTCTTAAATTCTTTAGCATTAATTAGGATCATTTCCATTTTTAGAATAATTTTTAAGCTTTTAGATTTATTTTTATAATTATTTTAAGTTTAATTAGTTTTTAATTAGTTTAAATCATTTTTAGAGTTTTAAAAATAGTTTTAATAGGTTTTAATTTTTAGAAAATTACTTTTTAGTCTTCTAATAATATAAGTTAAGTAATTGTTCAATAAAATCATATTTTTGACATTTGAATTAGTTAAATTTAATTTTAGGGCTTTAATTAGCATTTAAAATTAATTATTTAATTAATAAAAGGTTTTAAAATATCTTTGTTGGATTTTTATCTTTGTTTATATTATTTTAGACTTGTTTTTAGCCTTTTTGATATCTTGTTTTTGGTTTTAATAATTTTTAATTTTTGTGGTTTTTCTACGGCTTTACGTTTTCGTCGTAGTTTAATTTTCACGTAACCGTCTTTCATCCTCTCATCCCCATTCTTCTTAATATTAATCTCAAAGAAATACAAGTTAATTCACAACACCATACCTCCTTGGGAAACGAATCTTTCATCTCTTTTAAGTGATTGGGTCATTAGTGCACGGTTTTCCTAAACCGTCGTACTTAATACTTTCCGCTCATATACGTTCTTTTGTTTTCCTAAGCAAGAGTCGTATTTTACTACAATCATTTTGGCGCCGCTGCCGGGGAGGTGTGTCGTGTCTTAATTTGGAAAATTTTGTTTTTGATATTATCCATAAATAGTATTTGTGTTAAGTGGAACTCCCTTAACACGTATTATCGGTTTTCTCGGTTTTTCTTTGTGAATATTATTAATATATTGTATTAAGTATCACAACCAAAATACAATATCTCCAAAAGTGTGAAAACACAACCTTAATTGGGATTTGATCTCCTAATTATTGTATTCGAATCTCAAACAAAAAGAAAAGGCAAAAATAGATAAATACTTTCGTGAAGCTCGATTTTGAAAGATACGAACTATAAGGTGGGTATAAGGCGGGTATTATAAAATATACCCTAAGGAAAAAGGCTCTTAAGTGCTTCGCGCCGCCTCGTTTCCCCGCTTGCTTGTGAGTATTTTGAGATTGAAAGCTAATCGAGGGTTTTGCCGCCCAAAGTATTAATACGTATACTATATTTGCTTGGTTTTCTTTGTGATTAAACCCTCGTGAACAATTTGGTTTTCACCAAAGTTCTAAAGTCATTCGAAGGCGTTCACTCCACGTGATCGTTTTCATTCCTTTGAGGCTTCTTTAATCAAGAGTTTGATTCGAGGAGAGATTTTGTAGATTGTTGTCTACGAAGATACACCAAAATCCAAAAAAATTAAATATCATCAAAAACACAAAAAAAAAATTGAAAATCCACAAAACAACCAAAAAGAATCTTCTTTGCTCACCTCCCATTCTTCGTGAAGTTTATGATCACTCGTAATCAAGCTAAACGAGCTCGTAAACGACTTCAAAAGCAAGCAAATCAAGGATCGTTGATTGTTGAAGAACCTCCAATTGTTGAACCTATTATAGAACAAGAAGTCGTAATGGCTAATCGTACTATGATGGAGTTGCTACAAGCACCCACCGAGGGTTTTGGAGAGGCAATTGTTATTCCCGCCATCCTTGCGGAGAATTTCGAGATTAAGACGGGTTTAATGTCGATGCTACAAGCAAACAAATTTCGAGGTCATGAGAAAGACAACCCGCATTACCATATTAGGAATTTCAACCGTCTCACCGCCACTAGCAAATTCAAGGATGTTCCGCATGACGCCATTAAGATGATGTTGTTTCCATATTCGTTGGATGGTCCCGCAAAAATTTGGCTCGAGAAAGAACCGCCAAATTCGATTTTGACATGGGCCGATCTCGTTTCTAAGTTTGTGAACAAGTTTTTTCCACCATCGAAAACAACACACTTAAAAAATGAGATTTCACGATTTGTGCAACGAAACAATGAAAGTTTTTCTATGGCATGGGAACGATTTAAGGAGATGTTACATGAATGTCCTCACCATGATTTTTCGGAATTGCATCAAATTGATACATTTTATAATGGGCTTAATGATCATGAACGAGATTATTTGAATGCCGCCGCGGGTGGTAATTTTTTGTGCAAGACGACAAATGAGGCTTTACAAATCATTGAAAATCGATCTAAGGTTTATAGCCCTCGTAACACACCGAGTGTTGCCAATATGGGTTCGTCATCGTCATCACAATCGTCTCGTAGCATTAACGCCTTACATGATGAAGCTAATGAGGAAAATCGGTTTTTTGATAGATTTGCTAATCTAATGTCCCATTGGAAGGCTCAAGAAGCTTCCAATTCCGCTTCGGTTAAAGCGGTTGCTAAGAGTTGTTTATCGTGTGGAGGAGCTCATGATTTATCCGAGTGTATTACCGCGGATGGTAACACTTCGAGTGCTTATGTAGCAACGGGAACTTACAACCAAAACGGCCAAGGTTCCCGCCAAAATCAAGCTCCACCAAATCAAAATGCTAACAATTATCGAAACAACAACCAAGGTAATTACCAAGGCAACACACGCAATTACAACAAAGGGAATTATCAAAGTGGGAATGGACAAATCTCTAATCAAAACCAAAACCGTGATTTTCAAAACACCACACAAGGTTTTCAAAATGCTCACACGAAAAATTTGCAAGGAGAATTTTTAGATTATGCTAAAGCAAATGATGCTAAATTTGATAATATGCAACGTGAGATGATTAGCTTAAGGTCCGAGTTGAAAAACGAGCTTAAAAATGAACTTGCTAATGAACTTAAAACTCATGCTAATAAAATGGAAGGAAATGTCCAACGTCTTCAACAAAACCAACAAAAGATGGAATTAGGACAACATGAGATTAAGCAAGAATTATTAAAAGCGGATGCTAGGCAATCAAAATTTGAGGACCGAATGGCTAAGATGTTTGAAGCAATCATGTGTAAGCCCTCTTCTTCGGGTGGTCTTCCGAGTGATACCATTGCAAACCCGAAGGGAGAAATGAAGGTTATTACTACACGAAGTGGTAAAACTTTCAAGGAACCAATCTCTCGTCCAAGTACTTCTACGGAGAAGGAAATCGAGAAAGAACCCGAGGTGATGGTCGAAAAGGAGCACATTACAATCCCACGAAGTACCGCTCAAACCACACCTACGGTTGAACCAATACCAATTGTGGAACCCGAGATTCCAAGGTCGTTGCCTAATGACCAACCCACACCACCTTTACCTTACCCTTCAAGACGAAACAAAGAGAAAATGCAAGAACGTAACAAACAACAAATCGAGCTTTTTATTAAGATGTTTCAACAAGTGCATTTTGATGTAAGTTTAGCCGACGCGTTGTTATACATGCCTCGTTTCGCTTCCACTTTTAAAAGTATGATGAGCGATAAGGAAAAGCTTTCAAAGCTTGCTAATTGTTCTTCGGTTTATCTTAACCGCATACCGGAAAAAGTTGGTGATCCCGGAAAGTTTCTCATTCCTTGTGACATACAAGAGATGAAAGAATGCCTCGCCTTGGCCGATCTTGGTGCGAGCATTAATTTGATGCCATTTTCCATTTGGAAATCGCTTTCGCTTCCGGCTCTTATTCCTTCGAACATGTCCATCGAGATGGCCGATCATTCTACGATTATGGCATGTGGAATAGCCGAAGATGTTTTCGTGAAAGTGGGGAAGTTCTACTATCCCGTTGATTTTATAGTAGTCGACATCCCCGCGGATCCTCAAGTTCCTCTAATTTTAGGTCGTTCATTTTTAGACACTTCGAGATCGCTTATCGATGTTCATGCGAGAACTATCACTTTGAGATTCAACGAAGAGGAACTTGTTATAAACGCTACTCAAAACTCGAAACCTTCTCATGTTTATGCAATCGCTACCATCAATCACATTGACATCGTTGATGTGGTTTGCGATGAGTTTTCACAAGAAGTGTTAGGTTTTTCCGATAGCTCGTCAAGTGGCAATCCCACTATTTTGGATCCGATTCTTGCTAATTCCACACCAAATCTCACTCCATTCCAAGGAGGCGATTTCACTTCAAATGAAATCGACAATGAAGATGAGGTGTTGATTAGTGATGATATTTCTATTCCACCATTTCTTCCGCCGATGGAAGTTATGAGTGTTGAACCTAAATCTTTAATCGAGGAACCGCCTATCCTTGAATTGAAAGATCTTCCTTCTCACCTTGAATATGCATTCTTGGAAGGTGATGACAAGTTGCCGGTTATTATTGCAAAAGATCTTGCTAATGATGAAAAAACCGAGCTCTTGAAAGTTCTTAAGGCTCACAAAGGGGCAATTGCGTGGAAAATATCCGACATTAAGGGTATTGACCCAAAATTTTGTACTCACAAGATTTTAATGGAGGAGGACTACAAACCCGCAATTCAAAGTCAAAGAAGGGTGAATCCCAAAATTCACGATGTCATTAAAAAGGAGGTCCTTAAACTCCTTGACGCGGGAATGATTTATCCTATATCCGATAGCCCATGGGTGAGCCCAATCCATTGTGTCCCTAAAAAGGGAGGAATGACCGTTGTGCCTAATGAAAACAACGAGTTAATTCCCACTCGTGTTGTGACCGGTTGGAGGGTGTGTATTGACTACCGAAAGTTAAATGACGCCACTCGTAAAGACCACTTTCCTTTGCCCTTCATGGATCAAATGTTGGAGCGACTTGCGGGAAATGAATTCTATTGCTTTTTAGATGGTTTTTCCGGTTACTTTCAAATCCCTATCGACCCTCGTGATCAAGAGAAGACTACGTTTACGTGTCCTTATGGAACGTTCGCTTATCGTAGGATGCCTTTCGGACTTTGTAATGCACCCGGTACGTTTCAACGGTGTATGATGGCGATTTTTCACGACATGATCGAGAAGTCGATGGAAGTGTTTATGGATGACTTCTCGGTGTTTGGTAATTCGTTCACGTCATGTTTATCTAATCTCGAACAAATGTTAAAACGTTGTGAAGAAACCAATCTTGTGCTTAATTGGGAGAAATGTCATTTCATGTGTAAACAAGGAATCGTCTTAGGACATAAGGTGTCGAAGGCGGGGATTGAGGTCGATAAAGCTAAGGTAGACGTCATCGCCAAGTTACCTCATCCCAAAACTGTTAAGGGAGTTCGTAGTTTCCTAGGCCACGCGGGCTTTTATCGTCGTTTCATCAAGGACTTTTCGAAGATTTCTCGTCCTATGACACACCTTCTCGAAAAGGATGCTCCTTTTAACTTTAATGAGGATTGTGTTAAGGCTTTCGAGACTCTAAAAAGGAAACTTACCGAAGCTCCCATTCTTGTTGCTCCTAATTGGGAATTACCCTTTGAAATCATGTGCGATGCAAGTGATTATGCTATAGGGGCCGTCTTAGGGCAACGTTATGACAAGCATTTTCGTCCTATCCACTATGCTAGTAAGACGATGACCGAGGCTCAATTAAAGTACACCACAACGGAAAAGGAATTCCTTGCCGTGGTCTATGCTTTTGAGAAATTCCGACCTTATCTCGTCTTAACTAAAAGCATCGTGTATACCGACCATTCGGCTATCAAGTATCTCTTAGCTAAGCAAGATGCTAAGCCGAGATTGCTTCGTTGGATGCTCCTCCTCCAAGAATTTGATGTCACCGTGCTTGACAAAAAAGGAGCCGAGAATCTAGCGGCCGATCATCTCTCTCGTCTAGAAGATCCTCACAAAGATGTTTTCGAGAATAAGGAAATTACCGAAACATTTCCTCTTGAGACTCTCGGTGTAGTGAATTCTAAAGACACCACCCCATGGTTTGCCGACATTGCAAATTACCATGCGGGCAATTTCATAATCAAGGGTATGACGACACAACAAAAACGAAAATTCTTTCGTGACGTCAAGTTCTATTTTTGGGACGACCCTTATCTCTTTCGGATTTGTGCGGATCAACTCGTTCGACGTTGTGTGTTTGGTGCCGAAGCTTCTAATATCCTTAGAGCTTGTCACGAGGGACCCACGGGTGGTCACCACGGTGCTAATCTCACGGCTAAGAAAGTGTTCGATGCCGGTTTCTTTTGGCCTTCTATCTATCGTGATGCACACGCACTTGTGAAGTCGTGTGATTCGTGCCAACGTCAAGGAAAATCGTCTCAACGTGATGAAATGCCGCAAAATATAATTCAAGTTTGTGAGATTTTCGACATATGGGGAATAGACTTTATGGGGCCGTTCCCATCGTCTCATGGCAACAAATATATCCTCGTCGCGGTGGACTACCTTTCTAAGTGGGTGGAAGCTAAGGCTTTACCTACTAATGATGCTCGTGTGGTAGTGAAGTTTTTGAAGCAACTATTCTCTCGATTCGGAACCCCTCGTGCTATTATAAGCGATCGTGGAACCCATTTTTGTAATGACCAATTCGAAAAGGTTCTAAAGAAATATGGAGTTACACATCGTCTTTCTACGGCTTATCACCCGCAAACGAGTGGGCAAGTCGAGGTTTCGAACCGAGCTTTGAAGAGGATTTTAGAAAGGTCGATTGGAGAAAACCGTGCTTCATGGTCCGACAAACTCGATGACGCTTTATGGGCCTTTAGGACTGCTTATAAGACACCTATCGGTTGCACTCCTTATAAGTTAGTCTATGGGAAGAATTGTCATTTGCCCATTGAATTGGAGCATAAGGCATATTGGGCCCTTAAGCATGCTAATTTTGACTTGAAGACCGCGGGAGATCACCGGAAAATACAATTGAATGAATTGGATGAATTAAGGGATAATGCTTATGAAAATTCATTAATTTTTAAAGAAAAGACTAAAAAGTTTCATGATTCAAAGATTAAAAACCGTGTTTTTAACGTTGGTGATCAAGTGTTGCTTTTTAACTCACGTCTTAAGATATTTTCCGGGAAATTAAAATCTCGTTGGTCGGGTCCGTTCACCATTACACAAGTGTTTCCATATGGGACCATTGAGCTAGCTCAAGATGATGGCCCCAATTTCAAGGTGAATGGACATAGGCTTAAGCACTACTTTGGTGGGGAAATTCCTTCAATGGTTGCCCCCGACCAAGACACCTTCCCCAATGATAATTAACATTGAGGGGATCGAGTCGAGCTCATGACTCGGTAATCAAAAACGAGGTGCCTCGTGGGGGAGATCCCATGCTTATCCTTATGTTTTTTATTCACTAATAAGGGGACTTGTACCCTTCCGACTCGTTGTCTCGTGGTTGTTTGTGATTGTGTTATCTAGATCATCATCATCTACGATTGAAGACCCTCGTGTTCGTTTACGTGAGCCTCCATCGTTCGTTTGAAGAAGTTTTTCACGAATCCATGACATATCCTTTATTGTTCTAACAATTATCTTTTAGCATAATTAATAAACGGCTTTAGATATATTGTTGATCACCCTTTCCATGCTAGATCCTAAGCATTCGATTCTTCGTCTCTAGTATGGGGGTGCTCCACCTTTAGACTCGAAACATTGAGGACAATGTTTACTTTTAGTATGGGGGGGTGAATAGGTACTTGCTTTGCTACGCCCTCACGTTTTCCAACTTTCAATGTTTTGTTTTGCTAATAAGGCTAAAAATGGCCAAATTTTAAAATTTTTCTTAGTTTTCATAAGTGTTTTTAAGACACGAATGTATATTTTCCGATGGGTAGAATAAGAGTTAATTTTTGACTTGATGGGCATTTGGAGCCATTTACATTCCTTAACCCGCTCAATTCAAGTTTTGCTAGACTTTTATATAGGGAGCTTTAAAACGCGAAAGTCTTAATTCATTCGGGTTAAGAACAAGAACTTTTCGCAAGTTCCTATAATTGATTCTAGAAAGTCACTTATCAAGGGAACTTTAAAACGCATTCTCTAAACTTGAAAAAGTCCAAGAAAGTGCAAGATCCTATAGGTGGCTTGAAAACCCAAAACTTTGATTTGATATAGTCTTAATGAAAGCTAATCCAAATTTGGCTTAATTTTGACTTGCATGGCTAAGTATTCACGAGTCTCTTTAATTAGAGGTCTTTAAATAGTGAAGAACGAGAAATGATAGAGTTAGACAAGTGATCATGCTAAACGTAGAACATGAAAGTGTTCTTTCAAAAACTCATATGTTTTTAATTGTGGCTTTTTCTTCCCATAAGATCAATGCATTAGGAATAAATCATAATTGCAATAAGTAAGGTCGTACGATTTGAAAAGTTACTTAGCCTCTAGCGCAAGATCGTTTAAAAGTTGCTCGGGGTTGAATAGAGTTCATAGCCAAGGCATAACTTATTGAAGCGGGACGCGAAGATTGGCGATCATCCAAAAAGGCCCTAACAAGGCATGAGGAGCTCTATTTTTGCTAAAGATCCAAAGATGATGTGAAGTATCATTGTTCCAAAATCAATATGAAGGATCGAGACACACGACGAGAAGCTATTACTCCCCTAAAGAATGGAGAAAGTCTATCCAAAAAGACCCTAACAAGGTATGAGGATGAATATATCCAAGTCCGAAAAGGAGGCGGATCGTTGTATATCAAAATCCAAAGTAAAGATTGAAGAAAAATGATGAAGTCGTGGTCCTATATGAAGAATCTCTCAAAAACGTCAAGTGAAGAAATTCCAAATATATGAAGAGAAGACCATAATTTCGAGAACGTCTTCCCAAGATTTGAAGTATGAAGTACATGCCAAATATCGGTCCGAGAAAGGTCTCAAATCGTGAAACGAGTTATGCCAAGATATGAACTTAAGGAGATACACGAGAAGCCGTTTTAAAAGATTTTGTCCTTCGGCTAACTATTGATCAAATCGTGCTACTTTGCTTTCGGACTAATAACTACTCAAATAAGTCAATATGAATCACTTGTGATCCATGACAAATAGATAAAAAATGCTAGTAACCCATTTCCTTTTATAATAACTAGGATTGCGGGGAGAAAAAGTATTACACAATTTGAACGTATGAGTAGTGTTAGCATTGTGACTTGTACCAACAATGATCTTGTTTTTGCACTTAGCATGGAATGTATGACAATCAAGGATGACGAAGTTTACTCTAAGGGACATTAACTTGTTTCTATTCTTAGACCCTAAAAGTCACATTTTGGTGATGAAAATCATACATTATGTCTTTACACATTCTCGTAGAATGTTGCAAGTCTTTTACTCTTCAATAAAGGTTAATTGAACTTTGGTGATGCTTAGATACTTTATTCTAGCATTGCGTGAGGGCACGGCAATGGCTTAGTATGGGGGAGTGATGAGATGGCATTTATACATGATCTCATCGTTCTTTTCAGGCTTTAAATGCATAAAAATGTCATAAAATACCATATATATGCTTGTGTTTGTTTACTTGTGTGTTTTAGGTATGGATATCGTGAAAAAGACAAAAGATCACAAGATACAAGGAAAAACGAACACGAGAAACGAAGCCGTACAAAGAACCGGGCCCTAATCATGGAATTTTCATCAAATACCCTTGAAGACTTGAAGACAAAACAAGATTGATCCTTATTCTTTGAAGAAATGACACTTAAAACCCTTGTATATTAATAATTACAAGTTTGGTCCCTTAAGTTTGTCAAAATTGCAAAAAGGTCCTTCAACTTTGAAGAAATGGCAAGTTTAGTCCCTTAACAATTCAAAATTGCCAAGAATGGTCCCTCATGAAGATTAAGATGCAAGGAAGTCCTTTGAAGATTAAATGAAGTCCAAAACAGCCCTTGAAATATCACAAGATGTCAAAAATCATCCTTTGAAATCTTTTTACAAACTTTTGTGCCAAAAGTGAAAAGATGGGAAAGTTAATTTGCAAAGGAAAGGCGTTTTTAGGGCAGGAAACTTTAAATGCCAAAAAGTTCAAAAGACAAGGACCTAAAGTGTGCAAGTGAAAGATTTGAAAGTAAACTGGCGGTTAACACAAACCTTTCCCCTTTTTTAGGATCAAACGAATTACTGTTCATCATTCTTAACTCCCAGAATTTACCCCCACGGTTACTTAGGTAAAACCCAATTAAAACTTCACACGTGTGATTCACACATACCAAATCCCTTCCCACTCCTAAAAACCTGCATCCCACTCACGTGGTCCAAACCCCCAAATACCCTTTCACCAATCACAGCATTCCTTGGTCTCCAAGACTTGTGACGTGTCCCATTTGAACGACCAAGATGAAATGCGTGCTCCCAAAGCAAATTTATACGGCTGAGATCAAAAAGGACACAATTCACCCAAAAACGTTCAAGGGCAATTGAGGGATTTTATTTGATTAGGGTTTACATATTCTTGTTCTAGATAGTTCCCTAGAGTACTATAAAAAGAGCTCACAACCTGTGTGAAGCCTTGTTCCAGCTTTCCTTTTAAATTCTTGTAATTCCTTTTAATTTTGAAATAAAAGTTGGTATTGTTTAAAAACATTTAATTCCTTTTTATGTTCTGTTAAAGTTGGTGTAGTTTGTGAAGGAAAGCTGAGTTCCACTTTGGTTTGGTGAAAGATATTTGTGTTTCAAAAAGTATTTAAGTTTTGAGAAATTTGAGTAATTTTTGGTAAAATTCTGTGTTAGGATTTGGTGTTAGATTTCATAGTAATTGGTGATATTAGAGTTTTAAAAACGTTTTTAGAAGGTTAAAAAGGTTTTGGAAAGTGTTTTAAAAAGAAAGAAAAGAAAACAGGAAATTATATATATTGTGTTATTATGCTTTTTTGTTTGATTTGATTTAAACAGGGATTGAAGAAGTGTTGTTGTTGATGCTTGTCAGCCCCAACCCGAGTTGGGAAGGAGGTGACTAAGCTGTCACCAGGGTTTTTGGATGTGAAAACCCTAAGGTACATCTCTTTTACCTTAAAAATTCAGAAAATTAGCAAGTTTGCATGATCTTGTATGATTCAGTGCTAAAAGGTGTTTTAAGTGTTTGCTTTGTGTGTTATTGTGTTGTTATGCATATTCTGAGATCTTAGAACAAGTTTTGCTAAGTTTGTGATTGATTTTGTTTGATAAAAACGTTTTTCAAAATTTTAAACTGGTGTTTGGCAACCCGTTTTAGCAGGGCAATTGAGTTGGTTAGGAATTAATAAGGGTGTTAGCTAGGATAATTAGGATTAGAGTAGGTTGCTTGTTAGTTATAAGTACATTTGGTGCAAGTTTGTGGAAGAATTGTGGCATTAAAAAGGATAAAAGGTGCTTAAAATCTGCAAGTCCATATTCTGTCCATTTTTCATGTGTTTTTGATGATTGAATCTTGATTATCTATGAGAGATTGCATGATTTAAGGATTGTATTTGCTAGTGTGTTATTTGGTCATTGTGTATGCAAAATTTGGGTGTTTAAAATTCATTAGAAAGCAAGTTTCAAGCTCATTTAGTCCACAGACCTTCACAATTGTCACAGAGAACTCATTAGGCTTATGTGTGATCTGTTTTGCTTGATATTGGTGTGCTAAGTGATTTGTGCTTGATTGTCTTGACTTCTTGTGATCAAAGGATCACAAGAGTGCCCTTTTGTCCAAAATATTCATCCAAATAAGCTCAATAAGCCCAAGTCCTCTTGGCTTAAAATCTCAAGCAAAACACAAAAGTCCAAATCTGCTTGTGTTGAATTTTAAGTCTGTCACGTTTTTAGAAGTTTAATCTTGTGTAATCCAGTAATAGAAGTGAATTGGAATTGGTTATAAGCTTGTTAGGTCACTGGTTGGATTGGTAAGTTTAAAAAAACAAAAAAAAAAAAAAAAAAAAAAAGGGTTGCCAGGACTCGAACCCCCGTCTCCACTCCCACACACACACGACATAACCATTGCGCCCTTGGGTCTTTTACTGACCAAGGGTGCAAAGTCATTTGTTTTAACCTGTTTCTCATTTGAATTATTTGCAAAAAGCCGTAGCTTAATTTCGTTGTTCTAGCTTATTTGATAAGCTAAACTGGTCTAGCTTATTTTTCCTTAGATTATTATAGGATTAGAGATTTTTAGAAAGTGGTTTCAAAATTTTCCCATTAGTAGATTAATTTTTAGAATTTATTTAATAGACGAATTTTAGAAAATCATTAAAAAATACCAAAAACAGTTTTAATTTTTAGGAAAAATCATTTTTTGGTTTTTATTAATATTTTTGAGGTTTACAACTTATTTTGGTTTTATAAACATTTATTTTTAATTTTATATTATTTTAAGGTTTTTTATAAACTTTAAAGATTTTTATAAAATTATTAAAAAAGGTTTAGAAGCTATAATTTGTGTTTTTCTCTTAATTATATTATTTAGGATTTTTATAATTTTTTTATTTTAAATTTTATAAACTTTTTATTTTTAGTATTATTTTAATATTATTTTATTATTTAATTTTCAAAATTTTCTTTTTCTTTATTTTTCATTTTTCTTAAATTCTTTAGCATTAATTAGGATCATTTCCATTTTTAGAATAATTTTTAAGCTTTTAGATTTATTTTTATAATTATTTTAAGTTTAATTAGTTTTTAATTAGTTTAAATCATTTTTAGAGTTTTAAAAATAGTTTTAATAGGTTTTAATTTTTAGAAAATTACTTTTTAGTCTTCTAATAATATAAGTTATGTAATTGTTCAATAAAATCATATTTTTGACATTTGAATTAGTTAAATTTAATTTTAGGGCTTTAATTAGCATTTAAAATTAATTATTTAGTTAATAAAAGGTTTTAAAATATCTTTGTTGGATTTTTATCTTTGTTTATATTATTTTAGACTTGTTTTTAGCCTTTTTGATATCTTGTTTTTGGTTTTAATAATTTTTAATTTTTGTGGTTTTTCTACGGCTTTACGTTTTCGTCGTAGTTTAATTTTCACGTAACCGTCTTTCATCCTCTCATCCCCATTCTTCTTAATATTAATCTCAAAGAAATACAAGTTAATTCACAACACCATACCTCCTTGGGAAACGAATCTTTCATCTCTTTTAAGTGATTGGGTCATTAGTGCACGGTTTTCCTAAACCGTCGTACTTAATACTTTCCGCTCATATACGTTCTTTTGTTTTCCTAAGCAAGAGTCGTATTTTACTACAATCACAGATCTCATAAAATTTAATCTTTCACAATCTTCAAAGAAAATGTAGTGTTTATTCATTAGTTTTATGGTGACTACTAATCAGTCTTGCATGGTCACTTCCAAATTGTATGTAGGCGCGCAACTATATACAATTTCAAGATTAACGATGCAATACTCAGTTCGTCAAAATTTTATCATCGTGTTTATAATAAAAACATTTTCATGCTTAATTCTTAAATAAGAATCAAAAATAAATTTACAAAGATTTTCTTTGTTATGAAAACAATTAAGTTTTCCAAGGTGTTTCATAAACAACGTTATTTCGATAACGATTACTTATAAATCTCACTTTAAATAATCCTTTCGGTGATGAAAATTCAATCTTTACCAAGGGATACTGTTTTGTCTTATAAAAACAATCAGTGATCTGCAAAAGAGTGATGAAGAGTTGTTCACCAAGAACTAACTACAATATGATAGGAATTGAGCTTTAGCCAATTAATCATGAGGTTCATGACCTCGATGGCACTCAGGAATACAAAGAGAATAATCCACAACGTAACTCAAATCGAGATGAGTACTTGTTCAATGGTTGCATCACTAATGCGAACATTAGAAACAAGAAATAAAAGATAGATAACATCGATACATGTAGGATTTAGCAATCAAAGGTAGTCTTTTCATCAATCACAAACAAGTCAAAATTGTACCGTAACACATTATGTGTCACTATGTCATACAATTCCAAGAACTCATCCTACCAACTGATGTCTCAGTTAAGTTAGGGATTTTTAAAAGATACCACAATGAATACTAATCTACAAGAGTCATTAGGTGTTCCACATGTCTCGAAAGATCCATCGATCCCAATTCAGAAGAAGATTTCTTCAATTTATTTCTTGGACACTGGGCATCCTCGTTAGTGGACAATGGCTTAGGAACAACCCTTAACACGAATCAACAATCAATTAAAACCTTATAATTCAATCACAGAACTTAACGACTTCCTTTTAACAATCTCATATTCCATACGGGTTAAATTTTACTTTATTCAAGTTTCAACCAACTTATACTCAATGCGATATCCTACCTCATTCACCAATACTTTCAACATTATTCATAAACCTTAAAAGGGGAATAAAAGCTCGATATGAACAACACTTAATTTCAAATCCTATAGCTCTTACAACAATGGTTATCAAATGAGTCACTAGTATAAAATGACTCGATCATTCAAATAGACTTCTCGGAAAGGTATTAGTGGCATGAGGCTTTTGGGTAATGGTTCCAATGACAGCCTCAAGTGCAACATTCACCCTTTCTATTTCAATTTAAGAATTGGGTGACAACGAATCAGATGACACCTTTCAGGTGGTAACGTTTTGACAAACTCCACTCTATAAGGAAAGATCTTCATGACATCGATATCACTTTTAATCTCGCCAATTCTTCTTCAATATCACAGTCAACTATTATCTACATTTCTAAGAGTATCAACCATTTGTTGGGATCATAAATATCCACAACTTGGTTTAGATCTAGGATAGCTAGAATTCTTACGAGAATAGCTTCGATTAATTTACTAGGGGATTTAGGGTTCCTTGTGACAATCTACGTCGTATAAATACCTCGTATAAATATCAAAATAATCATCAAACAAACATTTAATCAAATTACATCATATATATATAATCCAAGTTATATATATTAAAATAACACTTCTCAGTCTGGCCTTGTCGGTAACTCGGGAATTCTTCGGCACCGTTATAGTCAAAAGATTTTTAGACATTTTGTGAAAAATGTTTATAGTTAAAAGATTTTGAAATGTTTTATTCAAAACCTTGGTTTTAAAAATCTTTCGTTATCTATAACGAGAGCTCTGGTACCAAACTGTAACACCCCCAAATTTATACAATTTAATATAGCGGAAGACTCGTTGGTGTTACGGGATAGCACATTACTCACATCATAGACAACGCTTAAAAATCGCGTCATTTAATAATAAAGCATTTCCATTCATGAATGTCAAGTTTACATAGGTCCCAAGTCATAACTATTTCATACAATTTTACAAAATATTTGAATGGAAATTGTCATTTAAGTGCGGGCCATGAATTCTTGTTGTCTTCTCGAGAATTACCTTCAAGTACCTGAGATAAAACATGTTAAAATAAAAGGTCAGCGATAACGCCGAGTGAATTCATAGAGTTTAATAAAATCAATCAATATAACATAGGTATAAAATTATTACCGAAAATCATTTTGTACAAATCTTTGTAACAGGCCATAAAATAGCCAAAGTCATTTTATACAAATCTTTATCAAAAATCATGATATAGGCTTTTGCCTTCAAAATCATTATACGAACCATTGTCGTAAAAACATCATACAATACGTTTTATAACGTTGTATAAAGTTAACTAAAAACCGTTATATGAATATGGTTATATAAAACCAAAACACAAACATAACATCAGTAATAAGACCCCGTATTGCTAGCCAGGCAATACATCGTAATTCAATGCGTATATCAGTATTTTTGTTATTTTTGGATTAATATAAGCCGCATGACATTGTTACCTTACTACAATAAACAACGGGTAGCTAACCCGACAATCATTTGCCCATCTAAATTAGCGTGTCGTCACAATAATCACGCTTGTGTAAATCTTCTCATACATAAATTCGCTTACCAATCAATGTGGCACGATGGGGATCAACCGTCAAGGCGCGAACTGGGGTGATCGTCCCCAAATAGTACTATTATATGCATAAGCGTCTACTAAATCCCGGTAGTTCACAATTCATGCTAATGGGACTTTTAGTGACATAACCTAACTTTAATAATCCATTTTATTTCATCTATCGGGTCTTTTAGTTATTCATCGGGTCATACAATCATTTGGGTCCAAATCAAAAAACAGACAATCGGGACAAATGGTGTCTTGTTTTAGTAAAAATAACATGTTATCTCCCTCGCGGGTTTATAAAACATTTCATAAAAACATTTAAAAGAGTGCGAGGCTATGAACTCACATTGATGTAGGAAAGCGAGTTATCGGCAATTCGGATGTACGGTACGTGCTTCAATCACAGAAACCTAGACAAATAATACTCGTCTTAGACTTTTGTCCAATGACTTTATCAAAATACCAATTATGAATACATATGATGATTTTATATATATGATGATCAAGTGGGTTTATACATTCTCAATTACTCATTTTAGTGTTATGTATTGGTAACTTTTATACTAGTTTACTAGTTTTACTTATTTACATGGTTTAGGCCCAATAAGCCTATTATAAGCCCAATACTTTAAATTAGTCCATTTTACACTTTTATTATTAGTATTATACTTTACATGTTGGGCCCAAGTGGGTTAAGCCCAATAAGTAAATTTATAAGTGTTTAGCCCATTAAGTTGGATTAATAGTCCAATAATGCTAACTTATCCCGTTAATGTCCATATGTTATTTAGTTAGGGTTTTATCGGTTTTTACTTGTATTAAGTACTTATATATCAGTATATGACTTTTAAAAAGTTTACATTAGACGGGTCCGATCGTCTAAGTTTTAATTGACGAAAAATGTTAATTTTACGGTACTAGCCGAAAAGACGTAAAAATCATGTTTATAGTTTTTATAACTTATATAACTTACCAAACTACCATTTTTATATAATGTCCATTTATTTATCCTTATAAATATTTATATAAATGAAATATATAAGTTAGTGAGTTTTAATTTTACATTTTATACTATATTATTTTGAGTGCTTATATAATACTATTAAACTTTAATTTCACAAAATCTGATTTTTAGTTTCACTTTCACCATTTTTATCATATCTTGAGTTTTATAAGGAGATAGAAGCTCATTTTTGGATGACATAAACTTCATATTATGTGCTATAAATAAGTTAGCTATAGCTACTGCTCAATCCATGTATAAGTATCCTTAACAGTCCCTACAAAATAGACTATTCAGATTGGTATACTAATTTCGTTTTGATCATATCTCACTCATTTTGATGATTCCATTGCATGGCCAACTCTCACATATGTATGAAATCCAATACTTACTGTAAATTGATTCCAACATGCCATTTTATCAGTTTATCATTTGGTTACTTACTGTTTTTATACAGCCATCATATTTAGCAAGATTTTAACCTTGTTACCTATGGTTTTCCATCTTTTTAACCATATTTATCAAATCTATCAACACCAAATCCCCACATAATATTTTTAATCATCATTCATCATCATATACATATACATAAATAAAGAAATTACAAGATTACATAATCAAAATAACAAGAGGATGGGAAGAACAATCTTTATACCACCAAGATTGTGTAGGTCAAGGCTTAGATTTTTGATGGCAAAACTTGTGATAGATCAACACCAATCTTCAAGACCACCAATACTTGTAAACTTCTTGTAGAAATCAGCCCTATGACACCAACAAATCTTCTCCTTGGATGTTAAAATCACCACCAATAAATAGAACTTGAAAAGGGCTTCATCATATGTGTGAATAACATATGATTTCATGGTTAAATTTGATCAAATGAGGGTGTTTACGGGTGGTTCTTGGACGAATTTTAGAGAGAAGAGAGAGTTTGGTGAGTGGTTTGCATGAGTGAAATGTGCAAATGGTAAGTGTTTAGTGGTTTTGTGGTTTTGGGTGGAAAGTTAGCTTACTTGTTAAGCTTTGCTTAACAAGTGTAAGCAACTAGCTACAACTTGGACACGTCACATGTTGTGGTGTCAAGTTTTGGCCTTCCCATATGAGTGGGGTGGGATAAAATTGTTTTGTCCCATCCCGCTAATTTACGGGTATTCCTCGATTCTAGTTTCCTTGATTTGCGTGCCCTCGGTTCGTTTTATGAAAAACGTTTTTATAAATTATGAATCAACGACACAAAACTAATCTAATAAAAATTGTCTCATCAAAAACGGAGTTCGATAACGTAAATACGTAATCCTAAGATTTCCTGTTTAGTCGTAAAGGACGTTAAATTATAATCGTAAGTCCTAATCTCTTCTCGTAAATTTGTGAGTTTATGAACCAACACAAATTTAAAACTCCAAAATAATATTCACGGATAAATTTATTTTCTGAAATTTCGGACTGTCACCAAAAACGGTGTATGTAAACGTAAGCACGTAACGTAGAATCCTCCGGTTTTAGACGTAGTCGTTGCTACTTCAAGACGTAAATCCAAATTTCTTCCCAAAAATAAGTGAGTTCATAATATAACATTAAAACAATGTTTTTAAATAATATTTGAGAATAAAATATCAACCATAAATTGACCGATTGTCACATTGTATTTTCTATATTTATCTTTACCAAGAATAGATGAATTCTCCCAAAGTGCTAGTATTAATAATTAACACAAACAACTCAAGGCATGTATACATTGAATCTCATGCCTAGAGATCAAAGCTTATTATAGGTTACATTGTGAATGAATGATTTGTAAAACCTGCGGTCTATGTTTTCTTTATATACTAGAAAACATAGCTTACAAAGAAAGCTAAAGTAATAAAAAGACTCCACCGGCTTGATCTTTTGTAACTTGTACACTTTAGCCCTTGTCTTCTTATTTTGTTGTTTTTGACGCATCAACTCATAATTTCGGCCCAATTGTTGATCCCAAACTTAGATCGATTAGCTTTGTGTTAACGAGAGTAAATCAAGAGTAACACGTAGAGAAACTTTGTTGTATTGAACAATCCAAGTGTTATGCGGAATTAACACTTAGAATAAAGAAAAAACAATCAAGTAAACCAAACTTTCACTTTAGATTAATAAACGAACTTGCTTACAATGAATGTTGTGAAAAACTAAATAATGTCTAAACTACAAACCCTATGACCTTGTTTTATCTAGTGGGTGGTTGATGACCATGCTGGATAAACAGTACAAAGAACTAATAAACTATTCTAAGAAAAGATAAAGGTTGTACTTATAGCTAACAATACAAGCAACCTTTTTCCTACTTTGACTTAAAGTAAATCTTTTCCCGCCTAATGTAAACCTTCAGAATACTGAAGTGTCTCCAGTATTCTAGAGGAGATTGACATCATTTAGTTTGGTATTATCAAGCCAAACTGAACTAAAAGCTCTTCTTCAGTACTTGTTCTTCAGCAACTAGACCGCCTAGTCTTTAAAGCAAAGACTCATTTTTCTTCTAAGTTATCTGGAAGAGGAAAGCCGAACATCCTTCAGCAAAACATTCTTCAGTAGGAATCTTTGTTCCTCTGGTCATGCTTCAGCAGAGTCCCCTTCCTGCTGCATCTGAAACACTTAGGGGGATTTTATATTCAAATCGTAGAGTTACTTCAGGGTCAGCAAATGTTGACCCAACAATCTCCCCCTATTTTGATATACAAATAGCCTAAGTCTAAGGTCAGTAGTAAGTGAGCATAAAAAATTCTTCTTACTAGCACTAAACAATAAAATACTTATAAACATTAGATAATCATTCATTAATAACATTACAAATTACAACTAAAAATTACAAATGATTATTTAATTCTTCTTAGACATAAGTCCTTCTATGATAGGAGTCTGAATTGATGGATCTGAGTTTCTGTTGTCCAGTATTTCTAGTAAGCACACGCTGAAGGTTCTTGCAGCTTCAGTTAGTTCTGCACTTCTATGGTGGGAGTAGAAGATCCTCTGAAGATTTCCAAGCAGTTCATTGTTCATATCATCAAGATCACTAATACCAACAAAGTGTTGATGTTCATGATGATTGAACATAATCATTTCTAACTCTAGTTAGTCAAGTACATGCCCATGGAGATGATTCTAAAACTAAACAAAGCCTTTCTATTTCTTTGTGGTAACAAAGATGTCACCCACACCAGGTTTGATCATATTGGCTCTTTTGTTCAACTCCAGTATAGGATCTTGATCCTCTAGTAGAACATCAGCACTAATGTTGAGGATCTCATCCATTTTTTCATGGTTTCTCTTTGAGTGATCAGTTATAATGTAGACTTCATCCGATCTCTTGGACTTCCTCTTTACAAGCTTTTGTTTCATTTCTAGCCATTTAGTATAAGAGAGATCCTTTGCTTGGAAGTCTTCCAGAATCTCATCAGTTCCATCACCCCTATAGAACTTCAGATGAATATCACCTTTGGTGGTAAGCATGTCAATGTTTTTTATTTTTGAAGGGTTTTTTTTCTGTTCAGCCTTGTTATAAAAAAATTTCATATAACATTTTTCTTTTGAAGAGGTTTTCAGCTTCTGGCTTCCTGATTTCTTCATAAAGACTCAGCATCAGATTTCTTAGCTTCTCTTCTTCATGTAGTCTGTACAAATTATCAATCTCTTCTTGGGAAGCAATCCCAACCTTGATTATTCTTTCATCCATTGTTGAATCTACTTTGTTCTTGGGCTGGACGGGGCGTGTACCATCATCAGTTGTGTCATCACTGGTGGTAAGACCATCAATGTGATTGTCCCTAGCTGAAGACTCCCTCTTAGTCTTAGTTGGATGATATGAGTGTAATTACTCATATCATTTATATCACAAAACGGACAAATAAATGCATATTTAACATGAATATAGTATTGTATATGCTTGTTTTGTTGTTTCATGTGTGTAGGTACCAAGATCACATGAACCGGAAAAAACCGACATGAAGTTGAAGATTTTATCAAGAGCCAAAAGTCGGGAATGTTTTATTCACGCATTTATCAAGTTTTTGGGCCTTTGTGGGTCCCACTTAAGATTAATGGGCTTGAAAGCCCATTTATGAGAATGATAAGTTTCAAAGTGGATAATTAAATAGCAAAGTCAGCCCAAGACAAAATTGGGTCAAAGCCCATCTTAATAAAGGAACGGATGATGTTTATATACTTGGTCAAGTGTCCAATTTCGTTCAAAGTCCAAAAGCCCAAAAAGATGTGAAGGAAAAGTATAGACGGATGGAATGTTTATATACTTGGACCATCAAAAGCCCAACAATATGTTAAGAGACGGATGGAAAAGTTTATATAACTTTCTATGTTCAAAAGGGTCGGTAAAAATAAATAAAATAAAGTCGAGAGAGAGAGAAAATAATTGGGGAAGAACGAGTTATGCAGCCAAGAACCCTAGAAATTAGGGGTTTTTAATTTTTTGAGCGGTTGACATCCACGCGAGTTAAATCAGATAAAAGAGGAAGATTGGGTGCGTGTGAATCACGAGATTCTTAGTGCAAAGCTCCAACATGGCACCATAATTCGTCATCAAAGGGCTTTGATTGGTTGATACCACTGCAATCCTGACAAAAGCCAACCACATCCTGAAAACTCAGCTCCCAACTAGCACACATTTGGCCAAGCTGGCAATCCGTGTGCACAAGTTTGATCTTTCAGCCGTAGGATCATAACAAGGATGAAAGAGAGGATCAAGATGATGATCTAAGGGTCAAGAATCGAGCAACTCATCACCAACAACCTCACCCTACACCTCTCGTTCAACTATAAAAAAAACCCCTCATTTCTGTAATTTTTCATCCTTTTTCTCTTACTGTTATAATGGTAATTTATAGTTAGATAATTGTAATTTTACTTTTTAAAAAGTTTGTAATATTTAATTTAAATTAATAAATTTTAATTCTCAGTTTTATCAATTTTTAATCTGCATTTGTTGTTTTATAAAATATGCTTGCAATTTAAATCTATGATTATCATTATAAGTGAGTATTGTTTATGTAAGATTGAAAAATAGCTTATGTAGATGATTATGAGTGAAATAGGGAAATAGCTTAGTCCCACTGATTAAGCTACAATTAATTTGTCAGTTCGTGATGTTTTTAATGGTGGTTTGATTGTTAGGAGTCGAGTTAGATAAGTCAGCTCAGCGCTGACCCTTCATCATCAACGGGTTTTCTTCAACGAATGGTTAGGCACTTTGTTATTTTTGAATAAACTTGTAGTTTGAATAGGGATTAGATATATGTATGCTTTAATGTGCTCGCAATGTGTTTTGCTTTCTGAGATAATACTTTGTTGCTGATTTGATATTTCTGCTTTAATATCCTTTAATTTTTTGCATTTTCTTTTTAACTGTGATTGGAATTAAAGTTTGTTAAACTGCTGATGTATTGATTCTCGTTGATTTGCAGTGTGTTACTTTTCATATTGAGCTAGTTGAATAATGCTTATTGTTTCTACCAAAACGTGTTAGCCATTTATCGTTAGTAGTTATTTGTAGCTTCGATCTTGTTTTTATGCTGCTGGTAACATGTTAGATCTAATGTTTGCTTCTGGTTGTTCATGTGGTAAGGTGCATTGAATCGACTTATAACTGAATAATTGAAATATGAAATTGAAGTTATACGATAGATAACTGAGCATGGTTTTAGCTTGCTATTGTCATGATAGAAATTTGGTATGGAACTTATAAGATGGTTTTTAGATGCTGAATTGTTTTTTGTTAAGGTAATGATTCGGTATGAGTTTATTATGTTCAAGAGCTTCATCACTCCGACTGTGTTTATTTTATTAATCTGCTAAGTTAAAAGTTAATTAACTTGTTTTCACTTTGTTAATCTGAATTCAAATATGTTTTGGTTAATTTGCGCTCAAAACTGTTAAGTTGATTTAATAGAGTATGTTTTGGTAAAACTAGCTGATTGTTATCGATTTTATTCTAGTTGTTGTCGTAACTGATCTTTGTCATCATTGATTGATCTTTGCTTCATGATAGATGTAATTTCTGATTCAATAAAATGGAGTTGTTGATTTTAGTTTGAATTGCTTTGATGTATAGTTGTTGAATCTTGTTATTGTTGTCGGTATTGTTAAATTTGATTACTCTAGGAATATTCGTTTAGGCTGCTGAGATTTTTCTTCATTATTGCTGATATAGTTGTGCTTGTTCACTAGTTGTGATTTATCATATTTGTGTGTAATTAAACTATGTTTTTGCTTGAATCTGTGTGAGTGTGCTGCTGTTTTAAGATTTAACTAAGCTTTCATAGGATTTTTTTATTGTTGTTATTGTAGTTGATTTATGCTTTATCTGTTACTGTTAAATCTGATATTGCTTTTACTGTTATTGTCATTCTTGCATTTTGATTTGATAGGCTGTTGTTCTTTTGTTAGTCTTAAATTAGTTTGTATCTTTGATCTGTGTCGTGCATTGGAGTTTGGAACTGTGGAAGATTATCTATCTACAAAAAAAATAATTGAAAAAATTGTCATTCAAGGGTTTCGAACTCGAGACCTCTTGTTCACAGGCACACAGCCTCAACCAACTGAGTTAGTTGGTCTTTTTAGTATAACATTGCAGTTAGTATTTAATATAAGTTTTGTCATTGAATTGTCATTTAATTAATAATCGTTTTTAATTAAATTGTTAGTATAAAAGTTAAATAATAAAAAAATTTATAATTACTTTTAATTAATAAATGTTTATTTAAATTTGGTATAAATTATTATTTTAAAGAAATAAGATAAATATAAAAAATAAATAATATAGATTTAATTTCGTCTTGTAGATTAAATTTCACAGTTCATGCACTTTTAATAAAAGAACGTAAAATTTTTAGATAAAAATCGAACCACATTCAAATCGATTGTCCAAATTAAAACGAAAGTTTCAAATTCACTATTTCTTCGTGTACAACGAACCCGGATCACTATCGTGTTTAATTAATCCGTCATTAGCGAATTTAGACTATTACTGTAACACCCCACTTGGATAAGTGGACCGTTACGTGTACTTATGGCGTGTCAGCAAAGCATAAGGTAAATGTCCTAAAATATTAACTGACCATAACAGAAATACCGGAATCAAACATCGGTAATCCAACATAAGCTCAAAACATGAAAAGTAAAATACTGAAAGAAAGGACTGAACAATGTCCAACAGGTAATATAAAAATAAAGTGCATAAAGTAAAGAAGTCTGGATTGCTTCCATCCAATGCACATGCTCTCGGAATCTTAAGAGTGTCCTGGTGTGCCCGCTGTTAGAACATGAAAGAACTACGACTGAGCATAACGCTCAGTGAACGGATATAATGCATGATAAGAATATACTGAACTTGAAATAATTAATAATTACTGAAGCTGAAAGACTGATATGCGGAGTGTGATGAAAACTATAAAATATTTGATAAGTCTGATTTATAAATAATAAACTCAATTGTTATCTGTTAAATTTGAAAACATGCATTTACTATATTTTAATTGCCAAGAGCGTATATAGGTCATGTGCTGTAACAACTGTTCCATGAATAACTAGAGGGGTGACCTCGTCATGTTGTAGAGGGGTGACCTCTAATTACTGTGCTAGGTGGAGGGATCAGCTCCAATGTGAAGGATGTAGAGCACACACCACATTCACCTGATAACTGTAAACTGATAAGCCTAGGATCCATCCATACGCCCCACTAATAATATACTGATAAAATGGCCAAGCTGAACTGAGTGGAACACTGCGGGATATCACTCTCCCACAGGTGAGTCATGACACCGGTGCCTCAAGTGTCATGGTTACGGTACGTCCGTAACTAGTACTAATGACTGGTCATGCTTGTAAAAAAGACTCATGCAATATCTTAGTTATTAAAATAATTTCAGATAATTTATAACATCTTCTGGGGAAAACATTTAGCTGCAGACGGGAAATCCTAATCATGCATAGAAAGGAAGTCCTTACTGAAAGAACGGAAAATCCTTACCTCTTATCCAGTAACTGACTGAAAGAAGACTGAACGAACACTACTCGGGCTTCACGGAAGCTACAATAATAATAGACGCGAATAAGTTATTTGATCTTTATTTAATTTACTGATCTTATCGGCTTCTCATTTATTTATTTATTTCTGAACTTCTTTACGTATGTTAACTGATAAATCTGATATTTCTTATAATTGTTTTTAACGTATTGTCGATCTACTATTAATTACGGTACAAACGTATTCTGACGTGATATTAATACTATAATCGGTAACCTGCTAAAAATAGAAAGTTTCCTAAATTAGAAAGTTTTCAAAATCGTTTATAATTTCTATTATAAAATTATACCCTTTTAAATATTATAAAACTATTTTAATTTAACTCATTTAAATATACAATTAAAACATTTATAAAAGTATGTAATAAAAGGTATAATTCAAAATCTTCATTTTTAATGTTCAAAACTATATCTCGAGCCTACCGAGATACCCCTTCTAGGTCGCACTAAAACAATTAAACAATATGTATAAAATCTGCCTATATGAATTAACGACAGAAAAACTGTCACTAAAAACTGTGTGACTAAAATCTGATATTTAAAAACTGTCAATAACAATTCTGCGACGGAAATTTGTGCCACTAAACTGTTAGTAACCTTATTTTAAACTTGTTATTTTTCTGTCCAAAACCTTTCCCACTGCCCTTCATTATTCTCCCACTGATCTTGTGTGTTTCCCACTATTTAGACAGTCCCAAGCACCCCTTTATTGTCTGGTAAACCTAAACACACCATGCAGTCCATCCAAACACCCCTGTAACTAAAACCAACACCCCTCTAACTATAGGGTTGTAGATCAAACCCAACCCACACGCACCCACTGGCGGGTCGCGATTTGCTCCAAACAACCACAGCGAGACCCCTGTTGGTCTCGGTTCGCGAATCCAAGTTATCCCAACACCCCTAATTTTGTTTACCCCCTGTTTTGGGGTTGTTTGCTCTCGGCTGGCCAAAGTACACCACACCGAGACCTTTTAGGTCTCGGTTTTCACGTGAATCATCAGAACCCGCGACCTCTTCGTTTTTAAAATCTTTCATCTATATAAATACGTGATATAATAAAAACTAAGGGATGAAGGTGTTACCGCTAGAATAGTTTAGGAAAATGGATGGTTACACACGAATCAACGATGAATAATCAAACCCGGAATCTATCCTTTCTTCCTCTCTGTCGGCGGCCCCCATGGTGAAACCCTAGTTCTTGTTTTGTTTCTTGCGTCTGATTAACACCAAATGGGGGTATGCCCCTTTTTTTTTTCTTTCTACACTACTAGGCCGGGCCAAGAGCCCATTTCCTTATGTTGTCATAAAAACATTCGGCCCCCTTATAGTATATATTTCTCTTTTTTTTTTCTTTAAACCCTCGACATTTTTATATTTTGTTCACGAACAATCGTATTTAAATCTCGCGTTTTTTAATTTTTGGAAACGTGACTATCTTCCTGTATAACAAATAACACATACGTGTTATTTCCTGAAACATAATAATTATTTTTTTAATAGTTATATATATATAGTTTATTAAAATCAAAACTGCGTATTTAATATTCTAATTTTAAATACGGGTTTTACAATTCTTCCCCTCTAAAAAGAATAATTCGTCTCTGAATTAAGAATACGACTATACTGGGTTTTACAATTGTTCCCCTCTAAAAAGAAAAATTCGTCCTCGAATTATAGGTAACTTAAGCTGGTCGAAGTAAAAGCTGAAAGTTTACGTAAGCTGAAAGAACACATAGGCTAAAAGAACATGAGAGTTGGACATATAAGTTGAAGGAACATTCGTTCTAGATCTAGAACATAACGCTGCTGAAAAGGTATAAACATGACATGCCTGAAGTGATCATGTACTTGACATGGCTGAAGAGGACTTGGAACGGAACATGACTGGAGAACTTAACTGGATTAATTAAAGGAAAAGGGATGAGAGGTCCAGATGGACTCCTCTGTTTCAAGTAGCTTCTCACTTGAACTGGTTCCTTCAAATATCTCGATACAATGCAGTTCTTGGTCTTAATGACCCTGTCCTGACAATGCGGAGGAGTTTTGGGTTCCATACATAAGATGGATTTTCTAAGTCTGATAGAATGAATAAACTATAGCATGCTGAGTACCTGAAACGGTACGTACGACTATCCTTAAAAGATAATAATTATCTCTCTGAGCAATCTGTTGAAAATATAAAGGAACGAACTACGTGAACAATTGTGAACGTGCTACGTGAGCATTTGAACGTCGTTCGCGATTATCTGATGAACGCTGGCATGGAATATGCCGGGAACTTGATACTAAACATAGCATGAATGTATGTTGACTGAAGAAATAATACCAACGATACGGCCTGAGACGTGAAACGTCTGTCTGGTTATGGAGAAACTATGCTAAACTTGAGTCTGGTTTCTCAAGCTGCCTGTAACCGTATTCGGTAATAAACTGTGAAACGTGTATCTCAAAATGGAACATGAGCTTGAACGTGAATAATGTTATGAACACTAACGTGAGCTTAAATCATGAGATAATACGAAACATGAACTGAAACAGCATCATACTACAAATGAGACGTAAACGTGAAAGTGAAAGTAAACGTGAACGTGAATGTAAACGTACACGTGATCATGAACATGAACGTGAGCGCGATTCGCGAACGCAAATTTCCATCTGAACAGATTGTTGATGGAATACCTTGGAATCGTACCATCTATTGCAGAATTTCGTGCGGATTTGTTACTGCGTAATCATCTCGGATAAAAGAAGACGTGTCGGCTGGGTTAACTGGTTAACAACGACTTAGATAGCATCATGCATCGTCTGAGTCTGTGGTAACTGACAGTAACCTCCATGGAATCTTATCTCCTTTATGTTAAGAAATTTAAAATGGTTGTAATAACTCATTAGCATGTCGGTGTCCTATCTTGAACCTGCTGGGATGACAGACATTAGATATGAACATAGCTGCCTCAACGTGTTATACTGTTTCTATCAAAATCCTGTCTGAAATTTTGGTACATTTTGATGGAATTTGAGTAAATATTCACCAAAAGGTATGAGCCCCGGTAACTAGACCTTTACTAGCGTAGGGTCTTATGGAATACATAATTTGGTGTAGGTTCCCTTCATTATGTGTAATCTTAGTCATGGAAGGCTGATCATAAGAACTGTCAGGAATTTCTACGGTAGTAGTTTTCTGAGTTCTGGAAATTTTGTATGTTTGTCACTGACGTCGGTCTTGACCATTTGGTGATGGCCTTCACCTTCGCATCATTGTATGAAATCTCTTCCTGCTGAAGTAGGACGGCTCAGAAACGCCACTTTGTTCAACTGAAAATTATATTTGGAAAGTTGTGTATAAAAATTACTCCTATTGAAGATTCTGTACAACTGTGAGAAGATGATTCTCGTGTTCTTCTCTAGAATTTAGCCGATCAGAATGTGATCAATGAATATACTGACGATTTTATCTGAAATCATGGAAAAATTTATTTCATAATTTCATAATATAGCTGGAGCATTAGGGAGCTCAGAAGTATAAAATCAAAATTTTTAGAGAGTCTGGAATATGTGCAACAACATTCTAGCAACGTCATGTTCTTTCTCTCACCACTGATGGTAGCATGATCGGAAATTTGTTCTGGAAAATTTTTAAGACATCGTCAGATAAACCTTCTACTTAAGGAATGAACGTTGATTAAGAATGGTGATCTTGTCAAAAATTTTAGTGGTCGATACATGATTTGATGATACCGGCCTTCTTCCTGATAGACATAAACGGTGCACTTCCTGGTGGTGCGCTAGGGCGAATAAAGCCTCATTCTGTAATTCTTGCAGCACATGATGCAAATCTTTTAAACTCAGTTGAAGCCCGGTGATAAGGAGTTTTGAAAACATGTTCAGTACTTGAGACAAGATCTATGTTAAACCCTGTCTTGCGGTTAGGAAGGAATTTATGGGAAAACCTTCTGAAATTTTTATTTGCAAAACTCTGGAATAATCTGCTGATCATAAATTTAAGGAACTTCAGAAATGGATTTATATCTGCTAGCTATAAAGGTCTTAGTAGCTTTGGAATGATAAGTCACTTTCTGTAAAGCATAACAACTTGTACTGATTTTATGGCAGAAAATAACATTGCTATCTTTGGGAGTTAGTAAGATGGATCTTGTCTTCAACTGGACGGAAAAAAACCTTATAAATATGGGTGATACCGTGGAGTCTTTTCTGGCTGGGAGGTAGGTACTACCTGATTTAAGATAAAGCTGACATATGATCACGTGAAGTAAACGTGACAACTTTCATTGATTGTGTTCATCTGTAACCTCACAGAATGAACAATGCCTATCTAATCTGAATAATACTCTAGTGGTGGTGACTAAACTTTTAATGATCTGATTCATGTGTGGCATAATAGAACGGGTATACCCCTTTCTGAAGGGTACCCTGAATTACTAAGGGCCTGGTTTAGAAACATACTGGAGTTATGAGTTGTGACTCGTATTTTGAGAAAAGATTCGTACGACGTGTACCACGACTGGTGTCCTGATATGTGTCTTCCGCAATGATACCTAAGACCTATGGCTTGACTCATGTCTTGATATGTGTTTTAGTGGATGAATCTGGACAAGGCTGAATTTTTTTGGTAAATGCTCGGATTGGCGGGCCGGTTCGATTACCGACCTCTGTATTTCTGTTCACATCCGTACCGGAGTTTTGATGGTTACTGACTGTTCAATTATAAGCACGGTGGTTGTCACTACTGCTTTGTCTGTCAATTATGACGGTCATTTTCATGACCGTGATTCATGTAACTATTCTGCCGAGTGGCCGGCTGGGTTCCGGTTCCTACTCTTCTGAATGAAAGGTTAGTTGAGTGAACTGTGACACCTAGCTGAGAAGGTAAAAGCATGGAATGGAATGGTGGTGCCTGATGGTTGAAGTTTTGTTAGAATTTCAAATTTATTGTTTTCGTCCTTGTTCTGCAGAGTCTTTATAGTATAAACAGCATCAACATCTTGAGAAATCTCCAAAGTATCAGCAGCATAAGCATTTATGAGGTCTTCAAAGTGTTAACAACATTAGCATCTGGTAAAATTTTCAACTAACGAGCAACATCAGCATTTGGTAGAATATCGACAAGTGGAAATGCATGAGATGCTTGAGGATCGATTAGAAATATCCATGGAGTAGGGTACCTGGAGTACACCTGGACTACCGTACATGAAGTACAAAATGAATACTGCACATGGAGCATATCTGAGACACTGTACGTGGAGTACGTATGAAATACTGTACATGGAGTATAACTGAGACACTGTACATGGGGTACAGATGGAATACTGTACATTGCACTGGTCAAAATTTTATGGGATGATCGATACTGGTGTCGCTTGTCTGACATGATCAAAGAAATGAATTTCTTTAAATGGTAGTAAACTGAATTGAATGAGTAACATGATAGCCTGGTACTTCCTGTGTAGACTTAAAGCTTGTTGTATAGAGTTTCAAGTAAATGATTAAACGAAATTTCAACAATGATCAGCATGAAGACATGACTGATGAAGATCAAACATGATTATTACGGAAACATGATTTATAATGTAACCCCTTCTATATCTTAGCATGAATACATCATCACCTTGCTGAAAACATAATCCTCATAAGGAGATATGAACTTAGTCAACATGAAAACGACATTCACGTGAGAGTATAACTTGACTGATACAAATAACATAGAAGAATAATCAACTGAGGTTTAACATCAACTGATGTGGATAGTTATGGTTTAATCTAGAGTATTCATAGTAGGACGCATGTGACTATGTATGGGCGATTCTGTTTCGATCCATACATGTAAAAATTTTATGAGAATTATCATGTATAGAAATGTACAACCTGGGAATAAAGATGGTTGGCTGTAGTCCAATTCATATTTGTCAAGATTTTATGAAATGTCATGATATGAGCATAGGTGAACGTCTATGGTTCAGTTCACAAAACAATATTCGACTGAAAGCATGAAAATTTGACCTGAATAATGATGAACATTTATGTCTGGTTCACCAAGTAATATTTGACTGAAAACATGAATCTGACATGAGTAAGGGTAAACGTGTATGTTTCGATTTACCAATACAAAATCTGAACGGGCAAGGGTGAACGCCTATGGGTCGGTTCACCAAAACAAAATTCGAATGAAAAGCACATGCGACGAAATATAGCCAGTCCTGTACCAACCTTTTTACTTAGTAAAAAACTTTAAGAAAACTGACTGACAAATGAAGAAAACTGGCTGATAAATGCATGATAAACATGAAATCTAACAACGCCAAAATCTAGGAAGTTCCGTGTGACTACCCACAAGTCACAAGTCAAGTTTTAGAGCCTATAGGTCGAACCTATAGCTCTGATACCATAATTGTAACACCCCACTTGGATAAGTGGACCGTTACGTGTATTTATGGCGTGTCATGAAAGCATAAGGTAAATGTCCTAAAACATTAACTGACCATAACGGAAATACCGGAATCAAACATCGGTAATCAAACATAAGCTCAAAACATGAAAAGTAAAGTATAGAAAGAAACGACTGAACAATGTCCAACAGCTAATATAAAAATGAAGTGCATAAAGTAAAGAAGTTTGGATTGCTTCCATCCAATGCACATGCTCTCATAATCTTAAGATTGTCCTAGTGTACCTGCCATTAGAACATGAAAGAACTAAGGCTGAGCATAACGCTCAGTGAGCGGATATAATGCATGATAAGTATATACTAAACTTGAAATAATTAATAATTACTGAAGCTGAAAGACTGGTATGCGGAGTGTGATGAAAACTGTAGAAAATCTGATAAGTCTGATTTATAAATAATAAAAATGAACTGTTATATGTTAAATCTAAAAACGTACATTTACTATATTTTAATTGCCAAGAGCTTATATAGGTCATGTGCTGTAACAAATGTTGCATGAATAACTAGAGGGGTGACCTCGTCATGCTGTAGAGGGGTGACCTCTAATTACTGTGATGGGTGGAGGGATCAGCTCCAATGTGAAGGATGTAGAGCACACACCACATTCACCTGATAACTATAAACTGATAAGCCTAGGATGCATCCATACGCCCCATTATTAATATACTGATAAAATGGCCAAGCTGAACTGTGTGGAACGCTGCGGGATATCACTCTCCCGTAGGCGAGTCATGATACCGTTGCCTCAAGTGTCCTGGTTACGGTACCTCTGTAACTAATACTACTGACTGGTCATGCTTGTATATAAGGCTCATGCAATATCTTAGTTATTAAAATAATTTCAAATAATTTATAACATGTACTGGGGAAAACATTTGGTTGCAGACGGGAAATCCTAATCATGCATAGAAAGGAAGTCCTTACTGAAAGGATAGAAAACCCGTACCTCTTGTCCAGTAACTGACTGAAGGAAGACTGAACGAACACTACTCGGGCTTCACGGAAGCTACAATAATAATAGACGCGAATAAGTTATCTGATCTTTATTTAATTACTGATCTTATCGGCTTCTCATTTATTTATTTATTTCTAAACTTCTTTACGTATGTTAATTGATAAATCTGATCTTTCTTATAATATTTTTAATGTATTATCGATCTACTATTAATTACGGTACAAACGTATTCTGACGTGATATTAATACTATAATTGGTAACCCTGCTAAAAATAGAAAGTTTCCTCAATAAGAAAGTTTATAATTTCTATAATAAAATTATACCCTTTTAAATATTATAATACTATTTTAATTTAACTCATTTAAATATACAATTAAAACATTTATAAAAGTAAGTAATAAAATGTAAAACTTAAAATCTTCATTTTTAATGTTTAAACTATATCCCGAGCCTACCGAGATACCCCTTCTCGGTCGCACTAAAACAATTAAACAATATGTATAAATTCAGCCTATATGAATTAACGACAGAAAAACTGTCACTAAAAACTGTGTGACTAAAAGCTGATATTTAAGCACCGTCAATAACAATTCTGCGACGGAAATTTGTGCCACTAAGCCGTCGCTAACCTTATTTTAAACTTGTTATTTTTCTGTCCAAAACCTTTCCCACTGCCGTTTATTATTCTCCCACTGATCTTGTGTGTTTCCTACTGTTTAGACAGTCCCAAACACCCCTTTACTGTCCGGTAAACCCAAACACACCCTTCAGTCCATCCAAACAACCCTGTAACTAAAACCAACACCCCCCCTAATGGTCTATTGGGCTGCGAATCAAACCCATCCCACACGCACCCACTGGTGGGTCGTGATTTGCTCCAAACAACCACACCAAGACACCTGTTGGTCTCGGTTCGCGAATCCAAGTTAACCCGACACCCCTAATTTCGTTTACCCCCTGTTTTTGGGTTGTTTGCTCTTGGCTGGCCAAAGAACACCCCACCGAGACCTTTTAGGTCTTGGTTTTCACGTGAATCAACAAAACCCGCGACCTCTTTGTTTGATTTTTGATTACACATTTGTTTTTCGTTTTTAAAATCTTTCATCTATATAAAAACGTGATATAATAAAAATTAAGGGATGAAGGTGTTACCTCTATAATAGTTTAGGCAAATGGATGGTTACACACGAATCCACGATGAGTAATCGAACACAAAATCTCTCCTTTCTTCCTCTCTGTAGGCGGCCCTGATAGGTGTGAAAACACCCATATTTTACCACTAAATTATAATAATAACCAAGCCAAAACGTGTATTTAATGTCATAAAAGTCGGAATTATGCGGGGTTTGTGTTTTTGTTGTGATTTAGGACCAAAATATGAAAAAGGGAAGAAAACACGGGCTTTTATCGAAGAAAAAGACAAAAGAGGAAGTCAAAAGATCAAGAGTGCAAAAAGAACGGATGTCCAAGGCCTATTCTGAAGATTTATAAAAGAAAAAGTCTAAAGACGGAAGTTTAACGAAGTCGAAGAACCAAATCTAATAAAATAAGAAAATTAGAAGACGAGTTCATTTCATATCGGCAAATCCCGAGACAACGTCGAGAAAGACGAAGAATTTAAAAGACGAAAAGACGAGAAGAAAGAAGAAAGCATCAACACATCTCCTCCTCCTATAAATACCCTCCTAATATGTCATTAGGAGGTGTTAGTTAATTTTTAGTCATTAGTTTATTTTTATGCATTAGTAGTAGGTAATTACTTTCTCTCTCTAGCTTTTCCTTAATGTTTTTAAGCTTTTACATTAATTTTGTATTGAATCTTTAATCTTAATCTTCATTTTCAAGCTTTTCATTAATCATTCTCATTCTACCTTTCTTAATTTCAATCTTGTTTGATTTATATAATCATGTAGTTTGCTTAATCTTTTTGCTTATTGCTTTATTGATATGCTTAATTGATTGTTCTTTATGTTTTTATGTGTTTGATTGTTTTATCTTATTGTTCTTATAGCTTATTGTGTGCTTGTTTTAATTTTAATCAAGTGTTTTTAAAAGTTTAATCTTTAAAAAGTTGATTTTAAATATTTTGATTATTTAGTGTTTTTAAAAGTTTTTAAATTTTGGCTTATTTGCTTTTTTTTAAAGTTGATTTGGTTAAATTCTTAGATTAGTGCTTATTTAGATTTTAGCTTATTTGCATTTTTGCTTAAGTGTGTTCCTTATCCGGGTTATTAAAACCCTTTTATTCCGACTTACTGTCTTTATCAGTTATTCAGACTTTGGTTGAGTTTTAGCTTTTTCCCGAACTAGTTGCAAACTCTTTATCCCGACTTGTGCACATTTTGTTTATTCCGAATTATGTGTATTATAGACATTCCGAACTAAGTATGAATCTTTGCATTCCGGATTGCTTCATGTACCAGTATTCCGAACAAGGTCTCTTCAACACATATTCCGGATTGAGTAGTAAACCAGGATCCCGAATTAGGAAAGGATTTATTCCGGATTGCATCCGTAATTCATATTCCGGATTACGAGTGTGACGCGGATTCCGAATTACTTCTTAAGTTTAGTATTCCGGATTGAGTCCAAAACACATATTCTGGATTAAGTGGGGAGATCAAGTATTCCGAATTGTGAAGTAAACCTAGATTCCGAATAGTGTTGAGAAGATAGATTCCGAATTAGGTGTTGAATCCTTTTATTCCGACTTCGTTTTGGTTCTTGTTTCCCGACTTATTTTTAAACCTTTATTTTTCACGCCAATTTTTCTTAGCATTATTTAAAACTTGTTCTATCTAGTTTTAATTTCAAGTTTTCGTTCTTATTAAGTTTTCAAATTTATTTTTAAAGTTTTAATTTCTCGTCATTTATTTTTATGTCCTAATTTTTAGTTTAAATTTTTAAAGCTTTCATTTTTACTCAACGACATTTACATTTTCACTTTTAGTTTAAAATAGATAATCATATTTCTTTATTTTTCACAAGAACAACTGAGTCACACTTTCAACTATAATCAATTCGATAAGACCAATTCACAAACTTATTTTTAACTAGTAAAATCTGTATATTAAAATGGCGTCGCTGCCGGCTCTTTTCGTGAAGATTAACGGTTTTTTGTGAGAGACGCGTTGGATTTTGAGATACGTTCATTCTTGAACGTTATTTTTCTTGCTCAAAAATTTTCAAAAATCCATAAAAATTAAAAATTTCAAAAAATCCAAAAACACTTAAAAAATCATAAAAAGCATTTCTTTTTCAAAGTTTTGCACCAAAAATATTTTCTTTTCAGGTTAACTTTATTTCTTCTATTGCTTTGCTATACGTTTCTTTTGTAGGTGTATGCGTACCCGTTCACGCAAAAGGAAATCCATTCAAGCCACTACTATTGATCCTCTTGTTGTAGAGCCTCCCGTTGTTAACACAATGGAGAACCGTCCAATAATCGAGCTCTTGCAATCATACGTCGAAGGCAACGATGATGCGATTGTGGTGCCGGCTATTAACGCCAACAACTTCGAGCTCAAGTCCAGTTTCATTCAAATGGTTCCCGCAACACCTTTCTAAGGTCGCACTCATGATGATCCACACGATCACATTAAAAGGTTCGTACACTTATCCAATACTGTTAAATACAATAGGGTTTCACAAGAGGCAATTCGTTTGCACCTCTTTCCTTTCTCCCTCGAGGGACAAGCCCGGACTTGGCTTGATAAGGAACCACCCCAGAGTATTGTCACATGGACGGACCTTGAGACCAAGTTTATCAATTACTTTTTCCCACCCTCACGCACTACCGCTTTGCGGAATGACATTATCAACTTTGAACAAAAGTACGGTGAGACATTTAGTGAACCTTGGGATCGTTTTAAGAAACTTTTAAGAAAGTGTCCACAACACGGTTTTACAAAGGTACATCAAATTAATACTTTTTATAATAGATTAACTTTGAGTGACCAAGATTCATTAAATAGTGCTTCGGGGGGGGGGGGGGGGGGTAATATTTTTGTCAAAACTATGAATGAGGCTTGGGCAATTATTGAGAACAAAGCCAAAGTCTAAACCAAGAGTGTTAGGGCTACTATGGCCAGTGCTACTGATAGTGAGACGGCTACTCAACTGAAGGAACTTACTTCAGCAATAAAACAACTTGTTTTAAGAGATAACCCTCCTAATCAACATGCCCATGCTCTCAATATTACTTGTGAAACTTGTGGTGGGCCACACACTTATACTAATTGTGATAAAGCTTCTGATCAATCTCACGGGGAAGTATATGCTTACAACAACACCGAGATAGTTCATTTCAAGCCTAATGTCGATGTTAATCACTTGTCCTATAACTCGACAAATTACTTGGCTCCACCCGGTTTTCAAAAAAGACCTTACCCACCCACCCATAACAGCCAAGGGCCACCAAGAGCAAATGTTCAACAAAATGATAATGTGAGGGGCTACAATACAAACCAAGGCAATTATCAAATGCCAAATCAAGGCTTTCAAAACCAAGGTTTCAATCCTCATGGTTTTCAACCATATAACCAATACCCAAACCAAGGTTTTCAACAACAAGGGTTCAATTTACCTCATCCGCACATGGACTTGATTCTACAAAATTTAACCAAACATGAGAAAACCATGAAGTAAATGCAAGAGTCCACGGATAGGAAATTCATTCAAATGTTTCAAACCCTTCGTCCCCAAGGTGCTCTTCCTTCTACAACCGAAACAAACCCTAGAGCTAATGTGAGTTCTATTACTACACGCAGTGGAGCAACTCTAGTAGGACCATCTATCCCTCCCCAAGTTACTCCATCTACACCTCCTCCACCACCATTTATCCCGCCTACTTCCACGCCTAGTACTAGTTCTACATTACCGTCTCCACCTCTTACGGAAGAAGTACCCAAGAAAAACCCTTCACCAACCCCACCTTCCACCTCTAAACCTTCTACTTCTCAACCATAAACATCTCAACCTTCACCTTCTACACCTACACCACCTAAACCCCATATCCCTTATCCTTCTCGGTTAGACAAGTGAAAATTACTTACTAAAGAGGATGCTCAAGTTACTTATTATTTGAAGATGATCTCCCAAATGAATTTCAACATTAGCCTTGTTGAAGCACTTGTCCAAATGCCAAAATTTGTCAAAGCATTCAAGGAATTGCTTAGTAAGAAGCAAAAGATGGTTGAGTTTGTCAACATATGCTAAAATGAAAATTGTTCTGTTGTCCTTCTTAAAGAACTTCCGAAAAAACTTGGAGATCCCGGTCGTTTTATGCTACCTTGCATTTTTTAAAAAGTTGAAAATTTTACTGCCTTAGCCGATCTCGGGGCAAGTATTAATTTGATGCCATTAAGTGTTTGGAAAAATTTATCAGTACCCGACCTTACACCAACAAAGATGACTCTTGAGCTAGCAAATCGAACTCTCGCTTACCCCGTTGGTATTACCGAAGATGTTTTCGTTAAAGTTGGTACCTTCACTTTTCCGGTCGATTTTATTGTTGTTGATTATGAAATGGACCCTCGTATTCCGTTAATACTTGGACGGCCATTCTTGAGACCGGAAAAACTTTAGTCGATGTTGCCGAAGGTGAACTAATTCTAAGGGTCGGGAATGATCAACAAGTTTTTAAGATGGGGAAGATTACAAGTAAATCAAATGGAAAAGAATCGGCGAAAATGATTAATGTGCTTCAAGAAGAGCTTACTACTAATTTGGAAAGTATAAAGCTTGATGCTTTTGTTGTATTTGACAATCCTCTTTTCGAGACTTGTTATGATAATCCACTTTTTCAAGACCATGTGGATGATTCTGATGTTTCTCTCTCCAATTTGGATCTCCACCAAGTTATGATTCTCCACCGATCTATGATGATTATAATGATGATTCTAGTTCCGATGTGGATGATTATGATGATTTTTCATCAGAGTATAAAGACATGCCAACTTATGATGACTTTGATGATGTTGATACTCTTTCGAGTGATTCTTCAAATGATGACCTTGCTCCTATTTTTGATGAAGATCCTCCGCCAACAATGCTTGATCCTACTTTGGATGATTACTCATTTGAGGAAGATTTTGCTACTTTTCTCAATACATAGTTTACCAATGAGAATGATTCTCCTCCTTTGGACTTTGATTATGTTCTTTATCCTCCTTCGGATATGAAGAAACCCGTTTCAAAGGAGAAGAAACCGGAAGACACCAATATTCGTAGTACATATGTCTTAACACCTCTCTTTCCCACCTTCTTCGGATGAGATTGTGCGGTTTATGGGTGAATCTTCAAGGTCTACTGAGTCTATGTCTTATTTTCCCCTAAAGGAAAAGGTGTTCGATCCGGGTATCAAAAGTTTTAAGCCATCTCAGTATCCATCTGATGAAATAAAAGGAAAATTTTTTGGAACTTATGGAGCTATGCTTTCACTTCATCATACCTTCTACCACTGTGCTCCATCTTTGCTTAAGGGAACCTTGCCTACTCTTCTTTGGCTAGTGCTCTTCACCTTAAGCTTGTGCTACTTGATGGATGAAAACCATGTATTTGACCCTGGTGGATGTTCTTCAAGCTTCTTACCATTCTAATCAAGGTCGAGTCAGACTCACGACTCGGTGAACAAAAACAAGCGCTTCTCGGGAGGCAACCCGAGTATCTATCCTTTTTATCTGTTTTTATAATAAGTGTAGGGAGACCCTTGTATGTGTTTGTTGTTTTCTTTCTTATGATGTGCAGGGATTCGAGCTTTCAAAGTTTCACTTTTGATTACTTTTGACGACCCGTGATTCCGTGTTCCCGTCTTCCCGTCTTCCCGGTTCTATCCTAAACTCTTTTGATTCTCTATTTTATATTCTTCAATATTAAAATAGGAATAACTTTAGTTGTCTCTTCCTTAGCAAGATTTAAACAACGTGCACAATGTCCTAAGTGTAGGGGAGTTTACTCTCACATGCTTAAACATTGAGGACAATGTTTATATTAAGTGTAGGGTGACTTCTATCGAATTTAAGTAGGATTTTCCATGTATTTGTTCTCATTTTAACCGGAAAATTGATTTTTCGACATTTTCAAAATTTTTGATCTATTTTGGCCTATTAGTATTTACCTTTGTTATCTTTATTTTCTTTCATTAGAATAAATTTTAATAAATGGTTTAATGAGTTTAGATGTATTTGATATATTAGGCCCATCATGAATCTTTTGACTCAACCCGATTTTACTTATCTATGTTCACTCTAGCTAGTATCCTTAACGTGTTTAAATCAAGTTTTTCTAGGCTTTTATATAGGGAACTTTAAAACGCGAAAGTCTTAACTCTTAGGGGTTAAGAACAAGAACTTTTCGCATGTTCCTATAATTGATCCTAGAAAGTCGTTTATCAAGGGAACTTTAAAATACGAATTCTAAACTTGAAAAAGTCTAAGAAGTTGCAAGATCCTATAGGTGACTTGAAAACACAAAACTTTGATTTAATAGACTAAGCATCCACGAGTCTCATTCCTTGAGATTTTAAATTGTGGAGAATGAGAGATGATAAAGTCAATTATAAGTTTTGTATTCTTTCATGAATTTATGTGAGTTAATTATGAGCTTTTTCTCCCATCGCTTGTTAATAAATATAATTGCAATAAGTAAGGTTGTACGATTTGAAAAGTTACTTAGCTTCTAGCACAAGATCGTTTAAAAGTTTCTCGGTATTAATTAGAGTTCATAGCCAAGGCATAACTTATTGAAGCGGGATGCGAAGATTGGCGAGTCCGAAAAGGCCCTAACAAGGCATGAGGGCTACGTTTTGTTGCTAAAGATCCAAAGTGATGTGAAGAATCATTTATCAAAAATCAATATGAAGGATCGAGACACATGACGAAAAGCAAATGCTCCCCTAAAGATCATGGACAAGTCTATCTGAAAAGACCCTAGCAAGGTATGAGGATAAATAGATCCAAGTCCTAAAAGGAGACGGATCGTTGTATATCTAAGTCCCGAATAAATATTGGAGAAAAATGAAGAAGTTGTGGTCCAAGTATGAAGAATCTATCAAAAACTCCAAGTGAAGAAATTCCTATTATGAAGAGGAGACCATTATTTCAAGATCATCTCTCAAGATTCGAAGTATGAAGTCAATGCCAAATATCGGTCCGAGAAAGGTCTCAAATCGTGAAGCGAGTTATGCCAAGATATGAACTATATGAGGTTTCGAGAAGCAGTTTTAAAAGATTTTGTGCTTTAGCTAACTATTGATTAAATTGTCCTACTTTATTTTCTGCCTAAATAAACTATCGAAATAAGTCAACAATGCATCCTCGTGATCATTCAAGACATAATAAAATATAAGATACACCTAGGAATAACGGAGTCTAAGTGAATAATTGAGCCACATGAGTTTGTGTTAGTTTGCTAACTTATAATAACAATGATCTCGTTTTTAAGCTTGGTGTGGGGAACGTGAAACTTGAGGGTGATAAACATTCATGACAACCAAAGCCCTAATGTAAGTCTTTGATCTCTTTACTTGTTTTCTTCCTTCATGCATTTTGTTTTATTCTATCTTTTTAAGTTTCCTTAATGTCTTGTGTTTAATAAAGGCTAATGTGGGTTAATTATGATGGAAAATGTAAATCTTGCTTTGTAATTAATGCATTGCATGAGGGCATTGCAATGGTCAAGTGTAGGGGATTTGATAGGTGTGAAAGCACCCATCCTTTTACCACTTAATTATACTAATAACCAAGCCAAAACGTGTATTTAATGTCTTAAAAGTCGGAATATGCGTGGTTTATGTTTTTGTTGTGATTTAGGACCAAAATGTGAAAAAAGGAAGAAAACACGGGCTTTCGCGGGCTTTTATCGAAGAAAAATACAAAAGACAAAGTCAAAAGATCAAGAGTGCAAAAAGAACGGAAGTCCAAGGCATATTCTGAAGATTTATCAAAGAAAAATTCTAAAGACGGAAGTTTAACAAAGTCGAAGAACCAAATCTAATAAACTAAGAAAATTAGAAGACGGGTTCATTTCATATCGACAAATCCCGAGACAACGTCGAGAAAGACGAAGAATTTAAAAGACGAAAAGACGAGAAGAAAGAAGAAAGCATCAACACATCTCCTCCTCCTATAAATACCCTCCTAATATGTCATTAGGAGGTGTTAGTTAATTTTTAGTCATTAGTTTATTATTATGCATTAGGAGTAGGTAATTACTTTCTCTCTCTAGCTTTTCCTTAATGTTTCTACGCTTTTACATTAATTTTGTATTGAATCTTTAATCTTAATCTTCATTTTCAAGCTTTTCATTAATCATTCTCATTCTACCTTTCTTAATTTCAATCTTGTTTGATTTATATAATCATGTAGTTTGCTTAATCTTTATGCTTTATTGCGTTATTGATATGCTTAATTGATTGTTCTTTATGTTTTTATGTGTTTGATTGTTTTATCTTATTGTTCTTATAGCTTATTGTGTGCTTGTTTTAATTTTAGTCAAGTGTTTTTAAAAGTTTAATCTTTAAAAAGTTGATTTTAAATATTTTGATTATTTAGTGTTTTTAAAAGTTTTTAAATTTTGGCTTATTTGCTTTTTCTTAAAGTTGTTTGGTTAAATTCTTAGATTAGTGCTTATTTAGATATTAGCTTATTTGCATTTTTGCTTAAGTTTGTTCTTTATCCGGGTTATTAAAACCCTTTTATTCCGACTTACTGCCTTTATCAGTTATTCAGACTTAGGTTGAGTTTTAGCTTTTTCTCGAACTAGTTGCAAACTCTTTATTCCGACTTGTGCACATTTTGTTTATTCCGAATTATGTGTAATATAGACATTCCGAACTAATTATGAATCTTTGCATTCCGGATTGCTTCATGTACCAGTATTCCGAATAAGGTCTCTTCAACACATATTCCGGATTGAGTAGTAAACCAGGATCCCGAATTAGGAAAGGATTTATTCCGGATTGCATCCGGAAATCATATTCCGGATTACGAGTGTGACGCGGATTCCGAATTACTTCTTAAGTTTAGTATTCCGGATTGAGTCCAAAACACATATTCCGGATTAAGTGGGGATATCAAGTATTCCGAATTGTGAAGTAAACCTAGATTCCGAATAGTGTTGAGAAGATAGATTCCGAATTAGGTGTTGAATCCTTTTATTCCGACTTAGTTTTGGTTCTTTTTTCCCGACTTATTTTTAAACCTTTATTTTTTTTTTCCCGCCAGTTTTTCTTAGCATTATTTTAAACTTGTTTTATCTAGTTTTAATTTCAAGTTTTCATTCTTATTAAGTTTTCAAATTTACTTTTAAAAGTTTTAATTTCTCGTCATTTATTTTTAAGTATTAATTTTTAGTTTAAATTTTTAAAGCTTTCATTTTTACTCAACGACATTTACATTTTCACTTTTAGTTTAAAATAGATAATCATATTTCATTATTCTTCACCAAGAACAACTGAGTCACACTTTCAACTGTAATCAATTCGATAAGACCAATTCAACGAACTTATTTTTAACTAGTAAAATCTGTATATTAGGCCTCCATTGTAAAACCCTAGTTCTTTTTTTTTGTTTACTGCGTTTGATTAACACCAAAGGGGGGTATGCCCCTTTTTTTCTTTCTTTCTACACCACTAGGCCGGGCCTAGAGCCCATTTTCTTATGTTGTCTTAAAAACATTCGACCCCCCTATAGTATATATTTCTCTTTTTTTTTCTTTAAACCCTCGACATTTTAATATTTAGTTCACGAACAATCGTATTTAAATCTCGCGTTTTTTTAGTTTTTTGAAACGCAACCATCTTCTTGTATAACAAATAACACATACGTATTATTTCCTGAAACATAATAATTAATTTTTTGAATAGTTATATATATATAGTTTATTAAAATCAAAACTGCGTATTTAATATTCTTATTTTAAATACGGGTTTTATAGTTACTTTTTCTTAAAGGTAATTTTCTTAATTTTCTCTATAACGTATTACATTAAAATACACCGACACTTTTCCCACACATCAAAATTTTTTGGCGCCGCTGCCGAGGAAATTGGGTACGATTCTTTCGTGGTGGTATGTCGATCGTCGATTTGAAGACCCTTTCCATCCTTGGAAAGTTTTGTTATTTTTCTATATAAATAATATAAATATCGTTTTTGGTGTTTTTTGTTGCTAATATATTGTATTATGTAGAACAATATATTTACCTACCTCCAAAAGCGTGAAAACGCAAACCTTAGTTGGACTTCATCACCTAGCTATTGTATTCTAATCCAAAACAAAGAATAAAGGCAAAATAGATAAATACTAATAAAAAGTTTGAACTCGATTATGACAACCCTGGTTTTGAGGTTCGTCACTTAGTTTTATTTTGTGCTAGTTACGTGTCTTTACGTGTTTATGTGCTTATTGGTGTGTATAGATTGTGGTTTGGATATCGTTTCCGGTACGGGGTACCTTGTGAGTGAAACGATGTGAGATGATTTCATGTTCATGAGCTCACATGGTAGTGACTATGAAGTGAAATGGTGTTATTTAGTGGTTTTACGTATACGTATATGTATTATAGAAAATCGTATTTTTACGATTTACGGTTTAGCATTTTGAGGTCTCGGAATAGGTATTTAGTCACGGGAACACTTTTCGGGATGGTTTTAAGTCATTTACGACTTAGTTATAAAGTTTATTTAAAAATTTGAGATTTTTTTTAAAAGTGTATATTTTACGACTTTTACGATAAAACGCGTAAAAATTGACTAGTTTTACGGTTTTGAGGTTTTGGAGGTTTTAGGAGCTGAAATAAATTAAGGAAAATTAAGGTAATGTTATTAATACATATATTAATAACAAAATATAAAAAAACGAAATTAGGGGCATATGGGTCGGTTTGGATGGCTAAAAGAAAAGGGAAAAAGGGAAAAAGGGAAAAAAAGGAAAGTGGGCAATTATACTTGGGCTAGGATTTTTATACTATATAAAGAACACAACACATCATAACAAACGAAATTTTTCTTTCTCCTGGAGGTTTTGAGTCTGCCTTAAGAGAAAAATTAGGGTTACTTCATAATTTTGGGGGTTTTCATAAATTAGAGGTAAATCTTCATAACCCTTTTCAATTTAATGGTTTTAATGATTTCTTAATCATCTTATGATGGATTTAGGTTAGGGTTTAATTTAAAAACAGTAAATTAATGTTATATTAATGGTGTTATAATGATTACAAAAATTAAGGCTTGTAATTAGTGGGATTAGGGTTAATTAATGAGGTTAATTTTGTTAAACCCGTTTTCAAAAACTGTGCAGAATTTTGAGTCAATTGTTTTGATCATATTGGGAGTTATACAAACTCTTATTTTGCGATCCAAGTATCCCTGAAAAGGTAATTGAAGTGGCTTTCCAATGCAAGAAACGAGAACTAAATTGGAGGTCGGAAAGTGGGTCAAAAACAGGTTACAACAGTCGGAGGTCAATACAGTTTTGTAATCAGCCTGTTTTCTTTATAAGTTTTGGGTTGTTTGGGTACTTAGGGTTGCATTGGGATCTTCTCACGAACATGAGAGATGGTTTATATATTGTAGTAAGTATCTGCACTTGGGCTAAGGTTGTGGTTTAGGGTAAGACCCCTTAATTGTAACAATCTTTTAGTATGTTTAAATCAGGAAATCTAGAATGACAAAATTATATATATATATATATAAATATATATAGGGAGGCGTTATTGTGGTATACACTTTTAAAATAGGTTATAATAAGCACACTTATGGACCATTAGATCATTGTTGATAGATCAAGATCATATTTTTAAATAAATGGTTTAATTGTAATAAAAGGATAAACTAGTGGCATTTTATATTATAGCATTAAAGCACTTAAAGGCTCCACCAGTATGTTTTTTATTATCATATATATCTACTAGCAAAACGTACCTGCGTCAAGACATTTTTAACACGCTATTTTTTTCTAGTTTTTTATATACAATAAGCAATACGTATAAAGCACGTGAAGGATCCATCATTGTCCAACTTTTGTTTCACAACAAATGATACATATAGTTAATACAAATATCATTTTTTTAATTATATTTCTTAAAAGTTAAAATGACATATAAAAAATGGCGTGTTCCGATCAATAACACATTGAATTTGTGATACGGATTCTTGAATTTGTGATACATATCCCCTATATTTGGACTTGTTAAAAGTGTTATCCATTGGCACAAATGTATATATGGATACACAAACCAAATGAAACATAATAATTGTTCGATAATAAAATGGACCCGCTAAACCAAATGATGATAGACACCCGAAACACATCGGTAAAAAATAATACGTACAAATATGGACAATTATATGGATCAATAACAATGTATCAATAATATGGACAATTATGGACAATTATATGTATCAATTACAATGTACCAATAATAATGTCACTAAATTATTGTTCAAAAAAAATGTCACTAAATTACGATGGGTGAGATGACATGAAATTATACAGTGCCACTAATACATTAACTCAAAGATAATAAACAGTACTTTACTCAAAATTTAATAAACAAAATCTGTAACCTACTAATTCTATCATTACAATACATGATTTTAATATTTCGATACATGATAAGTTAGATACTAAATTTGGAATATACGTCGATCAAGACAATCACGTAATCCATTAGGTGAATATAAAGAAACTTAAATCGAATAGTGACACAAAAAGCAGTTGTATCATTAATACACGAACATTTGACTAATTTTACACACCTCCGGTTTACTCTTGTCATCCATAGAACCCAGATTCCGGCACCGAAGAGGACCAAGAAAACAAACCAGATCCGAACATGCACTTATGATCCACCTTCTAACTATGCATCATCAGATCTGAAACAAACAACAAAACCATTTATACAAGTGCGACACATATGAACTGATACAAACAAACATTCCATGAAAATCGCGACAATTATGGTTTCATCCAGAATTGCATATACCGATAATAATGGTTGGTAGTTTTTAAACCACGAAAATCATGATAAAAACTTCACCATTAGCGGTTTTAAACGATGTTGAATCTTTATGATCATCGTGACTAGGCATGATGGTCTCTTGGACGACATAATTAGATTAGGAGGAGGAGAAGCGGCTGAATTGTAGTCTCCGACTATCCAATCAACACTACACGTTCAATGTTGTAAACTAGTTTTTGATTTTTTTTGTACGATCTAGAATGAGGAAAGTGGTTTTTATCTTGAATGAAAAAAAATGACTGGTGTTTATTTTTTTAATCAAAACAAATAGAAAGAGTAAATACCTTTTGTACCCTTTTATTTTTATTTACATTTACTGATTTTTGTTTAAACAAAAAGACACTTGTCACTTTGTTATTAGTGCTCATTATAACACATTTTAAAGAGTGACTCACTTGAACGCAAATCAATATATATATATATATATATATATATATATATATAAATATATATATATATATATATATATATATATACATATATATATATATATATATATATATATATATATATATATATATATATATATATATATATATATATATATATATATATATATATATATATATATATATATATATATATATATATATATATATATATATATATATATATATATATATATATATATATATATATATATATATATATATATATATTATATATAATATATATGTATATATATATATATATATATATATATATATATATATATATATATATATATATATATATATATATATATGTATATATATATATATATATATATATATATATATATATATATATATATATATATATATATATATATATATATATTATATATATATATATATATATATATATATATATATATATATATATATATATATATATATATATATATATATATATATATATATATATATATAATATTATATATATATATATATATATATATATATATATATACATATATATATATATATATATATATATATATATATATATATATATATATATATATATATATATATATATATATATATATATATATATATATATATATATATATATATAATATATATATATATATATATATATATATTTATATATATATATATATATATATACTAGCGTCATAACCCGCCCAACGGGCGGGGGTCGCTTTTTTTCTTGTTTCAGAGGGTTTTTTGTTGTGCATTTTTAGTTTTTTGAATTTGTAATTTAGTTTTTAGTATATCTTTGTTATAGTTTACGCTTAAGTAACGTTTATTTGTGGTCAACGTGCGGGGTTTTTTTTTCTTAATATGAAGGAACCATTGACGATGAACCCGTAAACCGGTGAGTCGAACGCGTTGACCCAGTGATCGATCTCATTACCCAGTGACTTGATTGGGTTAACCCGTGGTGAAACCGTAACTTGATATATTGCTATCTTATGATTCTTAAATTTATATTAAAAATAGATATTTTAAAAGATTTAAAATTTAATATGAATTTAAAAAAATATATTTCGAAAATTAATAAAAAAATTTCATGTCTAAACCTCACAAACACGCATTATTGAAAAAAAAAACCTCTACACTCGGATAAACATTAAAAAGAATACCAAATTTAACAAAAATAGCGTTATGTTATTTTCCTATACTGGAATGACATAGGTTTAATAGCAGCAATTGTTATTTTGTGTCTATAAATATATTTTTATCCGACGCAACTTTTTGTGTTTATTTTTGTTATTCCATGACAATTTTTACGTGTCTAAACCTTTACACTCGGATAATTATTGAGCTGCGAAAATTAATCCGAAATTAAGAAAATAAAAAAGTTTGAAACTTAAAAAGAACTAATAAAAATATTTGAAAAATTAAAAATAAAGGGGCTGCTTAGTTGTGGAAAACTTTTCATAATTTTCTGCTTCTAAATTTCTAAAGAAGGAAAGACTTTTCTTTTCTATTGTAGAGTTGAAAATATTGAACACTTGTTTAGATGGTATTTTTTATTTTCTAAAAAAATGAACAACGTTTAGACGAAATCATTTTCAATCATTTTTTTCACGCTTTTTCTAGTTTTTTTACATTTTCATCTGTTTTTTACCGTGTACTTTTTTCTCGTTTTCGTAAGTTCTTTTACGTTTTCATCAGCTTTTTTATGTTTTCATAAGTTTTTATGTTTTCATCAGTATTATTACGTTTTCGTCCGATTTATTAGGGTTTCATCAAGTTTTTTACGTTTTAGCCCGATCTTTTCCGTTTTCGTCCGATTTTTAGGGTCTCGTCAGCGTTTTTACGTTTTCGTCAGCGTTTTTAAGTTTTCGTCAAAATTTTTATGTTTTTATCAGTAATTTTACGTGTTCGTCAGTAATTTTATGTTTTTGTCAGTAATTTTACGTTTCCTCGGTATTTATACGTTTTCGTCAGTATTTTTACGTTTTTGTCAGTATTTTTATATTTTTGTCTGTATTTTTACGTTTTCGTTCGTTTTTTTACGTTTTCATCAGTGTTTTTATGTTTTGCTCAGTTTTTTTGCTCATTTCGGATGAAAACGTAGAAATACTGATGAAAAACGTAAAAACGCTGATGAAACTAAAAAATTAGACTAAAACGTAACGAACGAAAACGTAATAAATAGGACATAACGTAAAAACCCCGACTTAAACGTAATAAATCGGATGAAGACATAAAAAAGCTGAAGAAAACGTAAAAAATCGTAAAAATCGTAAAAAATCGGACGATAACGTAAAAATTAAGACAAAAAAGTAAAAACTCGGACAAAAACGTAAAAATACCGACGAAAATGTAAAAAATTGGAAGAAAAAGTAAAAGATCAGACGAAAACGTAATAATTCGGACGAAGACGTAAATATTTTGACGAAAGCGTAAAAAATTTGACAGAAAAGTAAAAATATTAACGGAAACGTAAAATTAATGAAAACGTAAAAAAACAGAGGAAAACTGACTAAATCGAATAAAAAAATTAAAAATACTAAGGAAAACGTAAATATACTGACGAAAACGTAAACATATTGATGAAAATGTAAACAACACGTAAAAATTGACAAAAACATTAAAAAAGTGAGAAAACGTGAAAAATGAAGAAACGTAAAGAAAACTGACAAAAACATGAGAAACTGTTGAAACGTAATTTTTTTGAAAAAAACGATAAAAAAAGAGACGAAAACTTAAAATAGTGTTAGAAATAGATATGTGAACATGTTTTATTTTTATTTTGGAAAACAAATTGAAAGGGTAATATGGGTTTGCTAGTTTCTATTTAAAATTAGAATATGAAAATTTCATGATTTTTGGAAAATATTAAAAAAAAAGTTGAAATTAGCATATTTTTAAACCGAAAGTTTGAACATAAAAAAAATTTTAAAACTTAAAAAGAAAACTAAAAAAATTATTTTGAAAACTAAAAACAAAAAATAAAGGTATTTAATATTAATGAGTTTAAGGAATACATAAATAATCAAAAACTGCATTTTTTATAAGGAATACATAAATAATCAAAAACTGCGTTTCGAAAACGCAATTTTAAAAATTGCGTTTCGAAAATGCAATTTTCAAAACTGCGTTTCGAAAACGCCGGTTTCAAAACTGCGTTGTTTCGAAAACGCAATTTCCAAAACAGCGTTTCCAAAACGCACTTTCAGAAAAGTTCCAAAACAGCGTTTCTTAAACGCAGTTTCAGAAAAGTGCGATTTCAAATCACAAAAAACATGGAAAATGGAGATTTTCTAGGAATTTCTCAAATCCTATTGGTTTAAAGATGTAACTGGGATATGACTGGATTAAAAAGTGTGGTTTCAAATCATAATTATACCTATATATAATATAAAGATATATATATATATATATATATATATATATATATATATATATATATATATATATATATATATATATATATATATATATATATATATATATATATATATATATATATATATATATATATATATATATATATATATATATATATATATATATATATATATATATATATATATATATATATATATATATATATATATATATATATATATATATATATATATATATATATATATATATCGGGGCCTTAACAGTAGCTTTAAGGTTAGGGCAAGTGGGAGGTGTTATGTTGTTTATAAATTGATGGGTATGCTTAAGTGGACGTTTGACTTAAAGTTTGGAGACCTAAAATTGGGACTATTTTGTGTAAAATATGAACGAGATAGTTATTAAACTTAACCAAGTTAAGGACTTGTTAGGGAAGGGTAATGGGGTGATTAGAGCTTATCCATGAGGTATTTATATGGGAATAGGCTAGATGTCCATCATAGGTTGATGAGCCATCTTAGTGATTGGTTCATGTATTGATTGCGTGTTTTTGGTTTGTTAGCTTGTTGCTAGTACGAGGACTTGTGAAGAAGCAATCAGGTGAATTTCATAGTCCCATGTTTATTATTGATTTTGACTTCCAGATGGGATGGAAGAGACATTGTGTTATGTTGTTTATAAATTGATGCTGTGAATGTATTTAATGTTTGAGATGGACTTGTGTATACATTATGTGATTAACTGCTATGTGATTCTTGTTCGTGTATGATTTGGATGGGAAAGGTACATAGGTGTATGGGCGCCTATGATACCATGGTTGTTGGTAAGGCGTGATGCCTTGGAAATTATGGTTGTTGGTAAGGCGTGATGCCTTGGAAATTATGGTTGTTGGTAAGGCGTGATGCCTTGGTAATTATGGTTGTTGGTAAGGCGTGATGCCTTGGAAATTATTGTTGTTGGTAAGCCGTGATGCCTTGGTAATTGTGGTTGTTGGTAAGGCGTGATGCCTTGGAATTGTGATGATTGATTGAACTTGAATGCTAGTTGTTAATACATAATTGTAGCGCATTGTCCATATGTTGTTTTGTTGATGGTTGTTATTCACAGCTTATAACTGATTTAGCGTTGGAGTCTAAACCTATGACTCTCACCAACTTTATGTTGACGTGTTTTAGTGTCTCTTTCAGGTGTGAATGTGGTTAAGCGTGAGGATAGAAGTGGCTAGACTTGGATGCCTTAGGATTGCATATAGAAGGAGATCCTCGTTCCTTCTTAGTTTACCTTTATGTTTTTTTTATAAGTGATACATGTTGGCACCTATATGTTTGTTTGGTTTATGTTTAATGTTTGTCTTGGGTACGTGGTAGGACTGTTACCTACTTACCTAGACTCCTGCTATGTTGAGATATCGTCATGACCTTTGTGTCGCCATTTATGACATTATAGTTGCATTTTAGTTTTCTTTATAGAGACACTGTTTGTTGTGATGATATCCATACGTCGCGCCCCATGTTCCGCCATGGTGGGGTGTGACAGAATGGTATCAGAGACAATGGTTATAGAGAATTAGGTTGCCTAGTCATCTAGCCTAGTCTATAGCTTAAGGGTCCCTGCATATAGGCGTCATAGGAGTATGTGTGCATTTTATAATAATTGATGTGTTTGAATGTTATTTATTTCGATGTTTTGACTAGTATGAATTGAACCGTAGTATGTTCATACTTAGTCACATGTTATTTTCTTTTAGGGTTTGTGACTAGTGCGGGTTGAACCATAATCGTCCACGCTAGTCACTGTTGTATTTTTCATAAATTGTACATTATAGTACATAATTTAGTACAAGGTAGTTTCTATCTTTTGTCGAGTTATTTTACATACCTGGGGTATGTTATTTTTCTTTTGATGTTTAGGTCATGTTCCCTAAGAATCATGTGGTGATTCGAGTTACTAGGAGTACATGGGTAGGATGGATTTTAAGCTGTTTCCACACTTACGGGCGACATGACTTATAACCGTTTATGTTTTCGTTTGGGATTTAGTCTAGGCTGTTTTATCTAGACTATGGATTTATATATTTCAAGAGTTTTACTATGTTATTTTAATAGATGGAGTTTTGTACTTTATTGTTTATGTGGTTATGAGCTTATGTGAGTAGATGGATTTATGTGTTATATGTTGTATTAATTCTTATAAGTGTCATCATAGGAGGGAGTGCATTGGGGAAAGGGTAATTGTATATGTATGGTGGCCAACATAGTTATACAAGTACCACAACTTCAATGGGTTCTCAAGTATGATTGCACGAAAGAGGGTTAGTACATGCTTGTATATGATGAGATGTAGAATTTGGGTATACATATAATATATGGGTTTATGTAATGGTTGCCTATGATATGGCTTTGGTTCTTTTTGTGTTATATATTTTGGGTTATAGTTGTGTTGTGTGATCATGGGGTCACACGATACGGTTTGGTTTTGGAGGTGGGCTTTATGCCTTGTTGTGGCACGGTGAGATGGTGATTACTCGTATGAAAAAACGAGCGTATAAAGCGATTGATTGACTTGACATGTATGATAACGAGCATTTTTGGGAGATTCAATAGGTATACATATGCGGATGTATATATACTAGTAGATGTTATGTTATGATTTACGGTCGTTCAGTAGTTATTATAACTTGAACGTACCTAGTGCTCTCTTGTGTTTAGACCATTTATTAGAGCTCGAGTTTGGTGAAGTTTCAACGACATTTTGAATCTTTTGAAGTGTGTCTTGTAGCGTATTCTTTGAGTTTCGTATTTCACGTGTACGTTTTGAAATGGTGTTCTTGGTTTTAAGTCTATTGAAATAACTTGAGATTTCTTTTGGAATAATGAAATCTTTTGTGTTGGGTCTTACATTTCTTTTGGTCGGTATATATTGAGAAAAAGGGGGACTTGTAAATCTATTATAGGGTTAGATAGTTGGTTGTATTCGGTAAAATAAGGGTAAGGTGTTGGAGTCGTGTTTGAAACAAGATGTAACATAAGATTTCTTTTAATCAACACTTATTTATTTCAAATTCTAAAAGACTTTCTTTAAAATAAAATGAAGTAAAATTTCTTTCTACTTACATAGTTTATATAATTGGGTTTAACCGATTCACGTCATTTATAATTATTAATACAAGGTTAAATTGAGTTTATGAAGATTTCACATACAATTTTATCTTTCATTAATATAGAACTGTTTTGGTCATAACTTGTTCGTTTTTAGAGCTTTTTGAGTGATTCAAAAGCCAAAATTTATGTACTCGGAACGTACTTTTCAAATATTCAGAAAGTATAGTCATGGGGGGTCAGTATCATGGCCGGAATTATTGTACAAGTGTCGGGTTAAAGGTTGAGTTTGAATAGTAGTTATTTTTATGATTTGGGATGCACGGGATACCTAGTTTTTGAGTTGAGTTTTGAGTTCGTCAAGAGGGTTGTTTGTAGATTGTTTGAGTCACATAGATGTGGGAGGTAATAATAAATTTCCTAAAAAAAGATATATATTCTTTTGGAAATGTCGATCTTTTGCACGGTTTAAATAATATGGCGCGGGGCGTAATATGTTTTGGTTGCCATTGGGTGTTTCTTGGATTATTTTCGTTGTCATGGGTCATTTTGAATTGATACACGTTTTGGGCTGAGTTTTCTTGAGTCTCATGGTTTTTGACTTAATTTAACTGGTGCACGTGAAATGTCGTTAGTTATCCGTTGGTTTGATTCGTTGATCGTATCTGGTGGATTCAGGATGTAGTTTTGGTTTCGTATTGTTTGGGAGCGTTGAAGTAGTCATATGAAAGACTTGGTCGCGCCTACACGCTTAAGTAGGTGACCATGAGAGAACGGTCGGAATACCCTTAGTGGGGAAGAAAGAAGTTCGTAGACGAACTAATGTGGTCATGAGGTCTCTTAGGAGTACCAAGGAGATGAATAGAGATTTGTGGGATACTAACACAAGTAACGCGCCATAGAGAGTGTTGGAAGGGGATACAATACCTCAAAGGTATTTATGATTGTTCGTAGGGTATGTAAGTTTTACGAAAATTTCCTGAAATTTAGTAGGTTTGCCTATTACTGTGAGGTAGAACCATAAATAGAGCAAGTAGGGGAGGTGAGAGGAGTTGTAGTTAGTGCCTTTCCAAGGAAATTGTTGATGGAATGATTCCAAGAACAAGAGTTGATGGAAATTGCAACAGATGCAAGGTAAAAGTTGAGTTGCTTAGTAGTAGATTGGATGTAGAAAGCGTTTGAGTGGTCTGATGAGGGGAAGCATTGGTCTTTTTAAATGCGTGTAGAATTTTGCAAGTAGAACGAGGTAGAAATTTATTTGTATTGCTTCTAGGAGAGGGTGCAAGGAGGACGTAGTTGAAATTGCTAAGGATGTTGTATGAACGCTTTGGGTTTACGGCTATGCATTTGGCTTCGCCAAAGCACTAGCGGTTTTCATGGTGTCAATGAACCAAGTGTGCATGAACGTGTATAAACGAGTTGTCATCGGGAGCATCGACGACATCTTGATCTACTCCAATCTGAGAAGGAGAGTGAGGCTAATTATGTGTTGGTTTTGGAGTGGAATTATACGTGAGATTTTCAAGTGTGAGTTTTAGTATTAAGTCTACCGTGATGAGTAGTTAGAGATGATGGCATATCATGGAACCAGCAAGGGGCGAAGTGAAGAAGGATGAGGAAGCGTTTTGGAGGCTGAAGAGGTGGATTGGATAATGAGCCGATCTTGGCATTATCGGAAGGACTGGATGAATTCGCGGAGCATGAAGATACATGGAGCAAGGATTTGGATGTGTACGAGAATGACAAGAAAGGCGATTACTTATACGTTGCAGCAACTGAAGATTTGGAAGAACTGGATAGACTTAGTTAGTGGAGCTGGATTGTTATACCTGCCTAGAATGCTAGAGGCATTTGGTGTACGAGACGTGGAGAATGATCTGTACGGATCATGAACGTCTCCAACACACATTCAATCATCTTGATTGAACATTTGGCAAAGGTGATGGGTGGAGTTAATTGATGAAATAGAATTGCAAGGCCAAGTACCATCTGGGAAAGGCAAGCATAGTTGATGAGACATGGAATAAGAAGAATGAAGTGAAGCTGAGACGAACTTGAACTATATGGATGACGTATTAGGGTGGTTTGGATGAAGGATGTAGGTTGCACGAGTTGAGTTGTCTAAAGCAAAGAACGCGTCAACATGTATGTTGCGTGGCTTGGACAATCATATGGAGAAGAGGGACGTAGACTAGGAATAGCTTAGAAAGGGCGATGTGAGGACGAAGTTGGTGGAAGGGATACATAATGCGGTGGAGGAATAAGTAAGACGAGAGTTGGGTGATAGTCGATAGACTGACTAATGCATCTCATATTTCAAGAGGAATGAGATGTCACATAGTTGAGAAGTTGGAAGGATTGCGTACGGATGTGATGGAATAGAGGGTGTTGCGTAAAAGTTAGCCTAATATGTATGGAATGCCTTGTGAAGGATTATGGAAAGGGAAATGGCACTGACCTATACTGATTGTTTGGGAGGCTTAGTATTGATAATCGAACAGACTGAAGGGAGTTGATGAACATGATTAGATATGAGTATATCCAGCTAACTGGAAAAAGATAGGCAAGTGAGGTATTTATACAACCTTAGGTGTTACACTAAGGGCATGGGTGATTGATTTAGAGGTAGTTAGGAAACTCGTTAGCGATGGCTGAGTTTTCATATAATGATAGTTATTATACTAGAAGTCGATAAATGTCATTTGAGGCACTATGTGAAAGGATAGGGTGAGATGTCCCCATTGTGGACTAGAATTGGTAAAAGAGGCTACTAATGTGGTTATGGTGTTTATGGACAGAATGAGAGCAACAAGGGATGCTATGTGGAAAAGGAGGAAACCACTAGATTTAATGACAAGGTTATATAGGGAGTTTCACCCATAGTAACGGGCGGTATGTTTTGGTAAAATGGAAGAGTTGATGTAGAGTTTTTTAGGTCCATTTATGATCTTTGGAAAGATCGGACCATTAGTTTATGAGCATAGAATTACCTGGGGGAAATGAGTTGTATACATGATACATTTCATGTATTGAGATTGGTAATGGTTGTTTGAGAATGCATTTTGCATGTACGGTTATTCGGGACTTGTATTAATAAGAGTCTTTGTTTTATCAAAGAGTCATATGTGAGATTTATTTACTGTGAGGTTAAGAGTTTGGCAATGAGTTTAATTATTTTTGGTTTGTATATGTGGTATTTTGAAACTTGAACTAAAGTTCACGTGGAAATGAGAGGAGTTCATTTAGAACAAGTATCCTCGTGTGATTTGTTGTTTGTGTGTTTGATCCTAAGGAGTAAATCTCGGGACGATATTTCTATTAGGAGGGAGTGATGTGACAACCTTGGTTTTGAGGTTCGTCACTTAGTTTTATTTTGTGCTAGTTACGTGTCTTTACGTGTTTATATGCTTATTGGTGTGTATAGATTGTGGTTTAGATATCGTTTCCGGTACGGGGTACCTTGTGAGTGAAACGATGTGAGATGATTTCATGTTCATGAGCTCACATGGTAGTGACTATGAAGTTAAATGGTGTTATTTAGTGGTTTTACGTATACGTATATGTATTATAGAAAATCGTATTTTTACGATTTACGGTTTAGCATTTTGAGGTCTCGGAATAGGTATTTAGTCACGAGAATATTTTTCGGGATGGTTTTAAGTCATTTAGGACTTAGTTATAAAGTTTATTTCAAAATTTGAGATTTTTTTTAAACGTGTATATTTTACGACTTTTACGGTAAAACGCGTAAAAATTGACTAGTTTTACGGTTTTGAGGTTTTGGAGGTTTTAGGAGCTGAAATAAATTAAGGAAAATTAAGGTAATGTTATTAATACATATATTAATAATAAAATATAAAAAAACGAAATTAGGGGCATATGGGTCGGTTTGGACGCCTAAAAGAAAAAGGGAAAAGGGAAAAAAAGGAAAGTGGGCAATTATACTTGGGCTAGGATTTTTATACTATATAAAGAACACAACATATCATAACAAACGAAATTTTTCTTTCTCCTGGAGGTTTTGAGTCGGCCTTAAGAGAAAAATTAGGGTTTCTTCATAATTTTGGGGGTTTTCACAAATTAGAGGTAAATCTTCATAACCCTTTTCAATTTAATGGTTTTAATGATTTCTTAATCATCTTATGATGGATTTAGGTTAGAGTTTAATTTAAAAACAGTAAATTAATTTTATATTAATGGTGTTATAATAATTACAAAAATTAGGGCTTGTAATTAGTGGGACTAGGGTTAATTAATGAGGTTAATTTTGTTAAACCCGTTTTTAAAAACTATGCAGAATTTTGAGTCAATTGTTTTGATCATATTGGGGTCAAAAACAGGTTACAACAGTCGGAGGTCAATACAGTTTTGTAATCAGCCTGTTTTCTTTTTAAGTTTTAGGTTGTTTGGGGTACTTAGGGTTGCATTGGGATCTTCTCACGAACATGAGAGATGTTTTATATATTTTAGTAAGTATCTGCACTTGGGCTAAGGTTGTGGTTTAGGGTAAGACCCCTTAATTGTAACAATCTTTTAGTATGTTTAAAATCAGGAAATCTGGAATGACAAAAGTATATATATATATATCCGGGCCTTAACGGTAGCTTTAAGGTTAGGAAAAGTGGGAGGTGTTAGCTAACATATGTAAGGGTATGAATGTTCCTTTTATAGAAACCATGGGTATGTTTAAGTGGACGTTTGAGTTAAAGTTTGGAGACCTAAAATTGGGACTATTTTGTGTAAAATATGAACGGGATAATTATTAAACTTAACCAAGTTAAGGACTTGTTAGGGAAGGGTAATGGGGTGATTAGAGCTTATCCATGAGGTATTTATATGGGAATAGGCTAGATGTCCATCATAGGTTGATGAGCCATCTTAGTGATTGGTTCATGTATTGATTGCGTGTTTTTGGTTTGTTAGCTTGTTGCTAGAGCGAGGACTTGTGAAGAAGCAATCAGGTGAGTTTCATAGACCCATGTTTATTATTGATTTTGACTTCCAGATGGGATGGAAGAGACACTGTGTTATGTTGTTTATAAATTGATGATGTGAATGTTTTTAAAGTTTGAGATGGACTTGTGTGTACATTATGTGATTAACTCCTATGTGATTCTTGTTCGTGTATGATTTGGATGGGAAAGGTACATAGGTGTATGGGCGCCTATGGTACCATGGTTGTTGGTAAGGCGTGATGCCTTGGAAATTATGGTTGTTTGTAAGGCGTGATGCCTTGGAAATTATGGTTGTTGGTAAGGCGTGATGCCTTGGTAATTATGGTTGTTGGTAAGGCGTGATGCCTTTGAAATTATGGTTGTTGGTAAGGCGTGATGGCTTGGTAATTGTGGTTGTTGGTAAGGCGTGATGCCTTGGAATTGTGATGATTGATTGATCTTGAATGCTAGTTGTTAATACATAATTGTAGCGCATTGTCCATATGTTGTTTTGTTGATAGTTGTTATTCACAGCTTATAACTGATTCAGCATTGGAGTCTAAACCTATGACTCCCAACAACTTTATGTTGACGTGTTTTAGTGTCTCTTTCAGGTGTGAATGTGGTTAAGCGTGAGGATAGAAGTGGCTATACTTGGATGCCTTAGGATTGCATATAGAAGGAGATCCTCGTTCCTTCTTAGTTTACCTTTATGTTTTTTTTGATAAGTGATACATGTTGGCACCTATATGTTTGTTTGGTTTATGTTTAATGTTTGTCTTGGGTAAGTGGTAGGACTGTTACCTACTTACCTAGACTCCTGCTATGTTGAGATATCGTCATGACCTTTGTGTCGCCATTTATGACATTATAGATGCATTTTAGTTTTCTCTATAGAGACATCGTTTGTTGTGATGATATCCATACGTCGCGCCCCATGTTCTGCCATCTGAATTATGCTTGTGTTGTGTGGTCGAGCACATCCGAATTATGCTTGTTCAACCATGGGATTTGATCAAGCTAGTGCTTTTACAGCAACGGAAACTTATGGCTGTAACACCCCACCATGGCGGAATATGGGGCGCGACGTATGGATATCATAACAACAAACGGTGTCTCTATAGAGAAAACTAAAATGCAACTATAATGTCATAAAAAGGTGACACAAATGTCATGACAATATCTCAACCAATGCAGGAGTCTAGGTAAGTAGGTAACAGTCCTACCACTTACCCAAGACAAACAATTAACCAAATCAAAACAACATATAGGTGCCAACAGTATCACTTATTCAAAACACATAAAATAACTAAGAAGGAACGGGGATCTCCTTCTAAATGCAAACCTAATGCACCCAAATCTAGCCACTTCTATCCTCAAGCTTAACCACATTCTCACCTGAAAGAGACACTAAAACACGTCAACATAATGTTGGTGAGAGTCATAGGTTTAGACTCAAACGCCAAAATCATACCATAAGTTGTAAGTAACAACCAAAAGTTAAAAACATATGGACAATGTGATACTAATATGCATTAACAAACTAACATTCAAGATTTAACTAATCAAACCAAAACTCAGGCTCCCAGCCATACCAAACACCATACTCCCATAGGCATCCAAACACCTATGAACCATATCCCAATCTAAGGTTCCCAGCCTTACCAAACACCATGGTCCCATAGATGCTCACACATCTATGTACCTCCCCAAGGCCCCGCCTTGTCAACAACCCCTTGGTACCAAGTCAAAAACATAAACAATCAAGAATTCAACTAGCAGTTAATCACATAAGTATACACACATAAGTCCATTACCAACGCCAAACATTCACAGCATAATTTATAAATAACAACACAGTGTCTCTTCCATCCCATCTGGAAGTCAAAATCATTAAAAGACATGGGACTATGAAACTCACCTGATTGAGCTTCTCCAAAAGTCCTCGCACTAGCAACAAGCTAACAAACCAAAAACACATAATCAAAACATGAACCAATCACTAAGATGGCTCATCAACCTATGATGGACATCTAACCTTCTTCCATATATATACCTCATATATATGCTCTAAGCATCCCATTACACCCCTCTATAAAGCCCTTAACTCGTTTTACTTCATAACACATCCCGTTAACATTTTATCAAAAAAGTCCCAGTTTTAGGTCTCCAAACTATAAGCCAAACACCCACCTAGATACAACCATGATCTCTGTAAAGGGAATATTTATACCCTTACATATGTTAGCTAACACCTCCCACTTGCCCCAACCTTAAAACTACTGCTAAGGCCCTGATATATATATATACTTTCGTCATTCCAGATTTACAGATTTTAAACATACAAAAAGTTTGTTATGATTAGGGGGTCTTACCCTAAACCACAACCTTAGCCCAAGTGCAGATACTTATTATAATATATAAACCATCTTTTTTTTTATTATTACCTCCCACATCTATGTGACTCAAACCATCTACAAACAACCTTCTAGGCGATCTCAAAACTCAACCCAAAGACTAGGTATCCCGTGCACCCCAAATAAAAATAAACTACTATTCAAAACTTAACCTTGAACCCGACACTTGTACAACAATTCCGACCAATCCACTGACCTTCCATGACTATACTTTCTGAATATTTGAAAAGTACATTCCGAGTACATAATTTTTGGCTTTTGAATCACTCAAAAAGCTCTAAAAACGAACAAGTTATGACCAGAACAGTTTTATATTAATGAAAGATAAAATTGTATGTGAAATCTTCATAAACTCAATTTAACCTTGTATTGATAATTATAAATGACGTGAATCGGTTAAACCCAATTATATAAATTATGTAAGTAGAAAGAAATTTCACTTCGCTTAATTTAAAGAAAGTCTTTTAGAATTTGAAATAAATAAGTGTTGATTAAAAGAAATCTTATGTTACATCTTGTTTCAAACACGCCTCCAACAACTTACCCTTATTTTATCGAATACAACCAACTATCTAATCCTATAATAGATTTCCAAGTCCCCGTTTTTCTCAATATATACCGACCAAACGAAATGTAAGACCCAACACAAAAGACTTCATTATCTCAAAAGAAATCCCAAGTTATTTCAAGAACACCATTTTAAAACGTACACGTGAAATACGAAACTCAAAGAATAAGCTACCAGACACACTTCAAAAGATTCAAAACGTCGTTGAAACTCCCCCAAACTCGAGCTCTAATAAATTATTTAAACACAAGAGAGTACTAGGTACGTTCAAGTTATAATAACTACTGAACGACCGTAAATCATAACATAACATCTATTAGTATATATACATCCGCATATGTATACCTATCGAATCTCCCAAACATACTCGTTATCATACACGTAAGTCAATCAATCGCTTTATACGCTCGTTTTTCCATACGAGTAATCACCATCTCACCGTGCCACAACAAGGCATAAAGCCCACCTCCAAAACCAAACCATATCGTGTGACCCCATAATCACACAACACAACTATGACCCAAAACATATAACACAAAAGAAAAATAGCCTTATCATAGGCAGCCATTACATAAACCCATATATTATACGTATACCAAAATTATCTCATCATATACAAGCATGTACTAACCCTCTTTCATGCAATCATACTTGAGATCCCATTGAAGTTGTGGTACTTGTATAACTATGTTGGCCACCATACTTATACAATTACCCTTTCCCCAATGCACTCCCTCCTATGATGACACTTATAAGAATCAATACAACACATAACACATAAATCAATCAACTCACCTAAGCACATAACCACATAAACAATAAGGTCCAAAACTCCATCTATTAAAATAACATAATAAAACTCTTGGAATACAGAAATCCATAGTCTAGCTAAAACAACCTAGACTAAATCCAAAACGAAAACATAATCAGTTATAAGTCATGTCGCCCGTAAGAGTGGAAACAGCTTAAAACCCTTCATATCCACCTACTCCTAATAACTCGAACCACCACATGATTCTTAGGAAACATGACTTAAACATCAAAAGAAAATAATATCTCTCGGGTACATAAAATAACCCAACAAAAGATAGAAACTACCATGTACCAAATTATGTACTATAATGTACAACTTAAGCAAAATACGACAATGACTAGCGTGAATGATTATGGTTCAACCCGCACTAGTCACAACCCGAAAAGAAAATAACATGTGGCTAAGTATGAACTTAATATGGTTCAATTCATACTAGTCAAAACATCACAATAAATAACATCCAAACACATCAATTTATGTAAAATGCACACATACTCCTATGACGCCTATATGTAGGGACCCTTAAGCTATAGACTAGGCTACACGACTAGGCAACCTAATTCTCTATAACCATTGTCTCTGATACCATTCTGTAACACCCCACCATGGCGGAATATTGGGCGCGACGTATGGATATCATCACAACAAACGGTGTCTCTATAGAGAAAACTAAAATGCAACTATAATGTCATAAAAAGGTGACACAAATGTCATGACAATATCTCAACCAATACATGAGTCTAGGTAAGTAGGTAATAGTCCTACCACTTACCCAAGACAAACAATTAACAAAATCAAAACAACATATAGGTGCCAACAGTATCACTTATTCAAAACACATAAAATAACTAAGAAGGAACGGGGATCTCCTTCTAGATGCAATCCTAATGCAGCCAAATCTAGCCACTTTTATCCTCAAGCTTAACCACATTCTCACCTGAAAGAGACACTAAAACACGTCAACATAATGTTGGTGAGAGTCATAGGTTTAGACTCAAACGCCAAAATCATACCATAAGCTGTGAGTAACAACCAAAAGTTAAAAACATATGGACAATGTGATACTAATATGCATTAACAAACTAACATTCAAGATTTAACTAATCAAACCAAAACTCAGGCTCCCAGCCATACCAAACACCATACTCTCATAGGCATCCAAACACCTATGAACCATATCCCAATCTAAGGCTCCCAGCCTTACCAAACACCATGGTCCCATGGATGCTCACACATCTATGTACCTCCCCAAGGCCCCGCCTTGTCAACAACCCCTTGGTACCAAGTCAAAAACATAAACAATCAAGAATTCAACTAGCAGTTAATCACATAAGTATGCACACATAAGTCCATTACCAACGCCAAACATTCACAGCATAATTTATAAATAACAACACAGTATCTCTTCCATCCCATCTGGAAGTCAAAATCATTAAAAGACATGGGACTATGAAACTCACCTGATTGAGCTTCTCCAAAAGTTCTCGCACTAGCAACAAGCTAACAAACCAAAAACACATAATCAAAACATGAACCAATCACTAAGATGCCTCATCAACCTATGATGGACATCTAACCTTCTCCCATATGTATACCTCATATATATGCTCTAAGCATCCCATTACACCCCTCTATAAAGCCCTTAACTCGTTTTACTTCATAACACATCCCGTTAACATTTTATCAAAAACAGTCCCAGTTTTAGGTCTCCAAACTATAAGCCAAACACCCACCTAGACACACCCATGATCTCTGTAAAGTGAATATTTATACCCTTAAATATGTATATATACTTTCGTCATTCCAGATTTACTGATTTTAAACATACAAAAAGTTTGTTATGATTAGGGGGTCTTACCCTAAACCAAAACCTTAGCCCAAGTGCAGATACTTACTATAATATATAAACCATATCTCATGTTCGTTAGAAGATCCCAATGCAAACCTAAGTACCCCAAACAACCCAAAACTTAAAAAGAAAACAGGCTGACTTCAAATCTGTTTTGACATACGACTGTTATAACCTGTTTTTGACCCACTTCCCGACTTCCAATTTAGTTCTCGTTTCTTGCATTGGAAAGCCACTTCAATTACCTTTTCACGGATACTTGGATCGCAAAATAAGAGTTTGTAGAACTCCCAATATGATCAAAACAATTGACTCAAAATTCTGCCCAGTTTTTAAAAACGGGTTTAGCTAAATTAACCTCATTAATTAACCCTAATCCCACTAATTACAAGCCCTAATTTATGTAATCATTATAACATCATTATTATAACATTAATATATTGTTTTTAAATTAAACCATAACCTAAATCTATCATAAGATGATTAAAGAAAACGTTAAAACAATTAAATTGAAAAGGGATTTGAAGATTTACCTTTGATTTATGAAAACCCCCAAATTTTATGAAGAACCCTAAGTTTTTTGTTAAACCCACGAATTTCTTGTCTCCAGGAGAAAATAATGAATGTTTTTGTTAGTATAAAACATTATATAGGAAGTGGTAACCCATTCCTAGCCCAACCCAAAAACCCCTTTCTTTTTTTTCCTTTTTTTCTTTGTTTTCCTGCGTCCAAAACCGGCTACCCTCCCCTAATTTCGTTTTTTTTTCTTTTTAGTATTAATATATGTATTAATAATATTACCTTAATTTTCCTTAATTTATTTCAGCTCCTAAAGCTTCCAAAACCTCAAAACCGTAAAACTAGTCAGATTTACGCGTTTTACCGTAAAAGACGTAAAATATACACTTTTATAAAAAATCTCATATTTTGAAATAAACTTTATAACTAAGTCCTAAATTACTTAAAACCATCCCCAAAAATATCCATATGACTAATTACCTCATCCGAGACCTCTAAATGTTAAACCGTAAATCGTAAAAAATACGATTTTTTATAATACAAATACGTATACGTAAAACCACTAAATAAAACAATCTCACTTCATAGTCACTACCATGTGAACTCATGAACATGAAATCATAACACATCGTTTCACTCACAATGTACCCCGTACCGGAAACGATATCCAAACCACAATCTATACACACCAATAAGCACATAAACACGTAAAGACACGTAACTAGCACAAAATAAAACTAAGTGACGAACCTCAAAACCAGGGTTGTCACATCACTCCCTCCTAATAGAAATCTCGTCCCGAGATTTACTCCTCAGGATCAAACACACAAACAACAAATCACATGAGGATACTTGTTCTAAACGAACTCCTCTCATTTCCACGTGAACTTTAGTTCAAGTTTCCAAATACCACATATACAAACCAAAAATAATTAAACTCATTGCCAAACTCTTGACCTCACAGTCAATAAATCTCACAGATGACTCTTTGATAAAACAAAGACTCTTATTAACACAAGTCCCGAATAACCGTACATGCAAAATGCATTCTGAAACAACCTTTACCAATCTCAATACATGAAATGTATCATGTATACAACTCATTTCCCCCAGGTAATTCTATGCTCATAAGCTAATGGTCCGATCTTTCCAAAGATCATAAATGGACCTACAATACTCACAATCAACTCTTCCATTTTACCAAAACATACCACCCGTTACTCTGGGTGAAACTCCCTACATAACCTCGTCACTAAATCTAGTAGTTTCCTCCTTTTCTACATAGCATCCCTTGTTTCTCTCATTCTGTCCACAAACACCATTACCACATTAATAGCCTCTTTTACCAATTCTAGTCCACAATGGGGACAACTTATCCTATCCTTTCATATAGTGCCTCAAATGGCATTTATTGACTTCTAGTATGATAATCATCATTATATGAAAACTCAGCCATCGCTAATGAGTTTCCTAACTCCCTCTAAATCAATCACTCATGCCCTCAGTGTAACCCCTAAGGTTGTATAAATATCTCACTTGCCTATCCTTTTCCCGGTTAGCTGGATATACTCATATCCAATCATGTTCATCAACTCCCTTTAGTCTGTACCCCAAACTACTTAAAAATTCCAATTTCCTTACTAAGTGACCTATGACGGTCTTTCACATAGCCATTAGTTCTTCCAATCCAAATCAACTTATGATCTATAAACATCATCAATAGGACGGTTATCTTGGTTAGACCAAGCCCTTCGTCCCTATGGCATATCACACCTATATCTCCTCATCCATTCGGTTATCGATACTAAGCCTCCAAAACAATCAGTATAGGTCAGTGCCATTTCCTTTTCCACACTACGACAGTATTAGCCTGCGTTGTGCTTCATTCTACTCATTAAGCTCTACCAAAGTTTTACCTCCGGTTCCTACCTCGACCTATTCCATTCATGCTTCGCTTCTATACACACTTCCTTCTTTCTTCCTCAACTCCTACCATACATCACAATGTGATGCTTCCCATCGTCTCTTCCCTGGCTATAATCCTTCATAAGGCATTCCATACATATTAGGCTATCTTTTACGCAAAACCCTCTATTCCATCACATCCGTACGCAATCCTTCCAACTTCTCAACAACGTGACTTCTCATTCCTCTTGAAATATGAGATGAATTAGTCAGTCTATCCACTATCACCCAACTCTCATCGTACTTAATCCTCCACCGCATTATGTATCCCTTCCACCAACTTCGTCCTTACATCGCCCTTTCTAAGCTACTCCTATCTATGTAGGAAGTATAGTCTACGTCCCTTTCCTCCCTACGATTGTCCAAGCCACGCAACATACACGTTGACGCGTTCTCTGCTTTAGACAACTCAACTCGTGCAACCTATATCCTTTATCCAAACCGCCCTAATACGTCATCCCTATAGTTCAAGTTCGTCTCAGTTTCACCTCATCCTTCTTATTCCATGCCTCATCGACCATGCTTGCCTTTCCCAGATGGTACTTGGCCTTGCAATTTTCTTTCATCAATTAACATCACCCATCACCTTTGCCAAAATTTCAATCAAGATGATTGAATATATGTTGGAGACGTTCATGATCCGTATAGATCATTCTCCACGTCTCGTACACCAAATGCCTATAGCATTCTAGACAGATCTAACAGTCCAGCTCCACTAACTAAGTCTATCCAGTTCTTCCAAATCTTCAGTTCCTGCAACGTATAAGCGATCGCCTTTCTTTGTCATCCTCGTACGCGTCCAAATCCTTGCTCCACGTATCGTCATGCCTCGCGAATTCATCCAGTCCACTTCTTCAGCCTCCAAAATGCTTCCTCATCCTTCTTCACTTCGCCCCTTGTTGGTTCCATGATATGTCATCATCTCTAACTACTCATCATGGTAGACTTAATACTAAAACTCACACTTGAAAATCTCACGTATATTCCACTCCAAAACCAACACATACTTCACCTCACTCTCCTTCTCAGATTTGAGTAGATCAAGATGTCGTCGATACTCCCGATGACAACTCGTTTATACACGTTCATGCACACTTGGTTTATTGACACCATGAAAACCGCTAGTGCTTTGGCGAAGACAAATTCATAACCGTAAACCCAAAGCGTTCATGCAACATCCTTAGCAGTTTCAACTATGTCCTCCTTGCACCCTCTCTTAGCGGCAATACGAATAAATTCCTACCTCATTCTACTTGCAAAATTCTACACGCATTTTAAAAGACCAATGCTTCCTCTCATCAGACCACTCAACCGCTTTCCACATCCAATCTACTACTAAGCAACTCAACTTTTACCTTGCATCCGTTGCAATTTCCATCAACTCTTGTTCTTGAAATCATTCCATCAACAATTTCCTTGGAAACGCACTAACTGCAACTCCTCTCACTTCTCCTACTTGCTTTATTCATGGTTCTATCTCAAAATAATAGGCAAACCTACTAATTTCAGGAAATTTTCAGAAAACATACATGCCTTACGAACAATATCCCCTTCCAATACTTTCTATGGCACGTTACTTGTGCCAATATCCATACATTACAAAAATCTCTATTCATCTCCCTTGGCACTCCTAATAGACCTCATGACCACATTAGTTCGTCTACGAACCTCTTTCCTCCCCACTAAGGGTATTCCGACCGTTCTCTCATGGTCACCTACTTAAGCGTGTAGGCGCGACCAAGTCTTTCATATGACTAGCTCAACGCTCCCGAACAATACGAAACCAAAACTACATCCTGAATCCATAAGATACGATCAACGAATCAAACCAACTGATAACAAACGGCATTTCACATGCACCAGTTAAAACAAGTCAAAAACCATGATACTCAAAAGAAAACTCAAACCCAAAACATGTATCAATTCAAAATGACCCATGACAAGGAAAAATAATCCAAGAAACACCCAATGGCAACCAAAACATATTACACCCCATGACATATTATTTAAATTGTGCAAAAGATCGACTTTTCCAAAAGAATATATATCTTTTTTTTATTATTACCTCCCACATCTATGTGACTCAAACCATCTACAAAGAACCTTCTAGGTGATCTCAAAACTCAACCCAAAGACTAGGTATCCCGTGCACCCCAAATAAAAATAAACTACTATTCAAAACTCAACCTTGAACCCGACACTTGTACAACAATTCCGACCAATCCACTGACCTTCCATGACTATACTTTCTGAATATTTGAAAAGTACATTTCGATTACATAATTTTTGGCTTTTGAATCACTCAAAAAGCTCTAAAAACGAACAAGTTATGACCAGAACAGTTTTATATTAATGAAAGATAAAATTGTATGTGAAATTTTCATAAACTCAATTTAACCTTGTATTGATAATTATAAATGACGTGAATCGGTTAAACCCAATTATATAAATTATGTAAGTAGAAAGAAATTTTACTTCGCTTTATTTTAAATAAAGTCTTTTAGAATTTGAAATAAATAAGTGTTGATTAAAAGAAATCTTATGTTACATCTTGTTTCAAACACGCCTCCAACACCTTACCCTTATTTTACCGAATACAACCAACTATCTAACCCTATAATAGATTTCCAAGTCCCCCCTTTTTCTCAATAAATACCGACCAAAAGAAATGTAAGACCCAACACAAAAGACTTCATTATCTCTAAAGAAATCCCAAGTTATTTCAAGAACACCATTTTAAAACGTACACGTGAAATACGAAACTCAAATAATACGCTACCAGACACACTTCAAAAGATTCAAAACGTCGTTGAAACTCCCCAAACTCGAGCTCTAATAAATTGTTTAAACACAAGAGAGTACTAGGTATGTTCAAGTTATAATAACTACTGAACGACCATAAATCATAACATAACATCTATTAGTATATATACATCCGCATATCTATACCTATCTAATCTCCCAAACATACTCGTAATCATACACGTAAGTAAATCAATCGCTTTATACGCTCGTTTTTCCATATGAGTAATCACCATCTCACCGTGCCAGAACAAGGCATAAAGCCCACCTCCAAAACCAAACCATATCGTGTGACCCCATAATCACACAACACAACTATGACCCAAAACATATAAGACAAAAGAACAATAGCCATATCATAGGCAGCCATTACATAAACCCATATATTATACGTATACCCAAATTCTACATCTCATCATATACAAGCATGTACTAACCCTCTTTCATGCAATCATACTTGAGAACCCATTGAAGTTGTGGTACTTGTATAACTATGTTGGCCACCATACTTATACAATTACCCTTTCCCCAATGCACTCCCTCCTATGATGACAATTATAAGAATCAATACAACACATAACACATAAATCCATCAACTCACCTAAGCACATAACCACATAAACAATAAGGTCCAAAACTCCATCTATTAAAATAACATAATAAAACTCTTGGAATACAGAAATCCATAGTCTAGCTAAAACAGCCTAGACTAAATCCAAAACGAAAACATAATCAGTTATAAGTCATGTCACCCGTAAGAGTGGAAACAGCTTAAAACCCTTCATATCCACCTACTCCTAATAACTCGAACCACCACATGATTCTTAGGGAACATGACTTAAACATCAAAAGAAAATAATATCTCTCGGGTACATAAAATAACCCAACAAAAGATAGAAACTACCATGTACCAAATTATGTACTATAATGTACAATTTAAGCAAAATACGACAATGACTAGCGTGGATGATTATGGTTCAACCCGCACTAGTCACAACCCGAAAAGAAAATAACATGTGGCTAAGTATGAACTTACTATGATTCAATTTATACTAGTCGAAACATCGCAATAAATAACATCCAAACACATCAATTTATGTAAAATGCACACATACTCCTATGACGCCTATATACAGGGACCCTTAAGCTATAGACTAGGCTACACGACTAGGCAACCTAATTCTCTATAACCATTGTCTCTGATACCATTCTGTAACACCCCACCATGGCGGAATATGGGGCGCGACGTATGGATATCATCACAACAAACGATGTCTCTATAGAGAAAACTAAAATGTAACTATAATGTCATAAAAAGGTGACAAAAATGCCATGACAATATCTCAACCAATGCAGGAGTCTAGGTAAGTAGGTAACAGTCCTACCACTTACCCAAGACAATCAATTAACAAAATCAAAACAACATATAGGTGCAAACAGTATCACTTATTCAAAACACATAAAATAACTAAGAAGGAATGGGGATCTCCTTTTAGATGCAATCCTAATGCACCTAAATCTAGCCACTTTTATCCTCAAGCTTAACCACATTCTCACCTGAAAGAGACACTAAAACACGTCAACATAATGTTGGTGAGAGTCATATGTTTAGACTCAAACGCCAAAATCATACCATAAGCTGTGAGTAACAACCAAAAGTTAAAAACATATAGACAATGTGATACTAATATGCATTAACAAACTAACATTCAAGATTTAACTAATCAAACCAAAACTCAGGCTCCCAGCCATACCAAACACCATACTCTCATAGGCATCCAAACACCTATGAACCATATCCCAATCCAAGGCTCCCAGTCTTACCAAACACCATGGTCCCATAGATGCTCACACATCTATGTACCTCTCCAAGGCCCCGCCTTGTCAACAACCCCTTGGTACCAAGTCAAAAACATAAACAATCAAGAATTCAACTAGCAGTTAATCACATAAGTCCATTACCAACGCCAAACATTCACAGCATCATTTATAAATAACAACGCAGTATCTCTTCCATCTCATCTGGAAGTCAAAATCATTAAAAGACATGGGACTATGAAACTCACCTGATTGAGCTTCTCCAAAAGTCCTCGCACTAGCAACAAGCTAACAAACCAAAAACACATAATCAAAACATGAACCAATCACTAAGATGGCTCATCAACCTATGATGGACATCTAACCTTCTCCCATATATATACCTCATATATATGCTCTAAGCATCCCATTACACACCTCTATAAATCCCTTAACTCGTTTTACTTCATAACACATCCCGTTAACATTTTATCAAAAACAGTCCCAATTTTAGGTCTCCAAACTATAAGCCAAACACCCACCTAGACACACCCATGATCTCTGTAAAGGGAATATTTATACCGTTACATATGTTAGCTAACACCTCCCACTTGCCCCAACCTTAAAGCTACTGCTAAGGCCTTAATATATATACATACATATATATATATATATATATATATATATATATATATATATATATATATATATATATAGATATATATATATATATATATATATATATATATATATATATATATATATATATATATATATATATATATATATATATATATATATATATATATATATATATATATATATATATATATATATATATATATATATATATATATATATATATATATATATATATATATATATATATATATATATATATATATATATATATATACTTTCGTCATTCTAGATTTACTTATTTTAAACATACAAAAAGTTTGTTATGATTAGGGGGTCTTACCCTAAACCACAACCTTAGCCCAAGTTCAGATACTTACTATAATATATAAACCATCTCTCATGTTCGTTAGAAGATCCCAATGCAACCCTAAATACCCCAAACAACCCAAAACTTAAAAAGAAAACAGGCTGACTTCAAATCTGTTTTGACCTCCGACTGTTGTAACCTGTTTTTGACCCACTTCCCGACCTCTAATTTAGTTCTCGTTTCTTGCATTGGAAAACCACTTCAATTACCTTTTCAGGGATACTTGGATCGCAAAATAAGAGTTAGTAGAACTCCCAATATGATCAAAACAATTGACTCAAATCTGCCCAGTTTTTAAAAACGGGTTTAGCTAAATTAACCTCATTAATTAACCCTAATCCCACTAATTACAAGCCCTAATTTATGTAATCATTATAACATCATTATTATACCATTAATATAGTGTTTTTAAATTAAACCATAACCTAAATCCATCATAAGATGATTAAAGAAAACATTAAAACAATTAAATTGAAAAGGGATTTGAAGATTTACCTTTGATTTATGAAAACCCCCAAATTTTATGAAGAACCCTAATTTTTTTTGTTAAACCCACGAATTTCTTGTGTCCAGGAGAAAATAATGAATGTTTTTGTTAGTATAAAACATTATATAGGAAGTGGTAACCCATTCCTAGCCCAACCCAAAAACCCCTTTCCTTTTTTTCCTTTTTTTCTTTCTTTTCCTGCGTCCAAAACCGACTACCCTCCCCTAATTTCGTTTTTTTTCTTTTTATTATTAATATATGTATTAATAATATTACCTTAATTTTCCTTAATTTATTTCAGCTCCTAAAGCTTCCAAAACCTCAAAATCGTAAAACTAGTCAGATTTATGCGTTTTACCGTAAAAGACGTAAAATATACACTTTTATAAAAAATCTCAAATTTTGAAATAAACTTTATAACTAAGTCCTAAATGACTTAAAACCATCCCGAAAATATCCATATAACTAACTACCTCATCCGAGACCTCTAAATGTTAAACCATAAATCGTAAAAAATACGATTTTCTAAAATACATATACGTATACGTAAAACCACTAAATAACACCATCTCACTTCATAGTCACTACCATGTGAACTCATGAACATGAATCATCACACATCGTTTCACTCACAAGGTACCCCGTACCGGAACGATATCCAAACCACAATCTATACACACCAATAAGCACATAAACACGTAAAGACACGTAACTAGCACAAAATAAAACTAAGTGACGAACCTCAAAACCAGGGTTGTCACAATGGCCCTAATGGTTAAGCTCCTCGTCATAATCATGTTGCTCCACCGGGTCTTCCACCGGTTCAAAATAGATACAACAATGGAAACAATGGGAATAATTTTAACCGTGGTAACCAAGGTAATTTTAATCAAGGAAATGGATTTCATGGCAATCAAAACAATCAAGGATTTCAAAACAATAATCAAAATGATTTGTCAAGCTATATCAAAACAAATGAGGCAAATTTGAAAGCTTTTCAAAATAATCTTCAAGGACAAATGAACACATTGAAACTCGATTTTCAAAATACGATTAAGGGGCAAAATAACAAGATTGAGCTTAATCAAACTCGTTTAGAGAAAAACCAAAACCGTATTGAGGGACATAAAGCTAAATTTGAGAACAAAATACTTTTGTTGTTTGAAGCAATAATGAACAAACCCTCCTCTTCTTCGAGTGGCTTACCTAGCAACACCATTCCAAACCCGAAGGGTGAGATGAAAGCTATTACCACACGTAGTGGGAAGGCTTTAGACGGAGCTTTGCTTCCACATGTTAGTACCTCTCCGGTGAGGGAAGTGGAGCAAGAACCCGAGGTGGTTAAGGAAAAGGAAATTCCTAAGCCACCAAAGGTAGACCATTTGCCTATTCCGGAACCCGAGCTTCCGAAGACTAAATCCACACTACCTTACCCATCGAGACTTAACCAACAAAATCATCACGAAACAAGTAATAATCAAATGTCAAGGTTTTTGGAAATGTTTAGACAAGTGTATTTTAATGTGAGTTTCGCGGATGCATTGCTTTACATGCCTAAGTTTGCTTCAACGATCAAGAAGTTGATGAACGACAAAGGGAAATTGATTGAAGTGTCTACATCTTTAGATGCTAATTGTTCTGCGGTTCTTACACAAAAGCTTCCCGAAAAGCTTGGAGACCCGGTAAAGTTTCTTATACCATGTGATTTCCCTAATATGGAAGAATGCTTAGCATTAGCCGATCTTGGTGCTAGCATTAACTTGATGCCTCTTTTCGTGTGGAAAAGGTTATCACTTCCCGAGCTTACACCTACTAAGATGACTCTTGAGCTAGCGGACCGATCGGTTGCAATTCCAAAGGGAATAGCCGAGGATGTGTTTGTCAAAGTAGGGAAACTCGTCTTTCCAATGGATTTTATGGTTGTCGATTATCCAGAAGATTCTCGAATACCTCTTATTTTGGGAAGACCGTTTTTATGAACGGCTAGTGCTTTAGTTGATATGAAAGCGAGGAAATTGACTTTACGTGTTGATGATGAATATATCACGTTTGATATTGGGCATATCTCGAGATATTCTTCCAAGTACTACGAGGAAACAATCAATCAAATCGATTATCTCTTTAGCTACACCTCCACTCACTCCATTTGAGGGAGGAGACTTCGTTCTAGAAGAGCTCGAGGATAATGTTCGTTCAAAGATCGATAAGGAAATTGATGATTACCTTAGTACACCATTCGATGTTAGTGAGTTTGATAATGGAAATTTTTATCCGGAGGGATATATTGCTTTAATTGAAAAATTGTTGAATATGGACCCGTTTTCACTCCCTCTTATGGACTTAAAAGTTGTAAACAAAAATGAAAAAAAGTGAAAACTTCTCTTGAAGAAGTACCCGAACTAGAGCTTAAGGATCTTCCCACTCATTTGGAGTATGCTTTTCTTGAGGGAACGGATAAATTACCAGTGATTATTGCTAAAGGATTGAAAGACAATGAAAAGGAGGAACTTATTTTAGGTGTTAAAGAAACATAAACGGGCCATTGCATTGAAAATATCCGACATCAAGGGTATTGACCAAAAATTTTGTACTCATAAAATTTTGATGGAGGAAGATTATAAACCCGCTATCAAAAATCAAAGAAGGGTTAATCCAAAGATTCATGAGGTGATCAAAAAGGAATTTATGAAACTTCTAGACGCCGGAATGATCTACCCTATCTTCGATTGCCCATGGGTTAGCCTCGTACATTTGTTCCAAAGAAAGGAGCAATGACGGTCGTTACTAATGAGGATAATGAATTGATTCCTACTAGACTCGTGACCGGATGGCATGTTTGTATTGATTACAGAAAGCTTAATGATGCCACTAGGAATGATCATTTTCCATTACCTTTTATGGATCAAATGTTAGAGAGACTAGCGTGAAATGAATTCTATTGCTTTTTGGATGGATTTTTTGGCTATTTCCAAATTCCTATAGACCCTCGTGATCAAGAAAAAACCACATTCACTTGTCCTTATGGAACATTTGCTTATCTTAGAATGCCTTTTGGGTTATGCAATGCTCTAGGGATGTTCTAAAGGTGTATGATGGCCATTTTTCATGATATGTTTGAGAAAACCATGGAAGTCTTCATGGATGATTTGTCGGTTTTTGGGGAGTATTTTGCTTTATGTCTCTCTAACTTGGAACGAATGTTACAACGTTGTGAGGAAACAAATCTCGTGCTTAACTATGAAAAAGGCCATTTCATGTACAAAGAAGGCATTGTTATAGGACATAAGATCTCTAAGGCCGGTATTGAGATAGATAGGGTCAAAATCGACGTGATTTCCAAATTGCCTCCACCCACCACCGTTAAGGGAGTTAGCAGTTTTCTCGGCCATGCCGGCTTCTATATAAGTTTTATCCAAGACTTCTCTAAGATAGCTCGGCCTATGACCCATCTTTTGGAAAAAGAGACTCCATTCTTCTTTTCGGATGAGTGCATCAAAGCCTTTGAGATGCTTAAAAAGAAATTAACTAAATCACCAATTCTAGTTGCCCCTCATTGGGATCTACCTTTTGAAATAATGTGTGATGCTGGTGATTATGCGGTAGGTGCGGGTTTGGGGAAACGTAAGACCAAACATTTCTTGCCTATACACTATGCAAGTAAGACTATGACGGATGCGCATACTAAGTATACTACTACGGAAAAGGAGTTACTTGCCATTGTATATGCTTTCGAAAAGTTTAGACCATACCTCGTCTTGTCTAAAACCATAGTGTATACGGACCACTCGACTATCAAATATCTTCTTAATAAACAAGATGCAAAGCCGAGATTGCTCCGGTGGATTCTCCTCCATCAAGAATTTAATGTCAAAATTCTTGACAAAAAAGGAGCCGAGAATCTCGCGACCGATCATCTATCTAGACTTGAGAATCCTCACCAAAGCGATCGAGAGAACAAGGAAATTAATGAAACATTTCCTCTTGAGACGCTTGGTATGATCACTTTTCGTGGTGATGATAGTACCCCATTGTTTACGAACATCGCAAATTACCATGCGGGGAAGTTCGTGATTGAGGGTATGTCGTCCCAACAAAAACGGAAATTTTTCAAGGACATATCTTAATATTTTTGGGACGACCCCTATTTGTTTCGAGTGTGCGTGGATCAAGTGATTCGTAGGTGTGTGTTTGGCAAAGAAGCTAAAGATATTCTTAAATCTTTTCATGAAGGACCCACCGAGGGACATCATGGTGCCAACTCCACCGCGAGAAAAGTCTTTGATGCCGATTTCTTTTGGCCTTCCATATATCAAGATTCCCAATACTTGATCAAGACTTGTGATGCTTCTCAACGTCAAGGAATGAATTCACAAAGGGATGAAATTCCGCAAAACATAATACAAGTTTGTGAAATCTTTGACGTATGGGGAATCAATTTTAGGGGGACATTTCCATCATCAAAAGGAAATAAGTATATTCTAGTAGCCGTGGACTATTTGTCTAAATGGGTTGAAGCTAAGGCTTTGCCTACTAATGATGCTCGAGTAGTGGTCAAATTTTTGAAACAACTCTTTTCTAGGTTTGGAACTCCGCGGGCTATAATAAGTGATCGAGGGACCCATTTTTGTAATGAATAATTTGAAAAAGTTCTAAAGAAATATGTTGTCACTCATCGACTTTCGACTTCTTATCACCCTCAAACGAGTGGTCAAGTGGAGGTTTAAACCGAGCTCTTAAGAGAATTTTGGAGCGTTCTATTGGAGAAAATCGCACTTCATGGTCGGATAAATTGGACGATGCATTATGGGCTTTCCGTGTGCCCTATAAGACTCCAGATGGTTGTACACCATTTAGGGTTGGTCTACAGAAAGGCATGCCACTTGCCAATTGAACTCGAACATAAGGCGTGTTGGGATCTAAAACATCGTAACTTCGATTTGAGGATCACGGGTGATCATCGCAAGGTTCAATTGAATGAACTAAGCGAATTAAGGGATCAATATTATAAGAATTCTTTGATCTATAAAGAGAAGACTAAGAGGATACATGACTCTAAGATCAAAAACCGTATTTTCAATGTTGGTGATCAAGTCCTCTTATTCAACTCTAGACTTAAGATTTTATCGGGCAAGCTTAAATCCCGTTGGTCCGGACCATTCACCATTTCACAAGTATTCCCTTATGGCACCGTTGAGCTAGCTCAAAAAGACGGGCCTAACATTAAGGTGAATTGGTCATCGAGTGAAGCACTACTTTGGAGGGGACATACCTACGGAGGTTGTTCCGGATCTAAAAACTTTCCCTAAGGACCAATGAATGCGGGGACCGAGTCGAGCTCATGACTCGGTTACCAAAAACGAGGTGCCTTGTGGGGGAGTCCCATATATTCTATCTTCTTTCTATTTTCTAACACTAATAATGGCTTGATCTTTTCAAGCTTGTGCTCGTGTTTTGTTGTTATGTGAATCTTATGTATGACCCTAATCATTGAAGACTCTCGTGTTCGGTTTTTACCCGGTCCACTCAAGCTTCCATACTTTGATTGTCAAATGGGGAATTTGTTATCCTTTGATTTTTATCGACAAACGTTTTATCTTAAAGCATAATTAATAAATGGCTTATAGATTTGCGTACTCTTACCATGTTAGGACTTTTGCATTAGACTCTTCGTGTTCTAGCAAGGGGGTGTTACTCTTGATCTAGGAAACATTAAAGACAATGTTTGGTTTTAGCATGGGGGAGTCAGTCGATATAATCGCTTGCACTTGCTTTTATCGTGTTCTTACGTAATCGTTTTTCTCATTTTTCATAAAAGTTTTAAATTTTTAGTGCAATTTTGTGTTTAATAATAAAGAAAATAAGTGTTTTTGACACAAATGTAGGCTTTCCATTGGTGAAATAAGAATAGTTTTTGACTCGACTGGGTTTTACCTTACCTCATTCCTTAACCCTCTTGAATCAAGTTTTGCTAGACTTTTATATAGGGGGCTTTAAAACGTGAAAGTCTTAACTCTTACGGGTTAAGAACAAGAACTTTTCGCAAGTCCCTATGATTGATCCTATAAAGTCATCTATAAAGAGAACTTTAAAACGCAAATTCTAAACTTATCAAAGTCTAAGAAGATGCAAGATCCTATAGATGACTTGAAAACCCAAAACTTCGTTTCATATAGTCTTAATTTAGACTTGCAAGGTTAGTGTCCATTAGTCTCACATCTTTGAGATTTTAAAATATGGAGAACAATAGATGATAGAGTTGATTATAAGTTTTGAGGTTAAGTCTTCCTTATATAAGTCTTTTGTGTGGTTTCTCCTCGTATTTATTTTTCACGCTTGAATATTTAATTGCTTAATAAATGAAGTTTTTAGCGGTTTGGGTTCACTATCTTAGCTCTTAACTCCTTCTTTTTCTTCCCTTGTAATTAAAGTGAGAACACATTGAGGGTGTCAGCGTCATGGACTTTTTGATCATGGGATTGCGGAATTTGGCTTATTATACGTATCATAAATAAATAAGAATAAATAAAAACATGTTCTCTATGAGCCTTCGGGTGGGAGTCATGTAGCACTAGCCTTGTCATTAGAGCCTTAGGGTGTATGGCATGGTTAAGTGTTTAATAAAAATTGCTTTTTCATTATTTCAAAGAGCCTTAGGGTGTGAAAGAATGGTGAATGTCAATTCCCTTGTTGATGTCCAAGGAGCCTTAGGGTGTGGATCATAGATATGGAACACTTTTACATCTTAAAGAGTCTCAAGGTATATGGTGTAAATGTTGCTAACTCCATTATAAGGTCAAATCAACTTTGGAGGAATTATTGTTGCTTAAGTAGTCCTATTAGCCAAATTTCGGATCCGGGAATTCATTCCTCAAATCGTGTTAAGTTATCTTTGTTGTGGGCTTTCTTTAGTGACAATGGTTTTTGAGGATGAGGTTAGGTTTTAAGTGTTGGGTTTACACCGTTTTTGCCTTCATTTTGGACTAATAATTATTAAATAAGTCAAATGATCCTATTGGTGAATGACAATCTTTAAAATCTAGAGATACAACTAGGAATAAAGGAGATTGAGTTTAACATAAATTACTTGTAATAAGTGGTCTTAACATTGAGACTTATGATTGACAATGATCTTGTTTTTAAACATGGCATCGAAAGAGTGAAAAGCCGAGGACGATGAATCTATTCGAGTTTTATGATCCTAAAAGTTATTTTTCAATAATGAAATCAATACATTATGTCTTTGTAAAATAAAGTGTCAAAAGTTGAATAAAAGTATAGTTAGTAGCTTTATTTTATCATTACGTGAGGATGCGGAAATTGCTTAGCAAGGGGGAGTTTGATATGAGTGTAATTGCTCATATCAGTTATATCACAAAACGGACAATAGATGCATATTTAACATGAATATAGTATTGTATATGCTTGTTTTGTTGTTTCATGTGTGCAGGTACCAAGATTACAAGAACCGGCAAAAACCGACATGAACTTGAAGATTTATCATGAGTCAAAATTCGGGAACGTTTTATTCATGAATTTATCAAGTTTTTGGGCCTTTGTGGGTCCCACTTAAGCATAATGGTCTTGAAAGCCCATTTATGAGAGTGATAAGTTTCAAAGTGGATAATTAAATAGCAAAGTCAGCCTAAGAAAAAATTGGGTCAAAGCCCAATTTAATAAAGGAACGGATGATGTTTATATACTTGGTCAAGGGTCCAATTTCGTTCAAAGTCCAAAATCCCAGAAAGATGTGAAGGAAAAGTATAGACTGATGGAATGCTTACATACTTGGACCATCAAAAGCCCAAAAACAAGTTAAGAGAAGGATGGAAAAGTTTATATAACTTTCTATGGTCAAAAGGGTCGGTCAAACAAAGAAAGAAAAAATATATAAAAGAAAGTCGAGAGAGAGAAAATAATTAGGGAAGAACGTGATATGCAGCCAAGAACCCTAGAAGTTAGAGGTTTTTAATTAATTGAGCGATTGAGACCACGCGAGTTAAATCAGATAAAAGAGGAAGATTGGGTGCGTGTGAATCACGAGATTCTTAGTCCAAAGATCCAACATGGCACCATAATTCGTCATCAAAGGGCTTTGATTGGTTGATACCACTTCAATCTTGACAAAAGCCAACCACATCCTGACAACTCGGCTCCCAACTAGCACACATTTGGCCGAGCTGGCAATCCGTGTGCACAAGTTTGATCTATCATTCGTAGGATCATAACAAGGATGAAAGAGAGGATCAAGATGCTGATCTAAAAGTAAAAAATCGAGCCACTCATCACCAACAACCTCACCCTACACCTCTCGTTCAACTATAAAAACCCCCCCTCATTTCTGTAATTTTTCATCCCTTTTTCTCTTACTGTTATAATGGTAGTTTATAGTTAGAAAATTGAAATTTTCCTTTTTATAAAGTTTGTAATATATAATTTGAGTTAATAAATTTCGATGCTCAATTTTATCAATTTTTAATCTGCATTTGTTATTTTATAAAATATGCTTGCAATTTAAATCTATAATTATCATTATAGGTGAGTATTGTTTATGTAAGCTTAAACAATAGCTTATGTAGATGTTTAAGATTAAAATAGGGAAATAGCTTAGTCCCACTGATTAAGCTACAATTAATCTGCCGGTTCGTGATGTTTTTAATGGTGGTTTGATTATTTGGAGTCGAGTTAGATAAGGCAGCTCAGCGCTGACCCTTCATCATCAACGAGTTTTCTTCAACGGATGGTTAAGCACTTTGTTATTTTTGAATAAACTTGTAGTTTGAATAGTTATTAGATATCTGTATGCTTTAATATGCTCGCAATGTGTTTTGTTTTCTGAGATAATACTTTGTTGTTGATTTGATATTTCTGCTTTAATATTCTTTAATTTTTGCATTTTCTTTTTAATTGTGATTGAAATTAAAGTTTGTTAAACTGCTGATGTACTGATTCTCGTTGATTTTTAGTGTGTTACTTTTCATATTGAGCTAGTTGAATAATTCTTATTGTTTATGCAAAAACGTGTTAGCCATTTATCGCTAGTAGTTATTTGTAGCTTCGATCTTGTTTATATGCTGCTGATAACATGTTAGATCTAATGGTTGCTTCTGGTTGTTCATGTGGTAAGGTGCATTGAATCGACTTATAACTGAATAATTGAAATATGAATTTGAAGTTATACGATGGATAACTGAGCATGGTTTTATCTTGCTATTTTCATTATAGAAATTTGGTATGGAACTTATAAGATGGTTAGTAGATGTTGAATTGTTTTTTGTTAAGGTAATGATTCGGTATGAGTTTATTATGTTGAAGAGCTGCATCACTCTGACTGTGTTTATTTCATTAAGCCGCTAAGTTAAAAGTTAATTAACTTGTTTTCACTTTGTTAATCTGAATTCGAATCTGTTTTGGTTAATTTGCGCTCAAAACTGTTAAGTTGATTTCATAGAGTATGTTTTGGTAAAACTAGCTGATTGTTATTGATTTTATTCTAGTTTTTGTCGTAACTGATCTTTGTCATCATTGATTGATCTTTGCATCATGATAGATGTAATTTCTGATTCAATAAAATGAAGTTGTTGATTTTAGTTTGAATTGCTTTGATTTATAGTTTCTGAATCTTGTTATTGTTGTCGGTATTGTTAAATCTGATTGCTCTAGGAATATTCGGTTAGGCTGTTGAGATTTTGCTTCATTATTGTTGATATAGTTGTGCTTGTTCACTAGTTGTGATTTTTCATATTTGTGTGTAATTAAACTATGTTGTTGCTTGAATCTGTGTGAGTGTGCTGCTATTTTAAGATTTAACTAAGCTTTCATAGGGTTTTTTTTAATTGTTGTTATTGTAGTTGATTTATCCTTTATCTGTTACAGTTAAATCTGATATTGCTTTTACTGTTATTGTCATTCTTGCATTTTGATTTGATAGGCTGTTGTTCTTTTGTTAGTCTTAAATTAGTTTGTATCTGTGATCTGTGTCGTGCATTGGAGTTTGGAACTGTGGAAGATTATCTATCTACAAAAAAAATTGCAAAAATTGTCATTCAAGGGTTTCGAACTCGAGACCTCTTGTTCACAGGCACACAGCCTCAACCAACTGAGCTAGTTGGTCTTTTTAGTATGACATAGCAGTTAGAATTTAATATAAGTTTTGTCATTGAATTTTCATTTAATGAATAAACGTTTTTAATTAAATTGTTAGTATAAAAGTTAAATAGAAAAAAATTTATAATTACTTTTAATTAATAAATGTTTATTTAAATTTGGTACAAATTATTAGATTAAAGAAATAAGATAAATATAAAAAATAAATAATACAGATTTAATTTCGTCTTGTAGATTAAATTTCACAGTTCATGCACTTTTAATAAAAAACGTAGAATTTTTAGATAAAAACCGAAACAAATTCAAATCGATTGTCCAAATTAAAACGGAAGTTTCAAATTCACAATTTCTTCGTGTACAACGAACCGGGATCACTCTCGTGTTTAATTAATCCGTCTTTAGCGAATTTTAGACTATTACTTTTTCCTAAAGGTAATTTTCTTAATTTGCTCTATAACGTATTACATTAAAATACACCGACACTTTTCCCATACATCATTGGACTCTTCTCATCTAATGGTGACTCATAGACAAGTGGTTGTTTATGAGCCTTCTTCTGTGCATTTTTTTGAAATAGCTGATGAATGGTGTTTTTCTCCCCCTCAGCAGAAGATTGTCCAACAACTTATGTTGACCCACCATGAGGGAGGAAGGAAACAATAGAGTCTAAGGTAGAAGATACCTTGGCCAGCATTTCTGGAACATGTTCAAGAGTACAAAGTTTCTGTTGAACCTCTTCAGATAAGGTCAACTTTTGTCGCTCTAGCAAGGACACTCTATCCTTGATCTTTGATACAGAGTCACATAAGTCATTTATCTCGCCAGGAACAAGTGTGAACTCTGGTGGAAACTCCATTAAGGCACCATTGATGGAGTCCAAGAGTGATGACATTTCTTGCTTCAGAGAGGTGGTGGTGACCACATCTTTTACCATAGGCTTCAAAGCGGCAAGTAGCACATCCTTGATTTGTTCAACAGTAGGTGGAGTTGGTCTTGCTTTATGTTTGGTAATTTCAGCATCAGCAATGACTTTTTCTTTATTGAGTGTACCCACCTGTGACTAAAGAACCAACACTTGATTTGTTATTTCTTTTACCTGAAGAGCTCTGGGAGATGGTGGCTTAGGCGTTTGTTCAGCAATATCATCCTCTGGCACACTCTCATCAAGGTTTACTGGAGCTCTTTCATCAAACCTAAGCTCATTTTCAAAGTCTTCTGAAGACATATTGAACATGAAAGAAGGCAAGTGTCCCACCTTGGCTCTAGTGGTGAGAGGCATTTCCTTTATTGTCTTTTCAGCATCACCTCCAGTGTGAGGATCAATTTCAACTTCTTCACCACCAGGGTTGATTTTACCTGATGGATCTTGAGAAGAAGTCCCTGATAAGTTAAGATCAATGATTATGTTTTTGGTCCCTTCAGTAGGACCCTGTTGTTGGGGTACTACATCATTAGGAACAGAATGGCCAGGGTCAGCGTCAGCTGTTGTATTTGCTGACGCCCCACGCCCTGATGCTGACTCAGAGTGACAAATGATAGAATATGTCAAGGAAATTAGAAATGTATTTAAATTTAAATTACCAATGCTGACTCCACACTACTGGGCTGAGGGTGCTCTCTTTCTTTACCTTTATCCCCTAAAGAAGTTGGGATAGAGGTTGCCTTCAGGGCCTCTTTATGCATGCCACTCCCAACAGGTGCTGAACGTGGCGTCTGGATAGGGTTCTTGTCCTTGTCCGAGGACTTTCCCTTCTTCGAAATGTGGCATTGGGATACATCAAACATCTCCTTTGATGAAGATTCTGTGTTGGTTCTCCTCTTCTTGGGCTCATGTATACATTTTTTAGTATTGACACATGTTAACTTCTGACGTGGTCTAGATGAAGCTCCAGGCTTTTTTCCTTTGAGATCCCCTTCTCCAGTTGGAGAAGTTTCTTTAGGAGCTTTGTAAACTACTGGAACTACTGCTGAGCAGATGTCTAACATGGGTTGTGTGAACGGAGGATCAGTCTTACTAACTGGAATGTTCTAGCACTTAAGCTCAAAGGATTGAAATACCAATTTTCCCCTTGGAGTTGAGTAAAATAATCTCCAAGATGGTTAGCAAAAATGAGGGACAAAAATCTTGTGTAAACCACATTCTTTTCCCTAGTTCCCTTCTCTAGTTTCCCATGAAGATCTTCAAATATTAACCTCCCAAAATCAGCCTTGACCCCCTTCGCCAGACAATATAAAATTATAGCATCCTTTTGGTTTATCTGATCAAGCCCACCATCCCCCCAAGCACTCTATCAAAATGGTCATCAGTAATTTCCACTTAGGTGGCAAGCAACTTCTCTTCAATCCCCCCTTTCAATAATCTCTTCAGTATACCCTATCTCTTTGAAAAACGTTTTTACCACTGTAAAATCATCGGGTATTTTGCCTCATAATCACTAGGGTTTTCTAAGTAATCCAACCCTAATACCATTCTAAAATTTTTCAAACCAATTTTAGCACAAAGGGAAGCAGATGTAGAAGTAAAAACAATAGATTTCTTGTTTTTTTGAAGGTATTGCAGTAAACCAAAACTCTTTTAAAACACTTTGAACCATCATACCTGGATCTTTAAACAAGGCTTCATGAAGAACACATTTAGAAGCAAAATCCAAGACTTCTTTCCCAGGTATATATGAAAGTGATTTTGGTTCAAGCAAGATTGTTAGGTTAAAAAATGATGTCTTCAATTGGATAGTTAAGATGAGATGATGGATCAAGAACAATCTCAATATCCTCCTGGGTGGGTGAACCTGCCATTGTTATGTATGTGTTTATCTTGTTGAGAGAGAGAGAGTTTGTGTGTGTTTTTTCAGATAAAAATATTTGTAAGTGTGCTTTGAAATCCAAGTTCAGGGGATCATATAAAAACTTAGAAAGATTTTATGAAGTTTTTAAAACCTTTTGGAAGAAGTTACAAAAATTTTAGGGTCTCTTTTGAACATTTGGCACAAACTCTCTCATTAATGTTCTACAAAAAGTATGATTTTCTGTTGCTTTGAATAGTGAAACACCTCTTGTATCAGAGGGTTGTTGACTGTGGATGTGGACGTTTGAAATTTCCTTAGTAAATTATTGACACCTTTTGAAATAATGTTTGTATTTATTCTAAAGAATTTAATGCCATTTAATTTTCTCAAACACATGATTGATTTGCTTTAAAAGCTGTTGGCGAGATTAGCTGAACCTGATGGGTATACTTGTAAGCTTCACTGCGTCAAATGAGTCGACAAAACCCCATATACATGTTCACATAAGTGAACAGGACATACGAAGTTGCACGCTCCTTTACTCAGGCCTATCTACTCATTTGTATAAAAGCTTTGTTCAGAATTCTGAAGAAACACTGATGATTTTTTTTGATTAGTTGTTCAGATTCAGTGTGTCAGATAAGGCGACAAAACATCATGTACACAGTCACATAATGTGAAATAGACACATGACAATGCACACTTCTTTACTCAGACACTGCTACTTTACATTAATAAAAACATTTAGGAAATACTAAACCTTTAGGCTTCTTCAGTGAATTCCTAAGGTTCAGGTTTTGTATCATCAATGTTCAGCATACCAAGCTCCATTATCAATCTTTTGAAAGTTGGCCCATCCAGTGGTTTGGTGAAGATATCAGCCAATTGGTATCAGGTGGGGATGAAATGTAATTCAATGTCCCCTTTCACAATGTGATCTCTGATAAAATGATATTTGATATCAATGTTTTTTGTTCTTGAGTGAAAGACTGGATTATTGGAAATTGCAATTGCACGAGTGTTATCACAAATAATTGGTACCTTTTCATATTCTATGTCATAGTCAGCCAGTTGGCTTTTCATCCATATAACATTGGCACAACATCCAGCAGCAGCCACATATTCAGCTTCTGTTGAACACATGGCAACTGATTGTTGCTTTTTAGCACTCTAACACACAAGTTTGCCACTGTCACACCCCACCATGGCGGAATATGGGGCGCGACGTATGAATATCATCACAACATGGCGTGTCTATAGAGATAACTATATGAAATAAGAAATGTCATAAAAATGGTGACACAAATGTCATGACAATATCTTAACATGCAGGAGTCTAGGTAAGTAGGTAACAATCCTACCTCTTACCCAAGACAAACAAAAACAAAACCAAAACCAAAACAAACATATGTGTGCCACAGTATCACTTATTAAATGAACAAATTAAAACTAAGAAGGAAACGGGGATCTCCTTCTATATGCATTTCCTACGCTCTCCAACTCCTAACCACTTATGTTCTCATGCTTAACCATAGTATCACCTGAAAGAGACACTAAAACACGTCAACATAAAGTTGGTGAGAGTCATAGGTTTAGACTCAAACGCCAAATCATACCAAAAAGCTGTGAGTACAATCAAATTTCAAAACATATGGACAATGTGATACTAACATGTATTAACAACTATCATTCAAGAAATAAATCAATCAAACCAACACTAAGGCTCCCAGCCAATACCATACACCATACTCCCATAGGCATCCAAACACCTATGAACCAATCCCCAAGGCCCCGCCTTGTCAACACCCCTTGGTACCAAGTCAAAACATAAACAATCAAGAATTATCTAGCAGTTAATCACATAAGTATCAACAGATAAGTCCATTACCAACGCCAAACATTCACAGCATAAATTTATAAATAACATAACACAATGTCTCTTCCATCCTGTCTGGAAGTCAAAAACAATAGTAAACATGGGACTATGAAACTCACCTGATTGCTTCTCCAAAAGTCCTAGCACTAGCAACAAGCTAACAAACCAAAAACACGCAATCAAAACATGAACCAATCACTAAGATGGCTCATCAACCTATGATGGACATCTAACCTCCTCTCATATAAATACCCCATTTATAAGCTCTAAACACCCCATTACCCTTCCCTAACAAGTCCTTAACTTGGTTAAGTTTAATAACTATCCCGTTCATATTTTACACAAAACAGTCCCAATTTTAGGTCTCCAAACTATAAGTCATACGCCCACTTAAACATACCCATGGTTTTTGGAAAAGGAATACTCATACCTTTACAAATGTTAGCTAACACCTCCCACTTTCCTTAACCTTAAAGCTACTGTTAAGGCCCCGATATATATATATATATATATATATATATATATATATATATATATATATATATATATATATACTTTTGTCATTCCAGATTTACTGATTTTAAACATACAAAAGGTTTGTTACAATTAGGGGGTCTTACCCTAAACCACAACCTTAGCCCAAGTGCAGATACTTACTACAATATATAAACCATCTCTCATGTTCGTTAGAAGATCCCAATGCAACCCTAAGTACCCCAAACAACCCAAAACTTAAAAAGAAAACAGGCTGAATTCAAAACTGTTTTGACCTCCGACTGTTGTAACCTATTTTTGACCTACTTCCCGACCTCCAATTTAGTTCTCGTTTCTTGCATTGGAAAGTCACTTCAATTACCTATTCAGGGATACTTGGATCGTAAAATAAGAGTTTGTAGAACTCCCAATATGATCAAAAAAATTGACTCAAAATTCTGCCCAGTTTTTAAAAACGGGTTTAATCAAATTAAACTCATTAATTACCCATAACCCCATTAAATACAAGCCCTAGTTTATGTAATCATCATGTTATGATTAATATAACATTAATTTACTGTTTTTATAATAAACCCTAACCTAAATCCATCATAAGATGATTAAACAAAACATAAAAATAATTTAATTAAAAAGGTTTATGAAGGTTTTACCTTTAATTCAATGGAAGATGAAAAAACTATGAAAACCTAAAAAATCTCCTTCTGCCATCAACTTTAGAGTTCCAGAAAGAAAAATATTGTTTTTGTTTTTAGTTAACATATTATATAGGGTATGGGTGAACTCAAGTCCAACCCATAGCCCATTTACACTTTCCTTTTCTTTTTTTTTTCTTTTAGTCGGCCTAACCACCCATAATATATATATATATTTTTTCTTTTTATTGTTAAATAATACATTACTAACATTACCTTAATTTGTCTTAATTTATTTCAGCTCCTAAAGCTTCCAAAACCTCAAAACCGTAAAACTAGTCAAATTTACGCGTTTTACCGTAAAAGACGTAAAATATACACTTTAAAAAAAAATCTCAAATTTTGAAATAAACTTTATAACTAAGTCCTAAATGACTTAAAACCATCCCGAAAAATATTCATATGACTAATTACCTCATCCGAGACCTCTAAATGCTAAACCGTAAATCCAAAAAAAGTTACTATTACTATAATACTTATACATATATGTAAACACCAAAATATCACCATTTCATTTCATAGTCACTAAATTGTGAGCTCATGAACATGAAATAACCGTTCCTATATTTACTTATGAGTACTCTATACTCATAAACGATAACCACACCAACCTCGTTCACACAAAATAAACACGTAAAACACACAAATCAAGTAGTCACACATAAAATAACCTAAAAATAAGACCAAGTGACGAACCTCAAAACCACGGTTGTCACATCACTCCCTCCTAATAGAAATCTCGTCCCGAGATTTACTCCTTAGGATCGTCATTAACAAACAGCTGAGGATACTTATTCCTCATAAACTCTTCCCGTTCTGACGTGAACTTCGGTCCACGTTTCGAATTCCACCTAACCTTAACTAACGGTATCTTACTTCTTTTCAGTGTTTTAACTTCACGATCCATAATCTCTATCGGCTCTTCAATAAATCGAAGGCTCGCATCTATACTAATATCGTCCAATAACACTTGCAAGTCAGTTCTTGTTAAGCATTTCCTCAAGTTTGAGACATGAAACACATCATGTACACTACTCAACTCTTCCGGTAATCTCAACCTATACGCCACTATCCCAATCCTTTCAAGGATTTCAAATTGACCCACAAATCTAGGCGCTAACTTCCCTTTCTTCCCGAACCGCATCACCCCTTTCCATGGTGAAACCTTTAGCATAACCTTGTCTCCAACCTCAAATTCCAACGGCTTACGCCTCTTGTCCGCATAGCTCTTTTGTCGATCTCTAGCCGCCTTTAATTTCTCCTTAAGCACGGTTATCGCATCCGTAGTCTCCTGTACCATCTCCGGTCCAATTAGTTGACTACTTCCTACTTCAGCCCATAGCAACGGTGACCTACACTTCCTACCATAAAGTGCTTCAAACGGTGCACACTCTATACTAGCATGGTAGCTATTATTGTACGAGAATTCTGCCAACACCAGATGATTCTCCCAACTTCCTCCAAAGTCTATCACACACGCCCTCAACATATCCTCTAACATTTAGATAGTCCTCTCACTCTGTCCATCCATCTGCGGATGATAAGTTGTGCTCATATCCAGTCTCGTACCCAAGGCTTTCTGCAATAGCCCCCAAAACCTAGACGTAAACCTGCTATCCCTATCCGATATGATCAACACCGGCACCCCATGTTTTGCCACCACATGTTCCAGGTATTTCTTGGCAAATCGTTCCATCTTATCATCCTCCTTTATTGCCACAAAATGGGCAGACTTAGTCAGTATGTCCACTATTACCCAAATCATGTCATTACCACTGTTGGACCTTGGCAGTTTTTTAATGAAGTCCATGGCAATATTCTCCCACTTCCACTTAGGAACCTCTGGTTGTTGCAGTAATCCTGATGGTCTTTGATGTTCAGCCTTCACCTTGGCGCAAGTCAAACATTCACTAACGTACAAAGCTACATCTTTCTTCATTCATGGCCACCAATACATATCCCTCATGTCCTGATACATCTTATCAGCTCCTGGGTGTATCGAATACCTCGACGTATGAGCTTCGTCCAATATAACCTTCCTTGTATCACCAGACAATGGAACCCAGATTCTATCCAAGTAATACTTGCAACCATCTCCTCTTTCTTCCATGTACTAGTCCATAGTATGTAGATTTTCTTCAACCAGCCTCTCCTCCTTAACGGCCTCTACTTGTGCGGCTCGAGTTCTATCTCTAAGGGTTGTCTGAATAGTTATGCTCATTGCCCTTACTCTTTTAGGTTTTAGCCTCTCCTTCCTACTTAGAGCATCCGCCACCACATTGGCCTTTCCATGGTGGTACTTAATCTCACAATCATAATCACTAAATAACTCCAACCACCACCTCTGCCTCATGTTCAAATCTTTCTGATCAAAGATGTGCTGCAAGCTTTTGTGATCCGTATAGATCACACTTTTTGTTCCATACAAGTAATGTCTCCATATCTTAAGAGCAAAGACTACAGCTCCTAGTTCCAAGTCGTGTGTGGTGTAATTCTTCTCATGGTTTTTCAATTGTCGTGATACATAGGCTATGACCTTATCTCGCTGCATAAGAACACATCCTAAACCCTAGTTGGACGCATCACAATAAACCATAAAATCTTCCACCCCTTCTGGTAAGGACAAGATCGGTGCATTACACAACCTATCCTTTAGTGTCTGAAACGCCCGCTCTTGCTCTTCGCCCCATTCATACTTCTGATTCTTTTGGGTCAACAATGTCAAAGTCTTTAATATTCTTGAGAAATTCTCTATAAATCTTCTGTAATATCCTGCCAAGCCTAAGAATGACCTTATTTCTGACGGTTTAGTAGGTGCCTTCCAATCCTTCACTGCTTCAATCTTCTTTGGGTCTACATGTATGCCATCATTGTCGATTACATGTCCTAGAAATTGTACTTCTTGCAGCCAAAATTCGCACTTGGAGAACTTCCGGTAAAGTTTCTCCTTCCTGAGCAGTTCCAATACCGACCTTAAATGTTGGTTTTGCTCCTCCTCCGTCTTAGAGTAGATAAGTATGTCATCAATGAAGACTATGACAAACTTATCCAGATATGGCTTGCACACTCGGTTCATTAGGTCCATGAACACCGCTGGCGCGTTTGTCAATCCAAATGGCATAACGGTGAATTCAAAGTATCCATACCTTGTTCTGAACGCGGTCTTTTGTATGTCCTCCTCACAGACCCTTAGTTGGTGATAACCAGACCTAAGGCCAATTTTTGAGAAGTATCTTGCTCCTTGAAGCTGATCAAATAAATCGTCAATCCTTGGGAGAGGATAACGGTTCTTAGTGGTCAGCTTGTTCAGCTCCCGAGAATCGATACACATTCGAAATGATCCATCCTTATTCTTAACGAATAGCACCGGCGCTCCCCATGGAGAAGAATTTGGTCGAATGAAACCCTTATCCTGCAATTCCTTGAGTTTCTCGGCTAATTCTTGCATCTTTGACGGTGCTAGACGATATGGTGACTTCTCTACGGGTGTTGCCCCGGGTAATAAGTCAATCTTAAACTCTACTTGTCTCGCCGGTGGTAACCCCATCAAGTCATCCGGGAATACATCGACGAACGCTCTTACTACTCGAATCTTATTGATTTGTGGCTCATCATCCTTGGCATTCATAAGGGACCTGGTCTTCTTCTCCTTCCTTTCTCCGTACATGTATAACACCTTATTATCACCTATGGGGATCTTAACAATCTTTTCATGACACATTAGCTCAGCCCTATGCTTCGATAACCAATCCATCCCAGTGATCACATCGAAGCTCCCATGTCCTAGAGGGATTAAATCTATGGTGAACTTAAATTCTCCCAACTCTAATTTGCAGTTTAAAAATATCTCATCTACTTCTTCTTGCTTACCACTAGCTATCTCAATCACATATCCTGGTTTCGCTACACTAGGGTTCATATTTAACAAAGGCACGAATTGAGAAGACACAAAGCTAAAATCTGCCCCAAAGTCTAAAAGAATCGTAGCGAGGTGATTGTTAACAGAAAACATACCCGTCACTACATTCGGGTCCTGAACCGCTTCTACTGCATTTGCAAGGTAAACCCTGCCTCCATTCTGATTTCCCTTATTCTGATTTCCTTCGTTCCTATTCCAATTCCAATTCCCATTGTTTCCATTGTTGCGGTTGGCATTGTTCCGGTTTCCAACGCCTTGGTTTCCTCCATTTCCTTCCAAAGCTAGCTGGCCTCTGCCCTGGTTGGTTTCTCCAACCAATCTAGGACAATCCCTCTTGAAATGCCCGGGTTGTCCACATTCAAAGCAGTTTCCCCCGGTGACATTCATCCTCATAGACTGGATTGGTGTTGCGTTCCTGTTAGGTGCTTCACAGTTTCTAGCAAAGTGTCCTGATTTCTGGCAATTGAAGCATATCTGGCATGGTGTACCTCTTGGATGGAACATAGAGCAGGTTCGGCAAGCAACATTGTTGTTGTTCGGATTTCCAGAACCTTGAGGTACTCTCATGGCAAAATTTCTTCCATCTTTTGCCTTCTTAACATTTTTCCAGTTGGTGTCAGACGATTTCGCGGCTTCTGGCTCCTTTCTTTTATCCCCCGCCTTTACCAAAGTTCCACTAGATACCGCCTCCTCAACAAGTATTCCTGCTGTAAGTATAGCTTGCTGTATCGTGTTAGGTTGAGTAGCCTTGATCATTCCCCTAATCTAAGTAGGCAATCCAGCAATGTACCGCTTGATTTTGTTTGCCTCAGGGGTAACCAAATGGGGAACCAACTTCGCCAGTTCATGGAAGTGATCCGTGTAATCTGCATGAGCCGCTCCAACCATAGCATGTCCCAAAAACTCATTTTCCAGCTTCTCCATCTCATTTCTTGGACAAAACGCCGTAGTCATAAGAGTCTTAAAATCGTCCCAAGCCATAGCATTTGCAACAACTCTCCCTCTTGCTTGAACTTGAGTATTCCACCAAGTAAAAGCCTTCCCTACCAGTGAACCAGTTACATACATGACCCTTTGATTGGGTAAACAACCACTCATCTGAATCACATTTTCCATCTTCTCAATCCATTGGGTAAGTACTACCGCGCCGCCCTTCCCATCATACTCTTTTGCACCACAAGAAGTGAATACCTTATAGCTACAACCATTGTTTCCACCTCCTCCTTGACCATTGTTGTTGTTGTTGTTGTTGTTCAGGTTATTAGTCACCTGCTGAACAATGGTTGGTATTATGTTGGCCATTTGAGCAGCAATCAAAGCAGCCAAATCAGGATTTCCATCACCACCACTTCCCCCAGCACCATTTCACGTATTCACCATGCTATAGTAAAAACATGACACCCGTTAACAACTACCAAAATACTCCATATAGTATACTTACCACCATACACATGCCTAACATAACCATACGTACTACCAACATATACTATACAAGCATGTATCATCTCTCTTTCATGCAATCATACTTGAAAGTCCAGTGGTGTTGTGGCACATATATAATTATGTAGGCCTCCATAATTAAACATGTTCCCTTTCACCAATGTACTCCCTCCTTTGATGACACTTATAAGAAATTAATACTACACATAACACATAATCCATCAACTCACAAGTACATAACCACACAAAATAAGATCCAAAGCTCCATTTATTAAAATAACATAGTCAAAAACTTGAAACATCCTAAATCTGTGGTCTAGCTAAACTAGCATAGACATAATCCAAACAAAACATAAATAATTCTAAGGCATGCCGTCCATAAGAGTCGGAAAAGATTTAAAACAAATAACTATTGGATGCATTGGATTCGGTATCAGATTCGGTATCGATTTCTCCTCCTTCATTATTGTTATCAAATGGATAAACTAGTTTAGTCTTGACAGTCCTCAATAGTACCTCCTTATTCCCTTCCTTAGCCATTATCGTTAGGACTGTCTTATAGACCCACACATTGTTCACTTTCACCTTAGACATGTGTGCTACCGCCTCACATGGATCCCACTCCTCTGGAACTTTCCTCCTATAGTTTGTACGTATGTGGCATCCTATCCTCGTAATTCCAGTGGCTCGCACCACCACTACATCACTCTTAAGGGGCATGACTTAAATATCAGAAAAAATATCACTCATCAGATACATAGAATAACATAACAAAAGGCATATGCTATCATGCATCAAATTATATACTATAACATACATTTCAAGCAAAGTACAAAAATGACTAGCGTGGATGATGGTAGTTAAACCCGCACCAGTCAAAACCCGAAAGGAAAATAATATGTGGCCAAGTATGAACCATATTAGTTCCTAACTTAACAACATCACAAAATAACATCCAAACACATCAATCATTATAAAATGCACACATACTACTATGACGCCTATATGCAGGGACCCTTAAGCTATAGACTAGGCTACGCGACTAGGCAACCTAATTCTCTATAACCATTGGCTCTAATACCATTCTGTCACACCCCACCATGGCGGAATATGGGGCGCGACGTATGGATATCATCACAACATGGCGTGTCTATAGAGATAAATATATGAATAAGAAATGTCATAAAAATGGTGACACAAATGTCATAACAATATCTTAACATACAGGAGTCTAGGTAAGTAGGTAACAGTCCTACCTCTTACCCAAGACAAACAAAAACAAAACCAAAACCAAAACAAACATATGTGTGCCACAGTATCACTTATTAAATGAAAAAATAAAAACTAAGAAGGAAACGGGGATCTCCTTCTATATGCATTTCCTACGCTCTCCAACTCCTAGCCACTTATGTTCTCATGCTTAACCATAGTATCACTTGAAAGAGACACTAAAACACGTAAACATAAAGTTGGTGAGAGTCATAGGTTTAGACTCAAACGCCAAATCATACCAAAAAGCTGTGAGTACAATCAAAGTTCAAAACATATGGATAATGAGATACTAACATGTATTAACAACTATCATTCAAGAAATAAATCAATCAAACCAACACTAAGGCTCCCAGCCAATACCATACACCATACTCCCATAGGCATCTAAACACCTATGAACCAATCCCCAAGGCCCCGCCTTGTCAACACCCCTTGGTACCAAGTCAAAACATAAACAATCAAGAATTATCTAGCAGTTAATCACATAAGTATCAACACATAAGTCCATTACCAACGCCAAACATTCACAGCATAAATTTATAAATAACATAACACAGTGTCTCTTCCATCCCATGTGGAAGTCAAAAACAATAGTAAACATGGGACTACGAAACTCACCTGATTGCTTCTCCAAAAGTCCTCACACTAGCAACAAGCTAACAAACCAAAAACACGCAATCAAAACATGAACCAATCACTAAGATGGCTCATCAACCTATGATGGACATCTAACCTCCTCTCATACAGATACCCCCTTTATAAGCTCTAAACACCCCATTACCCTTCCCTAACAAGTCCTTAACTTGGTTAAGTTTAATAACTATCCCGTTCATATTTTACACAAAACAGTCCCAATTTTAGGTCTCCAAACTATAAGTCATACGCCTACTTAAACATACCCATGGTTTCTGTAAAAGGAATATTCATACCTTTACATATGTTAGCTAACACCTCCCACTTTCCCTAACCTTAAAGCTACTGCTAAGGCCGCGATATATATATATATATATATATATACTTTTGTCATTCCAGATTTACTGATTTTAAACATACAAAAAGTTTGTTACAGTTAGGGGGTTTTACCCTAAACCACAACCTTAGCCCAAGTGCAGATACTTACTACAATATATAAACAATCTCTCATGTTCGTTAGAAGATCCCAATGCAACCCTAAGTACCCCAAACAACCTAAAACTTAAAAAGAAAACAGGCTGAATTCAAAACTGTTTTGACCTCCGACTGTTGTAACTTGTTTTTGACCCACTTCCCACCTCCAATTTAGTTCTCGTTTCTTGCATTGGAAAGCCACTTCAATTACCTTTTTAGGGATACTTGGATCGTAAAATAAGAGTTTGTAGAACTCCCAATATGATCAAAACAATTGACTCAAAATTCTGCCCAGTTTTTAAAAACGGGTTTAATCAAATTAAACTAATTAATTACCCATAACCCCATTAAATACAAGCCCTAGTTTATGTAATCATCATGTTATGATTAATATAACATTAATTTACTGTTTTTATAATAAACCGTAACCTAAATCCGTCATAAGATGATTTAACAAAACATAAAACCAATTTAATTAAAAAGGTTTATGAAGGTTTTACCTTTAATTCAATGGAAATGGAAGATGAAAAAAAACTATGAAAACCTAAAAAATCTCCTTCTACCGTCGACTTTAGAGTTCCAGGAAGAAAAATATGGTTTTTGTTTTTAGTTAACACATTATATAGGGTATGGGTGAACCCAAGTCCAACCCATAGCCCATTTACACTTTCCTTTTCTTTTTTTTTCTTTTAGTCGGCCTAACCACCCATAATATATATATATATATATATATATATATATATATATATATATATATATATATATATATATATATATATATATATATATATATATATATATATATATATATATATATATATATATATATATATATATATATATATATATATATATATATATATATATATATATATATATATATTTCGTTTTATTGTTAAATAATACATTACTAACATTACCTTAATTTGTCTTAATTTATTTCAGCTCCTAAAGCTTCCAAAACCTCAAAACCGTAAAACTAGTCAAATTTACGCGTTTTACCGTAAAAGACGTAAAATATACACTTTAAAAAAATCTCAAATTTTGAAATAAACTTTATAACTAAGTCCTAAATGACTTAAAACCATCCCGAAAAATATTCATATGAATAATTACCTCATCCGAGACCTCTAAATGCTAAACCGTAAATCCAAAAAAAAATACTATTACTATAATAACCGTTCCTCGATTTACTTATGAGTACTCTATACTCATAAACGATAACCACACCAACCTCGTTCACACAAAATAAACACGTAAACACACAAATCAAGTAGTCACACATAAAATAACCTAAAAATAAGACCAAGTTGACGAACCTCAAAACCACGGTTGTCATAGCCACCCAGCAAATGGCAAACGCCAGAAGTGCTTTTTCTGTCCAAATTGCATGTGACAATCCGTCAATTTATGATTGGTATTTTATTCTCAAATATTATTTAAAAACATTATTTTAATGTTATAATATGAACTCACATATTTTTGGGAAGAAATTTGGATTTACGTCTTGAAGTAGCGTCGACTACGTTTAAACCAGAGGATTCAACGTTACGTGCTTACGTTTACATACACCGTCTTTGGTGACAGTCCGACATTTCAGAAAATAAATTTGTCCATGAATATTATTTTGGAGTTTTAAATTTGTGTTGGTTCATAAACTCACAAATTTACGAGAAGAGATTAGGACTTATGATTTTATTTTAACGTCCTTTACGACTAAACCGGAAACCCTAGGATTACGTATTTACGTTTTCGAACTCCGTTTTTGATGAAACAATTTTTATTAGATTCGTTTTATGACGTTGATACATAATTTATAAAAACGTTTTTCGTAAAACGACCCGAGGGCACGCAAATCGAGGAAACTAGAATCGAGAAGTACCCGTAAATAAATGGGGATGAGACAAGTGGGACACTTGCCCCACCCCCATCAAAACCGGCCAAAAACTTACCAACACACCATTGAGGTGTCAAAATGTTAGCTAAAACTTACACTTGTAAGCAAAGCTTACAAGTTAAGCTTTACCACCACAAAACAAGCTACCAAATGCCACTCTTCTCATTTCTCACCATGCAAACAACTCATCCTCTCTCTCACACTCTCAAATGTGCCGTCGCTATACTCCACCATCAAACACCACTTTGATCAAAAATCAACCATGAAATCCTATGTTATTTCTACATATGTTGAAGCCCTCTTGAAGCTCTCTTGAATGGTGGTGATTATAACATCCATGGAGGAGTTTTCTTGGTGTCTTGGGGCTGATTTTTCCACAAGGAGTTATGAAGATTGGTGGTCATGAAGAAGGTCTTGGTGCATCACAAGTATCTCCATCAAAATCCATGTTTTGATCACAACTTACATCATCATGGTGGTATAAAGATTGTCCTCCTCATCCTCTTGTTATTTTTATTATGAAATCATGTATTTTATTTCCTATTGTATATGTATATGATGATTATATGACGATAAAATGTTATGTGGGGATTTGGTGTTGATAAATATGATTAAAAAGGTGAAAAACTATAAGAAACAAGGTTAAAATCTTGATTAATTTACATGGCTGTATAAAACAGTAAAGAAACATGTTATAAACTGATAAAATGATGAAGTAGAATCCATTTACAGTAAGCTATGAGTCTTGTACACATGTGAGAGTTGCCCATGCAATGGAATCAAAGTAATGAGTGAGATATGATCAAAACAAGTTTAAGGTATAAATCTGAGTTCACTGTTTTGGACGATTTTTAGAAAATATTTAGAAGATGATTCAACAGTAGCTATAGAAGAGTTAAATGTAGAACATATCATGTAGTTTATATGATAAAAATTTGAGCTTCTATCTCCATATAGAACTCAAGATATGACAGTTTTGGTGAAAGTGAAGATAAAAATCAGATTTTTGGAAATTAAAAAATAATACTATTATATAAGCACTCAAAATTTAATAGTATAAAATATAAATTAAAACCCACCAACTTATAAAACTTATTTATATAAATATGTAAAAGGGTAAATGAAGGAATAACTTATATAAATGGTTGTGAAACAATACTTATAAGTTATAAAACTATAAACATTGTTTTTACGACTTTTTCGGCTAATACCGTAAAAATTAACGTTTTTGTTAAATAAAACTTAGATGGTTGGACCCGTCTAATGAAAACTTTATAAAACTTATATACTGATATATAGACATGTATAACAAGTAAAAACCGATAAAACCCGAACTATAGGGCATACGGGCATTAACGAGCTAAGTAAACATATTAGACTAATACTTGGACTAATACTTGGGCTAATAATTAAACTAAACAAGATGAACACTCATAAAAAGAACTTATTGGGCTTAACCCATTTAGGCCCAACTTGTAAAGTGTAGATACTGATAATGTAAGTATAACACGGATTAATACAAGTTAAGAACTTATAATAGGCTTATTGGACCTAAAACGCGTAAATAGGTAAAACGAGAAAACTAGTATAAAAGTTATCGACACATAACACAAAAATGAGTAAATGAGGATATGTAAACCCACTTCATCATCATATATATATAATCATCATATGTATACATAATTGGTATTTTTATAAAGTCATTGGACATGAGTCTAAGACGAGTATTATTTGTCTAGGTTTCCATGATTGAAGCACGTACCGTACGTCCGAATTGCCGATAACCCGCCTTCCCACATCAACGTGAGTTCATAGCCTCACACTCTTTTAAATATTTTTATAAATGTTTTATAAACCCGCGAGGGAGATAACATGTTAAGTTTTATAAAATAGGACACCATTTGTCCCGATTGTTTGTTTATTGATTTGGACCCGAATGATTGAATGACCCGATTGTATGACCCGATAAATGATTAAAGGACCCGATAGATGAAATTAAATGGATTATTAAAGTTAGGTTATGTCACTAAAAGTCCCATTAGCATGAATTGTGAACTACCGAGATTTGGTAGACGCTTGTGCATATAATAGTACTATTTGGGGACGATCACCCCAGTTCGCGCCTTGACGGTTGATCCCCGTCGTGCCACATTGATTGGTAAGCGAATTTATGTATGAGAAGCTTTCCATAGCGTGACCTTTGTGACGACACGCTACTTTAGATGGGCAAAATTGGTATCGGGTTAGCTACCCGTTGTTGGTTTAGTAAGGTAACAATGTCATGCGGCTTATAATAATCCGACTAACGAAATACTACTAGACGCTCAGAATTACGACGTATTGCCTGACTAGCAATACAGGGTCATACTGTTGATATTATGTTTGTGTTTTAGTTTTCATAACCATACTCATATAACGGTTTTTATTTTCATACAACGTTATAAGACGTATTGTATGACGTTTTTACGACATTGGCTCGTATAATGATTTTTAAGGCTTTTTATAACCATATTCATATAACGGTTTTATTTAATCTATACAACGTTGCAAAACGTATTGTATGGTGTTTTTAACGACAATGATTCGTATAATGATTTTTAAGGCAAATGCCTATATTATGATTTTCGATAAAGAGTTGTATAAAATGACTTTGGCTATTTTATGGCCTATTAAAATGATTTGTACAAGATGATTTTCAGTAATAATTTTATACTGATATTATATTGATGGATTTTATTAAACTCTATGAATTCACTCGGCGTTATCGCTGACTTTTTCTTTTAACATGTTTCATCTCAGGTACTTGAAGGTAATTCTCGGGAAGACAACAAGAATTCATGGCCCGCACTTAAACAATATTTTCCATTCAAATACTTTGTAAAACTTTGTATGAAATAATATGACTTGGGACCGATGTAACTTTGATAATTATGAATGGAAATGATTTATTAATAAAGTACGCGATTTTTATGTGTTGTCTATGATGTGAGTAATGTGCTATCCCGTAACACCAACTAATCTTCCGCTGTACTGAGTTGTATAAATTTGGGGGTGTTACAGTTTGGCATCAGAGCTCTCGTTATAGAGAACAAAAGATTTTTTAAAACCAAGGTTTTGAATAAAACATTTCAAAATCTTTTAACTATAAACATTTTTCTAAAAATGTCTAAAAATCTTTTGACTATAACGGTGCCGAAGAATTCCCGAGTTACCGACAAGGCCAGACTGAGAAGTGTTATTTTAATATATATATATATATATATATATATATATATATATATATATATATATATATATATATATATATATATATATATATATATATATATATATATATATATATATATATATATATATATATATATATATATATAACTTGGATTATATATATACATATGATGTAATTTGATTACATGATTGTTTGATGATTATTTTGATATTTATACGAGGTATTTATACGACGTCGATTGTCACAAGAAACCCTAAATCCCCTAGTAAATTAATCGAAGCTATTCTCGTAGGAATTCTAGCTATCCTAGATCTAAACCAAGTTGTGGACATTTATAATCCCAACAAATGGTTGATATTCGTAGAAATGTAGATATTAGTTGATTGTGATATTGAAGAAGAATTGGCGAGATTAAATCTGATATCGATGTCATGACGATCTTTCCTTATAGAGTGGAGTTTGACAAAACGTTATCACCTGGAAAGATGTCATCTGACTCGTTGTCATCCAATTCTTAAATTGAACTCGAAAGGGTGAATGTTGCACTTGAGGCTGTCATTGGAACCATTACCCAAAAGCCTCATGGCACTAGTACCTTTCCGAGAAGTCTAGTTGAATGATCAAGTCATTTCATACTAGTGACTCATTTGATAAGTGTTGTTGTAAGAGATATAGGATTGGAAATTAAGTGTTGATCATATTGAGCTTTTATTGCCTTTACAAGGCCGAAGAATAAGGTTGTAAGTATTGGTGAAAGAGGTAGGATATCGCATTGAGTATAAGTTGATTGAAACTTGAATAAAGTAAAATTTAACTTGTGTGGAATAAGAAATTGTTAAGAGGAAGTCGTTAAGTTCTGTGATTGAATTATAGGGTTTAATTGATTGCTGATTCGTGTTAAGTGTTGTTCCTAGGCCACTGTCCACTAATGAGGATGCCCAGTGTCCAACAAATAAATTGAAGATATCTTCTTCTGAATTGAGACCGATGGATCTTCTGGGACATATGGAACACCTAATGACTCTTGTAGATTAGTATTCATTGTGGTATCTTTTAAAAATCCCTAACTTAACTGAGATATCAGTTGGTAGGATGAGTTTTGAGAATTGTATGACATAGTGACACGTAATGTGTTACGGTACAATTTTGACTTGTTTGTGATTAATGAAAAGACTACCTTTGATTGCTAAATTCTACATATATCGATGTTATCTATCTTTTATTACTTCATCCTAATGTTCGCATTAGCGATGCAACCATTGAACAAGTACTCATCTTGATTTGAGTTACGTTGTGAATTATTCTTCGTGAGTGCCATCGAGGTCATGAACCTCATGATTATTTGGCTAAGCTCATTTCCTATCATATCGTAGTTAATTCTTGGTGAACAAGCTTTCATCACTCTTTTGCAGATCACACCTTGTTTTTATAAAGTTAAAACGGTATCTTTTGAGAAAATTGAATTTACATCACTATAAGGATTATTCATAGTGAGATTTATAAGTGATTGTTATTGAAATGAAGTTGTTTATAGAACACTTTGGAAAACCTTATTGTTTTCATAACAAAGAAAATATTTGTAAATTTATCTTTGATTCTTATTTAAGAATTAAGCATGAAAATGTTTTTACTACAAACATGGATGATAAAATTTTGACGAACTGAGTATTGCATCGTTAATCTTGAAATTGTATATAGTTGCGCGCCTACATACAATTTGGAATGAACCATGCAAGGCTGACTAGTAGTCACCATAAAACTGATTAATAAACACTACATTCTCTTTAAAGGTTGTGAAAGATTAAATTTTATGAGATCTACAAGAAGTGAAAAATAAGGACATAATGTTAGGGACACCTACATATGTGCCTGTAACACCTATTCTTCTGAGTCGAATTTACTCATCTGTGGAAATTGTCTTATTTGACAATTGACAATTCTTTCTTGTCCAATTCCCCCGTAGTGAGATTCTTCGGAAAAGTATCTGATTACCGAATGTTGATACCCGACTGGATGTATTGACGTTCTTATCATTTCTTATGATTTGATTTCATTTGAATGACCTGGGTAACGATCCGAGGAGCTTTCGAATGCGTACTCAAATTATGAAAACATGGGATATATTCATATTCGTTAAATGTTTTCGTCTCTATCTGATTTGAAATTCTCTCGCGTAGATTATGCGTTGACATTACTCTTTTAATAGTAGTTGTGTCTCCATATATCCTTGAATTTGTGAAGGATTATGAGTTGTTATTAGTCTTTTGAGAAGTTCACATCTTATCGACGGCAATGAAACTGGAAAGTTGATAGTGCCATTAGAATGGATTGATTGATTATGACATGACGACATTGTCTTAATTGATGGGAACTCGAGTAGAATTCCCCTAAATGATAAGATGTTGATTATCAAAAGTGATCTAAATAATTCTTGATGGATGACCATATCCTGCATTTAGACTTGAAATTATACCATGAATGGTTGTGAATTAGTTATAGATATTGTAATCTAGAAGAACTTAATATGAATTTATTGAAAAGATAATTCTGTTATCTAAAACTTTAGTAAGTATTTGTTGGTAAATTACCTAGACTTTTGCTATTAAGGCAGATTGAAATTGGTATTGATTATATTCCCGGTGCTGCACCTGTGGCTTGTGCACTGTACGTCAGCACCATCTGAATTTAAGGAATTACCGTACAACTGAGATAGTTGTCGGAGAAAGATTTTATTATACCAAGCCTGTCATCCTGAAGAGCTATGGTGTTATCATTCCTTATATTTATAGATTACTGTAACTGAGTAAATTGACAATCGAAAACGATATCCATAACTCGAAATGGAAGATTTGTTCGATCATTTTCAAGGTTCTAGCGTATGTTTTAAAGATTTGACTCACGGCATGGTTATCATCAACGTCGCGTCCGCGAAAAAGATTATCTATTCCAATCATCACATCCCGAACTTGTGATGAACATTATGAGTTTCACGTGATGTCGTTTGGATTGACAATGCACATGTAGTATTCATAAATATGATGAATCACGTGTGTAGGCTGTAATTTGATAAATTCATGCTCGTGATCATTAAGGACTATATGTTTGTTTATCAGAATAAGAATGAGTTAATAATTATTTATAGACTGCCCTGAATTGGCCGAACAATGAAAACATGTACCTTAAATATTTAACATAAGATTTAAGACTTAAATTCTTTGCATGATTTAACCGTGTGATTAATAGATAATGGAAGCTATATTGACTTTTCAAAGATTAGAACCATTAACGCTTAGGGATTAAAAACTTAATCCTTTACATAAAATGACTGTTGGATTAATAATGGTAAGATGTATGCAAATAGACTCTTCAAAAATTAAGAGCCCTTTTAAGACTTTGAACTTTTCCAAAAAGAAATGGAAATATGTTTTGACAAATGCTTTAAAGGATTTTTTAAGGGATTATTCCCTTATACACAAACCATTTAACTAAACTTCTGTTTAGGGGTAAATGTTTGTGTATACCCCAAGATAACTTAAGAAGGACTGAGTAAAACCATTTATACCATAACCTGAAAACTTAAAACGACAATTTTTGCTTTTCAAACTAAGAAAACTTTGACCAAAGTATAAACAAAAGTTTTTTTTTCGAACATTTACGAATATTATTAAATATTTTCGATAAATCAACAAAAATCTTGTTAATTAAACTCAAATTTATTTTGAACATTTTATATAATTGGTCGAACTAAGAAATTTAAAAATTTTACGTTTACGCTTCATAAAAATTAACTAATAATTATTTAATTAATCATAATAATTATCGACGCTTTAGACGCCGGATTGAAATAAAAAACTGATAAAAATGGTAGTTGAGACGAAACTGAAACATAAAAGATATGAAGAAAGAATTTTGAATAAATACAGTTATGATATTTAATTCATCAGGAAAGTGAACGTAATTACTGACGCATAATATAGAAAGAATATCTGAGTGAATTATGGACATGATAATTATATCATCATGAGAAGTGAATATAGATACCGACGCATTATGTAGAAAAGATAAAGAACCAGTCAGGACATGTTCCTTAATAATGAAGGTGCAAAATAAATTGTCAAACGATATAAAAATAAACGATGTTTGTAAAAAGGATAATATAGAAAAAAAGGGGGTTCGCGGCTAATGTGAACCATCAGAATTGAGAAGCCGATAGCGTTAAATGTTTAAATACCACTTATGGTTGCCTAAATATGAAGGATTGTGAGATATAGTTATATTGGAATTTGTAAGTATAAGTATTCTATTTATATCATTTATGACTAGAAGTATCTTTGTCTGAAGAAGTTGTACTGATGGCAATTATGAAGGCAGACATCGCCTCATACATTAGTAAACGTCTAGCTATTTCAAAGGTCATCATCTGAATTTGATTCGATTTGGGTCATCGTCGACAGACTGACCAAATCTGCTAATATCGTTCCCGTTAATGATAAATGCAAAAGAGATATGTAAACATAGTGTGCCTGTATCGAACATCTTTATCAAGATCCTCGCTTCGCATCGAATTTCTAGAGATTTGCTCAGAAATCATTGAGAACGAACCTTGATGAGAGTACTATGTACCACCCCAATCGAAGGGACGAGGTAAAGTAACGATACAAAGTAATATAAGTGCTGTTTTATGTTTGAATGATTGACCTTTGGTAATAGACCATATAATCGTTTTCCTTTGGAAAGATTATCATTGATAATTATCGTATTAGGATCGAGATCTAATCTTATTAGGATCTAAATCTTAGAGCATCTGTAAGCAGGAGTCGAGATGAAGACATCCGACATACACCCACTGTGAGTTGGACATGTCTTTTAGATTTAAGGTTTTCTATGATGACGAACCTATCCTTGCAAAATACCCGACCCGCGAGATCTGAAATGATTGTTGAAATTAGGATCTGATTACTGACTGCCGATAGTGGGCAAGAGGTTATGTGAATATGAAATGTAGATCTTGAAATGCCTAATGGGTAGCGAAGTTATGCCACAATTTTTAACCTTGGAAAAATGAATTCATGATCTGACAAATCATGGGATATAAGTCCCCGTTGTATGGGACCATTAAGATGATGTAAAAGATTGGTTTGAAAGGCATACAAGCTGGATCTACCCTAGGAATTCAAGAACTGCGTGAATTATGTTTCGTATATCGAACTTGATGGAATATCTATCAAGTGAGAATCTGATTATTCTTAGTAGAGCTCAGATCGGCGAAAAGTTGCATTCATCAAAAACCCGTGAACATCATGGATAGAGAAAGTAAGTCAACATTAAGCCTGATCTTATTCCCGTAGTTATGTTTGATAGAACTCGCGTATTGTAATGAATTGCACTTGTGAGAAAAGACCGAATGTGGAGGAAATACCCACATGGCTTTAACTCTATAAGAAGCGAGTAGTAAGATAAGATGATCTTTGAGGACAAAGATCCTGTTTAGGGGTAAATGCTGTGACAATCCGTCAATTTATGGTTGATATTTTATTCTCGAATATTATTTAAAAACATTATTTTAATGTTATAATATGAACTCACATATTTTTGGGAAGAAATTTGGATTTACGTCTTGAAGTAGCGTCGACTACGTTTAAACCGGAGGATTCAACGTTACGTGCTTACGTTTACATACACCGTCTTTGGTGACAGTCCGACATTTCAGAAAATAAATTTGTCCATGAATATTATTTTGGAGTTTTAAATTTGTGTTGGTTCATAAACTCACAAATTTACGAGAAGAGATTAGGACTTACGATTTTATTTTAACGTCCTTTACGACTAAACCGGAAACCCTAGGATTACGTATTTACGTTTTTGAACTCCGTTTTTTATGAAACAATTTTTATTAGATTCGTTTTATGACGTTGATTCATAATTTATAAAAACGTTTTACGTAAAACGACCCGAGGGCAGCAAATCGAGGAAACTAGAATCGAGAAGTACCCGTAAATAAATGGGGATGAGACAAGTGGGACACTTGCCCCACCCCCATCAAAACCGGCCAACAACTTACCAACACACCATTGAGGTGTCAAAATGTTAGCTAAAACTTACACTTGTAAGCAAAGCTTACAAGTTAAGCTTTACCACCTCAAAACAAGCTACCAAATACCACTCTTCTCATTTCTCACCATGCAAACAACTCATCCTCTCTCTCACACTCTCAAATGTGCCATCCCTATACTCCACCATCAAACACCACTTTGATCAAAAATCAACCATGAAATCCTATGTTATTTCTACATATGTTGAAGCCCTCTTGAAGCTCTCTTGAATGGTGGTGATTATAACATCCATGGAGGAGTTTTCTTGGTGTCTTGGGGCTGATTTTTCCACAAGGAGTTATGAATATTGGTGGTCATGAAGAAGGTCTTGGTGCATCACAAGTATCTCCATCAAAATCCATGTTTTGATCACAACTTACATCATCATGGTGGTATAAAGATTGTCCTCCTCATCCTCTTGTTATTATTATTATGAAATCATGTATTTTATTTCCTATTGTATATGTATATGATGATTATATGATGATAAAAATGTTATGTGGGGATTTGGTGTTGATAAATATGATTAAAAAGGTGAAAAACTATAAGAAACAAGGTTAAAATCTTGATTAATTTACATGGCTGTATAAAACAGTAAAGAAACATGTTATAAACTGATAAAATGATGAAGTAGAATCCATTTACAGTAAGCTATGAGTCTTTTACACATGTGAGAGTTGGCCATGCAATGGAATCAAAGTAATGAGTGAGATATGATCAAAACAAGTTTAAGGTATAAATCTGAGTTCACTGTTTTGGACGATTTTTAGAAAATATTTAGAAGATGATTCAACAGTAGCTATACAAGAGTTAAATGTAGCACATATCATGTAGTTTGTGTGATAAACATTTGAGCTTCTATCTCCATATAGAACTCAAGATATGGCAGTTTTGGTGAAAGTGAAGATAAAAATCAGATTTTTGGAAATTAAAGAATAATACTATTATATAAACACTCAAAATTTAATAGTATAAAATATAAATTAAAACCCACCAACTTATAAAACTTATTTATATAAATATTTAAAAGGGTAAATGAATGAATAACTTATATAAATGGTTGTGAAATAATACTTATAAGTTATAAAACTATAAACATTGTTTTTACGACTTTTTCGGCTAATACCGTAAAAATTAACGTTTTTGTTAAATAAAACTTAGATGGTTGGACCCGTCTAATGAAAACTTTATAAAACTTATATACTGATATATAGACATGTATAACAAGTAAAAACCAATAAAACCCGAACTATAGGGCATACGGGCATTAACGAGCTAAGTAAACATATTAGACTAATTCTTGGACTAATACTTGGGCTAATAATTGGACTAAACAAGATGAACACTCATAAAAAGAACTTATTGGGCTTAACCCATTTAGGCCCAACTTGTAAAGTGTAGATACTGATAATGTAAGTATAACACGGATTAATACAAGTTAAGAACTTATAATAGGCTTATTGGACCTAAAACGCGTAAATAGGTAAAACGAGAAAACTAGTATAAAAGTTATCGACACATAACACAAAAATGAGTAAATGAGGATATGTAAACCCACTTGATCCTCATATATATATAATCGTCATATGTATACATAATTGGTATTTTTATAAAGTCATTGGACATGAGTCTAAGACGAGTATTATTTGTCTAGGTTTCCGTGATTGAAGCACGTACCGTACGTCCGAATTGCCGATAACCCGCCTTCCCACATCAACGTGAGTTCATAGCCTCGCACTCTTTTAAATATATTTATAAATGTTTTATAAACCCGCGAGGGAGATAACATGTTAAGTTTTATAAAATAGGACACCATTTGTCCCGATTGTTTGTTTATTGATTTGGACCCGAATGATTGAATGACCCGATTGTATGACCCGATAAATGATTAAAGGACCCGATAGATGAAATTAAATGGATTATTAAAGTTAGGTTATGTCACTAAAAGTCCCATTAGCATGAATTATGAACTACCGGGATTTGGTAGACGCTTGTGCATATAATAGTACTATTTGGGGACGATCACCCCAGTTCGCGCCTTGACGGTTGATCCCCGTCGTGCCACATTGATTGGTAAGCGAATTTATGTATGAGAAGCTTTCCATAGCGTGACCTTTGTGATGACACGCTACTTTAGATGGGCAAAATTGGTATCGGGTTAGCTACCCGTTGTTGGTTTAGTAAGGTAACAATGTCATGCGGCTTATAATAATCCGACTAACGAAATACTACTAGACGCTCAGAATTACGACGTATTGCCTGACTAGCAATACAGGGTCATACTGTTGATATTATGTTTGTGTTTTGGTTTTCATAACCATACTCATATAACGGTTTTTATTTTCATACAACGTTATAAGACGTATTGTATGACGTTTTTACGACATTGGCTCGTATAATGATTTTTAAGGCTTTTTATAACCATATTCATATAACGGTTTTATTTAATCTATACAACGTTGCAAAACATATTGTATGGTGTTTTTAACGACAATGATTCGTATAATGATTTTTAAGGCAAATGCCTATATTATGATTTTCGATAAAGATTTGTATAAAATAACTTTGGCTATTTTATGGCCTATTAAAATGATTTGTACAAGATGATTTTCAGTAATAATTTTATACTGATATTATATTGATGGATTTTATTAAACTCTATGAATTCACTCGGCGTTATCGCTGACCTTTTCTTTTAACATGTTTCATCTCAGGTACTTGAAGGTAATTCTCGGGAAGACAACAAGAATTCATGGCCCGCACTTAAACAATTTTTTCCATTCAAATACTTTGTAAAACTTTGTATGAAATAATATGACTTGGGACCGATGTAACTTTGATAATTATGAATGGAAATGATTTATTAATAAACGACGCGATTTTTATGCGTTGTCTATGATGTGAGTAATGTGCTATCCCGTAACACCAACTAGTCTTCCGCTGTACTGAGTTGTATAAATTTGGGGGTGTTATAGTGCATCCAGCATAATCTGAGTTTGAGTACCCTTTGAGATCAAATATTGAGGACTTAGGGTACCATAGACCTAGACTTGGTGTACCTTTTAGGTATCTGAATATTCTCTTTACAGCAGTAAGGTGTGATTCCTTTAGGTTTGCTTGGTACCTTGCACAAAGGCATGTAGAGAATTGAATGCCAGGTCTGCTTGTTGTTAAGTACATTAGTGAACCAATCATACCTCTATACTGAGTCTCATTGACTGATTGTCCATTGAGACCAGGTCCTAAGTTGTTAGGGGGTACCATTGGTGTTTTTACTGAAGCACAATTGATATCATACTTTTTCCGCAGATCCTTGACATATATTTCTTGATTGATGGATACGCCTAGGTCATATTGTTTTATCTGAAGACCAAGGAAGTATGCGAGTTCTCCCATCATACTCATCTCAAACTTGCTGGTCATAGCTTGGCAGATTGTTTGCATAGTTTCAAGCTTGTTGAACCAAAGATGATGTCATCTACATAAATTTATACCAGAATGGTGTTAGATTTAAGATTTACAGATAAACAAAGTGCTATTTTCCTCTAACAAAGTTATGTTCAATGAGAAATGTTGAGAGAGTTTCATACCATGCCCTTGGGGCGTGCTTCAGTCCATACAAAGCTTTGTAAAGCTTGTAGACATGATTTGGGTATTTACTACTCTCAAAGCCAGGACGCTGTTTGTCATAAACTTATTCTTTTAGGTCACCATTTAGGAATGTACTTTTGACATCCATTTGTTATATGGTGAAGTTCATGAAAGTGTCAAAAGCAAGGAAGATACGTATGGCTTCCATACGTGCTACTAGAGCAAAGGTCGGATCAAAATCAACACCAGGATCTTGATTGAATCCTTGAGCCACCAGCCTAGCTTTATTTTTGGTCACCATATTTGTTTCATCTTTTTTGAGTTTGTAAACCCATTTGGTTCAAGTGGTTGATTTACCATATAGAAGAGGAACCAATTTCCAGACTTTATTTCTTTCAAATTGATTTGGTTCATCTTGCATGGCATCCACCCATCCAGGGTGAGAGAGTGCTTCAGAGATCTTTGTAGGTTCAATTTCTGAGAGAAAATATGCATAGAGACATTCTCTAGGTGAAGAAGCATTTAGTTTCTTTTCCATAGATCTAGTAACTCTACCTTCTTCATGATTTCCTATTATGTTCACCAGCTGAATGTGACTATTATTAGTCTAAGATTTTTGTGAAGCTGGTGAATAAGTACTAGTATCATGATGAGAGCTAGAGGTTGGAAGTCCATGACAAGGAATTGGAGTTGGACTGTCTCTAGTGTCTACTGAAGGATATTCCATAGACAAGGGTTCAATCATTTGAGTGCTTTCCTCTTGTTCAGAGGAAATATTTCCAGGACCTAGTTCTCTGGAGACAACTGGAGAGTTTTGAACATAAGGCTCAATTTGTTCATTAGAAGCCTGCTGATCATTTTGATCATTTGTTTGAGCTTGCTGACCATTTTGATAATTTGTTTAAGACTATTCATTTTGATCATTTTGAGACTGATCATTTTGGAATTGATCATTTTGATCATTTGATTGATAGCTATCAGTATTTGATACTGAAGGATTTGCTTTTGTAGGACTTGTCATATCTTCAAATGGATCAATACGAGGAACTGGATTGCTCTTTTGATATATTTGAGAAGGTTCATAGTGTTGAAATTCATCAGATGGATAATTGTGAGATTTATGAATATGAAGTTAGTCATCTGATGGATTTGTAAACTTGAGAGCTTTAGAACTTTCATTGATAGTGATGTGAAAGGTTTCTTCAATACATTGTCTATTTGTGTTGAAGACTCTATATGCTTTAGATACTAGTGAGTATCCAAGGAAGTAACCATCATCAGATTTTTCATCAAACTTACCAAGGTGATCCTTGTGATTGTGAATGAATATTAGATACCCAAACACATATAAGAATTAGATGTTTAGAATTCTCCCCCTGAAGACTTCATAGGGAGTCTTCATCTGTCTCTTCATAATTATGGATCTATTTTGAGTGTAGCAAGCAGTGGCTACAGCATCAGTCCAAAAATGCTTAGAAAGAGCTGATCCAGCAAGAATTGTTCTTGCTGCTTTAATCAAGGTTATGTTTCTTCTTTCAGCCACACCATTTTGTTTAGGTGTGTAAGGTGATGAGAAATTTTGTGATATTCCTTTGTCATCATAGAACTTGATCAGTGTATGATTTCTAAACTTAGTGCCATTGTCAGTTCTGAGTTGTTTGACATGAGTACCATGTTGATTTTCAACTCTTTTAATGAAAGACATAATGGCGTCTGGTGCATGGATTTTCTTTGTAAAAAAATATACCCAGGTGTACCTAGAGTACTCATCAACAATGACAAGTGTATATTTTTAATGACAAATGGCCCTAGGTGATACTGGGCCAAATAAGTCCACGTGAAGTAGATGAAGACTTTCTATGATTGAGAAAGTTTGTTTTGTTTTGAAACTGGCCCTATGGTGCTTCCCTTTTTCAAATGTTGAGCATGGTTTGTCCTTGGAATAGACAAGTGAAGGAAGACCAATAGCAAGATTTTGTTTTGCCAGCAAAGTGATTGTTTTGAAATTTAGATGTGAGAGCCTCTTATGCGAGAGCCAGTTAGTGACGTTTGAAGCTCTAGCAAAGAAGCATGTCTTCTGAGTAGAGTTAATGTTCATGACAAAAACATCTTTGACTCTGGGAGAAACCATCACAATTTCATGATTGGAGTTGAAGATTGTACCTTTTTTGTCATCAAACAGGACTAGGTATTTGGCATCACACAGTTGACTAATGCTGATGAGTTATCACAAAAACTACTTTAGGGCCTGGTTCCTCCTTATATTTATGTAGATGAATTTTGGTTCCAGTCATATGCCTTGAGCAGCCACTATCCAGGTACCAAATGGGCTTCCTGAGATCACACTACACAAGTTAAGGAAATGGTCAGTTTTGTTTTGAAACCCACCTTTGACGGGTGGGTGTTTTAGATCTAGAAGGTGTTCTAGATCTGAAAGTTCCTTTTGATGAGGATGATGAATAGGATTGCTCAGAAGAGGAAGGAGAGGTTTGAACAGCCATTACTTTCTTAGCCTGAAGGGCTTCACCTCTTCTGAACCACTCTATATGATTGTGATCAGATGTAGTGTGGACATTGCTTCCACATGTTTCACAACATTTGGTAATAGAGTTTGGGTTCCTAGATTTGATGCCTCCTCTGAGAGAGATTAATCAATTATGTCCATGATTTTAATGGTCATAGCTTCCACAAATGTTATAAACAGGGTAATAGTGACAGTCATCTGAATGATGATTGCCCATACCATAATGAGTACATGGTGGGAAAGGCATGTTTCGCCTAGAACGGGATGATCTAGTGTTATGAGCATCGACACTAGTTTTAGCAAGCATATATTCAGTATCTTCACAAGTGCGTTGGTCAGTTCTCTCACATTTGATACAATAAATCACTTTAAGGCAAGTTTTAGTAAGATGGTTGTTTAGACCCCATAATTCACAAGCCCTTTTAAATTGTGTCTTGTATCTATAATGTGGAGAGTTTGAGGATTCATCCCTGAATCGAGTTGGTATTTATTGTTTCCTGAGTTGTAATTTAAGATCATTGATCTCTTTAATAACAAGAGACATTCTCCCATCTTCCTCAATTCTAGCATTCTTCAGTTTATTTGATGAAACTGAAGAAGTAGTTCCCATATGTGAACCTTCAGCACGAGCTGAAGAGTTCTTTGATATGTCAATTTTGACATGCTTGGTAGCACTACTTTTGTGTGTTGTGTGAGACTTGATGATTGATTGGATTGATTTTGGTCCAATAGAGTGTTCAGCACCAGCTAACTTCTCCATAGGAGGAATTAGGGTGCTTACTTCATTCTCTAAATCATCATCTGAGTCATCTTCAGTAACTGAAGACTCAACAGGTGCTGATGAATCAGCATTTGCATGAAACTCAGGGAGAAGGATACGTCCAGTGTCATAATTTGGTAAATTCTCTTCACCTGACCTTAAAATGTCAAGGATCAAGCTACCATCCTCATTTGAGGCTTTGACAAAGACAATATCATGAGAGTTGGTGCTTGAGGATCCTTCAGCGCCAAGCATTTTCCTTTTATTGAGTAGGAATTTCTTCATTAATGCATTGATTAACCCTATCAGAGTTTCTAAGCCATGATTTAACAATATCATTTGTTTCTTTTAGTTCAACTCTTAAATATTCGTTTTCATCAATGATTTTTGTGTTCAACTGTTGAAAAGTAAGTAAATCAAGTTTAGCCTCTTTTAACTCTATTAGCTTACTTTCAAAATCATCAAGTTTAAGAAAATATTTATTATATTTTTCAAGCAAATTTTTTTTGTTGTTCAACAAATTTTAGATCAATACACAAGTAATCAAAGACAATTTCAATGTCATCCTTATCTTCTAATTCAATAAGAGTTTGTACCTTTTTGATTGTGATATTGATCGATTCACCATTTCGAGCACTTTCTTTGGCCACAACATTAGAGTTTGATCCTTCATCATCATCAAGTGCCATCAGCACTTTCACATTCACAATTTCATCATCATTTGAAGAGACTTTCTCTTCACCCTATTCATAAGCCTAAGAAACAAGTCCCTTGTTCTTTTATTGTTTGGTGGGTTTTGAGGAAGATCCTTTAGTGCTAATTAGAGCCAGTCTAGCCTTGATCTCTCTATATTATGCCTCGAAGTCTTTTGCTGGCCTTAGTTCAGCCCTGTTTTGCTGAAAAGAAGATGAAGCAATTTTTTTTTTGTTGAAATGAAGATTGACCAGATGGTCTAGACTTAGCTGGTGAGAAATAAGAGGGAATGTGTTAGCCTCAAAATATTGAGTCAAACAAGAATGTTCGGTCATAGGTTTCTATTGTAATATTTATTAGAACGTTGTAATAGATAGTTAAATAGTCGTGGTTCACGGGCTTGGATTTAAGCTACTTAAAGCCCAAAAGACAAGCCCGGTCCAAACAATATAGCCCATTATGGTTACATGTAAGCCCGACTATATAAGGCCCTTCCTAGCATGGTAGGAAGGGTGGATGATCATTTGTAACTCTAATTTTCTCTAATCTAACATTCACCAAGTTAATCATCTCCTTCTCTCTACTTTCTCTCTCTAGGAATCTATCTTTTATGTGACAATCCGTCAATTTATGGTTGATATTTTATTCTCGATATTTATTTATTTGAAAACATTATTTTAATGTTACAAAATGAACTCACTTATTTTTGGGAAGAAATTTGGATTTACGTCTTGAAGTAGCATCAACTACGTCTAAACCGGAGGATTCAACGTTACGTGCTTACGTTTACATACACCGTCTTTGGTGACAGTCCGACATTTCAGAAAATAAATTATCTATGAATATTATTTTGGAGTTTTAAATTTGTGTTGGTTCATAAACTCACAAATTTACGAGAAGAGATTAGGACTTACGATTTTATTTTAACGTCCTTTACGACTAAACCGGAAACCTTAGGATTACGTATTTACGTTTTCGAACTCCGTTTTTGATGAGACAATTTTTATTAGATTTGTTTTGTGACGTTGATTCATAATTTATAAAAACGTTTTTTCGTAAAACGACCCGAGGGCACGCAAATCGAGAAAACTAGAATCGAGAAATACCCGTAAACTAGTGAGATGGGACAAAACACATTGTCCCACCCCACTAGCAATGTTGGACGGCACACTTGACACCACACCATGAAGGTGGCATCGAGTTAGCTAGCTTATTTACATGTGTAAGCTTAGCTTACACTTTAAGCACTACCTTCCCACTTGTTTACACAAAACCACTAGCAACTTCTCATTCCACCATTTCATACATGCAATTCAACATCAAACTCTCTCAAATATACTCCCCCTTGCCGTCCAAAATAAAGCAACAAACACCCATTTTGATCTCTTCTAGCCATGAAACACATGTTTACTAGCTCTATTAAGGAGTTCTCTTGAAGCCTTGATCATTTGGTGTCCATATTAACATCATTGGAGGTGATTTCCTTGTGTCCTAGGGCTGATTTCCCAACATATGTTCTTGATATTTGATGGTCTTGGAGTTACTTGTTGTGTTCATCAAGTTCTTGTCTTCCAAAAACAAGGAAAACACTTGGTTGGTAAAGAAGATCATCCTCTCCATTTTTTTCTCTTGTTATTTTGTAAAGAACAAATGTATTTTCTTTCATTTTCTATATGTATATGATGTATATATGATGATAAAAATGTTGTGTGGGGATCAAGTGTTGATAGATATGCTTAAAAATGTTAATAACTATAAGAAATGAGGCTAAAATCTTGATTATTTAGTTGGCTGTATAAAAACAGTATATAACTAAAAGATGAACTGATAAAATTGCATGGTTTGATCCATTTACAGTAAGTAAAAGATGTTATACACATGTGAGAGTTGGCCATGCAATGGAATCAAAATAATGAGTGAGATATGATCAAAACAAGTTAGGTGGTCTAATCTGAATAAGCAGTTTTGTAGGGACTGTTAAGGCATGATAAACTTAAAATGGGCAGTAGCTATAACTAAGTTAAATGTAGCACATAATATGAAGAACATGTCACCCAAAAATGAGCTTCTAATTCATTATAGAACTCTAGATATGGCAAAAATGGTGAACATGAAGATAAAAATCAGATTTTTGGAATTAATGTTTATTATTATTATATAAGCACTCACATTTTAATGTATAAAATGTAAAATAAAAACCCACTAACTTATAAAACTTATTTATATAAATATATAAAAGGTTAATTAAATGGATAAATTATATAAATGGTGGTGACATAATATTTATAAGTAATAAAAACTATAAACTTAATTTTTACGACTTTTTCGGCTATCGCCGTAAAATTAACGTTTTTCGCCAAATAAAACTTAGACGACTAAACCCGTCTAATGTAAAGTTTATAAAAGTCACATACTGATATATAAGTATCTAATACAAGTAAAAACCGATAAAACCCGAACTATAAGGAATCCGGACATTTACGAGCTTATTAAGCATATTGGACTAATAATTGGACTAAATAAGATAAAAACTTGTAAAAAGAACTTATTGGGCTTAACCCATTTGAGCCCAACATGGAAAGTATATATACTGATAATATAGGTATAAAAGGGATTAAAACAAGTTAAAGAACTTATCATAGGCTTATTGGACTTAAAATAGGTAAATAGGTTAAACTAGCAAACTAGTAAAACGTTACCAAAACGTAAACACTAAATTGAGTAAACAAGGATGTATAAGCCCACTTGATCATCATCATATGTATAAAATCATCATATGTATACATAATTGTTATTTTTATAAGTCATTGGACATGAGTCTAAGACGAGTATTATTTGTCTAGGTTTCCGTGATTGAAGCACGTACCGTACGTCCGAATTGCCGATAACCCGCCTTCCCACATCAACATGAGTTCATAGCCTCGCACTCTTTTAAATGTTTTTATAAAATGTTTTATAAACCCGCGAGGGAGATAACATGTTAGATTTTATAAAATAGGACACCATTTGTCCCGATTGTTTATTTATTGATTTGGACCCGAATGATTGAATGACCCGATTGTATGACCCGATAAATGATTAAAGGACCCGATAGATGAAATCAAATGGATTATTAAAGTTAGGTTATGTCACTAAAGTCCCATTAGCATGAATTGTGAACTACCGGGATTTGGTAGACGCTTATGCATTTAATAGTACTATTTGGGGACGATCACCCCAGTTCGCGCCTTGACGGTTGATCCCCGTCGTGCCACATTGATTGGTAAGCGAATTTATGTATGAGAAGATTTCCATAGCGTGACCTTTGTGACGACACGCTACTTTAGATGGGCAAATTGAGTATCGGGTTAGCTACCCGTTGTTGGTTTAGTAAGGTAACAATGTCATGCGGCTTATAATAATCCAAAACTAACGAAATACTACTAGACACACCGAATTACGATGTATTGCCTGACTAGCAATACGGGGTCATACTATTGATATTATGTTTGTGTTTTGGTTTTATATAACCATATTCTTATAACGGTTTTTATTTAATCTATACAACGTTGCAAAACGTATTGTATGGTGTTTTTACGACATTGGCTCGTATAATATTTTTTAAGGCAAATGCCTATATTATGATTTTCGATAAGGATTTGTATAAAATGATTTTGGCTATTTCATGGCCTATCAAAACGATTTGTACAAAATGATTTTCAGTAATACTTTTATACTAATATTATATTGATGGAATTTATTAAACTCTATGAATTCACTCGGCGTTATCGCTGACCCTTTCCTTTTAACATGTTTTATCTCAGGTACTTGAAGGTAATTCTCGGGAAGACAACAAGAATTCATGGCCCGCACTTAAACATTATTTTCCATTCAAATACTTTGTAAAACTTTGTATGAAATGATTATGACTTGGGACCGATGTAAATTTGATATTTATGAATGGAAATGATTTATTATTAAACGACGCGATTTTTATGCGTTGTCTATGATGTGAGTAATGTGCTATCTCGTAACACCAACTAGTCTTCCGCTGTATTGAGTTGTATAAATTTGGGGGTGTTACAGTTTGGTATCAGAGCTCTCGTTATAGAGAACGAAAGATTTTTAAAACCAAGGTTTTGAATAAAACATTTCAAAATCTTTTAACTACAAACATTTTTCTAAAAATGTCTAAAAAAAAAAATCTTTTGACTATAACGGTGCCGAAGAATTCCCGAGTTACCGACAAGGCCAAGACTGAGAAGTGTTATTTTAATATATATATATATAACTTGGATTATATATATATGATGTAATTTTATTACATGATTGTTTGATGATTATTCTGATTTTTATACGAGATATTTATACGACGTAGATTGTCACAAGAAACCCTAAATCCCCTAGTAAATTAATCAAAGCTATTCTCGTAGGAATTCTAGCTATCCTAGATCTAAACCAAGTTGTGGATATTTATAATCCCAACAAATGGTTGATATGCGTAGAAATTTAGATATTAGTTGATTGTGAAATTGAAGAAGAATTGGCGAGACTAAATCTGATATCGATGTCATGACGATCTTTTCTTATAGAGTGGAGTTTGACAAAACGTTATCACCTAGAAAGATGTCATCTGATTCGTTGTCACCCAATTCTTAAATTTGAAATCGAAAGGGTGAATGTTGCACTTGAGGCTGTCATTGGAACCATTACCCAAAAGCCTCATGCCACTAATACCTTTCCGAGAAGTCTAGTTGAATGATCAAGTCATTTTATGTTAATGACTCATTTGATAATTGTTGTGGTAAGAGATATAGGATTGGAAATTAAGTGTTGATCGTATCGAGCTTTTATTGCCCTTTTAAGGTTTATGAATAAGATTGAAAGTATTGGAAAATGAGATAGGATATTGCATTGAGTATGATTTGGTTAAAACTTGAATAAAGTAAAATTTAACCTGTATGGAATATGAGGTTGTTAAGAGGAAGTCATTAAGTTATGTGATTGAATTATAAGGTTTTAATTGATTGTTGATTCGTGTTAAGTGTTGTTCCTAGACCACTGTCCACTAATGAGGATGCCCAGTGTCCAAGAAATAAATTGAAGAAATCTTCTTCTGAATTGGGACCAATGGATCTTCCAGGACATATGGAACACCTAATGACTCTTGTAGATTAGTATTCATTGTGGTATCTTTTAAAAATAATCCCTAACTTAACTGAGACATCAGTTGGTAGGATGAGTTCTGAGAATTGTATGACATAGTGACACGTAATGTGTTACGGTACAATTTTGACTTGTTTGTGATTAATAAAAAGACTACCTTTGATTGCTAAATTCTACATGTATCGATGTTATCTATCTTTTCTTGCTTCACCCTAATGTTCGCATTAGTGATGCAACCATTGAACAAGTACTCATCTTGATTTGAGATACGTTGTGAATCATTCTTCGTGAGTGCCATCGAGGTCATGAACCTCATGATTATTTGGCCAAAGCTCATTTTCTATTGTATTGTATTTAATTCTTGGTGAACAACTTTTCATCACTCTTTTGCAGATCACACATTGTTTTTATAAAGTTAAAACCTTATCCTTTGAGAAAATTGAATTTTCATCACTATAAGGAATATTCAAAGTGAGATTTATAAGTGATTGTTATCAAAATGAAGTTGTTTATGAAATACCTTGGAAAACTTAAATTATTTCCATAACAAAGAAAACCTTTGTAAATATATTCTTGATTCTTATTTAAGAATTAAGCATGAAAATGATTTTACTATAAACATGGATGATAAAATTTTGACGAACTGAGTATTGCATCATTAATCTTGAAATTGTATATAGTTGCGCGCCTACATACAATTTGGAATGGACTATGCAAGACTGATTAGTAGTCACCATAAAACTAATGAATAAACACTACATTTTCTTTGAGGATTGTGAAAGATTAAAATTTTAATGAGATCTGCAAGAAGTGAAAAATAGGGACATAGTGTTAGGGACACCTACATATGTGCCTGTAGCATCTATTCTTCTGAGTCGAATTTACTCATCTGTGGAAATTGTCTTATCTGACAATTGACAATTCTTTATTGTCCAATTCTCCCGTAGTGAGATTCTTAGGAAAAGTATCTGATTACCGAGTGTTGATACCCGACTGGATGTATCGACGTTCTTATCATTTCTTATGATTTGATTTCATTTGAATGACCTGGGTAACGATCCGAGGAGCTTTCGAATGCGTACTCAAATTATGAAAACATGGTATATGTTCATATTCGTTAAATGTTTTCGTCTGTATCTGATTTGAAATTCTCTCGCATAGATTATGCGTTGACCTTACTCTTTTTATGGTAGTTATGTCTCCTGATATCCTTGAAATTGTGAAGGATTATGAGTTATTATCAGTCTTTTGAGAAGTTCACATCTTATCGACGGCAATGAAACTGGAAAGTTGATAGTGCCAGTAGAATGGATTGATTGATTATGACATGACGACATTGTCTTAATTGATGGGAACTCGAGTAGAATTCCCCTAAATGATAAAATGTTGATTATCAAAAGTGATCTAAATAATTCTTGATGGATGACCATATCCCGCATTTTGACTTGAAATTATACCGTAAATGGTTGTGAATTAGTCATAGATATTATAATCTAGACGGAACCTAATATGTATTTATTAAAAGATGTTTATCTTATCTGAAACTTTAGGAGGTATTTGTTCGTGAATTACCTAGACTTTCGCCATTAAGGCAAGTTGAAATTGGTATTGATTATATTCCCGGTGCTTCACCTGTGGCTTGTTCACTGTACGTCAGCACCATCTGAATTAAAGGAATTACCGTACAAGTGAGAGAGTTTTCGGAGAAATATTTTATTATACCAAGCCTGTCATCCTGAAGAGCTATGGTGTTATCATTCCTTATATTTATAGATTACTGTGAACTGAGTAAATTGACAATCGAAAACGATATCCATAACTCGAAATGGAAGATTTGTTCGATCATTTACAAGGTTTTAGCTTATGTTTTAAAGATTTGATTCACGGCATGGTTATCATCCACTTCGTATCCGCGAAAGAGATTATCTATTCCAATCTCTACATCCAGAACCTGTGATGAACATTATGAGTTTCACGTGATGTCGTTTGGATTGACCAATGCACATACAACATTCATAAAATTTGGTGAATCACGTGTGAAGGCTGTAATTTAATAAATTCATGCTCGTGATCATTAAGGATCATTTGTTTGTTTATAAGAATAAGAATGAGTTAATAATTATTTATAGATTGCCCTGAATTGGCCGAACAATGAAAACATGTACCTTAAATATTTAACATAAGACTTAAGACTTAATTCTTTGCATGATTTAACCGTGTGATTAATAGATAATGGAAGATATATTGACTTTTCAAAGATTAGAACCATGAACGCTTAGGGATTAAAAACTTTATCCTTTACATAAAATGACCGTTGGATTAATAATGGTAAGATGTATGCATATAGACTCTTCAAAAATTAAGAGCCCTTTTAAGACTTTGGATTTTACCAAAAAGAAATGGAAATATGTTTTGACAAATGTTTAACAAAGGATTTTTAAAGGGATTATTCCCTTATACACAAACCATTTAACTAAACTTCTGTTTAGGGGTAAATGTTTGTGTATACCTCAAGATAACTTAAGAAGGATTGAGTAAAACCATTTATACCATAACCTGAAAACTTAAAATGACAATTTTTGCTTTTCAACTAAGAAAACTTTGACCAAAGTATAAACAAAGGTTTTTCGAACATTTATGAATCTTATTAATTATTTTCGATAAATCAACGAAAATCTTGTTAATTAAACTCAAATTTACTTTGAACATTTTATATAATTAGTCGAACTAAGAAATTTAAAACTTTTACGTTTACGTTTCATAAAAATTAAATAATTATTGTTAATTCACATGTAATAATTATCGACGCTTTAGACGTCAGAGTGAGTAAAACAGATAAAGATAATAGTAAAGACGAAACTGAAACATAGAAAATATGAAGAAAGGTGAACGTAATTACTGACGCATAATATAGAAATAATATCTGAGTGAATTGTGGACATGATAATTACATCATCATGAGAAGTGAATATAGATACCGACGCATTATGTAGAAAAGATAAAGAACCAGTTAGGACATGTTCCTTAATAATGAAGGTGCAAAATAAATTGCCGAACAATTTAAAATATAGCTGATGTTTGTAAAAAGAGATAATATAGATAATAAAAAGGGGTTCGCGTCTAATGTGAACCATTAGAATTGAGAAGCCAATAGCGTTGAATGTTTTAAAGACCACATGTGATTGTCTAAATATGGAGGATTGTGAGATATAGTTATGTTGGAATTTGTAAGTATAAGTATTATATGTATGTCATTTTTTACTAAAAGTATCTTTGTCTGAAGAAGTTGTACTAATGGAAATTATGAAGGCAGACATCGCCTCATACATTAGTAAATGTCTAGCTATTGCAAAGGTCATCATCTGAATTTGATTCGATTTGGGTCATCGTCGACAGACTGACCAAATCTGCTAATATCATTCTCGTTAATGATTGAATCTTGATGAAGAAATAGACTCTTATATTTAAAGGAAGTTATGTAAACATAGTGTGCCTGTATCGAACATCTTTATCAAGATCCTCGCTTCGCATCGAATTTCTAGAGATTTGCTCAGAAATCATTGAGAACGAACCTTGATGAGAGTACTATGTACCACCCCAATCGAAGGGATGAGGTAAAGTAACGATACAAAGTAATATAAGTGCTGTTTTATGATTGAATGATTGACCTTTGGTGATAGACTGTAAAATCGCTTTCCTTTGGAAGGATTACCATTGATAATTATCGTATTAGGATCGAGACCTAATCTTGTTAGGATCTAAATATTAGAGCATATGTAAGCAAGAGTTGAGATGAAGACACCCGACATACACCCACTGTGAGTTGGACATGTCTTTTAGGTTTAAGGTTTCCTATGATGGCGAACCTAACCTTGCAAAATACCCGACCCGCGAGATCTGAAATTATTGTTGAAATTAGGATTTGATTATTGACTACCGATAGTGGGCAAGAGGTTATGTGAATATGAAATGTAGATCTTGAAGTGCCAAATGGGTAGCGAAGTTATGCCACAATTTTAAACTTGGAAAAATGAATTCATGATCTGACAAATCATGGGATATAAGTCCCCGTTGTATGGGACCATTGAGATGATGTAAAAGATTTGGTTGGAAAGGCATATAAGCTGGATCTACCCTAAGACTTCACGGATTGCGTGAATTATGTTTCGTAAATCGAACTTGATAAATATCTATCAAGTGAAAATCTGATTGTTCTTAGTAAAGCTTAGATCGGCGAAAAGTTGCATTCATCAGAAACCCGTGAACATCATGGATAGAGAAAGTAAGTCAACATTAAGCCTGATCTTATTCCCGTAGTTATGTTTGATAGAACTCGCGTATTGTAATGAATTGCACTTGTGAGAAAAGACCGAATGTGGAGGAAATACCCACATGGCTTTAACTCTATAAGAAGCGAGTAGTAAGGTAAGATGATCTTTGAGGACAAAGATCCTGTTTAGGGGTAAATGCTGTGACAATCCGTCAATTTATGGTTGATATTTTATTCTCGATATTTATTTGAAAACATTATTTTAATGTTACAATATGAACTCACTTATTTTTGGGAAGAAATTTGGATTTACGTCTTGAAGTAGCATCAACTACGTCTAAACCGGAGGATTCAACGTTACGTGCTTACGTTTACATACACCGTCTTTGGTGACAGTCCGACATTTCAGAAAATAAATTATCTATGAATATTATTTTGGAGTTTTAAATTTGTGTTGGTTCATAAACTCACAAATTTACGAGAAGAGATTAGGACTTACGATTTTATTTTAACGTCCTTTACGACTAAACCGGAAACCTTAGGATTACGTATTTACGTTTTCGAACTCCGTTTTTGATGAGACAATTTTTATTAGATTCGTTTTGTGACGTTGATTCATAATTTATAAAAACGTTTTTTCGTAAAACGACCCGAGGGCACGCAAATCGAGAAAACTAGAATCGAGAAATACCCGTAAACTAGTGAGATGGGACAAAACACATTGTCCCACCCCACTAGCAATGTTGGACGGCACACTTGACACCACACCATGAAGGTGGCATCAAGTTAGCTAGCTTATTTACATGTGTAAGCTTAGCTTACACTTTAAGCACTACCTTCCCAATTGTTTACACAAAACCACTAGCAACTTCTCATTCCACCATTTCATACATGCAATTCAACATCAAACACTCTCAAATATACTCCCCCTTTCCGTCCAAAATAAAGCAACAAACACCCATTTTGATCTCTTCTAGCCATGAAACACATGTTTACTAGCTCTATTAAGGAGTTCTCTTGAAGCCTTGATCATTTGGTGGCCATATTAACATCATTGGAGGTGATTTGCTTGTGTCCTAGGGCTGATTTCCCAACATATGTTCTTGATATTTGATGGTCTTGGAGTTACTTGTTGTGTTCATCAAGTTCTTGTCTTCCAAAAACAAGGAAAACACTTGGTTGGTAAAGAAGATCATCCTCTCCATTTTTTTCTCTTGTTATTTTGTAAAGAACAATGTATTTTCTTTCATTTTGTATATGTATATGATGTATATATGATGATAAAAATGTTGTGTGGGGATCAAGTGTCGATAGATATGCTTAAAAATGTTAATAACTATAAGAAATGAGGCTAAAATCTTGATTATTTAGTTGGCTGTATAAAAACAGTATATAACTAAAAGATGAACTGATAAAATTGCATGGTTTGATCCATTTACAGTAAGTAAAAGATGTTATACACATGTGAGAGTTGGCCATGCAATGGAATCAAAATAATGAGTGAGATATGATCAAAACAAGTTAGGTGGTCTAATCTGAATAAGCAGTTTTGTAGGGACTGTTAAGGCATGATAAACTTAAAATGGGCAGTAGCTATAACTAAGTTAAATGTAGCACATAATATGAAGAACATGTAACCTAAAAATGAGCTTCTAATTCATTATATAACTCTAGATATAAAATAGGACACCATTTGTCCCGATTGTTTGTTTATTGATTTGGACCCGAATGATTGAATGACCCGATTGTATGACCCGATAAATGATTAAAGGACCCGATAGATGAAATCAAATGGATTATTAAAGTTAGGTTATGTCACTAAAAGTCCCATTAGCATGAATTGTGAACTACCGGGATTTGGTAGACGCTTATGCATTTAATAGTACTATTTGGGGACGATCACCCCAGTTCGCGCCTTGACGGTTGATCCCCGTCGTGCCACATTGATTGGTAAGCGAATTTATGTATGAGAAGATTTCCATAGCGTGACCTTTGTGACGACACGCTACTTTAGATGGGCAAATTGAGTATCGGGTTAGCTACCCGTTGTTGGTTTAGTAAGGTAACAATGTCATGCGGCTTATAATAATCCAAAACTAACGAAATACTACTAGACGCACCGAATTACGATGTATTGCCTGACTAGCAATACGGGGTCATACTATTGATATTATGTTTGTGTTTTTGTTTTATATAACCATATTCTTATAACGGTTTTTATTTAATCTATACAACGTTGCAAAACGTATTGTATGGTGTTTTTACGACATTGGCTCGTATAATGATTTTTTAAGGCAAATGCCTATATTATGATTTTCGATAAGGATTTGTATAAAATGATTTTGGCTATTTCATGGCCTATCAAAACGATTTGTACAAAATGATTTTCAGTAATACTTTTATACTGATATTATATTGATGGAATTTATTAAACTCTATGAATTCACTCGGCGTTATCGCTGACCCTTTCCTTTTAACATGTTTTATCTCAGGTACTTGAAGGTAATTCTCGGGAAGACAACAAGAATTCATGGCCCGCACTTAAACATTATTTTCCATTCAAATACTTTGTAAAACTTTGTATGAAATGATTATGACTTGGGACCGATGTAACTTTGATATTTATGAATGGAAATGATTTATTATTAAACGACGCGATTTTTATGCGTTGTCTATGATGTGAGTAATGTGCTATCCCGTAACACCAACTAGTCTTCCGCTGTATTGAGTTGTATAAATTTGGGGGTGTTACATTTTACATCTCATTTCTTTAATCTATCATCATATTATTAGGGACAACATCTGGTATCAATCGCCATGGGGTAGATTTGTGTTTAGTTTGTGGTTATCATTTTTGATTTCGTGTGATTTTCATCTTAAAAATCATCTCGTATCAAAAAGTTTTGTTTTTTCAAGCTCGAAATCTATATACAAATTGCCTACAAAGTTGTGGTAGGAATTTGTGTTTATCATTTTTCTTGATTTTTATAAAAAGTTGGTAATTTTGGTTTGATTTTCGGAAAAAGTTTGGAAAAAATCGAGTTCTTATCCGGATTTTGAGGGTTTTTATTAGTCGGATTTTAAGGATTTTGTTATCCGGAATTATAGGGTTTCATTATTCCGGATACGCAGCGAAAGGTTGATTCCGGATAAGGAGGTGTTGCAGTGAATTCCGGATAAGAAGCAGCGTTTGGCAAGTATTCCGGATAAGCAAGTCTGGTTTGTTATCCGGGATTTAAGGGTTTTGAGGATTCCGGATAAGCGTTGCAGTGTATTCCAGATACTAAGCAAAAGAAATCGGATTCCTGATAAGCAACAAATTCCGTATTCCGGATAACCATCAACACATACTTTCTGAATAAGGTCTCTTTCATGGATTCCGGATAAGGGTAACTTCACGTATTCTAGATAAGAGGACAAACACGTGTTTCGGATAAGACGAAGAACACGCATTCTGGATAAGAGGACGATCAAGTATTCCGGATAAGAGGAAAAACAAGGATTCCGGATAAAACGAAGAACACGCATTCCGGATAAGAGGACGATCAAGTATTCCGGATAAGAGGAAAACAAGGATTCCGGATAAGCTCCAATATTGTGATTCCGGATAACCTCACAATAAATATTCCAATAAATATTCCGGATAAACCTAAAGTTTTATTCCGGATAAGCTATGTATTGATTATTCCGGATAAGGTCAGCATATAGTATTATTCTGGATAAGCTAAATTTTAGAGATTTCGGAGTTTAACATTCCGAATTTAGTAGTGTTTGTTATTCCGGATAAAGGTTTTTCACAATTTCTTGAAATTTCAACCACAATCTTCTCACAACTTCATCTACTTAAGATCCTATTCATTTCACATCATTTTTGAGATGGATTCTACTCAAGAGTATCGTGTCACAAACAACAATATCATGGTGGCGGGTAACAAAGAGAGACCACCAATGCTTGTGTCTGGTCGGTATGCTCAATGGCAATCACGTTTAATACGATACCTTGATATAAGACCTAATGGTGATGCCTTGAGGAAATGTATTACTCATGGACAATATGTTTTTAAGAAGATCTCAATTCCTCCAAGACCAGCCACTAATACTACTGATGCAGTACCCGCAAGTGAACGTGATGAAACAAGATCCGATCTCACACTTGAAAATTGTGCTTGGCATGATGCGGAGAAGGAAGCCATCTATATGGTTTTTAGTGGGATTGGAGATGATATTTATTCCACGGTTGATGCATGCCCTACAACACATGAAATGTGGACTGCTATTGAACGCTTGCAACAAGGAGAATCACTCAACAAACAAGATGTCAAAACAAACTTGTTTTGGAATTTTGGCAAGTTTACTTCAAGGGATGGAGAATCAATTGACTCTTACTACTCCAGGTTTTATAAAATGATGAATGACATGACAAGAAATAATCTGCAAGTCTCCACCATGCAAGTCAATGTTCAATTTCTTCAACAACTTCAACCCGAGTGGACACGGTTCATCACTTTAGTGAAACAACAAGAAAAGTTAGACGAGGTCTCATATCATCGACTCTTTGATATCTTGAAGCAATTTCAGAATGAAGCAAATGAGATTCGAGCTGAACGTGTTGCCAAGACGGCTAATCCACTTGCTTTAGTGACTACCACTCAACATGTTCAAGATCATCACTCTCGTGCTCCTAAGCCATACTCCACTACATCATCTACACCACGATATTCCACATCATCTAAGTCTTCATCATCCACAAGATCACGAGGTAAAGTGCCAAGAGCACCATCACCACCATCTGAATCATCATCTGAAGAAGATAGTGATGAAGACCAAGCTCAAAAGAATCGAGAGATGAAACAACAAATTGCTTTCATAATGAAGACTTACAAGAAAATCTACAAACCCACCAACAACAATCTTCGAACATCATCTAACACAAAGAAACAATATGTTGAGAGTCCTCCAAGGTATGACACACGTCGACGTGGTGAAAGTCCTTCTAGGTATGATCAACATAATCCAACACATGTTGAGGGTTCTGCAAGGTGTGATTGACAAACTGCCAAATATGATACTCAGAGGATTGCTGCTGCTACTGGGAAGAGGGAAACTGTTGGAAGTCAGGTGGTTCAGTAGAGTGGGATTCAATGTTTTGATTGCCAAGGTTATGGGCATATGGCAAAGGAATGCAGGAATCCGAAAAGGGTTAGTGACTCCAACTATCACAAGAAAAAGATGCTGCTATCCAAGAAGATGGAAGCAGGGGTTAAATTGTCAGCTGAGGAAGGAGCAATGCTTGATGACACTGATGATGAAGATTCTGATCAAGAACTCGATGCACATTACTCGTACATGGCAAAGGTTGAAGAAGTTCTCAAAGTCACTGAAGATGACAATGGCCCTATCTTTGACACTGAGCCAATCGATAAGGTACACACTACTGATGAATATAATGTGTTTGGTGATATTCATAAGCATAGTGATCTACCAAATGCCATTGATGACACATGTATGATGGAAACGGTTGATAGTAATACCACACCTAATTCATCAGACATGTGCAATAATGAGTCTGAGGATGATCAACATGCAAATGAATATGATGAAGAGGAACGTATTGCGCTTGCTAATTTAATTGCCACTTTAAAAAAAGATGTCATTGAAAATAAAAAAGAGTCAAAAGCAATTAAATAAGGCAAACGCTACGCTCACTCAAAATTTGGAAGAATGCAAAGCTGCTCTTATCAAATCGAGTGAGATGACTGAAAGCTATAGAGATGAGCTCCTTCAGAAAACCAAAGAGCTTGAGGGGTACAAAGGTAGTGCGTTAAAAAGTCAAAAGGACGATTTGAAAACAAATATAATACAACTCTTGAGTTATTAGCCAAAGATAAGCGTCAATATAGTGTTTTCTTAATGGATGAACGCCAAAAAACGTACCTTGCCAATACCAAAGTTAATGAACTTGAACAAAAGCTCTCTATGACCACTACCGATTCTGCTAAAAATCTTGAGGTTCAGAAACAAGAGGTAGATGCGTTAAAACAAGACTGCAAAAGTATATATGATAAAGAAACCGAAAAAGTAACAAAACTAGAAGAACAAGTCGAATTTTTGAAGAAAATTGTTTATAAAACGCACGATTCTATTCAAACTGTACGAATGATAGCACCTCCATCGATGTTTAAGGGTCAAGTTAGATTTGCAAGTCCTGAGTACCTTGCCAAAGCTCAAGCTACGAACCCGCGTCTTTATCTTGATGAGACTGAAAGGACCGATCTTGATTGCATGCATGTTAGTGCCGATAGTGAAGAGACTGCCCTTTGGGATGATGATAGTCGACCACTTGTCAATAAGGAGTTTGTGAAACCATATAATTATGCTTACATGAATATTCTTTATGGTCTTTTCAACAAACAAACTCAGAATACCCGTGAGGAAGTGTTTTTAGAATGGAAACAAAAGAGAATTCAATGGAAGAAAGCGTTTTCCCCTAAGAAATCTAATGTTTACAAATACATGAACTACCTTCCTCTAGATGAATCTAAAAGCAAGAGTAGGAAAACATTAGGTATTCTTAAACACCACATAGATAATATTAAATCTATTGTTGAAAGAGATTGGGCAAAACGTGAAAATGATGAGTGGAAACGCCCGATTCCTCAAGATATTACCTTGCTTGTGAAAGAACTATTAATCCAAAATACGGAATTAATTAAAGAAACTGTTCTTCAGTTTGAGGAGTTTATTCGGACTGAAATGTTTGATGATTTAAAATATGTTGAATCTATTGAGAAAAACATTGATGATCTTCAAATGGAGAAGTCTGATTTTTCAGATGAATATGATTTACTCTTGCAAGATGCGTTTCTAAACATGTTTTGTGTGCTTATTTTACATCTTGTGATGATATTGATGAATATTCTGATGTTGCATACAAATATCTTGATAAGATCAAAGAATGTGAGCGTCTTTAAATTGAGATTTCGAAACGTAAAGAAAATGTTGATAAAAAGTCTTTTGAGTTACTTCAACACAAAACTGATTTCCTTCAAAAACATTGTCATTCTCTTGAACTTGCTTTGCAAAAAGACGTTGGTAGTTTTCCACATGATAATAACTTGCAAGAAAAACTTTCCAAAACGTTTCAAGAAATAAATGCATAGAATTTGGAAATTAAAGGGTTGAAAGCTCAGTTACAAGACAGGGACAGAGCTATAGCAGAGTTGCAGAAACTCGTTGCTAAAATGGGTGGGAAAGTTGTGGAACCTAGCATTAAGAAACATGTTGTTAGACAACCAAATGCCTCTAAAGAGAATAGATCCTCTATCTTGGGAAAACCATATGCTTTATCAAATTCCTCGTTTGCAAAACCTGTGTTTGCCCCCAAGATGGATGGAAAGGAAAGGTTACCACATAATCAACCCATAAGGAATGTCATAGCACCAAGCATTAAGCACAATAATGTGATTAAACCAGGGATGTATAGAATTACCACTAAGCCCACAAACAAAGTTACTCAATCGTCTCAGACTTCTAGAAACACTAATATTCGTGTGTCTTCTACTACAGGAATAGTCTCCACTACTAGTGTTAGCCGGCCTCAGCTTAAGAGCACTCAAGTGAATGATAAGGTCTGGAAACACAAGAATTAAGGGAAGATGAAGGAAGTAGAAGAACACCCTAGGAATTTGAATGTTTTTAAGAATAAAAAGTCTGTAATCGCATGTAATGACGATTTGAATGATGTGAATGATTTGAATGCTATGAATGTGAAATTTGTTTGTGTCAAATGTGGAAAGTGTGCTAATGCTAATCATTCTATGTGTGCTATGAATAAAGTCAAAGGCGTAGATACTAGAACTAAGAAGCAAGTTGCGATACCTATTAGAGCTAGTAAACCCAAACGCAAAGTGAACCATTCTGGTGCAACCCTCACTAAGAAAAGTAATGCATCAGACTCCACCACTAAGGACCCTAGAAGCAGAATTAAGGAATTATATGAGTCTGCTAGCAAGTCTTGGAAATGGTGGTTTGCTAATCAATGTCCTCCAGGATATAAATGGACGCCTAAAGCTAGGACAGAAAATGTGAAAACGAGTGTTAGTATGCCTTTAAATGTTGATAAGGACACTAATGATTCTACTATCACAACTCTTGTGGTATCCAATTTAGCAATTGCTCCATCGTGTTCTAACTCTTCTGCAGGTGATACAAATAATTCTATTCATACTGGACTCCGGATGCACGAAGCACATGACGGGGAATCTCAAGCTTCTAATTAACTTCGTGGAGAAGTTCTTGGGTACGGTCCGATTTGGAAATGATCAATTTGCACCAATCCTAGGATATGGAGATTTGGTTCAAGGGAATATCACGATCAAAAGGGTATACTACGTCGAAGGGCTCAATCACAATCTTTTCTCGGTTGGTCAATTCTGTGATGCGGGTTTGAAGGTTGCTTTCAGAAAGAAGACATGTTTTGTTCGTGATTATGATGGGAATGAACTACTTACCGGTACACGGGGTACTGATCTTTACACAATTTCACTACAAGACACAACTTCATCAACTCCAATTTGCTTCATGGCTAAAGCTTCAACGACTCAGGCATGGTTATGGCATCAACGTTTATCTCATCTTAATTTTGATACCATCAACTTGCTTTCCAAGAAAGATATTGTGAGAGGACTTCCAAGTTTGAAATTCATTAAAGATCGTCTTTGTTCTTCTTGTGAGCTTTGTAAAGCTAAACGAAGTAGTTTCAAGACAAAAACTACACCAAGCTCAAAAGAACGGTTAGATCTTCTCCATATGGATCTGTGTGGTCCCATGCGTGTTCATAGTATCAACGGAAAGAAATATATTCTGGTAACTGTCGATGATTACTCAAGGTACACATGGACTTACTTCTTGAGATCCAAGGATGAAACACCCGAAGTTCTCATCAGCTTTCTTAAACTGATACATAATTTTTGAATTCAATTCTGAGAAATTATTTTGAAGCCGAAGGAATTGAACATGAAACATCAATTTCTCGAAAACCCGAACAAAACGGCGTTGTTGAAAGACGAAACCGTACTTTAGTTGAGGCTGCTCGAACATTACTATTCGCTTCAAAACTTCCACTATACTTTTGGGCCGAAGCCGTGTCAACCGCATGCTACACACAAAACCGCTCCTTAATTATCCCAAGACACGAAAAGACACCATATCACATAATTCATGATCGAAAACCTTCACTCAAACACCTTCATGTTTTTAGATGTACTTGTTACATTATTCGAGATGGTGAAAATTTGGATAAGATGAAAGAGAAAGGTGAGGCATGTATTCTTGTGGGACTATTCACATCCGATTTGATGAACTACAAGAGATGGCACTTGAACAAAACAGTTTAAGTCCCAATCCAAAACGACAAACGACTTCCGTTCACAACCGCACGGAACTCGGAACTCAAGACCACAACAATGAACCGTCAAGTTCAAAGCTGGTTCCAGAAAATGTTCCTAGCGCTGATATGACAGTAAACACGACAATTGAAGAGTTGGAAATGTTATATGGACCAATGTATGATGAACATTTCACGGGGGAGAAACAAGTTGTATCGAAGTCTTCCGCTGCCACTCATGATAAGAATGATGATAGCGATCATCGTCAACAACCGGATACAACTTCATCTACTTCAACACGGGTTGCTGCAGATTTACCTCCTCAGAATATCACATCAACAACCGCTCCTACAACATCAACAACTACTGTCATTGCTCCAGAGAACACAAATCAAGCAGACAATGCATTATCTGACGAAGACGAATTTATCAACCCATTCGGTACACCGGTACACGAAACTAGAGAGTCTTCTACTCGCCATGTTGATCCGTCAAATATGCATACGTTCTATCAACGACATCCTTCAACACATCATTGGACCCGAGATCATCCTTTGGTTCATGTAATCGGAAACCCTTCACAGCCCGTTCGCACAAGACGACAACTTACCACCGATGGCGATGTTTGTATGTTCGCACTCGCCGTGAGTTCAGCTGAACCGAAAGAAGCCATGGCTGATCACGCTTGGATTGAATCGATGATGGGTGAACTTCAACAATTTGAAATACTTAAAGTCTGGGAACTTGTTGACAAACCATACGATGTAATACCATTAAATCTTCGATGGATGTGGAAAAACAAGATGGATGAAGAGAACACGATCATCAAGAATAAATCTAGGCTAGTGGCTAAAGGGTATGGACAGAAAGAGGGTATTGATTTTGAAGAATCATTTGCACCAATAGCTCGAATGGAAGCGGTCAGGATCTTTCTTGCTTATGCTGCACATAAGGGATTCATTGTCTATCAAATGGACGTAAAGACGGCGTTTCTTAACAGTCCTTTGAAGGAAGAAGTCTATGTCACACAGCCGGAAGGATTCGTCAATCCTCATTATCCTGACAAGGTGTATCGTCTCCACAAAGCACTTTATGGACTCAAGCAAGCTCCAAGGGCGTGGTACGACGAGCTCTCGAAATTTCTGGTCTCCAAAGGTTTCTCAAAAGGTTCCATTGATTTAACTTTGTTCACTTATAAATATGGGGATGATATTTTGCTTGTGCAGATTTATGTTGATGACATTATTTCCGGGTCTACAAACCCAAAACATTCAAAATGGTTTGAAAAAGTAATGCACAGCAGATTTGAAATGTCTATGATGGGCGAACTAAAATTCTTTCTAGGAATTCAAGTTCACCAATCCCCATGTGGTATCTTCATTAACCAAGCTAAGTATTGTCAAGAGATAATCAAAAAGCATGGTATGACATCATGTGACCCCGTTGGGACAGCATTATCAACTACATCCCTAGATGCTGATTTGGAGGGATTACCCAAAGATCAAACGAGATACCGTTCCATGATCGGGTCCCTCATGTATTTGACAGCAAGCAGACCTGATATTCATCATGCTACATGTTATTGTGCACAATATCAAGCACGACCCACTGAAAAGTACCTCAAGGAGGTTAAACGGATCTTTCGGTACCTTAAGAATACCATTCACATGGGACTCTGGTATCCGAGGGAAACCGGTTTCTTTCTAACGGCCTATTCAGATTCTGATCATACAGGGTGTCTTGATACACGTAAAAGTACTTCTGGTGGTGCACAATTTCTAGGTCAAGATAAGCTTGTGGGATGGTCTTCCAAAAAGCAGGATTGCACGTCACTGTCATCAGCCGAAGCGGAGTATGTGTCTCTATCTGCGTGTTGTGCTCAAGTTCTTTGGATGAGAACACAACTCACGGATTATGGCTTCCACTTTGATAAAGTACCTATGTACTGTGACTCAAAGTCGGCCATAGCCATCTCCTGTAATCCGGTACAGCATTCCCGCACGAAGAACATTGATGTCAGATATCACTTCATTAAGGAACAAGTTGAAAAGGGTATTGTTGAATTATACTTTGTTGGAACTGATTACCAATTGGCTGACTTGTTTACAAAAGCTCTTTCGAAAGAGAGGTTTGCGTAACTAGTTAGGCAAATTGGTATGAGATGTTTGACTCCAGCAGAACTGGAGATTCTGGCAAAGAAGCCTACTTGATTCATCTATCAAACATCTACCTGTAAATATTAATGAAAAAGCAAAATACAAAATTAAAAAATCTTTGATAATCCAAAAATATTCTTCTCGACATGTGTTTCAGTATCGATAATATGGACGTACCTAGAAATGTCGCTCAATAACGACACGGGTGTGTACATAAAGCTCGAATGAAAGTTGTAAATATTTTTCAAAACATGTCATTTCTATATTATTAAAGGAAAATGTCTCCTATGGACAATATTTCCAACAGCGGGTAGAGCAATCTATCTCGGGTTGAGCTTGTCACAAAACATTCAACGTTTTAAGCTCAACACAATGGCTTGTAATGACTTTCAAATTGCAACCCAGAACTATATTCACGGGGGAGTGTACGATTTCGTGCTCTTACCCATAGCAAAAGAAGTTAAATCTTCTTACACTTGAGTGGATTCATCAAGACATTCAAAGTCTATGAACTCAAGTTTATGCTTTAGAAAAACCTTTTCGACAAAAAGAATTGATTTTTCAAAAAGCGTTGAACACAATTTTTTCAAGAATTTCTCAATAATATTCAAAATCTTTCAAAAATTGTGTGTTCAACAACTCCTATCCTCAAAAGTTTAATGTGGATTATATCCTCGTAATGACAATTCCATTGGATCATTTTTTGAGGGGGAGCTTTCCAAATTTCATGCTAAGTTTGACACATTTTTCTCCCGAAAGTTTTCAAGACTATTTTTACAATATATTTTAATCAAATTTGGTATATCTAATATCAAACGATTTTATATATTAGAGATAGGGGAGAAAATGTGATTAAAATGTGATCCAAAGACTCAAGCACTCATGGTTTCGATCAATTACCCACAACATCTTTAATTCACGACGTTATTGGTGTCAAAAGGGTGGTTAGGTTTAAGTCCTATGATCCAACCAGAACCGGAGGGATCTTCCCAGGGACAATCCAATAGATTATTAGAAGTCCTTAGGAAAGATGGAGTAGAATGTGAACGTAGCTGAATGCCGACTAAGTACTGATGCTAGCACTGGAATAATCACAACAAGGTGCTAGTAATGATGTCTTGGTAAGCATTGAAGGGGTTGAAGAATGAAAAAGAAATGTAAGGATAAAGGGTGTAAAGAAAGAAGCCCTCCATACAACTTAGGTAGAAACCGGGTCAACACATCATGAAGACAACTCATCATGGACCTAGTGATGTGAAGCACAACCCTTTCCTAGCTACTCAGGCTTCTCTCAAAAGAAGTTTGTTTTATTGTTACGGAGATCAACATGACTTCTATTGACTCTCTCACTCCAAAATAGTTGATATTGAATAGGTGGCATCTGCTCCAGCCTCTGAACACTAAAAGTGCACAAATCGAGTCTAGAGCCAAGAGATCAATCAAATCTCGTTAGGACACACAGATGAAGATAAAGAGAGTCATACGCTATATCCTTGCGATATTGCTAGAACACTCAGAGTGATACTACTTAGTATTCACAATGATGAGTGGAAATCCTTCCAGTGTTAACATCAAACAGCACTGCGGTAGGTCATGTGTAAGATTCTCTATGAATTGAACATATGTAAAACTGAAAAGCAACAGTGGCTTGATTCTGAATTGATTCAAACTCGTTTCAAGTTTCTACGCAATATCTTTATGGTCTTGCCAGAACATTCAGAGTGATATTCATTAATATTCACAGTGACGAATGGAAATCCTTCTAGCGTCAACATCAAACAGCGCTACGGTAGGTGACTTGTGAGATTCTTATGAATCAAACTTGTGTCAACTGGAAAGCAACAATGGTAAGATTCTTAATGAATCAAACTTGTTCCAGGAATTTGAATTGACGACTTTAATCAAGCAGATATTTATCCAATTGATTCACTCTTTATGTTCGCAGTCTTGCTTTGAGACGATCGAGTAAAGAGAACGGATAGTACAGCCGCGAAACCCTGTCAAGGAGATTCTTAATTGAATCTACCTAATCACAGGTACGGTATTTAATATCGTATAACGGTCTTCACCGACCGGAGGTAAAACGCAACCGATTTAGGACGAATGTCAAAGACATTCAGTCCATGTCTATGTTTTGTCTCGAGAAGGTGGCGTCACGGTGTACTCAGCAAAGTCAAAGATTCAAAACCACATATTCATGCCCAAAGACTTATTCAACAATTAATAGTGTGAGCATGTGGATAAAGGCACAAGATCGCAGGATGGCAAAGACAAGACAAGAATGATTTGAAGATCTCAAGATAAAAGACTAAGTCGAAAGACATCGACAAAGGCTCAAAGATCACAGCATGAAGGAACAAGACTACTCTTACACGTTCAAGACTCATTTATGACGAAATTCATAAATCTCCATTGGACTCCAAATATTGAAGAGGAATGACCTCACATTGGGGGAGATTGTTAGCCTCAAAATATTGAGTCAAACAAGAATGTTCGGTCATAGGTTTCTATTGTAATATTTATTAGAACGTTGTAATAGATAGTTAGATAGTCGTGGTTCACGGGCTTGGATTTAAGTTACTTAAAGCCCAACAGACAAACCCGGTCCAAACAATATAGCCCATTATGGTTACATGTAAGCCCGACTATATAAGGCCCTTCCTAGCATGTTAGGAAGGGTGGATGATTATTTGTAACTCTAATTTTCTCTAATCTAACATTCACCAATTTAATCATCTCCTTCTCTCTACTTTCTCTCACTACTTTCTCTCTCTAGGAATCTATCTTTTCCATCTCATTTTTTTAATCTATCATCATATTATTAAGGACAACAGAATAGATGTTTTAGAATAACAGTCCTTGGAAAAGTGACCAGGAAACCCACATTTAAAATATACAGTGTCAGTTGTGGCATTTGTGGTGCTGGAGAACCTACCTCCTTTCTTAAAGAACCTTCTAGACTTGGCGAAAATAGTTCTTTCATGAAATTCCTCTTGAAGATCATTCAGATATTACTCACTAGTTCTTGTGTCTTCTTCATCATTAGGACTATCTTGGTAGTCCTGAATGACAGCTTCACTGAAGAAGGCTGTTGACAAGGGTGTAGCAATTGTAAGTGCTTCTCTTGTTGGAGCCTTCATAAATCCTATCCACTAAGTTTTCTTCATATTTTAGTCTCCCAAAAAGAGAAGTCAGATCACAATCTTTAATATGATTAACATTTCTCAAGCTTTGGCAAAAATTGAGCCACTTCTTTGGCAAGGCATTAATAAAAATTGTGTTGATTTCTAGTTTTAAAAGTTCAACACCATCACTTACCAATTCATTCATAAGAGCTTTATATCTGGTGAAAGTTTGAGTAAGGGTTTCCCTTTCTTTGTTTATGAAAGTGTTGTACTAAAGCTTTAAGTCCATTATTCTTGTTTCTTTCACATCAGAAGGTCCCTCATGATACAATATAAGGTCCTCCCATGTAGATTTAGTTTTCTTACAATTCACAACAGAATTCACTTGGTCATCTGGAAGTACGGACATGATGAGACTTTTGAGACGCCGGTCTAGGTTAGCAGCTTTTCTCTCATCAGGGTCCAATGTGCTTCAGGTTTTATATTGTCCCCAACCATAGGGACAAATGGACTAGTTTCAATGATTCCAAGGAATTGGGGTTCGATTCCAACCATGTGGATAAGGAACCTTTTCTTCCAATTAGTGAAATTTGCTACCTCTAGAACAGGAGCAGCATTGAGTTGGCCACCCCTGTACTCTAGGGTTAGTGGTATAACTTGAACCATGTGGGATCTTGATTTTAAAACCTTAAAATGAGCAGTTTAATGAAAAATTAAGAGTTTAATTAATCAAACTGCTCGGATACCACTTGTTGGTCCCTTTTAACTCATTACTACTTATCGACCTTAAGTACTAACTCGTTAGTAAGATTCAAGTGTGTTGTTTTATGAATTAATAAGAACTAAGAACAAATAAAACAACAATACCAATTTAACTTTTCAACGTATAGACTTTTATTAAAACTCAATAAAAAATCTTTAACCCACTTTGTTTGCGGAATAACAAAGTGGTTGAATGACAATGTGGTGTGATCTCCTCTACTTAAACTTTCAACCAAAGTAAATAGTTTAAGTTCCAACCTAAACGTTATACTCTATGGCTATATGGTTTGGTTGTTACTGGGAGAGAAGGTTAATTAGAGATTCTTTCTATTATAATGGTTAACTGTTTCTCTACCAAATGCACTCCTTATATCGGCGGTGCAAAACTAGGGTTTACGTTCACATGTTTCCATGCATAAGTTTATCCAGCGGGTGGTTGATGCCCATGCTGGATAAACATTACAAAGGACTAATAAACTATTCTAAGAAAAGATAAAGGTTGTACTTATAGCTAACAATAAAAGCAACTTTTTTCCTACTTTGAATTAAAGTAGATCTTTTCCCGCCTAATGTAAAGAATACTGAAGTGTCTTCAACATTTTATAGGAGATCGACATCATTCAGTCTGATATTGTCAAGCCAAATTGAACTGAAATCTCTTCTTCAGGACGTGTTCTTCAGCAACTAGACCGCCTAGTCTTTAAAGCAAATACTCCTTTGTCTTCTAAATTTTCTAGAAAAGGAAAGCTGAACATCCATCAGCAAAACATTCTTCGGTAGGAATCTTTGTTCCTCTGGTCATGCTTCAGCAGAGTCCCCTTTCTGCTGCACATGAAACACTTAGGGAGATTTTATATTCAAATCTTAGAGTTGCTTCACGGTCAACAAATGCTGACCCAACATCATTCATCACAATCATTTAGCAAATGACTTGCTACACATCTAACATAGTTGATATTTGCACCTGGCTTTTTATGCACTTTTTTTTATTTGCTCTTATACTTTATAGAAAGTATCGTCCTATTAAATTACATTTACAAGTCCAGTTTATCTAGCTTCATCAGATTTACATTTTCTATTTTAAATTTTGCTAATTGTTATATTAATTTGATCTCCTCGCTAGAAAACATTTACCATGAGTTAGGCATTATCAATAACTCTAGCCCCACATTAGGAGCGTGGTGTCAAATGAAATTAGAACCACTAATTAATACAAAAGCAACTACTAAATGGCAACATAAGTACGAAAAAGGATCATCTTCACTAATTATACCCGCCAAATATATTAGAGATCTTTTGTTAAATTCGAACCTTGTGACTAGATTTCATCGAAAAAGGATCATCTGCACTTCTGGAGAAATCTTCCCAAAGATGTTGCACTATTGGTAAACTAAAAATTGAAAATGGCAATCCTCAAAGATGCGGCACTGGATTGTAGAGTTTAAACTTTTTAACGGAAACCCACATTCAAATATTATGTTTTTAGATTCAAATACAAACGTTTACTCTTATTAAATAAATTAAATTACAGTAATTAAATTTACAGAAAATTACTCGATAAAAAAATAAACAACGATAATAAAAAATCAATAAAAGATTATGGAACGAGACTCGTGTTTAACACGATTCCTTTAAAACGCATTCGTCGTATGTTTGATAGATCACGAAAAGTTGTGCGTTTCTGATTGAAGAAATTGGTGAAATTATTCTGATAATGGAGCTGCGGTTTTTTCGATGTCCAAAAACTCATAAGACAATAGTTATATTTATAGGAAAACCTAATTTGTTTACAAATAATAAATATCTACTAAAATAATGAAACTCTTATAATGAAAACAGATTTTTATTTTTTATAACATAAAATATTCTATCAAAACTTATAGATAAATTTATATTTATTTCAAAAATGGATGTGCAAAATGATTTTTTTTTAGAAAAAGAAATCAAAATTTGCAACAAAAATATAGGCACATAGGCAAACTTTGGAAGTTGCATTTATGTCCAGAGGTCACGCGGGTTCATCCGAGTTTAAAAAAAAATTCCAAACAGGCACATATGCAAACTATAGATGTTATCTTGAATCATTATGCTTTATGATTTTATCTTAAATCATTAAGCCATATGTTTAACCTCTGATGCGTATTTTATTTTAAAATATATATTTATCAAGTTTTAAATTTATAAAACTCGTTGTACCTACAACGCACTAACGGGCAAAGAACTCGGCCGTGTGGAGTAATAGAATGGTAAATCTGAGGTCGTCTAAAGAGATAAGTGTAAGTTTGTTTTAGTTTGAATTGTCACGAAAATTAATAATAATTACAGAAACTAAGAATAGTGAAATAGGAATACTGAAAATAAATAACAAGATGGATCGATAGGAAAAAATGTACTGGCCTAACTACTCTATTATTATCTAGTTGTGATTAATATGACCTGGGTATTAATTTCTTACGAGATATGTTATGCACATGTTAGACATGGCTTGGAATCCTAACAATTACTAGTAAGAACTCAAGTTAAGGAGTATACTACATAAATCATTAATAAATAATGTTTACGTTCAACTGTTTAGTGGTCATCAAATCAACAAGCCTATTTGTTCAATATCCCTTCCCTTATGACTTCTAAATCTCAATATTGCTTTCACGACTAGCCAAGTATAAAGTTATCAGTGATAGAACTTCAACTAGCCATATGACCTACATATTCTAACCCTCCTACAAGACTTCTTACGTTTTTTAAGTAAAAGACTTAGAAAATATGGTGATCGGTAAAACCCCATACACTCAGGACAGTTGCCAACGTGTCCTTTGTAAATCTCTTCCCGAAGTTTCCAACATGTCCTTTGTAAATCTCTTCCCGAAGTTTCCAGCGTCAGTTCCTAATCTTTCTAAAATAGATTTGATGTAAATGAGATATCATGTCTCAAAGTTAAGCATTCAGAACCATGCTTAAAGAAGAAAATTAGTTTATTTTTTATCCCACATCGATGGAATAGGTAAACTTGAGAGCATTCTACGTGTATAAATAGATGCTCGATTTTCATAGATTTTACATATAAAATCACTAGGTACTATTAATTTCCAACATATGGAGTACGAATATGAAAAATGAAATTCCAGACAGTTTTGTTAAGTTCGTCAGTACAACTCACTGTTTCGATAGACGTATACTGGAAACAGACGATGAATATGTTTTAAGGGAATTGTGTCAAACACACGTCTCGGTTCTTTTGTGCTAAGTGTGTCTAACACGTGTCTCGACTTGTTGGTGAATTAGTAATTTATTTTACTATTTTATTGTTTTATATAATTAAAATTTATTAAAGTGCATATAATGGAATATGAACCACTATATTGGTGAACTAGTAATTAAATTGGTATAGAAGAAAAGTCTTCTGTTTATAAATTAAAAAAATAATTAATTTATTAAAGGGCATATAATGGAATATGAACCATAAAGACTTTTCTTCTGTACCAATTCAATTATGGACATTTATGGAACTACTTAAAAGTTACAAGTTAAGGAGTACCACATTCCTGGGTTGCAAAAAGTTACAAACCGATGTTAGAATATTTAAATAAATGGTAAGTTTAAGTCAACTAAGATGGTTAACTAAATGAAATAACGTGTGAGGAAGAAATATCCATTGTGAGTTGGCCTTTGAAGAATTTAGAGTTTTAGACACAGCTCTATATGGTTTTAGCCAACTTTCTGGAATAAAATTGTTGGACCATTCTGCATCATCGTAATCCTATATATACTAGCGATGTAGTTTATCCAACGTACAAGAGGAGACTTACAAAAAATGGCTCCATCTTCGATTGAAGACGAAGTAGAATACCAAGTGTTGCGTAAAAGTCTTCGAGCAGTATCGATGCCCAAACATGTAGCATTGTTCATGGAGAGTCATAGCCAACAGTTGAAAGAAATAGCCGAGACATGTTGTGAACTCGGAATAAAAGTTCTCTCCGTTTATACACTATCAAATAAAAATATCGATCAAACGAAAGTAAGCTAGCTTTCCCAAAAATTATTAGCATTTGATCCGCTAGAACCATTATAGAATTTGTTGATATGTCAATGCAGGATGTTGTTTCTAATGTTGCAATGAGCATAATGAATTTGGATGTGGAAGAGCTAACAAGGTTTCTATGCACATTTTATTTATATATATATATATTTGAAATCATCCAACCAAATTCCTCATTTTTTTTTTCATTTAGAAATGATATTAGGGTTTCTATTATTGGAAACCGTAACACCATTCCGAAGTTGTTGCTAGAAGTGGTAACACAAGTAGAAGAAACTACCAAGAACAATAAATCACTCCATATTATCGAAGCAATTAACTACACTGGACGTTACGATATAATTCAAGCTTGTGTGGCTCTTGCTGAAAAGGTCGAACATGGCCTAATACAACCCGGGGACATCAATGAAAATGTTATCCAGCTAGAACTCGAAACTAAGTCCTCGGATTTTCCCAATCCTGACCTAATGATTCGCACAGGCAAGGAATTTAGTATTGACAACTTTATGTTATGGCAATTGGCTTATTCGGAACTATATTTTGTGGAAAAGAACGCTATTGAAGTTGACAAGATCGATTTTATTAAGGCGTTAGATGTGTATCAGAAAAGACACAGACGAGGTGGAAAATGAAAAAATGTTCGTCTGAATAATGAAAAGTTCTAATAATTCGATCGTCATCTTATTTAGTCTGCAATAATAATGAATCATATGATCATATGAAGAATCTTATTAGAGTATGTATTACTCTTTTTCTGTCTGTCCTTGTACCTTATTAGAGTTTGTATATGTCACTTGAGCCACTTTAGAGCTACATCACCACTTCTCAAATCGACGTACAAGTTGACACACTTCTGACGTTCCGTGTCACTACACAAATATACTCTACAAATGGATAATGGTGTCGTGGGATTAATCGGTTCGCAATATTGAGTTGGAAATTCATGTAACCAAAAAACAAAAAGAAAACAGATAGACCCCGATCGAGGTCCTCGTCATCTGCTCTTCACCAAACTTAAGAAGCTCCAACTGTCGCACCAGTGACGAGGTGGTGCCATCGGTGTCGATCAGTTAAGTGAGGCTTTTCGGTTGACAATATATCCGATGAACCCGTTGGCATTGGCTTAATATGTAATCCTTTTAATCATTTCTCGTATTATCAAACCAATTCATGGAGTATAAAATAGAAAGTATTAACGTAATATATGTATTGTCTTCGTACTTAACTAGATAGCCAGTAAAAAATGAATTGCAGAAATTAAAAGCGGCTTAGCAATATAGATGTGGAAAAAGTTCTACATAGACCCTTTCTTTAGCATAGACTCAATCAACCAATCACAACCACCCATTTTTTTCATCTAACAACAAAAATATATTTTTTAAAAATTCAATATCTCACAAACCGTTAACCGTTACGCAAAACGAAACATACCATCATGACGAGAATTAAATCATCTTTCAAACGAGGGGCACATGTATATACTTTCGACAAACTTTTTTTTCGACTTTTTTTCTTAAGTCACGTCTGAGAGAATCATATATGATTCGTCACGAAACATATATGATTCATCACGAAACATATATGATTTTCAGAAAATCATATATGATTCATATCACGAATCATATATGATTTTCTGAAAATCATATATGATTCGTGACGAATCATATATGATTCGTGACGAATCATATATGTTTCGTGACGAGTCATACATGATTCGTGACGAATCATATATGATTCGTGACGAATCATATATGTTTCGTGACGAATCATATATGATTCGTGACGAATCATATATGTTTCGTGACGAATCATATATGATTCTCTCAGACGTGACTTAAGAAAAAAAGTCGAAAAAAAAGTTCGTCGAAAGTATATACATGTGCCCCTCGATAGAAAGATGATTTAATTTTCGCTGTAATGGTGTATTTTTTGTCACTTGACGATTTACCGTTTTGTGAGTTATTTAATTTTTAAGAAAAAGGTGAAAAGTTAATTTGAATGAATGTGATTGGTTGATATAGTCTATGCTAAAAAGAAGGTCTATGTTGATCTCAACTCATATAGATGTTGTGTGAAATGGTTTATAACTAAATGGTTCTTACCGTTTTACTAGATTATAGGCCTACTAAAGCTAATTATTTGATATATATGGTTACGATGGAAAAAGTTCTACATATACCTTTTCTTTAGCATAAACTCAATCAACTAATCACAATCACCCATTTTTTTCATCTAACAACAAAAATATATTTTTTAAAAATTCAATATCTCACAAACCGTTAACCGTTACGCAAAACGAAACATACCATCGTGACGAGAATTAAATCATCTTTCAAACGAGGGGCACATGTATATACTTTCGACAAACTTTTTTTTCGACTTTTTTTCTTAAGTCACGTCTGAGAGAATCATATATGATTCGTCACGAAACATATATGATTCATCACGAAACATATATGATTTTCAGAAAATCATATATGATTCATATCACGAATCATATATGATTTTCTGAAAATCATATATGATTCGTGAAGAATCATATATGATTCGTGAAGAATCATATATGATTCGTGACGAATCATATATGTTTCCTGACGAATCGATTCGTGACGAATCGATTCGTGACGAATCATATATGTTTCGTGACGAATCATATATGATTCTCTCAGACGTGACTTAAGAAAAAAAGTCGAAAAAAAAGTTCGTCGAAAGTATATACATGTGCCCCTCGATAGAAAGATGATTTAATTTTCGTTGTAATGGTGTATTTTTTGTCACTTGACGATTTACCGTTTGTGAGTTATTTAATTTTTAAGAAAAAGGTGGAAAGTTAATTTGAATGAATGTGATTGGTTGATATGGTCTATGCTAAAAAGAAGGTGTATGTTGATCTCAACTCTGGTTACGATATGTAGTGTATTTGTCGGTTTGTCTTTCTAAAAGAAAAAAGCCTATGAATCATTACACCTTTCTTTTAACCCTTCAAGTATTAGCCTAAGTCTATTTTATAACATGTCTTCTACTATCGTATTATTGACTAACGATCAATGATGTTATACTTAAATAACGTCCCGGAGATCTCGAAGAAAAATCTAAACTTCTTTCGGTTACTTTTCGGATCGGGTCTATCGGACCACATACTGTTAGCCTGTATTATTTGTGTATTGGGCTCTAGCCCAAGTCTAGAATATTTTTGTTAGACTATATATTGTAACCTATTATGATGATTAATACATACGATTATTACATCCCACATGGTATCACAGCCTCCAAAAAATCACGATCATAAACCCTAAAAAAAAATTTCCGATCCTTTCTGTGTTGGTGATTTGCACTCAGTTACAAATCCACACTCAGGTTTACAATAGTGTTGGTGATTCCTGCTAGGTCACTGAGTCCACACTAATAAATAACTAGTGTCCTGTTATTTTGCAACCCTATTACCCCACTGTTCTTAATTTACACATCCCCTATTTCAAAACCCTACTATGACATAAACTAATTCCCCTGTATTACTTTCGGACAAGCTATCCCTCGTCACCCATCATCATCTTTTAACACGATTCCAGTCAAGCTTGATCTTGATAACTGGAACTATGGCGAGTGGTTGTTCTTCTTTGAACAGATGTGTTTAAGTTATAATGTTACAAAGTTAATTAAAGATGCCGCTGGTACCACTGGTTCGAGCACCCCTCCTCTCACACCAGATGAGCTCAAGGTAGACAAGATAGTTCTCTCGTGGATCTTCACAACCCTCTCAGATGCGCTTCAAAAGCGGCTAGTGGTTGCACGTCCTCAGTCTGCCAAGGAAGTATGGACACTTATTACCACTATAGTGAAAGGTAACAAACGAGCTCGTACCTCTGCTTTAAAGGAGGAGTTGCGATCCATCAAATTGGACACACAAACCATGGAAGCTTATTTTCAGAAAATCGAGTCGCTGGTCACTATTCTTGCGAGCCTTGATTATCGTGTTAATGAAGATGTGGTTCACCAAGCCCTTGCAGATCTCCCGGAAAAATATAATCAGGTCTGTGGTTATATGCATTACAAAGATGTTTTTCCTGATTTCAAACAGGATCGTTCGTTTTTGGTTACTAAGGAGTTGCACTTGAAGTCGCAAGAGTTTGGTTTTACCTGTAAACTCCTTTACGCCTATGGTTTTTATGTCCAACTCTAATGCCTCTGGTCGCCCCACTAATCCTACAGTAAAATCGTGGCGCCCTTGTTACAACTTTGCTAAAGGTTCGTGTCGCTTCGGTGAGAATTGAAAGTTTGTTCATGATCCCACGGTTAAGGCAAGTCTGCCCAATACTGTGAAGTAACGTTCTAGTGATTCTCCTGATGACATCCTTGTAAATTTATTAGATCGATTAGGCTTGTCTTAGCATGTTGGCCCATCCACTGGTCCACCAAAGTCTGATTCATCTCATGTGACTACACCAAATCCGCATGCATACTATTCTGGGCGTGGCACAAACAGTTATGGCACTCCATCCTATGTTGGTCCACCTCCTGGTTTTGGCTTTGTGTCACCACCGATAGCAACCCCACCCATGCTGCGGTCCAACAACCTACTGTCCTGTATCCTTACTACTACCCTGCACCGGTCCAATCAGTCAGCCCACAGCCGGCCCCACTGGTCCAACTCAACCGGCCCCACAGGTCTACCCCAGGCCCACAGCTTCCTTGGGACATGAGACTTTGCTTCCTCATGCTTTCACTGCCGGGACTCTTTATGATCCTTCCACCAATGCTTGGAATATGGATACAGGTGCGAGCTCTCATCTTAATTACTCGGTTAATAATCTTAGTGATATTTTTAATACTTGCATTTATTCGTCTGTCTCGATTGGTGATGGTCATCTTATGCCCGTCACCAATACGGGCCATAGCATTTTACCAACTCCTTTTCCTTCCCTTCACTTAAATAATGTTTTGGTTACACCTATTATTGTCCAAAATTTGATTTATGTCTGTCAATTTGTTCGTGATAATAATTGCACTGTTGAATTTGATGCGTTTGGTTTTTCTGTTAAGGACTTCATGACTCGTCGGATACTTCTCCGATGTGACAACACGGGGGATCTCTACCCAGTCATGGATCCCTCTTCAATTCCTCAAGCCTTTCTTGTTAGTCAGCACATGTGGCATCAGCGTCTTGGACATCCAGGAAGTTACGTGCTACGTCGTCTAATCTCTAGTCATTTTATTTCATGTAATATAGAGAAGCCTCCTATGCTCTGTCATGCTTGTCAGCTTGGCAAACATGTGCGGCTTCCATTTGTTCATTCAGAGTCTGTGGTTACTTAATGGCTTGACGTTATTCACTCAGATGTATGGACCTCTCTCATTCCGAGTATGTCTGGTTTTCAATATTGTGTCTTGTTTTTGGATCATTATTCGCAGTTTGTTTGGGTTTACCCGTTGGTTAATAAATCTGATGTCTTGTCTAAATTTCTATTATTTCGTACTTATGTTCATACTTAGTTTAAGTGTGAATCAAATGATTTCAGTGTGATCCTAGTGGTGAACTTGATAACCGTGCCTTACATAAACTTTTTGCAGATAATGGCATTGAGTTTCGTTTCTCATGCCTTAAGACCTCCCAACAGAATGGTAAATCCGAACGTATGGTTTGTACCATTAACAACCTCATCCGCACCTTACCTTTTCAAGCCAAATTTCCACCTACCTTTTGGGTCGAATCCCTTAACATGGCCATTCACATACTTAACAATTTACCATCTTTGGCTATTAAAAATGAAATTCCTTATACCCGCTTGTTCGGAAAATCTCCTGACTACAGCCTTTTACGCACCTTTGGGTGCTTATTTTACCCTCACCTATATCCAGATCACAGACTTCAACCTCGTGCAACCTCTTCAATTTTTTTAGGATATGCTTCCAATCATCGTGGGTATCGTTGTCTTGACCTGAGCTCCAACAAAATCATTATATCCCTTCATGTTACTTTTGATGAAACCATTTTTCCCTATGGGCCCTCTACACCCGTTCATGCGCCCACATATGCCTTTTTAGACGATGCGCCTGACATAAATTTCCCTACTCCTTTTCCTCATGTCACTCCTCCAATTCCCCCTACCGATCAACCGTTTGCTGCCAATGAACCCGTTTCACCCACCGTGGCCCAACAAACCTTGTCTGCCATTTCGACCCATCACTCTCACATCATTCCTTCGCCAGCCTCTCCAGACTAACACAACCCACTTATTATTCCCGACCCTCCACAAAATCCAAATCCTGTATCGATTCATCTCATGGTCATACGTTTTCGTCTTGGGACTAATCGTCCCACTCAGCGTCCTACTTTTCTTGTGTCTTCTGTCTCACCTGTACCTAAGTCCTATCGTGATGCGTTTAATGATCTAAATTAGCAAAATGCTATGCGTGATGAATAAAATGCACTTGTTCAAAATAACACTTGGATTTTCTTCCCAAGACCCGTTGACACCAATATTGTTCGGTGTATGTGGCTTTATCGCCATAAGTATTTAGCAGATGGCACGCTTAGTCACTACAAGGCTCGTCCTATGGCCAATGGTAGTACTCAAAATGAGGGTGTTGATATGGATGAGACTTTTTGTCCGGTTGTTAAATCGGGCACTATACGGATTGTGCTTACCTTAGCTATTTCTCGACATTGGCCAATCCATCGGTTGGACGTCAAGAATGATTTCTTGCACAGTGATTTATCTTAGACTGTATATGCACCAGCCTCCGTGATTTCGGGATTCTACACATCCTGATTATGTATGTCTGCTACAACGGTCACTATATGGGCTCAAGCAAGCCCCTAGAGCTTGGTTTCAGCAGTTTGCTTCCTACATTACACAGGTCGGGTTTCATCATAGTCGTTGTGACTCGTCATTATTCATTTATCGACAGGGGCTGAACACTTCTTACTTGTTATTGTATGTTGATGACATTGTACTCACTGCTTCTTTTGAGACTTTGCTACAGCATCTTATTGCCTCTTTACATCAAGAGTTTGCTATGACCGACCTGGGTGCTCTTAATTATTTTTTGGGTATCTCTGTTACACGAATTCTTCCGAGATGTTTTTATCTCAGAAGAAATATACTATTGATATTCTGGAGAGGGCGCACATGGTTAACTGTAATCCTAGTCGGACTCGTGTTGATACGTAGTCTAAGCTAAGCAGTGCTGGTGGTGATCCGATATCTAATCCGACTTTATATTAGATTCTTGCAGGTTCTCTTCAGTGTCTCAACTTGTTAATCATTAGATTCAAAGCTATTTAGGGGTGATCCGGAGGTCGTGGAGGATAAAATAAATGGTTAGACATTTTAGAGAGAGAAAGTGAGAGACTATTAAATGTGTGTGTTTTATCGAGAGAGAAAGTAGAAAAAGAAATAATGAGAATCCTTACCCCTCCATGGAAGTATGGAGGGGTATATATAGCCTAGACACACATAAACTATTCTAACTTAACAAAACTAGTCCCTGTGTGTGTGGCTATATTAAACTAATGTAATTTCGTAAATCGCGCTCAAATTTAGGGCTAACACAACTTAACTCGCCCAGATATTTCTAATGCAGTTCAGCAGGTTTGTCTTTATATGCATGATCGCGGGAGCCCTATTTATCGGCTCTTAAAAGGATCTTGAGGTATGTTAAAGGGTACTTTCGACTATGGGTTACAGTTGTTTGCATCTTCTACTACATCCTTGGTTGCTTATTTAGATGCAGATTGGGCTGGTTTGTCCCACTACTAGGAGATCGACATCAGGTTACTCTGTTTTTCTTGGCAACAACCTACTCTCTTGGTCCTCTAAGCGTTAGCCAACGCTCTCTCGTTCCAATGCAGAGGCTGAGTATCGTGGGGTTGCAAATGCGGTTACGGAGACTTGTTGGTTACGAAATTTACTTAATGAGTTACATACACCTTTGTCTTCCGCTACACTTGTCTACTGTGATAATGTTAGTGCTATTTATCTATCCTCCAATCCGGTTCAGCATCAGCAGACCAAACACATTGAGATTGACATACACTTTGTTAGAGATTTGGTTGCTGCTGGTATTGTTCGTGTCCTTCATGTTCCTTTACGCTATCAGTACGCCGATATTTTTGCTAAGGGTTTACCTTCCGTTTTGTTTGAGGAGTTTCAATCCAGTTTGAGCGTTCAGTGTCCTCCCGCTCCAACTGCGGGGGAGTGTTAGCCTGTATTATTTGTGTATTGGGCTCTAGCCTAAGTATAAAATATTCTTGTCAGACTATATATTGTAACCTACTATGATGATTAATACATACGATTATTACAACCCACACATACACCAACAATTACAGATTCTTTTTAGCGGCAGGAAGTTTTCAATAAAACGCATCGTCTTTGCACAATAAAACGATTGATCACGATAATTTCGGTAAAATGTTGAATCTTAAAAACGAAGCTTAAAGTGGAGTTTGAATTTGATTGAGGGTATGTATGTTTTATATAGGGAAAATTGTATAAAAAGGCACTTATTTTATGATAAATCTTAAATAAATGTACTCAATTTTTTTTATCAATTTAAATTATCGATCTTTTTTCTTGTTGTAATTTTGGGATTAATAAATTTAAAGGTTATATTAACGATCGTTTACTTAATTAGTGCATCATGAGTCTTTTCTCTTTTGTATTAACGACACTTTATAACAAACTCAAAATACGTATTTTTTTTATAGTTTTCTACCTTTTCCTTCTAATTGTTGTTGTTAGCGTCCACTTTTTACAATTTCCGAACGACCGTTGTAAAACGGGCCGGAACGATTATAACCGAAAGAAAACGGTAAAAGTCAGATGAAATAGGTAGAAAATGATCTAAAGCTGTAAAAAATGAAGTTTAAATTTATTATAAAGTGTCGTTCATATAAAGGGACTAACGTTTTAATAATAATGTCAATGGTCGTTAATATATAACCTTTAAATTTGTTAATGGTCTCAATATTACAACAAGAAAAAAGATCGATACCTTAAACTGAAAAAAAAATTGAGTACCTTTAATTCAATTTTGACCAAAAACAAATACTTTTTATGCAATTTGCCCTATTTATAATATAGACTTAGATTGGCTGCAACTATGAACGGACCTCCACAAAGACCGAGGAAAGCTTGACCTCTCTAAATGTTTAACGACTAGTGTAAGTATATATGTATTACTTTTGTATATTAATGTTATTGTTTGATTTTTTTATTTTGATACGTCTGAAGTAATCCAGTCTTCTTAAAATAAATATTCTAGTTCTGTCATTCGGTGCAAGTCACTTCAAGGACAAAGACAAGACCATATATGACCGGATGTATAAAAAATTTTGAACCGTAATTTATATGAGTTAAGATTTGTTTTTTAATTGTATAAGCATACTAACTAAATAAGATTATAAATACATTTTTAATGGACCAAGTGCATTTAAAATGCATTGAAAAGAATCAATGTTTTCTTTTTTTTAATTAAAATCAAATCGAAAAATTTAAAATTATCACGAACACTTACGAGACACCCCTAACTTTGGCCCCGAATCACTGACATTTTTGTCAAGTCTACGTATATTGTAGCCACGCTATTTCACCGGTGATATTACTGCCAAACCAGATGGGGTAAGAATTAGGCTTCCGTCAAGTTGGAGACTATTCCATTTTTTCTCAAAAGCTCATACACATTATTCTTACACGTCCATTTTTCACTCTATAATAACCATTTGTACACCATCTTTTTTACACTTTCACCTCACTAATATATTACAAAAATTGTCCCTGCATCCAAATGATCACTTTTTCAATAACTTTCATGAGATGTAGCAAGCTTCGAACTCATTATCTTTAATAAAATTTTGCTACACTAGTGCATCCTCATCCGAAAAACTCAATATTATCACAATCTTAATTTCCTCGGATAGATACACATTCGAATAATATCTTTTTCAATAGTTTACCGGGATAAATCTACTGCCCACAAAAATAAATATTTTCTTTGTTAATTTGTCATCCTTTCCAAGTTAATGTCTTGTTTCTTTTATGTTTCCTTTGTGTTAACAAGTTCAAATGTGAATGACCTTTTCTGTCAATGTTTATACTCTTTTGTTGGGATCAGGATGGACTGACTATTGATGTTAGGCTTATGGCTTTATTGATGGACTGATGTATCCGTTGATATGACTTGCTGCTTTATACCCTAACTCATTGTGAGTTAGGGTTATCACTCTCTCTCATTTTACACATACAGCCACCATTTGGCTCTCTCTCTCTCTTATCTCTCTCTCTAAGATCATTGATCTTTGACCTGTGAGTTTTAGTTTCATCTTGTTACTGTGTGTTTAAGTGATCTATGTATGTGAGGGAAATCGGATCAACCTAGTTGGGACGATTTCACTTTTCAATTGTATGTTTAATTAGCACTCGTTTGAGGATTAATCTTTATCTTTCTGTTTTGTATTTTGATTATTAATAAATTTCACCAAGGGGATGTTGGTTGGGTGAAAGATATGTGCTATAACTTTGTTTATAATATTTTAACATGGTATTAGAGACAGGTTACTTGATCTTTCCTTCGATTTACGCTCTCTCTTGGTGTATTGTTTCACATCTATCATTCGACCAATTAGGGTTTGTGAAACCCTAAATTTATTTATGGGGTTTTGCATCCTTGTTGTGTTCTTGAGGTTCCTTTGACGTTCTGGAAGCTTGTATTGGTGGTTCCGTTGATTTTCTTGAAAAATAAAATTAGGGTTTTCAGAAACCCTAATTTTAATTTTTAGGGATCTTCGTTCCTAGGTGTTTTGGAAGCTCATATTGGTGGTGCCGTTGTTTTTCTTGGTGGTGCCGTTGAGTTTCTTGGTGAATACAGGTAAAATAAAATTAGGGTTTCAAAACCTTAATTTTAATTTTGGGGGTTTTCTGTTCTTGGCTCACCCATCCTCTAGACTAAGTGAATCTAGAGATTGGGTGTCTAGTTTTTTTATATTGGCAGCTTATTGCGCTATAAGTCCTATTTCATTTTCCATCTTACCTATTCTTAGTTCCTTTTGGATTACACTTGCTAGTGTGTGGGTGCAAACGGATTCAGTTAACATCTTGACCCTTCAGCCTTGACTGGTGCGGATACCTGCTCTGGCCAATCTCAATCCACAGCTAGCATTCCTGGTGATCAATTTCCTGTGTGATTATTCATTGTTATTTATTTGTTGATTGCTTATCTATTGATTGCTTCTGCTTATTGTTGTCTTTATTGTTGCTCTGTTGTTCTGTCTGCTTAGTATTGCTTTTTCTTGTTGGTTATTGTTGCTTCTGCTTGTTGGTTATTGCTTCTTGTGTTATTGTGAGGTATGAGTGGTATACTTCCTCCTTCTACACCTTTTGGTGGTGGTGGAGGACATGGTGGTGGTAGAGGTGTTCCTGAAACCACCCCTATTCCAGTTGCTCTTATTAGCAACTTGGATGCTGGTAATCCTCTCCACATTCATAACAGTGACAATAGTAGCTCTGTTCTTGTTCCTTTTAAACTTATTGGTACTGAAAATTACAAAATGTGGAATAACGCTGTGAAACTTTCTTTACAAGTTAGAAATAAACTTGGTTTTGTTGATGGCTCTTGTCTTAGAGAGTCTTACTTTGATGATGTCTTGTGTGCTCAATGAGATAAATGCAATGCTCTTGTTCTCACATGGATTATAAATGTTGTTTCTAGTGATGTTTATATGGGTCTTGTTTATTATGAGAATGTTGCTTCTGTGTGGAATATATTAAATGAAACCTATGATAAAGTTGATGGCTCTATTGTTTATAACCTGATTCAAAAAATTGCTTTTGTTAAACAATGGGGTACTACTTTAGCTGACCTATTACCATAAACTTAATTCTCTTTGGAGAGAATTTGATGTTGTTACCAAACTTCCTAAATGTGTGTGCACTGTTAAATGTTCTTGCCCTGCTAGCACTGAGTTGGCATTGCATCAGCAAATCATGAGGTTGATGCAGTTCTTAATGGGTCTTGATGACTGCTATCAGCCTGTTAGGACTACCATTCTCACCAGGCATCCACTCCCTGATGTTAAGGATGTTTATGCTACTGTATACAAAGAGGAATCCCATAGGGGTATTCTTGAGACCTCTAATCAAATTGAAGCAAATTTGAATGCCACATCCTTTGCTGCTACGACCTTTAATCAAAACAGAAGGGGTTACTCTAATACTCCTAACAGACCTATTTCTAAGAGCAATGGTGCAAGGAATTATAGGGGACCCAACCCTAACCTTCATTGTACCAATTGTAACCAAAGTGGGGATACAATTGATAGGTGTTTTAATAGGCTACCTTGCTGGTTACAAAAGAGGGGGGGGGGGGGATTCAAAGACAAACTGGTTTAAGCCTAACTTTAATGCTAATTGTGATATCAAGAATGTTGACAAATAGTCCGCTTGTAATTTTCCAAACTCTTTACCATTACACAAATGTAGAAACTTATTAACTTGATCAATGACACTTCTGGCAACACTCAGTCCAATATGGAAGGTAGAATATACTTTTTTAATGCTAATGTTTGGTTTAGTAATAACTTTTTAAAATTCTTTTGTGGTACATCTAAAGTTTTTTGTTAAAACTATAACCCTGTGATGGATTATTGATTCTGGGGCTAATCAACACCTTACCTCTTCCACTGTTGGTATGGTTAATATTGTGGATATTTCTAATCTCAACATCTATGTTCGTCACCCTAATGGCACTGTTGCTCTCATAAGTCACATCGGTGATCTTAGACTTTCTATAATGTTGTTCTTCATGATGTTCTTATTGTGCCTGGGTATTGTGTTCATTTTCTCTCTGTTAATAAACTTATCAAGGATAGTAAATTATTTGTGGGTTTTGATGAGGATAAATGTTATATTTAGGATTGGGCAAGGGGACCATTCTAGGACTGGTAGTGAATCTGGGGGGCTTTATCTGTTTGATGATCATAAGAATAACTGATAAGTGTGAAAACACTCATCAATTATGATCCAAAAACCACTTAAAACACAACCAAATACATTATATTTAACTGAAAAATATCAGAATTACGTGGGTATTTGTGTTTCATGTGTTTTCAGGTAAAAAGATGCATTTTGGAACAAACACACGTTTTCAAGGATTTTTATGATAAAATACGAAGAAAAGGACGAAAGAGCTTTCAAGGACCTTACTTGCTATTATTTACCAAGATCGAGTGCTAACGCTATACATTTACAAAGACGAAGGATGAAAAAAAAGAGTTTGGCCTAAAAGTTATAACTCTTTTATAACTTTTGAAGAAAATACAAAGAGAAAGGACCAAATGGGAAAAAATGGATAAAAGTCTATTTAACTTTTATAAATTTGGTCAATTGACCAAGACTTGGTCATACCACACAAACACACGTCTTCATCAAACGAGAAGAGAGAGAAAGAAACAAGATTTAGTCGGTCTTCTCTTTTCCAGCATGAAACCTGCAACTCATCATTCAGAGGGTTCAAGAAGGATTCATACAAAACTCAAAGAAGAAAAAATGATCAGCTCTTCATCCTCTTCAAGAAGATATTGATTAATTAGATCAAAAGGGAATGGAGAAGAGACACCCAAATTGGATTTGAAGATTGAAGAACGAGTTGAACCTCGTATTTACATGTGGCTTCACTGGATTAGAAGCAACACGTCATCTCATCATCTTCGGCGCCTATAAATACAAGATGAAGACTTCATTTTGAAGAGGTTAGCTTAGGTGTAGTTTCACATAGTGAATTAGTTAGTAGGAGTAGTTAGTTAGTTTTATATTCACACAAAAGTTTGTTATTACCTTGTTAAATCTGTTATAAATTTAGTTACGTTTCTGTTAGTGATGTAACTGATTTTCTCCATTAATGAACAATCAAGATTTCTTTTACAAGTCTGCTATTACTTCTTTATACTTATAATACTGTTCTATAAGCTCAAACGAGCTTATATGTTGTCTTTTAGCTTAAACTTGTTTTCTTCATTGTGAATTTAGTCTACTTTCAACCAAAGTTAAATGAGTGTTTTGAGCTTATCATAGTTAACTAGTTCTTGGTTTTTAAGTTTTAATAGCAGTTATTCTGTTAAGCTTCAAGTTTTCGAGCTTATACTAGATGTTGAGATTGTTATCCTTTAGCTTTTGCAATCAAAAGTAATGAAGTTGTAGGTTTAGGAGTAGATCATAAAATTTTCTCATTCATTCTCAATCCCGTTTTCTAGTTAGTTACGGTGTTCATTATAGTCGTAAAATGTGTTTTTACTTTTCTGTTATAGATGTAACTGAATTTCTCCATTAAGGAAATCCAGCTTTCTACTTCAAGTTTTTCTTCGATTTTTCATTCTTTTAAATTTCTGATTCAGTATATTTTTTGAGGGAGTTAATCTGTTCAAGTTTTTAAGCTTCCGTTAATCGAGTCAGTTCCTATAATTTTATTAGTTTGTAGATTTTGTAAGACTTGAATGTTATCAGCGTTAACTCAGTGCAGGGTAGTGTATTCCTTTTGTTCATCCAAGGTAGCTGTAGGTTGAAAGTTTCAGGTAGTGCACATATTTTGTTAGGAAATATCTATTTCGCAGGTTTCAGGTTGAAAGTTTCTGTTTGGATTTTTTATACAGTAGGAGTAGCAAATCAGTTGGCAGATCATGTTTTTAGTTCAGGAAAAAATTCAGCAGGTGCATTCAGTAAATCGCAGATCTCGTTCACACCATTGATAACAAGCAGATCCATGAGTGGTGTTTTCGATTCACACGAGTTTAGCAGATAGCATATCATCGTCACCTCGGATTCGGTGTGGTTGGTTTTAAGTAAGCTCAGCGCTCCGCTTCTCCCACAACGGAGGCTTTAAATCAAATGGTTAAGCACGTTTACTATGATCTGCATAGTTAGTAAACTCTGTTTGTGTAAAATTTGTAGTATAATTGTTATCTACAATATACTTAATCTGTCTAAATTCTCTATGTCACTAATATGTTTTCAGTATATGTTTAGATATATTTGATTCTGTTTCTCAATTCTTACTGTAATCAGATAACCGAGTGTTTGGATTAGTGGTCATTTCAGATTCATGTTGCTGACTTCCGCTAGCATTTTGTTTGAGAACCATTAGATAGTTTAAGCGAATCACTTAGTACACAGTTTACTTGATTACTTAGTCATTAGAGTAATCGGTTTAGTTTAATCAGTTTTTCTAAAATTGAGCACTAAAATCAGTTATATTAGAGTAAAGAGTTAGGATATGTTTTTCTGTGATAAAAAATTAATGAGGTAGAGTAATATTAGCAAGAATCAAGCTCTAGATCTGTTTCATTTTAACTTGAGATAAATGCCTTAGTTGCACTTATACTTAGTAATTGTGCAGACCTTTAGGTAGTGAAATAAATAGATTTGAAAAGTGTCATTAGAAGGTTTAAGCTTGCAATCCGTCATTTGCACAAGTTTGGCAGTTTACCAGCTTTAGTCCCTGAACTTGCATAGGCTTATTTCAACACCAGTCCTGTATAGTTAGATGGTCAGTTAAGTTTGTACCTATATGTCCATGGTTAGTGAAAGTAGTTAAATAATTGCATTAATAGTCCTTCCTGTTAACTTTGTATTAGGCCAGTTAAATAGTAGTTGGATTTTTAGTGGGCTGTTATGCTAGATTGGACTGTAGGATTCTTAATATTCATACTTTAGTTCAGTAGAAGAGTCGTTGGTGTTACGGGATAGCACATTACTCAAATCATAGATAACGCATAAAAATCGCGTCGTTTAATAATAGAGCGTTTTCCATTCATGAATATCAAATTTACATAGGTCCCAAGTCATAGTATTTCATACAATTTTACAAAATATTTGAATGGAAATTGTTATTTAATTGCGGGCCATAAATTCTTGTCGTCTTCCCGAGAATTACCTTCAAGTACCTAAGATAAAACATGTTAAAAGAAAAGGTCAGCGAAAACGCCGAGTGAATTCATAAAGTTTAATAAAACCATTAATATATCATCGGTATATAATTATTACCGAAAATCATTTTGTACAAATCTTTGTAATAGGCCATAAAATAGCCAAAGTCATTTTATACAAATCCTCGTTGTAAATCATACTATAGGCTTTTGCCTTCAAAACCATTATACAAACCAATGTCGTAAAAACATCATACAATACGTTTTATAACGTTGCATAGAGTTAAATAAAAACCATTATATGAATATGGTCATGTAAAACCAAAACATGAACATAATATCAATAATAAGACCCCGTATTTCTAGTCTGGCAATATATTATAATTCAATGCATATAGCAGTATTTTCGTTATTGGATTATCATAAGCCGCATGACATTGTTACCTTACTAAAACAAACAATGGGTAGCTAACCCGAAACTCATTTGCCCATCTAAAACAGCTTGTCGTCACAATAACCACGCTTATGTAAATCTTCTCATACATAAATTCGCTTACCAATCAATGTGGCACGACGGGGATCAACCGTCAAGGCGCGAACTGGGGTGATCTTCCCCAAATAGTACTATTATATGCACAAGCGTCTACCAAATCCCGGTAGTTCACAATTCATGCTAATGGGACTTTTAGTGACATAAACTAACTTTAATAATCCATTTTATTTCATACATTGGGTCATATAATCATTCATCGGGTCATACAATCATTCGGGTCCAAATCAATAAAAAAACAATCGGGACAACTGGTGTCTTATTTTATTAAAACTAACATGTTATCTCCCTCGCGGGTTTATAAAACATTTCATAAAAACATTTAAAAGAGTGCGAGGCTATGAACTCACGTTGATTGGGAAAGGCGATTATCGGCGATTTGGATGTACGGTACGTGCTTCAATCACGGAAACCGAGACAAATAATACTCGTCTTAGACTTTTTTCCAATGACTTTATAAAAACAATAGCTATGTATACATATGATGATTTTATAAATATGATGATGATCAAGCGGGATTGTACATCTTTAATTACTCATTATAGTGTCAAGTGTTGGTAAATTTTTATATTAGTTTCACTAGTTTAACTTCTTCACATGTTAAGGCCCAATAAGCCCATGATAAGCCCATTACATTTTATTAGTCCAATTACACTTTTAGCATCGGCCCTATACATACATGTTGGGCCCAAGTGGGTTAAGCCCAATGAATAAGTCCATTAGTGTTTAGCCAAATTTGTTGGGTTAATAGTCCAATACGGCTAATTTGGCCCGTTAATGTCCATATGTTATAAAGCTCGGGTTTTATCGGTTTTTACTTGTTATATAAGTTTATACATCAGTATGTGAGTTTCTAAAAAGTTTACATTAGACGGGTCCGACCGTCTAAGTTTTATTCGACAAAAACGTTAATCTTTCGGTTTTAGCCGAGAAGACGTAAAACTTATGTATATAGTTTTTATAACATGTAAAATGTTTGTACTTGTAAATTATATAAAATGTCTCATTTTAATATCATAATATATAACTCTCATTTATAATTATTATTAGTAACTAGTGGGTTTTTATATATGTATATTTTATAAGTACATAATTTGAGTGCTTATATTATATACTTTTTATTTTACAAAAATCTGATCCTAAATATTCATTCCACTAAAACATCCATATCTAGAGTTCTATAAGGAGATAGAACCCCAAATTTTAATAGCAGAAACTACATGATATGTGCTTCATTTAACTCTTTTATAGCTACTGATGAATCAGCCTCTAAGTATTTCAATAAACAAGTATTAAAGCCCGCGCTTCGCTGCGGCACGTTTTATATTCTAAATTCTCACTCAAAAGGTGTATGTTAAAACAAACTTAAGATATAGAAAATGAAATTTTCCAAATTACAGTAAGCTGAAAGATTGACCTAAGATGACAAAATTTTGGCTATATTTCTAAATAAAATAAAAACTAATTGACATCCTTATTCTACCACTACTTAACATAATCACATGTTCAAATCAAGATAAGTGCGGGTGTACACTTTTGGTTGCAAAAGCTAGGAACTGTGTTTGTATCCTTCGGAGCCAATTCCTCCTTGTCTTATGAGTTGTGAAGACGAAGAGTCATTGTTTGTGAATTTGTCTTCTCAACAATAAGGTTCTTCTACATAGATTCGGTCATCAGTCCTCATAGTTGAACCCTTGCTTTGTACCATTTTGAAATCTAAATAAAAACCATGTATTAGTGAATCCATGAAATGTAGATCAAGATAATCACAAACTATATTCACGTCCTTATTAAAAAAGCTAGTAACTTTATTTCTTTCTGGAAATCCTAGTTTATGGGGGATCTCTGATATATTTTTTTAGAATGATGACGCTTGATACCTTCATCTGTCAAACTCTTGAATGAATATGGTGTTTCAAACAGGTACTAAAGAAAGCATAGAAGACGACATTGCACAAAGGCATAGTAATTTCAAAATCACATATGCATTTTCGAATTAGTTAAACCATAACAGAACATATTACAAATTCGTGTGTGCAAGTCTTTTAATCGAGGTTAAGTCATTCAAATTTACTTTTGTATGCAAGTTTACTTTACTCACATTTAATAATTACCGTTGTTTTCTAAAAAGGCTAATAAAATGCTACAACTTATTCTAAATAGACTTCAAAACAATTATGGCAAAAAACTCAATACCACGAAAATATAATAGTATACAAAATAGAGTAGTCACCTTGAGATCATCATGCATATTAATGGAAAGCCGAACCTATTGAATCATGAGAAGACATTTCTGGACAAAATAAAAATTATAGAAAAAACTATTTTTCACATATGTACACTTGTGCATAGAAAAAGTGGCTGCAAGTCGTTATATAAAAGAAAATTTAGATGATACCTGAGTGTCACTACAACATCCCCATTGTCGGTGTCCTCATCGTCATCCCCAGTGCTCTTGTCATCCAACTGAACCTTGTTTGGAAACTAAACTAAGCAGCATGATGAGCCAAAAAGGTGACCCAAAAACAGTGACTTCATATAAAGCAAATATGTGCTTACATATATCCAACCAGAGCTCCTGACCTGATACTATTTCGCCAAATTCTCCCAAGCTTTCATGTCAATCATAAACCTTAATACAATGCCACTAGAGTTAAATGCAATGTAATAAAAAGGTTCAAAACATGTAAGTGCGAACCATATTTTTAGGCTGTTACTATATAAATTACAGCAATGATAAGTTCATCTCCATATTTCCATTTACAAATAAGATAAAAGATATCCAAAAAGAAAAAAAAAGTCAACTCATTCACGAAGTATTCATAAACATGAGACAACAAAATAAACAAAACTTGGAACAGAGATTGAAGGAAAAATATATGAAGATTAAAAATTTTGATACCGGTTATCTTTAAACTCCTCTCGATCCAAAAGCAGTCAAGTTTCTTCACAACATCAATCATCAAATTTATCCTAGCAATCTCACCATGTTCATGTCCCATAATCACTTTCTACAACTCCAAATCCTTAAAAGAAAGATAAACTTGATAAGAAGCCACATCCCTTTGGCCATAAATATCACTAAATATAAAACTCATGTGTCTTAGACTAACAGTTTCGCAACAAAAAAAAACCCATCTATCAATACAAATAACTCGATAACAAAAAGACTAATTTTTTTATAATTGAAAATTTCAACCCACATATCAATTAACAAAAGTTTAAAACAGCACATACCTTAATCTCCTATACCAATGCTAATCTTTACTTGCTGATGAAAATCATCTTGATTATTGTTGTCCATAAAGGGTTGCTTCCTATGAACATTGAAAGAAATCAAAAATCAAAATGATTAAAACAATAAAAAAGATCAATAATGCATATGTAAACTGATTTAAGGATTAGGAGTTTTTTATAGCAGTAAAAATCTGCCTTTATTTATTCCGGTGCTGAAGATTTGGATGACCGGATATGAAATTGAAGATGAGGGAAAAAAGGGCGGTGAAGACGGTGACCAACTATGAATCGTCATCAATTGAGGAATAATCATAACCGCCATAAGAAGACGGAAAACAACTATCAATGATCATCAACTGGGGCAAACAACCCTCATAGAAAGGAATCATCATGACCCTAGGCCAACCGTCACCAACCAAAAAAATTGGGGGTAACAATCCCTGTGGAAAGTGACGTCATGACCATAAACCGATCGCCGCCAACCCATCAAACGCTAGGGGCAACGATCTGCGCCAAAACAACATGCGTTTAGTAATTTTTATCTAACCCTTAGAAACTCGAGAGATGAGAGAGAGAGTAATTTTTAGATAGAGAGAGAGATATTGAGAGAGAGAGTAACTGTCGAGAGAACTTTGTGAGAGGCGTTTTTTTTAATTACGAAAATTCTCATCTATTATTATAGTTATAATTCGTCCAAAACAGTCTATGCAGATTTGTACTCCAATATTGTTTTGATCATATCTCACTCATTATAAAGATTCCATTGAGTGGCCAACTCTCACATATGTACAAGACACATACCTTACTGTATATTAATTTTACCAAGTCATTTTAACAAGTTATCATCTAGCTCTTTACTGTTTTATACAGCCTACATATTTATCCATGATATTAACATCCTTTCAAGTAGATTTTAATCTTTTTAATCAAATCTATCAACACCAAATCCTCACATAATATTTTTAGTCATCATTCATCATTCATCATCATATACATATACATAAATGAAGAAAATACAAGATTACATATTCAAAATAACAAGAGGATAGGAAGAAACAATCTCTATACCACCAATAGTGATGAAAAGATGAGTTTTTGGATGAACAAGACTTGGTTTTGGGTAACCAATCTTATGAGATATCCACACCACTTCTAGGATCACCAAGTATTTGTAGACTCCTCCAAAAATCAGCCCTTGATCTCCATGGAAACTCCTTGCTAGTTGTTAAAATCACCTCCAATCTTCATATCTTCAATAGGTTATCATCTTATGTATGAATAACATAAGATTCATGGATGAATTTTGATCAATGGTGGTGGTTTATGGGTGGTGGTGGACGGCACAATTGAGGAGAAAGAGAGAGTATTTGGTGGTTTTGCATGTAAGAAAATGAGGAAGTGGTTTAGGTTGTGTAGTTTTGATGTTGGTAGCTAGCTTGCAAAGTTAAGCAAGACATGTGTCTTGCTTACTTTGTAAGCTTGACACCTAAGGGTGTTTGTGTAGCTTATTTAGCTGTCCAATATTGGGGGTGGAGAAAAACTTGTTTTGTCTCATCCCCAATTATTTACGGGTACTCTCGATTCTAGTTTCCTCGATTTACGTGCCCTCGGGTCGTTTTACGAAAAAAAATTTTAAAAATTATGAATCAATGGCACAAAACGAATCTAATAAAAATTATCTCATAAAAAACGGAGTTCAAAAACGTAAATACGTAAACCTAGGGTTTCCGGTTTAGTCGTAAAGGACGTTAAATTATGCTCGTAAGTCCTAATCTCTTCTCGTAAATTTGTGAGTTTATGAACCAACACAAATTCAAAATTCTAAAATAATATTCACGGATAAATTTATTTCCTGAAATGTCGGACTGTCGCCAAAAACGGTGTATGTAAACGTAAACACGTAACGTAGAGTCCTCCGGTTTAGACGTAGTTGAAGCTACTTCAAGACGTAAACCCAAATTTCTTCCCATAAATGAGTGAGTTCATAATATAACATTAAAGTAATGTTTTTAAATAATACTTGAGAATAAAATATCAACCATAAATTGACGGATTGTCACAGTATATTTTATAATACCCGCCTTATACCCACCTTATAGTTCGTATTTTTCAAAATCGAGCTTCACGAATGTATTTATCTATTTTTGCCTTTTTCTTTTTGTTTGAGATTCGAATACAATAGTTAGGAGATCAAATCCCAATTAAGGTTGTGTTTTCACACTTTTGGAGATATTTTGTAGTTGTTGTGATATTTAATACAATATAGTAATAATAATTTCACAAGAAAAACGAAAAAAGCCGATAATACGTATTAGTAGAGTTCTACTAATACAAATACTATTAATGGATAATATTAAAAATAAAGTGACAAATTAATCACGACACACCTTCCCGGCAGCGGCGCCAAAATGATCGTGGTAAAATACACCTTTTAGGGAAAAGGCGTAAAAGCGGAAAGTATTAAGTGATGATTTAGGGAAATCAAGCACTTATGACCCAATTAAGTTTGTTTCCCAAGGAGGTATATGTGTGTTTATTAAGATGTAAATATTCTGGATTAATATTTGAGAAAGAAGGGGATGAGAAAATAGAATGACGGATACGTGAAAATTATTACTACGACGACTAAATTAAAACCGTAAAAAGTGGAAAAATAAAAATTAATTCTAAAAATTCCAAAAAATTACCAAAAATCAAGTTAAATAAACTAAGAGTTTACAAATGATCAAAACTTTTTAAAACCTTTTAATTAATTAAATATTAATTTTTAAATGCTAATTAAAGCCCTAAAAATCAAAATAATTATTAAAAAGTCTAAATAAAGATTTTTCACTTTGTAAACCTCTAAAATGACTAAATAAGAATAAAACTATTTTTATAAATTTTAAAACTAATTAAAACTATTTAAAATGATTAAAAACTATTAAAACCTTAAAATAAATCTAAAAATTAAGAAAATGATGATAAAATTAATCTAAGAGTTTCAAAAATCCTATTTTAATGTATTAGACCTAAGAAAAATATAAAAAGTGCAAAAATGTGAAAAATGAAATTTAATAATAAAATCATAATAACATATTATTAAAAATCCAAAAATTATAAAAAATTCTAAAAATTTGCAAACTAGTTTATTTTAACCTGAATAAAAAGAAAATGAAAGTGGAATTACCAAAATACCCCTAATGGGCCCCCAAATGGGCTAAAAACAAAAACAATCCAATTAAATGGGCTTTTTGGCCCATAAAGTTCAACTAAGCCCAAAAGACCTGAAAAAGCCCTATCTGACTCAAAATTTGATTCTGAACACAAAAGTCTGAAGGCCCAAAATCTGGTTTTGAGCTTATCACAGCTTAATACGTCAACAGCTTATTCTTATTGGGCCAATAAGCCCATTAAGCAATAAGCCAATGCCATAAGCTCAGATTTGACACACAACCTTCTTTTAAGATGCCTAAGAGATCTATGAAAAGAAATTTTGAAAAAGCGAACCCAAAAAGCCAGAAATAAGCAAAGTAGAATTTCACTAAAAGACAAAATAGTCGACTTAGAGTTCTAGACCACCTCAGACCTTCAAATAAGTTGCAAAAGACTCTAAATGACTTAATTAAGACATATCAACAAAGAAAAGTTCAATAATCCAAGCCAAATAAGCTTAATAAGCTGATAAGCACTTATGTAAAGGTCAAAGTTATTGGTTTTCTAGTCAAAGCTCAAAGTCAACCCCTCAAATGCTCCAGAATGAACAAATGGGTCAAATAAGTGACACCTATTACAAATTCAAAGTTGTTGCAGGTTAAAATAAGCTAGAACAACTTATTGATAAGCAGTTGAAATAACACTAGCAGTGGCTAGTAGCAGGGGAAAGGAGTTCCCACTACTTTGACTATTTGACTTGCTTTTTTAGGGAGATCTAGTTGGATTCAATGGAAAACAAGGGCACCCTTGTAATCAGTGGATCACAAGGAGTCAATATCAACAAAGAAATCACAATTTGGTTCACCCAATAAGCACAGAATAAGAAAACAGTCCACAGATATGATACAGACCTGGCAAATAAGCAGTTATGCATAAATAAGCAGTTTAAGCATGAATAAGCCAACCAAAATGAACCATATGCATACACAAGCTATAATAAAGTCCAATAAGCACAAATAAATTTTTTTCAAACACTGGATCAAAGTAAATAAGTAGATTCAAGCCCAAAAAGTTACTGATGAACAAAGGTACTTTTCCAAAACCTTTTTGCTGATCTATTTGACCACCATTCCAATTTCAAGCCCTCAAATCCCTTTCCCTGGTTATGTTAACCAAAATTTAACACTTGTTAACCCTAATCTACCCTTAGATCTAGGTGTCCTCAAAACTTTAGCCAAACTACCCAAGTAAAACAGATTTTATAGACTTTTGATTGATTTGAGTGTTTAAAACCTCAAAACTTGCAGATAAGTGACCACTTGCACTAGTAAACAAATACCAACCCAAAGGAACAACAAACAACCACAAAGGTTGCCTTGAATCCTGATAAATCAGTTAACCCAAACACCCCTTTGGAATCTGATTTCTTAATTTTCCAAAGGATTGTTGTGATTTAACCCTCAATCAAAGATCAAAATAACCTAGCAACAATAATCCAACCCTCAGAAACACAAATCAACCATAAAACCACAGATTCACAAACAATCATGCAAAATCACCAAAAATTAAGGCAAAATTCAGAAAAAGTAAAAGAGATAAGAGGATCAAACCTCCAAAATGTACATCCACATTTTGGAATGTTTGAGTTGAGGTGCTAGCAAGAACAAGCACCAGCTTCCACAAGCTGCTAAGATGAACAAACACAAAAGTTGAAATAGAGCTGACTACATAGAGGGATAAGTTTACATGCGGGGTCACTTGACTTTGGTGTTACCGTTTCTACATAGAGGGATAATTTGACTACATTCGGGACTTAATTGACTTTGATGTGGCAACTTTTTATCATCAATGTCCTGTCAGGAGAAATGTGCATTTTCGGGACTTAATTGACTCTGGTGCTACAATTTGACTTCATGTTCGGGATAGAGTGTGTAATTCTGGTAATCTATCATAGAATCAAGACTGGGATTGCTTCAAATTGTGAGAAAATGTTGATGACGTTATCACCTCCCACAAATTTCCTCTGTATGATCTGTTTGGGAGGGAGCAGTCTTTACTGCTTGTTTTATGAAAGGCCTTCTAGTTGGGAGGGAGTAAACTCAACTAGATTCTACAATGCTGAAGAAATAGAGCTGGAGTATTCAAGAAGATGAAGGTCGCAGAAGACTGTCTCAAGGAATGCTGGAATTCAAGCTTATCATTTTTCTTTATTTTTGCTTGTAGGAAACATTGTAACCAACTCACGTGAGTCACCATCTTGGAGGGAGATTGTTAGACTTACTTTTTGGTAAGCTGGTGCCTTTCACGTGAGTTGGACTATATATATAGATCATTTACTAAACACAAGGACTTATTATGTAAAGGTTTTATAGTCCTAGTTTGTTAGGCCTATAAATAACCCCCATGACTCTCCATGGGGGTGTGGAAGTTTGTTCATTTTTTTCTTGTTTTCATTTCACTTGGAATAAAACACATAACATTCCTTTCACCTCTCTCTAACTTTCTCTCACTAGAACCAATCATGTCATACATGTTCTTTGATCATCCCCGACCACCCGAACCATGGTGGGTTTTTGATGCCTTTCAATTGGTATCAGAGAAACCCGGGGGTGTCTTGTATCCATGTGTTTGTGTTCATGTTATGTTTTTCAGATTTGTACTTTGCTGATCCATGATTCACGATTGGTATTTTTTCCCATTTCTTAACTTGAAATATCAATTTATGTTTCATTATTATCCATTTCCTATCCTCGTACCAATATTTCATGTCTCGTAATCTGTGTTTATCATTGCTTGTCCAAATCTGTGTCATGCCTCGTATCAAAATCAAATTTTTCCAATTTTTGTACCTCGTTTTTTTTGTTGTTTGTCCCTGTATTCATCTATTCCTATCTATGGGGATAATGACAAAAAAAGGGTGGTCATGTACTATTTTTTCGGGGTTACAAACTTGGTCAAAACAAAAACCTATTCAGATGGATATTACGATGCACATTCAGATGAACACATTGCGATGGCTTCTTTTTCGGATTTATTCCGATGGGGATTTTTTTTACATTCCGATGGGTTGGGCTGTCCTCATTGCGATGGATGGCCTGATTCATCGAAATGGAAGTAGTCAAGTCGTCATGCTGCCCAATTTTTTCCGATGACTATACGATGGGGAGTGTGTATTGCGATGGGTTCATGTACCATTGCGATGGATACAGTTTTAGTGCGATGGAATGGAGTGATATATTGCGATGGAAGAATATGTATTGCAATGGACTGAAGTTAACAGATTGCGATGGTGCAATATTTAAATCATTGCGATGAGTTTAAATCAATTAATTTTAAAAAATCAGATTTAGACTCATGAATCAACAAACACCATGGTAAAATCGAACACAGCCACTCCACCAAATAATTGTTTACACCGTCTCTTAAAAAACTAACTCCACCCACATCTCACATTAAAAATATCTCACCTACTCTCATACATCGTCTCCTATAACCCAATACCTAGACTCGATTTATTTTAATACACACGAAAAACATTGCCTCGACAATCACACTATCCTGATCTTAGTTTTTGTTAAACGTTTTTCCCAAATCTTTAAAAGGTTTTTTTTGCGTTTAACTTATCTTCATAGATCTCGAAATAATTAATTTTCTTAATAACACTTATCAACATGCTATCACACATCATTAACCTACCCAAGACCCTGTATCAAGATCTGGAAGCCCTTACTTCGTGTTCTTCGTATCAGCACCCAATGTATATTCAAAAGGTTTGTTTGAGATTGATTCTAGTTACTTGGGTTGGTGATATTCGTGGGTTTTTAAGAAAAAGATCATTGGTTCGGGTTTGATGCTTATGTGATCTTTGGTGTTATTCGTTAAGATGTGAATGGAGTGTTTTGGGAGTGCAGATTTAAGGGGACGGATGTTACATGTTTAGTATGTGATGTTGTGATCGGGTGTTGATGGAGGAATGGAGATTGTTAAAGATGGATGATGATGGCGGGGATGGCTGCTAATGATGGCAGTTTGGATAGAGATGATAGGGGGCGGAGTATTTGATGGAGTGAGATTAGGTTTTGTACTGTGAAAGTAATTAGGTGGTTTATATATATCTCATTTCTTGCCTCTCACACACGTGGTCTTCAAGAAAAAATGGGGCGGATATATCAATGTAGACCATACACTCTCAACATACACGTGGCCATCTAAACATTGCAATTTGTAAAGTGAGTTTGGTCTATTTGGGTAACTGTGTTTTAGTGAAGACTTCCAAGGGGCGGAAATTTCGAGACACTCAAGTGGGTTTGAAATGATTTTCTTCAAAAACTAGTGGTTTACACGTGGGATGCACCTCAAAATCATTTTATTTTGGTGCAGTTCATTTAGTTAATCCCATAGAAACCGGACATAGGATGTCAAATGGGCCATTCATATGTTTTTTATGGAGCCTAGTTTGAAATCTTATTGGGCCGAATATACCTATGTAATGGGCTGCACATTCGTTTAAGACCTTGGCCTGTTACATTTGGTCATTAATTGACGGGCCGATCACTACTATTAATCGAAGGTATATAGTGGGCCGATTATTTTTGCATTTTATTTCGGGATGATCGATTATATATCCGAATCTTGCAAAATTAATCATTTGAGTTACGGGGTTATTCGATTGAGTCGGGTATTTTCGAAAGAACCAAGTGATAAAATTGTTGTCAAGTGAAAGCCTTATGGGACAGGATTTTATTACTTTGGCGGGCCATCTAAACAGTGACATTCTGGCCGGATATCCGTTTTCGATCATATCACTTCTTCACGAACAACAAACACAACAAACACAGCAAACACGATACATTACACTAAAACGATCCTTATCAAAAAATTCACCTAAATTCCTAACGGCTATTACGGCTTATGTGATTTCGAAGATGATTCGATGCTACTTATTTGAGGTTGAAGTGAGATTTTTCAGAGGCGTTCTTATTTTATCTTTAAAGGAGTACTTTCGACTTTATAAGATAACTTGCTCGAGCAAATACGGTTATGAATAAGACTTGAAGTATCTAGTTTCCATTGTCAAGGGGAGGATGGACGACGACATGGATAACTATCATTTTTTGGGAGCTTCGTTGCGGTTCTCAGTGGCACACGCACTTGCAGTTGTGGATTTCTTCAAGAGATGTAGTATCTTTTCATATACCGCCTGTTTTGGTATAGGGTACTTTAGATAGGTTGTACCTTTTTAATAACGCCTTTTGGTATGGGGTACGTTTACGACTTCTCTGCATCGCTCTTCATTCTACAATAGTGCAAGCTTAAGTTCAAGTTTGGGGAATTCTACTTCAGTTTCAAGTTTGGATTATCGGGTTATCTTCATCAGTGGTCACTATCAATAGCCAACAGAATTGATAAGGGGATTCAGTTCGGGGTGATCTTGAGAGAATTTTGTTTAGAGAGATATTGTTCACATCTTCTCACATAGTAATGGTTACTAAGTAAGCGGTTCCAGTTGGCATACCACGTACACACATGAAGGATGATTCCCTTAATAGGTATCATCCTGGAGGGAGAAATGTGTACATACGGGGTCACTTGACTTTGGTGTTACCGTTTCTACATAGAAGGATAAGCTGTCTACACTCGGGACTTAATTGACTTTGGTGTGGCGACTTTTTATCATCACTGTCCTGTCAGGAGAAATGTGCATTTCCGGGACTTAATTGACTCTGGTGCTACAGGTTGACTTCATGTTCGGGATAGAGTGTGTACTTCTGGGAATCTATCATAGAATCAAGACTGGGATTGCTTCAATTTGTGAGAAAATGTTGATGACGTTATCACCTCCCACAGATTTCCTCTGTATGATCTGTTTGGGAGGGAGCAGTCTTTACTGCTTGTTTTATGAAAGGCCTTCTAGTTGGGAGGGAGTAAAACTCAACTAGATTCTACAAAGCTGAAGAAATAGAGCTGGAGTATTCAAGAAGATGAAGGTCGCTGAAGACTGTCTCAAGGAATGCTGGAATTCAAGCTTATCAATTTTCTTTATTTTTGCTTGTAGGAATCATTGTAACCAACTCACGTGAGTCACCATCTTGGAGGGAGATTGTTAGACTTACTTTTTGGTAAGCTGGCGCCTTTCACGTGAGTTGGACTAGATATACATCATTTACTAAACACAAGGACTTATTATGTAAAGGTTGTATAGTCCTAGTTTGTTAGGCCTATAAATAACCCCCATGACTCTCCATGGGGGTGTGGAAGTTTGTTCATTTTTTTCTTGTTTTCATTTCACTTGGAATAAAACACATAACATTCCTTTCACCTCTCTCTCTAACTTTCTCTCACTAGAACCAATCATGTCATACATGTTCTTTGATCATCCCCGACCACCCGAACCATGGTGGGTTTTTGATGCCTTTCAAAGCCAAACCAGATTATCCTTTGATTTTTGAAGACAAGTGTTTTAAACCGTAAAACCTTTTCTCAAAATCAACCAAACTGTATATGGAACTCAGATCTTAGCTATTCAAACACCAAACTTTTATAAATCACAAAAGAGAATTCAATATTTTCAGAAATTCAAATTTTATTTCATAAAAAGGAACTACAAACAAAATAGCTAAAATCTGGAACAAAGGCCTCACCACAGGCTGGGGGTCCTTTTATAGGCAACAATAGACGATTCTAGATGCAAAATACATGAAAACCCTAGCTAGAAAATCCCTAGAATGCCCTTGAGTGCTTGAGACGTGTTTGATGTTGTGAGTTGTCAAATTTTATCTTGGCTGTTCATTTTGTGATTGGGGGCCAAGTAGTAGCTATAAATCGTTGATCTTGCCAACTAGGATTGCTTGGAGAGGAGGTTGCAATATGATTGGTTGACGTGTTGAATGGTGGGGTCACATGGTGAGTGGGGTTTGGGGTTTTGGGTGTGGGATGAGTTCCTGGGCATGTGAATTAAGCGTGTGCCTGGGTAATTTCGTTTTACCCTTTGTTTTAAGTGGGATAGTAACTGCGTTCATCAGGGTGAATAGTGGTAAGTTTTGATCCGAAATAAGGGGGTGTGTTGTGTTTGGCGCGTGTTTGTGCGTTTGAAGTTTGGGAATTGACATTATGAGTCCTTGTGTTTTGGCAAAACATGTAAAACGAATTTTTCAGCTTACAAACTTGGTTTCCTTTGTTACTTAAGTTTCCAATTTCACACTTTGGCCACAAAACTTTGTAACAAGGGTTATAAGGGTTTGTTTTGCCATTTTTGAATATTTCAAGGGCTGATCTTGGACATTTCTAATTTTTAATGGTCTTCATTGGATCTTTGACTTCATGAGGGACCATTGTTGACAATTAAGAATTGTTGAGGGACTAAACTTGCCAAATCTTTAAAGTTGAAGGACCTTTTAGTAATTTTGACAAACTTAAGGGGCCAAACTTGTAATTATAAATATAAAAGGGTATTAAGTGCCAATTCTTCATAAATCAGGGATCAATCTTGTACATCTTCAAGTCTTCAAGGTATATTCTTTGAGAAATCATGAACTAGGGCCCGGTTCTTTGTACGGCTTCGTTTCTCGTGTTCGTTTTTCCTTGTTTCTTGTGATCTTTTGTCTTTTTCACGATATCCATACCTAACATACACAAGTAAACAAACACAAGCCTATATATATGGTATTTTTATGACATTTTATGCGTTTAAAACCCGAAAAGAACGATGAGATCATGTATAAATGCCATCTCATCAAAGATTTGTTATTGTTTGTGTCTGGGTGGGTGGGTGGTTGATTCATTATTTGACCTCCGGATATAGAATGTGTGTGTGTGTGTGAGTGAGTTATTAGTGGACGCGGTACCGGTGCAATATATCAAGTTGCATGCAAATTAAACGATTCACTTTTTAGACACGTTAGTATAAGTCGAGTTTAGTAGTATAATCTTATTAATTTTTCATGATTTTATTAATTGAACTTTACCTTACATGATTATTGGATAATTAAATTAAAGCATGTTATTAATTTAATTAACCCTTGGTTAAAAATTAATATAACATAATTAAGCTATGTTTCTTAATTAATTAAATGTAACATGAATAGTTATATTAATAATTATTTTAACCTAAAGTTTATTTAAAAAAAATGGCCATGTTTAATTATCATGATAATTATATTAATAATTATAACATAAATCTTGTTTATTAATTATATAATATAAGTTGGGTGATTAAACGATTTTATGACTTATTTCAACAAGCTCACGTATGAGTGTAACATAAACGATGATTAATTTGTTATCTGATAGATTTTAAAACCTTAAAGTTTTTAAAAAATATGAAATGTCAAACCCATCTATCTCGAATGATGCTAACCCTAAATCATAAACCTTAACCAATTAAACCATAAAGACAAATTAAACCATAAACCAATAATAAAACCTAAATCCTAAACCTTAAACCATTTAACCGTAAACCATAAACCAGTAAACCATAAATCTTAATTAAATCATAAATCATAATCATGCATACCATAAACCATAAACCATAAACCCTAAACCATAAACCATAAACCCTAAACCCTGAACCTCAAACCAGTGAACACTAAACACTAAATTTTAAATCTTAAACCATTTAACCTTATACTATAAACATTAAATCATTAATTAATAATTAAACCACAAACCCTAGCTAATTAAACCGTTAATCCTAAACCTTAAACCCTAACCCTAAACCGCAAACCCTAAGCCCTAAACCTTAACGCCAAAAAACCCTAAACACTACATCATAAACCTTAAACCATTTAACCTTCAATTATAAACATTAAACCATTAATTAACCCTTAAACCACAAACCCTAAACTATAAACCAAAACCCTAGACCCTGAACCTTAAACTGATGAACACTAAACACTAAATCATAAATCTTAAACCATTTAACCTTATTCTATAAACATTAAATCATTAATTAATAATTAAACCACAAACCCTAGCTAATTAAACCATTAATCCTACACCTTAAACCCTAACCCTAAACCGAAAACCCTAAGCTCTAAACCTTAACCCCAAAAAACCCTAAACACTAAACCATAAACCTTAAACCATTTAACCTTAAATTATAAACATTAAACCATTAATTAACCCTTAAACCACAAACCATAAACCTTAAACCCTAATCCCTGAACCTTAAACCAATGAACCCTAAACACTAGATCATAAATCTTAAACCATTTAACCTTATACTGTAAACATTAAACCATTAATTAACCTACATAAACCACAAACCCTAGCTAATTAAACCATTAATCCTAAACCGCAAATCCTAACCCTAAACCGCAAACCCTAAGCCCTAAACCTTAACCCCAAAAAACCCTAAACACTAAATCATAAACCTTAAACCATTTAACCTTAAATTATAAACATTAAACCATTAATTAACCCTTAAACATTAGACCATTAATTAACCATTAATAAACCATAAACCCTAGCTAAGTAAACCATTAATCCTAAACCTTAAACCCTAAATCCTAAACCGCAAACCCTAAGCCCTAAACCTTAACCCCAAAAAACCCTAAATACTAAATCATAAACCTTAAACCATTTAACATTAAACTATAAACATTAAACCATTAATTAACCCTTAAACCACAAACCATAAACCATAAACCCGAAACCCTAAACCCTAACCTTATTAAACCGTCCGTTAAAAATCGACCTTATTCATAATAAATTGCTTGAGATGATTATTCAAGGTGATTGATATAAAGCTCAACTAAATCCCATACTATTAAAAAACCAAAAGATATTTATCTCGCGGTTGTCAAGCATTATTATAACCTAATATATTTAAGTTATTTAACTATAATTTTATGTTTAAAATTAAAGTAATATTTTATTTTTTTGTTTTTCATAAAAATAAAACATATATGCTTTTTTATTTACTTATTAACTTTTAAAAATTAAATTTATTATTAACTTTTAAAAATATTTAAGTTATTTAATTATTAATATATTTAAGTTATTTAATTATTTATTTATTATTAACTTTTAAAAATTAAATGTTAATTATACTTTATTATTAAGTAAATTTAATATTTACATTTTCATTAAACACAATATCCGGTAACCATCTTGTAACCACCACCATTTTCACCACCATTTTCACAATGACACAGGAAGAACGAACCCTAAATTAACCACCCAATAACCGATCAAAAAAATCAAACCTCATAAACAATAGTCTCCAATCTATAGAATCATTAACAACATGAAACATCAGGAAAGAGGTAATGCAAATATCAGTATTGTTTAATTTAATATTAGGGTTCATATGAATAATGTAAGTTTGTTACTGATATTATAGTTTACACTTACTTTTAATGCATGTATGTGGACCTATGTCATATTTAATTAACGTGATTCAATTTATAGGATTAACCCTTCTTAATGTGTTTATATGGTCTATGTTTCAATCTAGGATATGGGTTTTATTAATGTGTCTGGATATGGTCTCATGGTATGTTATAGTTTAAGGATATGGTCCCCTATACAAACATATGTATAACCAAATCCAAATGTGATTAGGGCATCCACAACCATGATACACATTATGCCAAACACTCCCTTCATTGACATATAACTAACATTAATATGTACATGTTTGCAGAAGTAATTCATATATAATCCGACACTTCATCATCTAGTTCTGAAAGTGCTAAATTTCGCCCACCCCTAGCAATACAAGTCCTATTCGTAGTTTGACAAGAAGTTCTTCAAGTACTCCCTGTTTTCGTCCTCCACTGTTTCAAACTCCTATTGTAGGCATACATAATGTCACAAGTTCTTCATCTATTCGTCCTTCTTTGTTTCAAACTCCTAATGCCACAAGTTCGTCCGCTCGAGTTTGTCCTCCCTCTGTTCGTCCTGCCTTGCTTTAAACTTAAATTTTAGGTGTACCTAATGCCACAACATCTTCCAAAAAAGTTCGTCCTCTCTCTATTCGTCCTCACTGTTTAGAAACTCTTATTCTATTCAAACCTACTAAAGAGGATGAATCAGATTCATCTGATGAGGATGAAGACACTAATGATGCCGAGGTAGATTTTAGTGATGAGGAGGAAGATACAAGTGATAAGGAGAAAGACACGAGTGATGAGGATTATGAGTTAGAACTCAAGAAGAATAGCAATTCTAAAGGTAAATCTGTTTAAACTAAAAGTTTATGGTTTAATGTACAGCATTGTAAAGTTTTAGTTTATTTAACTTAATGCTATGTCAGGTTTAAAGTCAAACCTGACTGCTTACTCGAAAGGATATAAGAAAATTTTAGACAAGGTATAGTTAAGTTGTTATGTGTTTATGCATAAAGGTGTATACGTTTATACCATTGATTAATTGTTTTAAACACATGATGTGGTCAAATATCAGGAGGAATGAGAAAACATAGATTGGATTAGAAAGAGCCCTTTTTTTGACTCTAGTGATGAAGAATTAGTTGCTCAAGCTGATACTCCAAGACGAAATCACACTCCCAGATCAAAGCACACTCACAAAGCTCCATCTTCTCAAGCTAAAGCTCCAAGACCAAATGTCGTTGTTGGCCTAGCCAATAAAAAAATTTAGAAAGAAATTGTTGAGAAGGGTCGGTCAAGGAATGCTTTAGAGGGGAGTAACAGCAAAGGCAAAAGGAAGGTTGGATGATGTCAGTTCTCCCTGTTTAATTTGAACAATTTTTTTGAGTTTTGTTGCTCTGGTATTGCTAGGCACCTGTTGTATTATCAAACTACAGGTTGCAACAATTTAATAGATTTGTATGCATTACTAGCATTATGAAACAATTATCAATTATCTGTAATCAACAATTTGGTTTGTTAACTAGTTAATATAAGTATTTTAAGTTCATGTACAATTCAATATATGTACTCAAGCAATTATCAGTTATCTATCAAAGGTTTTTGGTTGAATGTTAAAATGTGTAAAATAGTATAAAATTCTATTCAAAATTTATTTTTACTAGGAAACTCAAAGGGAAAGTTTACATAGTTTGAATGTTTAATTTGGAGGCAAATTGGAGTTCAAAATATTTGGTTGTTCAATTTTTGTATTTGGAGCCAAATTTTCACGAAAATTTTGAATGTCCATGCTAAGTTAATGCATATGCAGTTACCATAATATTCTAATTCCATCTCCATCTCAAATCCTGATTTTTCTCCAAAATCACAAAATATACCATAATTTTCTAACTCCATCTCCATCTCAATTACTTTTGCACTAGTTTCATACCATTTCCACTTATTGTTCTTGTACACATGTAAATAATGATAAACACTGAAAACAATGATCAAGATTATATTGTAATGATGATGATTATTTGGTTAATAATGATGATGTAAATCACGATAATGAAGGAGGTTATGAATCATAGAATTATGGTGATCAATCAGATGAGGATGAAGACATCAATAAACAAAAGGTTGTTAATAAGAGTGGTATAACTAGGTTATCCAAGTTTCGGATAAAATATGGAAAACCAGATGTCATGAAGATAAATGTGAACTTTGATGCACTGAATAGAATATCAGGGCCAAACAGATCATTGTTTATCAGTTTTTTAGGAGACACGGTTCGGGAGCATATAGGATTGAAGATTCTATCGTGGAAAGATGTGAAGGAGGAAGCAAGATAAAAACTTTGGACTGAAACCACGGTACAAATACAAATTTTTTTTCCCAAATATTAGTCGTATTCCTACATTTACTTTAACATTATTTTAATATGTGCAGCAATACTTTGAATTTGATGTGTCCTACAAAAAGTTGGTTTTGAATAAGCTAGGTGAACTGCTAAGAAATTTTAGAAGCAAATTGACAGCAAAGCACATAGTTCCCGACCTAGATAATCCTGAAAAAGTAAATGTAGTTCCAAAGAATTACAAAGAAATCGTCAATGCCGAACACTGGGTTGCTTTTGTAAACCACACGGCGACAGAAGTATTTAAGGTTGTTAATTTCTATTTCGTTTTACATTTATAAACACCGTATGTATGCATTGTTTGGAAACTCCGTATGACAAACATAGTCTGTTACGTACTAGCAACTTCTCATCCAGTAATCTTTTTTGTTTGGTGAAATTAGCTGCTAATAAATTGGTGCGTTCCAAGTCTCTTTATCAGCATACAATGGGACGTGGTGGTTATGTATATATAAAAGAGAAAATGGTAAGGTTATATTGGTGTAATATCCTAACACTGTTGTCCATGTTGGTTTAAGTTTTCATCTATATGTATTTGATGTTTGGAAGATCATAAAAAAAAAAAATTACACCAGATCAACAACCCTCCCGTGGTGTGTTGTGGTTTAATGGAAGGGTTAGAAAAGAAGGAAAAGAGACAGATGATGAAACAATCAAAGTTGGCACTAAGATTGTAAGTGTTATTGCAAATTTTTTTATATAATGTTTATATTCGTATAATAAATTATTTACCATTTTTTGTGTGCAGCTGGAAGCAGAGGAACATATTAGAGATGGAACCTTGACGGTTGATAGTGGCTCAGATTCATTATCACATGTATTAGGAAAGGAAAAGGGAGGGTATGCACGAGGAGTGGGAGGCAAAGTTACGTGTAGGAAGTTCTTTGATCTACCTAGAAAGAAACAAGGAACTGATGTAAGGATTGCGTTGCTTAAAAATGAACTTGAGAAGGAGAAACATGCGCGTAAAGAAAAAGAGAATACAGTCGCTAATAAGTGTGTAAAAACTTATCCTTTTGCCACTAAAATCAAGGAAAAACAAGACCTAATCATGTGTTTAATATCGTAAAAGTCGGAATTACGTGTGGTTTTGTGTTTTTGTGTGAAATAGGTACAAATGATCGAAAGGAAAGAAAACACGGGATTTCACGGTCAAATGTTGAAGAAAAGTCCAAGAAAGAGACAAAGACAAAGTCAAAGACCAAAAGTGTGCCAAAGATCACAAAAACCGGCAAATTCGACAAGAGTTTGAAGAAAAGATCATCAAATCCGAAATCGAGCTCGTTTTAGAGGATTAAAGATTATCAAAGTTATTTGGGCTTAGTGGGTCCCACATTTTCTTATTGGGCCCACAAGCCCATTTAACCAATTTTTTTAATTTACCATTTGATGGATCAAAAGGCCCAAATACATATTATAGACGGATGGGAAGTTTGGGCTTTAAAGCCCAATTGTTTAACATATTAAAGGGACGGAAGGAGTAATATTGGGCCAAGCCCATTTAAGAAAAAGATTGGAAAGTTTAAGTGAATAAACATTTCTGTTTATTTACCCAGTCAAAGCTGTGGTCAACCTTTCAACCCCACTCACACGTTTTTATTAAAACGATTTTTACCAACCCACCATTTATTCATTTCGTTACAAAAAAGATAACACTCTTTCTCTCCCACAAATAAACAGCCACCACCACTTTTAACCCAAACCCTAATTTACCCTAATCATAAAATTACACCATAATTTTTGGGGCTTTTATGTGATTCGTGTGATTCACACACTTGGGGATTAAATCCCCCACTTAATTCGAGAAGAACACTATGGTGGTCCTCAATCCGACTTGGCCCTTTCCCTTTATTTGATTGGCTCTCACACCTCATCCATCATAATCCTCCAATCATCTATTGCCACCTATACACCAAACTAGCACAAGAAACACAATATTTAACAGGCTGGCAATCCGCGTGATAAAGATGTATTTTCTGCCATTCGATCATGAAAGAGAAAAGAGAAGAAGAATGGATGGCCAGGATTTGATATCTTAATCAACAAGCTTCACCAACAAGATTTTAGGGTTTTCCTATAAAAACCCCTCAATCTGTAAATTATTTTTTATTTTATTTTCTGCAAAATTAGTTTATAGGTTTAATGTAATTTTCTTGTTTTTCCAGTATTGTAATCTTTTAATATTAATGAAAAGTTCATTTAATTTTAAATAAATTCGTGTCTTATTTATTTAAATTTAATTGCAATTTATATTCTGATTTTGGATTAAATAATATTAAGTAAAACTTGGTAGTTAATTTCCCCACTGGGAAGTTAAATATATTCGGTTCATTGGTTTACTGTTCGTGGTTTGAGATGATGATGATGATGATGATATTTGGGGGTGTGTTTGATTCGGTTCTAAAGAGTGCTCAGCGCATCTCTTCTTCCCAAAGGTTTCATCACCAGGTGATTATCTCTTTTTATTTTTATGTTAAGTTTTAGATTAATTTTTATGTTTGTTTCGGTTTCTGATTTATAGATTTGAGTAGTAGTCTGCTAGTGTTTGCCTTTTCATGGTTTTTATCTGCTTTATGATTTCCAGAATTAGTTGTTGTTAAGGTTTTTGTTTAGATCTGCCCTGTTTGTTTAATTTAGTATTTGAGTTTGTTTAAGTCGTTTTTTTTGTCTGCTGGTATTTGGTTCTAGTTACTGATATTGAACTTTTGCTTATTTGGTTTACTTTAAGTCTAGATTTGTTTGCTTATTTATCCGTTTTAGATCTTTTCTGCTTATTGTTTGTTTAAGATTATCTGCTAGTTGCTGATTTTATTTCATATGCTTATTTGTTTTAGCTTATCTGAATTTTTAAGTTTTATGTTTTTGGATCTGCTTATTTCTTATTCGATTCAGTTATTGTGCTTAATTTGGTTTTATTAATTTGCTGCGATTGTTGTGAAAAGCCTCAGATCCATTTGATCTAAGTGTCCCATTATTCCAAAAAGAATATATAAAGCAAAACTTTGTCCCCTACTGGACTCGAACTCTAGACCTTTCGTTTAACTGCACTACACCCTTACCATCTAGTCTAGACCATCTCTTGAGTTTTATTACGCGTTATATTATTAATATAGGGTATTTCTTAACTGTCAGATTTAGTTAATCAGTTTTAATACAAGTTTTAGTTTTATTAATTTTAATTAAAAAGTTTTATATAAGTTTCATTTTATAAAGTTTTAAAGAAAAAAAATAAAAAAATAAAAAATAAAAAAAGAATATATTTTAATTACTTTAATAAATTTTAAAATGATTTAAAATTAGTTTAAAGATAAATTAGATTTTATTTAAATTAGATTTTTATAAAAAATAGTTTTTAGTTACTTGTTTAATTAAGTTTTAAATAGTTTAAAAGTATTTTCTTTTAGGATTATAGTAATTTCTTTTCAAATAGTTTAATTTTAAATAGTTTAAATTAGATTTCTAAATAGTTTTGTTTTAATTTGATTAAGTAGTTTTAATTAAAAAATGTTAATTGCATACTTTCTTTTTAAATTAGAGTTAGTAGTTTTTAAATAGTTTTAAAATACCCAAAAGAGTTTTATTCACCAAGAACAATTAATCTTACGTTTAATTTGAGATCAATTCGAGTGAGTCGAGGAAAACGAACGTTAATTTATTTAAAAATCCATACATTAAATTGGCGCCGCTGCCGGGGAGTTAATTCTTAGGGTTAGGGATGAACAACAAGTTTTTAAAATGGGAAAAATCACAACAAAATCAAATGGAAAAGAGTCGGTCAATATGATTGATGTTCTTAATTATGACAATGAAGAGATTTTTATTAATCCTTTTGGAATTAAAAAGTCTAATCAAAATGATTTTGTGATAACTTCATCCCTTCCCTTAGAGCCTCAAATTTTTGAAACTCCTATTTATGGTACCTATAGTGATGACACTTCTTCAAGTGATCACACTATCTTCGATTTAGACGACCTATCTTTTGACCCACCCACTTTTGACCCACCCATTTTTGATCGACCAATCTTTGATACTTACGATGATGACACTTCTTTAAGTGATCTCATTAACTTTGATGATCCACCCCATGATCTTAATGCACCTCATATCTCTATGAGTGATTCTTCCATGGAGACTCCTTTTGACTTTTATACCAAAATTTTAGAAGTCATGACTTTTGAGGAGGATCCTCCACTCTTAGAGATCATTGCTACTTTAGAGGTTATTCCATTTGAGGAGGATTTAGATATCTTTCTAAATACCTATTTTTCTCACGAGGATGAGTTTTCCTATGACTCCGATGATACTTATGTTTTCACATCGAGTTTGGAAGAGGACGACTTTCCCACTTTGGATTATGATGATATTTTGAGCTTAAATGTCAACACCTCTTGCTATTTTCCCGTTAAGGAACCGGTGTTTGATCCCGGAATAGAGACTTTCGTGCTATCATTGCCATATCACCATAACACCTTTCCTCGTAAGAGATTTTTGACCAAGGATACCCTACTTTTCTTTGCCATGTGTGATTTTACCACCTCGGGGTTTATTTCCTTTTGTGATGGAAATTATGTGTTTGACCCGGGTGGATTTTCATGGGGTATGCCTTATATGACTTTGTTTCACCCCTTTATCATGGAGAGATCTTCCTCCCTTGGAAATCTCGGTTTTCCCATGATTTTCCCATTTGAATGATGACATTCGGGAAATCGAGTCGAGCTAGAGACTCGTGATAAATAAATCAAGCATCGTTTAACTAGGTTAGATTTTTACCTTTTCCATCCTTTCCACCCTTTTTCACCTTCACCCATTTCCACCAATAAGTGTAGGGGGAGCCAAGTAGGTTGTTTGTGTGTTGTAATGTTGTGCAGGGACATGTTCTTTAATGATCCACTTTTGGTGTTTTTGACACGACCCGTGATCCCGTGTTCCCGTGTACCCGGTTCCTTCGATAAGTTTTGCTATTATGATTCATACATGTATATAATTAAGACGAATAAATGTAATCACTTTAGTTGTCTCTTCCTTAGCTCGATTTAAACAACGTACTCAATGTCCTAAGTGTAGGGGAGTTTATTCTCCCACATGCTTAAACATTGAGGACAATGTTTATATTAAGTGTAGGGGGGACTTCTATCGAATTTTAGTTGGATTTTCCATGAATTTGACCTCATTTAACCGGAAAATTAAAAAATTTTCAACATTTTTCAAAATTTTGATCTATTTTGGCCTAGTAGTATTTTCATTTTATTTTCTTTCTAATTGTCATCGCATCGTATGATTAAATTCGATTTCAAGAATAAGTCAAAAATAAATAAATGAATAAAATGGTTTTAACAAGTTTAGATATCTTTGATATATTAGGCCCATCGTGAATATTTTGACTCAACCCGAGTTTACTTATCCAAGTTTACTCTAGCTAGTATCCTTAACCATATGGACCTTAATTGGTTTATTAGGCTAAGCATCCACGAGTCTCATTTCTTGAGATTTTAAATTGTGGAGAACGAGAGATGATAGAGTTGATAATAAGTTTAAGGGTTAATTCTTGCTTATATGAGTTTTTGTGGCTCTTTCTTCCCGCTTGTATATTTAATTGCTTAATAAATGAGGATTTTTGCGGTGTAGATTCGATATCTTAACTCTTAGCCAAATCTTTTATCTCCTTGTAATTAAAGCATGAAGACATTGAGGGTGCCAGCGTTGTGGACTTCTGACTAAGGTGGCTCATAACCACTAAGTAGGAGGTATTCAGACCATAGGACCGCGGAATTTGGCCTAATATATATATCATAAATAAAGAAAGAATAAGATTAAAACATGACCTCAAGGAGCCTTAGGGTGTGGGGAATGTAGCACGAACCTTGTCATTAGAGCCTTAGGGTGTATGGCATGGTAAGTGTTGAATAAAAATTGATCAAAAATCAATTCCCTTGTTTATCGTTCAAGGATCCTTAGGGTGTGGACAACAGATGAGGAGCATTTTTACATCTTAAAGAGCCTAAGGGCATATGATGTGAACTTGCTAAACTCCACATAAAGTCAACATGACTTTGGAGGAATAATTAATAAGTAGTACTATTGGCCAAATTTTGGGTCCAGGAATTTATTCCCCAAATCGTGTTAAATCATCCTTGATGTGGGCTTACTTTAGTGACAACGTTTTTGAGGACGAGGTTAGGTTTTGAGTGTCGGGTTTGCACCGTTTCGCCTTCATTTTTGGACTACTAATTATCAAATAAGTCAAATGAGCCTACGGGTGAATGACAATCCCTAAAAAGCTAGAGATACAACTTAGGAATTGGAGAAAGAGTATTACACAATTGTCTTATATAAGTGGTTTTAACTTGAGAACTTATGGTAAACAATGATCTCATTTTTAAGTTTGGCATGGGAAACGTGAAACTTGAGGGTGATTAATACTCATGACACCAAAGCCCTAATTTAAGTCTTAGATTTCTTTACGAGTTTCTTCCATCAAATAATTTCCAAGTTAATAAATTGTTAAAACTTTTGTCTCCTTTTAAATTTTTATCTTTTCATCGTAGTAGTATTAGTATATCTTAATAAAGGCCGAGATGGGTTAATTATGAGAAAAATGTAACTTTATGCTTTAAAACTATGCATTACATGGGGTCATTGCAATGGTCAAGTGTAGGGGATTTAATAAGTGTGTAAACACATATCCTTTTGCCACTGAAATCAAGGAAAAACAAGACCTAATCATGTGTTTAATACTGTAAAAGTCGGAATTACGCGTGGTTTTGTGTTTTTGTGTGAAATAGGTACAAATGATCGAAAGGAAAGGAAAGAAAACACGGGATTTCATGGTCAAATGTTGAAGAAAAGTCCAAGAAAGAGACAAAGACAAAGTCAAAGACCAAAAGTGTGCCAAAGATCACAAAAACCGGCAAATTCAACAAGAGTTTGAAGAAAAGATCATCAAAGCCGAAATCGAGCTCGTTTTAGAGGATTAAAGATTATCAAAGCTATTTGGGTTTAGTGGGTCCCACATTTGCTTATTGGGCCCACAAGCCCATTTAACCAATTTGTTAATTTACCATTTGATGGATCAAAAGGCCCAAATACATATTATAGACGGATGGGAAGTTTGGGCTTTAAAGCCCAATTGTTTAACAAATTAAAGGGACTGAAGGAGTATTATTGGGCCAATCCCATTTAAGAAAAAGATTGGAAAGTTTAAGTGAATAAACATTTCTGTTTATTTACCCAGTCAAAGCTGTGGTCAACCTTTCAACCCCACTCACACGTTTTTATTAAAACGATTTTTACCCACCCACCATTTATTCATTTCATTACAAACAAGATAACACTCTTTCTCTCCCGCAAATAAACAGCCACCACCACTTTTACCCCAAACCCTAATTTACCCTAATCAACAAATTACACCATAATTTTTGGGGCTTTTATGTGATTCGTGTGATTCACACACTTGGGGATTAAATCCCCTACTTATTTCAGGAAGAACACTATGGTGGTCCTCAATCCGACTTGGCCCTTTCCCTTCATTTGATTGGCTCTCACACCTCATCCATCATAATCCTCCAATCATCTGTTGCCACCTATACACCAAACTAGGACAAGAAACACAATATTTAACAGGCTGGCAATCCGCGTGATAAAGATGTATTTTCTGTCGTTCGATCATGAAAGAGAAAAGAGAAGCAGAATGGATGGCCAGGATTTGATATCTTAATCAACAAGCTTCACCAACAAGTTTTTAGGGGTTTCCTATAAAAACCCCTCAATCTGTAATTCATAGTGTGCCTGGTTGTAGTGTTTTACCACACCTTTAGGAAAAGGAGGGTAAATAGTGAAAAGTATTGAACAAATGATTTTAGGAAAAATCAAGTGTTAATGACCCAATGAAAGTTCGTTTCCCAAGGAGGTATATGTGTGTGACTAAGATGTACAAGATTTGAGATTAATATTTGGTTTAGAAGGGGATGAGAAAAGAAGATGACGAAGTCGAAAAAAATAAAAATTAACACTACTAGAAAGTTAAGACGTAGAACCTTAAAAACCACAAAAATAAAAATAAATTCTAAAAATTACCAAAAATTCACCAAAAATCAAAAATAATAAACTAAGAGTTTACCAATCATCAAAACTTTTTTAAACCTTTTAAATAATTAAATATTCAATTTTTAAATGCTAATTAAAGCCCTAAAAATCAAATAAATTTTCAAAAAGCCCAAATAAAGATTTTTCAATTGGTAAACCTCTAAAATGACCTAAAAAGATTAAAAACTATTTTTATAAATTTTTAAACTAATAAAAACTATTTAAAATGATTTAAAAACTATTAAAACTTAAAATAATTATAAAAATTAATCTAGAGGAGATAAAATTATTCTAAAAGTTGCTAAATTCCTATTTTAATGTAATTAACCTAAGAAAAATGTAAAAAGTTGGAAAATGTGAAATTTCAAAAATAATAATAAAATAATATTAAAATAATATTAAAAATCCAAAAATTATAAAAAATTATAAAAACTTGCAAACTAGCTTATTTTAACCTAAATAATCATAAAATCAAAGTGAAATTACCAAAGTACCCCTAATGGGCCCTCAAATGAGCCAAATCAAAAATCAGTCAACACAAATGGGCTTTTGGGCCCAAAAAGTCAAACTTGGCCCAATTGACTTGGAAAAGCCCTATCTGACTTAAAATTCAATTCTAAGAACAAAACTCTAAAGGCCCAAAAGATGAAAATGAGCTTATCACAGCTTATTGAACACAAAGCTTATTCTTATTGGGCTTTTCAGCCCATTAAGCCATAAGCTAATGTCATAAGCTCTAATTTGACACACAACCTTCTTTTGGGATGCTTATGAGATCTGTAAAAAGAATTTTTGAAAAAGCTCACTCAATAAGCCAGAAATAAGCAATGTATTATTTCACAAAACGACAAAATAGTCGGGTTTGAGAAATAATGCACCTCAGAACTTGATTCAACTTGCAAAAGCTTTCAAATGGACTCAATAAGCAAAATCAATCAACAAAAATCCAATAAGCACAACCAATAAGCCAGAATAAGCACAAATGAACTTATGTAAAAGTCAAAGGAGTTGGTTTTCTAGTCAAACCCTAAAGTCAAACACCCAAATGCTCCAGTATGAACAAATGGGTCAAAATATGAGCACCTATTACAAAAACAAAGTTGTTGCAGGTTGGAATAAGCTATTATAGCTTATTGATAAGCTGACACCAAATTAACACTATCAGTGGCAACCAGCAGGGGAAAGGAGTTCCCACTGCTTTGACAATTTGACCAAGCTTATTTGAGAGTTCTGGTTTGATTCAATTGGAAACAAAGGCACCCTTGTGATCAGTGAATCACAAGGAGTCAATAGCAACAAGAAAATCACAAATTGGGTCACACAATAAGCCACAATAAGCCAAACAGTCACCAGATATGCACCAGATATGGAAATAAGCAGTTAAGCACTTAATAAGCAGATTTAGCCACAATAAGCCAACCAAACTTAATAGGATGCATACATAAGCTATATAAACTAAGAACAAACAGAAAGCAACAAGAATCAAACACTGAATCAAAGTAAATAACAAGATCAAAGCACTAGAAGTTACTGATGAACAATGAACATATGCAGAAACAAGTTTGCTGATATACTTGACACTTGATCCAATTTCAAGCCTCAAATCCTTCTTCCCTGGTGTGATTAACTATGATTTAGCACTTGTTAGCCCTAGCCTATGCTTAGATCTAGGTGTCCTCAAAATCCTAGCCAATTTTACCAAGTTTTGAAGATTTTATAGCCAAATTATGAATCTATGTGTTCAAAACCCTCAAACCTGCAAACAGATGAACATATGCACCAAAATAACAGATACCAACTATTGCTACCACAAAACAAGCACTTAACAAATCACAATCCTAACTTATGCAGTAATCCCAAACACTCCTTAATCTATCACTTAACAAAGAAACTTGTGATTTTAACTAATAACCTACTGATTTTAATGATCAAAAACACATAAACAATAACAACTAACACAATCAAACTAAAAAATTACCAGCACAAACACCAATACTTAAAATCAAAGCACCAAATCAAAATCAGTCATAAACATGAAATTTTGAGTGGAATCTTAACAAGGGATTATACCTGCCTTCCACAACATCCTAGGAAGGACAACTATGCTCCTTGGACCTTGTTCAACAACTAGAACAAGACCAAGGTACTTCAATGAAGATGATCAAAGCCTGCTGATGTTCAAAGCATAACAAGGCTTTGATTATGATATGTATTCAACACAAGCAACAAACAAACTCAACCAAAGGCTTAGAATCCTTCTCAGGCTTGGTGTCAACAAGCTTGAAAGAACTCAAGGCTTAAGGCTAAGGGTTAGTACACAAAATAAGCCAAAACAGAACCTAGGATTTCAAGGTATTCAAACCTTAAAAACCTTATGAAACAAGACGTGCCTTAACCACAAGATTAAGGTAGGCCTTAACAATCAAATGGAACTCAGAATTAGGCTACTCAAACACCAACTTTTAATCAAATCAAAAAGAGAATTCAATATTTTCAGAAATTCAAATTTTATTTAAACTTAAAAAGGAATTACAAATATTGATAGCCTAAAACTGGAACAAAGGGACTCTCACATGTTGAGGTCTCCTTTTATAGGCAAATGCCTGGCTAAACACTATTCACAAACCCTAGAAGTGAAATTCCCTAAATGCCCTAAGTCCTTGAGTGCGTTTGTTGTTGATGAGCTGTCCAAAGTGATCCCAAACGTTCATTTTAGCTTTGTGATCAAGCAAAGAGTCTCAGCTGTTGATCTTAACACGTGGCATGACTTGGAGGGCAAGTACTCATGTGATGGGTGAAACGGTTTGAATGGTGGGGTCCTTTGGGTGAGTGGGAGTGTGAGTTTAAGCATGGGATGGATTCGTGTGAAGGTTAATTGTGTTTTGGTAAAGGTAATTGTAAAAACCCCCTTGTTGGTGAAAAGTAAAAACTGGTTCATACGTGTCAACAGTGACACGTTTGATCCGTTTTCTTAGGGAAAAAGATGTTTGGCGCGTGTTTAGGGATTTAAACTTATAAACTTGGCAGCCTTGGTCCTTTTTCTTTCTTTCTCTTGTATTTTGTGTTTAAAACTCTATCAGCGTCCAAATCCTTTGTACCAACTTTTCACAACTTGCCATTTTATGCACAAAACTTTCCAAAAAGTGTATCAAGGATTAATTTTGACATTTTTGCATATTTGAAGGACTGATTTTGGATATTCTTGATCTTCAAAGGTCTTCAATGTATCTTTGGCTTGATGAGGGACCATAATTGACAATTTGAAATTGTTGAGGGACTAATCTTGCCATTTCTTCAAAGTTGAGGGACCTTTTGTGTAATTTTGACAAACTTAAGGGACCAAACTTGTAATTATGACTATACAAGGGTTTTAAGTGTCATTTCTTCAATGAATGAGTATCAATCTTGTTTATCTTCAAGTCTTCAAGGGTATTTGTTGAATTTTCCTTGATTAGGGCCCGGTTCTTTGTACGGCTTCGTTTTCTCGTGTCCGTTTTTCCTTGTAACTTGTGATCTTTTGTCTTTTTCACGAAATCCATACCTAAAATACACAAGTAAACAAACACAAGCATATATATGGTATTTTATGACATTTTTATGCATTTATAGCCCGAAAAGAACGATGAGATCATGTATAAATGCCATCTCATCACTCCCCCATACTAAGCCATTGCCGTGCCCTCACGCAATGCTAGAATAAAGTATCTAAGCATCACCAAAGTTCAATTTTATTAACCTTTATTGAAGAGTAAAAAGACTTGCAACATACTAAGAAGATGTGTAAAGACATAATGTATGATTTTCATCACAAAAGGTGACTTTTAGGGTCAAAGAATAGAAACAAGTAAATGTCCCTAAGAGTAAACTTCGTCATCCTTGATTGTCATACATTCCATGCTAAGTGCAAAAACGAGATCATTATTGGTACAAGTCACAATGCTAACACTACTCATACGTCCAAATTGTGTAATACTTTTTCTCCCCGTAATCCTAGTTATTATAAAAGGAAATGGGTTACTAGCATTTTTTATCTATTTGTCATGGATCACAAGTGATTCATATTGACTTATTTGAGTAGTTATTAGTCCGAAAGCAAAGTAGCACGATTTGATCAATAGTTAGCCGAAGGACAAAATCTTTTAAAACGGCTTCTCGTGTATCTCCTTAAGTTCATATCTTGGCATAACTCGTTTCACGATTTGAGACCTTTCTCGGACCGATATTTGGCATGTACTTCATACTTCAAATCTTGGGAAGACGTTCTCGAAATTATGGTCTTCTCTTCATATATTTGGAATTTCTTCACTTGACGTTTTTGAGAGATTCTTCATATTGGACCACGACTTCATCATTTTTCTTCAATCTTTACTTTGGATTTTGATATACAACGATCCGCCTCCTTTTCGGACTTGGATATATTTATCCTCATACCTTGTTAGTTTCTTTTTGGATGTACTTTCTCCATGATCTTTAGGGGAGTAATTGCTTCTAGTCGTGTGTCTTGATCCTTAATATTGATTTAGGAATAATGATACTTCACATCATCTTTGGATCTTTACCAAAAATAGAGCTCCTCGTGCCTTGTTAGGGCCTTTTTGGATAATCGCCAATCTTCGCGTCCCACTTTAATAAGTTATGCCTTGGCTATGAACTCTATTCAACCCCGAGCAACTTTTAAACGATCTTGCGCTAGAGGCTAAGTAACCTTTCAAATCGTACGACCTTACTTATTGCAATTATGATTTATTCCTAATGCATTGATCTTATGGGAAGAAAAAGCCACAATTAAAAACATATGAGTTTTTGAAAGAACACTTTCATGTTCTACGTTTAGCATGATCACTTGTCTAACCGTATCATTTCTCGTTCTTCACTATATAAAGACCTCTAATTAAAGAGACTCGTGAATACTTAGCCATGCAAGTCAAAATTAAGCCAAATTTGGATTAGCTTTCATTAAGACTATATCAAATAAAAGTTTTGGGTTTTCAAGCCACCTATAGGATCTTGCACTTTCTTGGACTTTTTCAAGTTTAGATAATGCGTTTTAAAGTTCCGTTGATAAGTGACTTTCTAGGATCAATTATAGGAACTTGCGAAAAGTTCTTGTTCTTAACCCGTAAGAGTTAAGACTTTCGCGTTTTAAAGCTCCCTATATAAAAGTCTAGCAAAACTTGAATTGAGCGGGTTAAGGAATGTAAATGGCTCCAAATGCCCATCAAGTCAAAAATTAACTCTTATTCTACCCACGGAAAAATATACATTCGTGTCTTAAAAACACTTATGAAACCTAAGAAAAATTTTAAAATTTGGCCATTTTTAGCCTTATTAGCAAAACAAAACATTGAAAGTTGGAAAGCGTGAGGGCGTAGCAAAGCAAGTACCTATTCACCCCCCATACTAAAAGTAAACATTGTCCTCAATGTTTCGAGTCTAAAGGTGGAGCACCCCCATACTAGAGACGAAGAGTCGAATGCTTAGGATCTAGCATGGAAAGGGTGATCAACAATATATCTAAAGCCGTTTATTAAGTATGCTAAAAGATAATTGTTAGAACAATAAAGGATATGTCATGGATTCGTGAAAAACTTCTTCAAACGAACGATAGAGGCTCACGTAAACGAACACGAGAGTCTTCAATCGTAGATGATGATGATGATCTAGATAACACAATCACAAACAACCACGAGACAACGAGTTGAAAGGGTACAAGTCCCCTTATTAGTGAATAGTGAGCATAAAAGATAAGCATGGGATCTCCCCCACGAGGCACCTCGTTTTTGATTACCGAGTCATGAGCTCGACTCGATCCCCTCAAAATGTGAACATTTAGGGAAATCATGGTATGGTTAATTTTTGATGGGGCTTACATGATAAACAAGGCCCAAAAAGCAACCGGTATTAAGGACTAAGTCCTTAAATGATGCAAAATACCGGGGTCGAAAATGGCGTTCTCGTTTTCATTGGAAAAACAAATTAATGCCACTTCAACATGTGCCATAAACTCAAAGAGTTTGAAGAAAAGAGATGAGAAGTAGAAGGTTTGGACAATTGGTAAGACAAACTTTTGAGCTACTCGAGGTAGACTCGCACCAAGCAAATAGATATCGTTTCCATTTATTGCATCGGTGGAAGACCGAGATTTCCCTTTACATGAAATTCTGGGATCGAAAATCTCGTCCTCGATGGACAAGGATGAGGGAACATAAGGGGCTTCCCCCATACTAGAACCACACAAAGCATCGTCAAAAGGAGTAGACGATCTTGTAGCACACAAAACACGTAGTGATGACGGAGTTAGATTTGTAGAAAAATCAATTAAATCATATTTAAGATCTTTTCCTTTTTTATCTTTTAAACTCTCCTTATGAAAACCCTTTTTGATTATGTCGAAAATATTCGGTGTTTCTAAGACGATGTTAGTCACACTAAAAATTCTCACATTTGTAAACCGTTTTGGTTTTGGTGGTGGCAAGTTCTCAAAACGTTTATCGACGAAGAAAACCTCCCCATCGGGGTCTACATATTCATCATCCGAAAGATCTTCCGTAGAAACCGGTAACTTATCAACACTTTTCAAGAATGAATGTTCGAGGTGAGGCGAAGGATTTTTCGATTCAAGTATTGACGGTTTCTTCTTTGTAGGCTTTACACTCATAACCTCCACCGGCGGAGGAAATGGTAAATTGTTTTTGGCGACATTTCCTAAAACTCTTGGTAAACATTCTTTGCAAACGACATTGGTTGAATCACCATGATTTAAAGTTGCAATAGAATAGACATGAGAAAGATTGGAGTTTTGTGTTGCATTGATGACAAGTTCTTCCTCATTGAAACGAAGGGTGATTTTTCGAGCATGAACATCGATAAGTGCTCTTGATGTATCCAAAAATGAACGACCCAAAATGAGAGGAACTTTTCGATCGATAGGAATGTCTACAACGATAAAGTCAACGGGATAGTAAAACTTTCCGACTTTAACGAAAACGTCCTCGGCTACTCCGCATGCTAAAATCGTAGAATGATCGGCCATCTCGATGGACATGTTCGAAGGAGTAAGAGCCGGAAGCGAAAGCGATTTGAATATCTCGAGAGGCATTAAATTAATACTAGCACCAAGATCGGCCAAGGCGTAGCATTCCTCCATATCTTGAATTGCACACGGAATTAAAAAATTTATCGGGATCACCGACTTTTTGTGGTATGCGGCTAAGAAAAACCGATGAACAACTAGACGATTGTTGTAACTTCTCTTTGTTGTTTAGCATACTTTTGAAGTTTGCGGCGAATCGAGGCATCATGATTAAAGCATCGGCAAAACATATGTTAAAATGTAGATCACGAAACATTTTCATAAATAGCTCAAATTGATAATTGTTCCGTTCTTGTGCTTTCTCTTTATTCCGTCTTGAAGGGTAGGGTAAAGGTGGTGTGGGTTGGTCATTAGGAAACGGCCTTGGAAACTCGGGTTCCACAATTGGTATTGGTTCAACCGTAGGTGTGGTATGAGCGGTACTTCGTGGGATTGTAATGTGCTCCTTTTCGACCATCACCTCGGGTTCTTTCTCGATTTCCTTCTCCGTAGAAGTACTTGGACGAGAGATTGGTTCCTTGAAAGTTTTACCACTTCGTGTAGTAATAACCTTCATTTCTCCCTTCGGGTTTGCAATGGTATCACTAGGAAGACCACCCGAGGAAGAGGGTTTACACATGATTGCTTCAAACATCTTAGCCATTCGGTCCTCAAATTTTGATTGCCTAGCATCCGCTTTTAATAACTCTTGCTTAATCTCATGTTGTCCTAATTCCATCTTTTGTTGATTTTGTTGAAGACGTTGGACATTTCCTTCCATTTTGTTTTCATGAGTTTTAAGTTCATTAGCAAGTTCATTTTTAAGCTCGTTTTTCAACTCGGAACTTAAGCTAATCATCTCACGTTGCATGTTATCAAATTTAGCATCATTTGCTTTAGCATAATCCAAAAATTCTCCTTGCAAATTTTTAGTGTGAGCATTTTGAAAACCTTGTGTAGTGTTTTGAAAATCACGGTTTTGGTTTGTAGAATATTGATAACCTATGAATCTATGAAGTGGGTTGATGTTTTCTAGTGAGAGAAACTAGAGAGAGAAAGTGAGAGAATATGTGAATGATTTTATTAATATGAAAGTCTAAATGGAACAACAACCAACCCCTTTCCTTAGTGGAAAGGGGTATTTATACTCCAAGCCTAACATTGGGCTTGGGCCGGTCCATGACAAGCCCATGGACCGGTTCTTACTTAAGTTAATAAGCAACTAATAACTAATTACTAACTACGAGCTATTACAACATAAATCATATGGTGGAGTGACCGATACTTCTAATATACGTTAAAACGTATTTCTAACAATCTCCCCCTAAGGGAGGTCACTCCACGTTACAAAGTTCTAAACCTAGCATACTATACTAAGTCTTCGTTCTTTAGCTTGTAGTCTTTTCTTCTTTTTCTTTCTTTTGTTGTGAATATGTTGATTTGATCTTTTTGGCTTTGACTTGAGAGCATTGTTCTTTGGCCTTTCACGTGCGATCTTTGCCTTTCTTGTGAACTTTGCCTCCTCGTGACTTCATGTTCCACACACTTACGTCTTTTTGTTGAATTCTTGAAAGCTTCAGAGTTTGGTACAGCGGAAGACTTCATCTTGAACTTTCTTGAATTTTTGCTGAACTTTTTTGCAAAAGACATAAGCATGTGGGAACGACTTTTACAGGTACACCGCAACACCACCGTCTTCACTGGTACACAGCAACGCCACCGTCTTCAACAGGTACACAGCAACGCCACCGTCTTTAACAGGTACACAGCAACGACACGAATAAAATGGCTTTGAACATTTTATTCTAATTCGGTAGCATTTTACCTCCGGTCGGTGAAGACCGTTGGACGATATTAGATATCGTACCCGTGACGGATAGTTTCAATTAAGTAACTTCCTGACAGGATTTCGCGGGTAAACCCGTTCTCTTTATTCGACCGTCCAAAGCTGACTGAGAACATAAAGAGTGAATCACTTGGATAAATTATCCTTGTGATTAAAAGCCGTCAATTCATAAAACCTGGAACAAGTGAATTTCAATTAAGATTTTCACCATCGTTGCTTTCCAGTTGTCACGAGCTCAATTCATAAAGAATCTTGCACGTTACCTACCAAGTGCTGTTTGATGTTGACACTAGAAGGATTTCCACTCGTCACTGTGGTCAATAAAGAGTCACTCTGAGTGTTCTGGCAAGATCATATGATAATGCGAAGAGGCCTGGAACGAGTTTAAGTTCAATTAAGAATTAAACCACTGTTACCTTCCAGTTTTTCACAAGATTGGTTCTAAAAGAACCGCACGTGTAACCTACCATGAGCTTGTTTGATGTTGGCTCAAGCAGGATTTCCATCTTCATTGTAATACTCGCGTATTACTCGGATGTTCTGGCAATATTACAGGAATACTGCGTAGGACTCATGAAAATCTCTTACTTTTCACAGTGTGTGAGAAAGCAAGGAATAAATGAAAAGTGTCCTAATGAGACTTTTGATGATCTCTTGGCTCTAGACTCGATTGTGCGTTTTGATTTAGTGAGCGATGGCTGGAGAGGAGTGCCACCTTTTCAATACCAGTCTATTCGGAGTGAATAAACCAATAGATAACGTGTTGATCTCCGTGTGATTAAAACAAATACCTTTTGAGAGATATTTGAGTTAGCTGGGAAGGGTTGTGCATTGCATCACTGGGTCCATGATGTCTTTCTTCAATACCGAGAATCATTCGCAAAAATGACCTCAATAGCATATGTATTGACCCGGTTTCTGCCTAAAGTTGTAAGGAGGGCTTCTTTCTTTACACCCTTTATCTTTACATTTCTTTTTCATTCTTCAACCCCTTCAATGCTTACCAATACGTCATCACTAGCACCTTGTTGTGATTGTTCCAGTGCTAGCTTAAGTACTTGGTCGGCATTCAGCTACGTTCACATTCTTTCTCCATCTTTCCTAGGACTTCTAATTCTATCTAGGGAATTGTCCTTGGGAAGATTCCATCGGTTCTGATGAATCATTGGACTAAACCTATTCCTACCACCCTTTTGTCACCACATCCGTCGTGAATTAAGCGTGTTTTGGGAAGGAATTGCCACCATGAAAAATCATTGAAAATCACATAAGGTACTTGTGATATTTAAATCAAAAGTTTTGTACCTTAGGTGTTTTGTTCATAAAAAACGCTCCCCCTTAACACGTGCTTAACACATATTAAGTTGGATTATCATTAAGTCTTTTTCATCTTTTAGCCAAGTATCACTTAAGTCTCCTTAATCCCATTTTCTCCCCTTATCCAAAATGTTAACCATTAATATTTAGGATATTGAATGGATTAACCGGTCTTTGGGTAAAAATGAAATCGATGTTTGGCCATAGAACAAGTTATTGCTCCCCCTTAAGTTAATAAGGGATAGTTGTAGTGCTTTAGTATGATACATTTTGAAAGATTTAGAATCTCGTGAGAAATTCTTGAAAAATTATCATCCCTTAACACTACAACAAGCCATTAAAGCACATTATTCACAAATATACATATTCACAAATAATACCAATATAGAGTGACCTGAAATGTACGACCCATTAGATGGATCGTTGCAGTGTCCTGTAGTGCACTCCATATGGTCTACCACCCACGAATCTTTCCAAGCTCCTCATCAATCTACGTTCACGGAGCTTTTGATCTATCTTCTTGATCACGTACTTTGCCATCTGCCGGTAACCTGGATGCCAATCCTCCGTCATTTCTGGCAAAGTCCCACCCGAGTTCAGATGCTCCAACTTTCCTCTGACTTGTAGAAGAGTGCCATCACTATACTTGTGGAGCTCCCCCACCCTCATAAACTTCATCAAACCTCGACTGTTCAAGTAGAAAATGCCGTAATTCGGGACAGAAATGCCGGTATAGGGACATCTTTCTACATGTTGAGGTAGCACTTGATTCACTGGACGGGTTAAGTTGAGCCTCCTTTGGTAGCTTTCGACTCCCAACTGCAGATCTTCAACTCGTGTTTTGATGACAATGCTTCGTGTGAACATACGAAGTGTTGTATTCAAAGCAATGAGGTCTTCACGAGGAATATGTGTGAGTTGATCTCGAGTCATCAGAAGCAGCATATCTTCAATATCCTCAAGGCGAATGATGGAAAAATCTCCCTGCTGGATTTTGTATTCCCTGTCATCCTCCCTTTTCAAACGAATCTCCGTCACATGATAATAGCCATTCTTGGCTTCTGTTTTCATCCCTAAAATGCTGGAGATGCGGATATCGGATCTAACGGAGCTTCCAGAATTGACTAGGCAGCAACCCCTGTACGCCCTTCTGACTCGTTCGTCCCAATGAGATGCACCTATGACAGCATACATATCATAATTACGATTTATCTTAGGGACCCAGAGTCGGTTTACCTTTTCCTCGATAAAGGGTATTGTTCCCCAGTTGGCAGCTTTCAGCAACGTCAGGGAGGTTGCGTACTTTGATGACCCCTTCAGAAGATACACAAGATCATTGGTGACGAAGAAGTCAAGAGCAATCTGATTATCTTGAGATGGATCCATTGGAGGTGGAGCTCTTTCTGATGCATGAAGACCTGGCCGTTGAACGGTTTTCAGAGCCTTCAGGATCTCATCTGCATAATATTCGAACTCCATTTGGGTCAACCGGGTTTTGGCGCGAAGTCTTGTATCCTTCAGTACTTTCTTCACCAAAGATGGAGTAACCGAAGTCTTATACTCATGAGCAAGAAATGCACATAAGTCAATCGGACTTCGGATACGAAGATACAAGACATCTTTGTCGGTGTCGGTGATCGGATCAAACTGCGCTGCTGCCATGATCCAAGCCTGTGGTGGAGCAGTCTCGTCGATTTCCAACGTATCCGCCCAGTCCCTTGTGCTTGGTTCAGGAATAGTAGATTGTGGGTTTTGTTGCAGAGGAGTAGAGACGTGAACATCTGCTTGTTCTGATTCAGGCATGTCAGCAGTGTCATGGATGGGTGAGTGTTGTGCAGCTTCAGGTTCGGTTACCGATTCTGCAATCACAGGAGTAACAACACAAGAACTAACAGGGTTAGTTGTAACAGGTATTGATGCATGTATAAATGTACCAGGAATAGATGACCCTGTAGTGGCATTCACATCATGGCGCCACTTCGATCGTCTGGATTCCGTGGATGTAGATTTCTCCTTTGGTGCTGCATCTTTCTTTGACTTGGTGCCAGACTTAACCACTTTCTTTGAGCTGGCACCCTTATCCCCTTTCTCACGCTGTTCACCTTTATCCCCTTTCTCAGGCTGTTCACCTTTATCCGCATTGCTCCCCTTAACACTCTCCTGGTGACCATCACCACCATCATTACCATCATTATCATCATCATCTGCATCCTCATCATCATCATCCTCATCCTCATCCTCATCATCATTTTCATCATCCTTATCATTATCATCATCCTCATCATTCTGATCCTCATCATCCTCATCATCATCATCATTATTATCTTCTTCTTCTTCTTCCTCTTCTCCACCAGTACCCTCTTCTTCGTCACTCTCTTCCCTTTCTTCCTCAGGGAGAATGTGGTAGGGTACCACACTTCCAAACGTTTTGAACAACCTATCATCCTCCATGATAGCGTCATTCAGTGATTTGTAGAGAGCCCGTTGAATCCTCGATTTATCAAACGATCCAAGTTCCACCATACGAGCCTTAAGGATCTTCTTCAGTTCAAAATCCGTCAAGTCATATGCGATCTTGTAGGCGGCTTCTGAAGGATTGGATGATTTGATCATCAAGTTGTCAGCAGCAAGCGTCTTCAAATCATCACGCAGTTTAGGCATTAGGGATTCAACGGAGTCTTTCACTCTCTGCTCAATAGTAGCTTCAAGAGCTTCTTTTTGCTCTTTAAGGTCATCCTTAATAGCTTTAAGTCTCTTAATTCGTGCTTGATGCCTATCAGCTTCATCCTTTTTAACCTGAGCAAGTTCTTCTGCATGAGCTTTACGTGTAACTTCCATGTCTGCAGCGAACTTGGCAATCAAATCTTCTTGAGCTTTCTTTGATGCCTCTTCACTTTGAGCTCGTCTACGTAACTCTTGGCGAAGTTCATCCATTTCTCTCTTTTGATTATCCACATGTTTATCCAACATCTCGGCCATCACTATTGCTGCCATTGCAGATGTTGCAGAGCTGCTCTGGGTTGATGGAATGGGCTCGGTTGTAACTGCGGTACTAAGGATGGGCTTTATTTGTGGTGGAGGAAATGGTGTTGAAACCGGTTTGGTTGGTAAGGGTTGAGTTGGTTGAAGTTGAGTTACCAAAGGTTGAGTCGACTCTTTGTCAATACCAGCTGAAACAGGGATTGATGGCTCCTTCGAAGTGGAATAATGTTCAGGTGACCCAAACTCATCAACATCATCAGGTTCCATGTACTCATCCTCAACGTCTACTCTTACACCTGAACCACTACCGCCAGTATCTTTCCTGCTCCTTTGAATGGCTATCTTCATTATTTGTTTCTCAGTTTTCTCAAGAGCAGGATCAGCAATATTTTCTTCGTCACGCAGACGCATCTCATCAGCCTTACCCTTTCCCTTCTTACCCTCTGTCTTCTTCTTCTTGGTTTTGGGTTCAGGTAAATCTGTTTGCTTCCTTTTACCTTTGCTTTTAACCGTGGTAGATGAGTCTTCACCTGCTAGAAGGCTTGCTCGTTGATTCTCAATTTCTGTTAGCAAGTTCTTGTAATCATCAGATTCAATAAGCTCGTCTGTCAGAAGGTGATTGGGAATGGGACCAGGAATAACCGTATTCGAATGAGTCTCCTGCCTTAAGTCTACCAAATCATCATCATCGATCGTGTGTTGACGTCTGCCTGCACGCTTATCAATGGATGCATCGTTTTCCATAAAGTAATGGATGATTAGCTTAATAAACCTAGGATACTGGTAACATTTAACCTTACCCTTCGTGTTTGTGAAGAGTTGAAAAGTAAACTCCTCCCATAGCAGTGATGCATAATCAATACCCATACCTTTGAACATACCGTAAAACATCTTGATGATTGGTGGACGAACAACATCAAACCCAGTGGTTTTGGGTGTTAAACATCAGCTTAGAATCCCAAAAATAGCTTTCCATGGTTGACCAACTTTGGCAGTAGTAAACTCAGACGGGGTTCGTATGTCAAGACATCCAATGGCGGTGAACATCTCCATGATCTGGTCCTTAGTTGGGTTGGCTGAGTATGAGGTTAGACCTTTGAGTATCGGTCGAAAGCCAAAAATCTTCCTGAAGTCTGACACAGTAAGCGTCTGCTGCTTGTTGTCCAAGGAAAAAGTGATTTTGTTCGACGTCCTCTCTTTGGTAGCCCAGAACTCGTAAAGGTAGTCATAAGGCACTGATGCACTTCTCCTTAGCGCATGCTTGAGATGAGATTTATCAAGCAAGGCTGTACCTACCTTAAATCCATTATGGGTTGAGTGAGATACTTCCTTCAAACGGAAGTTGTTTGGAATAAACTTTAGAGTCTTGGTTTCAGCAATGGCGGCGGCTCTGTTGTCTTGTAGTTGTTGTACGGTAGGGTTAGTCATCGTCTCTGCTTAAGATAAAACACAAAGGTTGATACATACAAGTATGAATATCATTATGACTTTAAACCTAAGCATTGTACATATGAACATTTGGCTATGCTGAATAAAATCTCTATTCGGAACATTAGGCTACGCGGAATAAATCTCTATTCGAAACATTAAGCCTATGCGGAATAAAAAACTCTATTCGGAACATTTTGTCTATGCGGAATAAAAACTCTATTCGGAACATTGGGCCTATGCGGAATAAATTCTCTATTCGGAAGATTTTGGCCTATGCGGAATAAATCTCCTATTCGGAACATTTGGCCTATTCGGAACATTTGCCTTATTCGGAACATTTGTCCTATTCGGAAAATTTTCCCTATTCGGAACATTTGCCCTATTCGGAACATTTGCCCTATTCGGAACTTTTGTCCTATTCGGAACATTTGCCTTATTCGGAACATTTGCCCTATTCGGAACATTTGCCCTATTCGGAACATTTGCCCTATTCGGAAAATTTTCCCTATTCGGAACATTTGCCCTATTCGGAACATTTGCCCTATTCGGAACATTTTCCCTATTCGGAACATATGCCTTATTCGGAATGAAATCCTATTCGGAACTTTTACCTATTCGGAAAGTATTTTCTATTCTGAATAAGTGCTCTTATGCGGAAAGTGACAAACAGTTACGATTTTCTAATTAGGCATGAAATCGTTTGATTCAAGTGTTCTAAAGGCCAAATTAGTGCAATTAGACCTATTCCGAATCATCCCCAGGCAAAAACCCCAATTAATTAAACCCTAATTAAACAGTAATTTCATTCGTTTGTTTTTAATCAAAAAGGTGTTAATTAAATTGATTTGCATGAAAGATTAATTCGTATTGATACCTTATGCAGATCTTTAACAAGAAGATGAGTGATTTTTGAGTTTGTGTTGCGTGATCGTGTGTTTGTTTGTGTGTTGGTATGAATGGCGGCAAAAGAAAACAAGGAAACAGTGAAAGAAAGAATGGGAACGGGGGGGGAAGGTTTTGACTAGGTCAACTTTTCCACAAGTTAGACATATTGTCAACTTTGCCCCCTCAAATTTTCTTTTTGCTTCATTCAACATTCTTTTGTGTACCAAGTTTTACACTTGTCACTTTGACCCTATCTTATGTTAACTATCCGAGCCTTAGTGATTAACTTAACTTAACACAAGCACAAAACTATCCACGACAAACTTATAAGCAACAACAATACAAATGCCAAAGCAATCCAACCATTAACTATTAAGCTTTGTGAGTTTCCATGAAAACTTTTGAAGATCTTTTTGATGTGAAAGATGATGAAACATTTTCTCCCCCTTAAACGATGACCCGTTTTCTATTTAAAGAGCTGTAGTCATTGTTTAACGAGGCACATGATGATGAAAAACATTTCCCAATTGATATCTTGAAAAAGTTTGATTCGTGGTGTCAATAAGATTTCTCTTATTTTAACAAATTAATGCACTGAGACGTACACAAATTCGTGTTAGACCAAGTTGTAAAGTAAACTTGATCCCTTTGCATGATTTGGCTTGTAAATCACGCCCGAGAAAATTAATTCCCGTTGTGAGCCAACGTTTTCCAAGGAAATACGTGACTTTAATATGAAAACCGGGTTGCAGTCAGAAATAACTACAAGCCATTTGGAGCATGTTTTAAATGTTTTAAACTTCTGCTCGAACTTTATTTACAACCCCGTGTCATTATTGAATGACATTTCTAGGTTCGTAAATATTATCGATTCCAGAAGACATGCTCTTTTTATCAAAACATTTTTGAACACACAATTTTGAAAGATTTAGAAAAACCTTTTGAGAAATTCTCGAAAAATTGTGTTCAAAGTTTTGAAAACCAATTACTTGAGCTTAAGATGTTGAATATCTTATAAAACGAGCTCAAGTCTGAGAAGTTGTAAACTTCCCGTTGTTAAGGATAAGTTTATCATCGGCGATAAACTTTCCTTTTATCTGAAGAACGAGTCCTAAGCTGACATTTACTTAGAAGTCGTTTTTCATGAGCTTGAAAACTTTGACTGTTTTAACGGAAAGCTCATGACCGAAAAAGGTTAATTTCTCGTTATGAAGAAAAGTTCTCTTATTTAAAAGATACACTCTCCTTTCTGAGCTTAAAACTTCGAATGTTTTAAGACAAGCTCATGACCGAGAAAGTTGAATTTCTCGTTATGAGGATAAGTTTATCATTAATGATAAACTTTCCTTTATTTGAAGTTCGAGTTACAGTCTGACATTTAACTGTAAGTCATTGTGCATGAGCTTAAAAACTTCGAATGTTTTTAATATTAGCTCATGCCCGAGAAAAATTAATTTCTCGTTGTGAGGATAAGTTTATCATCGGCGATAAACTTTCCTGCCTTTGAAGAACGGGTTATAGACTGTCATTTATCTATAAGCCTTAATGCATGAGTTTAAAAACTTGGAATGTTTTTGATATAAGCTCATGCCCGAGAAAAATGAATTTCTCGTTTTTAGGATAAGTCATCATCGGGATGAACTTTCCTGTCTTTGGAGATCGAGTTACAGTCTGTTATATGACTGTAAGTCCTTTGTGCAGCTTAACCATGAATCCCCTGAGACATTTGTTTCTCTGAAATCTGCTTCTTCAGCAACCAAACTCTAAGAGTGTCCTTAGTTGAACGGTACACAACGATTGGACCGCTTCGTTCTTTTGGAACATCAACTTTGGTACCTGCAATCTCATTAGGAATTTGCATGCTTTGACGTGGGTTAGCGATATCAATTATAGAAGCACATGGGGGTTCACAGTTGGCTTTACTTGTGTCAGAGGTGGCCTGAGGGGATGATTCACTTGTCTTAGTTGGCAAACGTTTCCTTTTATAGAAAATCTTAAGTTCAGGCTTAAGTGTTGTATCATCCTTTGCAATTTTCTCCCTAGTAGTCTTCGTAGAAACAGAGACTATCCTAGTTAAAGGGCACTCGTTTCCTACAAGAGTAAAAGTTCTACCATTGGGGCGCCAAACTTTACCAAAGGGTTTGATTTTAGCTATCCACTGGGACTTAATTCTAGCACGGGAGTTCACCTCATCAAGTAATTTTTTGATACAAGCATCATGATTTGCCGTAAAGACACATTTTCTACATGTTTTACAAGTAGCATATTTAATGTCCGAGTAAGATCTAGAATCCCTAGACGATTGATTGATGCTCCTAGGATTGGACATGCTACGGTTAGCAGTGTTGGGTAAACTAGAAGGCATCTGACTAGGTTTGGAATTCCTATCTCTTACATGTGTCTTTTGCTTAGCTTCCCTAAGATCAGATTCATAGCAAACGTCATTTGAACCAGTTCTAGACGTGGTCTTGGTATTTTTAGGGAAACTAGAGGCAATCATATGATTTGGTCTTGCTAAAGCTGGAGTGATCACATTGGGCCTAGTAGCTGGAGTGACTGGTCTAATAAGATGAACCAAATCAACTTGGGAGGCAAACCGCGGTCTCGAGGATTGTTGTCGCTCGGATCTAAATGCAGTAGGTTGTCTGACAATCGGTTGTCTGACGAACTGATTTGTAGGCGGTTTCCCCAAGATTGATGGTTTTTCAAGCTTAGTGTCCACACTAGGTCCTCTATTTTTCCTTAACTCGTTTTTCAACGCAGCTATAGCAAATACCTTTTCCTGAACTTGGGCTTTTAACGTTTCATTTTCTTTGAGCAAGTTATCTTGGGATGCCAATTTAGATTCAAGCAGTTGAATTTGTTTCAAAAGATTATCCTTTTCAGCTTTAGAATCTAGAACAGTTTGATCCAATTTTCTTTCAAGAACAACGTTTGACTTTTCAAGTTTTTCAAAGTATGTTTCAAATTTGTCCGTTTTCTTAGAAAATTCAAGTTTGGCATCCTCAAGATCTTTTGATTGCCGAGCTACGATCTTTTCGAGCTCTTTAATCTTGGAATCAGAAGCAGACAATGAAGCAGTTATAGGACAATTATTATGATGTTTAGCATTTTGAACACCTTCTCCCCCATTATGACTCACATCGGATGAATCAGAAGTGGTATTGCTATCACTCTTCTGCATCCCATGTTTGTCATAATTAAGTTCGCAATGCTCAATATGCGACATGTCATCAGCATATACATCATAAACAACATTACATTGTACCATGTTTGCCGGCTCTTCGTCATAAACGGGTAAGGTGTTATCAAGAGAGATCTTGTGAACATTTCCTGACGTGCCACTGGTATCATGCTGTCCTCCTGATTCCGTGCTCTTGCCATCGTTAGGCTCAAAGTTTTCAACCGTATGACCAGTTTCCTCTTGCATCGAAGAGTCTTGCACTCCATTATCATACCCTTGCTGAAGTTGAGATCTTTCATAAATCGAAGACGAGACCGATGACATGAGTTTCAAAATCGTATCACGGAAAACTCGAAGCTCGGTATGTGTATCTCGAAGAAATGATTGGCAAATCACTGAACTTTCAGGCTTGATGATATTGAATTGGAGGAAAGGCGTGAGGTGTGTCACAAGAGCCTTATATGCAAGAGTCGATGCAGAGTGATTAAAGTTGTTATGGTTGAGTTGCTCGGCGAGTTGGGTCAAAGTGGTGAAAATTGAGTCGATGAATATATGACGATCTTGTCCAAAGATTGTCACAAATTCGCTCCCTCCTTGAATCCCCGAAAGAGTGACAAGATGAGACTGGAGTATTTGAAAGGAGGTGATGCCACTTTTCTTAACTTCGTTTTGTCTTAAATACAACTCTCCTTTTTGACATGTCGAATCGAACGAATCCATTAAAGATCGATTAAGAATGGCAGGGATGTTGTTGTTGTCGGGATTTTAGAGTTCGTGAAAAACAAAACGAACGACCCGTAAATAATACTTAAAATTCCTCGATGGATGATATAAATGAATCTCGTCACTTTGACTCGTCACGTATTTCTTGAAATCCGGCCACAATAACGTTTATCCCGACAAATATTTTTTCACGATTTGCCAAAAATTAATATAAAAAATTAACTTAATTTAAAAAAAAGAAAATTTTGATTTGAAAAGTAAAAAATAGAAAAAATATCAACTAAAGAATTTGATATTAAAAAGTAAAAAATATATAAAAATAAAAGTTAATATCCAAAAAATAAAATTTTTAAAATAAAAAGGTAAAAAATAAAAAAAAATAAAAAAAAATAACTTTACTTAAAAAACTTTTCGAAAATATAACTGATAAAGAGTTTGGAAATATAAAACAAAAATCGGATAAATGTTGGAAAAACGCGTGACTCTTGTTATCTCCGTCTGTATACACACGTGGCCCAAAGCCTTCTCTTGTATCCTCCGCCCTAGAAAACAAATATCTGTCTCTCTCCTCAAACAACTATCACACAGTAAGATTTTATTTTTTGTTGCATGTTGTTGAGTCTCTCTCTCCTGTAGCGTCTTTCTTGTCAAGTGTCCAGATTGAATGGGTTGTGAGTGTTAGAGAGTCGAATGATTGAGATAATTTGTGAGGGTGCGAGGGTGATGGGGGTGTTAGAGTGAGTTGGGTGAGTAGGCGAGAGGGTGTCGGTGAGGGAGTGAGGGGTGTTAGAGTGTAAAATTGTTTTGTGTGTAGTTGTTGATGTCGAGTCTGGATGTGAATGTTTTGGTGAGTCTGGGGATGTTTGGTTTGTGTCGGTTGAGTCAAAAAAAAAAAAAATAAAAAAAAATATTTGTTTTAGTGTTAAGAGATTTGGAAATCTGGTTTTGTGAGTTTGAGTTTTTCAGTCGAGAGTTGAGTGAGGTGTGTGAGGGTCGAGAGGTGTGTTGTTTGTTTTGGGAGTGAGTCGAGTCAAGTTTGAGGAGTCTTGGTCTTTGGTAAATTGGTTGAGTCCAAGTTTTGAGTCGAGAGAGGTTTTGGTGGTTTTTGTTAAAACAGAGTTATAGGATGTGGTGTTGGGTTTGTTTTGTTAAAACAGAGTTATAGACGAGTGTGAGAGTGTGTGAGTGTTGATTTTTTCTAAAGATCACTAATTGATTCAAAAACTAAAAAAGCAACACAATCCTTACCTTAAATCACCCCATAGCTCTTGATACCAAATGTATAATATTGATAACCTATGAATCTATGAAGTGGGTTGATGTTTTCTAGTGAGAGAAACTAGAGAGAGAAAGTGAGAGAATATGTGAATGATTTTATTAATATGAAAGTCTAAATGGAACAACAGCCAACCCCTTTCCTTAGTGGAAAGGGGTATTTATACTCCAAGCCTAACATTGGGCTTGGGCCGGTCCATGACAAGCCCATGGACCGGTTCTTACTTAAGTTAATAAGCAACTAATAACTAATTACTAACTACGAGCTATTACAACATAAATCATATGGTGGAGTGACCGATACTTCTAATATACGTTAAAACGTATTTCTAACATGGTTTTGATTAGAAATTTGTCCATTCCCATTTTGATAATTCCCTTTGTTCTAATTGCGTGAATTGCCTTGGTAATTACCTTGGTTGTTGTTTCGATAATTGTTAACATTTTGATTTGGTGCAGCTTGATTTTGGCAGGAACCTTGACCGTTTTGGTTATAAGTTCCCGTTGCTACATAAGCACTCGAAGTGTTACCATCCGCGGTAATGCACTCGGAAAGATCATGAGCTCCTCCACAAGATAAACAACTCTTAGCAACCGCTTTAACCGTAGCGGAATTGGAAGCTTCTTGAGCCTTCCAATGGGACATTAGATTAGCAAATCTATCAAAAAACCGATTTTCCTCATTATCTTCATCATGTAAGGCATTAATGCTACGAGACGATTGTGACGAAGATGACGAACCCATATTGGCAACACTCGGTGTGTTACGAGGGTTATAAACCTTAGATCTATTCTCAATGATTTGTAAAGCCTCATTTGTCGTCTTGCACAAAAAATTACCACCCGCGGCGGCGTTCAAATAGTCTCGTTCATGATCATTAAGCCCATTATAAAAAGTATCCACTTGATGCAATTCCGTAAAATCATGGTGTGGACATTCATGTAACATTTTTTTAAAGCGTTCCCATGCCATTGAAAAACTTTCATTATTTCTTTGCACAAATCGTGAAATCTCATTTTTCAAGTGTGTTGTTTTAGATGGTGGAAAAAACTTGTTCACAAACTTAGAAACGAGATCGGCCCATGTCAAAATCGAATTTGGCGGCTCTTTCTCGAGCCAAATTTTTGCGGGTCCATCCAACGAGTATGGAAACAACATCATCTTAATGGCGTCATGTGGAACATCCTTAAATTTGCTAGTGGCGGTGAGACGGTTAAAATTCCTAATATGGTAATGCGGGTTGTCTTTCTCGTGACCTCTAAACTTATTTGCTTACAACATCGACATTAAACCCGTCTTAATCTCGAAATTCTCCGCAAGGATGGCGGGAATCACAATAGCCTCTCCAAAACCCTCGGTGGGTGCTTGTAGCAACTCTATCATAGTACGATTAGCCATGACGACTTCTTATTCTACAATAGGTTCAACAATTGGAGGTTCTTCAACAATCAACGTCTCTTGATTGGCTTGCTTTTGAAGTCGTTTACGAGCTTGTTTTGCTTGATTACGAGTGATCATAAACTTCACGAAGAATGGGAGGTGAGCAAAGAAGATTTTTTTTGGGTGTTTTGTGAATTTTCAATTTTTTTGTATTTTTGATGATATTTAATTTTTTTGGATTTTGGTGTATCTTCATAGACAACAATCTACAAAATCTCTCCTCGAATCAAACTCTTGATTAAAGAAGCCTCAAAGGAATGAAAACGATCACGTGGAGTGAACGCCTTCGAATGACTTTAGAACTTTGGTGAAAACCAAATTGTTCAAGATGTTTTAATCACAAAGAAACCAAGCAAATATATTATACGTAATAATACTTTGGCCGGCAAAACCCTCGATTAGCCTTCAATCTCAAAATACTCACAAGCAAGCGGGGAAACGAGGCGGCGCGAAGCACTTAAGAGCCTTTTTCCTTAGGGTATATTTTATAATACCCGCCTTATACCCACCTTATAGTTTGTATTTTTCAAAATCGAGCTTCACGAAAGTATTTATCTATTTTGGCCTTTTTCTTTTTGTTTGAGATTCGAATACAATAATTGAGTGATGAAATCCCAATTAAGGTTGTGTTTTCACACTTTTGGAGATATTGTGAATTTATTGTGATACTTAATACAATATAGTAATAATATTTGTACAAGAAAAACCAAGAAAACCGATAATACGTATTAGTAGAGTTCTACTAATAGAAATACTATTTGGTTAATATTAAAAACAACAATGCAAATTAATCACGACACACCTCCCCGGCAGCGGCGCCAAAATGGTTGTAGTGTTTTACCACACCTTTAGGAAAAGGAGGGTAAATAGTGAAAAGTATTGAACAAATGATTTTAGGAAAAATCAAGTGTTAATGACCCAATGAAAGTTCGTTTCCCAAGGAGGTATATGTGTGTGACTAAGATGTACAAGATTTGAGATTAATATTTGGTTTAGAAGGGGATGAGAAAAGAAGATGACGAAGACGAAAAAAATAAAAATTAACACTACTAGAAAGTTAAGACGTAGAACCTTAAAAACCACAAAAATAAAAATAAATTCTAAAAATTACCAAAAATTCACCAAAAATCAAAAATAATAAACTCAGAGTTTACCAATGATCAAAACTTTTTTAAACCTTTTAAATAATTAAATATTCAATTTTTAAATGCTAATTAAAACCCTAAAAATCAAATAAATTTTCAAAAAGCCCAAATAAAGATTTTTCAATTGGTAAACCTCTAAAATGACCGAAAAAGATTAAAAACTATTTTTAGAAATTTTTAAACTAATAAAAACTATTTAAAATGATTTAAAAACTATTAAAACTTAAAATAATTATAAAAATTAATCTAGAGGAGATAAAATTATTCTAAAAGTTGCTAAATTCCTATCTTAATGTAATTAACCTAAGAAAAATGTAAAAAGTTGGAAAATGTGAAATTTCAAAAATAATAATAAAATAATATTAAAATAATATTAAAAATCCAAAAATTATAAAAAATTCTAAAAACTTGCAAACTAGCTTATTTTAACCTAAATAATCATAAAATCAAAGTAAAATTACCAAAATACCCCTAATGGGCCCTCAAATGGGCCAAATCCAAAATCAGTCAACACAAATGGGCTTTTGGGCCCAAAAAGTCAAACTTGGCCCAATTGACTTGGAAAGGCCCTATCTAACTTAAATTTCAATTCTAAGAACAAAACTCTAAAGGCCCAAAAGCTGAAAATGAGCTTATCACAGCTTATTAAACACAAAGCTTATTCTTATTGGGCTTTTCAGCCCATTAAGCCATAAGCTAATGCCATAAGCTCTAATTTGACACACAACCTTCTTTTGGTATGCTTATGAGATCTGTAAAAAGAATTTTTGAAAAAGCTCACTCAATAAGCCAGAAATAAGCAATGTATTATTTCATAAAACGACAAAATAGTCGGGTTTGAGAAATAATGCACCTCAGAACTTGATTCAACTTGCAAAAGCTTTCAAATGGACTCAATAAGAAAAATCAATCAACAAAAATCCAATAAGCACAACCAATAAGCCAGAATAAGCACAAATGAACTTATGTAAAAGTCAAAGGAGTTGGTTTTCTAGTCAAACCCTAAAGTCAAACACCCAAATGCTCCAGTATGAACAAATGGGTCAAAATATGAGCACCTATTACAAAAACAAAGTTGTTGCAGGTTGGAATAAGCTATTATAGCTTATTGATAAGCTGACACCAATTTAACACTATCAGTGGCAACCAGCAGGGGAAAGGAGTTCCCACTGCTTTGACAATTTGACCAAGCTTATTTGAGAGTTCTGGTTTGATTCAATTGGAAACAAAGGCACCCTTGTGATCAGTGAATCACAAGGAGTCAATAGCAACAAGAAAATCACAAATTGGGTCACACAATAAGCCACAATAAGCCAAACAGTCACCAGATATGGAAATAAGCAGTTAAGCACTTAATAAGCAGATTTAGCCACAATAAGCCAACCAAACTTAACAGGATGCATACATAAGCTATATAAACTAAGAACAAACACAAAGCAACAAGAATCAAACACTGAATCAAAGTAAATAACAAGATCAAAGCACTAGAAGTTACTGATGAACAATGAACATATGCAGAAACAAGTTTGCTGATATACTTGACACTTGATCCAATTTCAAGCCTCAAATCCTTCTTCCCTGGTGTGATTAACTATGATTTAGTACTTGTTAGCCCTAGCCTATGCTTAGATCTAGGTGTCCTCAAAATCCTAGCCAATTTTACCAAGTTTTGAAGATTTTATAGCCAAATTATGAATTTATGTGTTCAAAACCCTCAAACCTGCAAACAGATGAACATATGCACCAAAATAACAGATACCAACTCTTGCTACCACAAAACAAGCACTTAAAAAATCACAATCCTAACTTATGCAGTAATCCCAAACACTCCTTAATCTATCACTTAACAAAGAAACTTGTGATTTTAACTAATAACCTACTGATTTTAATGATCAGAAACACTTAAACAATAACAACTAACACAATCAAACTCAAAAATTACCAGCACAAACACCAATACTCAAAATCAAAGCACCAAATCAAAATCAGTCATAAACATGAAATTTTGAGTGGAATCTTAACAAGGGATTATACCTGCCTTCCACAACATCCTAGGAAGGCCAGCTATGCTCCTTGGACCTTGTTCAACAACTAGAACAAGACCAAGGTACTTCAATGAAGATGATCAAAGCCTGCTGATGTTCAAAGTAGAACAAGGCTTTGATTATGATATGTCTTCAACACAAGCAACAAACAAACTCAACCAAAGGCTTAGAATCCTTCTCAGGCTTGGTGTCAACAAGCTTGAAAGAACTCAAGGCTTAAGGCTAAGGGTTAGTACACAAAATAAGCCAAAACAGAACCTAGGATTTCAAGGTATTCAAACCTTAAAAACCATATGAAACAAGACGTGCCTTAACCACAAGATTAAGGTAGGCCTTAACAATCAAATGGAACTCAGAATTAAGCTACTCAAACACCAACTTTTAATCAAATCAAAAAGAGAATTCAATATTTTCAGAAATTCAAATTTTATTTAAACTTAAAAAGGAATTACAAAGATTGATAGCCTAAAACTGGAACAAAGGGACTCTCACATGTTGAGGTCTCCTTTTATAGGCAAATGCCTGGCTAAACACTATTCACAAACCCTAGAAGTGAAATTCCCTAAATGCCCTAAGTCCTTGAGTGCGTTTGTTGTTGATGAGCTGTCCAAAGTGATCCCAAACGTTCATTTTAGCTTTGTGATCACGCAAAGAGTCTCAGCTGTTGATCTTAACACGTGGCATGACTTGGAGGGCAAGTACTCATGTGATGGGTGAAACGGTTTGAATGGTGGGGTCCTTTGGGTGAGTGGGAGTGTGAGTTTAAGCATGGGATGGATTCGTGTGAAGGTTAATTGTGTTTTGGTAAAGGTAATTGTAAAAACCCCCTTGTTGGTAAAAAGTAAAAACTGGGTTCATACGTGTGAACAATGACACGTTTGATCCGTTTTCTTAGGGAAAAAGATGTTTGGCGCGTGTTTAGGGATTTAAACTTATAAACTTGGCAGCCTTGGTCCTTTTTCTTTCTTTCTCTTGTCTTTTGTGTTTAAAACTCTATCAGCGTCCAAATCCTTTGTAACAACTTTTCACAACTTGTCATTTTATGCACAAAACTTTCCAAAAAGTGTATCAAGGGTTAATTTTGACATTTTTGCATATTTGAAGGACTGATTTTGGATATTCTTGATCTTCAAAGGTCTTCAATGTATCTTTGGCTTGATGAGGGACCATAATTGACAATTTGAAATTGTTGAGGGACTAATCTTGCCATTTCTTCAAAGTTGAGGGACCTTTTGTGTAATTTTGAAAAACTTAAGGGACCAAACTTGTAATTATGACTATACAAGGGTTTTAAGTGTCATTTCTTCAATGAATGAGGATCAATCTTGTTTATCTTCAAGTCTTCAAGGGTATTTGTTGAATTTTCCATGATTAGGGCCCGGTTCTTTGTACGGCTTCGTTTTCTCGTGTCCGTTTTTCTTGTAACTTGTGATCTTTTGTCTTTTTCACGAAATCCATACCTAAAATACACAAGTAAACAAACACAAGCATATATATGGTATTTTATGACATTTTTATGCATTTAAAGCCCGAAAAGAACGATGAGATCATGTATAAATGCCATCTCATCAGTGCCATTTTTTTATTTTTTATTTTATTTTCTGCAAAATTAGTTTATAGGTTTAATGTAATTTTCTTGTTTTTCCAGTATTTTCTACAAAATTATTTTTAATTTTATTTTCTGCAAAATTAGTTTATAGTTCATTTAATTTTTAGTGAATTCGTGTCTTATTTATTTAAATTTAATTGCAATTTATATTCTGATTTTGGATTAAATAATATTAAGTAAAATTTGGTAGTTAATTTCCCCCACTGGGAATTTAAATTTATTGGGTTCGTTAGTTTATTGTTCGTGGTTCGAGATTATGATGATGATGATGATATTTGGGGGGTATGTTTGATTCGGTTCCAAAGAGTGCTCATCGCATCTCTTCTTCCCAAAGGTTTCGTCACCAGGTGATTATCTCTTTTTATTTTTATGTTAAGTTTTAGATTAATTTTTATGTTTGTTTGGGTTTCTGATTTATAGATTTAAGTAGTAGTCTGCTAGTGTTTGCCTTTTCATGGTTTTTATCTACTTTATGATTTCCAGAATTAGTTGCTGTTAAGGTTTTTGTTTAGATCTGCCTTGTTTGTTTAATTTAGTATTTGAGTTTGTTTAAGTCGTTTCTTTTGTCTGCTGGTATTTGGTTCTAGTTACTGATATTGAATTTTTGCTTATTTGATTTACTTTATGTTTAGATTTGTTTGCTTATTTATCTGTTTTAGATCTTTTTTGCTTATTGTTTGTTTAAGATTATCTGCTAGTTGCTGATTTTATTTCATATGCTTATTTGTTTTAGCTTATCTGAATTTTTAAGTTTTATGTTTTTGGATCTGCTTATTTCTTATTTGATTTAGTTATTGTGCTTAATTTGGTTTTATTAATTTGCTTTGATTGCTGTGAAAGCCTCAGATCCATTTGATATGAGTGTCCAGTTATTCCAAAAAAATATATAAAGAAAAAATCCGTCCCCTACTGGACTCGAACTCTAGACCTTTCGTTTAACTGCACTACACCCTTACCATCTAGTCTAGACCATCTTTTAAGTTTTATTACTCGTTATGTTATTAATATAGGGTATTTCTCAGCTGTCAGATTTAGTTAATCAGTTTTAATACAAATTTTAGTTTTATTAATTTTAATTAAAAAGTTTTATATAAGTTTCATTTTATTAAGTTTAAAAAAAATAAAAAAAAATAAAAAAAGAATAATTTTAATTACTTTTATAAATTTTAAATTAATTTAAAATTAGTTTAAAGATAAAGTAGATTTTAGTTAAATTAGATTTTTGTAAAAAATAGTTTTTAGTTACTTGTTTAATTAAGTTTTAAATAGTTTAAAAGTATTTTCTTTAGGATTATAGTAATTTCTTTTCAAATAGTTTTAATTTTAAATAGTTTAAATTAGATTTCTAAGTAGTTTTTTTAATTTGATTAAGTAGTTTTAATTAAAAAATGTTAATTCCATACTTTCTTTTTAAATTAGAGTTAGTAGTTTTTAAATAGTTTTAAAATACCCAAAAGAGTTTTATTCACCAAGAACAATTAATCTTACGTTTAATTTGAGATCAATTCGAGTGAGTCGAGGAAAACGAACATTAATTGATTGAAAAATCCATACATTAGTCACTGAATTAAACACCAAGATGTCACAAACACAGGAAACTATTGAAAAAATGTTGAAAGTTATGTCTGCACAAGGGGTTAATATAGCTGAGTTAATGCCAAGTCAATCAATTGTAAGAGTAGTTTTCTACTTTTGATTTGATGATTTTCAGTCTGTAATACCAATAACAATTAACATACTTATATATTGCAGGTATTATAACTAGAACATAATACATTAAACAAAATACCTAGTGAAGAGCAAAGGATGTCGATCAGTGGTGGTGGACTTCAGAAGGGTGTGTTATTTCTAATGTCTAAGACAACTACAACTTCGAACAAGGATTTGGACATTGCAACTGCAGCTGCAACTGCAACTGTGAAGAAGGTAAGTTATAAAAAAAACCATGCTTGGTTTCTAAATTGTACTATACATGACTTATTTACTGTGTTATGTATATATGCAGGTACCTACTAGAACTAGGTTAGCAAAAAATAAGACTAGATCGTTGGAAAACAAGTCTCCACTTCAAAATTCCCAATCTCAAGAAGATATTTATCCAGCTTCCGGATCACAACAAAATCTGTCTCCCTCGACACAACAAGACGTACCTATTGCATCATTACGAAATAAGCGTACACCTTCTAAATCGAAAGTAAATCAGTCTCCACCATCACTACCAGATGTAAGTATTTCATCATTTTTCATATAATTACTTGTTTAATTTATTTCTCATTAACGCATGTAAACATTTTTTCTTCAGACATTTAAGTGCAAACTGTGGAACATATCTAGGACAATTATCATTGGTAACGGTAGGGTATACAAGTCTAAGGATGGAGACAATGTAATGATTCATAACCAACCACTACCAAAAAATTGCTACAAAGTTTCAGTTGATGAATCCATAGTGGATGCAGCATTCATACCTGATGACGGAAATAATGGTTTAAAAACTGTTAAGGATGTAAAAGGTAGTTTCGTGGCATGGCCAAAGGAAAAGGTTATTTTTTTGGAAGATGTACATACACTTGATTTATCATCCTACATATACATAGCGTTTCATATTTAGTTCAATGTTTAATACACGGCTTTTGTTTCCATACAAGAAACAACACCACCAAATACCATGAAAGATGTTGTTGAAAGTGCAAAAAAAGATAGGATCTAAGAGCTCGATGAATGTTCCAGTAGGCAGTACATTTACGACTATTACTCATATGCAGAAAAAAGATAGGAATAACAAGGCTCAAAAGACTTTACAATACGGTGATTCAAAGTCTTTACAAATCTGATTCTATGTGAAAAGTATGTTACTTGAGAATAATACGACATTACATTTGTTGATTTGATTATGTACATTCAATTTTATATATTAATGCAATTGAAATTTGATTTCCAGAATTTTGTTATTTGTTTTTATTGAATTCTGAAAGGTTACTAGAAGATAAAACATAGTCACACTTATTCACATTCCAATGTGTGACTGATAGGTGTGTAAACACCCATCCTTTTTACCACTTAATTACAATAATAACCGAGCCAAAACGTGTATTTTATGTCTTTTATGTCGGAATTATGCGTGGTTTGTGTTTTTGTTGTGATTTAGGACGAAAAGGTGAAAAGTGGAGAAAACACGGTCATTCACGGGCTTTTATCGAAGAAAAAGACGAAAGACGAAGTCAAGAGTGCGAAAAGAACGGAAGTGAAAGACCAATTCTGAAGATTTATCGAAGAAATAGTCAAAAGACGGAAGTTTACTAAAAACCGAAGAACTCAAGTCTTAATTATTGAAGTATTAAAAGACAAGTTCAAAGAAATCCCGAGACAAGTCGTTAAAGTCCAAGATTAACAAAAGATTAAGAAGACAAGGACCTAAGCTTGCAATTAAGGAAAAGAAGAAATAGGGAGGAAGCTTCCTAAGCACCTCCCTAATCTCTCCTATAAATAGGCCATTAGTATTTCATTTTACTCTTGTTGGCTAGAGTGACACTAGTTCTTCCATCTTTAATTTTTGCACATTTACTTTTCATGTCAATTTAAATACATTGTCTTGCACTTTAATTCATTTTAGTTCCAAGTAAGTGTTCTTAATTTTGTTTCTTTAATCTTTATTTACCTTTGATCAAGTTTTATTTTACCATTCTCATTCTACTTTTCTTGTTTTTATTTGTTTTAAAATTCGGATTAAGCAAGAAGTTGCTTAATCTCTTTGCTTATTTGATTAAAAAGTTTACCCTTTTACTTTTATTTAAGTTTTTGTATGAGATAAGCTATAAGTTTGACAATCTTATTGGCTTGTTTTGTACTTAGCTTATTTGTTTTTCTATGTTTTCTAAAAAGTTTCATTTTTCTTAAAGTTTGCTTATTGATTTTTTTTATTTCGTGTCTTAAATAGTCTTTAACTTTGTTGCTTATTGTCTCGTTTTATATCTTTTTAATCAAGTTTTGGTTTGTGCTTATTCAAGTTAGCTTATTAGATTTGCTTATTTCGAATCACAAGCCATCACAAAGGTAAACCCCATTGCGACGGGGTATTCCGATCCACATTGCGATCGGTGCATCGCATAAGGGTTTTGGTATTCCGACCCGTATTGCGATCGGTGCATCGCATAAGGGTCTTGCATTCCGACGCATATTGCGATTGGGATTGCGATTGGTTTGATTTTGGTGGTATTACGATCAAGATTGCGATTGGGTTTAAGTCTCAACATTCCGACGAGATTGTTTTTGTCTATATTGCGATAGGATTCCTTTTTGGCGTCATTGCGATTGGGCATTGCGATTGAGAGGATATTGCGATTGCCATATTGCGATGGGATTCCGATGGGGGCTTCGTTTTTATGTCTTGTTTTAATTTTCAAGCTTTATCTTTTCCGCCTTTTTACTTAGTTGCACTTTAAGATTACTTGCCTTAGATTTATTTTAGCCTTGCCTTAGTTTAAGTTTTAGTTGCGTTTTAAGTTTGTCTTAGATAGATTTAAGTTTGCGTCATTTACTTTAATTGCTATTTAATTTCTAGTCACGCTTTTAAATACTCGCACTTTACTTTTAATTAGACTTAGATTTACTTTAACGCCCTTTTACTTTTAAGCCTTTGCACTTTTAATATACTACAACGACACAACTATTTGTTTCTACCAAAGAACGACTGAGTCGCATAGTTAAACCAGATCAATTCGATTAGACATATTATAACGAATCTTTTTACCTGGCCAAAAGCCTTGTATTAAATGGCGCCGCTGCCGGCTCTTTTCGTACAGATTAACGGTTTTCTGTGAGAGACGCGTTGCTTTTTGGGATCCGTTCACTTGTGAGCGTTATTTTCTTGCTTAAAAAAAATCCAAAAATTTTTTTTTTGATAAAATCTATAAAAATTAAAAATTTCAAAAATACAAAAAGATTTTTTTTTATTGTGTATATATATTGTCTTTGTGTTTGGTATTGTTTTCTTTTGTCTTTGTAGGTGTATGCGTACTAGATCTTCTAATTATCAAGAGCCCGAGACTCAAGAAGATTTAAGTATGGCAGGTGTTAACAACAACAATAATCCACCGCACCTCAACAATAACAACAATGTTCTTCCACAGCCCGATCTTCGGACAATGGAGGAGCTTTGTCAACCAACCATGTTTGGACGAGGAGGACCGATTGCGCCGATGCAAATCACGGCTCCGGAGTCTTCGTTGAAGCACCACATGATTCAGCAAGTGCAAACTAACCCATTCCGTGGATTACCTGATGATGATGCCAACAAACACCTCGATAAGTTCATCACAATCACCCAAAGTATGAAGTTGCCCGGTGCCACAATGGATGTTCTAAGCCTACAACTCTTTCCACATACTTTATCACATCATGCCGAGAAATGGTTTGATCATCTTCCGAAGAATTCAATTCATACTTGGGATGACATGACTCAACGCTTTTTGTCGCGCTACTTTCCACCATCCATGGTCACGAGCCTTCGCAATCAAATCAACGTTTTCATGCAAGAACCCGATGAATCTCTTTTTTATGCTTGGGAAAGATATAATGTCTTGATTGATCGTTTTCCAAACGACAACATGCTCCCTGTGGCCTTAATAGATACTTTCTACAACGGATTGACTTTTCGTGATCGTGATACGATTAATGCAGCCGCCGGTGGCACATTTATGAAAAGGAGACCCGAGGAGTGTAGAGAGTTAATTGAGAACATGACTACTCATCATAAAAACTGGGATTCCTCCGCTTCTTCAAAGAACAACCCGAGAGTCAATTTTTCTTCCACTTCAGCAAACCCTGATATGACCGAATTCACCCGCATGATGACTGAAATGAACAAAAATATCTTGCTTCTCGCTACAAACCAACAACATCAAGTTAAAGCGGTAGCACCTTCTTGTGAAACATGCGGCGGTCCTCACTCATACACTGATTGTACTTCTACTCAAGGAAATCCGGAAAACGTGTATGCAGCTTATGGTAATTATTCACCGGAAAATTACCAAGCTCGACCTCAAGGGGATATAAATTTGCTGAGTTACCGATCAAACAACTACCTTTCACCCGGTTTTTCTCCTCAAAACCAAAACCCCGCCAACAATTACAATAGAAGCAACCACATCCCACCAAGAGCTTCTAATCCTTATCACCCACCCGCCCAACAAACCCCACCCATTAATCAAGATGTTGAAGCCATCATGAGAACCCAAGGTGAGCAAATCAAGAATCTGCAGAGCCAAATCATCAATCTGAAAGGAGATATTACCAAGCAAGGGAAGAAGATTAGATCCGAGCTTCGAGATAATATCCAATCCTCCTTCAGCAATCAAAAGGGAATGAGATTAGATCCGAGCTTCGAGATAATATCCAATCCTCCTTCAGCAATCAAACGAATGATTTGAAGAATATGCTTGCTAGTTTCTTGCCCACCGCTCAACCTTCTACTACAAGTTCTCTACCTTCAAACACCGTCACCAATCCGTGCGCGAATGTAAGTGCTATTACTACCCGTAATGGAGTCACCATCGTAGGACCACCTATCCCACCCCCATCCTCTACTCATCCTCACCACCATTTATCCCCACTCCTCCTACACCTAGTATTAGTGCACCATTACCGTCTCCGCCTCGTCATGACGATGTTTCTAAGAAGAACCCTTCAACCTCTCAACCTTTACCTACACCTACACCTTCACCACCCAAACCTAATATCCCTTATCCTTCTCGCTTAGGCAAGACCAACGAGCTAACCAAGAATGACTGTCAAGTTTCGAGCTATGTGAAGATGCTCTCTCAAATGAACATCAACATTAGCCTTGTTGAAGCACTTGTCCACATGCTAAAATTTGTCAAAGCATTCAAGGAATTGCTTAACAAGAAGGAGAAGTTGATTGAGCTCGCCAACACACGCTTAAATGAAAACTGTTCTGCAGTTATTCTTTAAGAACTTCCGGAAAAGCTTAGAGATCCCGGTCGTTTTGTGTTGCCGTGCATTTTTAACAAAACTGAAGAATTTACTGCCCTTGCTGATCTCGGGGCCAGTATTAATCTTATGCCTTTAAGTGTTTGGAAAACACTATCATTACGCGACCTTACTCCAACAAAGATGACTCTTGAACTTGCAAATCACACTCTCGCTTACCCCGTTGGTATTTCCGAAGACGTGTTCATCAAAGTTGGCACATTTACTTTCCCGGTCGACTTCGTCGTTGTTGATTATGAAATGGACCCTCGTATTCCTTTAATACTTGGTCGGCCATTCTTGAGAACCGGACGAGCTCTAGTTGATGTTGCCGAAGGTGAGTTAATCTTAAGAGTCGGGAATGATGCACAAGTTTTCAAAATGGGGAAGCTTACAAGCAAATCCTTTGGACGAGAATCAGTGAATATGATTAATGTGCTCGATGATTTTGTCATCTACAACAATCCTCTATTCGACTCTTGCATTGATAATCCACTTTTTCAAGATGATGTGGATGATTATCTTTCCAATGTGGAACCTTCTCCCATTTATGATTCTCCACCGATCTTTGATGCTTATGATGATGATTCTAGCTCAGATTCGGATGATTATGATGACCTTACTTCCGAGTATCCCGACCTGCCCATTTATGATGATTTTGATGAGGCCGATACTCTTTTGAGCGATTCTTCTCATGATGAAGATCCTCCGCCATCACTTGATCCTACTTTGGACGATTACTCATTTGAGGAAGACTTCTCTACGTTTCTCAATACATACTTCCCTCATGAGAGTGATGCTCCTCCTTTAGACTTTGAAGATTATTGTCTTGATCCTACTTTGGATTTGAAGAAAATTCTTTCAAAGGAGAAGAAACCGGTCGACACCGACATCCGCATCACATATGATTTAACACCTCTTTGTCCCCCTTCTGAGGACGAGGTTGTGCATTTTCATCGCGGATCTTCTTTACATTCTGCTGAGCCTGAGTGCTATTTTCCCCTAAAGGAAAAGGTGTTCGACCCCGGTATCGATATTCTTCAGCCATCTCAATATCCACCTGATGAAATAAAAGGAAAAATCTTTGGAACTATTGAAGACATGCTTGCACCACTTCACCCTTGCTTCCACCGTGCTCCATCCTTGCTTAAGGGAACCTTTCCTACTCTTCTTTGGCTTGCCTTGTTCGCCTTAAGCTTGTGCTACTTGATGGAAGAAAACTATGTCTTTGATCCTGGTGGATATGTTTCATGCTGCTTCCTCTGATAATCAAGGTCGAGTCAGGCTCACGACTCGGTTATCAAAAATCAAGCGCTTCTTGGGAGGCAACACATGTATCTAACTTTTCGCTTTCTTTATCCTATGTGTAGGGGAGACCCGTTGGTGTTTGCTATTTCCTCTCTTCTACTAATCAGGGATTCGAGCTTCATGATCCACTCTTGATGATTCTTGACGACGCGTGGATTCCGTGTTCCATCTTCCCGGTTCTATCCTAAACTCTTTTTGATTCACTATTTTATATTTTCCAATATTAAGATTTAAACAAAGTGCACAATGTCCTAAGTGTAGGGGAGTTTACTCCCACATGCTTAAACATTGAGGAAAATGTTTATATTAAGTGTAGGGGGGACTTCTATCGAAGTTAAGTGGCCTTTTCCTTGTATTTGTCCTCATTTTAACCAGAAAAACAATTTTTCGACATTTTTAAAAATTTTTGATCTATTTTGGCCTATTAGTTGTTTCCTTTGTATCGTCATTTTCTTTCCTTGCTAGAATAAATTTTGAATAAAGTGGTTTTAATTTTCAAACGTTGTCAATCTTTTGACTCAACCCGAGTTTACTTATCTAAGTTACTCTAGCTAGTATCCTTAACGTGTTTAAGTCAAGTTTTGCTAGGCTTTTATATAGGGAGCTATAAAACGCGAAAGTCTTAACTCTCACGGGTTAAGAACAAGAACTTTTCGCAAGTTCCTATAATTGATCCTAGAGAGTCGTTTATCAAGGGAACTTTAAAATGCAATTTCTAAACTTGAAAAAGTCTAAGAATTTGCAAGATCCTATAGGCGACTCGAAAACCCAAAACTTTGATTTAATAGGCTAAGCATCCACGAGTCTCATTCCTTGAGATTTTAAACTGTGGAGAACGAGAGATGATAGAGCCAATTATAAGTTTGGTATTCTTTTGTGAATTTATGTGAGTTAATTATGAGCCTATTCTCACATCGCTTGCTAATAAATTTATCTGCAATAAATAAGGTTGTACGATTTGAAAAGTTACATAGCTTCTAGCCCAAGATCATTTAAAAGTTGCTCGGTATGGATTAGAGTTCATAGCCAAGGCATAACTTATTGAAGCGGGATGCGAAGATTGGCGAGTCCGAAAAGGCCCTAACAAGGCATGAGGGCTACATTTTGTTTCTAAAGATCCAAAGTGATGTGAAGAATCATTTATCGAAAATCAATATGAAGGATCGAGACACACGACGAAAAGCAAAAACTCCCCAAAAGTCATGGAGAAGTCTATCCAAAAAGGCCCTAACAAGGTATGAGGATAAATAAAGCCAAGTCCAAAAAGGAGGCGGATCGTTGTATATCAAAGTCCAAAATAAACATTGGAGAAAAATGAAGAAGTCGTGGTCCAAGTATGAATCTCTCAAAACTTCAAGTGAAGAAATTCCTATATGAAGAGAAGACCATTATTTCGTGAACGTCTCTCAAGGTTTGAAGTATGAGGTCGCTGCCAAATATCGGTCCGAGAAAGGTCTCAAATCGCGAAGCGAGTTATGCCAAGATATGAACTTTATGAGGTCCCGAGAAGAAGTTTTAAAAGATTTTGTCCTTTAGCTAACTATTGATTAAATCGTTCACTTTATTTTCAGACTTAATAACTATCAAAATAAGTCAAACAATGCATCCTCGTGATCATTCAAGGCAACAATAAAATATAAGAGATACACCTAGGAATAAGGGAGTCTAAGTGAATAATTGGCCCACAAGAGTTCGTGTTAGTTTGCTAACTTATAATAACAATGATCTCGTTTTTAAGCTTGGTTTGGAGAAAGTGAAAACTTGAGGATGATGATTATTCATGACATTTCCAAAACCCAAGGTATGCTTTTGATTTCTTTACTTAGAATGTTTATAAGTTTTCTATCTCTTTAATAAAGGCCAACGTGGATTGATTATGATGAAAAATGTAAACGTGCTTTGTAAATAATGCATTGCATGAGGACATTGGAATGGTCAAGTGTAGGGGATTTGATAGGTGTGTAAACACCCATCCTTTTTACCACTTAATTACAATAATAACCGAGCCAAAACGTGTCTTTTATGTCGGAATTATGCGTGGTTTGCGTTTTTGTTGTGATTTAGGACGAAAAGGTGAAAAGTGGAGAAAACACGGGCATTCACGAGCTTTTATCGAAGAAAAAGACGAAAGACGAAGTCAAGAGTGCGAAACGAACGGAAGTCCAAGACCAATTCTGAAGATTTATCGAAGAAATAGTCAAAAGACGGAAGTTTACTAAAAACCGAAGAACTCAAGTCTTAATTATTGAAGTATTAAAAGACAAGTTCAAAGAAATCCCGAGACAAGTCCTTAAAGTCCAAGATTAACAAAAGATTAAGAAGACAAGGACCTAAGCTTGCAATTAAGGAAAAGAAGAAAGAGGGAGGAAGCTTCCTAAGCACCTCCCTAATCTCTCCTATAAATAGGCCATTAGTATTTCATTTTACTCTTGTTGGCTAGAGTGACACTAGTTCTTCCATCTTTAGTTTTTGCACATTTACTTTTCATGTCAATTTAAATACATTGTCTTGCACTTTAATTCATTTTAATTCCAAGTAAGTTTTCTTAATTTTGTTGCTTTAATCTTTATTTACCTTTGATCAAGTTTTATTTTACCATTCTCATTCTACTTTTCTTGTTTTTATTTGTTTTAAAATTCGGATTAAGCAAGAAGTTGCTTAATCTCTTTGCTTATTTGATTAAAAAGTTTACCATTTTACTTTTATTTAAGTTTTTGTATGAGATAAGCTATAAGTTTGACAATCTTATTGGCTTGTTTTGTACTTAGCTTATTTGTTTTTCTAAGTTTTCTAAAAAGTTTCATTTTTCTTAAAGTTTGCTTATTGATTTTTTTTATTTCGTGTCTTAAATAGTCTTTAACTTTGTTGCTTATTGTCTCGTTTTATAATTTTTTAATCAAGTTTTGGTTTGTGCTTATTCAAGTTAGCTTATTAGATTTGCTTACTTCGAATCACAAGCCATCGCAAAGGTAAACCCCATTGCGACGGGGTATTCCGATCCACATTGCGATCGGTGCATCGCATAAGGGTTTTGGTATTCCGACCCGTATTGCGATCGGTGCATCGCATAAGGGTCTTGCATTCCGACGCATATTGCGGTTGGGATTGCGATTGGTTTGATTTTGGTGGTATTACGATCAGGATTGCGATTGGGTTTAAGTCTCAACATTCCGACGAGATTGTTTTTGTCTATATTGCGATAGGATTCCTTTTTTGCATCATTGTGATTGGGCATTGCGATTGAGAGGATATTGCGATTGCCATATTGCGATAGGATTCCGATGGGGGCTTCGTTTTTATGTCTTGTTTTAATTTTCAAGCTTTATCTTTTCCGCCTTTTTACTTAGTTGCACTTTAAGATTACTTGCCTTAGATTTATTTTAGCCTTGCCTTAGTTTAAGTTTTAGTTGCGTTTTAAGTTTGCCTTAGATAGATTTAAGTTTGCGTCATTTACTTTAATTGCTATTTAATTTCTAGTCACGCTTTTAAATACTCGCACTTTACTTTTAATTAGACTTAGATTTACTTTAACGCCCTTTTACTTTTAAGCCTTTGCACTTTTAATATACTACAACGACACAACTATTTGTTTCCACCAAAGAACGACTGAGTCGCATAGTTAAACCAGATCAATTCGATTAGACATACTATAACGAATCTTTTTACCTGGCCAAAAGCCTTGTATTAGTGACTATATATCATAAAATTTCACACAAACATACAATTCTATGTGACTATTGGATGCATATAGTCACACAAAATATAATTTGCTTGACTTGACAAAGCATACAGTCACACTTATTACTGCTATTGGTAACTCTTTGGTTAATTTCATGTGACAAACTTAGTGCCATTAGCATGATTTGTGTGACTACATGTCATAAAAGGTCACACAAACATACAATTCATGTGACTATTGGATGAATATAGTCACACAAAATACAATTTGCTTGACTTGACAAAGCATACAGTCACACTTATTACTACTATTGGTAACTCTTTGGTTAACTGTAGGTGACAAACTTAGTACCATTAGCATGATTTATGTGACTACATGTCATAAAAGGTAACACAAACATACAATTCATGTGACTATTGGATGCATGTAGTCACATAAAATACAATTGGCTTGACTTGACAAAGCATACAGTCACACTTATTATTACTATTGGTAACTGTTTGGTTATTTATATGCGACAAACTCAGAGCCATTATCATAATTTGTGTGATTACATGTCATAAAAGGTCACACAAACATACCCTTCATGTGACTATTTGATGCATATAGTCACATAAAATACAATTTTCTTGACTTGACAAAACATACAGTCACACTTATTTCTACTATTGGTACTCTTTGGTTAATTGTATGTGACAAACTCAATACCATTAGCATGATTTGTATGACTACATGTGATAGAAGGTAACACAAACATACAATTCATGTGACTATTGGATGCATATAGTCACACAAAATACAATTGGCTTGACTTGACAAATCATACAGTCACACTTATTACTACTATTGGTAACTCTTTGGTTAATTGTATGTGACAAACTCAGTACCATTAGCATGATTTGTGTGACTACATGTCATAAAGGGTAACACAAACATACAAATCATGTGACTATTAGATGCATATAGTCACACAAAATACAATTGGCTTGACTTGACAAAGCATACAGTCACACTTATTACTACTATTTGTAACTCTTTGGTTAATTGTATGTGACAAACTGAGAGCCATTTGCATAATTTATGTGACTACATGTCATAAAAGGTCACACAAACATACCCTTTATGTGACTATTTGATGCATATAGTCACACAAAATACACTAATCACATAGTAAATGTCACAAATATTATATATCCATGTGACAAATTTATAAACAATAGTCACTCTAATACAAAACTCGTATAACTATAGAGTGTTTACCGTCATACATATTCACTAAAACACCAAATATTGTACCTAGTTCGTCACATATTTTCGAGTATTGGTCACATTTTTTTGCTGGTTATCGTCACAAAGATCACATCGTGACCATAGTGTACCTACGATCGCGGGACCTTTGGTCACAAATACAAAAAAAACGCGTGTGACTGTATGCCTACGGTCACTCTTTTTGAGTGTGACGGATACCATTTTTTGTACTAGTGAGTGTAACTTGTTGTTATCTTGCTTTATATTGCCTTTAATTTCAAAAGTGTTAGTTTTAATTTGTTGTTTTCTTACCAAAGTGGTGGTGTTTGGATTTGCCTTTATATTGCCCATTAACAAGTATTTTTTAGGTTAGATATTGTAGACTTAGCTTTTTATTTCATGTCATAGTGTAAAAAAACAATTTTGAATGTTTAGATAAAACTTGTCAAGTTGTCTGGTATACTTATGATTTTTGTTTGATGGTATTGTTTTAGTGTTGTTTGAGAAGTTCATGCACATATGATAGGTCTAGAGATTGTTTAAAACTTATATGCTTGTATTTGGAATCATACTTGTGCAATTTTTGGCCTTTTCATATGCAAAACACATCAGATAGATTATCTCTTTTAATTTTTGTTTTTAGACTTTGACTCTTGGTTGACTGCTAATTTAGGGCTAGGTCTACATCTGTTTGTGGTTAATTAGGTGCTTACTTCTTATCAGTGCTTATATTGATAAGCTAAATCCACCAAGGTGCCTAAAACAAGTTTGTTTTGCCTAACTAGTTATATTAGTTCTATTATTCTTGCATATCTATTTTTCATGCAAATTGTGTTTGTATGTAGTAAATTGTATACTTATTGTGCTTTTTGAACTGTTTTGTGTGATTCCAAAATGATAAGCCCAACTGGCTTATAGGGCTTATCAGTCTGCTTAAATATCCAAAATAAGCCCAATTAGGCAAACATCCAAGCATAAGAGGTATATCCATAGACCTCTCCCAAATCACTTTTCCAGATTTTGTTAGCTTATTTTAGTCCATTTTTAATTTTCCTCTTAATTTTCTTTAGTTTCACTTTTTGGTCAAACTGTACAAAGTTGACCATTTTTGCTTATTTGCTTAATCTAGCTTATTTAAACTTGCACAACTTAATTTTTTGTAGCCAACCTCATTTTTCTCAACTTATTTTACTGTTTCTAGCTTTTCATAACATTTGGTTTAGATTTCATTAGGATTCGAACTAGTTTTTATTTTAAATAAGTGTTTATCGAGTCCCATAACTTATTGATGTGGGCATAATGGATTTTTCTTAGTTACAATATCTTAGTTATCTTATTTCCAAGCTTTTTGCAAAAACCTAGGTCTTCTAGTGGCTTGATTCTCAAAACGACTATTTTGTCTTTTAATAGATTTTGCTTTTTGCTTATTTTAAGCTTATTTTTTAATCTTTTTCATAAAAAATTGCAAAGTCTTAGTTAGGTGAAAAGAGTAATATGTGCTTATTTACAGGTTATGGCAATAAGTTTTAAGCTTATTGGGCTTTTAAAGGCCCAATAAGATAGCTTATTGCTTATAAGTGAGTGATAAGTTCATTTTGGGCTTTTGGTCCTTTAGGAAAAGTTGTTTTTAAAATCATTTTTAGTCAGATAATACTTTTAGTTTTTTAATTTTCCAAACTTTTGCTTTGGGCTTTTTTGTCATTAAGGTTTGTTGTTTTTGGTTTTCGCCTATTTCAAGGCCCAAAGCTCATTTTCCGTTTATTTTAATTTCATTTCTTAATTATTAATCTTAGAATTAACTAGTTTGGAAGTTTTTAAATTTTTTTAAATTTTTTATTATTTTAATATTATTTTGTCTCGTTTTGCGTGTCCGTGTAATTCGATTTAGTTTTTACCCGTCGTAGTATAGTTTCGTCTTTACTTTTAAACCCTTTCATTCCCAAAAACATAACTAATCCAAGAACGTATTAATTTGCCAAACTCTTCCCCTCGCGTACAACGAATCTGATGTTTTTTAAATTCATTTACGATTTTCCTAAAACGTGAACCGTCTTCATATACTACCTGTATTTACAACATACCTAAATGGCACCGCTGCCGGGGAGGTGATTCTTTCATTAATCATTTTTGTTTGAGTAGTTTACACTTTTGGACCTTCCATTTTGGGAAGTGCCCAAATTTGAACATACTCATTTTATTTTTTTTATTTTATTAGCCATATAAATAAACGTGTTATTAGAAATCTAATAACACCTAAATCGTTTTGTTTGTCTTTGTGAATACTATATAGTATACGCAGAACAAATAAATACACATATCTCCAGAAGAATAAAAACTCACCCCACTTATTATCGATCCGATAATTTTTGGTGGTATCGATGAAACAAAGTTTAAGGTAAAATAGATAAATACTCTTAAGAGATTTAATCTAGATTAGTACAAACAATTAGGTGGGTATAAGGCGGTTGTTATAAAACACAATCTAAAGAAAGGGCTCTTAAGTGCTTCGTGCCGCCTCGTTTTTCCGCTCGCTTGTGCGTACTTTGAAAGTGATAATTAATTAAGGGTTTCCCAACCCAAAGTATTATTGAATTATTTGCTTTTTTTATATTACTGAACCCTTGGAACGTATTGGTTTTAATCAATCGTTTCTAAGTCAAACGAAGGTTTTAACTTGCGTAATTACTTTCATTCATTTGGATTCTCATTAAGACTTTAATTTGAGGAGAGATTTTTGTGGATTTGTTAATCTACGCAATACACCAAAAAATCCAAAAAATCGAAAAAAAACAACAAAAATAATCTTCGTTGCTAATCTATTCTAATTTCTTTTTCTCAAGCCCTCTAATTTCTTCGTTAGTGCATGCGCACTAGATCGTCCAATTATCCCACTCCAATTTAAAAAACGTGACGGCTCGACGTAATCTTAGTCGAAGAAATCGACAATAACAACTAATAGAGCCCGAAGGTCCTATTGTTGTTGAAACCCAAGACGCGATGGCGAATAATCATACGATGATGGAGGTGCTCCAAGCACCCACCGAGGGTTATGGAGAGGCGATCGTGATTCCTAATATTCTTGCGGATAATTAAAATCGAGAATGTTGTCATTAATTCAAGAAACTAATTTTATGGTCATGAGAAGGATAATCCTCATGATCATATTCAGAAATTTACTCGATTCACGACTATTTGCAAATTTAGGGAAGTCCATAATGATGCAATTGGCTTATGATTTTTCCATATTCTCTCGATGGCCCCGCCAAAATATGGTACGAGAAAGAACCACCTCGATCTATATTGACGTGGAACGATCTCTTTTCTAAATTGTTAATAATTTTCTCGCGGTCCTAAGTTACGTTTTTAAAAAACGAGATCACAATGTTTACCCAACAACCAAATGAGTCGTTTAGAGGGGCGTGGGATCTTTTCAATAACTTGCTTAGGCAATGTCCTCATCATAGGTTTACCGAGTTTCACCAAATCGACACGTTTTATAACGGTCTTAATCCTTATGAGCAAGATTCATTAAATTCCGCAGTATGTTGCAACTTTTTGTGTAAAACTCTTAGGGATGCGTCAATGATTATCGAGAATAGGTCGAAATTTTCCAACTTCGTAGCACATCGAGTGTTGCCAATGTCGCCAATGTTAGTTATGTTAATCGCAACATTGAGAAAGTTGATGCTAAATTCGATAAATTGACCGATGTGTTTACAAGCTTGTTGAGAGAATTGAAAAGAAAGGACGCTCCCGCTACGGTGAAAGCGGTTGAGGTGTCATGTACGTTTTGTGGTGGATCTCATAATTATTACGAGTATGCGGCTACGGATGGCCAAACGTCGAACGCTAATGCGGTTTTGGAAATTATAATCAAAATCAAAACAACGCGGGTCCACCACAAGGGAATTTTAATCAAGGCAATAGTTTTTAAAATCGGAACAATTTTTCAAATCAAGGAAATAATCAAGGCGGAAATTATAATTAAAGGTGAAATTTGAGATTTCAAAATCAAGGTTTTAAAAACAAAAATCAAAACCGATGATCTTAAAATCAAGGTCAAATTTCGAATTTTCAAAACAACAACCAAGGGAATTTTAACAACGGAGGGAATCAAAATCAAGGTTTTAATCAAAATCAAAATGAGTCTAATAATTTTCAAACTACATGAAATCAAATGAGGCTAACATGAAGGAGATTAGAAAACCTAATAGGTATTTTGAAAAACGAGTTTTCCAATACTTTGAAAGGTCATATAATAAAATTGAACAAAATCAAAGTAGACTTAAGAATATGCTTTCGACTATTACGAATAAACAGTCCAGTTCAAGTTCGGGTTCGTTGCCTAGCAACACCGTGCCTAATCCGAAGGATCAAGTTAAAACCACAACATCTCATGGAACTCGTGGTCGTGTGATTACCCCTACCCTTGATGGCTTTACGGTTGTGCATTCATCTCAACCCTTGACCTCAATGACTTCATCATGTTCTAAGGTCCAAGGGAAGAAGGTTGCGACCATGGATGAGATTATACATTCTTTTTCTTCTAAATCTACTATTTCTCATTCTACTTCTAAACCCTCTCGTGTACCTCATATCCCATCTACCGTTCAAAAAGAGAGCTTTATCGACTTGACCAAAGTGCACCTTGAAGGAACTTGTGTCATAGTTTTTCTAAGGAATCCTAAAAGGCACATGCCAAAGAAACAAAAAGATTCGGGTCGGTTTCTAATTCCTTGTGAATTTCTCGAGATTGAGGAATGTATATCACTAGCCGACTATGGTGCTCGCATTAATTTCATGCATATTTCTATTTGGAAATTGATGAAATTACGCAGTCTTACCACCACGAACATGGTCATCGAGCTAGCAAATTTTACACTTGATAAACCAGTTGGCATAGTTGAGGACATTTATGTTTAAGTTGCAAATTTCACGTTTCCCATGGATTTCCTTATTTTCGACTACGAGTGTGATCCTAAATGCCATATCGTCTTAGGTAGACCATTATTATCGACAACTCGTGCCCAAATCGACGTTTTTGGCGAGAAATTGACTTTATGATATGGGGAGGATAAAATGGATTTTTTTGCGGATAAATCCCTTGACCAAAACAAAACCAATGATTCTCAAAATAATATTTTTCGAAACAATCTTTCTCAATTTAAAAACAAAAGACTTGATGAATGTTTTGAAAAAATTAAAAGGAATGGTTTTGATGATAATGATATTAATGAAAAAGAGTATGCCTATTTAATTGAAAAAGGTTTACGGATTATATGGACAAATCATTTTTGGATTTATTCGAAAGTTGGAACGGAAAACCAATGCCGGAGGAAAACGTTAGTTCCATCACGACTGTAACATGAACTCTTTATCACCACCTCCGAAGGACAATGACTCACCCAAGGCAAAAACTTCTATCATTGAAGTGTATTTTGCTCCTCGCCCAATATCTATTGTGCCTAAGGATTCATCGTGTGCGAATTCTTCTCCAAAAAGACCTCCTCACATTGACTACATGTTTGACCCTGAGATCGAAGCTCAAATTGAGAGAGAACATGCTCTTATGCCTCCACTTCCACCTACAAGTGAGGTAGATTTTTTTTTATCTCGATGCCGAACTTGATGTGTTGGAACGTCTTCTATATAATGACGAACCTTCTCACGTGACCACTGATGAGATGGCATTTATACATGATCTCATCGTTCTTTTCGGGCTTTAAATGCATACAATGTCATTAAATACCATATCTATGCTTGTGTTTGTTTACTTGTGTATTTTAGGTATGGATATCCTGAAAAAGACAAAAGATCATAAGAAACAAGGAAAAACGAACACGAGAAACGAAGCCGCACAATGAACCGGGTCCTAGTTCATGATTTCTCAAAGAATATACCTTGAAGACTTGAATATGTACAAGAATGATCCCTCATTTATGAATAAATGACACATAATACCCTTGTATATTCATAATTACAAGTTTGGTCCCTTAAGTTTGTCAAAAATTACAAAATGCTCCCTTAACTTTGAAGAGTTAGCAAGTTTAGTCCCTCAAGAATTCAAAATTGTCAAAAATGGTCCTTTATAATGTCAAACATCCAATGATGACTTTCAAAGATTAAGAATGTCCAAGATCAATCCTTGAAATATTCAAAATTGGCAAAACAAACCCTTGAAACCCTTATACCAAAGTTTTGGGGCAAAAGTGTAAAAGTGGCAAGTTATTTAACAAAGGGATGCGTTTATTTGGGTTGAAAAGCTTATTAAACACATTTCACCAAAATACAAGGGCCAAAGCTATGTACTCAAACATTCAAAAACATAAACACGCGCCAAACAACTTATTCCCAAGTTTTCTGGATCAAAGGGGACCACTGTTCACACGTATGAACCTAGAAACAACTTTTTACATCCAAATGGTTTTTCCAAATTACTTTTACCCAAAGTTAATTTACCTTAGCACGATCACATCCCACACTTGAAACCCTTCACCACTCCACTCAAGGACCCCACCCCATTCAGCCGTCCACCAATCATATTTCAACTTTCTCTCCAAGGAATGAAATGTGGCCAATCAACAGCCCACACTCCTTTCTTGGTCACAAAGCTAAAAACGACGTCTAGGATACATTTGGACAGTTCAACAACTCAATGCACTCAAGGGTAACTCAGATATTTCTTTGTTAGGGTTTTGATGTATTTCATGTCCTAGAATCATCACTTGTACTCTATAAAAGGACCCCCAACCTGTGGTGAGGCCTTTGTTCCAATTTTACTCTTTAAACATTGTAATCCCTTTTTAAAATTTATAAAAGTTTGGTATTTTAAAAAATTGTAATTCCTTTTTATGTTTTTAAAAGTTGGTATTGTTTAAGAGTGATTCTGAGTTCCATTTGTTGTTACAAAGGTGTTTTGATCTTTTGGTTGAAGCAAGTTTTGTTTTGATAAGGTTTTCAAGTTTGAAAAAACTTAAAAACCTTGAATTTGTTCGACTGTTTTACTTGTACTAACCCCTATCCATAAGCCCTAAGCTCTTACAAGCTTGTTGACACCAAGCTTGTGAAGGGATTTGAGCCTTTGGTTAGGTTGTTTGCTGCATAGTGTTGAAGATCCATACATATCAAGGTATTGGTTCTACTTTGAACCATCAGCAAGACCTCTTTTTTGTTTCAAGGACCTTGGTCACTCTCTAGCTGTTGAGAGTGGTCCAAGGAGCATAGCTGATCTCCCTAGGAAGTTATGGGGATAGTTATTGGCTCTATTTTAGTTTCCTCTAAAAAATTTATGTTTATGTTTGTTATGATGATTGCTATGTGATTTTGTGTTCTTGTGTTTGTGGCTGCAAGTTTTTGGTTTACATTTGTTAGTTGTCACCTAGTTAAGCTATTTGAATCATAAAATCAGTAGGTTGTGTGTAGAAATAAAAAGTTTGTTTGAAAAGGGGCTAAAACAACGTTGTTTGGTTTTTGGAATCAAAAGGCCTTGTGGCCTTGTGGCCTTGTGGCCTTGTGCCCTTAGTTCCTTGGGTTTGGATAGTCTAAACAAGTCACTTGTCACCTGTTTTAAGCATTGGTTAAGTTTCAAAAGGTTTGGAAAAGGATTTCAAAGTTTTGGAAAAATCTGATATTAAAGGGTTGAAATTGGTGAAACACATCAGATCCAATAAAATCTTTTTTTGTTGGATCTAGGGTCTGAATTTTGGTTTGAGAAGAGTTTAGGTGATAAGTTATATGTGCAATATATGTTTGTTGATTTTAGTGGCTTATTGTGGTTGCTAGAGCTTATCAAAGTTGGCTGAAGTGGTCATTTGCATCAGCCAAGTGACCACCTCATTTTTGCCTTGCATTTGCTTATCTAGTGTATTCCCTGCTATTTGGTTGCTTGAACTTTGTTATTTTGTTGCTTGTGAGTGCTTCTTGCTATTTGGTTTACTTATTTTCTGTCTTATAAGCCAACTGGCTTATTGGCTTAAATTTGCCAAATCTAAAAGTCATTTGGCTAACTGGCCACTTGATTCACAAGGGCTCAGCCTTGAGTTCTTCACAAAAGTTGCTTATAACAAGCTTACAAACAATCCCTGGTAATTTGCTAACATTTGGTGGACTTTGACTTTTGGTCAAATAAGTCCAATTTGGCTTATTCTTTAGAACAGCTTATTGGTAGATGCAACAATTTGGTGTTTGTGATAGGTGTCATTTTTCGTAGCTTATTATCACATTTGAGAAGTTACAGCTCTTGTGGTTAAGCTTTTGCTAGAAAACTTGCTTATTTGGCTTTTTCAGCCATCTTATTTGCTTCTACATCTTATTCTACTTGACTTTTTGTGATTTATCTTTTTGATTATTCGAAGTTAAGCTATTTGTGATCTTTTGCAAAAAGAATCAGCTTTTGAAACCCTCTAGAACTCAAACCCGACTATTTTGTCTTTTAGTAAAAAAGTTCTTTTCAAAGTTCTGGCTTATTACTTGAGCTTTTTCAAAATTTCATTTTTCAAATCTGTTTAAAATCTCAATAAGATGTTGTGTGTTCAAGAAGAGCTTATGGCATTGGCTTATAGCTTATTGGGCTTATTGGCCCATTAAGAATAAGTTGTTGACTTATTAACCTGTGATAAGCACATTTTCAGCTTCTGGGCTTTTAGACTTTTGTGCTTAAAATTGAATTTTGAGTTAGACTGGTGATTTTCAGCTTATTTGGTTGAGTTTGATTTTATTGGGCTAAAAAGCCCATTAAGGTGCACTGTTTTTGTTTTTAACCCATTTGGGGGCCCAATAGGGGTATTTTGGTAATTTCACTTTCATTTTCTGTTTATTTAGGTTAAAATAAACTAGTTTGCAAGTTTTTAGAAATTTTATAATTTTTGTATTTTTAATATAATTTTATTATTATTTTATAATTAAAAATTGTTTTTAGGGTAAAAATAGTATTTTTGCAACTTTACCATTTTTCTTAGGTTAAATACATTAAGTTAGGATTTTTATAACAATTAGATTATTTTTCTCATCATTTTATTAATTTTCAGAATTATTTTAATATTTAAATAGTTTTTAATCATTTAAAAATAGTTTTCTTTAGTTTTAAATTTCATAAAAATAGTTTTTAGTTTTATTAAGTCATCTTAGAGTTTTACAAATTGAAAAATCCTAACTTGGGCTTTTTATTAATTATTTTGATTTTTAGGGCTTTAATTAGCATTTAAAAATTAATATTTAATTAATTAAATGGTTTCAAAAAGTTTGGATCATTTGTAAACTCTTATTTCATTCTTAGTTATTTTTTTTATTTTTTCGGGAATTTTTAGAATTAATTTTTATTTTGTCACTGTTTACGGGTTTTTCGTTTTATCGTCGTAGTGCATTTTTAACATATCCGTCATTCTAATTTCTCATCTTTTCTTTCTCTCAATATTAATCTCAAATATTCAACAAGTTATTCGCACACAATCAACCTCCTTGGGAAACGAATTTATTTGGGTCATTAACTCTTGATTTTCCTAAATCATTTGTTTAATACTTACCGCTTTTACGCCTTTTTTCTAAAAGGTCGTATTTTACCACAATCATTTTGGCGCCGCTGCCGGGGAGGTGTGTCGTGCTTAATTTTTTCATTTTGTTTTTAATATTAACCATAAATAGTATTTGTGTTAAATAGAAATCTATTAACACGTATTATCGGTTTTTTCGTTTTTCTTATGAAATATTATTACTATATTGTATAAGTATCATAACAAATACAAAATATCTCCAAAAGTGTGAAAGCACAACCTTAATTGGGATTTGATATCCTAATTATTGTATTCAAATCTTAAACAAAAAGAAAAAGACAAAAATAGATAAATACTTTCGTGAAGCTCGATTTTGAAAAATACGAACTATAAAGTGAATAGATAGGAAACGTGCTATAAAAGGCCATTAAAGGGAAGTTAGGTACTTAAGTGCTTCGCGCCACCTCATTCCCCCCGTTCACTTGTGAGTATTTGAGATTGAAGGCTAATCGAGGGTTTTGCCGCCCAAAGTATTATTACGTATCATATAGATTTGCTTGTTTTCTTTGTGTTTAAACCCTCTTGAACAATTTGGTTTTCACCAAGGTTCTAAAGTCAATCGAAGGCGTTCACTCCACGTGATCTTTTTCATTTCTTTGAGGCTTATTTAATCAAGAGTTTGATTCGAGGAGAGATTTGGTAGATTGTTGTCTACAAATACACACAAAATTCAAAAAAAAAATTAAAAACAATCAAAAACACAAAAAAATTGAAAATCAACAAAACACCCAAAAGAATCTTCTTTTCTCACCTCCACGTTCTACGTCACGTTTATGCAAACTCGTAATCAAGCAAAACGAGCTCGCAAACGTCGTCAAAACCAAGGAAATCAAGATCCTTTGATTGAAGAAGAAACTCCAATTGTCGAACCCGTTGTAGAACCAATAGTCACTATGGCTAATCGTACTATGATGGAGTTGCGTCAAGCACCCAGCGAGGGTTTTGGAGAAGCTATTATGATTCCCGCCATCCTTGGGGAGAATTTCGAGATTAAGACGGGTTTAATGTCGATGCTACAAGCAAACAAGTTTCGAGGTCATGAAAGACAACCCTCATTATCACATAAGGAATTTCAATCGTCTCCCCGCAAAAAGCAAGTTTAAGGATGTTCCACATGACGCCATTAAGATGATGTTGTTTCCATACTCGTTAGATGGACCCGAAAAAATTTGGCTCGGAAAAGAACCGCCAAATTCGATTTTGACATGGGTGATCTCGTTTCTAAGTTTGTGAACCAATTTTTTCGCCATCTAAGACAAGACATTTGAAAAATTAGATTTCAAGGTTTACACAACGTAATAACAAAAGTTTTTCAATGGCATGGGAACGAGTTAAGGAAATGTTACATGAATGTCCTCACCATGATTTTTCGGAATTGCACCAAATTGATACTTTTTATAATGGGCTTAACGATCATGAACGAGATTATTTGAATGCCGCCGCGGGTGGTAATTTTTTGTGCAAAACGACCGATGAGGCTTTACAGATTATCGAGAATAGATCTAAGGTTTATAACCCTCGTAACACACCGAGTGTTGCCAATATGGGTTCGTCGTTATCGTCATCGTCTCGTAACATGAATGCCTTACATGATGAAGCAAATGAGGAAAATCGGTTTTTCGATAGATTTTCGACGCTTATGACACATTGGAAAGCACAAGATGCTTTGAATTTCGCATCGGTTGAAAAGAGTTGTATATTTTGTGGTGGAGCTCATGATTTTTCCTAGTGCATTACCTCCGGTGGTAACACTTCGAGTGCTTATGTAGAAACGGGAACTTACAACCAAAACGGCCAAGGTTCCCGCCCAAATCAAGCTCCCCAAAATCAAAATGATAACAACTATCGAAACAACAATCAAAGTGGTGGTTATCAAGGTAATCAACGTAACTATAACAAGGGTAATTACCAAAGTGGGAATGGGCAAGTTCAAAATCAAAATCAAAACCGTGATTTTCAAACTACTACACAAGGTTTTCAAAATGCTCACACTAAAAATCTTAATGGAGAATTTTTGGATTATGCAAAAGCAGATGATGCTAAGTTTGATAACATGCAACGTGAGATGATTAGCTTAAGATTCGAGTTGAAAAAGGAGCTTAAAAACGCACTTGCTAATAAATTGAAAACTCATGCTAATAAAATGAAGGAAACGTTCATAGTCTTCAACAAAACCAACAAAAGATGGAACAAGGTCAACATGAGATTAAGCAAGAGTTATTAAAAGCAGATATAAGGCCATCAAAATTTGAAGATCAAATGGCTAAAATGTTTGAAGCAATCATGTGTAAACCCTCTTCCTCGGGTGGTCTTCCTAGTGATACCATTGCAAACCCGAAGAGAGAAATGAAGGTTATTACTACTCGTAGTGGTATAAGTTTCAAGGAACCAATCTCTCGTCCTAGTACTTCTACGGAGAAGGAAATCGAGAAAGAACCCGAGGTGATGGTCGAAAAGGAGCATATTACAAGCCCACGAAGTACCGCTCATACCACACCTACGGTTGAACCAATACCAATTGTGGAACCCAAGATTCCAAGGGCGATGCCTATGCCTCAACCCACACCACCCTTACCTTACCCTTCGAGATGAAACAAAGAGAAATTGAAAGAACGTAACAAACAATAAATTGAGCTTTTTATAAAAATGTTTCAACAAATGTATTTTAATGTAAGTTTAGCCAACGCGTTGTTATACATGCCTCGTTTCGCTTCCACTTTTAAAGGTATGATGAATGATAAGGAGAAGCTTTCAAAGCTATCTAATTGTTCTTCGGTTTATCTTAATCGAATACCGGAAAAAGTTGGTGACCCCGACAAGTTTCTCATTCCTTGTGATATATAAGATATGAAAGAATGCCTCGCCTTGGCTGATCTTGGCGCGAGCATTAATTTGATGCCATTTTCCATTTGGAAATCGCTATCGCTTCCGGCTCTTACTCTATCGAACATGTCTATCGAGATGGCCGATCATTCTACAATTCTAGCATGTGGAGTAGCCGAAGATGTTTTCGTTAAAGTGGGGAAGTTCTACTATCCCGTTGATATTATAGTACTTGACATCCCCACGGATCCTCAAGTTCCTCTAACTTTAGGTCGTCCATTTTTAGACACCTCGAGATCGCTTATCGACGTTCATGCAAGAACTATTACTTTGAGATTCAATGAAGAGGAACTTGGTATAAACGCTACTCAAAGCTCGACACCTTCTCATGTTTATGCAATCGCTACCATCAACCATATTGACCTAGTGGATGTCGTTTGCGATGAGTTTGCACAAGAAGTGTTAGGTTTTTCCGATAGTTCGTCATGTGGCAATCCCACTATTTTAGATTCGATTCTTGCTAATTCTACACCAAATCTTACTCTATTCCAAGGAGGCGATTTTACTTCAAATGAAATCGACAATGAAGATGAGGTGATTATTGTTGATGATACTCTCATTCCACCATTTCTTCCGTCGATGGAATTTATGAGTTTTGAACAATAATCATCAATTAAGGAACCTCCAATCCTTGAATTGAAAGATCTTCAGTCTCACCGTGAATACGCATTCTTGGAAGGTGATGACAAGTTGCCGGTTATTATTGCAAAAGATCTTGCTAATGATGAAAAAGCCGTACTTTTGAAAGTTCTTAAAGCTCATAAAGGGACAATTGCGTGGAAATTTTCTGACATTAAGGGTATTGACCCAAAATTTTTTACTCACAAGATTTTAATGGAGGAGGACTACAAACCCGCAATTCAAAGTCAAAGAAGGGTAAACCCCAAAATTCTCGATGTCATCAAAAAGGAAGTCTTAAAAGTCCTTGACGCCGGAATGATTTATCCTATCTCTGATAGCCCATGGGTGAGCCCAATCCATTGTGTCCCTAAGAAGGAAGGAATGACCACTGTGCCCAATGAAAAGAACGAGTTAATTCCCACTCGTGTTGTGACCGGTTGGAGGGTGTGTATTGACTACCGAAAGTTAAATGACGCCACTCGTAAAGACCACTTGCCCTTGCTCTTCATGGATCAAATCTTGGAGAGACTTGCGGGAAATGACTTCTATTGCTTTTTAGATGGTTTTTCCGGTTACTTTCAAATCCCTATCGACCCTCGTGATCAAGAGAAAACTACGTTTATGTGACGCCCCCAAATTGAGTCAAATGCAGCGGAAATAATATTTGGGTGTCACGTAGGTGGATCAACAGCAGACAGATTATAGAGCGACAGATAAAAGATTATCCTTACATTTATTACATGATTAAAAGTGCAAATGTTCTTAAAACAAGTCTTAAACAATATTCAGTAGTTTGAATTATTCCCCGGTTTATAAAACCCCAGATGAGCTCGATAAATGCAGCCTATCATGATGCTTGACTCCATGCACACCAATACCTGCTTTAGTTTCCTGAGAAAACATGCTTAGAAAGTCAACATAAAGTTGGTGAATTCACAGGTTTAATTAAAATAAGTTTGGACATATAAACATTCACTGAAGTAGTAATGCACAAAGCATTAATACTTAAAAGTAATTACATTTCCATATTGCCCGAAACTGAAGCTTGACAGTTAAGCCCTTAACAAATAAGGGCCCTTCGCCTTATCATTATCAAAGCACCCATAAATAATAATGTACTGACATGTGAAACATCTGTTGTCCTGGCCTAGGCACAGTGAGCATGACTCACCCAGATGGGGACGGTCAATCCCAAATAGATCTATTTATAACATTCAGGCAATTCAAAAATTCTAACAGTTTCGGATGCACGGGTCATGCGGGTTCATCTACAATAGGCATGGTAATCAAAAGTTTTGCAGTTCAGTTTACGTCCATAAAATAAAGTATGTTGCATGTTTTCTTCCCCATAAAAGAGTTTAAAAGTTTGTCAATATATAAAAGTGGGGCCATGAACTCACCTCAATCGTACGGCAATAAGTCAATAGATAAGTCTGATAGGGATGCTCACGATACAGTCAATGACCTAAATAATTATAAGGTCTCAGTAAATGCATAATATAAATGCATAAAAGTTCCAGAATAAATCTGTACATGTTTAAACGGGTTTAAGTATTTAATAATAATACTTGAAATTTGTTCGTCGAAGAACAAGTTCTAATAGTATTTATTTTAGGTGTAAAATAAATAATAAGGTTTAATTTATTAATTCACTTAATTAATATTTTGTACTTACGTTGTTATAAAACACTTTAAGTATTCATATAGGATGGTTTTTATATATATTTAAAGCGATAGGAAAATAAATATAATTAATATATTTATTTTATAAGTTAACCATTTACAATTTATATTTAATATATAAATAAGGTTTATAAATGTATGACATTTATTTAAAATCCATGTTTACGTAAGATTTACATTTATTAAGTTATAGGTTTGAAAATAACAACTGTTACATTTATTTAAGTTTTACGTTTAAATAAATGACTTAAAATATATAAGGTTTTTAAGGTTCGTAATAATTGTATAAAAGTACGTTTTAGTCCTTTTAAATAAACGGATACTCGCGATTAAATTACTTTTATACCCCTAGGGTTTCTAAATCTTTCAAGTATTTATAGTTTTGGTCCCTCCTAGTTACACGTGTAACTAGGGTTTCTTAAAGTTTCATAAAATGTCAATTTTGGTCCTTATAGTATACGGCATATTCTAGGGCTTATAATAGTTTCACTTAATGGCAGTTTTAGTCCTTGAAGTTTCGGCTAGTATTAGGGTTTATTATAAGTTACCATTATGCCCCCTAGGGCTTGTTTATGTTTCGGCTTTAGGCAAGTTTAGTCCCTAGGGTTGCTTAAGATTTTATTAAGTTTAGTAACTTGACACTATTAGTCCCTAATGTGTATTTTAGGTCACGGCTTGTGTCCAAAGTGGTCCTTAGGCTTTCCAAAATTTACACAACTCACCCTAGTATTTTAGTAATCACTTTTTAGTCCTTTTTAACTTTACAAAGTTTCGGATATGTGCAAAACACACCCTTGGACTCTCGGCATGTTTTTAAAAGTGGTTTAAAGTTTATGTTTTTGAAATACCAAGTTCTATACTTATTCATTTAGCTCCCTTATACTTTATAAATTTACAATTTAGTCCAAAAGTATCATATAAGCTATTTTTAATCCGAAAATTTATATATATATTATTTTAGTTTCAAAACTTCTTAGATCTATTATTTAAATCCAAAATGATTATAGATCTATATTTTTAATATGTAACTTTATAAAATCATAACTTTGACACTAAAAGTCTTATAAAACATTTATTTAATAAAGATGATTATTTATCTAGGAAAAGTATTATAGTGAGCTTACACTAATCCTATAAGGTCTAATAGTGATCTTAATATTTTAAGGCACCTAATAACATGAAGCTAATATTTCTAGTTATATCTAAATATTACAAGGTCACTCAAAATCATCATATGAGCTTTAAAGCTCACGTCCCATTTTATTTGCATGGTTAGGTTTTCATGATTTTACAAGTTAAACAAGATCATGTTAATGTGTTCTTCCAAGTTGACAAGTTTTTACATCAAGTTTTACTATAGATAAAAATTAGCCGTGGGTTTTACCTTAGTTTTTAGGGTTTCCATGTTTGTTTAAATGTTAACTTTACCATAATAAACATGTACACATAAATATATATGAATGTAATGTATTGAAAAAGATAGGTTTAACTTGGACTTACTTGTTTAGTTAGGTTTAGGAATGATATGAGAATAGGTAGAAACAAGTGACAAGCTTTCAACAATGGAGGTCTAGGAATACATATACATGCCGTGGGCTTCAAGTGAGGCGTCTAGGGCTTCTTTGTTGCTTCAAGGATCAAGGTTTCTTGTAGGTTGAGCTTAGGATTAGCCTTTAGGTTGTAGAAGACATAGCATGGATGTAGTAGTAAACTTTGGAGGTTTAAAAATGGTGGTGAAGGTATTGTAACCGTGAGTTGAGAGAGAAGAGAGTGAAGTTGATGGAGCAAAATGCTAGCAAGTGATTTATGTTGTGTGTTGGTGTGGGTTTCGGCTTAAGAAGAGAGAGAGAGACAAGATTTGCAAATCATGTACCTAGTACTCAAGATCTCAAAGGATTTTGGTTGGATTTGAAATATCTTCCAAGTATTTTGACACATGCCTAAACTAGAAAGTCCACTTTCTTCCCATTTGGTGTTTTAGCCGTGTGTTTACAAGTCAAAGTGGGGAACAAAACTTACAAGTATAGTAGGTTGCATGGTGGTTGAGTGTGTAAGTGCCTAAGAGTGCTTTGGTGTAAGTAAAGCATGGTTAGGTGTAAGTAAGACATGGTTTATGCATGTGTTAGTATAGGGTATTAGTGGAGTGCATGATTACATAGGTTACTTGTAGCTAGTTGAATCAATGATGGTATTGTATGCATGCATGCACATACACGTCTAACATATGCTTGGGGAAGGGTTTTGGGTAAATTTTGCCAAGTGTTGTATGATAATAATAACCTTTGCATATTATTATAGGTACTTGTGGTGTTGTAGGTATTTTTGTTGAAGCTTTTAGATAATTTAATGAAAGTGTATAAAATATATCCTTGTAAGTATTTACTTGAAGAAAATAAATAAATGACACTTGTTAAAATAGTGTACATTATATTTAGAGTGTTAGGTGTTTATTCCTTTTAAGTATTATATGTAAATATATACATATAAAAATAATTCAAGTACTTAATAAATAAATTAAGTAGGGTTACTTATCTTAAAATATGTACTGAGGTGATGAGTTCATTAATAAATCAGGTGGCAAGTCAGTTGCCAGAGTAGTCAATACATGACTAAAGGTCCACATAAATATAAAATAAATGGGATAAATAATATGACAAAAGGTATATGCTTAATAATAAAACATAGAAAGGTGAAATTATATAAATTTCATAAATAAGTAGTACAACAGTTGACAAAGTCAATAGGGTAAAATCAGGGATTTTACAGCACAATCCCGTTATTTTAGCTTTGTCCTCAAAGCTTAAGATGAAGTCATTGGTCAGGTGAACAAGTGTGGGTACTTGGTTTTGAACGAGTCTTCTCGTTCCCAAGTGAACTCAGGGCCTCTCCTAGAGTTCCAACGTACCTTGACCAACGGGATACGACTGCGTTTCAATTTCTTAACTGTTCTCTCCATGATTTCTACTGGTTCCTCTATGAACTGGAGTTTGTCGTCAAACTGAACTCCTTCTAATGGCATAGCCAATGGTTCTTCGGCATAGCACTTCTTCAAGTTAGACACATGAAAGGTAGAGTGTACCCGACTCAGTTGTTGGGGCAACTCTAAACGGTAAGCTACTTCCCCGATCCTGGCTATCACTTTGAAAGGGCCAACATAACGTGGATTCAGCTTTCCACGTTTGCCAAAACGTACCACACCCTTCCAAGGAGATACCTTGAGCATAACACGGTCACCTACTTCAAATTGCATAGGTTTTCGCTTCAGGTCCGCGTAGCTCTTTTGTCGATCGCGGGCAGCTTGAATTCTCTGTTTAATGAGGACAATCTTATCTGAAGTCTCTTGAATTAATTCTGGTCCAGTGAGTCGAAACTCTCCTACTTCTGCCCAACACACAGGTGAACGGCATTTGCGACCGTACAGTGCCTCAAAAGGGGCAGCCTTGATACTGGCATGATAACTGTTGTTGTAGGAGAATTCCACTAAAGGGATGTGGTCAACCCACCCACTTCCAAAGTCAATTACACATGCTCGCAGCATGTCTTCTAGAGTCTGAATGGTTCGCTCACTTTGTCCATCAGTTTGTGGATGATAAGCTGTGCTCATATCCAATTTGGTACCTAAGGCTCGTTGAAAGGCTTTCCAGAAATTTGAAGTGAACCTACCATCTCTATCACAAATTATTGAGACTGGTATTCCATGCTTGGTCACGATCTCCTTCAGGTACGTTTTTGCCAGTTTGGCCAGGGAATCGTTCTCCCTAATTGGCAGAAAACGGGCGGACTTAGTGAGTCGGTCGACAATCACCCAGATAGTATCGTAACCGTGAGATGACCTTGGGAGTTTGGTGACAAAGTCCATAGTGATGTTGTCCCACTTCCATTCCGGTATCTTGGGTTGTACAAGCAAGCCCGATGGTCTCTGGTGTTCAGCTTTGACACGTGCACATGTCAAACACTTCTGAACGTAGGTGGCAATGTTGGCTTTCATATTCAGCCACCAATACAACTTCTTCATATCCTGATACATCTTCTCAGATCCGGGATGTATAGAATATTTAGACTTATGAGACTCGTGCATGATCACGTTCCTCAAGTCTCCATAACAAGGTAACCAACTTCGTCCGTGCAGGCATAGGGTTCCATCTGTCTTTGGTTCTAGCTTTTCCTTAGTAAGGTCGGTCCTGAGCATTCCTCCAACATCTTCTTTCACAAGGTTTTCAGGTAATTGGGCTTGAGTCTGAGCTTCCAAAATCTGTTTGGGTAAGTCCAAACTGATCGTCATAACTAATGCCCGAACTCTCAAAGGAGGGTCCGTATCCTTACGACTTAGAGCATCTGCAACCACGTTTGCTTTACCGGGGTGGTATTTGATCTCGCAGTCGTAGTCACTCAACAACTCAATCCAACGACGTTGTCTCATGTTCAGCTCCTTCTGGTCCAATATGTGTTGCAAGCTTTTGTGGTCAGTATGCACTGTACATTTTGTTCCGTATAGGTAATGCCTCCAGATTTTGAGAGCAAAGACCACGGATCCGAGTTCCAGATCAGGAGTGGTATAGTTCTTCTCGTGCTTTTTCAGTTGTCTTGAAGCATAGGCGATCAATTTCATTCTCTGCATCAATACTGCACCTAAGCCTTTGTGTGAGGCATCGCAGTACACAACGAAATCATCGTTGCCCTCGGGCAAGGCCAGAATAGGTGCACTACACAACTTCTGCTTAATCAGTTGAAATGCTGCTTCTTCTTTCTCTCCCCAATCAAACTTCAATCCCTTCTGTGTGAGCTTGGTCATTGGCTTGGCTATTTTGGAGAAACCTTCAATAAATCTACGATAGTACCCGGCAAGGCCTAGAAATTGGCGGATCTCCGTCGGTGATTTAGGAGATGCCCAATCTTTGACAGAATCGACCTTTGCTGGATCTACGTGTATGCCGTCACAATCAATGACATGACCAAGGAAGTGCACTTTGGGAATCCAGAATTCACATTTGGAGAATTTGGCATAGAGCTGTTCCTCCTTGAGTACCTTCAGTACTTGTGCAAGATGTTCCCCGTGTTCTTGTTCGTTCTTAGAATAAATGAGTATGTCGTCAATGAAGACTATCACGAATTTATCCAAATAAGGTCTGCACACGCGGTTCATAAGGTCCATGAAAATAGCGGGTGCATTGGTCAGCCCGAAAGGCATAACCTGAAATTCATAATGACCGTAACGGGTTCTGAAAGCTGTCTTTGGAATGTCTTCCTCCCTGACTCTCAGCTGATGGTATCCAGATCTCAGATCGATCTTGGAATACACACTTGACCCTTGCAGTTGGTCAAACAAGTCGTCAATGCGAGGTAGCGGATAACGATTTTTCACTGTTAATTTGTTAAGTTCTCTGTAGTCAATACACATACGGAAAGAACCATCCTTCTTTTTGACAAATAGGACAGGAGCTCCCCACGGAGAGGAACTGGGTCGGATGAATCCTTTGTCAGATAATTCTTGGAGTTGTTCAGCTAATTCCTTCATCTCTGATGGTGCCAACCGGTATGGAGCTTTAGCTACAGGTGCTGCTCCGGGAATCAAATCAATTTGAAATTCCACTTGTCGAGTCGGTGGTAAACCTGGCAACTCATCAGGAAAGACTTCTGGAAAATCTCGGACAATGGGTACGTCCTTGATTTGCTTCTTCTCGGGTTTTTCTTCTTCATCTGTTCGAGAAATATGGGCCAAGAAGATAGGACATCCTCTCAACAAATATTTCTGAGCTTTGGTACAAGAGACAACACTAAGTCTAGTGTCAGTGAGTTCAGTGTTACCGTCTCCTCTAATGATTAAGATCTCGTTTCCCCAAGGAATACGGACTAGTTTTTCATCACAAACAATGACTGCGTGGTATTTTGCTAACCAGTCCATGCCGATAATTACATCAAAACTACCAAGGTGTACTGGGATAAGGTCAATATTGAACGGATGTTTCGAAAGGTTTAAGGTACAACCTCTAACGATGGTGTTAGTGACTACAGTTTTACCGTCAGCTAGTTCTACAGAATAATGGTGATCTAAAATCGATGGGACGACTTCTAACACATTGCTAAATTCAGTGGATATAAAGCTTCGGTCTGCTCCAGTATCAAACAAAACAGATGCATAACGATTGTTTAGTAGGAACGTACCAGTAACGACATTTGCATCGGGGTTGGCTTTTGCATTGCCGACCACGTACACTCTGGATGAAGCTCCTCCACTGTTCTTGTTCTGGTTGGCCCGCTTAGGGCAACTTGGTCTTACGTGTCCCGGTGCTCCACACTCATAGCACACAACTCCTTTCTTGGGTCCGTTTCCATTTCTTCCGATAACATTACGGTTTCCTTGCTGTCCATTCCCGTTCCCACGAGCATTATACCCGCCCCTGTTGTTGTAGTTCCCAGTGTTCTGATTGGGTCGGGCCTGAGTGACAGCATTAACTCGACAGGTCTTAGCAAAATGACCTACTTGTCCACATTTGTAGCAGGTCTGGCATGGGCTATCAGTAGTGTGATGATAATTGCACTTTGAGCACAAAGGTTTGGCGCCCACATACGAGTTAGCTCCTGCAGAAGTAGCACTGTAAACCTGTCCAGCATGTTGTTTCTTAGGATGCTGCTGGTGCTGACTGCGGAAATACTCGTCTGCCTTTCGTTTGTTGTCAGTGTGCCTCTCAGATATGGTACGGACTCTTTTGTTTATCAACTCAGTAGCAAACTCAATAGCATTCTCGACGGTAGTAGGTCGAGATGCGAGTACACTGTCGTGAATGGTGTCTGGGAGTCCTCCCACATACTTCTCAATCCTATCATCCTCTTCCACAAACATCCTGGTGCACATTAGGGTCAACTCTTGGAACCTCTGGTTGTACGCAGTGATGTCATTGTTCCTGCATCTGAGATCCCACAATTCGATCTCCAGTTTCTTCATTTCTCGCCTTGGACAATATTTCTCCGTCATCCTTTCCTTCAGCTCGGTCCAGCTGAGAATATAGGCAGCATCGTGTCCAAGGGTAGCAACAACAGAGTTCCACCAAGTCAGAGCACTCTCAAGTAAGGTGCAGGTGGAAAACTTCACTTTGTTCTCTTCTGTACAGTCGCTGATGCGGAACACAGTCTCCAATCTCTCAAACCACTGCATTAGTTCCACTACTCCTTCTTTTCCTTTGTAGTAGGAAGGCTTGCATTTCAGAAAGTCGGGGTAAGAGCAACCTCTGGTGGCTTGGTTGTTCCTGCGAGCGTTGGAGTTTTGACTGTCATCTACATTCCTGCTGGCAGCCATCGCAGATGCGATGCCTTGGTCAATCAATTCCCTTAATTGGGCAGCAGTGACGTTTTGGGCAGTCTCGGCATTGACGGGGTTCGTTCTAGTGTTTACCATTTTTCTATAATTTATACAAAAAAATGAAATCATTAGTTCAAGGTGTTAGCACAGTTTTATATAATTACACGAAAAGGAATTTCATGCATACACTTTGCAACAAATTGGATAACCTGTTTAAAGTTCACAATATAATACAGTACTGATTTAACAAAAGTTAATGAGTACATGCCATAAGTCTAGAATAAGAATATAGTACAAAATGCACAACCTGATCCAAGACAGAGCACAGCCCGCCTGTCTGGGATGGTGGAACATATAATCTAAGGTACATCGTCTACAATCTAAAAGTACAGTACAAGGGTACAACTGATGAAAGGAAAGTACAAATACAAAAGATCCTAAATCATGCGAGCCGGGATGCAACCCTAATAGCTTGTCATGATATACAGAAATCTAGTATAACTACTCTAACCACGTCTAACAGACTCCTCGGAAACTGCGGGTGCCGCTGGTGGTGGTGAGGCAACTGGTGCCCTCCTAGCATCCTGCATCTCTGTCAGCGCAGTCCTGGTCTCCTTGAGCAGTCGGATTGCCTCAAGAAACTGGTCTCTGAAAGTCTGCTGAGCTCCTCTGAGATGAGCGGTCTCTGACGTCAATCCCTGATGTCGGACATCCTGGAGGTCAAAGAAGATAGCAAGAGTCTGCTCCATGGACGATAGAGAGATCTGAGTCTCTGTCTGCAGGCTCTGGAGCGAGTAGATCTGCTCACGTAGGAACTCATTCTCATCCAGCAGCCACTGGATGGAATGGTAAGTAGTAGACCACGCTCCTCGGGCGGCGTGCGCCTCCGAACTCATAGTCCAAGACAGAAGGTCCTGACGCTGCTGTAGAACAGCGCGTCCCGCCTGTCCAGCCGATAGCAGAGCATGAATGTCTGCTACATCCTGTGCCTGGCGTGCGACCAGTGCAGCAATCTGGGCCTGGACGGGGTCTGCCTGTCTAGCCCGGGAACCCTCTCCGATCTCATAGGTGGAGTCGAGAGGTGCCTCGTACCTCCTCTTACGAGGGGGTAGAGACTCCGGAGCATAACCCTGAAGGGTAGAGGCTGGTGGTAAGGGTGGCAAGGCAAAAGTCGGTGAGACCTCTTCCCCAGCGGGGGAAACAGGTGAGATAGGCGGAGTGGAGATAAGTGCCTCCAATGATGCAGCATCGACTGAAGTGTGGCTGTCGTCTGCGTCACTAGCGGATAGCCATCCACATAAGACGGTAGTCGGCGATACGGCAGCAGGAGTATCGGTAGGTGATGCCATGATAATCTGAAAGTAATATAGTTTTAATTGACATAAGTATAAACTTACTCAAATTAAAAGTTTTGGGAAATAATAATTTAATTTATATGATAGTGCCGTTAGTATGGCGATATAGAAGGTTACGTTAATACTTAATAGATTAATCAACCGGGTGTTAATAATCAATGCACAGTCAATCACACAATCGATGTATGCTCTACAATCTATATGCTTAACTATTCTAGTCCCGAAAATCCCAAAAGATTTTTAAAAGCAGTTATAGTCCAGATTATATAAAAATTTTATTTTTATATTTATTTTAATTTTGCTCTGATTCTCTATAACTATCGCTCTGATACCATTTCTGTGACGCCCCCAAATTGAGTCAAATGCAACGGAAATAATATTTGGGTGTCACGTAGGTGGATCAACAGCAGACAGATTATAGAGCGACAGATAAAAGATTATCCTTACATTTATTACATGATTAAAAGTGCAAATGTTCTTAAAACAAGTCTTAAACAATATTCAGTAGTTTGAATTATTCCCCGGTTTATAAAACCCCAGATGAGCTCGATAAATGCAGCCTATCATGATGCTTGACTCCATGCACACCAATACCTGCTTTAGTTTCCTGAGAAAACATGCTTAGAAAGTCAACATAAAGTTGGTGAATTCACAGGTTTAATTAAAATAAGTTTGGACATATAAACATTCACTGAAGTAGTAATGCACAAAGCATTAATACTTAAAAGTAATTACATTTCCATATTGCCCGAAACTGAAGCTTGACAGTTAAGCCCTTAACAAATAAGGGCCCTTCGCCTTATCATTATCAAAGCACCCATAAATAATAATGTGCTGACATGTGAAACATCTGTTGTCCTGGCCTAGGCACAGTGAGCATGACTCACCCAGATGGGGACGGTCAATCCCAAATAGATCTATTTATAACATTCAGGCAATTCAAAAATTCTAACAGTTTCGGATGCACGGGTCATGCGGGTTCATCTACAATAGGCATGGTAATCAAAAGTTTTGCAGTTCAGTTTACGTCCATAAAATAAAGTATGTTGCATGTTTTCTTCCCCATAAAAGAGTTTAAAAGTTTGTCAATATATAAAAGTGGGGCCATGAACTCACCTCAATCGTACGGCAATAAGTCAATAGATAAGTCTGATAGGGATGCTCACGATACAGTCAATGACCTAAATAATTATAAGGTCTCAGTAAATGCATAATATAAATGCATAAAAGTTCCAGAATAAATCTGTACATGTTTAAACGGGTTTAAGTATTTAATAATAATACTTGAAATTTGTTCGTCGAAGTACAAGTTCTAATAGTATTTATTTTAGGTGTAAAATAAATAATAAGGTTTAATTTATTAATTCACTTAATTAATATTTTGTACTTACGTTGTTATAAAACACTTTAAGTATTCATATAGGATGGTTTTTATATATATTTAAAGCGATAGGAAAATAAATATAATTAATATATTTATTTTATAAGTTAACCATTTACAATTTATATTTAATATATAAATAAGGTTTATAAATGTATGACATTTATTTAAAATCCATGTTTACGTAAGATTTACATTTATTAAGTTATAGGTTTGAAAGTAACAACTGTTACATTTATTTAAGTTTTACGTTTAAATAAATGACTTAAAATATATAAGGTTTTTAAGGTTCGTAATAATTGTATAAAAGTACGTTTTAGTCCTTTTAAATAAACGGATACTCGCGATTAAATTACTTTTATACCCCTAGGGTTTCTAAATCTTTCAAGTATTTACAGTTTTGGTCCCTCCTAGTTACACGTGTAACTAGGGTTTCTTAAAGTTTCATAAAATGTCAATTTTGGTCCTTATAGTATACGGCATATTCTAGGGCTTATAATAGTTTCACTTAATGGCAGTTTTAGTCCTTGAAGTTTCGGCTAGTATTAGGGTTTATTATAAGTTACCATTATGCCCTTAGGGCTTGTTTATGTTTCGGCTTTAGGCAAGTTTAGTCCCTAGGGTTGCTTAAGATTTTATTAAGTTTAGTAACTTGACACTATTAGTCCCTAATGTGTATTTTAGGTCACGGCTTGTGTCCAAAGTGGTCCTTAGGCTTTCCAAAATTTACACAACTCACCCTAGTATTTTAGTAATCACTTTTTAGTCCTTTTTAACTTTACAAAGTTTCGGATATGTGCAAAACACACCCTTGGACTCTCGGCATGTTTTTAAAAGTGGTTTAAAGTTTATGTTTTTGAAATACCAAGTTCTATACTTATTCATTTAGCTCCCTTATACTTTATAAATTTACAATTTAGTCCAAAAGTATCATATAAGCTATTTTTAATCCGAAAATTTATATATATATTATTTTAGTTTCAAAACTTCTTAGATCTATTATTTAAATCCAAAATGATTATAGATCTATATTTTTAATATGTAACTTTATAAAATCATAACTTTGACACTAAAAGTCTTATAAAACATTTATTTAATAAAGATGATTATTTATCTAGGAAAAGTATTATAGTGAGCTTACACTAATCCTAGAAGGTCTAATAGTGATCTTAATATTTTAAGGCACCTAATAACATGAAGCTAATATTTCTAGTTATATCTAAATATTACAAGGTCACTCAAAATCATCATATGAGCTTTAAAGCTCACGTCCCATTTTATTTGCATGGTTAGGTTTTCATGATTTTACAAGTTAAACAAGATCATGTTAATGTGTTCTTCCAAGTTGACAAGTTTTTACATCAAGTTTTACTATAGATAAAAATTAGCCGTGGGTTTTACCTTAGTTTTTAGGGTTTCCATGTTTGTTTAAATGTTAACTTTACCATAATAAACATGTACACATAAATATATATGAATGTAATGTATTGAAAAAGATAGGTTTAACTTGGACTTACTTGTTTAGTTAGGTTTAGGAATGATATGAGAATAGGTAGAAACAAGTGACAAGCTTTCAACAATGGAGGTCTAGGAATACATATACATGCCGTGGGCTTCAAGTGAGGCGTCTAGGGCTTCTTTGTTGCTTCAAGGATCAAGGTTTCTTGTAGGTTGAGCTTAGGATTAGCCTTTAGGTTGTAGAAGACATAGCATGGATGTAGTAGTAAACTTTGGAGGTTTAAAAATGGTGGTGAAGGTATTGTAACCGTGAGTTGAGAGAGAAGAGAGTGAAGTTGATGGAGCAAAATGCTAGCAAGTGATTTATGTTGTGTGTTGGTGTGGGTTTCGGCTTAAGAAGAGAGAGAGAGACAAGATTTGCAAATCATGTACCTAGTACTCAAGATCTCAAAGGATTTTGGTTGGATTTGAAATATCTTCCAAGTATTTTGACACATGCCTAAACTAGAAAGTCCACTTTCTTCCCATTTGGTGTTTTAGCCGTGTGTTTACAAGTCAAAGTGGGGGACAAAACTTACAAGTATAGTAGGTTGCATGGTGGTTGAGTGTGTAAGTGCCTAAGAGTGCTTTGGTGTAAGTAAAGCATGGTTAGGTGTAAGTAAGACATGGTTTATGCATGTGTTAGTATAGGGTATTAGTGGAGTGTATGATTACATAGGTTACTTGTAGCTAGTTGAATCAATGATGGTATTGTATGCATGCATGCACATACACGTCTAACATATGCTTGGGGAAGGGTTTTGGGTAAATTTTGCCAAGTGTTGTATGATAATAATAACCTTTGCATATTATTATAGGTACTTGTGGTGTTGTAGGTATTTTTGTTGAAGCTTTTAGATAATTTAATGAAAGTGTATAAAATATATCCTTGTAAGTATTTACTTGAAGAAAATAAATAAATGACACTTGTTAAAATAGTGTACATTATATTTAGAGTGTTAGGTGTTTATTCCTTTTAAGTATTATATGTAAATATATACATATAAAAATAATTCAAGTACTTAATAAATAAATTAAGTAGGGTTACTTATCTTAAAATATGTACTGAGGTGATGAGTTCATTAATAAATCAGGTGGCCAGTCAGTTGCCAGAGTAGTCAATACATGACTAAAGGTCCACATAAATATAAAATAAATGGGATAAATAATATGACAAAAGGTATATGCTTAATAATAAAACATAGAAAGGTGAAATTATATAAATTTCATAAATAAGTAGTACAACAGTTGACAAAGTCAATAGGGTAAAATCAGGGATTTTACAGTTTACGTGTCCTTATGGAACGTTTGCTTATCGTAGAATGCCTTTCGGACTTTGCAATGCACCGGGAACGTTTCAACGGTGTATGATGGCTATTTCTCATGATATGATCGAGAAGTCGATGGAAGTATTCATTGATGACTTTTCGGTGTTTGGTGATTCGTTCACGTCATGTTTATCCTGTAAAACCCGCATGCTTTTACCATGCATAGTACCTTAAGTTCGTACGTACTAGTTAAAAACTTCCCTAATATAGCATGATTACGATTACGTGTTAGGAGTTTACGTATTACGTACGTGTTAGAACACGATAAGTATTTTGTATGAACGATCACGTAATAATTATTTAGCGATAATTAATCACGAACATACGATCACGAAATCACGAGCGTAATTAAAATACGAGCTATTATTAATTACGTATATATATTTAATACGAGCGTAATTAAATATATAAGAGTACGGTATTTACGTAGCAAGAACATTTAAAACACGAACATAATTAAACATAAATGAGTACTAAATAACAAGACACGAAACGAGGTACGGGAACCCCATGAGGGGGCTCCTACCCGCGGCCAAAACAAGGTAATGGGCCAAGCCCATTACCAATTTTACTAAGAGGGGGTTAAATAGATTTTTACTACTCAAAATTACTTTTACAGAAGATTTCAAGAAAACCTAAAATCTCCTTTTTCTCGTCTCTTTGTGCCGCCACCTTCAAATCACCAACAAGGTGATTTCTTGATCTTTGATCTTGTTAATTTATTGTTTGTTCGTGTTTGTTCTTCACCCTCTTGATCCACGAATACGGTAAAACCTTTTTAAACCTTTTCTTTTTAATTAATCTTTTATTTAATTATGAACACGTGATGTTTTTTATAAAAACACATTAATTAATCATAGATCTAACATGTTTTGATCATTAATTAAATCATAGGGTCGATTAAGGGGTGTTTTATTTTGGGCCGCAAGGTGCAACCGACCCCAAGGGGGGTTCGGTTTGTTTTAGCCGACCACCACCAAGACCTTTTTGGTCTTGGTTGGTGCGTGTGGGTCCTACGGCAGCAAGGGGTACCCCAATTTGGGTCGGGGTACGGTGTCGGTTCATATCCGGTTCATGTTTTTAGGCTTAGATCCGGTTCATGGTTATGTTATCTATTTTATTATGTTATGAACTTATGTTAAAATTTAAATTAATAAAGATGTAATTAATTTAATAACATGACTTAGGTTAATTAATTATTAATAATCTTGAAATTATTTTAACCTAAGTATTTATATTATTAAGACTTATAATTAATTAATTATTTAAAAACCATGGATATAATTAATTAATTAAACATGACTTAGGTTATATTATTAATATTTAATAATACACATTTTAACCTAAGTATTTAATATATTTAATTAAAATCATGTCATACTTTAATTAAATATTATAACCTATAGTTTAATTAAATTACAGGAAATAATTATTAAACTATACAATATATCATATGACTTAGAATTAATCATGAAAACATTTAGGCTTATTTACTTAGCTTATTTAACCAGCTTATTTCTAATTATGGAAACTTTCTATTTTTAGAAACTTAATTAAATAAGGCAGCTATTTTATTTATGGAAACCAGCTATATGTAGAAACTTATTTACTTAAGGCAGCTAATCTATTTATGGAAACTTATTTATATAAGGCAGCTAATCTATTTATGGAAACTTTCTACTTTTAGAAACTTATCTATTTTAAGCAGTAAATCTATTTTTCGAAACTTTCTATTTTTGGAAACTTTCTATTTTTGGGAACTTTCTATTTTTGGAAACTTTCTATTTTTGGTAACTTTCTATTTTTGGAAACTTTCTATTTTAGGAAACCTGGTATTTTTGGAAAGTTACTTATTATTACACAGTAAGTATAATAACACATGAAATATGAGAAATACTTAATCAAAATGAACAGAATATAGGATTTAACACAGTTTAAGGCTTTAAACAGTAAAACATAGTAAGAACACATAAAATAAGCTAAGACATGACATAAAACCAGCTATGTATTTATTAAGCAGATACTTATTTCATGTACGTATTTATGTAGCACTAGTGTTTCGGAAGTAGGATTCTCGCAGTTCATCGTTCTCGTTCACTTGACATAAGGTACGGATTCCCGTCCTTTCAGTATGGACATTCTTTCCTTATTAGGATTCCCCGTATGCAGCCAACTATTTTCCCGTAGTATAAGTATGAGTTTGATTTCTTATGTTTAAATATGATTACCTATAGCCATATATATGCATGACCAGTTTCACCTAGTTATGGAGGTACCATAACCATAACATTAGAGGCACTGATGTTATGACTTCACCACGGCGGAGTGATTGCTCGTGGCGTCCTTTCAGCTTTTGGCCATTTATTTATATTTATCATGTGGGGCGTATGGGTGCATCCTAGTTACACGTTTTTATTCAGGATTACATGGTGAATGTGGTGTGTGCCTTGCATCCTTCACAAGGAGCTGATCCCTCCTACCCTTAAAACCAGTATATTAAATTAGAGGCAGCCCCTCTAATTTGCATGATGAGGTCACCCCTCCAATTATTCATGCACGGTGGATTTTCATGACCTATATTGGCTAATGGTAAAATATGACAAACAGTTTTTATAAGATAAACATAAGCTTTCAAACTATAAAACCAGTTTTATTAAGACTTAACCAGGTTACTCAGGACTTAGTTTCTTCCGCTGTTATTATGTTATATGCTTATCCTATTCATGCTTTATTGTACATCCGTGCACTAAGCGTATTGCTCAACCGTTTTCCTTTTCTATGTTCCCAAAACGGCAGGTACTCAGGGACGCTCGTAGACACTAAGAGTATGTGCATATGGACTGGAAGCTGTCTAGCCTTCTTTAGATTATGCATTTCTTTTCTTTATGATACTTATGCTTTGGACATTGTTTCGTCCTTTTCCTTTACTATACTATGTTTGTGTGTGATGAGCTTACTTTTGGACTACCGATGTTTGATTCCGGTATTTTCCTTTTTATATGGTCAAGTAATGTTTAGACATTTTACCTTGTATGCTTTGACGACACGCCATAATTGCATGTGACATATCCATTATCAAAATGGGGTGTTACATATCCAATCTTGAGAAAATGTTAAAACATTGTGAAGAAACCAACCTTGTGCTTAATAGGGAAAAATGTCATTTTATGTGTAAACAAGGAATCGTCTTAGGTCACAAGGTCTCGAAAGCAGGGATTGAGGTCGATAAAGCTAGGATAGACGTCATCGCCAAGTTACCTCATCCCAAACCGTTAAGGGAGTTAGGAGTTTCCTAGGCCACGCGGGCTTTTATCGTCATTTCATCAAAGACTTTTTGAAAATCACTCGACCTATGAAACACCTTCTCGAGAAGGATGCTACTTATAACTTCAATGAGGATTGTGTTAGATCTTTCGAAGCTCTTAAAATGAAACTTACCGAAGCTCCCATTCTTGTTGCTCCTAATTGGGAATTACCCTTTGAAATCATGTGCAATGCAAGTGATTATGCAAATGGGGGCCGTCTTAGGGAAATGTTACGAAAAGCACTTCCGTCCTATCCATTATGCTAGCAAGACGATGACCGAGGCTCAACTTAAGTACACCACAACGGAAAAGGAATTCCTTGCCGTGGTCTATGCTTTTGAGAAATTCTGACCTTATCTCTCTTGACAAAAAGCATCGTGTATATGGACCATTCGGCTATCAATTACCTCTTAGCTAAGCAAGATTCTAAGCCGAGATTGCTTCGTTGGATGCTCCTCCTCCAAGAATTTGATGTCACCGTACTTGACAAAAAAAGGAGCCGAGAATCTAGCGGCCGATCATCTCTCTCGTTTAGAAGATCCTCACAAAGATGTTTTCAAGAACAAGAAAATTACTGAAACATTTCCTCTCGAGACTCTAGGTGTAGTGAATTCTAAGGACGACACCCCATGGTTTGCCGACATTGTAAATTACCATGCGGGGAACTTCATAATCAAGGGTATGACGACACAACAAAAGAGAAAATTATTTCGTGACGTCAAGTTCTATTTTTGGGACGACCCTTATCTCTTTCGGGTTTGTGCGGATCAACTCCTTCGGCGTTGTGTCTTTGGTACCGAAGCTTCTAACATCCTTAGAGCTTGTCACGAGGGACCCACGGGTGGTCGCCACAGTGCTAATCTCACGGCTAAGAAAGTGTTCGATGTCGGCTTCTTTTGGCCTACGATCTATCATGATGCACATGCACTTGTGAAGTCGTGTGATTCTTGCCAACGCCATGGAAAATCGTCGCAAAAGGATGAAATGCCACAAAACATAATTCAAGTGTGTGAGATTTTCGACATTTGGGGCATTGAATTTATGGGGTCGTTCCCATCGTCTCATGGAAACAAGTATATCCTCGTCGTCTTCGACTACCTATCAAAGTGGGTGGAAGCTAAGGCTTTGCCTACAAATGATGCTCGTATGGTAGTGAAGTTTTTGAAGCAACTATTCTCTCAGTTTGGAACCCCTCGTGCTATTATAAGCGATTGTGGAACCCATTTTTGTAATGACCAATTCGAAAAGGCTTTAAAGAAATATGGAGTTACACATCGTCTTTCTACAGCTTATCACCCGCAAACGAGTGGGCAAGTCGAGGTTTCAAACCGAGTTTTGAAGATGATTTTAGAGAGGTCGATTGGAGAAAACCGCGCTTCATGGTCCGACAAACTCGATGACGCTTTATGGGCCTTTCGGATCGCTTATAAGACACCTATGGGTTGTACTCCTTATAAGTTGGTTTATGGAAGAATTGCCACTTGCCTATTGAGTTGGAACACAAGGCATATTGGGCCCTAAAGTATGCAAATTATGACTTGAAGACCGCGGGAGATCACCGGAAAATACAACTTAATGAATTGGATGAATTAAGAGATAATGCTTATGAAAATTTATTGACTTTTAAGGAAAATACTAAAAAGTTTCTTGATTCAAATATTAAAAACCGATTTTTTAACATTGGTGATGAAGGGTTACTTTTTAACTCTCGTTTGAAGATATTTTCCGGGAAATTGAAATCTCGTTGGTCGGGTCCGTTCACCGTAACACATGTGTTTCCTTATGGGACCATCGAGCTAGCTCAAAATGATGGTCCTAATATCAAGGTGAATGGACATAGTCTTAAGCACTACTTCGGTGGGGAAGTCCCTTCTTTGGACGACCTCGACCAAGTCACCTTCACCAATGATAATTAGCATTGAGGGGATCGAGTCGAGCTCATGACTCGGTAATAAAAAACGGGGTGCCTCGTGGGGAGATCCCATGCTTATCCATTGTACATATTATCGCTTTATAATTTAGTTAATGTGAGGAGATTTGTGCCTTTCCAACTCGTTGTCTCGTGGTTGTTTGTGAATGTGTTATCTAGATCATCATCATCGCCACGGTTGAAGACTCTCGTGTTCGTTTACATGAGCCTCGATCGTTTGCTTGAAGAGTTTTTCACGAATCCATGACATATCCTTTATTGTTCTAACAATTATCTTTCAGCATAATTCATAAACGGCTTTAGATATATTGTTGATCACCCTTTCCATGATAGATCCTAAGCATTCGACTCTTCGTCTCTAGTATGGGGGTACTCCACCTTTAGACTCGAAACATTGCGGACAATGTTTAATTTTAGTATGGGGGTGAATAGATACTTGCCTTGCTAAGCCCTCACATTTTCCAACTTTCAACGGTTTGTTTTGTTTTGTTACTAATAAGGCTAGAAATGGCCCAAATTTTAAATTTTTCTTAGTTTTCATAAGTGCTTTTAAGACACGAATGTATATTTTCCGATGGGTAGAATAAGAGTTAATTTTTGACTTGATGGGCATTTGGAGCCCTTTACATTCCTTAACCCGCTTGAATCAAGTTTTGCTAGACTTTTATATAGGGAACTTTAAAACGCGAAAGTCTTAGCTCATACTGGTTAAGAACAAGAACTTTTCGCAAGTTCCTATAATTGATCCTAGAAAGTCACTTATCAAGAGAACTTTAAAATGCATTCTCTAAACTTGAAAATGTCCAAGAAAGTGCAAGATCCTATAGGTGACTTGAAACCCAAAACTTTGATTTGATATAGTCTTAATAAAGCTAATCCAAATTTGGCTTAATTTTGACTTGCATGGCTAAGTATTCACGAGTCTCTTTAATTAGAGGTCTTTAAATAGTGAAGAACGAAAAGTGATAGAGTTAGACAAGTGATCATGGTAAACGTAGAACATGAACATGAACATGTTCTTTCAAAAACTCATATGTTTTTAATTATGGATTTTTCTCCTATAAGATCAATGCATTAGGAATAAAATAATTGCAATAAGTAAGGTCATACGATTTGAAAGGTTACTTAGTTTCTAGCGCAAGATCGTTTAAAAGTTGCTCGTGGTTGAATAGAGTTCATAGCCAAGGCATAATATATTGAAGCAGGACGCGAAGATTGGTGAAGATCCAAAAAGGCCCTAACAAGGCATGTGGAGCTCTATTTTGTTGCTAAGGATCCAAGATGATGTGAAGAATCATTATTCCAAAATCAATATGAAGGATCGAGACACACGACGAAAAGCAATTACTCCCCTAAAGATCATGGAGAAAGTCTATCCAAAAAGACCCTTACAAGGTATGAGGATAAATATATCCAAGTCCTAAAAGGAGGCGGATCGTTATATATCAAAATCCAAAATACAGATTGAAGAAAAATGATGAAGTCGTGGTCCAAGTATGAAGAATCTCTCAAAAACGTCAAGTGAAGAAATTCCTAAATATGAAGAGAAGACCATAATTCTAACACCCCCAATATACATTGCACAGCGGAAATACAAAATTGGGTGCTAGACACAAGCATTATCACACAAGGTATATTAAACGACTCAAAAGTGAGACGTTTACAAATAAAACATAAATGAGATTTTCATAATAGGTCTAAAACATAATTTCATCCCATAATTGTACTAAAACGACACCACAGTAAAGCCTTTAGTCCCCATGGATCTCGACCAACAACCAACAAGTTTAATACAGTACATCAACATAAAAATAAATTGTTCAACCGTAAAGGATAGAAATAGTTTTTAGACCAACATTCTTCCAAAAGCCAAGCCACAACCTCCACAGCAAAGCTCCATGCTCCATCACTTCCTATTACCTGAAATACATGCTAAAACGAGTCAACAATAATGTTGAGCGAGTCTATAGGTTTATCAAATCACATTTGAACACAAGAAGAAAATCAATCATAATCATTTATAGAATTGTCGTACACACAATCTATATTTGTGACAATCTAATATTTTCAGGTAGTGAAATATTTTCTCGTATAATATTTTGAAACTTATTTTTGTGCTAGATGACGAACTCACAATTTACGGATTTAAATTTGGGCTTACGTGCATAATTTAGCGTCTTTTACGACTAAACCGGAAACCTTAGGATTACGTATTTACGTTTTTGAACTCCGTTTTTGATGAGACAATTTTTATTGGATTTGTTTTGTGACGTTGATTCATAATTTATAAAAACATTTTTCGTAAAACGACCCGAGGGCACGCAAATCGAGAAAACTAGAATCGAGAAATACCCGTAAACTAGTGAGATGGGACAAAATACATTGTCCCACCCCACTAGCTAAGGTTGGACGGCACACTTGACACCACACCATGAAGGTGGCATCAAGTTAGCTAGCTTACTCCAAGTGTAAGCTTAGCTTACACCTTAAGCTTACTTACACCCCACTATCTCAAAACTAGCTACACTTTTCATTCCACCATTTTCTTACATGCAAATCAACACCAAACTCTCTCAACACCCTCCCTATTGCCGTCCACTATTAAGCAACACACACCCTTTTGATCTCTTCTAGCCATGAAACACATGTTTACTAGCTCTATTAAGGAGTTATCTTGAAGCCTTGATCATTTGGTGGCCATATTAACATCATTGGAGGTGATTTTCTTGTGTCCTAGGGCTGATTTTCCAACATATGTTCTTGATATTTGATGGTCTTGGAGTTACTTGTTGTATTCATCAAGTCCTTGTCTTCCAAAAACAAGGAATACACTTGGTTGGTAAAGAAGATCATCCTCTCCATTTTTCTCTTGTTATTTTGTAAAGAACAAATGTATTTTCTTTCATTTTGTATATGTATATGATGTATATATGATGATAAAAATGTTGTGTGGGGATCAAGTGTTGATAGATATGCTTAAAAATGTTAATAACTATAAGAAATGAGGCTAAAATCTTGATTATTTAGTTGGCTGTATAAAAACAGTATAAAACTAAAACATGAACTGATAAAAATGCATGGTATGATCCATTTACAGTAAGTACAAGATGTTATACACATGTGAGAGTTTGCCATGCAATGGAATCAAAATAATGAGTTAGATATGATCAAAACAAGTTAGGTGGTCTAATCTGAATAAGCAGTTTTATAGGGACTGTTAAGGCATGATAAACTTAAAATGGGCAGTAGCTATAACTAAGTTAAATGTAGCACATAATATGAAGAACATGTCACCCAAAAATGAGCTTCTAATACATTATATAACTCTAGATATGGCAAAAATGGTGAACATGAAGATAAAAATCAGATTTTAAGAATTAATGTTTATTATTATTATATAAGCACTCACATTTTAATGTATAAAATGTAAAAATAAAAACCCACTAACTTATAAAACTTATTTATATAAATTATAAAAGGTTAATTAAATGGGTAAATTATATAAATGGTAATGAAATAATATTTATAAGTAATAAAAACTATAAACTTGATTTTTACGACGTTTTCGGCTATCGCCGTAAAATTAACGTTTTTCGCCAAATAAAACTTAGACGACCAAACCCGTCTAATGTAAAGTTTATAAAAATTCATATACTGATGTATAAGTAACTAATACAAGTAAAAACCGATAAAACCCGAACTATAAGAAATACGGACATTTACGAACTAACTAAACATATTGGACTAACAATTGGACTAAATAAGATAAATACTTGTAAAAAGAACTTATTGGGCTTAACCCATTTGGGCCCAACATGGAAAGTATATATACTGATAATATAGGTATAAAATGGATTAAAACAAGTTAAAGAACTTATACTAGGCTTAATGGACTTAAAATAGGTAAATAGGTAAAACTAGTAAACTAGTAAAAAGTTACCAAAACATAAACACTAAAATGAGTAAACAAGGATATATAAACCCACTTGATCATCATCATATGTACAAAATCATCATATGTATATTGTTATTTTGATAAAAGTCATTGGACAAAGTCTAAGACCGATTATTATTTATATAGGTTTCCGTGACCGAAGCACGCCCGTAGCCGATAATCCGCCTTTCATTAACAACGTGAGTTCATAGCCTCGCACTCTTTTAAATGTTTTATAAAATGATTTGTAAACCCGCGAGGGAGATAACATGCTAGATTTTATAAAAATAGAACACAAGTAGTCCCGATTGTATGCTTAACGATATGGACCCGAATAATGCTATGACCCTATAAACGAGACTAAAAGGATTATTAGTAGTTAGGTTATGTCACTTAAAGTCCCATTAGCATGAATTGTGAACTACCGGGATTTGGTAGACGCTTATGCATTTGATAGTACTATTTGGGGACGATCACCCCAGTTCGCGCCTTGACGGTTGATCCCCGTCGTACCACATTGATTGGTAAGCGAATTTATGTATGAGAAGATTCCATAGCATGATTTTTGTGACGACACACTAACTTAGATGGGCAAATTGTTTGTCGGGTTCGCGGCCCGCTGTTTCACAGTAAGGTAACAATGTCATGCGGCTAATAATAATCCTACAATGTATCCTAAAACCTAAATACAAAACGATAACGACGCTATTAGCGATGAATATATTACCTATCATAGTAATATAGAGACTACGGTCTCATGGACAGTTTAAGATGTATGCTTGATTTATATATTGCCTGACTAGCAATATGAGGACTTACTTCCGATATTATGCTTGTGTTCTGATTTTAAATGATTGTTTTATATAACGGTTTTTACTAAACTCTATGAATTCACTCGACATTCGCTGATATGATTTTTGCATGTTTTTATCTCAGGTGCTTGAAGGTAATCCGGATGGAGATCGACTCTGATGGCCCACATAATATTAAAAATATTCATTCGATCTATGTTTTGTAAACTTAATTACCTGTATAATTTGGGACCTGTTGTACGCTTTAAAACTTTTTATCGAATGAATGTATGTTAAACCTTGAACAACCATTTTTATGTGTTGTCTATGATTGGAGTTATTGTGCTATCCCGTAACACTCTGAAAGACCATTCCGCTGTACCAATACGAAAATTGAGAGTGTTATAGTTTGGTACCAGAGCTCTCGTTATAGAGAACAAAAGATTTTAAAAACCAAGGTTTTGAACAAAACTTTTCAAAATCTTTTGACAATGAACATTTGAGAAAATATTTGAAAAATCCTTTGATTATAACGGTGCCAGAGATCTCCGACGTTACCAACAAGCCCTATTGAGAAGATATATATTTTGATATATATAATTTAATTTATATATATGTATATATCGTGGTTTCATTATGTAATTGTTTAACTAGTATGTTATCCTAATACGAGATATATATATAAATGCAGATTGTCATGGCTGACCATAATATTCCTGTAGAAAACCATGCTATTCCCGAACCTAATGTAGATGATGATCCTTATTTAGACTTAGTAGATTATGATATGGATGATGAGGAGGAACCATTTGAGGATCCCGAGCCCGAGTTAGGACTAGGAGATCAGATTGCCCCTCAGGTTGACTTGGTAGAGAATGAGATTGAAAATGTTGATATTGAGAATGATGATGAGATTGGGTTAGATAATTTAGATGATGAGATTGACGACGAGGATGTCGAGGAGGATGTAGGTATAGATGTTGAGGTCGATGATGATGAGGAAGCTGAGCTTATTTACCCTTATGATGTTCCAGAGGGCGAGCCTTTGCCCCCACCAGTTTATTTGTCTGATTCTGAGGTTAAGTTACCTAGGGATGAAATGTCTGAATCGTCTGAATCTGATTCTGAATCAGAGGAGGATGAGGATGACGATGCACCTGATGGTACTGATGGTATTTCTACTCGTAGACGTGAGATAGGAGAGTCGTCTAGTACTCGAGAGGCTACTCCTATTGATGGTCTTGCACTATGGGCCTTGAGACGTGATCTAGATGCTTCCCGTGTTAAGAGTTGTATGACAGAGGTTGGATTAGGTGTTGTTCAGACTCAGGTTGCTTATTTGGAGTCGAAGACTAAGGTTGGCGAGAAAGAGCGGGAATTGCTTAGTTTGGATTTGAGTGATGTGGAACGTGGTTTGAATGAGGCTTTTAGGAGGTTATCGATGTTGGAAAGTGGTGAGTATGCTGAAATGAAGAAAAAGGTGAATTCTATGGAGATTCAGTTGAGTGTGGCTCGTGCGATGCGTGAGAAAGCTGAAAAGGAGTTGAATATATCCGTGGGTTGGAACAGTAGATTTTATGCCGACATTGTTGAAAGAGGAGTAATCCGTAAGCGCCCAGCTGAAGATGTGTCTAGTGATCGTCCGACGAAGATTCAGAAGACGATGGATGATGGACCATCTGGCGGTTCTCAGTAGACCAGTCTGTATTTAGTAGTGACCTTTGTATCTTTTGTGCTTTTTTAGCTTTGACTGAACCGACTTGTTAGTAGTAGACTTGGCACGAAGTTTGAGTGTATATAGTGCTAGAACTTTGATATGGGATGTACTAAGACAATACTTTTATTTCAAATCGAATGAATTATGTATCTTGTCTTGAATTCCATATTGTGCCTTATTTGTATCTTGATTATGAATTCGATCCATATTATATGAATCCTTTGTTGGATGAATGCTTAATACTTTGAAATTGTGGAATTATAGAACTATGCCGCCCAAGAAGGCTGTGACTGAGGATGATGTACGTAGGATTATTACGGAGCAAGTTACCGCATCTATGACTGAATTTATGGCAAATGCTAGAAATGAAGCTGGCGGTAGTGGAGCTGGCGGTAGTGGAGCTGGCGGTAGTGGAATTGGCGGTACTAATGTGAATGTGAATGCTAATAATGTGAATGCTAATGCTGGAGGAAATGTAGGAGGACTTGGAACGAATGCACCTGAAGTTGGTGGCTGTACTTATGTGACGTTCATGAAGTGTGAACCTCTACCTTTTAATGGAACTGAAGGTGCTGTAGGACTAAGCCAGTGGATTGAGAAGATTAAATCGGTGTTTCGGATTAGTAAGTGTAAGGAGGAAGATAAGGTGACTTTTGCTATGGCTACTCTTAAAGGTCGTGCGTTGACTTGGTGGAACGGGAGAATTGCTTTCATGGGTCTTGATGCTGCTAATGCTACTCCTTGGGCTGAAATTAAGAAGTGGATGACTTTGGAGTTTTGTCCTCGTAGTGTGATCATTAGGTTAGAACAGGAGTTGATTCATCTGAGAATGAAAGGTGTGGACATTGATAGTTACACGAACCGATTCCATGAGTTGGCCTTGCTATCTCCTCGATTGGTTGAACCCGAAGAGATCCGAATTGAGAAATATGTTAAAGGGTTGACCAGGAATATCCGGGGGGACGTGACATCATCTAAACCACTGACCATTGATGATGCTGTTCGAATGGCCTACCAACTCATTGGACAGATAATTCAGGATAGGGAAGATGAAGCCCGTATTGGTGAGAAAAGAAAGGGAGACGGTGAGCGTGTAGATAGAGGTGATAATAGGAAGAATTTCAATCGCCGTCAGAACAAGAGAAAGGGGAATGCAAATGCTCTTACCAACAACACACCGCGCAACGATGATAGATGTCCTAAGTGTGGCAACAAGAGGCATGCTGGCGACTGCTGGAAGTTCCGAAATTGCGGAAAGCTTGGACACAAGGTTGAAAGGTGTAAGAAGGGAACCATTTGCTTCAACTGTAATGAGGAAGGTCATAGGAAATCGGAATGCCCCAAGTTGAAAGCGATTGTACCTGGAAGAAACCCCCAGGGTGGTATCTATCAACTTGGAACAATTAAGGTGAAGAAAGAGGATCTGAATGTCGTTACCGGTACGTTTTTACTCAACAATCATTATGCTGTTGCTTTATTCGATTCGGGTGCTGATAGAAGCTTTGTATCCACTAAATTTAGTGCCCTTATAGATATTGAACCTGTTGAGATAAGTACCAGTTACGAGGTGGAATTGGCTGATGGTAAATTAGTGAAAACTAATAATCTATTAGAAGGATGCTCTCTAAATCTCTTAAACCATTCCTTTCCGATTGATTTGATGTTGATAGAATTAGGTAGGTTTGATATTATTATTGGTATGGATTGGTTGTCGTTGAATAATGCTACTATTTTATGTGGAGAGAAGAAGGTTAAGATTCCTCTTAGGAATAGGACGTTAGTAATTGATGGTAGTCGAGGTGAATCCTATTTGAAAATCGTTTCATGTATTAAAGTCCAAAAGTACATCAGGAACGGTTGTGAGTTATTCTTAGCTCAAGTGACCGGGAATGATTCTAGGGAGAAATGATTGGAAGATGTACCTATTATTTGTGAAATTCCTGAGGTATTTCCTAAAGATTTACCCGGACTTCCACCGATAAGGCAAGTAGAGTTTCGAATCGATTTAATTCCTGGTGCTGCACCGGTGGCACGTGCGCCTTACCGATTAGCCCCTTCTGAATTAAAGGAGTTATCTGAACAACTTAAGGAGTTGTCTGATAAAGGTTTTATTCGACCGAGCTCGTCGCCTTGGGGAGCTCCAGTCTTGTTCTTTAAGAAGAAGGATGGATCTTTTCGTATGTGCATTGATTATAGGGAACTGAATAAGTTGACAATTAAAAATCTATATCCAGGATTGATGATTTGTTTGATCAACTGCAAGGATCTAGTGTGTATTCTAAGATAGATTTGCGGTCAGGATATCACCAACTTCGCGTCCGTGAAGAAGATATTCCTATAACTGCATTTAGAACTCGTTATGGACACTATGAATTTCAAGTAATGCCATTTGGGTTAACTAACGCACCTGCGGTTTTCATGGATTTAATGAATCGAGTGTGCAAGCCCTACTTGGATAAATTTGTAATTGTGTTCATTGACGATATTCTAATCTATTCTAAGAATGAAGATGAGCATAGAGAACATTTGAGGATTGTTTTGAATTTGTTGAAGGATGAAAAGTTGTATGCTAAGTTTTCGAAGTGTGATTTCTGGTTAGATTCTGTGCAATTTCTTGGTCATGTGATTAACAAAGATGGAATTCATGTTGATCCTGCAAAGGTTGAAGCTATTAAGAATTGGTCTGCACCGACAACGCCAACGGAAGTGCGACAGTTCTTAGGATTGGCTGGCTATTATAGGCGATTCATTAAAGAATTTTCTTTGATAGCTAAACCCTTGACCAAGCTTACTCAAAAGAATAAACCTTTCGTTTGGGGAAGTGATGAAGATGGAGCATTTCATACATTGAAGCAAAAATTATGTAGTGCGCCAATCTTATCATTACCCGACGTGAGTGAAGATTTTGTAGTGTATTGTGATGCATCTCTTAGAGGTTATGGAGCTGTTTTGATGCAGCGAGAGAAAGTGATAGCTTATGCTTCTAGGCAATCAAGGAAGAATGAGGAGAATTATATTACTCATGATCTTGAGTTAGGAGCTGTATTCTTTGCTCTTAGGTTGTGGAGACATTATCTGTATGGCACCAAGTGTACGGTATTCACCGATCACAAAAGCCTACAGTATATTCTCGATCAGAATGAATTGAACATGAGGCAACGAAGATGGATAGAGTTGTTAAGTGATTATGATTGTGATATAAAATATCACCCAGGAAAAGCCAATGTTGTTGCCGATGCGTTAAGTAGGAAAGATAGAGAGCCTATCAGGGTGCGTTCTCTAGTCTTGACCGTGCACAATAATTTGCCTGAGCAAATTAGAAATGCGCAAATAGAAGCTTGTAAGAAGGAGAATTTTTTTAATGAAGGGTTTCGAGGAGAAGGAGATCCTTTAGAGGTTAGAGCTGATGGAGTGAAATGCTTAAGAGGTCGTATGTGGATACCTAAGTTTGGAGGCTTAAGAGATTTGATTATGTTAGAATCCCATAAATCTAAGTATTCCATTCATCCGGGATCTGATAAGATGTACCATGATTTGAAGAAGTTGTACTGGTGGCCAAATATGAAAGCTGACATAGCTATGTATGTTCTTCAATGCTTGACTTGTGCTAGAGTTAAAGCTGAACATCAAAAGCCATCATGACTACTTCAACAGCCAAAGATTCCCGAATGGAAGTGGGAGTGAATTACGATGGAATTTATCACCAAGCTTCCTAGAACATCATATGGAAACAACTCGATTTGGGTTATTGTCGACAGACTGACCAAATCAGCACACTTCATTCCGGTTAAAGAGCAGTTCTCACTGGAGACGCTGACTCGAATATACCTCGATAATGTTATATGCAAACATGGAGTGCCTGTATCGATCATTACAGATCGAGATCCTAGATTCGCATCGAATTTTTGGAAATCTCTCCAAAGATCTTTGGGAACGAATCTCGACATGAGCACTGCTTATCACCCCCAGACTGATGGGCAGAGTGAAAGGACGATACAAACACTGGAAGATATGTTGAGAGCTTGTGTGTTAGACTTTGGTAAGAATTGGGATAAACATTTGTCGTTAGCAGAGTTTTCGTATAACAATAGTTACCATTCTAGTATTAAGGCTGCACCGTTTGAAGCTTTGTATGGTAGGAAGTGTAGATCTCCTGTATGTTGGAGTGAAGTTGGGGATACCCAGCTCACGGGACCGGAATTGATCCGGGAGACTACGGAGATGATAGTTCAGATTAAGGATAGGTTGTTGACTGCCCGTAGTAGACAGAAAAGTTACGCGGATGTGCGGCGGAAGCCAATGGAGTTCGAAGTGGGTGACCGAGTAATGTTGAAGGTATAGCCATGGAAAGGCGTTATAAGATTTAGAAAACGAGGGAAATTGAATCCCCGTTATATTGGACCCTTTAAGATTTTATCTAGAGTAGGTCCGGTGGCTTACAAACTAGAGTTACCCCCACAACTTCTAGGTGTTCACAACACATTCCATGTATCTAATCTGAAGAAATGTCTAGCAGTGAGTGACGAGAAAATTCCGTTAGGTAAGGTTCGAATAGATGGGAAGTTGCATTTTATCGAAGAGCCCGTAGAAGTTATGGACCGTGAGGTAAAGCAACTGAAACAAAGTCGGATACCTATTGTCAAGATCCGATGGAATTCAAAGCATGGACCGGAGTATACTTGGGAACGAGAGGATGAAATGTGGAAGAAATATCCGCACCTCTTCGATTTCAATAAGAAACGGACATCCAAATGAAATGGATCACGAGGACGTTGATCCCTTTTAGGAGGAAAAGCTGTGACAATCTAACATTTTCAGGTAGTGAAATATTTTCTCGTATAATATTTTGAAACTTATTTTTGTGTTGGATGACGAACTCACAATTTACGGATTTAAATTTGGGCTTACGTGCATAATTTAGCGTCTTTTACGACTAAACCGGAAACCTTAGGATTACGTATTTACGTTTTTGAACTCCGTTTTTGATGAGACAATTTTTATTGGATTCGTTTTGTGACGTTGATTCATATTTTATAAAAACATTTTTCGTAAAACGACCCGAGGGTACGCAAATCGAGAAAACTAGAATCGAGAAATACCCGTAAACTAGTGAGATGGGACAAAATACATTGTCCCACCCCACTAGCTAAGGTTGGACGGCACACTTGACACCACACCATGAAGGTGGCATCAAGTTAGCTAGCTTACTCCAAGTGTAAGCTTAGCTTACACCTTAAGCTTACTTACACCCCACTATCTCAAAACTAGCTACACTTTTCATTCCACCATTTTCTTACATGCAAATCAACACCAAACTCTCTCAACACCCTCCCCATTGCCGTCCACTATTAAGCAACACACACCCTTTTGATCTCTTCTAGCCATGAAACACATGTTTACTAGCTCTATTAAGGAGTTATCTTGAAGCCTTGATCATATGGTGGCCATATTAACATCATTGGAGGTGATTTGCTTGTGTCCTAGGGCTGATTTTCCAACATATGTTCTTGATATTTGATGGTCTTGGAGTTACTTGTTGTATTCATCAAGTCCTTGTCTTCCAAAAACAAGGAATACACTTGGTTGGTAAAGAAGATCATCCTCTCCATTTTTCTCTTATTATTTTGTAAAAAACAAATGTATTTTCTTTCATTTTGTATATGTATATGATGTATATATGATGATAAAAATGTTGTGTGGGGATCAAGTGTTGATAGATATGCTTAAAAATGTTAATAACTATAAGAAATGAGGCTAAAATCTTGATTATTTAGTTGCCTGTATAAAAACAGTATAAAACTAAAACATGAACTGATAAAATTGTATGGTATGATCCATTTACAGTAAGTACAAGATGTTATACACATGTGAGAGTTGGCCATGCAATGGAATCAAAATAATGAGTGAGATATGATCAAAACAAGTTAGGTGGTCTAATCTGAATAAGCAGTTTTGTAGGGACTGTTAAGGCATGATAAACTTAAAATGGGCAGTAGCTATAACTAAGTTAAATGTAGCACATAATATGAAGAACATGTCACCCAAAAATGAGCTTCTAATTCATTATAGAACTCTAGATATGGCAAAAATGGTGAACATGAAGATAAAAATCAGATTTTAAGAATTAATATTTATTATTATTATATAAGCACTCACATTTTAATGTATAAAATGTAAAAATAAAAACCCACTAACTTATAAAACTTATTTATATAAATATATAAAAGGTTAATTAAATGGGTAAATTATATAAATGGTAATGAAATAATATTTATAAGTAATAAAAACTATAAACTTGATTTTTACGACTTTTCCGGTTATCGCCGTAAAATTAACGTTTTTCGCCAAATAAAACTTAGACGACCAAACCCGTCTAATGTAAAGTTTATAAAAAGTCCTATACTGATGTATAAGTAACTAATACAAGTAAAAATCGATAAAACCCGAACTATAAGAAATACGGACATTTACGAACTAACTAAACATATTGGACTAACAATTGGACTAAATAAGATAAATACTTGTAAAAAGAACTTATTGGGCTTACCCCATTTGGGCCCAACATGGAAAGTATATATACTGATAATATAGGTATAAAATGGATTAAAACAAGTTAAAGAACTTATACTAGGCTTAATGGACTTAAAATAGGTAAATAGGTAAAACTAGTAAACTAGTAAAAAGTTACCAAAACATAAACACTAAAATGAGTAAACAAGGATATATAAACCCACTTGATCATCATCATATGTACAAAATCATCATATGTATATTGTTATTTTGATAAAAGTCATTGGAAAAAGTCTAAGACCGATTATTATTTATATAGGTTTCCGTGACCGAAGCACGCCCGTAGCCGATAATCCGCCTTTCATTAACAACGTGAGTTCATAGCCTCATACTCTTTTAAATGTTTTATAAAATGATTTGTAAACCCGCGAGGGAGATAACATGCTAGATTTTATAAAAATAGAACACAAGTAGTCCCGATTGTATGCTTAACGATATGGACCCAAATAATGCTATGACCCTATAAACGAGACTAAAAGGATTATTAGTAGTTAGGTTATGTCACTTAAAGTCCCATTAGCATGAATTGTGAACTACCGGGATTTGGTAGACGCTTCTGCATTTGATAGTACTATTTGGGGACGATCACCCCAGTTCGCGCCTTGACGGTTGATCCCCGTCGTACCACATTGATTGGTAAGCGAATTTATGTATGAGAAGATTCCATAGCGTGATTTTTGTGACGACATGCTAACTTAGATGGGCAAATTGTTTGTCGGGTTCACGGCCCGCTGTTTCACAGTAAGGTAACAATGTCATGTGGCTAATAATAATCCTACAATGTATCCTAAAACCTAAATACAAAACGATAACGACGCTATTAACGATGAATATATTACCTATCATGGTAAAATAGAGACTACGGTCTCATGGACGGTTTAAGATGTATGCTTGATTTATATATTGCCTGACTAGCAATATGAGGACTTACTTCCGATATTATGCTTGTGTTCTGATTTTAAATGATTGTTTTATATAACGGTTTTACTAAACTCTATGAATTCACTCGGCATTCGCTGATATGATTTTTGCATGTTTTTATCTCAGGTGCTTGAAGGTAATCCGGATGGAGATCGACTCTGATGGCCCACATAATATTAAAAATGTTCATTCGATCTATGTTTTGTAAACTTAATGACCTGTATAATTTGGGACCTGTTGTACGCTTTAAAACTTTTTATCGAATGAATGTATGTTAAACCTTGAACAACCATTTTTATGTGTTGTCTATGATTGGAGTTATCGTGTATCCCGTAACACTCTGAAAGACCCTTCCGCTGTACCAATACCAAAATTGAGAGTGTTACAATATTCAAGGCAATAATAAACATTGTATTTAAGCTCATGACACCGACCCCTTAACCAAATAGTCACCCACGCGAAATGCCGGCATGACTAGAATAAAACCATTTCCCCTCTAGGGTATCAGTTGCTAGAATACCACATTCTTATTCCGTAAATTATCCTTCCCAGAGGTTACTCAACGTAATGCCCTGGTCTCAGATAGGGTGGTCAACCCAATAGTACTATCATTAGAATAAGCGGCTATTCCCGACTCGCAACATCAAGTCAGAAGATAGTTAACGGCTCATGAATTTAGGGTCTTTAGCAACAAGGTACTCAATACAATGTAATCAACTTAGGCAACATTCGGGTCCAACAATTACTCATGACTTGTGTTCATTTATTTTCAAATAGCATGTATCCCCCTCGCGGGTAAAAAACATTTAGTAGCTAGCATAAAAGCAAGGCTACAGACTCACCTTAGTATAAGAGATCTTGCGAGATGATCGTCGATGATAATGGATGCCTTTCAAACATGAGAACCGCTACCTATCAAATAAGGCGCGTTCATTAATAATGACTCGAGAAATAAATCATACATAACAACATCAAACTCAAACTCATAATACCACGATGAAATCGAGAGAAAATGATATAAATAACTTCATTACACTCTACTACACATTTACTTTGCCATTTTCCACTTTTAAAAAAGTCCGCCGGCACATACTACATGTACTAGCTTATTTACCCCTTTTAGACTTATCAAACGTTTATGAAACGAATCGATAACCTAACTTACTATATATAGAAAGTCCTCCTACAAGTTTATCAAATGAAATTACTTTTAAATTCCTTTACCCGACTCATCTTCAAACTACAAAATCCGGACAAATTTACGTTAATTTTTCATACAACCGTTTTAACTTCTTTAAACAACTCCGTTTACAATACCGACACTCGGGTTTTAAAGTAAACTCACCATATAAAGTTAACACTTCATTATCAGTAGGTTACACATTTCAAAACTTCAATTTATAGTCCCCGAGATTCGATCCAAATATCGACAACAACTATATGTAGTGCCGATACTCGTCTCCCGGTACACGAATAATCAAAACATCATAACTTCGCGCTCGTTTGGAGCTAGAAGCTCTACTTTATATAAAATCGAAGCTAATCAAATTATCTACATCCCTAGGCTATAAGTTAAGACATTAACAAAACATAAAAATCCCGAATTTAAAGTTTACTTACTGTTATAAAATGACCATCAAAAACATGTACAAAATCATATTTTTGATCAAAACCAACCATAGAAATGTTCATCCCAATACCCTAACATCATCATATATCAACCATAACATTCAAATCATTATAAAAATCAAAACCTTTGAATCAAAATGAAGCTTTTAACAAAATTCTTGCAAGAATCACCATTGATCATGCTAAAAACATCATGCATGATCATGGCTTTCACCTACCAACATGAAAAAAATAAAAACCCTTGCATTTATGAATTTCTAACACCAAAATGATCCTTGTTCAATTCTAAGATAGGGATTTTGATTAGTTTTACTCAAATTATTGTTAAAATGGAGCAAAAATTGAAAATGTGTGGGTTTGTGGGTTGGGTGGAAATCACGGCTACAAGAAGAAACAAAGAGAAAAAGAATATTTTTGGTGAGTGGAGAAATGAGGGAGTGTGTTAACTTTTAAGTTTATATATAGTGCTTGAGGGACCATTATTGTAATTTTGCAATAGTTGTGGCTAAAAATGAAAATAGTTAGCTAAAAAGCGGGAATAACTATTAGTCAAATTTGAAAATATTTACGGGGCTCGGGTTTCATAAAGATACTTTTAAAAATTTAAAACGTACCTCAAATATAATAATATCGACTCCCGACTCGACTTAACACGTCATTTAAAATAAAACATCAAAAATGACAAAGATCGAACAACCGACAATAAGACGTAAAATCTTTGGCATCCATCGACATCACGCTTTCTAATACTCCTTATAATTATTAAATATTAAATATAAACCTTCCAACATCGGTTTAAACTTAAACGTCCAAAAATAAATATCATTCAAACTCATCTGAAAATTTCAAAACTAATCGTAAAATAAGATTAAGCAATGACCTCGGTTTTGGGTTGTCACATCCCCCCCTCCTTCTTAAAAGAAGCGACGTCTGTGGCGCTTAATCCTTCCTAAACAAATGAGGATACTTATCCTTAAATAAATCCTCACGTTCCCAGGTAAACTCTGGTCCACGTCTAGAGTTCCATCTCACCTTCACAATTGGAATTCTACTATGTTTCAACTTCTTAACTTCCTTATCCATTCTCTACAGGTTCCTCTATAAAATGTAACTTATCATCAAGTTGAATTTCCTCCAATGGAATCACCACATCCCTTTCAGCTAAACATTTCTTTAGATTAGACACATGAAAAGTATTATGAATAGCCTTAAGCTCATCAGGCAACTCTAACTTATAAGCCACTAATTCAATCCTTTGGATAATCTTAAATGGTCCAATATATCTCGGGCTCAACTTTCCTCTCTTTCCAAAACGTATTACTCCCTTCCGTGGAGATACCTTCAGCATAACCATGTCTCCTACTTAAAATTCCAACGGTTTCCTTCGGTTATCAGCATAACTCTTTTGTCTACTTCTGGCAGATAACAAACTCTTCTTAATATGCACAATCTTTTTAGTCGTCTCAAATATCATTTCAGACCAAATCAATTGACTTTCTCCTACTTCACTCCAACACACTGGAGATCTACACTTACGTCCATACAAAGCTTCAAATGGAGCGGCTTTAATACTAGCATGATAACTGTTATTGTACGAAAATTCAACCAATGGCAAATGCTTATCCCAACCATTTCCAAAGTCAATCACACATGCACGAAGCATATCCTCTAACGTTTGAATCATTCTCTCACTTTGTCCATCAGTTTCCGGATGATATGTTGCACTCAAACATAACTCCGTTCCCATCGCTTTCTACAAAGATTTCTAAAATTATGAAGTAAACCTACTATCACGATCAAAAATTATCGACAAAGGCACACCATGTCGACAAACAATCTCCTTCACATACATTGTTGTTAACCTCTCCATACTATCCGTCTTCTTCATTGGCAAAAAGTGAGCAGGCTTAGTCAATCTATCTACAATCACCCATATCATATCACAGCCATTTGTAGTCCTTGGCAAACGTGTCACAAAATCCATAGTAATCTTCTCCCATTTCAACTCAGGAATCTCAGGTTGCACTAACAATCCAGACGGTTTCTTATGTTCAGCTTTCACCTTCGCACAAGTTAAACACTTATTAACATACTTTGCTATATCTGCCTTCATATTCAGCCACCAATAAACTTTCTTAAGATCTTGATACATCTTGTCCGATCCAGGATATATTGAATATTTTGACTTATGAGATTCATTCATCACCAAATCTCGCACTCCTAAAGAATCTTTCTCAGACGGACACAATGGTAACCAAATCCTATTCTCAAAATACCTCAATCCATTTGACTTTACTTCAAACAATGGTTTCAACATTCTACCAAAATTTTTTGCCTTAATATTCTTTTCCTTCAAATAATTAGCTTGGGCTTTCAGTATCGTTTTTGTCAAATCAACACTTTCCATCATTGTCAAAGCTCTAACTCTTATAGACTTATCTCTTTCCTTTCTACTAAATGCATCAACTACCACATTCGCTTTACCAGGATGGTAACGAATCTCGCAGTCATAATCACTCAGCAACTCAACCCATCTCCTTTGCCTCATATTCAATTCTTTTTGGTCCAAAATATATTGCTGACTCTTATGATCAGTGAAAACCACACACTTGGTTCCATACAAGTAGTGTCTCCACAGCTTCAAAGCAAAAATCACAGCCCCAAGTTCTAAATCATGCGTAATGTAATTCTCTTCATGCTTCCTCAATTGTCTCGATGCATATGCTATTACTTTCTCCCTTTGCATCAACACAACCCCAAATCCTTTATGAGACGCGTCACAATACACTACAAAATCCTCAGATCCTTCTGGCAAAGACAATATCGGCGCAGAACACAACTTATCCTTCAACGTACTAAATACAGATTCCTCTTCAATCCCCATTCAAACACTCGATTCGTTTGCGTAAGCTTAGTCAACGGCTTAGCAATTAGCGAAAACTTCTCGATAAACCTTCTATAATACCCAGCTAAACCAAGAAATTGGCGAACTTCAGTCGGCGTCGTTGGCACTGACCAATCCTTGATTGCCTCAATCTTAGCAGGATCCACACGAACACCTTCACTATCAATCACGTGCCCCAGAAATTGCACTGATTTCAACCAAAATCCACACTTAGAGAATTTCGCATACAACTTCTCTTTCTTCAACAATTCCAAAATTGTTCTCAAATGCTTCTCATGTTTTCTTCACTCTTGGAATAAATGAGAATATCATCAATGAATATGATAACAAACTCATCCAAATACGGCTTGCATACACAATTCATCAGATCCATGAATACAGCAGGCGCATTCGTTAACCCAAAAGGCATCACTTGAAATTCAAAATGTCCATATCGAGTACAGAAAGCTGTTATAGGAATATCTTCTTCCCTAACTCTCAGTTGATGATACCCAGACCTCAAATCGATCTTCGAGTATACACTAGACCCTTGCAACTAATCAAACAAATCATCAATCCTCGGCAATGGATACCGATTCTTGACAGTCAATTTGTTAAGCTCTCGATAATCAATACACATTCTAAAAGAACCATCTTTCTTCCTAACAAACAAAATAGGAGCACCCCATGGCGACGAACTCGATCTAATAAATCCCTTATCCACTAAACAATACGGTGCATGAGCAACAGACGCATCTCCCGGTACTAAATCAATACGAAACTCCACTTCACGATGTAGTGGTAATCCTGGCAAATCTTCAGGGAAAACCTCAGGATACTCTTTAATCACAGGCACATCCTCCAATTTCCTTTCATTCATACCATTATTACTTAACTGTGCAAGAAACGCATCACAACCTGCTTCTATATACCTCATCATCTTCAAACAAGAAACAACTCTCAAATGAGAAGTACATTCATCACCTTTCACAGTCAATACCCTATTCCTTAGCGGTATCTAAACTAATTTTTCTCCACAAACAATTACTGCACCATTACCAACTAACAAGTCCATTCCAACAATCATGTCAAAAGATCCTAATTCTATAGGCATCAAATTAATGCTAAACACATAATTACCTAACTTCAAGGAACAACCTTTTAGTATAGAACTAGTGCTTACAACCTTACCATCAGCTAACTCCATCTTATAACTAGTTTTCAATCTCACTGGTTCTCTATCAAATAGTTTACTGAATCTAACATCTACGAAACTTCTATCGGATCCAGAATCAAATAACACACTAGCATAACAAGCATCAAGTAAGAATGTACCAGTCACTACATTCGGCCCTTGAGGTTTGTCAGCATCTCCCACGACATAGGCTGGAGCAGCAATCCCAGCAGCAACAGCAGCAACATTGCCTCACTGTCGTATGCCAACCCTCGGACAGTTCCCTTGCTTATGTCCACGGCCTCCACATCCAGAACAGTTAACTACCTTGACAGCATTGGCTCATGTGGCCACACCCTTGTTTCTACAATCTGTCATCTTATGTCAGGCCTTCCCATACTTGTTGCAAGCAGGTGGACAATTCCCAACATGATACAGACTACACCGACCACACTTCGGATTCACCTTGTTACCTTGATTTCCTGTGGCAGCACGAACACCATCATTCCTTCCCAAATTATATTGTTGATTCCTATTTGGTCCTTGGTTATTGTTATTCCACGATTCTGCCCTTGGTTTGAGTGTGTAGCTTCCCACTTTCTCTTATTCCCTTCAGTAATACTATCCTTTCGATCATGCAGCTTTACATCCATTAAAGCATGAGCCATTTGAACAGCTTCATCAAATGACTTGGGTTTCGACAAAGTAGTCTCTCACTTGATATTACTAGATAAACCTCTAATATACTGCTTCATCTTCTTACGGTCATCAACAAAAGCATCAGGACACAACAAACATAAATCACAAAATCTCCTTGTATAAGCTACAATATCATTGTTTCTTAGCACCAAATGCCTCAATTCATCCTCCAACTGACCTAACTCTTCCTCAGGACAAAACTTAGCAGTTAACAGTCCCTTGGTCATAGTTCATGTTCTAGCATTAGCTTCAACCAATCCTACAATAGCTACCTGACTATTCCACTAACTTAATGCATCATCTTGAAAAGTAGCTGCAGCAATTTCACCTTACTAGCTTCTGAACATCCACTGATTTCAAAAGTACTTTCAATCTTCTCAATCCACCTCCTTAATTCCAAAGCACCACCAGTTCCACGAAATTGGGTAGGCCCACATTTCACGAAACTAGCATAAGAACATTCCTTCTGAACCTGCTGAACAGGAGCATTACCTCCAACTTGTCCCGCAGCATTTCCTCCCGCTTGTTCATCAGCATTACCTGCAACTGGATTTGCAGCATTCCCTCTAACCTGACCAGCAGCATTCCTATTCTCAGCCTCTTGGTTCCTCGCAGCACGTTCAGCTTCTAAAGCTCTAGCAATAGCTTGCTCAATCATGGTATTAACAGTAGCAGTTGTCAACTTAGGCGGCATGTTTTAGGAAACTAACCAAACAACAATTTAGTAAAGTCAGAAAAATGCCTCCCAACTCCTTCCTGTGAAACCATAAAAGAAAAAGAACAAGTAAGTATTCATATCAAGATAAGAAGTAGGATTTCTCTATCAAGATGTAACATGGATACTACATGCACCAACAACACAATTCACAATAAATCATTAACCAATTCACAAAAGAACTAATAAGATAAATCATAAGTCATGAAGGTAATTTGGATTGCGTTGGAAAATTTCCACAAAATTGTGACAAGTAATTTCACTACAACCTTTTATCACGGTAAACTTAAAAGTCATTAAGTTTCATCATAAACTATAGCACGAGTCTACATAAGTTCTATTACAGCAAGGCTAATAAAAACAACATAAAAGAACTAAACATCAGATCCCCGCAACTTCTTGTACATCGGCTCATCATCACTGCTGCTATCATCATCCTCAGAATCTTCTTCCACTTTTTCCTTCCTCTTTCGACTACCTCCTTCACTCGGCTTCACCAACACTTGAGCTTCAACCTGACTCGGCACGTCACGAATCACTACACCTCCACTAGGAAAAGATCTCATAGGCAGACCTCATGCATCCAACCTTGCATTCCTTTCTTGCTCCTCACGGAACCTTTCAACCTGCCTACTCAAATTCAATACCATATATCTTAATCTAACAACTTCATCCATATCTCTTGCCCTAACAAACTCTGATCTCCTCACACTATTAACAAACCTGTCAAACGTTTTCTCATTCTGCTCAAACCTCCTAATCACACGGGTTTCAACCAAATATCTTTCAAATAAAGACCTATCAAACTTCTTAAGAAACTAGAAAATATCATCATAAGACCTAGGACCTAGACAATTAACCTTAGTTATGTCATCATGAATAGATCGAGCACTAGCAGCACTACTCGACTCAACATGAACATCACCCCTAGCAAATGCAATCCCAGGTGAACTGCTAACATAGGCATCACACGTAGGCGTCGAAGAATGAACAGCAGGTCGCTGACAATCTGGAACAGTCTGTGGCACAACATTAACCCTTGGAACATAACTACCTTGTATTAATTCAGGCTATGTCTGACCAACTGCAGTAGGTGAAATCCCATCATCTAAATACTCAAAAAGGCTACTCATCGTCACTAGAACCAAAGTTATCTACTTCCTCACCATCCAATACATTAGTCATATCAATCCATCCATCCTCACGAGGTAAATCAGCCATTTTCTACAATTATAAGGGTTCAAGGATACTTAAGGTCATTGTTAATAAAATAAAAATTAGTATGCAATGCTTATGTAAATGTTATACATAATCCATGCTATGCAACACAATGCAAATGATATTTATGAAATGCTCGCAAAAAAATATGATACTGACAAGCACTCAGCGTACTTTCAGTAATTCCAATACAATATCGTAGTATTTACTTAATAAATACTCGAGAAATCATTTCAGTTATGAGGGATACATCTATAATATAAAACAAAACTAAAAGTGATCTTACTGGAGCCTTGCAGAGGAGTTGTGTGCTTTTGAAGAATAAATACTTTCGACACCAAAGTTATAGTTTAGGACAATTTTCAAAATCGACCCAGTTCTCTATAACTTGTAGCTCTGATACCAATCTCTAAAACCCCTAATTTACATTACGCAGCGAAAATACACAATTGGGTGCTAGACACAAGCATCATCACACAAGGTATATTGAACGACTCAAAAGTGAGACGTTTACAAATAAAACATAAATAAAATTTTCATAATAGGTCTAAAACATAATTTCATCCCATAATTGTACTAAAACGACACCAGAGTAAGTCCCCATGGATCTCGACCAACAACCAACAAGTTTAGTACAGTACATCAACATAAAATAAATTGTTCAACAGTAAAGGATAGAAATAGTTTTTAGACCAACATTCTTCCAAAAGCCAAGCCACAACCTCCACAGCAAAGCTCCATGCTCCATCACTTCCTATTACCTGAAATACATGCTAAAACGAGTCAACAATAATGTTGATCGAGTCAATAGGTTTATCAAATCACATTTGAACACAAGAAGAAAATCAATCATAATCATTTATAGAATTGTCGTACACACAATCTATATTCAAGGCAATAATAAACATTGTATTTAAGCTCATGACACCGACCCATTAACCAAATAGTCACCCACGCCAAATGCCGGCATGACTAGAATAAAACCATTTCCCCTCTAGGGTATCAGTTGCTAGAATACCACATTCTTATTCCCGTAAATTATCCTTCCCAGAGGTTACTCAACGTAATGCCCTGGTCTCAGATAGGGTGGTCAACCCAATAGTACTATCATTAGAATAAGCGGCTATTCCCGACTCACAACATCAAGTCAGAAGATAGTTAACGGCTCATGAATTTAGGGTCTTTAGCAACAAGGTACTCAATACAATGTAATCAACTTAGGCAACATTAGGGTCCAACAATTACTCATGACTTGTGTTCATTTATTTTCAAATAGCATGTATCCCCCTCGCGGGTATAAAACATTTAGTAGCTAGCATAAAAAGCGAGGCTACAGACTCACCTTAGTATAAGAGATCTAGCGAGATGATCGTCGATGATAATGGATGCCTTTCAAACACGAGAACCGCTACCTATCAAATAAGGCGCGTTCATTAATAATGACTCGAGAAATAAATCATACATAACAACATCAAACTCAAACTCATAAAATCATGATGAACTCGAGAGAAAATGATATAAATAACTTCATTACACTCTACTACACATTTACTTTGCCATTTTACACTTTTAACAAAGTTCGCCGGCACATACTACATTTACTAGCTTATTTACCCCTTTTAGACTTATCAAACGTTTATGAAACGACTCGATTACCTAACTTACTATATATAGAAAATCCTCCTACAAGTTTATCAAATGAAATTACTTTTAAAGTCCTTTACCTGACTCATCTTCAAACTACAAAATCCGGACAGATTTACGTTAATTTTTCATACAACCGTTTTAACTTCTTTAAACAACTCCGTTTACAAAACCGACACTCGGGTTTTAAAGTAATCTCACCATCTAAGGTTAACACTTCATTATCAGTAGGTTACACATTTCAAAACTTCAATTTATAGTCCCCGAGATTCGATCCAAATATCGACAACAACTATATGTAGTGCCGATACTCGTCTCCCGGTACACGAATACAAAACATCATAACTTCGCGCTCGTTGGAGCTAGAAGCTCTACTTTATATCAAATCGAAGCTAATCAAATTATCTACAACTCTATGCTATAAGTTAAGTCATTATCAAAACATAAAAATCCCGAATTTACAGTTTACTAACTGTTATAAAATGACCATCAAAAACTTGTACAAAATCACATTTTTGATCAAAACCAACCATAGAAATGTTCATACCAATACCCTAACATCATCATATATCGACCATAACATTAAAATAATTATAAAAATCAAAAACTTTTAATCAAAATGAAGTTTTTAACAAAATTCTTGCAAGAGCACCATTGATCATGCTAAAAACACCATGCATGATCATGGCTTTTACCTACCAACATGAAAAAAATAAAAACCCTTTCATGTATGATTTTATTACACCAAAATGATCCTTGTTCAATTCTAAGATAGGGACTTTGATTAGTTTTACTCAAATCATTGTTAAAATGGAGCAAAAATTGAAAATGTGTTGGTTTGTGGGTTGGGTGGAAGTCACGGCTACAAGAAGAAACAAAGAGAGAGAAAGAAAATTTTTGGTGAGTGGAGAAATGAGGGTGTGTGTTAATTTTTAGTTTATATATAGTGCTTGAGGGACCATTGTTGTAATTTTGCAATATTTGTGGCTAAAAATGAGAATAGTTAGCTAAAAAGCGGGAAATAACTATTAGTCAACTTTGAAAATATTTAAGGGGCTCGGGTTTCATAAAGATACTTTTAAAAATTTAAAACGTACCTCAAATATAATAATATCGATTCCCGACTCGACTTAACACGTCATTTAAAATAAAACATCAAAAATGACAAAAATCGAACAACCGACAATAAGACGTAAAATATTTGGCATCCATCGACATCACGCTTGCTAATACTCCTTATAATTATTAAATTTTAAATATAAACCTTCTAACATCGGTTTAAACTTAAACCTCCAAAAATAAATATCATTCATACTCGTCTAAAAATTTCAAAAATAATCGTAAAATAAGATTAAGCAATGACATCGGTTTTGGGTTGTCACAATAATTTCAAGAACGTCTTCCGAAGATTTGAAGAATAAAGTAAATGCCAAATATCGGTCCGAGAAAGGTCTCAAATCGTGGAACGAGTTATGCCAAGATATGAACTTAAGGAGATACACGAGAATCCGTTTTAAAAGATTTTGTCCTTTAGCTAACTATCGATTAAATCGTGCTACTTTATTTTCGGACTAATAAATACTCAAATAAGTCAATATGAATCACTTGTGATCCATGACAAATAGTTAAAAAAATTCTAGATACCTTTTCAATTACTAGGATTGCGGGGAGAAAAAGTATTACACAATTTGGACGTACGAGTAGTGTTAGCATTGTGACTTGTACCAACAATGATCTCGTTTTTACACTTAGCATGGAATGTATCACAATCAAGGATGATGAACTTTACTCTATGAGACATTCACTTGTTTCTATTCATTGACCCTAAAAGTCACATTCGTGATGAAAATTATACATTATGTCTTTACACATCTTCATAATAGTGTAGCAAATTTTACTTTCCAAATAAAGGTTAATAAAATTGAATTTTGGAGATGCTTAGATACTTTATTCTAGCATTGCGTGAGGGCACGACAATGGTTTAGTATGGGGAGTGATGAGATGGCATTTATACATGATCTCATCGTTCTTTTCGGGCTTTAAATGCATAAAATGTCAATTAAATACCATATATATACTTGTGTTTGTTTACTTGTGTATTTTAGGTATATATATCATGAAAAAGAGAAAACATCACAAGAAACAAGGAAAAACGAACACGAGAAACGAAGTTGCACAATGAACCGGGCCCTAGTTCATGATTTCTCAAAGAATATACCTTGAAGACTTGAAGATGTACAAGAATGATCCCCTCGTTTATGAAGAAATGACACTTAATACCCTTATATATTCATAATTACAAGTTTGGTCCCTTAAGTTTGTCAAAATTTACAAAGTGGTCCCTCAACTTTGAAGATTTGGCAAGTTTAGTCCCTCAAGAATTCAAATTTTTCAACAATGGTCCTTCATAATGTCAAACATCCAATGATGACCTTCAAAGATGAAGAATGTCCAAGATCAGTCCTTGAAATATTCAAAATTGGCAAAACAAACCCTTGAAACCCTTATACCAAAGTTTTGGGGGCAAAAGTGGAAAGGTGGAAAGTTATTTAACAAAGGGATGCGTTTATTTGGGCTGAAAAACTTATTAAACACATTTCACCAAAATACAAGGGCCAAAGCTGTGCACTCAACCATTCAAAAACATAAACACGTGCCAAACAACTTATTCATAAGTTTTTTGGATCAAAGGGGACCACTGTTCACACGTATGAACCCAGAAACAACTTTTTACAGCCAAAGGGTTTTTCCAAATTACTTTTACCCAAAGTTAACTAACCTTAGCACGATCAGATCCCACACTTGAAACCCTTCACCACTCCACTCAAGGACCCCACCCCATTAAGCCGTCCACCAATCATGTTTCAACTTCATCTCCAAGGAATGACACGTGGCCAAATCAACAACCCACACTCCTTGCTTGGTCACAAAGCTAAAATGGACGTATACATTTGGACAACTCAACAACTCAATGAACTTAAGGGAAATTAAGAGATTTCTTAGCTAGGGTTTTGATGTATTTCATCTTCTAGAATCATCACTTGTACTCTATAAAAGGACCCACAACCTGTGGTGAGGTCTTTGTTCCAGTTTTACTCTTTAAGCATTGTAATCCCTTTTTAAAATTTATAAATGTTTGGTATTTTTAAAAAATTGTAATTCCTTTTTTATGTTTTTAAAAGTAAGTATTGTTTAAGAGTGATTCTGAGTTCCATTTGTTGTTACAAATGTGTTTTGATCTTTTGGTTGACGCACGTTTTGTTTTGATAAGGTTTTCAAGTTTGAAAACGCTTAAAAACTTTGAATCTGTTTGACTGTTTTACTTGTACTAACCCCTATCCATAAGCCCTAAGCTCTTACAAGCTTGTTGACACCAAGCTTGTGAAGGGACTTGAGCCTTTGAATAGGTTGTTTGATGCCTTGTGTTGAAGATACATACATATCCAGGTCTTGGTTCTACTTTGAACCATCAGCAAGACCTCTTTCTTGTTTCAAGGACCTTGGTCACTCTCTAGCTGTCGAGAGTGGTCCAAGGAGCATAGCTGATCTCCCTAGGAAGTTGTGGGGGATAAGTATTGGCTCTATTTCAATTTCCTCTAAAAAATTTATGTTTATGTCTGTTATGATGATTGCTATGTGATTTGGTGTTCTTGTGTTTGTGGCTGCAAGTTTTTGGTTTACTTTTGTTAGTTGTCACCTAGCTAAGCTATTTGAGTCATAAAATCAGTAGGTTGTGTGTAGAAATAAAAAGTTTTTTGAAAAGGGGCTAAAACAAGGTTGTTTTGTTTTTGGGATCAAAAGGCCTTGTGGCCTTGTGCCCTTGGTTCTTTGGGTTTGGATAGTCTAAACAAGTCATTTGTCACCTGTTTTAAGCATTGGTTATGTTTCAAAAGGTTTGGAAAAGGATTTCAAAGTTTTGGAAAAATCTGATATTAAGGGGTTGAAATTGGTCAAACACATCAGATCTAATAAAATCTTTGTTTGTTGGATCTAGGGTCTGAATTTTGGTTTGAGAAAAGCTTAGGTGATAAGCTATCTGTGCAATATCTGTTTGTTGATTTTGGTGGCTTATTGTGGTTGCTAGATCTTATCAAAGTTGGCTGAAGTGGTCATTTGCATCAGCAAAGTGACCACCTCGTTTGTGCCTTGCATTTGCTTTTCTAGTGTATGCCCTGCTATTTGGTTGCTTAAACCTTGTTATGTTGCTGGTTGTGAGTGCTTCTTGCTATTTGGTTTGCTTATTTGCTGGTTTATAAGCCAACTGGCTTATTGGCTTGAATTTGCCAAAAATGAAAGTCATTTGGCTAACTGGCCACTTGATTCACAAGGGCTTAGCCTTGAGTTCTTCACAAAAGTTGCTTATAACAAGCTTACAAACAATCCTTGGTAATTTGGTAAAATTTGGTGGACTTTGACTTTTGGTCAAATTAGCACAATTTGGCTTATTTTTCAGAACAGATTATTGGTACATGCAACAACTTGGTTTTTGTGATTAGTGTCATTTTTCTTAGCTTATTAAATAGTTGAGAAGTTACAGCTCTTGTGGTTAAGCTTTTTCTAGAAAACTAACTTATTTGGCTTTTTCAGCCAGCTTATTTGCTTCTATAGCTTATAATACTTGACTTTTTGTGATTTTTCTTTTTGATTATTCTTAGTTAAGCTATTTGTGAGCTTTTGCAAAAAGAATCAGCTTTTGAAACCCTCTGGAACTCAAACCCGACTATTTTGTCTTTTATTGAAAAAGTTCTTTTCAAAGTTCTGGCTTATTACTTGAGCTTTTTCAAAATTTCTTTTTGCAAATCTGTGTAAAATCTCAATAAGATGTTGTGTGTTCAAGCAGAGCTTATGGCATTGGCTTATAGCTTATTGGTCTTTTTAGCCCATTAAGAATAAGTTGTTGACTTATTAAGTTCTGATAAGCATATTTTCAGCTTTTGGGCCTTTAGACTTTTGTGCTTAAAATTGAATTTTGAGTCAGACTGGTGATTTTCAGCTTATTTGGTTGAGTTTGATTTTATTGGGCTAAAAAGCCCATTAAGGTGCACTGTTTTTATTTTTAACCCATTTGGTGGCTCGATAGGGGTATTTTAGTAATTTCACTTTTATTTTCTGTTTATTTTGGTTAAAATAAACTAGTTTGCAAGTTTTTAGAAATTTTTATAATTTTGGATTTTTAATACTATTTTATTATTATTTTATTATTAAAAATTGTTTTTAGGGTAAAAATAGTATTTTTGAAAATTTTCCATTTTTCTTAGGTTAAATACATTAAGTTAGGATTTTAAAACAATTAGATTATTTTTCTCATCATTTTATTAATTTTTAGAATTATTTTAAAAGTTTTTAATCATTTAAAAATAGTTTTCATTAGTTTTAAATTTCAAAAAAATAATTTTTAGTTTTATTAAGTCATTTTAGAGTTTTACAAATTGAAAAATCCTAATTTGGGCTTTTTATTAATTATTTTGATTTTTAGGGCTTTAATTAGCATTTAAAAATTAATATTTAATTAGTTAAAAGGTTTGAAAAAGTTTGGATCATTTGTAAACACTTATATCATTCTTAGTTATTTCTGGTAACTTTTTGAGAATTTTTAGAATTAATTTTTATTTTATCACTTTTTACGGGTTTTTCGTTTTATCGTCGTAGTGCATTTTTAACATATTTGTCATTCTAATTTCTCATCTTTTCTTTCTCTCAATATTAATCTCAAATATTCAGCAAGTTATTCACACACAGTCAACCTCCTTGGGAAACGAATTTATTTGGGTCATTAACACTTGATTTTCCTAAATTATTTGTTTAATACTTACCGCTTTTACGCCTTTTTCCTAAAAGGTCGTATTTTACAACAATCAACCACCAATCCCATTTTCGAGGAGTTACCTAATAAACACTCCTCCATTGAGAATGTCGATAACAACATTCTTGGGGATTTACCTAATCAACAATCCCCAACTAAGAATGATGGTTTTGTGTTGGATCGTGGTATTTTCGAGAGAGTTTCAAAGATCATTAAGGACGGTTTTGAAAAACCTTGGTTTGACGAACCTATTTATGATGAAGAAATCGATGTATCAACGATATTTCAGATGATGACCTTTATGTTGACCCGGAGGGGTATGTTTTCTTCATTGATTCGCATTTTGAAAATATATATAATCCACCTCCCACCGATGACTTAAACCTCAAAATCTTTAGAGTGACTAGCATCGAATTTGTGACGCCTAATTCGAGTAGTGTGCCCATTAAGTTAGAGACACCTAAGCTTTTTAGTGTGTCAACCAATGTTTTAGAGACACCAAATATTTTCGACTTTATAAATAGCAAAACAGGTTTTCATAAAGAGGAAAATGTGAAAGATTTTTTAATGTTAAACCAAATTGATGAGCCTCTTTTCACCACGTCATCACCGTTAAATTTGACTACTACCACCTCGTCTACTCCTTTTGACGATGGTGTGCGTGGATCTAGTGGGGGGGAGGCCCCATTTGAGCCCACCTACTTTTTCACCGAGGGCGAGATATTTGATCCCGGAATCGCATTTAAAGGGAGGTTCTTGGTCTTCCACCGATGCAATAAATAGAAAATCTTTCTATGTTATTGGTGTGAGTTTATCTCATGTAACTCAATATTGTGCCCCATCCTTTGTCCCACCCTTCTACTTCTTATCTATTTTCTTTGCTCCCATTGGGATTGTGATGAAGTAACGTTATCTCGTTTGTTATCCGACAAGAAAGACGTTATCTTCGACCTCGGTATATGCACCATCTAAGGACTTGGTCCTTAAATACCGTGTTTACGGATTTTTTGGTTTCTACCCTTTTACCTTTTGACCTTACCATGATTGTGCCTAAATGATCATATTTATGGGGATTAGAGTCGAGCTCTTGACTCGGTTATCAAAAACGAGGTACCTCGTTGGGGATTCTCATGCTTATCCTTGTACATATTATCGTTCTCTAATCCTAGTTAATGTGAGGAGACTTGTGCTTTTCCGACCCTTTTTTCGTGGTTGTTTGTGAATGTGATTATCTAGGAATCATCGTCATCATTGAAGCCTCTCGTTTTCATTTTATTCACGCATCACTCGAGCTTCGATCGTTTTCTTTAAAGAGTCTGATATCCGATGATATCCTTTTACTACTAACGTTTATCTTTTATCACACTTATAAACGGCTTAAGGTCATTCGTTGTAACCTTTCCATGCTATATATTAAGCATTCGACTGTTCGTCTCTAGTATGGGGGTGTTTCACCCTTAGACTGTAAACATTGAGTTCAATGTTTAGTTTTAGTATGGGGTAAATAGATACTTGCTTTGCTAAGTCTTCACGCTATCAATTTTTCATCGTTTTGTTCTAAAGATAAGGCAAAAATAGACAAAAAAAAATTTAAAAAAATTGTATTTTTTTCATAAGTGTTTTGACACGCATGTAAGTTTTCCGATGGTGAGACTAAGAGTAATTTTTTACTCGACCGTGCGTGTTGAGCCCTTAGCTTCGTTCCTTAAATATATCTGTCTAAGTATCATTAAATTGAGGACGAGAAATGATAGATTCAATTATAAGTTACTATGCTCAACGTAGATTAATCGTATTCTTTCAAAAATTCATGTGATTTAATTGTTTGCTTTTTGTCCCAACGCTAGAATATAAATAAATTGTTAATAAATATTGACATAGCGGTTTGATCATTATTTTTTGTTTTTAACTAATTCTAGTAAATTCTATGTAATTAAATCGTGAAGACATTTAAGGATTCGCCAGCGTTGCGGATTTGATGTATTGGCAAACCGAATAATCGAGAGCTTTCAAATAATATATTTTTAAGTCATTCACCTAAAAAAAGCAAAAATTTTGAAGCTCAAAAGGCCAAAAAATCTATGTGAAATATAAGTGAATGACATAAAAACTCTAAAGCTTTAAAGATCCAAAATTACCTTTCGAGGTGAGGATATACGTCTTTGGCCATAATAAACACTTCATGGCGAAGTTAAATAAAAGGCAAGGCACGGTCGAAGCCCTAAAAATCTGAGGTAAACCAAAGATAATAAAGCTCATCCGGTAGCGGGCATATAAAAGTCTTGGTAATAAGTCAAATGTTCAAATCCGTTATAAAACCGTGATCAAAACTTTCTTATCGACTTATTTTTTGACATCATTATCTATTAGGAAAGGTTAATAATTAATGATCTTGGTTACACCGTTACAACTCTATTTTTGGACCTTAATCTCAATTCATATAAGTCAAAAATGCATCCGAGTGATCATTATAAAAAAAATATAATATATGAGATACCCATTAGGAATAAGGGAGTCTAAATACGTGATTAAGGCATATGAGTAGTGTTAGCATTACTAACTTTTAAAACACAATGATCTTGTTTCACGCTTAGCATGGAGTTGAGTGAAAATCTAGGACGAAGAAATTATTTCTTTGAAGCATTAACGTGTTCTTGTTCTATGATCCTAAAAGCCACTTTTACGTGATGAAAACGATACATTATGTCTTACACATATTTTGCTTAGTTAATTTTTAATAAAAGTTTAATAAATGTAAAATGGAGTTGCTACGATACTTAATTCTAGCATTATGTGAGGACATGACAATAGTTTAGTATGGGGTAATTGATGAGACTCTAATTATACATGTTTCATACCCCAATAGGGACTTAAAGTACGGAAAAAATATCATCAAATGCATGTCAAATACCCTTGTTTTCTCTATTTGTGAGTTTATAGGCACGGATGTCGTGAATTAACTTGGAAATCATAAATCAAGCAAAAACAAACACGGGAAACGAATTTGTACAAAAGAACCAAAGCTAAATGTGGATTTACCGTTTTACCCTCGAATATTGAAAAGTTATAAGAATGGTCCCTCAAGTTTCAAAGATGTACACTTTATACCCCTCATATATCAAAAGGTACAAAGGGGTCCCTAAAGTTTAAAGATTGTACAAGTTCAACCCTTCAAGAATCAAGAAATTACATTTTAAGTCCTTGAATTGGATTTTATAAGTTTAGGGACTAAAACTGTAATTTAACAAAGTTGTAATGAATGTTAACTAGCCTAGATGAGAGGGGCTTTAGAGTCATTATATAAAAGATATGCAGAGGGACTGAATTTGCAAATGTGCCTAAGTTCAGCAAACACACCCATATATCAAGTCTAGGGGGCATTTTGTCATTCTTAAAAGATTTTTATCAAAGGAAATTGGCAACTCGATTTACATAAACCACCAGGACCAAGGATGACATTAACTTAACTTTGAATCCTAAACACGTGCTAAGCACATGTTTTATACCCAATATGGATTAAAACCTCAACTATTCCCCCAAACCCTACCTAACCATTCCAAATACAATCAAGCAACAAATCAAAAGGCTTTTTGTATAGACTTTCCGGAAGGATAATTAAACATATTCCTTACATTCCCATGTGTTCTATTTTGACACCTCATCACCCATGTGCTCATATAAGACATGGCCTACGCCCGTCACTTTCACCTTGGCAGATATGTGATAGTGTAGTTTTTAGTCACTTGTTTTAGGAAAAACAAATAACCGCGGCAAGTATTAAGTTGCACGCTTTAGGAAAAACGCGAAACCGAATAAATTCCAAGTTCGTTCTCTAAGGAGGTGTGTGGATTAATGTGCCAATTATATAAAATCAAGTTTGGATTAGTGACGTTTTTTGTTTAGGAGAGAAAAAGAAAAGACGAGCTACGACTACGATTACGCTACGACGTTGACGTAAAACGATGACGTAATTATGTAAAACGCGACAAAATTAAAAATTAAACCTAAAAATTAATTAAAAGATTTAACTAAGTCTAAAATAATATAAATAATAGTAAAAATCCAACAAATATATTTTAAAACCTTTTATTAATTAAATATTCAATTTTTAATGCTAATTAAAGCCCTAAAATTGAATATAAATAACAAAATGTCAAAAATATTATTTTATTGAACTAATAAGTCACTTATATTATTTAAAGACTAAAAAGTATTTTTCCTAAATTTTCAAAACTATTTTTCTATTTTTAAAACACTTAAAACTATTTTTAAACTAAAATAATCATATAAAATAATAAAATAATGCCAAAAATAATTTGACAATTTTAAAAATCCTAATTTATACTAGTGAACAGTAGAAAAATGAAAAAGTTTGAAAAATGTAAAATTTTTCACTAAAAGACAAAACTGTTTAATATTAAAACCCTAATTAAACTAAATTAATTATAAAAATAATTAAAAAGTGAACAGTAAAAACTTTTTAAACTAAAAATCTTAAAATGTTTTTCTTAATCTAAGAAAATTTTTAAAACAAAAAATTATAAATTTTTCACACTAAAAGACAAAAATCAGAAATTAAAAAGTAATTAAAAATAGCTTTTTAATGTAAAAAATAGCAGATGAACAGTAACTGAAAATTAAATTAAACTGAAAAATCAAAAATAAAACAAGAAAAATAATGAAACTTGTTTCAATGTCTAATTCCTATTTTCAACCACTAAAGACAAAAATCTAAGAACCTAAAAGTGACACTTTGCCTTGTTTTGTCCAGTAGCAAAGCAGTGGTAACTCACAACACTAGCAGTGGGAATTGGTTACCACTGCTTTCACAGAAAATGGGAACTATGCACGTTTTGGCTTAGATCTTTTTTGTTGCTTGATTATACTTGGACAATTGGGCACCCCTACACTCAGTGGAGTGTAGGGAGTCTAGGAAAATTACAAAAAACACAAGCACAATATAAATTAAGCACACAAATAGCCAATTATCAGTCACTGTTACTGTTCACAGATAAAGATCAAGTCTGGTGGTCTGTGGGACCTTTGCTGGTGCAATGTGCACTATGGTGAATTTTGATCTACCAAATCTTGCTAACACACTATCCAAATTATGAAATAGCTACACAAAACCCTAAGCTAGCAAGGTTTCTACTGATTACCAACTTATGGGATCAAAATACAATAAAACAAGGCACTTAGAAGCCTACTGATTATTTAGCCTGATTTTTTCAGTTTTGAGCATGCAATTGCTTGTAAAACCTATGAGACTAAAGACCAATGACTGCTTTATATTCTAACCAGCTAATGAGGTGTGTTTAGCTTAGTTTCCATAGGCTTGTGTCACCCAAACCCGATTTAAAACCTAGATCCAAACAACCCTTTAACTAACTGAAAACAATTTTAACAAAGGACTAGTGATCTAAACAACTCAAACCTAATTACCAACTACCAAATCATGCATAAAGATCCTAAACTAGTATGGACAAACACTTAAATACTCATACAAACATATTTCACAATAACACATAAGCATCACATCAATTTCAAATTTTCCAACCTATTTAGGTTCAAGTCGTACCTTAGGTTGGCTGATGCCTTCAAACAAGAGGGTATAAGAGCTTTTGTGAGCTTATGCATGTAGAGAGCTGATGAGACTGCTTTTATACATGGTCTCATCGTCCAAATTGGGCTTAGAATGCATAAAATATCATTAAATATACCAAATATATGCTTGTGTTTGTTACTTGTGTATTTTTAGGTACGGATATTGAGGAAATGGCAAAAGATCACAAGAATCATTCAAAAACGAACACGGGATACGAAGTCGCACAATGAACCGGACCCAAGTTTGGAATTTTGCAAAAAGACCCTTGAAGAATTGAAGATTGGCAACTTCAGTCCCTCATCTTTGAAGAACTTGTCACAAATGACCCTCCAAATGTCATTTGTACAAGTATGCTCCTCCATGTTTGAAGATTGTACAAGATCAGCCCTTGGAAAATCCAAAATATGCATTTGAAGCCCTTATTTCAAGTTTATAAACCTTTTGTGCCAAATTTGACAACTGGCCAAAAGTTGTTAAGTACAAATTAGGCGTTGATGGGTATTATTTACAACATGGAAGAAATGTGAAACCTTGGGGGCCTTATCTGCCAAGACAGCCAAACTCCCACACCCAGTCACAACCCTCCACGTCACCCCACTCAACCATCCCACCAATCACCTTCCTCCAACCCTCCACGTCACAACCCACCACTAATTAACTGATTAATTAATCAGTTAAATCCTTTCCCACCAAAACACTTTTTTAAAACCAATTTTCCCCAAATTGGATTAAACTCCCTTAATCCCCCTATAAACCCTAATCCTACCCAGACACAATTAAGCTAAATTCAAAGGGTTTTCCCCCCTTCTTGTGCAGAATGTTGATTAACAATAACCTCACCAAAACCCACTTCACAAAACGCCACAAGACACACCCATGTGTCTTGTGGGACCCTCCCCTGCACCCATCACTTTCCCTCAAAACCCTAAACCCGACCAAACCAACATCCCAGATCATCCCCTTGGTCCCCAAGCTCAAATGAACGACTCAAGATCATTTCAACAGCTGGCTACAATCACATGATCACATGAAGACGATTTTGACCATTTTCAGTCAAGATTCCAAGGGCTTTTTAGGAATTCAAGCTGCTAGGGTTTAGTAGTTCTAGATAGTTCTATCTATTTGTATAAATAGAGACGCATGTGTCTCTATTACTTTTGTTCCAGTTTTTGGCTTTCAAAATATTGTAATTCCGTTTTCTTAATATAAAAGTTTGGTGTTTGTCTTGAACAAGTGTAATTCCTTTTTATGATTATTAGAAGTGTGTGTTTGTTGAGAAAGCTAAGACTGAGTTCCAACATCATTTTGTGTGTTTTAAGTTTTCAAATAGGATTTTTGAAAAAGGTTTAAGCAAATTTCAGAAACCTAAGTTTCCTTTGAAGTGAAAGTGGATAAGGAGGGTTTAGATTCTTGGGATTGTGCTTGTTTGAAACTTGTTAAGTTTCAGGATTCATTGGTTTAAGAAGTTTATAAGTTTTTAAGAAAAATCAGAAAAGTTGCATTTTTCTTGTGTTTTCATTTTCTTTTTGCAGGTTTGATTGTTGATTGTTTGTTAAAGGTCCAGCTCAGGCCCCAGCCTGAAGGAGGTGACCTTGCTGTCATTGAGGGACTTGGATGTAAGTCCCTCAAGGTATAAATTCCTTGTTTCTAGTTTTCATTTTCAGGAAATGAGCTTTGAGTGATTCTGCATGAAATAGGTTATTTGTTTGTTTTAGCTGTTGGATTTTGCTTATTTGTTGGTTTCATGCATGTTTGAAGTTGATATAATCAGTTTGGTAGGATTTGAGAAGGATTTGGTTTGTAAATTTTTGATTTCAGTTTAGTAAGGAGTGTTTGGGATAAGAGTTTTACATAGATTAATGCTTTAAATCTTGTGATTTAATCTGTCTTAATCACTCATTAGGTGTTATATAGGTTGTGTGTTGCTTGTTTGTTCAGTTTTGGTGAAGTTTACACACATTTGCATGCTCAAACTTTGAAAAACATAGCATTAATCAGTAACTGTCCATTGTGTCTGATTTTTGTGGAAATTTACCACCAAATCATGTAAGCTGCTAGTTAATAGGCCATAGAAGGATTGTGAATCACTTGTATGCTATTTGGTGTGCTTATTTTCAAGATTTGAGGCTTTGAATTTCACTTTTATGCATGTAATATTGGTTAAGATTCATCAGATCTTCGTTGTTGCTTAATCAGAACCTTTGTGTCTTAATTGGTGCTTGAACTTGTGTGCATATTGCTTGCTATCTGTTTGATTTGACTCCTTGTACTCCAAAGAGTACAAGGGTGCCCTTGTCCATCAACAAACAACAACAAGGCATCCAAACCAAGCCCTCTTGGTTCTATTTTCACAAGTGAAGAAAGTTCACTTGTGTTCATCAGTCAACAAACCTAACTGGGCACGTTTTTGGTTTCAAACTTGCTTAATCTTGGTTAAAATTGGTTTGTGTTTATGTTTTAGAGCTTTACAAGAGTACGGGTTTGAGTTTAAAAAGTAAAAAAAAAAAGAAAATAAAAATCAAAAACCTCACCTTGCCTGGGCTCGAACACGCGACCTCTCTTATGGAGGAGTAACGTGTTAACCAGTGATCTAGATGGGTTTTTATGTTTATGTTCCATTTCATTAGTTATTTAAGGGTGTTCTGTTTTGGCTTTTGTTAAATAAGCCGTAGCTTATTTGGGCTATTTCAGCTTATTTATTAAGCTTATTTGTGATAGCTTATTTTTCCTAGGATTCTATTGTCATTTTAGATTTTTCTGTTTAAAAATATTATTTTTCCCTTTTTTAATTTATTTATTAGGATTATTTTTAGATTTATTTTTAGAAAGTCAATTAAAGTTAGTAAAAAGTATTTTAAAAATCCAGAAAAATATTTTTTAGGTTTTAATTAAGTTATTTGAGGTTTACATTCAAAAAAGTTTTCAAAAAGTCTTATTTTTAGTTTTATTTGATTTTAGGGTTTTTAAACAACTTTAAAAATTAATATAAAATTAATAAAAAGGTTTTAGGAACTTTAACTTGCTTTTTTGTATTAGTTAGAATATTTAGGATTTTTGGTAATTTTTTAGAATTAATTTAAAAACTTTTAATTTTTTAGAATATTTTAATATTATTTTATTACCAAAAATAGAAAGTTTAATTTTTAACTTTTTTTCATTTTTCCTAGATTGTAGACATATAATTAGGAACTTTGTCACTTTCAAAATATTTTTTAGGCTTTTCATTTAATTTTTAGGATTAATTTAAGATTTAATAGATTTTAATAGTTTTTAGGAGTTTAAAAATAGATTAATTTGGTTTTAAAATTTTTAAAAATAGTTTTTAGCTTAATTAGGTCATTTTTGAGGTTTACAAACTATAAAATCTTGTTTAGGGCTTTTTAATAATTATAAGTGATTTTTAGGGCTTTAATTAGCATTAAAAAGTCATTATTTAATTGATTAAAAGGTTTTAGCAAGTTTGGATTTTTTGTAAACTCTTAGAATTTTATTTTGGATTTTTAGTAATTTTAGGAATTTTTAGGTTAGAATTTTAATTTTTGTGTTTTTTACGTTTCTACGTCTTAACTTTCTAGTAGTAGTTTTTGTTCTATTTTTTCGTCTTCGTCATTTTCTCATTTCTTTTCTTCTTGTTAATAATCAAAAACATTAATCATCAATCCAATTCACAACACACGTGCCTCCTCGAGAGAACGATCCCCATTTGGGTCATAACTTGTGGTTTTCCTAAATCGCTCGTTAATACTTACCCTAATTACCTTGTTTTCCTAAACAAGTGTATTTCTACGACAATCATTTTTTGGCGCCGCTTCCGGGGAGGCGTGTTGTGTTTTGGTTGAACCATTGTTGTTTTCTATATAGCCATAAATAGTATTTGTATTAGTAGCACTCTACTAATACGTATTATCGTTTTTTGGTTTTTGTGTGAATATTATTACTATATTGTATACGTAGAACAATAAAAATACAAGTACTTCAAATACGTGAGAAATCACAACCTTGACTTGGGAGGTCATTACCCAATCATTGTATTCGAATCTCAAACCAAAGAAAAAAAGGCAAAAATAGATAAATACTTTCGTGAAGCTTAATCTTGATAATACAAACTATAAGGTGGGTATAAGGCGGTTGTATTTCACGACCTAAAGGAAAAAGGCTCTTAAGTGCTTCGCGCCGCCTCGTTTCCTCCGCTTGCTTGTGCGTATTTGATTTTGAGAGTGAATCGAGGGTTTTGCCGCCCAAAGTATTATTACATATCATATATATTTTCTTGGTTTCATTTGATTAAACCCTCTTGAACGATTTGGTGTTCCACCATCGTTCTAAAGTCATCGAAGGCGTTCACTCCACGTGATCGTTTTCATTCCTTGAGGCTTCTTTAATCAAGAGATTTGATTAAGGAGGAGATTTGTGGACTTTTTGTCTACTTAATACATTTCACCAATTTCCAAAAAGGTTAATACAATCAAAAACCACAAAAAAAATTGAAAAACACAATACCAAAAAGAATCTTCTTTGCTCGTCTCCACGTTGTACGTGACGTTTATGCTCACTCGTAATCAAGCAAAACGTGCACGTAAACGAAAGAACAAAACTCCCACTCCAACTCATTCTAGTGAGGAGTCTCCTATTGACGAACCCATTGTACGAGAAGCACCTACCATGGCGAATCGAACTATGATGGAGTTACTTCAAGCACCCACCGAGGGTTATGGAGAAGCTATTGTGATTCCCGCAATCCTTGCGGAGAATTTTGAGGTGAAAACGGGTTTGTTGTCGATGATCCAAAACAACAAATTCCGTGGTGATGAGAAGGACAATCCCCACAACCATATCCGCCAATTTAATCGTCTTACCGCCACGTGCAAATTTAAGGATCTCTCGAATGACTCGATTAAGATGATGCTTTTTCCATATTCCTTAGCGGGGCCCGCTAAAATTTGGTTAGAGAAAGAGCCACCCAATTCTATATTGACGTGGAAGGATCTCGTTTCAAAATTTGTGAACCAATTTTTTCCGCCCTCTAAGACTACGCATTTGAAAAATGAGATTTCTAAATTTTCACAAGAATCAAATGAAAGTTTTTCTACGGCTTGGAATAGGTTTAAGGAGATGTTACATGAATGTCCTCATCACGGTTTTTCCGACTTGCACCAAATAGACACGTTTTACAATGGGCTCAACGATCATGAAAGAGATTATTTAAATGCCGCCGCGGGTGGAAATTTTTTGTGTAAAACGGTTGAAGAAGCTTTGGTCATAATTGAGAATAGGTCTAAGGTTTATAGCCCTCGTCACACACCGAGTGTTGCCAAAATGGGCTCATCATCGTCTCGTTCCATTAATGCCTTGCAAGATGAAGCTAATGAGGAAAATCGGTTTTTCGATAGGTTTTCGACCCTTATGTCCCATTGGAAAGCTCAAGAAGCTTCCAATTCCGCTTCGGTTAAAGCGGTTTCTAAGAGTTGTTTGTCGTGTGGGGGAGCTCATGATTTTTCCGAGTGCATTACCGCGGATGGTAACACTTCGAATGCTTTTGTAGCCACGGGAACTTATAACCAAATCGGTCAAGGTTCCCGCCAAAATCAAGCTCCACTAAATCAAAATGCTAATAACTATCGCAACAACAACCAAGGTGGAAATTACCAAGGAAATCAAAGGAATTATAACAAAGGTAATTACCAAAGTGGAAATGGGCAAATTTCAAATCAAAACCAAAACCGTGGTTTTCAAAACAATGCCCAAGGTTTTCAAAATGATCACACCAAAAATCTTCAAGGAGAATTTTTGAATTATGCAAAGGCTAATGATGCTAAGTTTGATAATATGCAACGTGAAATGGTTAGCTTAAGATCCGAGTTGAAAAACGAGCTTAAAAACGAACTTGCTAATGAACTTAAAACTCATGCTAATAAAATGGAAGGAAATGTCACACGACTCCAACAAAATCAACAAAAAATGGAGCAAGGTCAACATGAGATTAAGCAAGAATTGTTAAAAGCGGATGCTAGGCAATCTAAGTTTGAAGACCGTATGGCTAAGATATTTGAAGCTATCATGTGTAAGCCCTCTTCTTCGGGTGGTCTTCCTAGTGATACCATCGTAAACCCGAAGGGAGAATTGAAGGTTATTATTACTCGTAGTGGTAAAACTTTCAACGAACCCATTTCTCGTCCAAGTACTTCTATGGAGAAGGAAAAAGAGAAAGAACCCGAGGTTGTGGTTGAAAAGGAGCACATTACAAGCCCACAAAGTACCGCTCAAACCACACCTACGGTTGAACCAATACCAATCATGGAACCCGAGATTCCAAGGCCGATGCCTATGCCTACTTTGCCCCAACCCACACCACCTTTACCCTACCCTTCAAGACGAGACAAGGAAAAGGCACAAGAACGAAATAATTATCAATTTGAACTCTTTATGAAAATGTTTCGTGACTTGCATTTTAATATAAGTTTTGCCGACGCCTTAGTCATGATGCCTCGATTTGCCGCGAACTTCAAAAGTATGTTGAATAACAAAGAGAAATTGCAAAAATCGTCTAGTTGTTCATCGGTTTTTCTAAGCCGCATACCTCAAAAAGTCGGTGATCCTGGAAAGTTTTTAATCCCATGTGCTATACAAGACATGGAAGAATGCTACGCCTTGGCCGATCTTGGTGCTAGTATTAATTTGATGCCTCTTGAGATTTTTAAATCACTCAATCTTCCCAATCTCACTCCTTCAAGAATGTCAATCGAAATGGCCGATCATTCTACGATTCTAGCTTGTGGAGTTGCCGAGGATGTCTTCGTGAAAGTTGGAAAGTTCTACTATCCTGTAGACTTTATTGTTGTTGACATTCCTATCGATCCTAAAGTTCCGTTAATTTTAGGTCGATCTTTTTTGGATACCTCGAGAGCACTTATCGATGTGCATGCAAGAAAAATCACTCTTCGTTTCAATGAGGAAGAACTCGTCATTAATGCAACCCAAAACTCCACTCTTTCTCATGTGTATTCTATCACATCTTTGTACAATGTCAATCCCATCAAAAGCATTTGCAAAAAGATTTCCAATAGAGTTTTAGGAGTTGTTGAGAAAAATGAAGTTCCGTCCCCTCCGCCGGTGGAGGTTAAGAGTGTTAAGCCTACAATTCCAATCTCGAGTGATTCTTCGGATGATGAATACGTTGATCCCGATGGGGAGGTTTTCTTCGTTGACAAAAGATTTGAAAACTTACCACCACCTTTGCCAAAAAGATTTCAAAATGTGAGAATTTTTAGTGTGACTAACATTGCTTTAGAAACACCAAATATTTTTGACATTACCAAATCGGGTTTTCACAAGGAGAGTGTAAAAGATGAAAAAGAAAAAGATTTTAACTTGAATTTAAAAGATTTTTCTACAATTCTAACTCCGTCATCACCGCGTTTATTGAATACTACAAGCTCGTCTTCTCCTTTTGACGATGCTTTGTGTGGACTTAGCGTGGGGGAATCCCCTTATGTTCCCTTCCCTTTCTCCACCGAGGACGAGATATTTAATCCTGGAATTGCTTATATAGGGAAATCTCGGTCTTCCACCGATGCAATAAATGGAAAATTTTTTCATTTGATTGGTGCGAGTCTACCTCGAGTAGCTCAATGTATGTATGCCTTACCCATTGTCCCACCCTTCTATTTCTTCTCTCCTATTTTCTTCTACCCCATTGGGGTTTGTGTTGAAGTGGCGTTGTTTCGTCTTTCATCCGAAAACGAGGACGCTATCTTTGACCCCGGTATACGTTTATCGGGTTTTAAAAGTACTCCACATACTTTTGGGCCTTGTTTATCATGTAAGCCCCACCAAAAATTGACCACACCATGATTATCCCTAAATGATCACATTTATAGGGAATCGAGTCGAGCTCATGACTCGGTAATTAAAAACAAGGTGCCTCGTGGGGGAGTCCCATGCTTATCCTATGTACATATTATCGCTTTCTTAGTCTAATGTAGCTTATGTGAGGGGATTTGTGCCCTTCCAACCTTTGTTTCGTGGTTGTTTGTGCATTGTGATTTTTAGATCATGATCTTCACGATTGGAGCCTCTCGTGTTCGTTTTAAGGGAGCACTCGATCGTTTGATTTGGAGACCTTTCCCAATATCCATATGATATATCCTTTTATGTTCTAACCTTAGGTTTTTAGCACACTTCATAAACGGCTATTAATTTATTGGTTACACCCTTTCCATGCTAGATTAGGCATTCGACTACGTCTCTAGTATGGGGGTGTTTGCACCCCTAGACTCGAAACATTGAGGACAATGTTTAACTTTAGTATGGGGGGTGAATAGATACTTGCCTTGCCAAACCTTCACGCTTTCCAAAGTTTATCGTTTTGTTTATCGTTTTGTTGCAAAATAAGGCTAAAAATGGCCAAATTTCAAAAATTTTTCTCATGTTTCATAAGTGTTTAAAGATACGAATGTAGGTTTTCCGATGGCGAGAATAAGAGTAATTTTTGACTCGACCGTGCGTGTTGAGCACTTAGCTTTGATTCCTTAACTACACATTAGGCTAAGTCTCTTAAATGAGGACGAGAAATGATAGAGTTAATTATAAGTTACTATGCTAAACGTAGAGTACTCGTATTCTTTCAAAAACTCATGTGTTCTCGTTGTTTGCTTATTCTCCCTTTGCATGTAAATATTTTTTGCTTAATAAATATTGACTTAGCGGTTTAGTTAGGATTGTTGGGTTTCTAGTATTTTCTAGTAGCTTCCGTGTAATTAAATTGGGAAGACATTAAGGTATCGCCAGCGTCACGGTTTTGAAGTATTGGCACCCGAATAATCAAAAGCTTCACCTAATAATAAGATTTCAAGTGCTCACCTAAATCTAGCAAACAATTTGAAGCCCCACAAGGCCTAAAATCTATGCAAAAATTGAAAGTGAATCAAGCCTTAATCTTCGAAGCTTTAAAGATCCAAAATTCGCCTTTGCGTGAGGATATCGTCTTTGGCTAATAAAACCACCGATGATGGCGGATAATAAAAGGCAAGGCAAGACCGAAGTCATAATAAAAGCTTCATGGCGAAGTTGAATAAAAGATGGAGGTAAACCAAAGATAATAAGGCCCTTCCGTTAGGGGGCGTATAGAAGTCTTGGTAATAAGTCTCATGTTCAAAACCGTTATAAAACCGTGTTTATCGATTCTTCTTGTCAACTTAATTTTTTAACATCGTTGTCTATTAGGAGGGGTTATTGATTTGATGGTCTTAGTTACACCGTTAGGACTCTATTTTTAGACCTAAATCTCTATTATCGCATAAGTCAACAATGTATCCTCGTGATCATTAAGACAAAATAAAATATAAGAGATACAACTTAGGAATAATGGGAGGATAAGTACGTGATTAGGGCATATGAGTAGTGTTAGCATTACTAACTTATAATGACAATGATCTCGTTGCACGCTTGGCATGGAATTGGAGTGAAAATCGAGGACGACGAAATTATATCTAACGAAGCATTCACGTGTTCTTATTGTATGAACCTAAACGTCCCATTTTGCGATGAAAATCATACATTATGTCTAAAACACAAGTAGTAATAGTAGTAGTATAGCTAGTTTATCAATTCAATAAAGTGAATAAAATTAAATTTTGGAGATGCTTTGATACTTTATTCTAGCATTGCGTGAGGGCACGGCAATGGTTTAGTATGCGGGAGTGATGAGACTGCTTTTATACATGGTCTCATCGTCCAAATTGGGCTTAAAATGCATAAAATATCATTAAATATACCAAATATATGCTTGTGTTTGTTACTTGTGTATTTTTAGGTAAGGATATTGAGGAAATGGCAAAAGATCACAAGAATCGTTCAAAAACAAACATGGGATACGAAGTCGCACAATGAACCGGGCCCAAGTTTGGAATTTTGCAAAAAGACCCTTGAAGAATTGAAGATTGGCAACTTCAGTCCCTCATCTTTGAAGAACTTGTCACAAATGACCCTCCAAATGTCATTTGTAAAGTATGGTCCTCCATGTTTGAAGATTGTACAATATCAGCCCTTGGAAAATCCAAAATATGCATTTGAAGCCCTTATTTTAAGTTTATAAACCTTTTGTGCCAAATTTGACAACTGGCCAAAAGTTGTTAAGTACAAATTGGGCGTTGATGGGTATTATTTACAACATGGAAGAAATGTGAAACCTTGGGGCCTTATCTGCCAAGACAGCCAAACTCCCACACCCAGTCACAACCCTCCACGTCACCCCACTCAACCATCCCACCAATCACCTTCCTCCAACCCTCCACGTCACAACCCACCACTAATTAACTGATTAATTAATCAGTTAAATCCTTTCCCACCAAAACACTTTTTTAAAACCAATTTTCCCCAAAATGGATTAAACTCCCCTTAATCCCCCTATAAACCCTAATCCTACCCAGACACAATTAAGCTAAATTCAAAGGGTTTTTCCCCCTTCTTGTGCAGAATGTTGATTAACAATAACCTCACCAAAACCCACTTCACAAAACGCCACAAGACACACCCATGTGTCTTGTGGGACCCTCCCCTGCACCCATCACTTTCCCTCAAAACCCTAAACCCGACCAAACCAACATCCCAGATCATCCCCTTGGTCCCCAAGCTCAAATGAACGACTCAAGATCATTTCAACAGCTGGCTACAATCACATGATCACATGAAGACGATTTTGACCATTTTCAGTCAAGATTCCAAGGGCTTTTTAGGAATTCAAGCTGCTAGGGTTTAGTAGTTCTAGATAGTTCTATCTATTTGTATAAATAGAGACGCATGTGTCTCTATTACTTTTGTTCCAGTTTTTGGCTATCAAAATATTGTAATTCTGTTTTCTTAATATAAAAGTTTGGTGTTTGTCTTGAACAAGTGTAATTCCTTTTTATGATTATTAAAAGTGTGTGTTTGTTGAGAAAGCTAAGACTGAGTTCCAAAATCATTTTGTGTGTTTTAAGTTTTCAAATAGTATTTTTGAAAAAGGTTTAAGCAAATTTCAGAAACCTAAGTTTCCTTTGAAGTGAAAGTGGATAAGGAGGGTTTAGATTCTTGGGATTGTGCTTGTTTGAAACTTGTTAAGTTTCAGGATTCATTGGTTTAAGAAGTTTATAAGTTTTTAAGAAAAATCAGAAAAGTTGCATTTTTCTTGTGTTTTCATTTTCTTTTTGCAGGTTTGATTGTTGATTGTTTGTTAAAGGTCCAGCTCAGGCCCCAGCCTGAAGGAGGCGACCTTGCTGTCACTGAGGGACTTTGATGTAAGTCCCTCAAGGTATAAATTCCTTGTTTCTAGTTTTCATTTTCAGGAAATGAGCTCTGAGTGATTCTGCATGAAATAGGTTATTTGTTTGTTTTAGCTGTTGGATTTTGCTTATTTGTTGGTTTCATGCATGTTTGAAGTTGATATAATCAGTTTGGTAGGATTTGAGAAGGATTTGGTTTGTAAATTTTTGATTTCAGTTTAGTAAGGAGTGTTTGGGATAAGAGTTTTACATGGATTAATGCTTTAAATCTTATGATTTAATCTGTCTTAATCACTCATTAGGTGTTATATAGGTTGTATGTTGCTTGTTTGTTCAGTTTTGGTGAAGTTTACACACATTTGCATGCTCAAAGTTTGAAAAACATAGCATTAATCAGTAACTGTCCATTGTGTCTGATTTTTGTGGAAATTTACCACCAAATCTTGTAAGCTGCTAGTTAATAGGCCATAGAAGGATTGTGAATCACTTGTATGCTATTTGGTGTGCTTATTTTCAAGATTTGAGGCTTTGAATTTCACTTTTATGCATGTAATATTGGTTAATATTCATCAGATCTTCATTGTTGCTTAATCAGAACCTTTGTGTCTTAATTGGTGCTTGAACTTGTGTGCATATTGCTTGCTATCTGTTTGATTTGACTCCTTGTACTCCAAAGAGTACAAGGGTGTCCTTGTCCATCAACAAACAACAACAAGGCATCCAAACCAAGCCCTCTTGGTTCTATTTTCACAAGTGAAGAAAGTTCACTTGTGTTCATCAGTCAACAAACCTAACTGGGCACGTTTTTGGTTTCAAACTTGCTTAATCTTGGTTAAAATTGGATTGTGTTTATGTTTTAGAGCTTTACAAGAGTACTGGTTTGAGTTTAAAAACTAAAAAAAAAAAAAAAAAAATAAAAATCAAAAACCTCACCTTGCCTGGGCTCGAACACGCGACCTCTCTTACGGAGGAGTAACGTGTTAACCAGTGATCTAGATGGGTTTTTATGTTTATGTTCCATTTCATTAGTTATTTAAGGGTGTTCTGTTTTGGTTTTTGTTAAATAAGTCGTAGCTTATTTGCGCTATTTCAGCTTATTTATTAAGCTTATTTGTGATAGCTTATTTTTCCTAGGATTCTATTGTCATTTTAGATTTTTCTGTTTAAAAATATTATTTTTCCCTTTTTTAATTTATTTATTAGGATTATTTTTAGATTTATTTTTAGAAAGTCAATTAAAATTAGTAAAAAGTATTTTAAAAATCCAGAAAAATAGTTTTTAGGTTTTAATTAAGTTATTTGAGGTTTACATTCCAAAAGGTTTTCAAAAAGTCTTATTTTTAATTTTATTTGATTTTAGGGTTTTTAAACAACTTTAAAAATTAAAATAAAATTAATAAAAAGGTTTTAGGAACTTTAACTTGCATTTTTGTATTAGTTAGAATATTTAGGATTTTTGGTAATTTTTTAGAATTAATTTAAAAACTTTTAATTTTTTAGAATATTTTAATATTATTTTATTACCAAAAATAGAAAGTTTAATTTTTAACTTTTTTTCATTTTTCCTAGATTGTAGACATATAATTAGAAACTTTGTCACTTTCAAAATATTTTTTAGGCTTTTCATTTAATTTTTAGGATTAATTTAAGATTTAATAGATTTTAATAGTTTTTAGGAGTTTAAAAATAGATTAATTTGGTTTTAAAATTTTTAAAGATAGTTTTTAGCTTAATTAGGTCATTTTTGAGGTTTACAAACTATAAAATCTTGTTTAGGGCTTTTTAATAATTATAAGTGATTTTTAGGGCTTTAATTAGCATTAAAAAGTCATTATTTAATTAATTAAATGGTTTTAGCAAGTTTGGATTCTTTGTAAACTCTTAGAATTTTATTGTGGATTTTTAGTAATTTTTAGGAATTTTTAGGTTAAAATTTTAATTTTTGTGTTTTTTACGTTTCTACGTCTTAACTTTCTAGTAGTAGTTTTTGTTAATTTCTATTTTTTCGTCTTCGTCATTTTCTCATTTCTTTTCTTCTTGTTAATAATCAAAAACATTAATCATCAATCCAATTCACAACACACGTGCCTCCTCGAGAGAACGATCTCCATTTGGGTCATAACTTGTGGTTTTCCTAAATCGCTCGTTAATACTTACCCTAATTACCTTGTTTTCCTAAACAAGTGTATTTCTACGACAATCAAGAGCCCTGTTGGTGGAGTCTATGAAAGACCCAAGGGTGACATATGCCTTCAAATCAGCAAGAATGAAAAGAAGAATGATGGAATGGAGACCTTGTTTTGTACCTACACAAGCACCACAAGAACAAAAGACAACCTTCAAGTAGAAAAGGCTACAAGCTTTTGGCTTGTAGCTTTTGCTACAGTAAGTAGTAAAAAAAATCTGAAAATAAGATTTTTCTGAAAAATAATCTTAGACAAAACCTTTTTGGAACTCAAACTTGAAATTAAAAAAAACTTGTCACAAAACTGAGTTTAACTTAATATTTCCACTTTTACTTCATTATTAAATTAACCTCAAGTTTTTGAAAACCTTTTTAACAACAACACTTTGAAGCTAAAAAAAACGAATTTCTGAAATTTCTTTGAAAACTAAAAACTTGGAAACTTTTAAACCAAACTTGCTTAAACAGTGATTCTTTAAACTAACTTACACTAGAAAGCATTTAAAATGGAACTCAGATTGTACAAAGAATTTAAAATTTCATTGTCATTAATTTCTTAAAAAGCTTTATACTAAACTGGAACAAAAACTAAAATGGGTACAAACCACCCATTTTATACTACTCTACTGAATTTACTAGAAGCTTTAATAAAATAATACAGGAAATAAAACCCTAAACCCTAATAGACATGAAAATCCGAAATTGCCCTTGGTCATTGCTTGAAAATTAGTCAAATGGCTCCCATGTGATGTGAAGCTGTCTTGGAATGATCTCATCCTTTGAATAAGTCCTTAGGGAGCACGTTTTGGTCTTGGTACGTTGGATTTCTGTTGTGATTCGAATTTTGCTAAAAATGAAGGAGCAGGGGAACACTGGTGGGACCTACTGGGTCACGGGGTGGATGTGATGGGTGGTGGGGTTTGTTTAGTGGGTGTTTAATCATGTTTCTGGAACATCTTAGGGAAAAACCCTTTGATTTGAAGCAATTAGGACCTGGGAAAAGTTAGGGTTTATGGGGGATTAAGAACAAGTTTAATCTGAATAGTATTAGTTTAGAGGGAAATGGTTTAAATTAATAGTGATTTAAAAAGTATATTAAGATAGTGGGGTAAGGGGTGTACGTGTATGGAGGTGAGTGGTGTGGAGGGGGTGAGGTGGACTGGTGACGTGGGGAGTCAGTTGGGCTGGTATGGGTCGGGTAAAGGGGTATTATGGTTAGATTAGTGGGCTTAAGTTGGGTTTGGGTTAGATCCATGGGTAATAGGTTTAGCTAATGGCAAAACAGGTCCCCTGACTTCCATAATTTTGGCATATCAAGTTTTAATCAGCAAATAACTCTTTTCCCTTTATATCAACTTTTGTCAACTTGTCAAATATGGCATGTTAAGTTTGCAAACTTTGACCAAGGATCTTTTGTGTAATTTGACCATTCTCCAAGGGCTATTCTTGTAAACTCTTGACATTTTGGGGACCCACATGTAATTTTGAGGTTTTACAGGGGTATAAAATGATAAGTCTTCAATTCTTGAGGGACCAATCTTGTTGGGAATAAATTAAGGCCAGATCACTTGAGCGCTGACAAGAACAAAACAAGCGTTGACAAGAACAATACAAGCGCTGACATCTCAAGCGTTGACAAGTTAAAGTCAAGCGTTGACACATTGAAGACAAGCACTGATGGAAGATATAATCTACACGTTTATTATATTCTAGAATACTTCTAGTAAGGATAGAAACGACAATGTATTTTCTATATTTATCTTTACCTAGAATAGTTGATACGTAGATTATTATACAAGGCTTCTTATGTCTATAAAAGAAGGCCTTTAGGTTAATGTTTAATATAAGTTTTATATAAGTTTTCATTCGTAAACATCTTTCATTGTAAGCAAGTTCGACATTCATAATTAAAGTGAAAGTTTGTTTACATCTTGTGTGTTCTTGTTTAAGTGTTAAATTCCGCATAACACTTAGATTCATAAAGCATATACAAAGGTTTCTCTATGTGTATTACTTGATCTAATCTCGTATACACAAAGCTAATCGATCTAAGTTTGGGATCAACAAGTGGTATCAGAGCTTGTTAAGGAACTTTTGATCTTAAAGAACACCAGAACCCTAAAAACACCAAAAACCCTAATTTTCTCAGAAACCATAAAAACACCAAAACCCTAACAACATCATGTCTGAAGCAATAACCTCCTCCTCCTCAGCCTTACCAAACATCAAGATTCCCATGCTTGATGCAACCAACTTTGACTTATGGAAGTTCAACTTTGAACAATATCTGGGGATCTATGACTACACACTCTGGGAGATTATTAAATATGGAAACACTTTTAATAAAGCTCAAAAGATTCTTAATGCCATTACTCAAAAAACAGCTGTTGAAGGATGCCTTGAAGAGGATAAGAAAGAAAAACCTGGAGATGGTAGAGCTGTAGCTGCTGATGATATTGCAAAGAAAAGGGTTGACATGAAAGCCCTAAATATTCTGAAAGTCTCTTTGGGACAAGAAAACCAGCATAAATATAGAGGCTATGAATCTGCTAAGGATCTTTGGGAAGCTCTTGAAGTTGCATATGGTGGCAATGTAGACACTAAGGAAGAGAAGAAAAAGCAACTTCTGCATGATTATGCTATCTTCAAAGCTCAACCCAATGAGAAACTGAGTAGTGTGAGAAGCAGATTGCTTGACATCACAAGTAAGTTGTCCTTCATGGGGACACAAGTTGGTGATGTTGACACCAATGCTACCTTTCTTAAAAGTCTTGGTGAGGCATGGAAGATTGAGGCAAGATCTATTCTTGCCAACAATACTTACAAGAGCTCCTCGTTTGATGACATCTACAACAAACTAAGACTGTTGGAAGATGAAACCCTTTCAGAGCATGGAAGCAAATCTACCACCAGCAACATGGCCTTCTTCTCTCATAGTGAAGGTCAATTCAATCAGAAGGACTCTTATATGCATCCAGTTACTGGATCATCATATGTCAGCGCTGGAACAAGTCTTGTCAACGTCTCCTTTTCAGATGCTGACACATTCAAGAATGACTCCCCAAGAGTTAAACCTGCTGGTTTGGATTTGGATACTGTTTGTGCTTACATTGCTTCTTTGCCCAATGGTTCAGTGATTACATATGAGTACCTTAAGCAGATAAGTGATGAGCACTTGGAAGAGATGGACATCAAGTGGAACATGGCTCTTGCTAGTATAAGAGCAAATACGTGGAACAGAAGGTTTAAAAAGAAGATGACCTTCAATGCTAAAGACACAGCTGGATTTGATAAATCCAAAGTTGAATGCTACAACTGTCATCGTATGGGGCACTTCATGAGGGAATGCAGATCTCCTAGAAGATCTGATGCTGGTAAACCCTCAAGTCAGGTTGTTAAAGCTCAGGATTCCAAAGCTATGGTTTCAGTTCAAGGAATTGATGGTACAGGATGGGATTGGAGCTATCTGGCTAAGAATATTGAAGAGGATAAAGCTTTGGTTGCTGATATTGAAGAAGAAGAGCATGTTGAATATGCTCGCATGGCACACTCCTCCTCTTCATCTGATAATGAGGTATATGATGATGCTTTTTGTAGCAAAGGTTGTAGGTTAAATACTGAAAGACTTAACAAAGAGGTGTTAAAACTAAAAGATGACATGAGTACTGAAAGATGTAAATTGTCTAATTACCAACTAGCTCTTACTGAAACTGAGAAAACCGTTTCTGAATACAAGAAAATGGAATTTGACTTAAAAGATAAGATCAATATCTTAAAACATGAGTTAGAGGGTAGTATGGATATTAGAAACATCATGAAAAAGGTTAATAGTGAATTACAGGCTAAGTTAGATGAGGCCATTAAGAATAAAGATAATGTTGACCTCAAAATTTAAAGATTTGATAGAGCCACCCAAACCCTAGGAGACTGTGTAGCTAAACAAAGGGATCCTAAGGACATGACTGGGATTGGGATGAATGATTACTCTTTGGTTCCACCACCAGCTGGTGACTTCTATGGTGTCCAACGAAGGGACTTATCTTGGACTGGTTTACCAGAGCTCCAAGAGGAGGAATTCATTCCTCCACCAAGAGTTGTCACTCCAGTGGAAGAGTATCAACAAAAATTGACTGACCTAAATGAGTGGAAGAAAGCTAACCCTACTTTATTTGTTAAGAGAGGTTTGCTATGTGAAAGTCCCAATGAATCTCCACCCATTAAGGTTACTAACCCAATCATTGGTAAAGCTGTTGACCTAGGGTCAAACACTATTAGAAGACCTACCATTAAATATGCAGAGATGTATAGGAATAATAGGTCACCCAAGAGCCAAGTTAGCAATCATGGAATAGGTTTCTTCTCTTCTAGACCTAAGGTTGTGTCTAAGAAAGCCTGTTACACTTGTGGTAGCTTTTCACATTTGGCATACAAGTGTGTCAACGCTCCCAAAGCCAGCGCTGACAGGAACAATTTCAGCGCTGACAGGAAGAAAGTCAACGTTGTTAGAAAGTCAAACATTGTCAGACCCAAACCTTGTGTGCAGCAAAGTCCACAAGTGATTAGACCTGCCCCATTCTTTTCTAGAAGGTCTAACACTCATGGACAAAGACCATTTCAAAAGACAAACACCTGGTCAAATAGGCAATGGGTTTCTGTAGCAAACCCTAGGTTCAACGCTGACAAGGGTAATTTCAGCGTTGACATGACAAATTCTAACGCTGACAGAAACGTGACCAAACCTAAATATTTGCAGCCACAAGGTAAGGGGTCTAAAGCTTCTTCAAGCTTGACATGGAGAACCAAGAAAGATCAAAACCCTAATGATAATGGGATTTCAATGACTTGCAATAGATTTAATTACATTTCAAAGGTCATTACAAAACCTATTGGGGTTAACTGGGTATTTCATCCTAAAAAGGATGAGAATGGGGTTGTTGTGAGAACTAAGTCTGTTCTTATTGAACAACCAGATGAATCCAAGTCTTTTGAGACTTGGGTTCCCAAAGAAAACTAATTTGTTTTCTTTATGTGCAGGACATTCAAAGACAGATCAATGATTATGGATATTGGGATAGTGGATGCTCAAGGAACATGACAGGGAAGGAAGACTATCTGACGAATTTCACTCCTATTAAAGACGGTGATAAGGTATACTTTGGAGGTGGATATGGAACTATCACAGGCAAAGGAACCCTTCTCACCAATAATCTGCGTTTTGAGAACGTCTTCCTTGTAAAAGAACTTGATTATAATTTGTTTAGTGTATCACAAGTATGTGATAACAAAAATAAAGTTCTTTTTACTGATACTGAGTGTTTGGTGTTAAGCAAGGATTTTAAGATCCCTGATGAGAAATATATTAAGTATAGAACACCTAGGCATAAGGACATATATAATGTGAATTTAAATGGGATTAAAATGAATACCAATATGTCTTGTTTTTATGCTAAGGCCTCAGTAGATGAGAGTAATTTGTGGCACAGGAGACTAGGGCACATAAATTTTAAAAATATAAATAGACTTGTGAGGCTTGGTTTAGTTGATGGTTTGCCTGAGAAGGCCTTCCACAATGACCACTCTTGTGTTGCATGTCTTAAAGGCAAGCAACACAAGGTCTCATTCAAGTCCAAACAGGTGCATACTAGTTCCAGACCTCTTCATATGCTTCACATGGACCTCTTTGGTCCAACAAACATAGAAAGTTTGAATGGTAAGTCATATTGCTTTGTTGTCACAGATGATCATTCCTAGTAGCTTCAAAGATCCGGAAACCAAGGTTTCCACAATTGGTATCAGAGCCTCGTGGCTCGTGATGCTAGGACCAACAAGGTGTTCGTGTATGGTGAAAAGAAGAAAAATCCGTCTAGGGTTTTTCTGGACGTTTTTGTGTGCGCAGCAGTATTCAGAAGGTCATAACTTTTGATTGAACCGTTGGATCGTCACGAAATTTTATATGTGTGTTCTACATACATAGATCTAAACATCCACCGGAGGGATTATCGAGTTTTATCCCCAGGCAAAAGTTATTAGGCGTCAAAGTTGGCTGATGAGTGATTTTCAGATTTTCAGATTTGCATGAAATCATGATTTAGGGTTTCTACAAACCCTAGATCGGTTCTATACAGAAAAGAAGACATGTTGTTAGCTTTGGGGAATCAGTTCTTCATGAACTGGTGATGAACCCTAGCGACATGATTGCAGCAAAGTTTGAAGATGTGTTGAAAATTAGGGTTTCGATGCTTACTTTCCAAACCCTAGATCTATGATATTAGGGTTTATGATAAAAAAACCTAGACTCACTAATCAAGAAGAAACAGTATAAAGATGTTGTGGTCACAATACAGTCATTCACGTAAGCCATGATTTGATTCATTTAGATTGCTGGAATGATGGTGTCGTTTGTTTATTTTCAAGGAAACAAGCAGATGATGTCACTCTATGAAACGAATGAAACATTATTTACTTGATCCAGATTCTGTTCACACGATGAATATTTTCTCATTGGTGAAAACATGTTGGTGTTCACACGAAGCAAGGCTTATGATTGGTTGAGATGCTTGACCAAAATGGATGCTTTTGATTGGTTAGTATTCACACGGTACTCGTTTCTTATTTGTGAAGAAAAGTTGTGTTCACATGGTACTCGCAATATGATTGGTCAGAATCTTTCACATGATCAGTTTTATTGTATGGTTATGGTAGACTTGCGTTTACACGATTATAGTCTATCATATACTATGATGTGCGTTCACATGGTTGTTGGTGGTCCCATATCTAATCTGTTGACAATACATGGTTGTACAAGAAGGGTTTAGCGTACACTGTTGTGTATAACATGGGATAAAGAATCTTTACATATGGCATTGAATCTTCTATTTCATAGAATTATTTCATGCGAGTTTTAAGTTATAATATTCAAACAAGAATGATGGGACATGATTTGTTGCCCTAGATGATGTAAAACAGAAAGGGACGCTGACAAGAAGGATATTGACGCTGACAGGAAGAAGTTTGACGCTGACAGAATAAGTCAACACTGATAGAGTTGACAGTGTCGTCCGATATATGAACTTCAACGCTGATAGGTATTGTCTGATATCGGACAATACATCTGCCAAAGATATTGGACAGAAGAGGATATTGGACAACACAAGGAAGGCTGCTGTTTGAGAAAATTGGTACGTTTTGAGCACACAAAAAGGAGGATTATACACACGAAGGTACATGGAATCTCCGTTTTAATTTAGAATATCATGATGATATTTATGGCTCGGATATTTTTAAACGGAATTAATGGTTTTAATGCGAGTTGACAACAATTCGTGAGGTAATTTATTGGATTTGATTATGTAATCGAGGTAGCCTTGTAAAAGAGTTATCCATCCAACAACTTTTACATATGATATGAAGAATAAGTTTCGTCATGAAGAGGTGTTGGCTTAAGGGGAAGAATTCTTATGGTAAGTTTTATGATTGAAGAAGATTTTCGTGAGTTTGTGTTCTATTATATCTTCAAATGTCAAAGCAAGTTTGAAGGTAACTTGTTCGTGCTTTACATGGTTGGTGACGAAGACTTGTCATAACACTTGAAGGAGTTACATTATCGTGCTCAGTGTCTCACAAAGGATGAGAATATTGACAAGAGATCGAGGTCTACTTATACTTAGTTCCATGAGTATAAGTTCTTAGTCACATGGATAGTACAAGACATGGAACACAAGTTTGGGTTATTCTACTTCTACATCAAGAATACTTTATTTATTGTTCTTCAAGATCATAACATAGAGCTACATTTGGAGAATCTTCAAAGATTGCAACATTGTTTACTTTCCTGTTGATGTGACAAAAAGGGGAAGAAATACATGCTACACTTGAGGGGAAGCAATTTGAAGATCATGTACAACTTACAAGAGATACACATAGAGTTTTGCCACTATCAACTAGGGGAAGATTGTGGGGTTAAAAAGTTGATGTGGCAGAAACTCAAAATCAAAGAAAACATGAAGACATTTGTTCAAGCGTTGTCAAGAGTAAATCAGACGTTGACAAGAGTAACTTAAGCGTTGACAGAAGTCAAATGCAGTCAACAAAGTCAAACGTTGATGGATGTTGAAGATTTGATGGAGAAATCTATTTAGGGAATATATTGAGTATATTATTTATAATATACACAATATATAGTTTATCTAAATAGAAGATTTAGATGTTTATTTGATATTATCTCTTGTAGATTCTGTTCCTTCCACTATAAAAGGAACAAGAGTCTTAGGTTTTATTTAATCAATTCATTCATAATGTAAACCTAAAAGCGTGTGTGCACTAGACGTGGGATTCAACGTATACACGTCTAGTGGTTGTTCATTATTAATATAATGAGCAACCCTATTGTTTTAATTCGTGTTATTGTGCCTAAACACCTTGTTAATGATTGTTGTTCTAATTCCGCTTTGATTGTTTAATCATATGAACAATGATCATTCCTAGTAGCTTCAAAGATCCGGAAACCAAGGTTTCCACAATTGGTATCAGAGCTTGTTGAGGAACTTTTGATCTTTAAAGAACACCAGAACCCTAAAAACACCAAAACCCTAATTTTCTAAGAAACCCTAACAACATCATGTCTGAAGCAATAACCTCCTCCTCCTCAGCCTTACCAAACATCAAGATTCCCATGCTTGATGCAACCAACTTTGACTTGTGGAAGTTCAACTTTGAACAATATCTGGGGATCTATGACTACACACTCTGGGAGATTATTGAATAGGAAACACATTCAATAAGGCTCAAAAGAATCTTGATGCCATTAGTCAAAGAACAGCTGTTGAAGGATGCCCTGAAGAGGATAAGAAAGAAAAACCTGGAGATGGTAGAGCTGTAGCTGCTGATGATATTGCAAAGAAAAGGGTTGACATGAAAGCCCTAAATATTCTGAAAGTCTCTTTGGGACAAGAAAACCAGCATAAATATAGAGGCTATGAATCTGCTAAGGATCTTTGGGAAGCTCTTGAAGTTGCATATGGTGGCAATGCAGACACTAAGGAAGAAAAGAAAAAGCAACTTCTGCATGATTATGCTGTCTTCAAAGCTCAACCCAATGAGAAACTGAGTAGTGTGAGAAGCAGATTGCTTGACATCACAAGTAAGTTGTCCTTCATGGGGACACAAGTTGGTGATGTTGACACCAATGCTACCTTTCTTAAAAGTCTTGGTGAGGCATGGAAGATTGAGGCAAGATCTATTCTTGCCAACAATACTTACAAGAGCTCCTCGTTTGATGACATCTACAACAAACTAAGACTGTTGGAAGATGAAACTCTTTCAGAGCATGGAAGCAAATCTACCACCAACAACATGGCCTTCTTCTCTCATAGTGAAGGTCAATTCAATCAGAAGGACTCTTATATGCATCCAGTTACTGGATCCTCATATGTCAGCGCTGGAACAAGTCCTGTCAACGTCTCCTTTTAAGACGCTGACACATTCAAGAATGACTCCCCAAGAGTTAAACCTGCTGGTTTGGATTTGGATACTGTTTGTGCTTACATTGCTTCTTTGCCCAATGCTTCAGTGATTACATATGAGGACCTTGAGCAGATAAGTGATGAGCACTTGGAAGAGATGGACATCAAGTGGAACATGGATCTTGCTAGTATAAGAGCAAATAGGTGGAACAGAAGGTTTAAAAAGAAGATGACCTTCAATGCTAAAGACACAGCTGGATTTGATAAATCCAAAGTTGAATGCTACAACTGTCATCGTATGGGGCACTTCATGAGGGAATGCAGATCTCCTAGAAGATCTGATGCTGGTAAACCCTCAAGTCAGGTTGTTAAAGCTCAGGATTCCAAAGCTATGGTTGCAGTTCAAGGAATTGATGGTACAGGATGGGATTGGAGCTATCTGGCTAAGAATGTTGAAGAGGATAAAGCTTTGGTTGCTGATATTGAAGAAGAAGAGCATGTTGAATATGCTCTCATGGCACACTCCTCCTCTTCATCTGATAATGAGGTATATGATGATGCTTTTTGTAGCAAAGGTTGTAGGTTAAATACTAAAAGACTTAACAAAGAGGTGTTAAAACTAAAAGATGACATGAGTACTGAAAGATGTAAATTGTCTAATTACCAACTAGCTCTTACTGAAACTGAGAAAACCGTTTCTGAATACAAGAAAATGGAATTTGACTTAAAAGATAAGATCAATATCTTAAAACATGAGTTAGAGGGTAGTATGGATATTAGAAACATCATGAAAAAGGTTAATAGTGAATTACAGGCTAAGTTAGATGAGGCCATTAAGAATAAAGATAATGTTGACCTCAAAATTCAAAGATTTGATAGAGCCACCCAAACCCTAGGAGACTGTGTAGCTAAACAAAGGGATCCTAAGGACATGACTTGGATTGGGATGAATGATTACTCTTTGGTTCCACCACCAGCTGGTGACTTCTATGGTGTCCAACGAAGGGACTTATCTTGGACTGGTTTACCAGAGCTCCAAGAAGAGGAATTCATTCCTCCACCAAGAGTTGTCACTCCAGTGGAAGAGTATCAACAAAAATTGACTGACCTAAATGAGTGGAAGAAAGCTAACCATACTTTATTTGTTAAGGGAGGTTTGCTATGTGAAAGTCCCAATGAATCACCACCCATTAAGGTTACTAACCCAATCACTGGTAAAGCTGTTGACCTAGGCTCAAACACTGTTAGAAGACCTACCATTAAATATGCAGAGATGTATAGGAATAATAGGTCACCCAAGAGACAAGTTAGCAATCATGGAACAGGTTTCTTCTCTTCTAGACCTAAGGTTGGGTCTAAGAAAGCCTGTTACACTTGTGGTAGCTTTTCACATTTGGCTTACAAGTGTGTCAACGCTCCTAAATACAGCGCTGACAGGAACAATTTCAGCGCTGACAGGAAGAAAGTCAACGTTGTTAGAAAGTCAAACTTTGTCAGACCCAAACCTTGTGTGCAGCAAAGTCCACAAGTGATTAGACCTGCCCCATTCTTTTCTAGAAGGTCTAACACTCATGGACAAAGACCATTTCAAAAGACAAACACCTTGTCAAATAGGCAATGGGTTTCTGTAGCAAACCCTAGGTTCAACGCTGACAAGGGTAATTTCAGTGTTGACAAGACAAATTCTAATGCTGATAGAAACGTGACCAGACCTAAATATTTGCAGCCACAAGGTAAGGGGTCTAAAGCTTCTTCAAGCTTAACATGGAGACCCAAGAAATATCAAAACCCTAATGATAATGGAATTTCAATGACTTGCAATAGATTTAATTACATATCAAAGGTCATTACAAAACCTATTGGGGTAAACTGGGTATTTCATCTTAAAAAGGATGAGAATGGGGTTGTTGTGAGAACTAAGTATGTTCTTATTGAACAACCAGATGAATCCAAATCTTTTGAGACTTGGGTTCCCAAAGAAAACTAATTTGTTTTCTTTATGTGCAGGGCATTCAAAGACAGATCAATGATTATGGATATTGGGATAGTGGATGCTCAAGGCACATGACAGGGAAGGAAGACTATCTGACGAATTTCACTCCTATTAAAGACGGTGATAAGGTATACTTTGGAGGTGGATATGGAACTATCACAGGCAAAGGAACCCTTCTCACCAATAATCTGCGTTTTGAGAACGTCTTCCTGGTAAAAGAACTAGATTATAATCTGTTTAGTGTATCACAAGTATGTGATAACAAAAATAAAGTTCTTTTTACTGATACTGAGTGTTTGGTGTTAAGCAAGGATTTTAAGATCCCTGATGAGAAATATATTGAGTATAGAACACCTAGGCATAAGGACATATATAATGTGAATTTAAATGGGATTAAAATGAATACCAATATGTCTTGTTTTTATGCTAAGGCCTCAGTAGATGAGAGTAATTTGTGGCACAGGAGACTAGGGCACATAAATTTTAAAAATATAAATAAACTTGTGAGGCTTGGTTTAGTTGATGGTTTGCCTGAGAAAGCCTTCCACAATGACCACTCTTGTGTTGCATGTCTTAAAGGCAAGCACCACAAGGTCTCATTCAAGTCCAAACAGGTGCATACTAGTTCCAGACCTCTTCATATGCTTCACATGGACCTCTTTGGTCCAACAAACATAGAAAGTTTGAATGGTAAGTCATATTGCTTTGTTGTCACAGATGATTTTTCTAGATTTACTTGGACATTCTTTCTAGCTATGAAGAGTGACACAGCTGATGTTCTTATTGATTTTATCACTCAGATTGAGAAAAGGTCTGGCAATAAGGTTAAAATGCTTAGGAGTGATAATGGTGGAGAATTAAGGAACAAGAAGCTAGATGATTTCTGTGTCAGGAAAGGAATTACTAGGCAATTTAGCATTGCTAGAACTCCACAACAAAATGGGGTTGCTGAGAGGAAAAATAGAACCCTAATTGAAGCAGCCAAAACAATGTTGGCTGATGCTCACTTTCCTATAGCCATTTGGGCTGAGGCTGTTAATACAGCATGCTATGTGCAAAATAGAGCATTGGTTAACAAAATTCAGAACAAAACACCTTATGAGTTACTTTGGGGAAGAAAACCTAATATTGGTTTTCTCAGACCTTTTGGTTGTCATGTAGTAGTGTTGGATACTAGTGATGCCTTAGGGAAATTTAGTGCAAAAGGTGATGAGGGTTACTTCATGGGGTATTAAGTGCAGAGCAAGGGTTATAGGGTTTATCTTAAAGAGGACAAACGTATAGTTGAAAGAGTACATGTTAGGTTCTTAGAGAATAAACCTAGTGATCCTGAAAGTGGTCCTAATTGGTTGTTTGATTTGGAACCCTTATCTAGAACTTTAAATTATATGCCTGTCACTAATCCAGACATTGTGAAGGTCACTTCAAATGTTGTGGAGGAACAAGTTGTTAATGTTTCAGGTACACAGGTTCATGAGAAGGTTGGATCACAAGCAGAAAAGGCATCTCCTACATTAGAATATGTCACAATTCCCATTTGGACAGATGCTTTTGCTGCTGCTGCTGCTGGACAAGATAATGGTGGTTTCCAAATACCACCAGATACAAACATGCATGGTTCTTCAGGCGCTGACAAAGGCAAATCTAGCGCTGACAAGACCAATTCAGTTGTTGATGGCTCAGACGTTGACAACAACATTTTAAGCGCTGTTAGCCCAGACGCTGACAACCAAGATTCAGACGTTGACAACACTTATGGGCATCTTTTCTCTTCCAGTTTTGAACAAGGTGGACCTTCCTATATTCTTGAAGAAGTTCACATTGATCAAAGAGAGTTTGATGAAGAAAATATTGGCAACATGGAGCGTGAGGTTGAGGACACCAGACCTTTTGAAGGAGGAGTTCTCACTTCCACAATAAAGAATCACCCCACATCTCAGATCATTGGTGATATTATGACTCCAGTTCAGACTAGAAGATCTCATCAAGGTCTTGGTGGGTTTATTGCCAATATACACAAGAAGGTTGATACCCCTCTTGTGCAAGCATGTTTGTTTGCATGTTTTCTGTCACAAGAAGAACCCAAGAAAATATTTGATGCTCTCAAAGAACCAAGTTGGGTGGAAGCAATGCAGGATGAGCTTCACCAATTTGCAATTCAGGATGTTTGGGAGCTGGTTGATTGTCTAAGATATGTCAGACCTATAGGGACAAGATGGGTTCTCAGGAACAAAAGAGATGAAAGAGGTATTGTGGTCAGAAACAAGGCAAGGTTAGTGGCTCAAGGTTATACACAAGAGGAGGGGATAGACTATGAGGAGGTCTTTGCACCAGTTGCAAGGATTGAAGCTATTAGGATTTTTCTAGCCTATGCCTCCTGCATGGGCTTCATAGTCTATCAAATGGATGTCAAGAGTGCTTTTCTCTATGGCACCATCGTTGAGGAACTATATTTAATGCAACCTCCTGGTTTTGAGGATCCAGAGCATCCAGATAAAGTGTATAGAGTCAAAAAGGCTATGTATGGCCTTCATCAAGCCCCTAGAGCATGGTATGGTACTTTGTCTACCTATTTGGTGGACAATGGATTCAAGAGGGGCACCATAGATCAGACACTGTTTACAAAGAAGAAAGGCAAGGATGTGTTTCTTGTGAAGCTCTATGTTGATGATATCATTTTGGGGTCTACTGATCCAAAGATGAGTGAGGATTTCTCCAAGCTTATGACAGACAAATTCAAAATGAGTGCTATGGGGGAGATGAACTTCTTTCTTGGTTTACAAGTTCAGCAGAAAGAAGATGGTATCTTCATCTCCCAAGACAAATATGTTGCTGAGATCTTGAAGAAGTTTGGCTTTTCTCCACATGAAAAGAGGGCTACTACTCCTATGGATAGAGAACACCCTTGGGGAAAGATTGGAGATGGGAAAGATGTTGATGTCAAGCACTATAGATCCATGATTGGATCCTTGATGTATCTTACTGCCTCCAGACCTGACATTATGTTTGCTGTGTGTGCTTGTGCACGTCATCAAGTGACTCGCAAAGAATGTCACCTTTATGTTGTGAAGAGGATCTTTAGGTACCTAAGATGCTATCCTAGTCTTGGTTAGTGGTACCCAAAGGATTCACCATTGGAGCTGATTGCATATTCAGATAGTGATTATGGAGGTGATAAATTTGATAGGAAATCCACAACTGGTGGATGTCAGTTTCTTGGGAGCAGGTTAATATCTTGGCAATGCAAGAAACAAACAGTGGTGGCTAATTCTACAACTGAAGCAGAGTATGTGGCTGCAGCTGCATGTTGTGGTCAAGTTTTGTGGATTCAGAACCAGCTGTTGGACTAAGGGTATAATTTCATGCATACTAAGATATTTGTTGACAATAATAGTACTTTATGCATCATTAAGAATCCTGTACATCATTCTAAAACTAAACAAATAGAAATTAGACACCATTTTATAAGAGATTGCTTTGAGAAAGGTTTAATACAACCAGATAGGGTTGACACTGAGGAAAATGTGTCAGATTTATTAACTAAACCTTTTGATGCTGGGAGATTTCAATACTTGGTAACAAGTATTGGAATGGTCAATCTCACATAATATGTGTTTTGGATTCTTTTTGTAAAAGTATGTACAGGATGATGCATTATTATTTTTGGTCTTATTGATGATTTAGATTTTCCACTATATTTTTCTAACACTGACAAAAGTTGTTTGAACGCTGATAAGTGTTTTTGCAACGTTGTCAGCAATATAATTGTCTAACGCTGACAAAGCTTCCCTCAACGCTGTCATGTGTTATCGGGGCGTTGTCAGCAACAATGTTAGTTTTGTGGTTTTCAATCTAAATGTGCAGATGGTGTTAGCAGTATACCATTGGATACAGAGTTGCTTATGGATCAATGGAGAAGCATTTGGACAACTTTTTATTTATGGATGATGGTTGGAATGTTTCATTCCTATCTTGACATAAATTTTTTATGTTCATGCATGATTTTAGCAAACTTTTTGTATCATAGTTTAAGGGGAGGTTTTAGGAACCTTTAGGATGTTTGGGTATCCATATGATACTCTTATCACAAGTCTAGATTGTGTCCACAGGTGAGTATGAGTTAGTTTTAATAAATCATGAGGCACTGTAGCATGCATAGTATATCAACTTTGCATGTTCCCAAGAAATTTTTGGCCTAGAATTGGTTGTGGTCTGTTGGGAGACTTGGGAATGATTTTGATATGGGATTTACCTGGGAGTAACAAGGATTTTATAAGGTAACTTGGTTGTTAAGAGTTTTGGTTAGCAAGGGACACTAGAGGACTGTTATGTCTATCTTGCTTATGCAAGTGTGCATAACTGGACAGTGCTTGCCGCCCTATAATAATTATCAGCTTTTGGTTATCTTCTCTAGGATAAATTACTTGTTAAGGTCATTTTTCACTTTTTAAAATATTTTTATTTTTGGACGCTGACAAGAATTTTCCAAGCGTTGTTGTGACCAAATTGGACGCTGACATGGCTTTAGGCAAACGTTGACAAGATTATAGCCGTTGGGCGTTGATAGGTTATTTTTGACCGTTGACACTCAATGGGACCTACCCAGTTGTTACTTTTTGACATATTTTCAAGCCGTAATTTTAGTAGTTGTTACTTTCATTTAATGCATGAGATAACTTATAACTTTTTCAATATTTTCATGATTGATTTTTGAAAATCTTTGCCTATTTTTGGGCCAATCACATGCATTCTTTCTCTCCTATAAATTTGACTCCTATTTTAAACAGGGTATCTATAATTCTTGTCTAACACTTTTCTCTTATCAACTTCATCTTCTTCACTTAAAATTAACAGCTTTCATCAATGGCACCAAAGTTTAAACCAGCAGACTTGGAATTGGGGTTCAGATCACAACACAACATGATTGCTTATCTTGAAGCTGATTGTTGATCCCAAACTTACATCGATTAAGCTTTGTGTATACGAGATTAGATCAAGTAATACACGTAGAGAAACCTTTGCTTATGAATAAAGTAACTAAGTGTTATGCGGAATTAACACTTAATCTAAAACACAAAGATGTTAAACAAACTTTCACTTGTATTAGAATGATCGTACTTGATTACAATGAAAGAGGTTTAACTTGCGAAAACTTATGAAAACTGATGATTAACTTAAACCTAAAAGACCTTCTTTTATAGATTAAGAAGTCTTGTACAATAAGCTACGAATCAACTATTCTAGGTAAAGATAATAATAGAAAATACAATGTCGAGCTTATCTTTACCATACACAAACAAATAAAGAAACAAATAAACAAAAAGATTCGTATGAAGATATATTCCATCAGTGTCAATCTTCAAGGCTATCAGCGTTGACTTCTTCAAGTGTCAACGCTTGGCTGTCAGCGTCCAATGTCATCCTATCAGCGCTTGAATTCTTCTTAACAGCGTCTTGTGAACTGACCCATAATTTATTCCCAACAATCCTCCCCTAAACTTGATATCTATTCCAATGATCAAGTTTCTGAATAAAAACTTAAGGCTTAGGAGGAATCTTGCAAAAACTTCTTATGTTGGTGATAAACATATCTAATCAAGTCCTTGGCCACGTCACTAGTATAATCAATCTCCAAGGGTGTCTCCATCATCTTCTCCAACACTTCTTTAGACAAGAAATAGTCAGCATCCACAAGTAGATACTCTGAAAATTTTGTAGAGCTCAAATGAAATACACCACAAGTAGAATAAAGCCTCGAATGAAGATTACTTAGATCATCTTCAAGATCCTTCCATATGGCAGGATCTGCTTCCTTTGGACCACACAAAGTCAAAAATGTGTTCCATAGTCTTATTCCATTTGCTGAAGTAGGTGCTTCAGCTGTATACTTGGCCTCTATCAATCTCCATAGATGCACCAAGTCTTCTCTGTCTATGCTTGCAAAGATAGAAATAACTGAAGTGAAAGTATGTACCTCCTTTAACAAACAAAGTGTGGTTAGCTTTCTTCCACTCATCTAGGTCAGTCAGTTTTTGTTTGTATTCTTCAACTGGGGAAGTCACTCTAGGTGGAGGAATGAATTCCTTCTCTTGAAGTTCTGGCAAGCCAGTCCAAGATAAGTCCTTTGATTGGACACCATAGAAATCCCCAGCTGGTGGTGGAACACCAGTGTAATCTTTCATCCCAATCCCACTCATGTCCTTAGAGTCTCTTTGTTTACTAACACACTCTCCTAGGGATTGTGTGGCCTTATCAAATCTCTGGATTTTAAGACTCACATTATCTTTATTTTTGTTAGCCTCCTCTAACTGAGCTATCAAATCAAGATTAACCCTGTTTACTATATCTTGAATATCTTTACTTTGATGTAACTCATGTTTTAAGATATTTATTTGATCCTTTAAATCAAACTCCATTTTCTTATACTCAGCTACTGTCTTTTCTGTTTGGGTAAGAGCAATTTGATAATTAGATACTTTGCATCTTTCAGTACTTGCCTCATCTAATAATTTTACTATCTCTTGATTTAGTTTTTCAGTATTTAAACGACAACCCTTAGAACAGAAAGCATCATCATATACCTCATTATTTGATGAAGAGGAGGAGTGTGCCATGAGAGCATATTCAACATGCTCTTCTTTAAGTTCAGCAACCAAAGCTCTGTCCTCTTCCTCATCCTTAGCCATAAAGTTCCAGCTCCAGTCCCATCCTCCAACACCATCAATTTGTTGAACAGCAACCATGGCCTTGGGATCTTGGCTCTTAACCATTTGGCTTGAGGGCTTACCAGCATCAGATCTTCTTGGAGATCTACATTCCCTCATAAAGTGCCCCATCCGATGACAATTGTAGCACTCAACCTTTGACTTGTCAAATCCAGCAACATCCTTAGCATTAAAGGTCATCTTCTTCTTGAACCTTTTATTAAACCTGTTTGCTCTTAAACTTACAAGAGCCATAGTCCACTTGATGTCCATCTCTTCCAATTGTTCATCACTTATCTGCTCAAGATCTTCATATGTAATCCTTGAATCACTGGGCAAAGAAGCAATGAATGCACACACAATATCTAGATCTAAACCAGCAGGTTTAATTCTATCAGCGCCAAAGTTATGAGTGTCAGCGCTTGAGTATAAAGCGTTGACAGGATATGATCCAGCGCTGACAGGCTGTGATCCAGCGTTGACACATTGAGATCCAGTGACTGGATGTCCATAGGAGTTCATGGAATCAAATTGGCCTTCACTTTGTGAGAAGAAGGCCATGTTGTTGCTGGAAGATTTATTATCACTCTCCAAAAGCCACTCATTCTCCAACAGTCTTAGTTTGTTGAAGATGTCATCAAACCTGGAAGTCTTGTGGGTGTTATTGACAAGAATGGATCTTGTCTCAATCTTCCATACATCACCAAGTCTTTTGAGAAAAGTAGCATTCAAGTCAGGGTCATCAATCTGTGTTCCCATGAAGGAAAGTTGACTTGTGATGTCAAGCAGTCTACTTCTCACACTGCTGAGATTCTCATTGGGTTGAGCCTTAAAGACAGCATACTCATGCAAGAGTTGCTTCTTCTTTTCTTCTTTTGTGTCAGCATTGCCACCATGTGCTACTTCAAGAGCTTCCCAAAGCTCTTTTGCAGACTCAAAGCGTTTGTACTTGTGCTGATTCTCATGACCTAAGGCGTGTTTCATGATGTTCAAGATTTTCATGTCCACCCTTTTCTTGGCTACATCATCAGCAGATACAGCTCTTCCATCTTCAGGCTTTTCCTTCTTATCAGCTTCAGGACAATTAGGAAGAGCTATCCTTGCAGCAATAGCAGCAGCAATCTTTTGAGCTTTATTGAATGTGTTCCCATATTCAACAATCTCCCAAAGAGTGTAGTCATGGATGGCTATATATTGCTCAAAATTAGACTTCCAAAGCTCGAAGTTCCTGGCATCAAACATGGGAATTTTGATATTAGGGTTTGTGGAGTTGTTTTGTAGCAAAGCAGAAGGTTGATTTGTGCCAGACATGATGTTTTTAGGGTTTTGAGAGATTTAGGGTTTTTAGGGTTTGGTGTTTTAGGGTTCTTGCGTTACTTAAAGATCAAAAGTTTCTCAACAAGCTCTGATACCACTTGTTGATCCCAAACTTAGATCGATTAAGCTTTGTGTATACGAGATTAGATCAAGTAATACACGTAGAGAAACCTTTGCTTATGAATAAAGTAACTAAGTGTTATGCGGAATTAACACTTAATCTAAAACACAAAGATGTTAAACAAACTTTCACTTGTATTAGAATGATCGTACTTGATTACAATGAAAGAGGTTTAACTTGCGAAAACTTATGAAAACTGATGATTAACTTAAACCTAAAAGACCTTCTTTTATAGATTAAGAAGTCTTGTACAATAAGCTACGAATCAACTATTCTAGGTAAAGATAATTATAGAAAATACAATGTGGAGCTTATCGTTACCATACACAAACAAATAAAGAAACAAATAAACAAAAAGATACGTATGAAGATATATTCCATCAGTGTCAATCTTCAAGGCTATCAGCGTTGACTTCTTCAAGTGTCAACGCTTGGCTGTCAGCGTCCAATGTCATCCTATCAGCGCTTGAATTCTTCTTAACAGCGTCTAGTGAACTGACCCATAATTTATTCCCAACACTGATGATGCTCTGTTTCCCCAATACACACAAATTGTGGCGTATTTGAACGCATCCCCATTAAGGTATGCTCTTTCTCATGCACCACTCCTTCCAGTCACACACATTAAGCAGTTTTGGAACACTATCAGTTCCTCAACAGTTAATGGAATGACCACATTGACTTCTATTGTTCATGGGAGATCTTGGGTGGTTACTGAGGCCTTGGTACGCCAAGCCTTGCATCTTGATGATGCTGATGGTATAGCCACCCTTCCCATAAATGAAATAGAACAAGGGCTTAGGGCTTTGGGATATCCTTTTCCTGATGAAGGTACTCTTAATAAGTATCATAAGCAGGAATTTCCCCCAGCCTGGAAGTACCTCATACTTGTCCTCCTTCAATGTTTGAGTCCCAAATGTACTGCACACAATGAGATCAATAGATCCATTGCAAGTGCTATTGTGTACATTGCAACAGGGCAAAAATATAACTATTCTAAAATGATTTTTGAGGGGATGTGTAAAAACAAGGGGACAAAAATGACTTTAGCTTATCCCCGTTTTCTGCAAATGGGTTTTGATGATCAAGGTTACTGCTCAAGGGATCACAATGATTTTTATAAGATCCCTGAGCAAAAGAAAGCTATTTTTATGAAGATGGATTCACCACCCCATAGAGACTTACCTTTAACCCAAGCCATGCTTGCTGTTATTGCAGCGGCACAACCCCAACCAGACCCTCAACCTCAAATTGACCCTCAACCACAACTTGAACCAATTCCTGAACCTTTACCTTCACCTGAACAAATGCAAATTGACTCTGAATCCTTCAACGCTGATACATTAAATGTTGGCGTTGATGTGCCTATTTCCAACACTGACACACAACCTTCACAATCCAAAACACCCCTTAACCAACCCACATCTACCCATTCTTCCACACCATCTTCCACACCCCCTGAATATAGGTTGATGAAACGCCAAAGGACTACTGGAGTGTTCTCCTCTGGTGGTCCTAGCCATGTAGTAGAGAGAACCACCACCACAAGTGTGGCTGGTGCCCTGGATGAGGCTGGGACTATTGGTTCTTGCTTAGATGCTGGCCAAGGCAGTCCCACCATAATTAAGTCCTCATTCATGCCCAATGAATCTGACTTGGGAGGTCAAATCCCCATTTCAGAAGAGGGCAGACTGGAACCAATGACTCTTTTGGAATTGACGGCAGTCTGCATAAGTTTGCAAAAGCAAAATGCAGACTTAGTACAAATTGTCAGCTCACAAGGACTTGAACTCAAGCAATTGAGGGAGAGGATTGTTGTTTTGGAAAGTGATCGTGCTAGAAGGGGTATGGAGGAATCTTCCAAAGGGGAGGAAGATCAAATAAATCTGAGTGATAAGGGCAGCCAGGATGGTCAATCAATGGATGTTACTGAGGCCCTTACAACTTTGAAGAAACAACCAGGTTTTGATACGTCCTTAGTCTCTCCCACCAACTTAAATTTATCATTTACAGCTATGTTGAGAGAGGTTACACAAGGCGCTGAGGGAAAATATTTGAGCATTGACAAGGAAAATTTGGACGCTGATAGACGTATTTTGGGCGCTGATAGAAGAAAGTTGGGCGTTGACAGACCTGTACATGAAGGTGATGTATCCCAGTCATCATCTATCATCAAGGAGGTTTCTACTCAGGTATTACCATCTACCTTACCAACCATTGCACCATCAGATAAAGGTAAGGGTAAAATGGTAGAAGAGATTGTTCCAAAGGATGCAGCTCAAGTTGAATTTGATAGAAGATTGGCTGAACAAATGATGGAACAAGGTGAAAAGGAAAAGTCACCATTTGTTGTGACTTCTTCAGAAGAAAGTGATGGAGCTAGCTCAGACTCAAGTGTGATGATTATAGAACCAGAGAGGCTTGAGTATGGTGATGAGCTTGCTAGGGAAAAGTTGAGAGAATTGAAATTGCAGGTTGACTTTGACATGCCAGAGGTGGTTCAAATGTATCATGCTTTGGAAGACAGATGTATGGAGAATCCAGACTTGACCATTTCACATCAAATATGGGGTTTGGAGCTTCTTCTTAGAGTTCAGAAGGATTGCCAGGTAATTTTGAAACACAAGGCAAGCAATATTCTCTCAGAGTTGAAAAGGGATAGAAGGGAGCTCAACTTTATGTTGCTCAGATGTCATGGAGTTGGATGGACATATCAGAAGCCGAAGGCTTTGACATTTGATGAGTTGGAAAACAGGGCTTATCCCATTTGGGTGAGAGTGCAGGAAGCAAACACTCTCAGACTTCTTTCAGATGAAAGAAAGGAGGAACTTGCAGAAGAAATGGAAATCAAGAAAGCTATGATGGTTTCCATGCCAGTAAAGAAGGGAATTTCATTTGAGTTTCCAAAAGATATGGATCCACTATATCCAAGTGAAGCAGTTATAAGAAAGAGCCTCAAGCTCTCCCCATTAGAAGCTTCAGATATGGTGCAAGTGTTACCATTAGATTCCACAAACCCAATTGTGAGCTATGAAGAAGATGAATGTGGGTTCTGGAAGATTGGCAGATTTGGCAAGGAGGTACACACTTTTACCACTCTCATATCTTTGTTTGCAAGTTGTGATAGAGAAGACTTGGTGGACCTTTGGAGGTTGCTGGAGACCAAGTATGAGGCTGAAGCACCAACTTCAGCTAATGGAATAAAACTTTGGACCACATTCAAAAGAATGTGTGGACCAAAAGATGAGGATCCTGCAATATGGAAGGATCTTGAAGATGACCTCAGTGGTCTTCAATGGAGGTTATATTCAGCTACTGGTGTATACCATTTGAGCTCTACAAAGTTTGCTGAGTATTTACTTGTGGATGCTCAGTATTTCATATCCAAGGCTATTTTGGAAAAGATGAAGGACACTCAGCTGGAAATAGATTATTCAAGTGATGTGGCAAAAGATTTGATCAGATTTATTCATTACCAATATGAGAAGGTTTGTAAGATTCCTCCTAGTCCTTAATGCTTATTCAGAAACTTGATCATAAGAGTGGATATCAAGTTTAGGGGAGGATTGTTGGGAATAAATTAAGGCCAGATCACTTGAGCGCTGACAAGAACAAAACAAGCGTTGACAAGAACAATACAAGCACTGACAGCTCAAGCGTTGACAAGTTAAAGTCAAGCGTTGACACATTGAAGACAAGCACTGATGGAAGATATAATCTACACGTTTATTATATTCTAGAATACTTCTAGTAAGGATAGAAACAACAATGTATTTTCTATATTTATCTTTACCTAGAATAGTTGATACGTAGAAGTATTCTTTTCCTGGCACAAGTGATACACGAGATTAGATCAAGTAATACACGTAGTGATACCTCTTAAACAAGAACACACAAGATGTAAACAAACTTTCACTTTGATTATGAATGTCGAACTTGCTTACAATGAAAGATGTTTACGAATGAAAACTTATATAAAACTTATATTAAACATTAACCTAAAGGCCTTCTTTTATAGACATAAGAAGCCTTGTACAATAATCTACGTATCAACTATTCTAGGTAAAGATAAATATAGAAAATACATTGTCGTTTCTATCCTTACTAGAAGTATTCTAGAATATAATAAACGTGTAGATTATATCTTCCATCAGTGCTTGTCTTCAATGTGTCAACGCTTGACTTTAACTTGTCAACGCTTGAGCTGTCAGCGCTTGTATTATTCTTGTCAACGCTTGTTTTGTTCTTGTCAGCGCTAAAGTGATCTGGCCTTAATTTATTCCCAACAATCCTCCCCTAAACTTGATATCCACTCTTATGATCAAGTTTCTGAATAAGCATTAAGGACTAGGAGGAATCTTACAAACCTTCTCATATTGGTAATGAATAAATCTGATCAAATCTTTTGCCACATCACTTGAATAATCTATTTCCAGCTGAGTGTCCTTCATCTTTTCCAAAATAGCCTTTGATATGAAATACTGAGCATCCACAAGTAAATACTCAGCAAACTTTGTAGAGCTTAAATGGTATACACCAGCAGCTGAATATAACCTCCATTGAAGACCACTAAGGTCATCTTCAAGATCCTTCCATATTGTAGGATCCTCATCTTTTGGTCCACACATTCTTTTGAATGTGGTCCAAAGTTTTATTCCATTAGCTGAAGTTGGTGCTTCAGCCTCATACTTGGTCTCCAGCAACCTCCAAAGGTCCACCAAGTCTTCTCTATCACAACTTGCAAACAAAGATATGAGAGTGGTAAAAGTGTGTACCTCCTTGCCAAACCTGCCAATCTTCCAGAACCCACATTCATCTTCTTCATAGCTCACAATTGGGTTCCTGGAATCTAATGGTAACACTTGCACCATATCTGAAGCTTCTAATGGGGAGAGCTTAAGGCTCTTTCCTATAACTGCTTCACTTGGATATAGTGGATCCATATCTTTTGGAAACTCAAATGAAATTCCCTTCTTCACTGGTCTGGGAACCATCATAGCTTTCTTGATTTCCATTTCTTCTGCAAGTTGCTCCTTTCTTTAATCTGAAAGAAGTCTGAGAGTGTTTGCTTCCTGCACTCTCACCCAAATGGGATAAGCCCTGTTTTCCAACTCATCAAATGTCAAAGCCTTCAACTTCTGATATGTCCATCCAAGTACATGACATTTGAGCAACATAAAGTAGAGCTCCCTTCTATCCCTTTTCAACTCTGAGAGAATATTGCTTGCCTTGTGTTTCAAAATTACCTGGCAATCCTTCTGAACTCTAAGAAGAAGCTCCAAACCCCATATTTGATCTGAAATGGTCAAGTCTGGATTATCCATGCATCTTTCTTCCCAAGCATTGTACATTTGAACCACCTCTGGCATGTCAAAGTCAACCTGCAATTTCAATTCTCTCAACTTTTCCCTAGCAAACTCATCACCATACTCAAGCCTTTCTGGTTCTATAATCATCACACTTGAGTCTGAGCTAGCTCCATCACTTTCTTCTTCAGAAGTTACAACAAATGGTGACTTTTCCTTTTCACCTTGTTCCATGATTTGTGCAGCTAATCTTCTATCAAACTCAACTTGAGCTGCATCCTTTGGAACAATCTCTTCTACCATTTTACCCTTACCCTTATCTGATGGTGCAATGGTTGGTAAGGTAGATGGTAATACCTGAGTAGAAACCTCCTTGATGATAGATGATGACTGGGATACATCACCTTCATGTACAGGTCTGTCAATGCCCAACTTTCTTCTATCAGCGCCCAAAATACGTCTATCAGCGTCCAAATTTTCCTTGTCAACGCTCAAATATTTTCCCTCAGCGCCTTGTGTAACCTCTCTCAACATAGCTGTAAATGATAAATTTAAGTTGGTGGGAGAGACTAGGGACGTATCAAAACCTGGTTGTTTCTTCAAAGTTGTAAGGGCCTCAGCAACATCCATTGATTGACCATCCTGGCTGCCCTTATCACTCAGATTTATTTGATCTTCCTCCCATTTGGAAGATTCCTCCATACCCCTTCTAGCACGATCACTTTCCAAAACAACAATCCTCTCCCTCAATTGCTTGAGTTCAAGGCCTTGTGAGCTGAAAATTTGTACTAAGTCTGCATTTTGCTTTTGCAAGCTTATGCAGACTGCCGTCAATTCCAAAAGAGTCATTGGTTCCAGTCTGCCCTCTTCTGAAATGGGGATTTGACCTCCCAAGTCAGATTCATTGGGCATGAATGAGGACTTAATTATGGTGGGACTGCCTTGGCCAGCATCTAAGCCAGAACCAATAGTCCCAGCCTCATCTAGGGCACCAGCCACACTTGTGGTGGTGGTTCTCTCTTCTACATGGCTAGGACCACATGAGGAGAACACTCCAGTAGTCCTTTGGCGTTTCATCAACCTATATTCAGGGGGTGTGGAAGATGGTGTGGAAGAATGGGTAGATGTGGGTTGGTTAAGGGGTGTTTGGGATTGTGAAGGTTGTGTGTCAGTGTTGGAAATAGGCACATCAACGCCAACATTTAATGTATCAGCGTTGAAGGATTCAGAGTCAATTTGCATTTGTTCAGGTGAAGGTAAAGGTTTAGGAATGGGTTCAAGTTGTGGTTGAGGATCAATTTGAGGTTGGGGGTCTAGTTGGGGTTGTGCCACTGCAATAACAGCAAGCATGGCTTGGGTTAAAGGTAAGTCTCTATGGGGTGGTGAATCCATCTTCATAAAAATAGCTTTCTTTTGCTCAGGGATCTTATAAAAATCATTGTGATCCCTTGAGCAGTAACCTTGATCATCAAAAACCATTTGCGGAAAACAGGGTTAAGCTAAAGTCATTTTTGTCCCCTTGTTTTTACACATCCCCTCAAAAATCATTTTAGAATAGTTATATTTTTGCCCTGTTGCAATGCACACAATAGCACTTGCAATGGATCTATTGATCTCATTGTGTGCAGTACATTTGGGACTCAAACATTGAAGGAGGACATGTATGAGGTACTTCCAGGCTGGGGGAAATTCCTGCTTATGATACTTATTAAGAGTACCTTCATCAGGAAAAGGATATCCCAAAGCCCTAAGCCCTTGTTCTATTTCATTTATGGGAAGGGTGGCTATACCATCAGCATCATCAAGATGCAAGGCTTGGTGTACCAAGGCCTCAGTAACCACCCAAGATCTCCCATGAACAATAGAAGTCAATGTGGTCACTCCATTAACTGTTGAGGAACTGACAGTGTTCCAAAACTGCTTAATGTGTGTGACTCGAATGAGTGGTGCATGATACCTTAATGGGGATGCGTTCAAATACGCCACCATTTGTGTGTATTGGGGAAACAGAGCATCATCAGCTTCAAGATAAGCAATCATGTTGTGTTGTGATCTGAACCCCAATTCCAAGTCTGTTGGTTTAAACTTTGGTGCCATTGATGAAAGCTGTTAATTTTAAGTGAAGAAGATGAAGTTGATAAGAGAAAAGTGTTAGACAAGAATTATAGATACCCTGTTTAAAATAGGAGCCAAATTTATAGGAGAGAAAGAATGCATGTGATTGGCCCAAAAATAGGCAAATATTTTCAAAAATCAATCATGAAAATATTGAAAAAGTTATAAGTTATCTCATGCATTAAATGAAAGTAACAACTCCTAAAATTACGGCTTGAAAATATGTCAAAAAGTAACAACTGGGTAGGTCCTATTGAGTGTCAACGGTCAAAAATAACCTATCAACGCCCAACGGCTATAATCTTGTCAACGTTTGCCTAAAGCCATGTCAGCGTCCAATTTGGTCACAACAACGCTTGGAAAATTCTTGTCAGCGTCCAAAAATAAAAATATTTTAAAAAGTGAAAAAAGGACCTTAACAAGTAATTTATCCTAGAGAAGATAACCAAAAGCTGATAATTATTATAGGGCGGCAAGCACTGTCCAGTTATGCACACTTGCATAAGCAGGATAGACATAACAGTCCTCTAGTGTCCCTTGCTAACCAAAACTCTTAACAACCAAGTTACCTTATAAAATCCTTGTTACTCCCAGGTAAATCCTATATCAAAATCATTCCCAAGTCTCCCAACAGACCACAACCAATTCTAGGCCAAAAATGTCTTGGCAACATGCAAAGTTGATATACTATGCATGCTACAGTGCCTCATGATTTAGTAAAACTAACTCATACTCACCTGTGGACACAATCTAGAATTGTGATAAGAGTATCATATGGATACCCAAACATCCTAAAGGTTCCTAAAACCTCCCCTTAAACAATGATACAAAAAGTTTGCTAAAATCATGCATGAACATAAAAACATTATGTCAAGATAGGAATGAAACATTCCAACCATCATCCATAAATAAAAACTTGTCCAAATGCTTCTCCATTGATCCATAAGCAACTTTGTATCCAATGGTATACTGCTAACACCATCTGCACATTTAGATTGAAAACCACAAAACTAACATTGTTGCTGACAACGCCCCGATAACACATGACAGCGTTGAGGGAAGCTTTGTCACCGTTAGACAATTATATTGCTGACAACGTTGCAAAAACACTTATCAGCGTTCAAACAACTTTTGTCAGTGTTAGAAAAATATAGTGGAAAATCTAAATCATCAATAAGACCAATAATAATAATTCATCATCCTGTACATACTTTTACAAAAAGAATCCAAAACACATATTATGTGTGATTGACCATTCCAATACTTGTTACCAAGTATTGAAATCTCCCAGCATCAAAAGGTTTAGTTAATAAATCTGACACATTTTCCTCAGTGTCAACCCTATCTGGTTGTATTAAACCTTTCTCAAAGCAATCTCTTATAAAATGGTGTCTAATTTCTATGTGTTTAGTTTTAGAATGATGTACAGGATTCTTATTGTCAACAAATATCTTAGTATGCATGAAATTATACCCATAGTCCAACAGCTGGTTCTGAATCCACAAAACTTGACCACAACATGCAGCTGCAGCCACATACTCTGCTTCAGTTGTAGAATTAGCCACCACTGTTTGTTTCTTGCATTGCCAAGATATTAACCTGCTCCTAAGAAACTGACATCCACCAGTTGTGGATTTCCTATCAAATTTATCACCTCCATAATCACTATCTGAATATGCAATCAGCTCCAATGGTGAATCCTTTGGGTACCACAAACCAAGACTAGGATAGCATCTTAGGTACCTAAAGATCCTCTTCACAGCATAAAAGTGACATTCTTTGGGAGTCACTTGATGACGTGCACAAGCACACACAGCAAACATAATGTCAGGTCTGGAGGCAGTAAGATACATCAAGGATCCAATCATGAATCTATAGTGCCTGACATCAACATCTTTCCCATCTCCAATCTTTCCCCAAGGGTGTTCTCTATCCATAGGAGTAGTAGCCCTCTTTTCATGTGGAGAAAAGCCAAACTTCTTCAAGATCTCAGCAACATATTTGTCCTGGGAGATGAAGATACCATCTTCTTTCTGCTGAACATGTAAACCAAGAAAGAAGTTCATCTCCCCCATAGCACTCATCTTGAATTTCTCTGTCATAAGCTTGGAGAAATCCTCACTCATCTTTGGATCAGTAGACCCAAAAATGATATCATCAACATAGACCTACACAAGCAACACATCCTTGCCTTTCCTCTTTGTAAACAGTGTCTGATCTATGGTGCCCCTCTTGAATCCATTGTCCACCAAATAGGTAGACAAAGTACCATACCATGCTCTAGGGGCTTGATTAAGGCCATACATAGCCTTTTTGACTCTATACACTTTATCTGGATGCTCTGGATCCTCAAAACCAGAAGGTTGCATTACATATACTTCCTCAACAATGGTGCCATAGAGAAAAGCACTCTTGACATCCATTTGATAGACTGTGAAGCCCATGCAGGAGGCATAGGCTAGAAAAATCCTAATAGCTTCAATCCTTGCAACTGGTGCAAAGACCTCCTCATAGTCTATCCCCTCCTCTTGTGTATAACCTTGAGCCACTAACCTTGCCTTGTTTCTGACCACAATACCTCTTTCATCTCTTTTGTTCCTGAGAACCCATATTGTCCCTATAGGTCTGACATATCTAGGATAATCAACCAGCTCCCAAACATCCTGAATTGCAAATTGGTGAAGCTCATCCTGCATTGCTTCCACCCAACTTGGTTCTTTGAGAGCATCAAATATTTTCTTGGGTTCTTCTTGTGACAGAAAACATGCAAACAAACATGCTTGCACAAGAGGGGTATCAACCTTCTTGTGTATATTGGCAATAAACCCACCAAGACCTTGATGAGATCTTCTAGTCTGAACTGGAGTCATAATATCACCAATGATCTGAGATGTGGGGTGATTCTTCATTGTGGAAGTGAGAACTCCTCCTTCAAAAGGTCTGGTGTCCTCAACCTCACGCTCCATGTTGCCAATATTTTCTTCATCAGACTCTCTTTGATCAATGTGAACTTCTTCAAGAATATTGGAAGGTCCACCTTGTTCAAAACTGGAAGAGAAAAGATGCCCATAAGTGTTGTCAACGTCTGAATCTTGGTTGTCAGCGTCTGGGCTAACAACGCTTGAAATGTTGTTGTCAACGTCTGAGCCATCAACGTCTAAATTGGTCTTGTCAGCGCTAGATTTGCCTTTATCAGCGCCTGAAGAACCATGCATGTTTGTATCTGGTGGTATTTGGAAACCACCATTATCTTGTCCAGCGGCAGCAGCAGCAAAAGCATCTGTCCAAATGGGAATTGTGACATATTCTAATGTAGGAGATGCCTTTTCTGCTTGTGATCCAACCTTCTCATGAACCTGTGTACCTGAAACATTAACAACTTGTTCCTCCACAACATTTGAAGTGACCTTCACAATGTCTGGATTAGTGACAGGCATATAATTTAAAGTTCTAGATAAGGGTTCCAAATCAAACAACCAATTAGGACCACTTTCAGGATCACTAGGTTTATTCTCTAAGAACCTAACATGTACTCTTTCAACAATACGTTTGTCCTCTTTAAGATAAACCCTATAACCCTTGCTCTGCACTGAATACCCCATGAAGTAACCCTCATCACCTTTTGCACTAAATTTCCCTAAGGCATCACTAGTATCCAACACTACTACATGACAACCAAAAGGTCTAAGAAAACCAATATTAGGTTTTCTTCCCCAAAGTAACTCATAAGGTGTTTTGTTCTGAATTTTGTTAACCAATGCTCTATTTTGCACATAGCATGCTGTATTAACAGCCTCAGCCCAAAAGGCTATAGTAAAGTGAGCATCAGCCAACATTGTTCTGGCTGCTTCAATTAGGGTTCTATTTTTCCTCTCAGCAACCCCATTTTGTTGTGGGGTTCTAGCAATGCTAAATTGCCTAGTAATTCATTTCCTGGCACAGAGATCATCTAGCTTCTTGTTCCTAAATTCTCCACCATTATCACTCCTAAGCATTTTAACCTCATTGCCAGACCTTTTCTCAATCTGAGTGATAAAATCAATAAGAACATAAGCTGTGTCACTCTTCATAGCTAGAAAGAATGTCCAAGTAAATCTAGAAAAATCATTTGTGACAACAAAGCAATATGACTTACCATTCAAACTTTCTATGTTTGTTGGACCAAAGAGGTCCATGTGAAGCATATGAAGAGGTTTGGAACTAGTATGCACCTGTTTGGACTTGAATGAGACCTTGTGCTGCTTGCCTTTAAGACATGCAACACATGAGTGGTCATTGTGGAAGGCCTTCTCAAGCAAACCATCAACTAAACCAAGCCTCACAAGTCTATTTATATTTTTAAAATTTATGTGCCCTAGTCTCCTGTGCCACAAATTACTCTCATCTACTGAGGCCTTAGCATAAAAACAAGACATATTGGTATTCATTTTAATCCCATTTAAATTCACATTATATATGTCCTTATGCCTAGGTGTTCTATACTCAATATATTTCTCATCAGGGATCTTAAAATCCTTGCTTAACACCAAACACTCAGTATCAGTAAAAAGAACTTTATTTTTGTTATCACATACTTGTGATACACTAAACAGATTATAATCAAGTTCTTTTACCAGGAAGACGTTCTTAAAACGCAGATTATTGGTGAGAAGGGTTCCTTTGCCTGTGATAGTTCCATATCCACCTCCAAAGTATACCTTATCACCGTCTTTAATAGGAGTGAAATTCGTCAAATAGTCTTCCTTCCCTGTCATGTGCCTTGAGCATCCACTATCCCAATATCCATAATCATTGATCTGTCTTTGAATGCCCTATACATAAAGAAAACAAATTAGTTTTCTTTGGGAACCCAAGTCTCAAAAGACTTGGATTCATCTGGTTGTTCAATAAGAACATACTTAGTTCTCACAACAACCCCATTCTCATCCTTTTTAGGATGAAATACCCAGTTAACCCCAATAGGTTTTGTAATGACCTTTGATATGTAATTAAATCTATTGCAAGTCATTGAAATTCCATTATCATTAGGGTTTTGATCTTTCTTGGGTCTCCATGTTAAGCTTGAAGAAGCTTTAGACCCCTTACCTTGTGGCTGCAAATATTTAGGTCTGGTCACGTTTCTGTCAGCGTTAGAATTTGTCCTGTCAACGCTGAAATTACCCTTTTTAGCGTTGAACCTAGGGTTTGCTACAGAAACCCATTGCCTATTTGACCAGGTGTTTGTCTTTTGAAATGGTCTTTGTCCATGAGTGTTAGACCTTCTAGAAAAGAATGGGGCAGGTCTAATCACTTGTGGACTTTGCTGCACACAAGGTTTGGGTCTGACAACGTTTGACTTTCTAACAACGTTGACTTTCTTCCTGTCAGCGCTGAAATTGTTCTTGTCAGCGCTGTATTTGGGAGCGTTGACACAATTGTAAGCCAAATGTGAAAAGCTACCACAAGTGTAACAGGCTTTCTTAGACACAACCTTTGGTCTAGAAGAGAAGAAACCTGTTCCATGATTGCTAACTTGGCTCTTGGGTGACCTATTATTCCTATACATCTCTGCATATTTAATGATAGGTCTTCTAACAGTGTTTGAGCCTAGGTCAACAGCTTTACCAGTGATTGGGTTAGTAACCTTAATGGGTGGTGATTCATTGGGACTTTCACATAGCAAACCTCCCTTAACAAATAAAGTAGGGTTAGCTTTCTTCCACTCATTTAGGTCAGTCAATTTTTGTTGATACTCTTCCACTGGAGTGACAACTCTTGGTGGAGGAATGAATTCCTCTTCTTGGAGCTCTGGTAAACCAGTCCAAGATAAGTCCCTTCGTTGGACACCATAGAAGTCACCAGCTGGTGGTGGAACCAAAGAGTAATCATTCATCCCAATCCCAGTCATTTCCTTAGGATCCCTTTGTTTAGCTACACAGTCTCCTAGGGTTTGGGTGGCTCTATCAAATCTTTGAATTTTAAGGTCAACATTATCTTTATTCTTAATGGCCTCATCTAACTTAGCCTGTAATTCACTATTAACCTTTTTCATGATGTTTCTAATATCCATACTACCCTCTAACTCATGTTTTAAGATATTGATCTTATCTTTTAAGTCAAATTCCATTTTCTTGTATTCAGAAACGGTTTTCTCAGTTTCAGTAAGAGCTAGTTGGTAATTAGACAATTTACATCTTTCAGTACTCATGTCATCTTTTAGTTTTAACACCTCTTTATTAAGTCTTTCAGTATTTAACCTACAACCTTTGCTACAAAAAGCATCATCATATACCTCATTATCAGATGAAGAGGAGGAGTGTGCCATGAGAGCATATTCAACATGCTGTTCTTCTTCAATATCAGCAACCAAAGCTTTATCCTCTTCAACATTCTTAGCCAGATAGCTCCAATCCCATCCTGTACCATCTATTCCTTGAACTGCAACCATAGCTTTGGAATCCTGAGCTTTAACAACCTGACTTGAGGGTTTACCAGCATCAGATCTTCTAGGAGATCTGCATTCCCTCATGAAGTGCCCCATACGATGACAGTTGTAGCATTCAACTTTGGATTTATCAAATCCAGCTGTGTCTTTAGCATTGAAGGTCATCTTCTTTTTAAACCTTCTGTTCCACCTATTTGCTCTTATACTAGCAAGAGCCATGTTCCACTTGATGTCCATCTCTTCCAAGTGCTCATCACTTATCTGCTCAAGGTCCTCATATGTAATCACTGAACCATTGGGCAAAGAAGGAATGTAAGCACAAACAGTATCCAAATCCAAACCAGCAGGTTTAACTCTTGGGGAGTCATTCTTGAATGTGTCAACGTCTGAAAAGGAGACGTTGACAGGACTTGTTCCAGCGCTGACATATGATGATCCAGTAACTGGATGCATATAAGAGTCCTTCTGATTGAATTGACCTTCACTATGAGAGAAGAAGGCCATGTTGCTGGTGGTAGATTTGCTTCCATGCTCTGAAAGAGTTTCATCTTCCAACAGTCTTGGTTTGTTGTAGATGTCATCAAACGAGGAGCTCTTGTAAGTATTGTTGGCAAGAATTGATCTTGCCTCAATCTTTCATGCCTCACCAAGACTTTTAAGAAAGGTAGCATTGGTGTCAACATCACCAACTTGTGTCCCCATGAAGGACAACTTACTTGTGATGTCAAGCAATCTGCTTTTCACACTACTCAGTTTCTCATTGGGTTGAGCTTTGAAGACAGCATAATCATGCAGAATTTGCTTTTTCTTTTCTTCCTGAGTGTCTGCATTGCCACCATATGCAACTTCAAGAGCTTCCCAAAGATCCTTAGCAGATTCATAGCCTCTATATTTATGCTGGTTTTCTTGTCCCAAAGAGACTTTCAGAATATTTAGGGCTTTCATGTCAACCCTTTTCTTTGCAATATCATCAGCAGCTACAGCTCTACCATCTCCAGGTTTTTCTTTCTTATCCTCTTCAGGGCATCCTTCAACAGCTGTTCTTTGACTAATGGCATCAAGAATCTTTTGAGCCTTATTGAATATGTTTCCATATTCAATAATCTCCCAGAGTGTGTAGTCATAGATCCCCAGATATTGTTCAAAGTTGAACTTCCATAAGTCAAAGTTGGTTGCATCAAGCATGGGAATCTTGATGTTTGGTAAGGCTGAGGAGGAGGAGGTTATTGCTTCAGACATGATGTTGTTAGGGTTTCTGAGAAAATTAGGGTTTTGGTGTTTTTAGGGTTCTGGTGTTCTTTAAAGATCAAAAGTTCCTCAACAAGCTCTGATACCACTTGTTGATCCCAAACTTAGATCGATTAGCTTTGTGTATACGAGATTAGATCAAGTAATACACGTAGAGAAACCTTTGTATATGCTTTATGAATCTAAGTGTTATGCGGATTTTAACACTTAAACAAGAACACACAAGATGTAAACAAACTTTCACTTTGATTATGAATGTCGAACTTGCTTACAATGAAAGATGTTTACGAATGAAAACTTATATAAAACTTATATTAAACATTAACCTAAAGGCCTTGTTTTATAGACATAAGAAGCCTTGTACAATAATCTACGTATCAACTATTCTAGGTAAAGATAAATATAGAAAATACATTGTCGTTTCTATCCTTACTAGAAGTATTCTAGAATATAATAAACGTGTAGATTATATCTTCCATCAGTGCTTGTCTTCAATGTGTCAACGCTTGACTTTAACTTGTCAACGCTTGAGCTGTCAACGCTTGTATTGTTCTTGTCAACGCTTGTTTTGTTCTTGTCAGCGCTCAAGTGATCGGCCTTAATTTATTCCCAACAATCCTCCCCTAAACTTGATATCCACTCATATGATCAAGTTTCTGAATAAGCATTAAGGACTAGGAGGAATCTTACAAACCTTCTCATATTGGTAATGAATAAATCTGATCAAATCTTTTGCCACATCACTTGAATAATCTATTTCCAGCTGAGTGTCCTTCATCTTTTCCAAAATAGCCTTGGATATGAAATACTGAGCATCCACAAGTAAATACTCAGCAAACTTTGTAGAGCTCAAATGGTATACACCAAGAGCTGAATATAACCTCCATTGAAGACCACTGAGGTCATCTTCAAGATCCTTCCATATTGCAGGATCCTCATCTTTTGGTCCACACATTCTTTTGAATGTGGTCCGAAGTTTTATTCCATTAGCTGAAGTTGGTGCTTCAGCCTCATACTTGGTCTCCAGCAACCTCCAAAGGTCCACCAAGTCTTCTCTATCACAACTTGCAAACAAAGATATGAGAGTGGTAAAAGTGTGTACCTCCTTGCCAAATCTGCCAATCTTCCAGAACCCACATTCATCTTCTTCATAGCTCACAATTGGGTTCCTGGAATCTAATGGTAACACTTGCACCATATCTGAAGCTTCTAATGGGGAGAGCTTGAGGCTCTTTCTGTAAAACCCGCATGCTTTTACCATGAATAGTGCCCTTAAGATCGTACGTCCTAGATTAAAACTTACCCTATTTAGTATTGATCACATTCATGTGCTAATAATCAAGAAAGTGCATACGTGTATGACATGATAAGTATCGATTACGTACAAACTCATGATAAACAGTTAATAGATATTTCACGTAAACATAATTAAATCATGATCACCATTTTAAAACACGAACAAAAATAATTACGTAAGTACTTAATTACGAGTGTAAATAATACGATAAACTACATGATAAAATAAACAGAAACACTTTAAACACGAACACGTTTAACCACGAACGAACACGAAACATCGGGACACGAGAAAAGGTACGGGTACCCCATGTGGGGCCCCATACCCACGGCACACATAACCAAAATGGGCTTAGCCCATTGACTTTTACATGAAAGGGGGGGTTATGGTAAATATGCATTTCATTTTTACATTTCAAGCAAAATAACTTTTAACCTAAAAAGTTTTTTCTCCTCCTCCTTGGTCTCTCTTTGTGCAGCCACCCCTAAGACCACCAAAGGTGGTTGTTGATTGATCTTGATCACAAAAATCATTGCTATAAACCGTGTTTGTTCATCCTCTTTCAAGCTACGTATTGGTATATCATTCTAAACCTTTCTTTTCATTTCTTTTTAAATCTTTGATTATTTTCATGAACATGTTATTGTTATTCTTATTAAAACATGATAATTAAACATAAATCTAACATGTTTTGGGGTTAATTAAAATCAAAGGTTGTTATATGAGGGTGTTTGTTTTTGGCCGCCTAGTATAACCAACCCGAGGGGGGTTCGGTTTGCTTTTAGCCGCCACCACCAAGACCATTTTGGTCTTGGTTGGTGCATGTGGGACCCACGGCAGCAAGGGGACACAAGTACCCCGAGTTGGCTCGGGGTACGGTGTCGAGTTCATGCCCGATTCATGGTTCGTTGGTTAAAACATGATTTATGCTACATGTTAATTTTATGAATTATAAACTTAGGATATAAATTAATTAATAACATGAGATATTAATTAAACCATGACTTAGGTTAATTTAATTATTAATTTAGCAAGATATTAATTTAACCTAAGTATTTTATGTTATAAATTATAATTAATTAATTATTTAAAACATGCTTATAATTAATTAATTTAGACATGACTTAGGTTATATTATTAATATATATTAATATACATTTTAACCTAAGTAATTTATTCCATTTTAATTAAAACATGCTATACTTTAATTAAAATGCTTAACCTATAGTTTAATTAAAATGCATGAAATAATAATTAAACTATACACTATATCATATGACTTAATAAATAAGCTTATAAACACTTAGACTTATATTTTAGCTTATGCAACCAGCTTAATTCTAATTATGGAAACTTCTATTTATAGAAACTTAATTAAATACAGCAATTAATTCTAATCATGGAAACCTTCTATATATGGAAACTTATTTAATTAAGGCAGCTGATCTATTTTTGGAAACTTTCTATTTTTAGAAACTGATCTATTTTACGCAGTGAATTCTATTTTTGGAAACTTTCTATTTTTGGAAACTTTCTATTTTTGGAAACTTTCTATTTTTGGAAACTTTCTATTTTTGGAAACTTTCTATTTTTGGTAACTTTCTATTTTTGGAAACTTTCTATTTTTTGAAACTTTCTATTTTTGGAAACCTTCTATTTTTGGAAACCTGCTATTTTTGGAAAGTTATTTATTATTACACAGTAAGTATAATAATACATGAATTACCAGTAATACTTTATCAAATTAATCAGAGTACAAGGTAAACACAGATAGAGCTTTAAACAGTAAACCATGACCTAAAACATACAAAGTAAGCTAAGATGAGACATAAAACCCAGTACGTAATCAGTGATTCGATACTTATACATGTGTGTATTCATGTAGCGTTAGTGATCCAGAAGTAGGAGTCTTTCTTCCGTTCATTCACTGGACTTGAGGTACGGATTCCCGTCCTTTCAGTATGGACATTATTTTCTTATTAGGATTTCCCCGTATGCAGCCAACTGTTTTCCCCAGTATTTGTTTTATTGTTTTGAACTGCTTATGTTTAATTAACATAATCTATAGCCATATACAAGCATGACCAGTTTCACCTAGTTATGTAGGTACCATAACCATAACATTGGAGGCACAAAAGTTATGACTTCCCCACGGTGGAGTGATTGCTCGTGGCGTCCCTTTTAGTTTTGGCCATATTATTATATCATGTGGGGCGTATGGGTGCATCCTAGTTACATGTTTTATTCAGTATTTCATGTTGAATGTGGTGTGTGCCTTGCATCCTTCACAAGGAGTTGATCCCTCCTACCCAGACCAGTATATTAGTTAGAGGCATCCCCTCTAATCAGCATGATGAGGTCACCCCTCCAAGTATTCATGCACGTGACCTTTTCATGACCTATATGGGCTATGGTATATATATGTTAAAACAGTTTTCATAAGATAAACATAAGGCTTTTCAAACTATAAAACCAGTTTTCTCAATACTTAACCAGTCTACTCAGAACTTAGTCTTCCGCTGTTATATGTTACATGTTTATCCTATTTTATGTTATACTGTACATCCGTGCACTGAGCGTCTTGCTCAGCCGTTTTCCTTTTTTATGTTCCCAAAACGGCAGGTACTCAGGGACGCTCGTAGATCTCAAACGTACGTGCATATGGACTGGAAGCTTTACTGTCTTTCTTTACTTTATGTATTTCCTTTACTTTATTACAGCTTGCAATGGACATTGTTTCGTCCTTTCCTTTTACAGTATTTATGTTTGTGTGTGATGAGCTCTACTTTGGGATTACCGATGTTTGATTCCGGTATTTCCCTTTTATGGTCAAATAATGCTTAGACATTTATCCTTGTATGCTTTGATGACACGCCATGATTACCGTAAGATTCCATTTCCAAAATGGGGTGTTACTATTATGGTATCAGAGACAAGGCTTCGACCTGTAGGCTCTCAAATATGACCTGTGATTAGTGGGTATTCACTACGGTCTTCCTAGAACTGACAGTTGTTTTCATGCATTCATCATTTTTAAGCATACATATACATGTCATTGTTACAGGGTTTTTGACTAAGTAATGGTTGGTAAAGGACTGGCCCTATTTAGTCGCATGTGTTTTATCGAAACTTTTAGATTTGGGACCGACCCATAGGCGTCCCCTCGATATGTCTTTTGTTTTGAGTGAACTGACCAGAGGCGTTCACTCTCGAGCATCAAAAGTTTTCATAAAACTGCATCATGCGTTCATACAAAAATTTTCTTGCGTAAAATTTTTCTCGTGAAATTTTTGGTATAAATTTTTTTTTCATGTATATATATAATTTATATTTTATGTTTTGAACTGTTAATCATATGTTTTATGTTATACTGTCAGATGGCAAACACAGACAAACTCTGGGAGTTATTCGCAGACATGGAGGCAGAAATGCAAGACGCCATTCTTCATGACGACGAATATCCTCCCCCACCTATCATTTTTCCCATGGAAGGAAGGAATCGACTCATGAGGGAATACTACGCCATGAGACAGAGACCCGACGAGAATAGTGGTCAGTTCATGCAGAGGTTCCTCGGGTACACAGCTTTCCTGAGGGCATCCGCAGGCACCACTGAAGAACAAGCACTACATTTTCGTTGGGGCCTTAATCCAAGGATTGCCAATAATTTATCGGGTGCCCCGTTGGATACAGTAGCACAAGTGACCGACGCAGCAAGGAAGCTAGAGATGCTGCAGGAACGAGATGAGTTCGGGGAAGCTGAAAGACCTGACAAGAGGTAAACATTTCGTATTCAAACGGTAACCAAACCGCATCCTATCATTATATGTTCAATAATCATCTCTTAAACTGTATCTTCCAGGCAGAAAACTGGGGACCGGTCTCAGCCGGCTACTCAGCAGCAGCCTCATCAGCCCAAAGGAAACGGTCACACTAACGACCGTTCTGTTGTGGAAAGGCGTAGCGGTAATGAAAATTACCGTAACAACGCTGGACACTCCAACAACAGCAGGTCCTACTATTTACGCATCTTCTTATGATTTCATGTTATATCTCTCATGCTGACACCATATTAACCTCTACCAGGAACCACGGTAACGGGAAGGACCAGAACCACAGGGGTTCGCAGCCTAACCGTTCAGCTATCACTGGTGAACATCTTATGATGTATATGTCTTATACTCGTGCATATACTTTATCTTAACACATTTTGTCATCAGCAGGCCCTCAGCAAGCAAGGACTCCTGCTGCAGGATTCACTCATCCTCTTTGCAATACTTGCCATCGCAGACACCCTGGCCCATGTCGTCGTGATTCCGACGCGTGCTACAAGTGCGGTCTCCCTGGCCATCGTATGAGAGATTGCCGTAAGGGTGAAATGGAGGGTACCTCGGGTCTTGCTGATAATAAGCCGCCTCCTACCACTGGGCGTGTCTACACGACATCTCGCGATCAGGAAAACAAATCTACAGGTACCATTACTGGAATTCTGTATATGTACGGCCAAGCTGCATGTGTTCTTTTCGACACGGGTGCCACTCACTCAGTTAGTTCCACTACATATGCTAAGAACATCAGGACACTTCCCTTGCCATTAGAAAATAGGCTTACCATTTCCACGCCTTTGAGGGACTCTGTATTAATAACTCATGTATACAAGAGTCTTCCTCTAGAATTTGACGATAAAGTTCGTGCAGTAGATGCACTTCCCCTAGACATGATTGAGTTCGACATGATTCTCAGCATGGACTGGCTATCCAAGCACCATGCTACCATAGACTGCCACTCATATCGGGTGATCTTCGGCGACATTAATGCACCAGAGTACATTCATAACGGGTTCATACTCGGACGGTCTGTACAAGTCATATCTACCTTGCAAGCACGTGCACTACTGTCACATGGCTGTGAGGGTTATCTAGCTATGGTTCACGACATGGATGCTGAATCCCCATCGATTCAGGATCAACCAGTAGTTTAGGAATTTCAAGATGTCTTCCCAGCTGAACTCCCCGGCATACCACCTGCACGAGAAGTGGAGTTCAACATCGACCTAGTTCCAGGAGCTGAACCAATCTCTAAGGCTCCGTATCGTATGGCTCCCATACAGCTAAAAGAACTGAAGGACCAACTGCATGAACTTCTTGAGCGAGGGTTCATTAGACCAAGCGCATATCCATGGGGCGCACCGGTCTTGTTCGTTAGGAAGAAGTACGGCAGCATGCGACTTTGCATAGACTACCGTGAACTTAATAAGATTACCATCCGCAATAGATATCCACTGCTACATATAGATGATCTGTTTGACCAACTTCAAGGAGCCAAACACTTCTCAAAGATCGATCTAAGGTCAGACTACCATCAGCTAAGGGTTAAAGAGCAGGATATTGCCAAAACTGCTTTTCGTACCCGCTATGGCCATTATGAGTTTGTAGTCATGCCATTCGGCCTGACTAATGCTCCAGCAGTATTCATGGATCTGATGAACAGAATCTTCCATGAATTCCTTGATAAGTTTGTCCTTGTATTCATCGATGACATCCTGATTTTCTCTAAGTCCACGGAGGAACACGAAGACCATCTCCGTACGGTACTACAGATTCTTCGTCAAAAGCAGCTGTATGCGAAATTCTCCAAGTGTGAGTTCTGGTTAAACAAAGTGGCATTCTTAGGTCACATTGTATCAGCAGAAGGGATCACTATGGACCCAGCGAAGGTTGAGTCTATCACTAAATGGCCAAGACCAACGTCAGCGACAGAAGTCCGCAGTTTCTTGGGCTTAGCTGGATATTATCGCAGATTCGTGGAGAACTTTTCCCGTTTGGCACTACCTCTCACCAAACTGATGCGAAAAGGAGAGAAATTCGTCTGGACGGAAGAACGAGAGAAGAGCTTCGAAGACCTAAAGCAGAAGTTAGTATCTGCACCTATTCTTACTCTCCCATCTGGTACAGGTGGATTTCAGATCTACAGCGATGCATCGGGGAAGGGACTGGGCTGTGTTCTCATGCAACATGGGAAAGTGATCGCGTATGCTTCACGACAGCTTAAGCCCTATGAAGAAAACTACCCTACGCATGACCTGGAACTTGCTGCAGTGGTGTTCGCATTGAAAATATGGAGGCACTACTTATACGGAGAATCATGCGACATTTTCACGGATCACAAGAGCTTGAAGTATATCTTCACTCAACGTGAATTGAACATGAGACAAAGGAGATGGTTGGAACTGTTGAAGGATTATGATATTAACCTACAGTATCATCCCGGAAAGGCTAATGTAGTAGCAGATGCACTCAGCAGAAAGTCCGGAATGATCCACGACATTGAAATCAAGGAACAAAACATAAGAGACTTGGAGCGGCTAGACATCGAAATCATGGGACGTGGGCAGCACGGATACTGGGCGAATCTTAGAGTAGAACCCGAGTTACTGTCTAGGATCCAGGAAGCTCAGAAGGATGATGGAGAAATATGGGCGATAATTCAGAATTTGGAGAAGCAGACAGAATTCAGAATGGACGCAGACGGTATCGTTTAGCAGGGCACGAGACTTTGTGTTCCTGACAATCAAGAACTCCGGGAAGCATTGTTAGCTGAAGCTCACAGCTCCCCATTTTCTATACATCCTGGGTCGAGAAAAATGTACCATAACATCAGACAGTACTTTTGGTGGAGTGGTATGAAACAGGATGTAGCCACTTATGTCTCCAAATGTCTTACCTGCCAGCAGGTTAAGATTGAGCATCAGCGATCGGGCGGTCTCCTTCAACCGTTGGATATTCCAGAATGGAAGTGGGACAAAATCATCATGGATTTTGTTACCGGTCTTCCGCCTACCAAGAAGATGCACGATGCCATTTGGGTCATCGTTGATCGACTCACCAAATCAGCTCATTTCTTACCGATACGCAAGGAAGATCCGGTAAGTAAACTCGCAGATACTTACAGAAGGGAGATCATGAGACTCCACGGTGCTCCCTCCAGCATCGTCTCAGACAGAGATCCTCGTTTCACGTCGCGATTCTGGAAAGGTCTGCAAAACGCTTGGGGTACACAACTTAAGCTGAGTACGGCCTTTCATCCTCAAACGGACGGACAGTCAGAGCGAACGATTCAGACATTGGAAGATATGTTAAGGTCGTGTGCGTTGGAATGGACAGGTGATTGGGACGATTACATCTGTTTGGTCGAGTTTGCATACAACAACAGCTGGCACGCAAGTATCAAATGTGCTCCTTTCGAAATGTTGTATGGCAGGAAGTGTCGCGCTCCAATCTGCTGGGATCAAGTGGGAGAGCGAACACTCGAAGGACCAGAAATTATAGAAATGACCAATGAGAAGATCGAAGTAGCTAAGCAGAAGCTGCAGGAAGCACGGTCACGTCCGAAGAGTTACGCTGATAAGCATCGTAGGGACATACATTTTAATGTGGGAGACCACATCTTCCTCAAGGTTTCGCCGGCGCGTGGTGTTAAACGCTTCGGGATCAAAGGGAAACTCAGTCCTCGTTTCATCGGACCGTTTGATATCATTGAACGAATCGGTGAAGTATCTTACCGATTGGCGTTACCTCCGCAGCTTTCGCACGTGCATAACGTGTTTCATGTGTCCTTACTCAGAGGGTACAAGTATCATCCCCTTCACATGGTTCAGTATCCACTGGAACAGATACGTGAAGATCTCACTTTTATAGAGGAACCCGAACGAGTTCTCGACAGGCAAGAACGAGTCATGAGAAGGAAGACGATTCCTTTCGTCAAAATTCTTTGGAGGGACCATACCGAGCGGGAAGCCACTTGGGAAACGGAGGAGTCCATCCGGGCTTCTTACCCTTACTTCATATTTTGAGTTCGGGTATGTTACTTCTTTCCAGTTTACTTTATCTATAATTCGGGGACGAATTATTCTTTTTAGGGGGGAAGAATTGTAAAACCCGCATGCTTTTACCATGAATAGTGCCCTTAAGATCGTACGTCCTAGATTAAAACTTACCCTATTTAGTATTGATCACATTCATGTGCTAATAATCAAGCAAGTGCATACGTGTATGACATGATAAGTATCGATTACGTACAAACTCATGATAAACAGTTAATAGATATTTCACGTGAACATAATTAAATCATGATCACCATTTTAAAACACGAACTAAAATAATTACGTAAGTACTTAATTACGAGTGTAAATAATACGATAAACTACATGATAAAATAAACAGAAACACTTTAAACACGAACACGTTTAACCACGAACGAACACGAAACATCAGGACACGAGAAAAGGTACGGGTACCCCATGTGGGGCCCCATACCTACGGCACACATAACCAAAATGGGCTTAGCCCATTGACTTTTACATGAAAGGGGGGGTTATGGTAAATATGCATTTCATTTTTACATTTCAAGCAAAATAACTTTTAACCTAAAAAGTTTTCTCTCCTCCTCCTTGGTCTCTCTTTGTGCCGCCACCCCTAAGACCACCAAAGGTGGTTGTTGATTGATCTTGATCACAAAAATCATTGCTATAAACCGTGTTTGTTCATCCTATTTCAAGCTACGTATTGGTATATCATTCTAAACCTTTCTTTTCATTTCTTTTTAAATCTTTGATTATTTTCATGAACATGTTATTGTTATTCTTATTAAAACATGATAATTAAACATAAATCTAACATGTTTTGGGGTTAATTAAAATCAAAGGTTGTTATATGAGGGTGTTTGTTTTTGGCCGCCTAGTATAACCAACCCGAGGGGGGTTCGGTTTGCTTTTAGCCGCCACCACCAAGACCATTTTGGTCTTGGTTGGTGCATGTGGGACCCACGGCAGCAAGGGGACACAAGTACCCCGAGTTGGCTCGGGGTACGGTGTCGAGTTCATGCCCGATTCATGGTTCGTTGGTTAAAACATGATTTATGCTACATGTTAATTTTATGAATTATAAACTTAGGATATAAATTAATTAATAACATGAGATATTAATTAAACCATGACTTAGGTTAATTTAATTATTAATTTAGCATGATATTAATTTAACCTAAGTATTTTATGTTATAAGTTATAATTAATTAATTATTTAAAACATGCTTATAATTAATTAATTGATACATGACTTAGGTTATATTATTAATACATATTAATATACATTTTAACCTAAGTAATTTATTCCATTTTAATTAAAACATGTTATACTTTAATTAAAATGCTTAACCTATAGTTTAATTAAAATGCATGAAATAATAATTAAACTATACACTATATCATATGACTTAAGAAATAAGCTTATAAACACTTAGACTTATATTTTAGCTTATGCAACCAGCTTAATTCTAATTATGGAAACTTCTATTTATAGAAACTTAATTAAATAAGGCAATTAATTCTAATCATGGAAACCTTCTATATATGGAAACTTATTTAATTAAGGCAGCTGATCTATTTTTGGAAACTTTCTATTTTTAGAAACTGATCTATTTTAAGTAGTGAATTCTATTTTTGGAAACTTTCTATTTTTGGAAACTTTCTATTTTTGGAAACTTTCTATTTTTGTAAACTTTCTATTTTTGGTAACTTTCTAATTTTGGAAACTTTCTATTTTTGGAAACTTTCTATTTTTGGAAACCTTCTATTTTTGGAAACCTGCTATTTTTGGAAAGTTATTTATTATTACACAGTAAGTATAATAATATATGAATTACCAGTAATACTTTATCAGATTAATCAGAGTACAAGGTAAACACAGATAGAGCTTTAAACAGTAAACCATGACCTAAAACATACAAAGTAAGCTAAGATGAGACATAAAACCCAGTACGTAATCAGTGATTCGATACTTATACACGTGTGTATTCATGTAGCGTTTGTGATCCAGAAGTAGGAGTCTTTCTTCCGTTCATTCACTGGACTTGAGGTACGGATTCCCGTCCTTTCAGTATGGACATTCTTTCCTTATTAGGATTTCCCCGTATGCAGCCAACTGTTTTCCCCAGTATTTGTTTTATTGTTTTGAACTGCTTATGTTTAATTAACATAATCTATAGCCATATACAAGCATGACCAGTTTCACCTAGTTATGGAGGTACCATAACCATCACATTGGAGGCACCAATGTTATGACTTCCCCACGGCGGAGTGATTGCTCGTGGCGTCCCTTTCAGTTTTGGCCATATTATTATATCATGTGGGGCGTATGGGTGCATCCTAGTTACATGTTTTATTCAGTATTTCATGGTGAATGTGGTGTGTGCCTTGCATCCTTCACAAGGAGTTGATCCCTCCTACCCAGACCAGTATATTAATTAGAGGCATCCCCTCTAATCAGCATGATGAGGTCACCCCTCCAAGTATTCATGCACATGACCTTTTCATGACCTATATGGGCTATGGTATATATATGTTAAAACAGTTTTCATAAGATAAACATAAGGCTTTTCAAACTATAAAACCAGTTTTCTCAATACTTAACCAGTCTACTCAGAACTTAGTCTTCCGCTGTTATATGTTACATGTTTATCCTATTTTATGCTATACTGTACATCCGTGCACTGAGCATCTTGCTCAGCCGTTTTCCTTTTTTATGTTCCCAAAACGGCAGGTACTCAGGGACGCTCGTAGATCTCAAACGTACGTGCATATGGACTGGAAGCTTTACTGTCTTTCTTTACTTTATGCATTTCCTTTACTTTATTACAGCTTGCAATGGACATTGTTTCGTCCTTTCCTTTTACAGTATTTATGTTTGTGTGTGATGAGCTCTACTTTAGGATTACCGATGTTTGATTCCGGTATTTCCCTTTTATGGTCAAATAATGCTTAGACATTTATCCTTGTATGATTTGATGACACGCCATGATTATGCGTAAGATTCCATTTCCAAAATGGGGTGTTACACTTTCTTATAACTGCTTCACTTGGATATAGTGGATCCATATCTTTTGGAAACTCAAATGAAATTCCCTTCTTCACTGGTCTGAACCATAATAGCTTTCTTGATTTCCATTTCTTCTGCAAGTTGCTCCTTTCTTTCATCTAAAAGAAGTCTGAGAGTGTTTGCTTCCTGCACTCTCACCCAAATGGGATAAGCCCTGTTTTCCAACTCATCAAATGTCAAAGCCTTCAACTTCTGATATGTCCATCCAAGTCCATGACATCTGAGCAACATAAAGTAGAGCTCCCTTCTATCCCTTTTCAACTCTGAGAGAATATTGCTTTCCTTGTGTTTCAAAATTACCTGGCAATCCTTCTGAACTCTAAGAAGAAGCTCCAAACCCCATATTTGATCTGAAATGGTCAAGTCTGGATTATCCATGCATCTTTCTTCCCAAGGATTGTACATTTGAACCACCTCTGGCATGTCAAAGTCAACCTGCAATTTCAATTCTCTCAACTTTTCCCTAGCAAACTCATCACCATACTCAAGCCTTTTTGGTTCTATAATCATCACACTTGAGTCTGAGCTAGCTCCATCACTTTCTTCTTCAGAAGTCACAACAAATGGTGACTTTTCCTTTTCACCTTGTTCCATGATTTGTGCAGCTAATCTTCTATCAAACTCAACTTGAGCTGCATCCTTTGGAACAATCTCTTCTACCATTTTACCCTTACCCTTATCTGATGGTGCAATGGTTGGTAATGTAGATGGTAATACCCGAGTAGAAACCTCCTTGATGATAGATGATGACTGGGATACATCACCTTCATGTACAGGTCTGTCAACGCCCAACTTTCTTCTATCAGCGCCCAAAATACGTCTATCAGCGTCCAAATTTTCCTTGTCAACACTCAAATATTTTCCCTCAGCACCTTGTGTAACCTCTCTCAACATAGCTGTAAATGATAAATTTAAGTTGGTGGGAGAGACTAAGGACGTATCAAAACCTGGTTGTTTCTTCAAAGTTGTAAGGGCCTCAGCAACATCCTTTGATTGACCATCCTGGCTGCCCTTATCACTCAGATTTATTTGATCTTCTCCCCTTTGGAAGATTCCTCCATACCCTTTCTAGCACGATCACTTTCCAAAACAACAATCCTCTCCCTCAATTGCTTGAGTTCAAGGCCTTGTGAGATGACAATTTGTACTAAGTCTGCATTTTACTTTTGCAAGCTTATGCAGACTGCCGTCAATTCCAAAAGAGTCATTGGTTCCAGTCTGCCCTCTTCTGAAATGGGGATTTGACCTCCCAAGTCAGATTCATTGGGCATGAATGAGGACTTAATTATGGTGGGACTGCCTTGGCCAGCATCTAAGCCAGAACCAATAGTCCCAGCCTCATCCAGGGCACCAGCCACACTTGTGGTGGTGGTTCTCTCTGCTACATGGCTAGGACCACCAGAGGAGAACACTCCAGTAGTCCTTTGGCGTTTCATCAACCTATATTCAGGGGGTGTGGAAGATGGTGTGGAAGAATGGGTAGATGTGGGTTGGTTAAGGGGTGTTTGGGATTGTGAAGGTTGTGTGTCAGTGTTGGAAATAGGCACATCAACGCCAACATTTAATGTATCAGCGTTGAAGGATTCAGAGTCAATTTGCATTTGTTCAGGTGAAGGTAAAGGTTCAGGAATTGGTTCAAGTTGTGGTTGAGGGTCAATTTGAGGTTGGGGGTCTGGTTGGGGTTGTGCCGCTGCAATAATAGCAAGCATGGCTTGGGTTAAAGGTAAGTCTCTATGGGGTGGTGAATCCATCTTCATAAAAATAGCTTTCTTTTGCTCAGGGATCTTATAAAAATCATTGTGATCCCTTGAGCAGTAACCTTGATCATCAAAAACCATTTGCAGAAAACGGGGATAAGCTAAAGTCATTTTTGTCCCCTTGTTTTTACACATCCCCTCAAAAATCATTTTAGAATAGTTATATTTTTGCCCTGTTGCAATGCACACAATAGCACTTGCAATGGATCTATTGATCTCATTGTGTGCAGTACATTTGGGACTCAAACATTGAAGGAGGACATGTATGAGGTACTTCCAGGCTGGGGGAAATTCCTGCTTATGATACTTATTAAGAGTACCTTCATCAGGAAAGGATATCCCAAAGCCCTAAGCCCTTGTTCTATTTCATTTATGGGAAGGGTGGCTATACCATCATCATCATCAAGATGTAAGACTTGGCGTACCAAGGCCTCAGTAACCACCCAAGATCTCCCATGAACAATAGAAGTCAATGTGGTCACTCCATTAACTGTTGAGGAACTGACAGTGTTCCAAAACTGCTTAATGTGTGTGACTGGAATGAATGGTGCATGAGAAAGAGCATACCTTAATGGGGATGCGTTCAAATACGCCACCATTTGTGTGTATTGGGGTAACAGAGCATCATCAGCGTCAAGATAAGCAATCATGTTGTGTTGTGATCTAAACCCCAATTCCAAGACTGCTGGTTTAAACTTTGGTGCCATTGATGAAAGCTGTTAATTTTAAGTGAAGAAGATGAAGTTGATAAGAGAAAAATGTTAGACAAGAATTATAGATACCCTGTTTAAAATAGGAGCCAAATTTATAGGAGAAAAAGAATGCATGTGATTGGCCTAAAAATAGGCAAAGATTTTCAAAAATCAATCATGAAAATATTGAAAAAGTTATAAGTTATCTCATGCATTAAATGAAAGTAACAACTCCTAAAATTACGGCTTGAAAATATGTCAAAAAGTAACAACTGGGTAGGTCCCATTGAGTGTCAACGATCAAAAATAACCTATCAACGCCCAACGGCTATAATCTTGTCAACGTTTGCCAATAGCCATGTCAGCGTCCAATTTGGTCACAACAACGCTTGGAAAATTCTTGTCAGCGTCCAAAAATAAAAATATTTTAAAAAGTGAAAAATGACCTTAACAAGTAATTTATCCTAGAGAAGATAACCAAAAGCTGATAATTATTATAGGGCGGAAAGCACTGTCCAGTTATGCACACTTGCATAAGCAAGATAGACATAACAGTCCTCTAGTGTCCCTTGCTAACCAAAACTCTTAACAACCAAGTTACCTTATAAAATCCTTGTTACTCCCAGGTAAATCCCATATCAAAATCATTCCCAGGTTTCAATAGACCACAACCAATTCTAGGCCAAAAATGTCTTGGCAGCATGCAAAGTTGATATACTATGCATGCTACAGTGCCTCATGATTTAGTAAAACTAACTCATACTCACCTGTGGACACAATCTAGAATTGTGATAAGAGTATCATATGGATACCCAGACATCCTAAAGGTTCCTAAAACCTCCCCTTAAACTATGATACAAAAAGTTTGCTAAAATCATGCATGAACATAAAAAATTTATGTCAAGATAGGAATGAAACATTCCAACCATCATCCATAAATAAAAACTTGTCCAAATGCTTCTCTATTTATCCATAAGCAACTCTGTATCCAATGGTATACTGCTAACACCATCTGCACATTTAGATTGAAAACCACAAAACTAACATTGTTGCTGACAACGCCCCGATAACACATGACAGCGTTGAAGGAAGCTTTGTCAGCGTTAGACAATTATATTGCTGACAACGTTGCAAAAACACTTATCAGCGTTCAAACAACTTTTGTCAGTGTTAGAAAAATATAGTGGAAAATCTAAATCATCAATAAGACCAATAATAATAATGCATCATCCTGTACATACTTTTACAAAAAGAATCCAAAACACATATTATGTGAGATTGACCATTCCAATACTTGTTACCAAGTATTAAAATCTCCCAGCATCAAAAGGTTTAGTTAATAAATCTGACACATTTTCCTCAGTGTCAACCCTATCTGGTTGTATTAAACCTTTCTCAAAGCAATCTCTTATAAAATGGTATCTAATTTCTATGTGTTTAGTTTTAGAATGATGTACATGATTCTTAATGATGCATAAGGTACTATTATTGTCAACAAATATCTTAGTATGCATGAAATTATACCCATAGTCCAACAGCTGGTTCTGAATCCACAAAACTTGACCACAACATGCAGCTGCAGCCACATACTCTGCTTCAGTTGTAGAATTAGCCACCACTGTTTGTATCCTGCATTGCCAAGATATTAACCTGCTCCCAAGAAACTGACATCCACCAGTTGTGGATTTCCTATCAAATTTATCACCTCCATAATCACTATCTGAATATGCAATCAGCTCCAATGGTGAATCCTTTGGGTACCACAAACCAAGACTAGGATAGCATCTTAGGTACCTAAATATCCTCTTCACAGCATAAAGGTGACATTCTTTGCGAGTCACTTGATGACGTGCACAAGCACACACAGCAAACATAATGTCAGGTCTGGAGGCAGTAATATACATAAAGGATCCAATCATGGATCTATAGTGCCTGACATCAACATCTTTCCTATCTCCAATCTTTCTCCAAGGGTGTTCTCTATCCATAGGAGTAGTAGCCCTCTTTTCATGTGGAGAAAAGCCAAACTTCTTCAAGATCTCAACAACATATTTGTCCTGGGAGATGAAGATACCATCTTCTTTCTGCTGAACTTGTAAACCAAGAAAGAAGTTCATCTCCCCCATAGCACTCATCTTGAATTTGTCTGTCATAAGCTTGGAGAAATCCTCACTCATCTTTGGATCAGTAGACCCAAAAATGATATCATCAACATAGACCTGCACAAGCAACACATCCTTGCCTTTCTTCTTTGTAAACAGTGTCTGATCTATGGTGCCCCTCTTGAATCCATTGTCCACCAAATAGGTAGACAAAGTAACATACCATGCTCTAGGGGCTTGATGAAGGCCATACATAGCCTTTTTGACTCTATACACTTTATCTGGATGTTCTGGATCCTCAAAACCAGGAGGTTGCATTACATATACTTCCTCAACAATGGTGCCATAGAGAAAAGCACTCTTGACATCCATTTGATAGACTGTGAAGCCCATGCAGGAGGCATAGGCTAGAAAAATCCTGATATCTTCAATCCTTGCAACTGGTGCAAAGACCTCCTCATAGTCTATCCCCTCCTCTTGTGTATAACCTTGAGCCACTAACCTTGCCTTGTTTCTGACCACAATACCTCTTTCATCTCTTTTGTTCCTGAGAACCCATCTTGTCCCTATAGGTCTGACATATCTAGGACAATCAACCAGCTCCCAAACATCCTGAATTGCAAATTGGTGAAGCTCATCCTGCATTGCTTCCACCCAACTTGGTTCTTTGAGAGCATCAAATATTTTCTTGGGTTCTTCTTGTGACAGAAAACATGCAAACAAACATGCTTGCACAAGAGGGGTATCAACCAATGATCTGAGATGTGGGGTGATTCTTCATTGTGGAAGTGAGAACTCCTCCTTCAAAAGGTCTGGTGTCCTCAACCTCACGCTCCATGTTGCCAATATTTTCTTCATCAGACTCTCTTTGATCAATGTGAACTTCTTCAAGAATATTGGAAGGTCCACCTTGTTCAAAACTGGAAGAGAAAAGATGCCCATAAGTGTTGTCAACGTCTGAATCTTGGTTGTCAGCGTCTGGGCTAACAGCGCTTGAAATGTTGTTGTCAACGTCTGAGCCATCAACGTCTGAATTGGTCTTGTCAGCGCTAGATTTGCCTTTGTCAGCGCCTGAAGAACCATGCATGTTTGTATCTGGTGGTATTTGGAAACCACCATTATCTTGTCCAGCAGCAGCAGCAGCAGCAAAAGCATCTGTCCAAATGGGAATTGTGACATATTCTAATGTAGGAGATGCCTTTTCTGCTTGTGATCCAACCTTCTCATGAACCTGTGTACCTGAAACATTAACAACTTGTTCCTCCACAACATTTGAAGTGACCTTCACAATGTCTGGATTAGTGACAGGCATATAATTTAAAGTTCTAGATAAGGGTTCCAAATCAAACAACCAATTAGGACCACTTTTAGGATCACTAGGTTTATTCTCTAAGAACCTAACATGTACTCTTTCAACTATACGTTTGTCCTCTTTAAGATAAACCCTATAACCCTTGCTCTGCACTGAATACCCCATGAAGTAACCCTCATCACCTTTTGCACTAAATTTCCCTAAGGCATCACTAGTATCCAACACTACTACATGACAACCAAAAAGTTTGAGAAAACCAATATTAGGTTTTCTTCCCCAAAGTAACTCATAAGGTGTTTTGTTCTGAATTTTGTTAACCAATGCTCTATTTTGCACATAGCATGCTGTATTAACAGCCTCAGCCCAAAAGGCTATAGGAAAGTGAGCATCAGCCAACATTGTTCTGGCTGCTTCAATTAGGGTTCTATTTTTCCTCTCAGCAACCCCATTTTGTTGTGGGGTTCTAGCAATGCTAAATTGCCTAGTAATTCATTTCCTGGCACAGAAATCATCTAGCTTCTTGTTCCTAAATTCTCCACCATTATCACTCCTAAGCATTTTAACCTCATTGCTAGACCTTTTCTCAATCTGAGTGATAAAATCAATAAGAACATCAGCTGTGTCACTCTTCATAGCTAGAAAGAATGTCCAAGTAAATCTAGAAAAATCATCTGTGACAACAAAGCAATATGACTTACCATTCAAACTTTCTATGTTTGTTGGACCAAAGAGGTCCATGTGAAGCATATGAAGAGGTCTGGAACTAGTATGCACCTGTTTGGACTTGAATGAGACCTTGTGCTGCTTGCCTTTAAGACATGCAACACAAGAGTGGTCATTGTAGAAGGCCTTCTCAGGCAAACCATCAACTAAACCAAGCCTCACAAGTCTATTTATATTTTTAAAATTTATGTGCCCTAGTCTCCTGTGCCACAAATTACTCTCATCTACTGAGGCCTTAGCATAAAAACAAGACATATTGGTATTCATTTTAATCCCATTTAAATTCACATTATATATGTCCTTATGCCTAGGTGTTCTATACTCAATATATTTCTCATCAGGGATCTTAAAATCCTTGCTTAACACCAAACACTCAGTATCAGTAAAAAGAACTTTATTTTTGTTATCACATACTTGTGATACACTAAATAGATTATAATCAAGTTCTTTTACCAGGAAGACGTTCTTAAAACGCAGATTATTGGTGAGAAGGGTTCCTTTGCCTGTGATAGTTCCATATCCACCTCCAAAGTATACCTTATCACCGTCTTTAATAGGAGTGAAATTCGTCAGATAGTCTTCCTTCCCTGTCATGTGCCTTGAGCATCCACTATCCCAATATCCATAATCATTGATCTGTCTTTGAATGCCCTGCACATAAAGAAAACAAATTAGTTTTCTTTGGGAACCCAAGTCTCAAAAGACTTGGATTCATCTGGTTGTTCAATAAGAACATACTTAGTTCTCACAACAACCCCATTCTCATCCTTTTTAGGATGAAATACCCAGTTAACCCCAATAGGTTTTGTAATGACCTTTGATATGTAATTAAATCTATTGCAAGTCATTGAAATTCCATTATCATTAGGGTTTTGATCTTTCTTGGGTCTCCATGTTAAGCTTGAAGAAGCTTTAGACCACTTACCTTGTGGCTGCAAATATTTAGGTCTGGTCACGTTTCTGTCAGCGTTAGAATTTGTCCTGTCAACGCTGAAATTACCCTTGTCAGCGTTGAACCTAGGGTTTGCTACAGAAACCCATTGCCTATTTGACCAGGTGTTTATCTTTTGAAATGGTCTTTGTCCATGAGTGTTAGACCTTCTAGAAAAGAATGGGGCAGGTCTAATCACTTGTGGACTTTGCTGCACACAAGGTTTGGGTCTGACAACGTTTGACTTTCTAACAACGTTGACTTTCTTCCTGTCAGCACTGAAATTGTTCCTGTCAGCGCTGTATTTGGGAGCGTTGACACACTTGTAAGCCAAATGTGAAAAGCTACCACAAGTGTAACAGGCTTTCTTAGACACAACCTTAGGTCTAGAAGAGAAGAAACCTGTTCCATGATTGCTAACTTGGCTCTTGGGTGACCTATTATTCCTATACATCTCTGCATATTTAAGGGTAGGTATTCTAACAGTGTTTGAGCCTAGGTCAAAAGCTTTACTAGTGATTGGATTAGTAACCTTAATGGGTGGTGATTCATTGGGACTTTCACATAGCAAACCTCCCTTAACAAATAAAGTAGGGTTAGCTTTCTTCCACTCATTTAGGTCAGTCAATTTTTGTTGATACTCTTCCATTGGAGTGACAACTCTTGGTGGAGGAATGAATTCCTCTTCTTGGATCTCTGGTAAACCAGTCCAAGATAAGTCCCTTCGTTGGACACCATAGAAGTCACCAGCTGGTGGTGGAACCAAAGAGTAATCATTCATCCCAATCCCAGTCATGTCCTTAGGATCCCTTTGTTTAGCTACACAGTCTCCTAGGGTTTGGGTGGCTCTATCAAATCTTTGAATTTTGAGGTCAACATTATCTTTATTCTTAATGGCCTCATCTAACTTAGCCTGTAATTCACTATTAACCTTTTTCATGATGTTTCAATTATCCATACTACCCTCTAACTCATGTTTTAAGATATTGATCTTATCTTTTAAGTCAAATTCCATTTTCTTGTATTCAGAAACGGTTTTTTCAGTTTCAGTAAGAGCTAGTTGGTAATTAGACAATTTACATCTTTCAGTACTCATGTCATCTTTTAGTTTTAACACCTCTTTGTTAAGTCTTTCAGTATTTAACCTACAACCTTTGCTACAAAAAGCATCATCATATACCTCATTATCAGATGAAGAGGAGGAGTGTGCCATGAGAGCATATTCAACATGCTCTTCTTCTTCAATATCAGCAACCAAAGCTTTATCCTCTTCAACATTCTTAGCCAGATAGCTCCAATCCCATCCTGTACCATCAATTCCTTGAACTGCAACCATAGCTTTGGAATCTTGAGCTTTAACAACCTGACATGAGGATTTACCAGCATCAGATCTTCTAGGAGATCTGCATTCCCTCATGAAGTGCCCCATACGATGACAGTTGTAGCATTCAACTTTGGATTTATCATATCCAGCTATGTCTTTAGCATTGAAGGTCATCTTCTTTTTAAACCTTCTGTTCCACCTATTTGCTCTTATACTAGCAAGAGCCATGTTCCACTTGATGTCCATCTCTTCCAAGTGCTCATCACTTATCTGCTCAAGGTCCTCATATGTAATCACTGAACCATTGGGCAAAGAAGCAATGTAAGCACAAACAGTATCCAAATCCAAACCAGCAGGTTTAACTCTTGGGGAGTCATTCTTGAATGTGTCAGCGTCTGAAAAGGAGACGTTGACAGGACTTGTTCCAGCGCTGACATATGATGATCCAGTAACTGGATGCATATAAGAGTCCTTCTGATTGAATTGACCTTCACTATGAGAGAAGAAGGCCATGTTGCTGGTGGTTGATTTGCTTCCATGCTCTGAAAGAGTTTCATCTTCCAACAGTCTTAGTTTGTTGTAGATGTCATCAAACGAGGAGCTCGTGTAAGTATTGTTGGCAAGAATAGATCTTGCCTCAATCTTCCATGCCTCACCAAGACTTTTAAGAAAGGTAGCATTGGTGTCAACATCACCAACTTGTGTCCCCATGAAGGACAACTTACTTGTGATGTCAAGCAATCTGCTTCTCACACTACTCAGTTTCTCATTGGGTTGAGCTTTGAAGACAGCATAATCATGCAGAAGTTGCTTTTTCTTTTCTTCCTTAGTGTCTGCATTGCCACCATATGCAACTTCAAGAGCTTCCCAAAGATCCTTAGCAGATTCATAGCCTCTATATTTATGCTGGTTTTCTTGTCCCAAAGAGACTTTCAGAATATTTAGGGCTTTCATGTCAACCCTTTTCTTTGCAATATCATCAACAGCTACAACTCTACCATCTCCAGGTTTTTCTTTCTTATCCTCTTCAGGGCATCCTTCAACAGTTGTTCTTTGAGTAATGGCATTAAGAATCTTTTGAGCTTTATTGAAAGTGCTTCCATATTCAATAATCTCCCAGAGTGTGTAGTCATAGATCCCCAGATATTGTTCAAAGTTGAACTTCCATAAGTCAAAGTTGGTTGCATCAAACATGGGAATCTTGATGTTTGGTAAGGCTGAGGAGGAGGAGGTTATTGCTTCAGACATGATGTTGTTAGGGTTTCTGAGAAAATTAGGGTTTTGGTGTTTTTAGGGTTTCGGTGTTCTTTAAAGATCAAAAGTTCCTCAACAAGCTCTGATACCACTTACTGGAGAAACCTCTTAATACACGTAGAGAATGATGTACAGATAAATAAGGATAGAAACGACAATGTATTTTCTATATTTATCTTTACCTAGAATAGTTTGGGTTTATTGTTGGGTCAAAAAGTTGATGTGGCAGAAACTCAAAATCAAAGAAAACATGAAGACATTTGTTCAAGCGTTGTCAAGAGTAAATCAGACGTTGACAAGAGTAACTTAAGCGTTGACAGAAGTCAAATGCAGTCAACAAAGTCAAACGCTGATGGATGTTGAAGATTTGATGGAGAAATCTATTTAGGGAATATATTGAGTATATTATTTATAATATACACAATATATAGTTTATCTAAATAGAAGATTTAGATGTTTATTTGATATTATCTCTTGTAGATTCTGTTCCTTCCACTATAAAAGGAACAAGAGTCTTAGGTTTTATTTAATCAATTCATTCACAATGTAAACCTAAAAGCGTGTGTGCACTAGACGTGGGATTCAATGTATACACGTCTAGTGGTTGTTTATTATTAATATAATGAGCAACCCTATTGTTTTAATTCGTGTTATTGTGCCTAAACACCTTGTTAATGTGTCGTGTTCTAATTCCGCTTTGATTGTATAATCATATGAACATGGTGCATTCCTAGTTGCTTCAAAGATCCGGAAACCAAGGGATCAACAAGTGGTATCAGAGCTTGTTGAGGAACTTTTGATCTTAAAGAACACCAGAACCCTAAAAACACCAAAAACCCTAATTTTCTCAGAAACCCTAAAAACACCAAAACCCTAACAACATCATGTCTGAAGCAATAACCTCCTCCTCCTCAGCCTTACGAAACATCAAGATTCCCATGCTTGATGCAACCAACTTTGACTTATGGAAGTCCAACTTTGAACAATATCTGGGGATCTATGACTACACACTTTGGGAGATTATTGAATATGGAAACACTTTCAATAAAGCTCAAAAGATTCTTGATGCCATTACTCAAAGAACAGCTGTTGAAGGATGCCCTGAAGAGGATAAGAAAGAAAAACCTGGAGATGGTAGAGCTGTAGCTGCTGATGATATTGCAAAGAAAAGGGTTGACATGAAAGCCCTAAATATTCTAAAAGTCTCTTTGGGACAAGAAAACCAGCATAAATATAAAGGCTATGAATCTGATAAGGATCTTTGGGAAGCTCTTGAAGTTGCATATGGTGGCAATGCAGACACTAAGGAAGAGAAGAAAAAGCAACTTCTGCATGATTATGCTGTCTTCAAAGCTCAACCCAATGAGAAACTGAGTAGTGTGAGAAGCAGATTGCTTGACATCACAAGTAAGTTGTCCTTCATGGGGACACAAGTTGGTGATGTTGACACCAATGCTACCTTTCTTAAAAGTCTTGGTGAGGCATGGAAGATTGAGGCAAGATCTATTCTTGCCAACAATACTTACAAGAGCTCCTCGTTTGATGACATCTACAACAAACTAAGACTGTTGGAAGATGAAACCCTTTCAGAGCATGGAAGCAAATCTACCACCAGCAACATGGCCTTCTTCTCTCATAGTGAAGGTCAATTCAATCACAAGGACTCTTATATGCATCCAGTTACTGGATCATCATATGTCAGCGTTGGAACAAGTCCTGTCAACGTCTCCTTTTCAGACGCTGACACATTCAAGAATGACTCCCCAAGAGTTAAACCTGCTGGTTTGGATTTGGATACTGTTTGTGCTTACATTGCTTCTTTGCCCAATGGTTCAGTGATTACATATGAGGACCTTGAGCAGATAAGTGATGAGCACTTGGAAGAGATGAACATCAAGTGGAACATGGCTCTTGCTAGTATAAGAGCAAATAGGTGGAACCGAAGGTTTAAAAAGAAGATGACCTTCAATGCTAAAGACACAGCTGGATTTGATAAATCCAAAGTTGAATGCTACAACTGTCATCCTATGGGGCACTTCATGAGGGAATGCAGATCTCCTAGAAGATCTGATGCTGGTAAACCCTCAAGTCAGGTTGTTAAAGCTCAGGATTCCAAAGCTATGGTTGCAATTCAAGGAATTGATGGTACAGGATGAGATTGGAGCTATCTGGCTAAGAATGTTGAAGAGGATAAAGCTTTGGTTGCTGATATTGAAGACGAAGAGCATGTTGAATATGCTCTCATGGCACACTCCTCCTCTTCATCTGATAATGAGGTATATGATGATGCTTTTTGTAGCAAAGGTTGTAGGTTAAATACTAAAAGACTTAACAAAGAGGTGTTAAAACTAAAAGATGACATGAGTACTGAAAGATGTAAATTGTCTAATTACCAACTAGCTCTTACTGAAACTGAGAAAACCGTTTCTGAATACAAGAAAATGGAATTTGACTTAAAAGATAAGATCAATATCTTAAAACATGAGTTAGAGGGTAGTATGGATATTAGAAACATCATGAAAAAGGTTAATAGTGAATTACAGGCTAAGTTAGATGAGGCCATTAAGAATAAAGATAATGTTGACCTTAAAATTCAAAGATTTGATAGAGCCACCCAAACCCTAGGAGACTGTGTAGCTAAACAAAGGGATCCTAAGGAAATGACTGGGATTGGGATGAATGATTACTCTTTGGTTCCACCACCAGCTGGTGACTTCTATGGTGTCCAACGAAGGGACTTATCTTGGACTGGTTTACCAGAGCTCCAAGAAGAGGAATTCATTCCTCCACCAAGAGTTGTCACTCCAGTGGAAGAGTATCAACAAAAATTGACTGACCTAAATGAGTGGAAGAAAGCTAACCCTACTTTATTTGTTGAGGGAGGTTTGCTATGTGAAAGTCCCAATGAATCACCACCCATTAAGGTTACTAACCCAATCACTAGTAAAGCTGTTGACCTAGGCTCAAACACTGTTAGAAGACCTACCATTAAATATGTAGAGATGTATAGGAATAATAGGTCACCCAAGAGCCAAGTTAGCAATCATGGAACAGGTTTCTTCTCTTCTAGACCTAAGGTTGGGTCTAAGAAAGCCTGTTACACTTGTGGTAGCTTTTCACATTTGGCTTACAAGTGTGTCAACGCTCCCAAATACAGCGCTGACAGGAACAATTTCAGCGCTGACAGGAAGAAAGTCAACGTTGTTAGAAAGTCAAACGTTGTCAGACCCAAACCTTGTGTGCAGCAAAGTCCACAAGTGATTAGACCTGCCCCATTTTTTTCTAGAAGGTCTAACACTCATGGAAAAAGACCATTTCAAAAGACAAACACCTGGTCAAATAGGCAATGGGTTTCTGTAGCAAACCCTAGGTTCAACGCTGACAAGGGTAATTTCAGCGTTGACGGGACAAATTCTAACGCTGACAGAAACGTGACCAGACCTAAATATTTGCAGCCACAAGGTAAGGGGTCTAAAGCTTCTTCAAGCTTGACATGGAGACCCAAGAAAGATCAAAACCCTAATGATAATGGGATTTCAATGACTTGCAATAGATTTAATTACATTTCAAAGGTCATTACAAAACCTATTGGGGTTAACTGGGTATTTCATCCTAAAAAGGATGAGAATGGGGTTGTTGTGAGAACTAAGTCTGTTCTTATTGAACAACCAGATGAATCCAAGTCTTTTGAGACTTGGGTTCCCAAAGAAAACTAATTTGTTTTCTTTATGTGCAGGGCATTCAAAGACAGATCAATGATTATGGATATTGGGATAGTGGATGCTCAAGGCACATGACAGGGAAGGAAGACTATCTGACGAATTTCACTCCTATTAAAGACGGTGATAAGGTATACTTTGGAGGTGGATATGGAACTATCACAAGCAAAGGAACCCTTCTCACCAATAATCTGCGTTTTGAGAACGTCTTCCTGGTAAAAGAACTTGATTATAATCTGTTTAGTGTATCACAAGTATGTGATAACAAAAATAAAGTTCTTTTTACTGATACTGAGTGTTTGGTGTTAAGCAAGGATTTTAAGATCCCTGATGAGAAATATATTGAGTATAGAACACCTAGGCATAAGGACATATATAATGTGAATTTAAATGGGATTAAAATGAATACCAATATATCTTATTTTTATGCTAAGGCCTTAGTAGATGAGAGTAATTTGTGGCACAGGAGACTAGGGCACATAAATTTTAAAAATATAAATAGACTTGTGAGGCTTGGTTTAGTTGATGGTTTGCCTGAGAAGGCCTTCCACAATGACCACTCTTGTGTTACATGTCTTAAAGGCAAGCAGCACAAGGTCTCATTCAAGTCCAAACAGGTGCATACTAGTTCCAGACCTCTTCATATGCTTCACATGGACCTCTTTGCTCCAACAAACATAGAAAGTTTGAATGGTAAGTCATATTGCTTTGTTTTCACAGATGATTTTTCTAGATTTACTTGGACATTCTTTCTAGCTATGAAGAGTGACACAGCTGAGGTTCTTATTGATTTTATCACTCAGATTCAGAAAAGGTCTGGCAATGAGGTTAAAATGCTTAGGAGTGATAATGGTGGAGAATTTAGGAACAATAAGCTAGATGATTTCTGTGCCAGGAAAGGAATTACTAGGCAATTTAGCATTGCTAGAACCCCACAACAAAATGGGGTTGCTGAGAGGAAAAATAGAACCCTAATTGAAGCAGCCAGAACAATGTTGGCTGATGCTCACTTTCCTATAGCCTTTTGGGCTGAGGCTGTTAATACAGCATGCTATGTGCAAAATAGAGCATTGGTTAACAAAATTCAGAACAAAACACCTTATGAGTTACTTTGGGGAAGAAAACCTAATATTGGTTTTCTCAGACCTTTTGGTTGTCATGTAGTAGTGTTGGATACTAGTGATACCTTAGGGAAATTTAGTGCAAAAGGTGATGAGGGTTACTTCATAGGGTATTCAGTGCAGAGAAAGGGTTATAGGGTTTATCTTAAAGAGGACAAATGTATAGTTGAAAGAGTACATGTTAGGTTCTTAGAGAATAAACCTAGTGATCCTGAAAGTGGTCCTAATTGGTTGTTTGATTTGGAACCCTTATCTAGAACTTTAAATTATATGCCTGTCATTAATCCAGACATTGTGAAGGTCACTTCAAATGTTGTGGAGGAACAAGTTGTTAATGTTTCAGGTACACAGGTTCATGAGAAGGTTGGATCACAAGCAGAAAAGGCATCTCCTACATTAGAATATGTCACAATTCCCATTTGGACAGATGCTTTTGTTGCTGCTGCTGCTGCTGGACAAGATAATGGTGGTTTCCAAATACCACCAGATACAAACATGCATGGTTCTTCAGGCGCTGACAAAGGCAAATCTAGCGCTGACAAGACCAATTCAGACGTTGATGGCTCAGACGTTGACAACAACATTTCAAGCGCTGTTAGCCCAGACGCTGACAACCAAGATTCAGGAGTTGACAACACTTATGGGCATCTTTTCTCTTCCAGTTTTGAACAAGGTAGACCTTCCAATATTCTTGAAGAAGTTCACATTGATCAAAGAGAGTCTGATGAAGAAAATATTGGCAACATGGAGCGTGAGGTTGAGGACACCAGACCTTTTGAAGGAGGAGTTCTCACTTCCACAATGAAGAATCACCCCGCATCTCAGATCATTGGTGATATTATGACTCCAGTTCAGACTAGAAGATCTCATCAAGGTCTTGGTGGGTTTATTGCCAATATACACAAGAAGGTTGATACCCCTCTTGTGTAAGAATGTTTGTTTGCATGTTTTCTGTCACAAGAAGAACCCAAGAAAATATTTGATGCTCTCAAAGAACCAAGTTGGGTGGAAGCAATGCAGGATGAGCTTCACCAATTTGCAATTCAGGATGTTTGGGAGCTGGTTGATTGTCCTAGATATGTCAGACCTATAGGGACAAGATGGGTTCTCAGGAACAAAAGAGATGAAAGAGGTATTGTGGTCAGAAACAAGGCAAGGTTAGTGGCTCAAGGTTATACACAAGAGGAGGGGATAGACTATGAGGAGGTCTTTGCACCAATTGCAAGGATTGAAGCTATTAGGATTTTTCTAGCCTATGCCTCCTGCATGGGCTTCACAGTCTATCAAATGGATGTCAAGAGTGCTTTTCTCTATGGCACCATTGTTGAGGAAGTATATGTAATGCAACCTCCTGGTTTTGAGGATCCAGAGCATCCAGATAAAGTGTATAGAGTCAAAAAGGCTATGTATGGCCTTCATCAAGCCCCTAGAGCATGGTATGGTACTTTGTCTACCTATTTGGTGGACAATGGATTCAAGAGGGGCACCATAGATCAGACACTATTTACAAAGAAGAAAGGCAAGGATGTGTTGATTGTGCAGGTCTATGTTGATGATATCATTTTTGGGTCTACTGATCCAAAGATGAGTGAGGATTTCTCCAAGCTTATGACAGACAAATTCAAGATGAGTGCTATGGGGGAGATGAACTTCTTTCTTGGTTTACAAGTTCAGCAGAAAGAAGATGGTATCTTCATCTCCCAGGACAAATATGTTGCTGAGATCTTGAAGAAGTTTGGCTTTTCTCCACATGAAAAGAGGGCTACTACTCCTATGGATAGAGAACACCCTTGGGGAAAGATTTGAGATGGGAAAGATGTTGATGTCAGGCACTATAGATCCATGATTGGATCCTTGATGTATCTTACTGCCTCTAGACATGACATTATGTTTGCTGTGTGTGCTTGTTCACGTCATCAAGTGACTCCCAAAGAATGTCACCTTTATGCTGTGAAGAGGATCTTTAGGTACCTAAGATGCTATCCTAGTCTTGGTTTGTGGTACCCAAAGGATTCACCATTGGAGCTGATTGCATATTCAGATACTGATTATGGAGGTGATAAATTTGATAGGAAATCTACAACTGGTGGATGTCAGTTTCTTGGGAGCAGGTTAATATCTTGGCAATGCAAGAAACAAACAGTGGTGGCTAATTCTACAACTGAAGTAGAGTATGTGGCTGCAGCTGCATGTTGTGGTCAAGTTTTGTGGATTCAGAACCAGCTGTTGGACTATGGGTATAATTTCATGCATACTAAGATATTTGTTGACAATAATAGTACTTTATGCATCATTAAGAATCCTGTACATCATTTTAAAACTAAACACATAGAAATTAGACACCATTTTATAAGAGATTGCTTTGAGAAAGGTTTAATACAACCAGATAGGGTTGACACTGAGGAAAATGTGTCAGATTTATTAACTAAACCTTTTGATGTTGGGAGATTTCAATACTTGGTAACAAGTATTGGAATGGTCAATCTCACATAATATATGTTTTGGATTCTTTTTGTAAAAGTATGTACAGGATGATGCATTATTATTATTGGTCTTATTGATGATTTAGATTTTCCACTATATTTTTCTAACACTGACAAAAGTTGTTTGAACGCTGATAAGTGTTTTTGCAACGTTGTCAGCAATATAATTGTATAACGCTGACAAAGCTTCCCTCAACGCTGTCATGTGTTATCGGGGCGTTGTCAGCAACAATGTTAGTTTTGTGGTTTTTAATCTAAATGTGCAGATGGTGTTAGCAGTATACCATTGGATACAGAGTTTGTTAGGACCATTGTAATAGTTATATGTAATAGGTAGACTAGGAGGTATGTAGTTCCTCCTGGTCCTAGTCGTAGTAGGAGCAAGTCCTGCTCCTGGTCCTAGTCGAAGTCAAACATTATTATTTACTTAATATTCTGTTAGGATATGCATGAGTTATATTAGGAGAAGATATGCATATCAGTTTTACACGTTTTCTTGTATGCTGTATTAGGGTTTCCTTGTAGTATAAAAGGAACCTTAGGCAGAAGGGATAGACATATCTTTACAAAACGTAGTTCTAGTCTTTATCAATATTAGAAATCCTTAGAAAGGATCAAGTCTTTATAGTTATTCTGTTTCTCTTGTTTATATTTATATTCTACATTCATATTGTGTATAGAGTCTCTTTGTGATTTGACTTGTGATTACAGAAGTCATTCACCGGTCCTGACAGGCTGCAAGATCTACATCTAGTAGACCCAACAAGTGGTATCAGAGCCTGGGAGGGTCTCTATACAAGAAGTATCAAGTTTTCTTTTGTTACTAACATTCTTTTTATCATGTCTGGATCAACTTCTACTCAAACAGGAGAAGAAGGCACTCCTAAAATTGTGCAACCTCAGCAGATCCTGGCCACGGTTTCAAACACGAATGGCAAATTCCCTCTTTTGAAAAAGGGTGAATATGATAACTGGGCAATGAAGATGGAATGGTGGATCACCAACACTGATCAAGATCTTTGGAAGATCATTCTGAATGGAAACGGCAGAAAGCTTACTGGACGCGACAAGAATGGTAATATCATTCTTCTTGACCCTAAATCTCATGAGGACATCATAACTGTTCAGAAGGAGGTAAAAGCAAAAACAATTTTGCTTCAATCTCTTCCTGAAGATCACATGGGTGACTTCTACCATTTAGACGATGCCAGAGAGATCTGGAATGGCATAAAAGCAAGATTCGGTGGGAATGAGGAGTCAAAGAAAATGCGAAGGTCCATGCTGAGAGATGAATTCACTGAATTCAAAATCTCAGACACTGAAGGTCTGAATCAAGGGTACGATAGGTTCCAGAAGATTTTGAGCCAATTGAACCAACTTCGCTCAAAGCCTGATGATGGTGATATTAATGCAAGGTTTCTTCGAGCCTTACCCTACTCATGGAATCAGGTGGTGATCTCTCTCAAAGCCAAAGGTGGACTTGAATATCTCAGCTTCGACGATTTGTTTCATAAGCTCAGAACTTTTGAACCTCATGTGAGAGGCTTTTCAAGCGACTCTTTTCCCACTCCTGCTAACTCGGCCTTTGTGAGTTCTATGGCATCAAGTCCTATGTCATATGCAAGTAGCCCAAGCAACAGTGTGTCTTCTCAACACACATTCCAGCATACTTCTGCTCCTGAACCTACTGCCAAGTCTGGTAGTATGGTCGAAGCTATTCTTCATTCTTTTGTAGCTGATGTCAGTGCTGAACAACAACTTGCTTTTGATGACTTCAAACAGGTCGATAAACTTGACCTGGATGAGATAGATCTTAAATGGCAGATGGCCATGCTTACTCTTAGGGTTCACAAATTTGAGAAGAAAGCAGGAAGGAAATTCAATTTCAACCCTCGAGAGCCAGCAAGGTTCGATAGAAGCAAGGTGCGGTGCTATAACTGTCAGCAACAGGGTCACTTTGCGCGGGAGTGCCCCAGTAAGAATGACCAGGAGAAGAGCAGGTACTCAGCCTTTAAAGTTCAGGAGGTGAAAGATGACAAGAAGGCATTGGTATCCGTTGACTCTATGGTCAACTGGAATGATCATCAGGCTTCTACTCTGGAAACAGCTGAGTCCACGACTGACGTGTTTGCAATGATTGCTGGGAATCTCTCTGATGCAGAAGAAGCAGACGAGTTTGCTCTTATGGGCATCTCACCTCAGGTACAACACTGTCCTCTTGGTTGTCATGATAAATACACAGAATTACTGTCCCAATTTAATGAGGTAAATGATCAAAATGACAAGTACTTTTTAGAGGTCCAATCCTATAAGGCTTCATTAAACACATTGGAACAACAAAAAAGGTGGTTACAAGATACACAACGTGCGTATGAGGATAAAATCAGGATTCTAAGCATGGATTTAGAAAACACTACTAATATGCTCAAGTTTACTGAAACTGAAAGGGATACTAGTATCAAAGAAAAAGAGGAAATACAAGGTAAATTAGATGCTACAATGCTAAGATTTGACAAATGGAAAAAGGCACCTAAAAATCTTTCTAAATTAATTGATAGTAGCATGTCTGGCAGAACTAAAAGAGGCTTAGGATTTGCAAAATATATTGATTCTGAAGATGTATTCGATTTATCTTTCTCAAGCGTCTTTGATGCCGACAAAGAGGATGAGGGGAAACCTAGTTACAATAGGTTTAAACCAGCAGCAGAAATGCATGCTGTCCCTCCTCCTCTTACTGGAACTTTCATGCCCACCTCATGGCATAATGACTCGGATGGATCACAGATGCTTGAGTCTCCAACTAGTTCTACTAATACTAACGACTTTGTCTCATGTACTTTCAGTGACAAAGCCGGTGACTCTGCATCTAATGGTTCAAGTGAAGAGTCAAGACCTACAAGTTCCAAGTCGAATGCTCATGCTGCTACTGGTGCTAGGAATTGTGAAGCAAAAGTTGATGTCAAGTCAAGTGTGTCTGGTCCTTGTTTATTGAGTCCTAGGAAGAATGTCCTTCCTAGAAATCTGTGTAATAAAGTAGCCAGTATGAAACAATCTCATTCTAATAAAAGGTCTTTCAAAACATGTTTTGTTTGTGGCAGTTCCTTTCATTTAATTAAAGATTGTGATTATTATGACACACGTGCATCTGTTAATCATGTTTTTCCTGCTCCTGGTTCACCAGGAGCTGCTTCATATGCTTCTAGAAGACTTAATCCTAGTGCTCCAATGTTTAATACTTCTAGAGTATCCTCTCCTTATGCCTCTGATTATTGGAGTGATAGTGGATCTCAAACAACCAGTAATTACTTTCAAAACTTTAATCCACAATATCTGCATAATTTAGACCACACGTTTTTTGGTATGGGAAACATGGGAACTGCTGTTAAGCCCTCAGCAGGTTGTTCTTGGTTCAATAACAATACCCATATGATGCATAGACAACCAAGAAACAATAGTGGATCTCATCAATCTTCTTGGCATTCTTCTAATGATCCACAAGGCAGGCTCAAACCTGAAATGGTTTGGGTCCCCTTAAGACACTAACTTTTGCATTGTTATTATCTTGTTGTTGTAGGTTACTCCATACCAGGATTCTAGTCTAGGCATTGTTGATAGTGGCTGCTCCAGGAGCATGACTGGCAATAAAAGTCTCCTTTCTAACTTTGTACCATTTTATGGGGGCAAGGTCTATTTTGGTGGAGGTGAAGGCAGAATAACTGGCAAGGGAACGATAAAGACTCCAAATCTAAATTTTGAGCAGGTCTACTATGTGGAAGCACTTCAACACTTCAACTTGATATCGGTTTCTCAGATTTGTGACAAGAAGCAGTTTGTTCTCTTCACCGATACTGATGCACTTGTGCTCTCCAAAGATTTTAAGCTTCCGGATGACTCACAAGTTTTACTCAGAATCCCTAGAAGACACAATCTATATAGCATCAAGTTGAATGAAGTCAACCCTACTGGTCAACTAGCATGTCTAGTTGCAAAAGCCTCGGAAGATGAAGCCACAAAATGGCACCGAAGGATGGGACATGTGAACTTCAAGACCATTCACAAACTTGCCAATTTGAATCTGGTCTCTGGTTTACCTCCCAAGACGTTTAGAAATGACATAAATTGTGTTGCTTGCAGCAAAGGCAAACAACACAAAGCATCCTTCAAGGCCATTACTGCTTTAAGCCTCATTACTGAACCATTGCAGCTTCTACACATGGACTTATTTGGTCCTACTTCCATCAGAATCATAGACCACAAGCAATTCTGTTTGGTGGTGACTGATGGTTATAGCAGGTTTGCGTGGGTGTTTTTCATGGCTGCCAAAAGTGAGACCTACTCAATTCTTCGTGATTTTCTTACCTTAATAGAGAATCAGTTGTCCAAGAAAGTTAAAGGTATTCGATGCGACAATGGAACCGAGTTTAAAAATAGAGACCTCATCGCACTTTGCAATGCTAAGGGCATCAAAAGAGATTATAGTGCTGCTCGGACTCCTCAACAGAATGGTGTGGCAGAAAGAAAGAACCGGACACTGATAGAAGCAGCAAGAACTATGCTTGCCGATTCCAAGCTTCCGACCATGTTCTGGACAGAAGCTTTTAATACGGCCAGTTATGTTTTGAATAGGGTGTCTATTACCAATCCACACAAGAAAACACCTTATGAGCTCCTCACGGGCAAAGTTCCAAATATTGCTCATTTGAAGCCTTTTGGGTGTCCAGTCACCATTCTGAATACTAGTGACTATTTGGGGAAGTTTGATGGCAAGGCTGATGAAGGATATATTGTGGGATATTCAGCTCATTCTCGGGCGTATCGTGTCTACAATCTTCAAGCCAAACGGATAGTTGAAACTATTAATCTCAGGTATTTTGAGGAGAAGACAAACGTACAAGGAACAGGTCCAGAATGGTATTTTGATCTTGATTATCTTAGTGATTCGTTAGGATATTTTCGTTTCAAAACTAACCATGATGCAGGACCACAAGTGTTTGCAACTTCTAGTACTGGTGTTCCTTCTAGTCTCTCTGATTCAGATGATGAGGATGACATTTTTGTGGTTCCATCCTATTCCTCCACGGTTTCTCCTATTACTCCTAGTGATGCAACTCCACTGGAAGTACAGGATTCCCAAGCAGCTCTTGATACTCTTCTCAAGCAACAACAAGAAGCTACTGAAGCGGCGGCTCAAGATAGTTTTGAGTTTCCCTTGGCTGAGCCTACTGGCCAAGCTGCTCCTAGTACTCCAGCTTCTGCTCCTAGTGCTAGTCACTCACCTACTGGTACTCCGGCTAGTGAGTCTGCTTCCAATACACGTTTCTCCAGTCCTTCTGATTTGGGGAATCATGAAAAGAAGTCTTCTACCAAGCTGGATGATATACATAAACAACCGGTAGATGGGATCTTCCAAGGTGCTTCATATGATGCTGAATTTGTTGGTGATCTCAATAACTTGGCACCAGAAGTGGAGGTTTCTTCCAATCCAGTCTTGCAACCTCATAAAGACCATCCTACCACTCAAATTATTGGAGATCCTGGTTCTACCGTCAAGACACGCAGAATGCAGCAGAAGGCCTCGTCTGATCATCATGCTCTTGTGGGCTATATTGAGGATCAAAAGCGTAATAATCATACGGACTTTCAACACTGTTTGTTTGCTTGTTTTCTCTCACAGGTGGAACCTAGGTCTGTTTCTCATGCTCTTGAGGATCAAAGTTGGGTGGAGGCTATGCAGGAGGAAATGCAGCAATTCCTGTTTCAGAATGTTTGGGTTCTGGTTGACTTACCAGATGGGAAGACAGCTATCAACACCAAATGGATTCTCAAAAACAAGAAGGATGCACGGGGAATTGTTGTAAGGAATAAAGCTAGGCTTGTCGCACAAGGACACACTCAAATTGAGGGTATTGATTATACTGAAGTCTTTGCGCCTGTTGCAAGGATTGAGGCCATTCGTCTGTTTTTGGCCTTTGCTTCGTATGTTGGCTTTACGGTGTTCCAGATGGATGTCAAGAGTGCATTTCTATATGGAAAAATTGACGAAGAAGTGTATGTTACTCAACCTAAGGGTTTTATTGATCCACTTCATCCAAAGAAAGTCTACAAGGTGGTCAAGGCTCTTTATGGGTTACATCAGGCTCCTAGAGCTTGGTATGAGCGACTCTCAACTTTCTTGTTAAAGAATGGCTATAGAAGGGGCACTATTGACAAAACACTATTTCTTCGGCGGAATTCCAAGGATATTATCCTGGTTCAGGTCTACGTGGACGACATTATCTTTGGTTCTACAAGGAAGGAGTGGTGTGATGAGTTTGAACACTTGATGAAAGGCGAATTTCAGATGAGTGCCATGGGAGAACTGTCATTTTTCCTTGGTCTTCAGGTCAAGCAACAATCAGATGGGATTTTCATCAGTCAAGATAAGTATGTTCATGAGATTCTTCAAAAGTTTGACATGGATCCTCTACGACCAGCAGCAACTCCTTATGAAGTTGCTAAAATCAAACTTAAGAATGAGCCAGATCCACCCGTAAATGTTCATATGTACAGGTCTATGATTGGCTCTCTCATGTATTTGACTGCCTCACGTCCGGATATTATGTTTGCAGTAAGTGCTTGTTCTAGACACCAGGTGACTCCAACGGTTTCGAACTTAAATGCAGTGAAGAAGATTTTCAAGTATATCAAGGCTCAACCTAAATTGGGTCTATGGTATCCTAGAGAATCCCCCTTTGTACTTGAAGCATACAGTGATAGTGATTATGCTGGTGCTAATAATGATAGGAAGTCTACTACTGGTGGTTGTCAATTTTTGGGTCGTCGGCTTATTTCTTGGCAATGTAAGAAACAGACAATCGTAGCTACTTCTTCAACAGAAGCTGAATATGTGGCTGCTGCTAGTTGCTGTGGTCAAGTTTTATGGATCCAAAATCAGATGTTGGACTATGGGTTCAATTTTATGAATACCAAAATTTTTATTGACAATCAAAGCACTATTTGTATTGTGAAGAATCCTGTATTTCATCTGCGGACGAAACATATTGAGATTCGGCATCATTTTATACGCGATGCCAATGAGAAGAAGCTGATACAGGTTCTTAAAGTTCATACGGATGACAATGTTGCTGATTTGCTGACTAAAGCTTTTGATGGTCCTCGGTTTAACCACTTGGTGGTTCATATTGGGATGGTCAATCCTTGAGGTCTAGGATTGAGGGGAGGCAAAGCCTAAGGGGAGGCTTTGTGTACATATTAGGTACGTCTAACGTTTTCGTAGTATTTAACGACATAATTTCTTGGTTATGGTGGTGTGTGGTGCTTCTGATGGAGGATGTTTGCTCTCTTCTGATGGATATGGCCTTACATGACTGGCTTCTGGTCCTATTTGGTCAGCTTCTAGTTATGATTGGATGCCTTCTGGGGGTTTCAAATCCTTCCAAGTCTAGTGATGTTTGGCTATGGGTACTGGTACTGGTCTGGCTACTGTTCATTCTGTCTGTCCTTTATTAATCACGTTTTGCTCCTGGTCCGACTTTTGTGCACATTGACTTTTGGTCAACGCTTCCAATACTGATATTTACAAGTTTGAACTCATCAAATAAATTGGGGGTAAGTTATTATGTTAAAAAGGGCAAGTGGTTAGTATGCCATTATGGCTTAATTTGAAAGGGCAACCCCCCATTAATAGGGGTCAATGAACAGTTACTATTTTCTTCTTATATGGTCAACATACACTCATTACAATTAAAACACACACAAAAACCGCTTCTACTCATCTCATCCCAATCCAAATCCTTCTTCAATCCATTCATCAAGATCCATGGCTGCTCTTGCTTATCAACCTGCTCATAATCGTGTTGCATATCTGGGTGATGGTCCTAATAGTGAACATTTTGCTGATATCTTGGAGTTTATTGAAGCTTCAAACTTGAGGTTTGCATTTACTGTTTGTCCTACCATATATGATAGTGTGGTACGTCAATTTTGGGCGTTTGCTGAACTTGTGAATGTGGCTGGACGTCCACGGGCACTCCATGCTACCATAGATGGACGTGCTTATGTGGTCACTGAAGCATCTATTCGCTCTTCTCTTCATCTTCAAGATGAGGGGGGTGTTGTGTCACTTCCCAATTCGGAGGTATTAGAGGGTATGGCTGCCATAGGTTATGAACATGGGGGGAAGTTTAACTTCCAAAAGAACAGGTTTTCCCCTCAGTGGAAGCTTCTGGTTCACTATTTAATACATTGCTTGAGTCCCAAGTCGGGGAGTTGGGATGCGTTCCCTACTCCTTTGGCTACTGGTCTTATCTGTTTAGCCCAGGGTAGAGTGTTTAACTTTTCACATTATATCTTTGAGGGGATGGCAAGTAATTTGTCAACTGCTGGTTCTAGGAAGAAATTTCTTATGTACCCTAGGTTTATTCAACAAATACTTGTTTGCATTCCACGTGATAGGGCTGAGCATGTACCATCAAAACTAACAGCGAAAGTGTATTACAATATGATGCATGGGTTTACTGGGGATTGGAGGCCACTGACTGAAGCCATGATGGGTTTGGCTCAGGGTCCCATAGGTCAGGAGGAGGAGGCTCCTGAGTTGGTTGTGTTAGATGATGACCCCATGGAGGAGGAGGAGGCTCCTGCTGGTGATGCCACTCCTGTGGTAGAAGAGGAGCTCGTTGAGGAGGTGGTGGTTGAACAACCATCCCCTCCTAAGGCTGGTCCTTCCTCCGCTCCACAAAGGTCTCCATTTGTGGAGACTCCACCTCCTAGCCCTGCCCCACACTCGACTGATATCCCCTTTGCTGCTAGTTCTCCACACGTTGACCCCAATGTTGCTTCGGGCTCCCGTGATGCTTTCCCTGATCCAAGATCTCTTGGTGGGCAGGCAGAGGAGCCTACTACTCTGACATCTTTGCTAGATCTTATGCACAGGTACCATGAGAGGATGCTTTGCTTGGAAGCTGACTTGAACCAACATCGGAAGCTCACACGGGAGTTTGTTCTTCCTCTGGCCGATCGTATAAAGGTATTGGAGAATCAACAGCGTCGTCGAAAGAAGCATGTGGTTCTTTCCGATTCTGAGGATGAGGGTTCGGAGAATGTTGAGGATGGCTTGACGTTGCTGGCAAAGGCTGCCTTTGCTGATAAAGTGTATGATGATCTGCCTGGTCCTCCAATGTCCTCCAATGCTCCTTCTTCTAGTGCTGTTCCCCCTTCTATGGGTGGTGATTCTGATGCTGCTGCTGGTTCTCATGCTGATCCCTCTCATGATCCAAAGGGCAAAGCTCCAATGACTGATCCTCCATCTCCCATCCGCAAGCGCTCTCGTCGACAGCTTGAAGAAGACAGACTTGGTGAAGAGGCTGCTCGTCGGGTTCAGGCTGACCTTGATGAGGAGGACCATGCTGCTGAGGAAGAGCTCCGTGAGCGAAGGCGTGCGCAAATTCAGCATGATGCTATGCACTGGACTGATGGTGAATGGATGCAAGTGTTAACTGTTCTCACTCGGGATTATGCTCAGTTTAAATATTTGTTGGGTGATGATGTTGATGAACACAATTGCATTCCGCGTGCTATGGTAATGATGCGTAAGCATCAGTTGACTCTTGCTGAGGAACTCAAGAAACAGCGTAGGAACAGACCTCTTTCTCAGACTGAGCAGCGCCAGCAGATGCAACGTTATGTCAAATTTCAATCTGCTGCTCATTTCAATGCTCCTTGGACTTGGGCTCGGGCGCGGGCTTTGACGTTTGATGAGCTCAAGAAACTTTATGAAAATATGGTGAGGCGTGCGAGTCAACCTATACCGGAAAGATTTGTTTACCATCCTCGTGGTGTGACTGCTTCTATGCCTGCTGCTTCTACTGTTTCTCCATCGGTGCCCATTCCTGGTTCAAATGGTAGTTCTTCTGGTTCTGGTACTGTTTCTGTTGATCCTTCTACTACACCCTTGGTTGCTCCTATTGGTTCTACTGCTGATCCTGCTGCTACCATCTTTGTTACGACCACCACCACTCATGCTTCCACCACCACACCTGTTACTTCTACCACCACTCATGTTCCTGCAAGTACTCTTGTTGATCCCACCATACCTGCTGCTCCTACATCATCACCACAAGTTTCTGCAACACAACCTACTCCCACTTCTGATGCAGCTCCTAGTGGTTCTTTGGGTGGACATGTTCATGAGTCTACTTCTACTGCTTCTCCTGCTGTTGCTGAAGTTCAGGTGAAGGTTGAATCCACTCCTTCGGCTCCCACACCTCGCCGTTCCACTCGCCAGAAACTTACTCGTCGTGTTCGCCGTGGTAAATCAGTCCCTTTTGAAAAGCGTGATCCTGAAAACTTAATTGATGCAGCTTCAGATAGCGATTCTGACTTACCTTTAGGAAATGGAAGCATTACGGGTTATACGGTTGAGAGGTCTACAACACTTCCTGGTGGTGTCTCCCATCGGATTACTTTGAGTGATGGGACTGTGCGATTGGTCACGACTTTGCAGGGTGTGTTATCATGGGCTGACCGGATGGATCTTATGGCGTTGTTTGGGCTTGTTGATTCTAGTATGCCATTTGACCCCATGGCGGTGTCTTCCTGGCCTGGTATTCGTCTTTGGGCTGATCTCAAGCTTATGTTGGATCCTCCTCCATCTGCTACTCCTTTGGGCGTATGGAAGGATCAAATGCAATGGGAGATTGTTCGCTAGAAGCTCTATGCTGGATGTGGAGTACATGTGTTGGAGTTAGGTTCTGGTCATGTGGTGTTTATGTTGACAGATGTTGTGTATCCTTTGACTATTTCTTCCATGGAGGCAATGTTGGCAAGTCATTTGCAGATTTCTACTGCTCCTTCTGGGAATGAGTCGAGTATGGCCACATCTTTGGTCGAGGGTATTCAAGCACGGTTGTTAGCGGATAAGCAGGCAGCTTCTGGTGTGTAAGGTGAATGGGTTGTAAGTAGTTATACTTTGATTTTTGTTCTTATTCTTTTCACCAATATGTATAGTGATTGGTGACTTTTATTCTTTATGGTTTAAAAAAAAAAAAAAAAAAAAAAAAACATATCACACAAACTAATAATAAAAAAAAAAAAAAACACAACTTTTTATATAATATCTGCTTATACTTTAACACAGTTTAGCTTTTATACTTGTACATAATATCCCTTGGCTGGTACTTGGTTCGAAATGTGGTTCTTGGTTTGCGATTGTTCTGGTACTTGGTTTCACTTGGTGTTGGACGTGGTCCACACAACAAATGGTTCTCAACTTACCATGTCTCATCGACAAGAAAAAGTTGATTCACCTTGAGGGTACGGCTCTTGGTGCGATTATCAAATCCGTTGATGGTTGCCAGGTTACCTAAAACTGGATGGTTTTCACTTGCCATAGTCTTGGACTGAAAAGTGGCTAATCCAAGGGGGTACGGCTCTTGGTAAAGATCTTATCAAATCCGTTGACAGCTGTAATAGCTTGCTTAAAGCTATAGGTTGTTCAACTCACCGATGCTTTATTGCTAAGAGTTGGCGAGTCCAGAGGGGTACGGCTTCTGGTAAAGACGCATCAAATCCGTTGACGGCTGTGATGGTTTGCCTAAAATCATTAGGGTACTCCCACTCACAATTGATTCACGTTCTAAGAGTTGGGCTGGGTTCTAGTCTCCCAGGGTGATGCTTATTCCACCAGAATGACTAGTTAGCCCAAGAGCGAGCAGCTACTTGGTAAAGGCTCATCAAATCTGCTCATGTTGCTGAAAAGATTCAACACGCTGCTGATTTGTTACACGCTTTGGAGAAGCTTCTAGTGTTTTATGCGGCTGTTCTTCTGGTTCTTATCTTGTTGATGCTGCTATTTGTTTTGCTGATACAATCCTCGGGCTTTCTTTGCATGTTTTCCAGGAAACTTGAACTCAACAGGTCAAATTCAAGTTTAGGGGAGGATTGTTAGGACCATTGTAATAGTTATATGTAATAGGTAGACTAGGAGGTATGTAGTTCCTCCTGGTCCTAGTCGTAGTAGGAGCAAGTCCTGCTCCTGGTCCTAGTCGAAGTCAAACATTATTATTTACTTAATATTCTGTTAGGATATGCATGAGTTATATTAGGAGAAGATATGCATATCAGTTTTACACGTTTTCTTGTATGCTGTATTAGGGTTTCCTTGTAGTATAAAAGGAACCTTAGGCAGAAGGGTTAGACATATCTTTACAAAACGTAGTTCTAGTCTTTATCAATATTAGAAATCCTTAGAAAGGATCAAGTCTTTATAGTTATTCTGTTTCTCTTGTTTATATTTATATTCTACATTCATATTGTGTATAGAGTCTCTTTGTGATTTGACTTGTGATTACAGAAGTCATTCACCGGTCCTGACAGGCTGCAAGATCTACATCTAGTAGACCCAACAGAGTTGCTTATGGATCAATGGAGAATCATTTGGACAAGTTTTTATTTATGGATGATGGTTGGAATGTTTCATTCCTATCTTGACATAAAATTTTTATGTTCATGCATGATTTTAGCAAACTTTTTGTATCATAGTTTAAGGGGAGGTTTTAGGAACCTTTAGGATGTCTGGGTATCCATATGATACTCTTATCACAATTCTAGATTGTGTCCACAGGTGAGTATGAGTTGGTTTTACTAAATCATGAGGCACTGTAGCATGCATAGTATATCAACTTTGCATGCTGCCAAGACATTTTTGGCCTAGAATTGGTTGTGGTCTGTTGGGAGACTTGGGAATGATTTTGATATGGGATTTACCTGGGAGTAACAAGGATTTTATAAGGTAACTTGGTTGTTAAGAGTTTTGGTTAACAAGGGACACTAGAGGACTGTTATGTCTATCTTGCTTATGCAAGTGTGCATAACTTGACAGTGCTTGCCGCCCTATAATAATTATCAGCTTTTGGTTATCTTCTCTAGGATAAATTACTTGTTAAGGTCATTTTTCACTTTTTAAAATATTTTTATTTTTGGACGCTAACAAGAATTTTCCAAGCGTTGTTCTGACCAAATTGGACGCTGACATGGCTTTACGCAAACGTTGACAAGATTATAGTCGTTGGGCGTTGATAGGTTATTTTTGACCGTTGACACTCAATGGGACCTTCCCACTTGTTACTTTTTGACATATTTTCAAGCCGTAATTTTAGGAGTTGTTACTTTCATTTAATGCATGAGATAACTTATAACTTTTTCAATATTTTCATGATTGATTTTTGAAAATCTTTGCCTATTTTTGGGCCAATCACATGCATTCTTTCTCTCCTATAAATTTGGCTCCTATTTTAAACAGGGTATCTATAATTCTTGTCTAACACTTTTCTCTTATCAACTTCATCTTCTTCACTTAAAATTTACAGCTTTCATCAATGGCACCAAAGTTTAAACCGGCAGTCTTGGAATTGGGGTTCAGATCACAACACAACATGATTGCTTATCTTGACGCTGATGATGCTCTGTTTCCCCAATACACACAAATGGTGGCGTATTTGAACGCATCCCCATTAAGGTATGCTCTTTCTCATGCACCACTCATTCCAGTCACACACATTAAGCAGTTTTGGAACACTGTCAGTTCCTCAACAGTTAATAGAGTGACCACATTGACTTCTATTGTTCATGGGAGATCTTGGGTGGTTACTGAGGCCTTGGTACGCCAAGCCTTGCATCTTGATGATGCTGATGGTATAGCCACCCTTCCCATAAATGAAATAGAACAAGGGCGTAGGGCTTTGGGATATCCTTTTCCTGATGAAGGTACTCTTAATAAGTATCATAAGCAGGAATTTCCCCCAGCCTGGAAGTACCTCATACATGTCCTCCTTCAATGTTTGAGTCCCAAATGTACTGCACACAATGAGATCAATAGATCCATTGCAAGTGCTATTGTGTGCATTGCAACAGGGCAAAAATATAACTATTCTAAAATGATTTTTGAGGGGATGTGTAAAAACAAGGGGACAAAAATGACTTTAGCTTATCCCCGTTTTCTGCAAATGGTTTTTGATGATCAAGGTTATTACTCAAGGGATCACAATGATTTTTATAAGATCCCTGAGCAAAAGAAAGCTATTTTTATGAAGATGGATTCACCACCCCATAGAGACTTACCTTTAACCCAAGTCATGCTTGCTGTTATTGCAGCGACACAACCCCAACTAGACCCCTAACCTCAAATTGATCCTCAATCACAACTTGAACCCATTCCTGATCCTTTACCTTCACCTGAACAAATACAAATTGACTCTGAATCCTTCAACGCTGATACATTAAATGTTGGCGTTGATGTGCCTATTTCCAACACTGACACACAACCTTCACAATCCCAAACACCCCTTAACCAACCCACATCTACCCATTTTTCCACACCATCTTCCATACCCCCTGAATATAGGTTGATGAAACGCCAAAGGACTACTGGAGTGTTCTCCTCTGGTGGTCCTAGCCATGTAGCAGAGAGAACCACCACCACAAGTGTGGCTGGTGCCCTGGATGAGGCTGGGACTATTGGTTCTGGCTTAGATGCTGGCCAAGGCAGTCCCACCATAATTAAGTCCTCATTCATGCCCAATGAATATGACTTGGGAGGTCAAATCCCCATTTCAGAAGAGGGCAGACTGGAACCAATGACTCTTTTGGAATTGACGGCAGTCTGCATAAGCTTGCAAAAGCAAAATGCAGACTTAGTACAAATTGTCAGCTCACAAGGCCTTGAACTCAAGCAATTGAGGGAGAGGATTGTTGATGAGATGGCATTTATACATGATCTCATCGTTCTTTTCGGGCTTTAAATGCATAAAAATGTCATAAAATACCATATATATGCTTGTGTTTGTTTACTTGTGTATTTTAGGTATGGATATCGTGAAAAAGACAAAAGATCACAAGATACAAGGAAAAACGAACACGAGAAACGAAGCCGTACAAAGAACCGGGCCCTAATCATGGAATTTTCATCAAATACCCTTGAAGACTTGAAGACAAACAAGATTGATCCTCATTCTATGAAGAAATGACACTTAAAACCCTTGTATATTAATAATTACAAGTTTGGTCCCTTAAGTTTGTCAAAATTGCAAAAAGGTCCTTCAACTTTGAAGAAATGGCAAGAATAGTCCCTCAACAAATTCAAATTGCCAATTATGGTCCCTCATAAAGTGAAAGACATAATGAAGACCTTTGAAGATCAACTTTGTCCAAGAACAGCCCTTGAAGAATCACCAAATGGCAAAAAATCACCCTTTGAAACATTTTGGAAAAGTATTGTGCCAAAACTGCAAAGATGGGAAACTTATTAACAAAGGAGAGACGAATTTAGGGCTTAAAACCTTAAATGCCAAAAAGAACAAAAGAGAGGGACCAAAAATGTCAAGTGAAACATTTGAAAACTGAAAAAGGCGCCTAACATGTTTATTCCCCCAATTTCGGATTCAAGGGTGTTACTGTTTATCTTTTTACTCCCCAGATTTTACCCTCACTTAAACTGGGTTAAAATCCAATTCCTTTTGCACACGAGTAATTCACACACTCCAAAACCCTTCCCACTCCTAAAAACCCCAATCCCACCACTTGAGGACCCCACCCCCAATTCTCTCTCAGCCAATAAGAAACCACCTTGGTCCCCAAGGCAATGACGTGTCCCCAAATCAACGAGAGAGCTTTATTCCTTCCTCCCAAAGCAAAATCAAACGGCCAAGATCAAATTTGGACAGAAAACGTCTAGAAGCTTTAGAGGGTATTATTGAGATTTTCTAGTTTAGGGTTTTGTAATTTTAGCTTTCTAGTATCTTCTTAGGTCTCTATATAAGGAACTCACAGAATGTGTGAAGCCCTTGTTCCAGTTTTCCTTCATAATTTGTAATTCCTTTTAATTGAAATAAAAAGTTTGGTTTTTGAAAAAAAAATTCAATTATAATTCCTTTTTTATTTGTTAAAGTTTGTGTCTAATTGTGAAGGGATTCTGAGTTCCATACTTTAATTTGGTAAAGTAACTTTGAGTTTTAAAGTTACTTTGAGGTTTTGAAAATTTGGAAGATTTTTGGTAAGAATCTGTCCAAGGTTTTGTGGTGTTAAGAGTTTCATATTTTTGGTGTTAGGGTATAATAGAAAACGTGTTTTCTAAGTTTTAAAAGGTTTTAAGAAGATAGAAAGAAAACAGAAAGATATTTATGCTTGTATTTTTTTGAGTTTTCTTTGATCTTGTCTTAAACAGGAGTGAAGGTGTTGATATTGGTTCTGCACCAGCCCGGGCTGGTAGGGAGGTGGTGTAGCAACCACAAGGGTCTTGGATGTTAAGACCCTAAGGTATTTTCTTTTCTTTGTTGAAAAATTTTAGAAAGTAGCAAGTTCATGTGATCTGGTTTGATTTGGTGATTAAGTGTGTTTAAATTGCATGATTAGTTTTCATTTGTGTTGATATACATATTGGATGCTAATTGGAACAGTTTGATTAAGTTTTATGGTGTTTTGATTAGTTAAAAGTTTGGTTTTCTAATTTAAAAGGGTGTTTGGCAATAGGTTTAAGCAGGGTAAGATCTTTGATTAATGGTTTAAAAAGGTGTTAATCAGGTTATATAGGGTTAAGATAGGTTGCATATTAGTTCAAGAGTAGAATAGAACAAGTTAGGAGTAATTTGGTGGGGTTTTAAAAGGAAAAGTAAAGTTGAAATCTGCTTGTGTCATAATCTGCTCATTTTTCATTAATTTTGGTGCTCAATTCCTAAAATCCTGTTAGAGTTAGAGTAATTCAGGATTGTAGGGTTATTGTGTGCTAGTTGGTGAGTATTTGTGCAAAATTTGGACATCTAAATGTCACTGGGTTGCTAGAAATTTGCCTTAAAGCCCTCAGACCTAGTCTAAACATCACAGCAACTTCATTTTGGTTTTGAATGATTTGTTTTGCTTGAATTGGTGTGCTAGTTGTTCATTACTTGTTGCTATTGACTTCTTGTGCTCAAAGGAGCACAAGAGTGCCCCATCTGTCCATAATAAGCCACCAAATAAGCCATAGGTCAAGAACTCTTGGCTTGCATCACCTTTGAAAAAAAAAAGCAAAAACACAAGCAGAAATCTGCTTGTGTTCAATTGGGAATTTGTCACGTTTTTGGTCTTGATTTGTGTTTAATCTAGCTCAATAAGGGAATTGGTGTGAGTTTTTAAGTCTTACAGGTCACTAGTTGGATTGGTAAAAAGTAAAAAAAAAAAAAAAAAAAAAAGTAATCGTCCAAAAAGGGGGTTAGCAAGCCTCGAACCCACAATCACTACGCTCACACACACACAACACTACCACTGCGCCCTAGGGTCTTTGACTGCTAGGGTGTGGTTTTGTTTTTTACTTAACCAGTTTCTTTTTTCTTACTTTTTAAATAAGCCGTAGGTTTTAAGCTTATTTCAAGCTTATTCATTAAGCTGATTTTGTCCTTTTTATTTTTCTTAGGTTAATATTAGCATTTGTGATTTTTCTAGACCATTTTCATATTTTTCTCTTTATTATATTATTTTTATCATTTATTTTATATCCGGTTTTTAGAAAATCAATAAAAAATACCAAAAAGAGTTTTTATTTCTAGGAAAAATAGTTTTTAGTTTTTAAAATATATTTTTGAGGTTTACATCTAATTTTGGTTTCAAAAACATTTATTCTTAATTTTATAATTTTTTAAGGTTTTTTATAAACTTTAAACATTTTTATAAAATTATTAAAAAAGGTTTAGGAGCTTAGATTTGTGTTTTTCTCTTAATTATATTATTTAGGATTTTTAGAAATTTTTTATTTTAAATTTTAGTAACTTTTTATTTTTAGTAATATTTTAATATTATTTTAATATTAAATTTTCAAAATTTTATTTTTCTTTCTTTTTCATTTTTCCTAGATTCTTTGTCATTAATTAGGACTATTTCCATTTTTAGAATATTTTTATAACTTTTAGATTTATTTTTATAATTATTCTAAGTTTAATTAGGTTTTAATCATTTTTAATCATTTTTAGAGTTTTAAAAATAGTTTTAATAGCTTTTAATTTTTAGAAAATTACTTTTTAGTCTTCTAATAATATAAGTTAAGTGATTATTCAATAAAATCATATTTTAGACATTTGAATTAGTTAAATTTAATTTTAGGGCTTTAATTAGCATTTAAAATTAATTATTTAATTAATAAAAGGTTTTAAAATATCTTTGTTGGATTTTTATCTTTGTTTATATTATTTGAGACTTGTTTTTAGCCTTTTTGATATTTTGTTTTTGGTTTTAATAATTTTTAATTTTTGTGGTTTTTCTACGGTTTTACGTTTTCGTCGTAGTTTAATTTTCACGTATCCGTCTTTCATCTTCTCATCCCCATTCTTCTTAATATTAATCTCAAAGAAATACAAGTTAATTCACAACTTTTAAGTGATTGGGTCATTAGTGTTGATTTTTCCTAAAATCATCACTCGATACTTACCGCTATTTACGCTCTTTTCCTAAAGAGTAGTAAAACACTACAATCATTTTGGCGCCGCTGCCGGGGAGGTGTGTTGTTCTTTAATTTGGAAAATTTTGTTTTTGATATTATCCATAAATAGTATTTGTGTTAAGTGGAACTCCCTTAACACGTATTATCGGTTTTCTTGGTTTTTCTTTGTGAATATTATTAATATATTGTATTAAGTATCACAACCAAAATACAATATCTCCAAAAGTGTGAAAACACAACCTTAATTGGGATTTGATCTCCTAATTATTGTATTCGAATCTCAAACAAAAAGAAAAGGCAAAAATAGATAAATACTTTCGTGAAGCTCGATTTTGAAAAATACAAACTATAAGGTGGGTATAAGGCGGGTATTATAAAATATACCCCAAGGAAAAAGGCTCTTAAGTGCTTCGCGCCGCCTCGTTTCCCCGCTTGCTTGTGAGTATTTTGAGATTGAAGGCTAATCGAGGGTTTTGCCGCCCAAAGTATTAATACGTATACTATATTTGCTTGGTTTCTTTGTGATTAAACCCTCGTGAACAATTTGGTTTTCACCAAAGTTCTAAAGTCATTAGAAGGCGTTCACTCCACGTGATCGTTTTCATTCCTTTGAGGCTTCTTTAATCAAGAGTTTGATTCGAGGAGAGATTTTGTAGATTGTTGTCTACGAAGATACACCAAAATCCAAAAAAATTAAATATCATCAAAAACACAAAAAAATTGAAAATCCACAAAACAACCAAAAAGAATCTTCTTTGCTCACCTCCCATTCTTCGTGAAGTTTATGATCACTCGTAATCAAGCTAAACGAGCTCGTAAACGTCTTCAAAAGCAAGCAAATCAAGGATCGTTGATTGTTGAAGAACCTCCAATTGTTGAACCTATTATAGAACAAGAAGTCGTCATGGCTAATCGTACTATGATGGAGTTGCTACAAGCACCCACCGAGGGTTTTGGAGAGGCAATTGTTATTCCCGCCATCCTTGCGGAGAATTTCGAGATTAAGACGGGTTTAATGTCGATGCTACAAGCAAACAAATTTAGAGGTCACGAGAAAGACAACCCGCATTACCATATTAGGAATTTCAACCGTCTCACCGCCACTAGCAAATTCAAAGATGTTCCACATGACGCCATTAAGATGATGTTGTTTCCATATTCGTTGGATGGACCCGCAAAAATTTGGCTCGAGAAAGAACCGCCAAATTCGATTTTGACATGGGCCGATCTCGTTTCTAAGTTTGTGAACAAGTTTTTTCCACCATCGAAAACAACACACTTAAAAAATGAGATTTCACGATTTGTGCAACGTAACAATGAAAGTTTTTCAATGGCATGGGAACGATTTAAGGAGATGTTACATGAATGTCCTCATCATGATTTTTCGTAATTGCATCAAATTGATACATTTTATAATGGGCTTAATGATCATGAACGAGATTATTTGAATGCCGCCGCGGGTGGTAATTTTTTGTGCAAGACGACAAATGAGGCTTTACAAATCATTGAAAATCGATCTAAGGTTTATAGCCCTCGTAACACACCGAGTGTTGCCAATATGGGTTCGTCATCGTCATCACAATCGTCTCGTAGCATTAACGCCTTACATGATGAAGCTAATGAGGAAAATCGGTTTTTTGATAGATTTGCTAATCTAATGTCCCATTGGAAGGCTCAAGAAGCTTCCAATTCCGCTTCGGTTAAAGCGGTTGCTAAGAGTTGTTTATCGTGTGGAGGAGCTCATGATCTTTCCGAGTGCATTACCGCGGATGGTAACACTTCGAGTGCTTATGTAGCAACGGGAACTTACAACCAAAACGGCCAAGGTTCCTGCCAAAATCAAGCTCCACCAAACCAAAATGCTAACAATTATCGAAACAATAACCAAGGTAATTACCAAGGCAACACACGCAATTACAACAAAGGGAATTATCAAAGTGGGAATGGACAAATCTCTAATCAAAACCAAAACCATGATTTTCAAAACACTACACAAGGTTTTCAAAATGCTCACACGAAAAATTTGCAAGGAGAATTTTTAGATTATGCAAAAGCAAATGATGCTAAATTTGATAACATGCAACGTGAGATGATTAGCTTAAGATCCGAATTGAAAAACGAGCTTAAAAATGAACTTGCTAATGAACTTAAAACTCATGCAAATAAAATGGAAGGAAATGTCCAACGTCTTCAACAAAACCAACAAAAGATGGAATTAGGACAACATGAGATTAAGCAAGAGTTGTTAAAAGCGGATGCTAGGCAATCAAAATTTGAGGACCGAATGGCTAAGATGTTTGAAGCAATCATGTGCAAGCCCTCTTCTTCGGGTGGTCTTCCTAGTGATACCATTAACAACCCGAGGGGAGAATTGAAGGTTGTTGCTACACGAAGTGGTAAAACTTTCAAGGAACCAATCTCTCGTCCAAGTACTTCTACGGAGAAGGAAATCGAGAAAGAACCCGAGGTGATGGTCGAAAAGGAGCATATTACAATCCCACGAAGTACCGCTCAAACCACACCTACGGTTATACCAATACCAATTGTGGAACCCGAGTTTCCAAGGCCGTTGCCTAATGACCTACCCACACCACCTTTACCTTACCCTTCGAGACGAAACAAAGAGAAGGCACAAGAACGGAACAATTATCAATTTGAGCTATTTATGAAAATGTTTCGTGATCTACATTTTAACATAAGTTTTGCCGATGCTTTAATCATGATGCCTCGATTCGCCGCAAACTTCAAAAGTATGCTTAACAACAAAGAGAAGTTACAACAAACGTCTAGTTGTTCATCGGTTTTTCTAAGCCGCATACCACAAAAAGTCGGTGATCCCGGTAAATTTTTGATTCCGTGTGCTATACAAGATATGGAGGAATGCTACGCCTTGGCCGATCTTGGTGCTAGTATTAATTTAATGCCTCTCGAGATTTTCAAATCGCTTTCGCTTCCGGCTCTTACTCCTTCGAACATGTCCATCGAGATGGCCGATCATTCTACGATTATGGCATGTGGAGTAGCCGAGGACGTTTTCGTTAAAGTCGGAAAGTTTTACTATCCCGTTGACTTTATCGTTGTAGACATTCCCATCGATCGAAAAGTTCCTCTCATTTTGGGTCGTTCATTTTTGGATACATCAAGAGCACTTATCGATGTTCATGCTCGAAAAATCACCCTTCGTTTCAATGAAGAAGAACTTGTCATCAATGCAACACAAAACTCCAATCTTTCTCATGTCTATTCTATTGCAACTTTAAACCATGGTGACTCGACCAATGTCGTTTGCAAAGAATTTTCACCAAGAGTTTTAGGGAATGTCTCCAAAAACAATTTACCATTTCCTCCGCCGGTGGAGGTTATGAGTGCTAAGCCTACAAGGAAGAAACCATCAATACTTGAATCGAAAAATTCTTCACCTCATCTCGAACATTCATTCTTGAAAAGTGTTGATAAGTTGCCGGTTTCTACGGAAGATCTTTCGGATGATGAATATGTAGACCCCGATGGGGAAGTTTTCTTCGTCGATAAACGTTTTGAGAACTTGCCACCACCAAAACCAAAACGGTTTCAAAATGTGAGAATTTTTAGTGTAACTAACATCGTCTTAGAAACACCGAATATTTTCGACATAATTAAAAAGGGTTTTCATAAGGAGAGTTTAAAAGATAAAAAGGGAAAAGATCTTAAATGTGATTTAATTGATTTTTCTACAAATCTAACTCCGTCATCACCAAGTGTTTTGAGTGCTACAAACTCGTCTACTCCTTTTGACGATGTTTTGTGTGGTTCTAGTATGGGGGAAGCCCCTTATGTTCCCTCATCCTTGTCCACCGAGGACGAGATATTCGATCCCGGAATTTCATGTAAAGGGAAATCTCGGTCTTCCACCGATGCAAAAAATGGAAACTATATCTATTTGCTTGGTGCGAGTCTACCTCGAGTAGCTCAAATGTTTGTCTTACCAATTGTCTCACCCTTCTACTTCTCATCTATTTTCTTCAAACTCTTTGAGTTTATGGCACATGTTGAAGTGGTGTTAAATTATTTTTCCAATGGAAACGAGAACGCCATTTTCGACCCCGGTATTTTGCATCATCTAAGGACTTAGTCCTTTATACCGGTTGCTTTTTGGGCCTTGTTCATCATGTAAGCCCCTTTGACCACACCATGAATTTCCCTAAATGTTCACATTTTAAGGGGATCGAGTCGAGCTCATGACTCGGTAATCAAAAACGAGGTGCCTCTTGGGGGAGATCCCATGCTTATCTTTATGCTTTTTATTCACTAATAAGGGGACTTGTACCCTTCCAACTCGTTGCCTCGTGGTTGTTTGTGATTGTGTTATCTAGATCATCATCATCATCTACGATTGAAGACTCTCGTGTTCGTTCACGTGAGCCTCCATCGTTCGTTTGAAGAAGTTTTTCACGATTCCATGACATATCCTTTATTGTTCTAACAATTATCTTTTAGCATAATTAATAAACGGCTTTAGATATTTGTTGATCACCCTTTCCATGCTAGATCCTAAGCATTCGATTCTTCGTCTCTAGTATGGGGGTGCTCCACCTTTAGACTCGAAACATTGAGGACAATGTTTACTTTTAGTATGGGGGGGGTGAATAGGTACTTGCTTTGCTACGCCCTCACGTTTTCCAACTTTCAATGTTTTGTTTTGCTAATAAGGCTAAAAATGGCCAAATTTTAAAATTTTTCTTAGTTTTCATAAGTGTTTTTAAGACACGAATGTATATTTTCCGATGGGTAGAATAAGAGTTAATTTTTGACTTGATGGGCATTTGGAGCCCTTTACATTCCTTAACCCGCTCAATTCAAGTTTTGCTAGACTTTTATATAGGGAGCTTTAAAACGCGAAAGTCTTAATTCATTCGGGTTAAGAACAAGAACTTTTCGCAAGTTCCTATAATTGATTCTAGAAAGTCACTTATCAAGGGAACTTTAAAACGCATTCTCTAAACTTGAAAAAGTCCAAGAAAGTGCAAGATCCTATAGGTGGCTTGAAAACCCAAAACTTTGATTTGATATAGTCTTAATGAAAGCTAATCCAAATTTGGCTTAATTTTGACTTGCATGGCTAAGTATTCACGAGTCTCTTTAATTAGAGGTCTTTATATAGTGAAGAACGAGAAATGATAGAGTTAGACAAGTGATCATGCTAAACGTAGAACATGAAAGTGTTCTTTCAAAAACTCATATGTTTTTAATTGTGGCTTTTTCTTCCCATAAGATCAATGCATTAGGAATAAATCATAATTGCAATAAGTAAGGTCATACGATTTGAAAGGTTACTTAGCCTCTAGCGCAAGATCGTTTAAAAGTTGCTCGGGGTTGAATAGAGTTCATAGCCAAGGCATAACTTATTGAAGCGGGACGCGAAGATTGGCGATCATCCAAAAAGGCCCTAACAAGGCATGAGGAGCTCTATTTTTGCTAAAGATCCAAAGATGATGTGAAGTATCATTATTCCAAAATCAATATGAAGGATCGAGACACACGACGAGAAGCTATTACTCCCCTAAAGAATGGAGAAAGTCTATCCAAAAAGACCCTAACAAGGTATGAGGATAAATATATCCAAGTCCGAAAAGGAGGCGGATCGTTGTATATCAAAATCCAAAGTAAAGATTGAAGAAAAATGATGAAGTCGTGGTCCTATATGAAGAATCTCTCAAAAACGTCAAGTGAAGAAATTCCAAATATATGAAGAGAAGACCATTATTTCAAGAACGTCTTCCCAAGATTTGAAGTATGAAGTACATGCCAAATATCGGTCCGAGAAAGGTCTCAAATCGTGAAACGAGTTATGCCAAGATATGAACTTAAGGAGATACACGAGAAGCCGTTTTAAAAGATTTTGTCCTTCGGCTAACTATTGATCAAATCGTGCTACTTTGCTTTCGGACCAATAACTACTTAAATAAGTCAATATGAATCACTTGTGATCCATGACAAATAGATAAAAAATGCTAGTAACCCATTTCCTTTTATAATAACTAGGATTGCGGGGAGAAAAAAGTATTACACAATTTGAACGTATGAGTAGTGTTAGCATTGTGACTTGTACCAACAATGATCTTGTTTTTGCACTTAGCATGGAATGTATGACAATCAAGGATGACGAAATTTACTCTAAGAGACATTAACTTGTTTCTATTCTTTGACCCTAAAAGTCACCTTTTGGTGATGAAAATCATACATTATGTCTTTACACAATCTCGTAGTATGTTGCAAGTCTTTTACTTTTTAATAAAGGTTAATAAAATTGAACTTTGGTGATGCTTAGATACTTTATTCTAGCATTGCGTGAGGGCACGGCAATGGCTTAGTATGGGGGAGTGATGAGATGGCATTTATACATGATCTCATCGTTCTTTTCGGGCTTTAAATGCATAAAAATGTCATAAAATACCATATATATGCTTGTGTTTGTTTACTTGTGTATTTTAGGTATGGATATCGTGAAAAAGACAAAATATCACAAGATACAAGGAAAAACGAACACGAGAAACGAAGCCGTACAAAGAACCGGGCCCTAATCATGGAATTTTCATCAAATACCCTTGAAGACTTGAAGACAAACAAGATTGATCCTCATTCTATGAATAAATGACACTTAAAACCCTTGTATATTAATAATTACAAGTTTGGTCCCTTAAGTTTGTCAAAATTGCAAAAAGGTCCTTCAACTTTGAAGAAATGGCAAGAATAGTCCCTCAACAAATTCAAATTGCCAATTATGGTCCCTCATAAAGTGAAAGACATAATGAAGACCTTTGAAGATCAACTTTGTCCAAGAACAGCCCTTGAAGAATCACCAAATGGCAAAAAATCACCCTTTGAAACATTTTGGAAAAGTATTGTGCCAAAACTGCAAAGATGGGAAACTTATTAACAAAGGAGAGACGAATTTAGGGCTTAAAACCTTAAATGCCAAAAAGAACAAAAGAGAGGGACCAAAAATGTCAAGTGAAACATTTGAAAACTGAAAAAGGCGCCTAACATGTTTATTCCCCCAATTTCGGATTCAAGGGTGTTACTGTTTATCTTTTTACTCCCCAGATTTTACCCTCACTTAAACTGGGTTAAAATCCAATTCCTTTTGCACACGAGTAATTCACACGCTCCAAAACCCTTCCCACTCCTAAAAACCCCAATCCCACCACTTGAGGACCCCACCCCCAATTCTCTCTCAGCCAATAAGAAACCACCTTGGTCCCCAAGGCAATGACGTGTCCCCAAATCAACGAGAGAGCTTTATTCCTTCCTCCCAAAGCAAAATCAAACGGCCAAGATCAAATTTGGACAGAAAACGTCTAGAAGCTTTAGAGGGTATTATTGAGATTTTCTAGTTTAGGGTTTTGTAATTTTAGCTTTCTAGTATCTTCTTAGGTCTCTATATAAGGAGCTCACAGAATGTGTGAAGCCCTTGTTCCAGTTTTCCTTCATAATTTGTAATTCCTTTTAATTGAAATAAAAAGTTTGGTTTTTGAAAAAAAAATTCAATTATAATTCCTTTTTTATTTGTTAAAGTTTGTGTCTAATTGTGAAGGGATTCTGAGTTCCATACTTTAATTTGGTAAAGTAACTTTGAGTTTTAAAGTTACTTTGAGGTTTTGAAAATTTGGAAGATTTTTGGTAAGAATCTGTCCAAGGTTTTGTGGTGTTAAGAGTTTCATATTTTTGGTGTTAGGGTATAATAGAAAACGTGTTTTCTAAGTTTTAAAAGGTTTTAAGAAGATAGAAAGAAAACAGAAAGATATTTATGCTTGTATTTTTTTGAGTTTTCTTTGATCTTGTCTTAAACAGGAGTGAAGGTGTTGATATTGGTTCTGCACCAGCCCGGGCTGGTAGGGAGGTGGTGTAGCAACCACAAGGGTCTTGGATGTTAAGACCCTAAGGTATTTTCTTTTCTTTGTTGAAAAATTTTAGAAAGTAGCAAGTTCATGTGATCTGGTTTGATTTGGTGATTAAGTGTGTTTAAATTGCATGATTAGTTTTCATTTGTGTTGATATACATATTGGATGCTAATTGGAACAGTTTGATTAAGTTTTATGGTGTTTTGATTAGTTAAAAGTTTGGTTTTCTAATTTAAAAGAGTGTTTGGCAATAGGTTTAAGCAGGGTAAGATCTTTGATTAATGGTTTAAAAAGGTGTTAATCAGGTTATATAGGGTTAAGATAGGTTGCATATTAGTTCAAGAGTAGAATAGAACAAGTTAGGAGTAATTTGGTGGGGTTTTAAAAGGAAAAGTAAAGTTGAAATCTGCTTGTGTCATAATCTGCTCATTTTTCATTAATTTTGGTGCTCAATTCCTAAAATCCTGTTAGAGTTAGAGTAATTCAGGATTGTAGGGTTATTGTGTGCTAGTTGGTGAGTATTTGTGCAAAATTTGGACATCTAAATGTCACTGGGTTGCTAGAAATTTGCCTTAAAGCCCTCAGACCTAGTCTAAACATCACAGCAACTTCATTTTGGTTTTGAATGATTTGTTTTGCTTGAATTGGTGTGCTAGTTGTTCATTACTTGTTGCTATTGACTTCTTGTGCTCAAAGGAGCACAAGAGTGCCCCATCTGTCCATAATAAGCCACCAAATAAGCCATAGGTCAAGAACTCTTGGCTTGCATCACCTTTGAAAAAAAAAAGCAAAAACACAAGCAGAAATCTGCTTGTGTTCAATTGGGAATTTGTCACGTTTTTGGTCTTGATTTGTGTTTAATCTAGCTCAATAAGGGAATTGGTGTGAGTTTTTAAGTCTTACAGGTCACTAGTTGGATTGGTAAAAAGTAAAAAAAAAAAAAAAAAAAAGTAATCGTCCAAAAAGGGGGTTAGCAAGCCTCGAACCCACAATCACTACGCTCACACACACACAACACTACCACTGCGCCCTAGGGTCTTTGACTGCTAGGGTGTGGTTTTGTTTTTTACTTAACCAGTTTCTTTTTTCTTACTTTTTAAATAAGCCGTAGGTTTTAAGCTTATTTCAAGCTTATTCATTAAGCTGATTTTGTCCTTTTTATTTTTCTTAGGTTAATATTAGCATTTGTGATTTTTCTAGACCATTTTCATATTTTTCTCTTTATTATATTATTTTTATCATTTATTTTATATCCGGTTTTTAGAAAATCAATAAAAAATACCAAAAAGAGTTTTTATTTCTAGGAAAAATAGTTTTTAGTTTTTAAAATATATTTTTGAGGTTTACATCTAATTTTGGTTTCAAAAACATTTATTCTTAATTTTATAATTTTTTAAGGTTTTTTATAAACTTTAAACATTTTTATAAAATTATTAAAAAAGGTTTAGGAGCTTAGATTTGTGTTTTTCTCTTAATTATATTATTTAGGATTTTTAGAAATTTTTTATTTTAAATTTTAGTAACTTTTTATTTTTAGTAATATTTTAATATTATTTTAATATTATTTTAATATTAAATTTTCAAAATTTTATTTTTCTTTCTTTTTCATTTTTCCTAGATTCTTTGTCATTAATTAGGACTATTTCCATTTTTAGAATATTTTTATAACTTTTAGATTTATTTTTATAATTATTCTAAGTTTAATTAGGTTTTAATCATTTTTAATCATTTTTAGAGTTTTAAAAATAGTTTTAATAGCTTTTAATTTTTAGAAAATTACTTTTTAGTCTTCTAATAATATAAGTTAAGTGATTATTCTATAAAATCATATTTTAGACATTTGAATTAGTTAAATTTAATTTTAGGGCTTTAATTAGCATTTAAAATTAATTATTTAATTAATAAAAGGTTTTAAAATATCTTTGTTGGATTTTTATCTTTGTTTATATTATTTGAGACTTGTTTTTAGCCTTTTTGATATTTTGTTTTTGGTTTTAATAATTTTTTATTTTTGTGGTTTTTCTACGGTTTTACGTTTTCGTCGTAGTTTAATTTTCACGTATCCGTCTTTCATCTTCTCATCCCCATTCTTCTTAATATTAATCTCAAATACATACAAGTTAATTCACAACACCTATACCTCCTCGAGAACGAACTCACTTTTAGGGTCATTCACACACGGTTTTCCTAAATCGTCGTGCACGCTTACCCTATTTACGTTCTTTTTCCTAAAAGACGTATTTCTACAATAATCAATTGTTGTTTTGGAAAGTGAACGTGCTAGAAGGGGTATGGAGGAATCTTCCAAAGGGGAGGAAGATCAAATAAATCTGAGTGATAAGGGCAGCCAGGATGGTCAATCAATGGATGTTGCTGAGGCCCTTACAACTTTGAAGAAACAACCAGGTTTTGATACGTCCTTAGTCTCTCCCACCAACTTAAATTTATCATTTACAGTTATGTTGAGAGAGGTTACACAAGGCGCTGAGGGAAAATATTTGAGCGTTGACAAGGAAAATTTGGACGCTGATAGACGTATTTTGGGCGCTGATAGAAGAAAGTTGGGCGTTGACAGACCTGTACATGAAGGTGATGTATCGCAGTCATCATCTATCATCAAGGAGGTTTCTACTCAGGTATTACCATCTACCTTACCAACCATTGCACCATAGGATAAGGGTAAGGGTAAAATGGTAGAAGAGATTGTTCCAAAGGATGTAGCTCAAGTTGAGTTTGATAAAAGATTAGCTGCATAAATCATGGAACAAGGTGAAAAGGAAAAGTCACCATTTGTTGTGACTTCTGAAGAAGAAAGTGATGGAGCTAGCTCAGACTCAAGTGTGATGATTATAGAACCAGAAAGGCTTGAGTATGGTGATGAGTTTGCTAGGGAAAAGTTGAGAGAATTGAAATTGCAGGTTGACTTTGACATGCCAGAGGTGGTTCAAATGTACAATGCTTGGGAAGAAAGATGCATGGATAATCCAGACTTGACCATTTCAGATCAAATATGGGGTTTGGAGCTTCTTCTTAGAGTTCAGAAGGATTGCCAGGTAATTTTGAAACACAAGGCAAGCAATATTCTCTCAGAGTTGAAAAGGGATAGAAGGGAGCTCTACTTTATGTTGCTCAGATGTCATGGAGTTGGATGGACATATCAGAAGTTGAAGGCTTTGACATTTGATGAGTTGGAAAACAGGGCTTATCCCATTTGGGTGAGAGTGCAGGAAGCAAACACTCTCAGACTTCTTTCAGATGAAAGAAAGGAGCAACTTGCAGAAGAAATGGAAATCAAGAAAGCTATGATGGTTCCCAGACCAGTGAAGAAGGGAATTTCATTTGAGTTTCCAAAAGATATGGATCCACTATATCCAAGTGAAGCAGTTATAAGAAACAGCCTCAAGATCTCCCCATTAGAAGCTTCAGATATGGTGCAAGTGTTACCATTAGATTCCAGGAACCCAATTGTGAGCTATGAAGAAGATGAATGTGGGTTCTGGAAGATTGGCAGATTTGGCAAGGATGTACACACTTTTACCACTCTCATATCTTTGTTTGCAAGTTGTGATAGAGAAGACTTGGTGGACCTTTGGAGGTTGCTGGAGACCAAGTATGAGGCTGAAGCACCAACTTCAGCTAATGAAATAAAACTTTGGACCACATTCAAAAGAATGTGTGGACCAAAAGATGAGGATCCTGCAATATGGAAGGATCTTGAAGATGACCTCAGTGGTCTTCAATGGAGGTTATATTCAGCTGCTGGTGTATACCATTTGAGCTCTACAAAGTTTGCTGAGTATTTACTTGTGGATGCTCAGTATTTCATATCCAAGGCTATTTTGGAAAAGATGAAGGACACTCAGCTGGAAATAGAATATTCAAGTGATGTGGCAAAAGATTTGATCAGATTTATTCATTACCAATATGAGAAGGTTTGTAAGATTCCTCCTAGTCCTTAATGCTTATTCAGAAACTTGATCATAAGAGTGGATATCAAGTTTAGGGGAGGATTGTTGGGAATAAATTAAGGCCAGATCACTTGAGCGCTGACAAGAACAAAACAAGCGTTGACAAGAACAATACAAGCGCTGACAGCTCAAGCGTTGACAAGTTAAAGTCAAGCGTTGACACATTGAAGACAAGCACTGATGGAAGATATAATCTACACGTTTATTATATTCTAGAATACTTCTAGTAAGGATAGAAACGACAATGTATTTTCTATATTTATCTTTACCTAGAATAGTTGATACGTAGATTATTGTACAAGGCTTCTTATGTCTATAAAAGAATGCCTTTAGGTTAATGTTTAATATAAGTTTTATATAAGTTTTCATTCGTAAACATCTTTCATTGTAAGCAAGTTCGACATTCATAATCAAAGTGAAAGTTTGTTTACATCTTGTGTGTTCTTGTTTAAGTGTTAAATTCCGCATTACACTTAGATTCATAAAGCATATAGAAAGGTTTCTCTACGTGTATTACTTGATCTAATCTCGTATACACAAAGCTAATCGATCTAAGTTTGCGATCAACAATTGGTATCAGAGCCTCGTGGCTCGTGATGCTAGGACCAACAAGGTGTTCGTGTATGGTGAAAAGAAGAAAAATCCGTCTAGGGTTTTTCTGGACGTTTTTGTGTGCGCAGCAGTATTCAGAAGGTCATAACTTTTGATTGAATCGTTGGATCGTCACGAAATTTTATATGTGTGTTCTTCATACACATATCTAAACATCCACCGGAGGGATTGTCGAGTTGTATCCCCGAGCGAAAGTTATTGAGCGTCAAAGTAGGCAGCAGAGGTGATTTTCAGTGTTTTAGCTTTTACATAAAATCATGAACTGGGGTTTCTATAAACCCTAGATCGACTTAAGGATGAAGCATTTGAGACTTGGAGGCTGTTATAATGCATTATGGTGTTTAAATCGAATCTGGTTATGCTTAAAACCCTAATTAGGGTTTCGAATTAAACAATCTTTGTTCTAGGGTTTCATAGCTGATGTGCAGATCCATTCGTTTCTGATCGTATGTCAAAAGGAAAAGAAGGAATGGACGACATCTTTGGACGAGTGAAAGCGGATGTGGAAGCTTTCATATTCACATGATGAGACATATTATGTTCGCTCGATTCTACGCATATGAATGGTTGATTGCGTTCACACGACCAAAAGGATGTTTTTGATTGGTTGTTCATGTCTGCATTCACAAGGCCAAAGGAGAAAAAAATTATACATTCAGCTTTGTGTTCACATGGTTCCTATAATGTGATTGGTCTAAATCATAAGCATTCACACGACCCAAAAAGAAAAGTTACACGAAGAAGCAAGAAAGTAATACATTGCTAAAGACTTGGGCCACTCGTTTGTTTATTGGAGGAAAATTGGAGTGTTCACACGTTGAAGATCTTCTCATTGGTGGAGAGTTTGTGTGTTCACACGGTCAAGAGGATCACACGTTTGGAAGTTATTCACAATTGAGTGTTCACACGAATTAGCCAATCAAACAGAAGGTTTGAATTTAGGTGAATATATTTTGTTTCCATTTTCATTTATGGGAATAAGATATAAACATTGTTGTGGAAGTTTATTGCCCTAGATGACGTCAGCAGAAAGAGGCGCTGACAAGAGTAATGTTGACGCTGACGAGTGAAAATTTGACGCTGACAGAATAAGTCAACGCTGATAGAGTTGACAGTGTTGTCCGATATATGAACATCAACGCTGATAGATATTGTCCGATATTGGACAATACATCTGCCAAAGATATTGGACAGAAGAGAATGTTGGACAACACAATGATTGCTGCTGTTGAGAAAATTAGACGTTTTTAGCACACAAAAAGGAGTTATTTACACACGAAGGTACATGGAATCTCCGTTTTAATATAGAATATCATGTTGATATTTATGGCTCGGATATTTTTAAAAGGAATTAATGATCTTAAAGTGAGTTAGCAACAATTCGTGAGGTAATTTATTGGATTTGATTATGTAATCGAGGTAGCCTTGTAAAAGAGTTATCCATCCAACAACTTTTACATATGATATGAAGAATAAGTTTCGTCATGAAGAGGTGTTGGCTTAAGGGGAAGAATTCTTATGGTAAGTTTGATGATTGAAGAAGATTTTCGTGAGTTTGTGTTCTATTATATCTTCAAATGTCAAAGCAATTTTGAAGGTAACTTGTTCGTGCTTTACATGGTTGGTGACGAAGACTTGTCATAACACTTGAGGAGTTACATTATCGTGCTCAGTGTCTCACAAAGGATGAGAATATTGACAAGAGATCGAGGTCTACTTATACTTAGTTCCATGAGTATAAGTTCTTATTCACATGAATAGTACAAGACATGGAACACAAGTTTGGGTTATTCTACTTCTACATCAAGAATACTTTATTTATTGTTCTTCAAGATCATTACATAGAGCTACATTTGGAGAATCTTCAAAGATTGCAACATTGTTTACTTTCCTGTTGATGTGACAAAAAGGGGAAGAAATACATGCTACACTTGAGGGGAAGCAATAAACCCACCTAGACCTTGATGAGATCTTCTAGTCTGAACTGGAGTCATAATCTCACCAATGATCTGAGATGTGGGGTGATTCTTCATTGTAGAAGTGAGAACTCCTCCTTCAAAAGGTCTGGTTTCCTCAACCTCACGCTCCATGTTGCCAATATTTTCTTCATCAGACTCTCTTTGATCAATGTGAACTTCTTCAAGAATATTGGAAGGTCCACCTTGTTCAAAACTGGAAGAGAAAAGATGCCCATAAGTGTTGTCAACGTCTGAATCTTGGTTGTCAGCGTCTGGGCTAACAACGCTTGATACCACTTGTTGATCCCAAACTTAGATCGATTAGCTTTGTGTATACGAGATTAGATCAAGTAATACACGTAGAGAAACCTTTGTATATGCTTTATGAATCTAAGTGTTATGCGGAATTTAACACTTAAACAAGAACACACAAGATGTAAACAAACTTTCACTTTGATTATAAATGTCGAACTTGCTTACAATGAAAGATGTTTACGAATGAAAACTTATATAAAACTTATATTAAACATTAACCTAAAGGCCTTCTTTTATAGACATAAGAAGCCTTGTACAATAATCTACGTATCAACTATTCTAGGTAAAGATAAATATAGAAAATACATTGTCGTTTCTATCCTTACTAGAAGTATTCTAGAATATAATAAACGTGTAGATTATATCTTCCATCAGTGCTTGTCTTCAATGTGTCAACGCTTGACTTTAACTTGTCAACGCTTGAGCTGTCAGCGCTTGTATTGTTCTTGTCAACGCTTGTTTTGTTCTTGTCAGCGCTCAAGTGATCTGGCCTTAATTTATTCCCAACAATTCTCCCATAAACTTGATATCCACTCTTATGATCAAGTTTCTGAATAAGCATTAAGGACTAGGAGGAATCTTACAAACCTTCTCATATTGGTAATGAATAAATCTGATCAAATCTTTTGCCACATCACTTGAATAATCTATTTCCAGCTGAGTGTCCTTCATCTTTTCCAAAATAGCCTTGGATATAAAATACTAAGCATCCACAAGTAAATACTCAGCAAACTTTGTAGAGCTCAAATGGTATACACCAGCAGCTGAATATAACCTCCATTGAAGACCACTGAGGTCATCTTCAAGATCCTTCCATATTGCAGGATCCTCATCTTTTGGTCCACACATTCTTTTGAATGTGGTCCAAAGTTTTATTCCATTAGCTGAAGTTGGTGCTTCAGCCTCATACTTGGTCTCCAGCAACCTCCAAAGGTCCACAAAGTCTTCTCTATCACAACTTGCAAACAAAGATATGAGAGTGGTGCAATGGTTGGTAAGGTAGATGGTAATACCCGAGTAGAAACCTCCTTGATGATAGATGATGACTGGGATACATCACCTTCATGTACATGTCTGTCAACGCCCAACTTTCTTCTATCAGCGTCCAAAATACGTCTATCAGCGTCCAAATTTTCCTTGTCAACGCTCAAATATTTTCCCTCAGCGCCTTGTGTAACCTCTCTCAACATAGCTGTAAATGATAAATTTAAGTTGGTGGGAGAGACTAAGGACGTATCAAAACCTGGTTGTTTCTTCAAAGTTGTAAGGGCCTCAGCAACATCCATTGATTGAACATCCTGGCTGCCCTTATCACTTAGATTTATTTGATCTTCCTCCCTTTGGAAGATTCCTCCATACCCCTTCTAGCACGATCACTTTCCAAAACAACAATCCTCTCCCTCAATTGCTTGAGTTCAAGGCCTTGTGAGTTGACAATTTGTACTAAGTCTGCATTTTGCTTTTGCAAGCTTATGCAGACTGCCGTCAATTCCAAAAGAGTCATTGGTTCCAGTCTGCCCTCTTCTAAAATGGGGATTTGACCTCCCAAGTCAGATTCATTGGTCATGAATGAGGACTTAATTATGCTGGGACTGCCTTGGCCAACATCTAAGCCAGAACCAATAGTCCCAGCCTCATCCAGGGCACCAGCCACACTTGTGGTGGTGGTTCTCTCTGCTACATGGCTAGGACCACCATAGGAGAACACTCCAGTAGTCCTTTGGCGTTTCATCAACCTATATTCAGGGGGTGTGGAAGATGGTGTGGAAGAATGGGTAGATGTGGGTTGGTTAAGGGGTGTTTGGGATTGTGAAGGTTGTGTGTCAGTGTCGGAAATAGGCACATCAACGCCAACATTTAATGTATCAGCGTTGAAGGATTCAGAGTCAATTTGCATTTGTTCAGGTGAAGGTAAAGGTTCAGGAATGGGTTCAAGTTGTGGTTGAGGATCAATTTGAGGTTGGGGGTCTGGTTGGGGTTGTGCCGCTGCAATAACAGCAAGCATGGCTTGGGTTAAAGGTAAGTCTCTATGGGGTGGTGAATCCATCTTCATAAAAATAGCTTTCTTTTGCTCAGGGATCTTATAAAAATCATTGTGATCCCTTGAGCAGTAACCTTGATCATCAAAAACCATTTGCAGAAAATGGGGATAAGCTAAAGTCATTTTTGTCCCCTTGTTTTTACACATCCCCTCAAAAATCATTTTAGAATAGTTATATTTTTGCCCTGTTGCAATGCACACAATAGCACTTACAATGGATCTATTGATCTCATTGTGTGCAGTACATTTGGGACTCAAACATTGAAGGAGGACATGTATGAGGTACTTCTAGGCTGGGGGAAATTCCTGCTTATGATACTTATTAAGAGTACCTTCATCAGGAAAAGGATATCCCAAAGCCCTAAGCCCTTGTTCTATTTCATTTATGGGAAGGGTGGCTATACCATCAACATCATCAAGATGCAAGGCTTGGCGTACCAAGGCCTCAGTAACCACCCAAGATCTCCCATGAACAATAGAAGTCAATGTGGTCACTTCATTAACTGTTGAGGAACTGACAGTGTTCCAAAACTGCTTAATGTGTGTGACTGGAATGAGTGGTGCATGAGAAAGAGCATACCTTAATGGGGATGCGTTCAAATACGCCACCATTTGTGTGTATTGGGGAAACAGAGCATCATCAGCGTCAAGATAAGCAATCATGTTGTGTTGTGATCTGAACCCCAATTCCAAGACTGCTGGTTTAAACTTTGGTGCCATTGATGAAAGCTGTTAATTTTAAGTGAAGAAGATGAAGTTGATAAGAGAAAAATGTTAGACAAGAATTATAGATACCCTGTTTAAAATAGGAGCCAAATTTATAGGAGAAAAAGAATGCATGTGATTGGCCCAAAAATAGGCAAAGATTTTCAAAAATCAATCATGAAAATATTGAAAAAGTTATAAGTTATCTCATGCATTAAATGAAAGTAACAACTCCTAAAATTACGGCTTGAAAATATGTCAAAAAGTAACAACTGGGTAGGTCCCATTGAGTGTCAACGGTCAAAAATAACCTATCAACGCCCAACGGCTATAATCTTGTCAACGTTTGCCAATAGCCATGTCAGCGTCCAATTTGGTCACAACAACGCTTGGAAAATTCTTGTCAGCGTCCAAAAATAAAAATATTTTAAAAAGTGAAAAATGACCTTAACAAGTAATTTATCCTAGAGAAGATAACCAAAAGCTGATAATTATTATAGGGCGGCAAGCACTGTCCAATTATGCGCACTTGCATAAGCAAGATAGACATGACAGTCCTCTAGTGTCCCTTGCTAACCAAAACTCTTAACAACCAAGTTACCTTATAAAATCCTTGTTACTCCCAGGTAAATCCCATATCAAAATCATTCCCAAGTCTCCCAACAGACCACAACCAATTCTAGGCCAGAAATGTCTTGGTAGCATGCAAAGTTGATATACTATGCATGCTACAGTGCCTCATGATTTAGTAAAACTAACTCATACTCACCTGTGGACACAATCTAGAATTGTGATAAGAGTATCATATGGATACCCAGACATCCTAAAGGTTCCTAAAACCTTCCCTTAATCTATGATACAAAAAGTTTGCTAAAATCATGCATGAACATAAAAAATTTATGTCAAGATAGGAATGAAACATTCCAACCATCATCCATAAATAAAAACTTGTCCAAATGCTTCTCCATTGATCCATAAGCAACTCTGTATCCAATGATATACTGCTAACACCATCTGCACATTTAGATTGAAAACCACAAAACTAACATTGTTGCTGACAACGCCCCGATAACACATGACAGCGTTGAGGGAAGCTTTGTCAGCGTTAGACAATTATATTGCTGACAACGTTGCAAAAACACTTATCAGCGTTCAAACAACTTTTGTCAGTGTTAGAAAAATATAGTGGAAAATCTAAATCATCAATAAGACCAATAATAATAATGCATCATCCTGTACATACTTTTACAAAAAGAATCCAAAACACATATTATGTGAGATTGGCCATTCCAATACTTGTTACCAAGTATTGAAATCTCCCAGCATCAAAAGGTTTAGTTAATAAATCTGACACATTTTCCTCAGTGTCAACCCTATCTGGTTGTATTAAACCTTTCTCAAAGCAATCTCTTATAAAATGGTGTCTAATTTCTATGTGTTTAGTTTTAGAATGATGTACAGGATTCTTAATGATGCATAATGTACTATTATTGTCAACAAATATCTTAGTATGCATGAAATTATACCCATAGTCCAACAGCTAGTTCTGAATCCACAAAACTTGACCACAACATGCAGCTGCAGCCACATACTCTGCTTCAGTTGTAGAATTAGCCACCACTGTTTGTTTCTTGCATTGCCAAGATATTAACCTGCTCCCAAGAAACTGACATCCACCAGTTGTGGATTTCCTATCAAATTTATCACCTCCATAATCACTATCTGAATATGCAATCAGCTCCAATGGTGAATCCTTTGGGTACCACAAACCAAGACTAGGATAGCATCTTAGGTACCTAAAGATCCTCTTCACAGCATAAAGGTGACATTCTTTGGGAGTCACTTGATGACGTGCACAAGCACACACAGCAAACATAATGTCAGGTCTGGAGGCAGTAAGATACATCAAGGATCCAATCATGGATCTATAGTGCCTGACATCAACATCTTTCGCATCTCCAATCTTTCCCCAAGGGTGTTCTCTATCCATAGGAGTAGTAGCCCTCTTTTCATGTGGAGAAAAGCCAAACTTCTTCAAGATCTCAACAACATATTTGTCCTGGGAGATGAAGATACCATCTTCTTTCTGCTGAACTTGTAAACCAAGAAAGAAGTTCATCTCCCCCATAGCACTCATCTTGAATTTGTCTGTCATAAGCTTGGAGAAATCCTCACTCATCTTTGGATCAGTAGACCCAAAAATGATATCATCAACATAGACCTGCACAAGCAACACATCCTTGCCTTTCTTCTTTGTAAACAGTGTCTGATATATGGTGCCCCTCTTGAATCCATTGTCCACCAAATAGGTAGACAAAGTACCATACCATGCTCTAGGGGCTTGATGAAGGCCATACATAGCCTTTTTGACTCTATACACTTTATCTGGATGCTCTGGATCCTCAAAACCAGGAGGTTGCATTACATATACTTCCTCAACAATGGTGCCATAGAGAAAAGCACTCTTGACATCCATTTGATAGACTGTGAAGCCCATGCAGGAGGCATAGGCTAGAAAAATCCTAATAGCTTCAATCCTTGCAACTGGTGCAAAGACCTCCTCATAGTCTATCCCCTCCTCTTGTGTATAACCTTGCCTTGTTTCTGACCACAATACCTCTTTCATCTCTTTTGTTCCTGAGAACCCATCTTGTCCCTATAGGTCTGACATATCTAGGACAATCAACCAGCTCCCAAACATCCTGAATTGCAAATTGGTGAAGCTCATCCTGCATTGCTTCCACCCAACTTGGTTCTTTGAGAGCATCAAATATTTTCTTGGGTTCTTCTTGTGACAGAAAACATGCAAACAAACATGCTTGCACAAGAGGGGTATCAACCTTCTTGTGTATATTGGCAATAAACCCACCAAGACCTTGATGAGATCTTCTAGTCTGAACTGGAGTCATAATATCACCAATGATCTGAGATGTGGGGTGATTCTTCATTGTGGAAGTGAGAACTCCTCCTTCAAAAGGTCTGGTGTCCTCAACCTCACGCTCCATGTTGCCAATATTTTCTTCATCAGACTCTCTTTGATCAATGTGAACTTCTTCAAGAATATTGGAAGGTCCACCTTGTTCAAAACTGGAAGAGAAAAGATGCCCATAAGTGTTGTCAACGTCTGAATCTTGGTTGTTAGCGTCTGTGCTAACAGCGCTTGAGATGTTGTTGTCAACGTCTGAGCCATCAACGTCTAAATTGGTCTTGTCAGCGCTAGATTTGCCTTTGTCAGCGCCTGAAGAACCATGCATGTTTGTATCTGGTGGTATTTGGAAACCACCATTATCTTGTCCAGCAGCAGCAGCAGCAGCAGCAAAAGCATCTGTCCAAATGGGAATTGTGACATATTCTAATGTAGGAGATACCTTTTCTGCTTGTGATCCAACCTTCTCATGAACCTGTGTACCTGGAACATTAACAACTTGTTCCTCCACAACATTTGAAGTGACCTTCACAATGTCTGGATTAGTGACAGGCATATAATTTAAAGTTCTAGATAAGGGTTCCAAATCAAACAACCAATTAGGACCACTTTCAGGATCACTAGGTTTATTCTCTAAGAACCTAACATGTACTCTTTCAACTATACGTTTGTCCTCTTTAAGATAAACCCTATAACCCTTGCTCTGCACTGAATACCCCATGAAGTAACCCTCATCACCTTTTGCACTAAATTTCCCTAAGGCATCACTAGTATCCAACACTACTACATGACAACCAAAAGGTCTGAGAAAACCAATATTAGGTTTTCTTCCCCAAAGTAACTCATAAGGTGTTTTGTTCTGAATTTTGTTAACCAATGCTCTATTTTGTACATAGCATGCTGTATTAACAGCCTCAGCCCAAAAGGCTATAGGAAAGTGAGCATCAGCCAACATTGTTCTGGCTGCTTCAATTAGGGTTCTATTTTTCCTCTCAGCAACCCCATTTTGTTGTGGGGTTCTAGCAATGCTAAATTGCCTAGTAATTCTTTTCCTGGCACAGAAATCATCTAGCTTCTTGTTCCAAAATTCTCCACCATTATCACTCCTAAGCATTTTAACCTCATTGCCAGACCTTTTCTCAATCTGAGTGATAAAATCAATAAGAACATCAGTTGTGTCACTCTTCATAGCTAGAAAGAATGTCCAAGTAAATCTAGAAAAATCATCTGTTACAATAAAGCAATATGACTTACCATTCAAACTTTCTATGTTTGTTGGACCAAAGAGGTCCATGTGAAGCATATGAAGAGGTCTGGAACTAGTATGCACCTGTTTGGACTTGAATGAGACCTTGTGATGCTTGCCTTTAAGACATGCAACACAAGAGTGGTCATTGTGGAAGGACTTCTCAGGCAAACCATCAACTAAACCAAGCCTCACAAGTCTATTTATATTTTTAAAATTTATGTGCCCTAGTCTCCTGTGCCACAAATTACTCTCATCTACTCAGGCCTTAGCATAAAAACAAGACATATTGGTATTCATTTTAATCCCATTTAAATTCACATTATATATGTCCTTATGCCTAGGTGTTCTATACTCAATATATTTCTCATCGGGGATCTTATATCCTTGCTTAACACCAAACACTCAGTATCAGTAAAAAGAACTTTATTTTTGTTATAACATACTTGTGATACACTAAACAGATTATAATCAAGTTCTTTTACCAGGAAGACGTTCTCAAAACACAGATTATTGGTGAGAAGGGTTCCTTTGCCTGTGATAGTTCCATATCCACCTCCAAAGTATACCTTATCACCGTCTTTAATTGGAGTGAAATTCGTCAGATAGTCTTCCTTCCCTGTCATGTGCCTTGAGCATCCACTATCCCAATATCCATAATCATTGATCTGTCTTTGAATGCCCTGCACATAAAGAAAACAAATTAGTTTTCTTTGGGAACCCAAGTCTCAAAATACTTGGATTCATCTGGTTGTTCAATAAGAACAGACTTAGTTCTCACAACAACCCAATTCTCATCCTTTTTAGGATGAAATACCCAGTTAACCCCAATAGGTTTTGTAATGACCTTTGAAATTTAATTAAATCTATTGCAAGTCATTGAAATCCCATTATCATTAGGGTTTTGATCTTTCTTGGGTCTCCATGTCAAGCTTGAAGAAGCTTTAGACCCCTTACCTTGTGGCTGCAAATATTTAGGTCTGGTCACGTTTCTGTCAGCGTTAGAATTTGTCCTGTCAACGCTGAAATTACCCTTGTCAGCGTTGAACCTAGGGTTTGCTACAGAAACCCATTGCCTATTTGACCAGGTGTTTGTCTTTTGAAATGGTCTTTGTCCATGAGTGTTAGACCTTCTAGAAAAGAATGGGGCAGGTCTAATCACTTGTGGACTTTGCTGCACACAAGGTTTGGGTTTGACAACGTTTGACTTTCTAACAACGTTGACTTTCTTCCTGTCAGCGCTGAAATTGTTCCTGTCAGCGCTGGCTTTGGGAGCGTTGACACACTTGTATGCCAAATGTGAAAATCTACCAAAAGTGTAACAGGTTTTCTTAGACACAACCTTAGGTCTAGAAGAGAAGAAACCTGTTCCATGATTGCTAACTTGGCTCTTGGGTGACCTATTATTCCTATACATCTCTGCATATTTAATGGTAGGTCTTCTAACAGTGTTTGAGCCTAGGTCAACAGCTTTACCAGTGATTGGGTTAGTAACCTTAATGGGTGGTGATTCATTGGGACTTTCACATAGCAAACCTCCCTTAACAAATAAAGTAGGGTTAGCTTTCTTCCACTCATTTAGGTCAGTCAATTTTTGTTGATACTCTTCCACTGGAGTGACAACTCTTGGTGGAGGAATGAATTCCTCTTCTTGGAGCTCTGGTAAACCAGTCCAAGATAAGTCCCTTCGTTTGACACCATAGAAGTCACCAGCTGGTGGTGGAACCAAAGAGTAATCATTCATCCCAATCCCAGTCATGTCCTTAGGATCCCTTTGTTTAGCTACACAGTCTCCTAGGGTTTGGGTGGCTCTATCAAATCTTTGAATTTTGAGGTCAACATTATCTTTATTCTTAATAGCCTCATCTAACTTAGCCTGTAATTCACTATTAACCTTTTTCATGATGTTTCTAATATCCATACTACCCTCTAACTCATGTTTTAAGATATTGATCTTATCTTTTAAGTCAAATTCCATTTTCTTGTATTCAGAAACGGTTTTCTCAGTTTCAGTAAGAGCTAGTTGGTAATTAGACAATTTACATCTTTCAGTACTCATGTCATCTTTTAGTTTTAACACCTCTTTGTTAAGTCTTTCAGTATTTAACCTACAACTTTTGCTACAAAAAGCATCATCATATACCTCATTATCAGATGAAGAGGAGGAGTGTGTCATGAGAGCATATTCAACATGCTCTTCTTCTTCAATATCAGCAACCAAAGCTTTATCCTCTTCAACATTCTTAGCCAGATAGCTCCAATCCCATCCTGTACCATCAATTCCTTGAACTGCAACCATAGCTTTGGAATCCCGAGCTTTAACAACCTGACTTGAGGGTTTACCAGCATCAGATCTTCTAGGAGATCTACATTCCCTCATGAAGTGCCCCATACGATGACAGTTGTAGCATTCAACTTTGGATTTATCAAATCCAGCTGTGTCTTTAGCATTGAAGGTCATCTTCTTTTTAAACCTTCTGTTCCACCTATTTGCTCTTATACTAGCAAGAGCCATGTTCCACTTGATGTCCATCTCTTCCAAGTGCTCATCACTTATCTGCTCAAGGTCCTCATATGTAATCACTGAACCATTGGGCAAAGAAGCAATGTAAGCACAAATAGTATCCAAATCCAAACCAACAGGTTTAACTCTTGGGGAGTCATTCTTGAATGTGTCAGCGTCTGAAAAGGAGACGTTGACAGGACTTGTTCCAGCGCTGATATATGATGATCCAGTAACTGGATGCATATAAGAGTCCTTCTGATTGAATTGACCTTCACTATGAGAGAAGAAGGCCATGTTGCTGGTGGTAGATTTGCTTCCATGCTCTGAAAGGGTTTCATCTTCCAACAGTCTTAGTTTGTTGTAGATGTCATCAAACGGGGAGCTCTTGTAAGTATTGTTGGCAAGAATAGATCTTGCCTCAATCTTCCATGCCTCACCAAGACTTTTAAGAAAGGTAGCATTGGTGTCAACATCACCAACTTGTGTCCCCATGAAGGACAACTTACTTGTGATGTCAAGCAATCTGCTTCTCACACTACTCAGTTTCTCATTGGGTTGAGCTTTGAAGACAACATAATCATGCAGAAGTTGCTTTTTCTTCTCGTCCTTAGTGTCTGCATTGCCACCATATGCAACTTCAAGAGCTTCCCAAAGATCCTTAGCAGATTCATAGCCTCTATATTTATGCTATTTTTCTTGTCCCAAAGAGACTTTCAGAATATTTAGGGCTTTCATGTCAACCCTTTTCTTTGCAATATCATCAGCAGCTACAGCTCTACCATCTCCACTTATCATCAACAATGATCTAAGTTTGAGAAAAGATGCCCATAAGTGTGGAAACCTTGGTGTCTAATTTCTATGTGTTTAGTTTTAGAATGATGTACAGGATTCTTAATGATCCATAAAGTACTATTATTGTCAACAAATATCTTAGTATGCATGAAATTATACCCATAGTCCAATAGCTGGTTCTGAATCCACAAAACTTGACCACAACATGCAGCTGCAGCCACATACTCTGCTTCAGTTGTAGAATTAGCCACCACTGTTTGTTTCTTGCATTGCCAAGATATTAACCTGCCCCCAAGAAACTGACATCCACCAGTTGTGGATTTCCTATCAAATTTATCACCTCCATAATCACTATCTGAATATGCAATCAACTCCAATGGTGAATCCTTTGGGTACCACAAACCAAGACTAGGATAGCATCTTAGGTACCTAAAGATCCTCTTCACAGCATAAAGGTGACATTCTTTGGGAGTCACTTGATGACGTGCGCAAGCACACACAACAAACATAATGTCAGGTCTGGAGGCAGTAAGATACATCAAGGATCCAATCATGGATCTATAGTGCCTGACATCAACATCTTTCCCATCTCCAATCTTTCCCCAAGGGTGTTCTCTATCCATAGGAGTAGTAGCCCTCTTTTCATGTGGAGAAAAGCCAAACTTCTTCAAGATCTCAGCAACATATTTGTCCTGGGAGATGAAGATACCATCTTCTTTCTGCTGAACTTGTAAACCAAGAAAGAAGTTCATCTCCCCCATAGCACTCATCTTGAATTTGTCTGTCATAAGCTTGGAGAAATCCTCACTCATCTTTGGATCAGTAGACCCAAAAATGATATCATCAACATAGACCTGCACAAGCAACACATCCTTGCCTTTCTTCTTTGTAAACAGTGTCTGATCTATGGTGCCCCTCTTGAATCCATTGTCCACCAAATAGGTAGACAAAGTACCATACCATGCTCTAGGGGCTTGATGAAGGCCATACATAGCCTTTTTGACTCTATACACTTTATCTGGATGCTCTGGATCCTCAAAACCAGGAGGTTGCATTACATATACTTCCTCAACAATGGTGCCATAGAGAAAAGCACTCTTGACATCCATTTGATAGACTGTGAAGCCCATGCAGGAGGCATAGGCTAGAAAAATCCTAATAGCTTCAATCCTTGCAACTGGTGCAAAGACCTCCTCATAGTCTATCCCCTCCTCTTGTGTATAACCTTGAGCCACTAACCTTGCCTTGTTTCTAACCACAATACCTCTGTCATCTCTTTTGTTCCTGAGAACCCATCTTGTCCCTATAGGTCTGACATATCTAGGACAATCAACCAGCTCCCAAACATCCTGAATTGCAAATTGGTGAAGCTCATCCTACATTGCTTCCACCCAACTTGGTTCTTTGAGAGCATCAAATATTTTCTTGGGTTCTTCTTGTGACAGAAAACATGCAAACAAACACGCTTGCACAAGAGGGGTATCAACCTTCTTGTGTATATTGGCAATAAACCCACCAAGACCTTGATGAGATCTTCTAGTCTGAACTGGAGTCATAATATTACCAATGATCTGAGATGTGGGGTGATTCTTCGTTGTGGAAGTGAGAACTCCTCCTTCAAAAGGTCTGGTGTCCTCAACCTCACGCTCCATGTTGCCAATATTTTCTTCATCAGATTCTCTTTGATCAATGTGAACTTCTTCAAGAATATTGGAAGGTCCACCTTGTTCAAAACTGGAAGAGAAAAGATGCCCATAAGTGTTGTCAACGTCTGAATCTTGGTTGTCAGCGTCTGGGCTAACAACGCTTGAAATGTTGTTGTCAACGTCTGAGCCATCAACGTCTGAATTGGTCTTGTCAGCGCTAGATTTGCCTTTGTCAGCGCCTGAAGAACCATGCATGTTTGTATCTGGTGGTATTTGGAAACCACCATTATCTTGTCCAGCAGCAGCAAAAGCATCTGTCCAAATGGGAATTGTGACATATTCTAATGTAGGAGATGCCTTTTCTGCTTGTGATCCAACCTTCTCATGAACTTGTGTACCTGAAACATTAACAACTTGTTCCTCCACAACATTTGAAGTGACCTTCACAATGTCTGGATTAGTGACAGGCATTTAATTTAAAGTTCTAGATAAGGGTTCCAAATCAAACAACCAATTAGGACCACTTTCAGGATCACTAGGTTTATTCTCTAAGAACCTAACATGTACTCTTTCAACTATGCGTTTGTCCTCTTTAAGATAAACCCTATAACCCTTGCTCTACACTGAATACCCCATGAAGTAACCCTCATCACCTTTTGCACTAAATTTCCCTAAGGCATCACTAGTATCCAACACTACTACATGACAACCAAAAGGTCTGAGAAAACCAATATTAGGTTTTCTTCCCCAAAGTAACTCATAAGGTGTTTTGTTCTGAATTTTGTAAACCAATTCTCTATTTTGCACATAGCATGCTGTATTAACAGCCTCAGCCCAAAAGGCTATAGGAAAGTGAGCATCAGCCAACATTGTTCTGGCTGCTTCAATTAGGGTTCTATTTTTCCTCTCAGCAACCCCATTTTGTTGTGGGGTTCTAGCAATGCTAAATTTCCTAGTAATTCCTTTCCTGGCATAGAAATCATCTAGCTTCTTGTTCCTAAAGTCTCCACCATTATCACTCCTAAGCATTTTAACCTCATTGCCAGACCTTTTCTCAATCTGAGTGATAAAATCAATAAGAACATCAGTTGTGTCACTCTTCATAGCTAGAAAGAATGTCCAAGTAAATCTAGAAAAATCATCTGTGACAATAAAGCAATATGACTTACCATTCAAACTTTCTATGTTTGTTGGACCAAAGAGGTCCATGTGAAGCATATGAAGAGGTCTGGAACTAGTATGCACCTGTTTGGACTTGAATGAGACCTTGTGCTGCTTGCCTTTAAGACATGCAACACAAGAGTGGTCATTGTGGAAGGCCTTCTCAGGCAAACCATCAACTAAACCAAGCCTCACAAGTCTATTTATATTTTTAAAATTTATGTGCCCTAGTCTCCTGTGCCACAAATTACTCTCATCTACTGAGGCCTTAGCATAAAAACAAGACATATTGGTATTCATTTTAATCCCATTTAAATTCACATTATATATGTCCTTATGCCTAGGTGTTCTATACTTAATATATTTCTCATCAGGGATCTTAAAATCCTTGCTTAACACCAAACACTCAGTATCAGTAAAAAGAACTTTATTTTTGTTATCACATACTTGTGATACACTAAACAGATTATAATCAAGTTCTTTTACCAGGAAGACGTTCTCAAAACGCAGATTATTGGTGAGAAGGGTTCCTTTGCCTGTGATAGTTCCATATCCACCTCCAAAGTATACCTTATCACCGTCTTTAATAGGAGTGAAATTCGTCAGATAGTCTTCTTTCCCTGTCATGTACCTTGAGCATCCACTATCCCAATATCCATAATCATTGATCAGTCTTTGAATGCCCTGCACATAAAGAAAACAAATTAGTTTTCTTTGGGAACCCAAGTCTCAAAATGTTGGGTCAAAAATTGATGTGGCAGAAACTCAAAATCGAAGAACATTTACTCAAGCGTTGACAAGAGTAATACAAGAGTTGACAAGAGCAATGTAAGCGTTGACAGAAGTCAACAAAAGTCAAACGCAGTCAACAAAAGTCAACGCTGATGGATTTGATGGAGAATTCTATTTACAGAATATATTGGATATATTCTAAATAATATATTCAGTATATATCTATAGAAATAGAATATTTAGTTGTTTATTTGATTTGATCTCTTGTAAACCCTAATCCTTACACTATAAAAGGAACCAAGGGTCATAGGTTTTATTCATTCAATTCATTCACAATGTAAACCTAAAGTGTGTGTGCACTAGACGTGGGATTCAATGTATACACGTCTAGTGGATGTTTGTTATTAATATAATGAACATCCCAATTGTTTTAATTCATGTTATTCGTGCCTAAACACCTTGTTAATGTATCATGTTCTAATTCCGCTTTGATTGTATAATCATATGAACATGGTGCATTCCTAGTTGCTTAAAAGATCCGGAAATCAAGGTTTCCACAATTGGTATTAGAGCCTCGTGGCTCGTGATGCTAGGACCAACAAGGTGTTCGTATATCGTGAAGAAGAAGAAAAATTCGTAGAGAGTTTTTCTGGACGTTTTTGTGTGCGCAGCAGTATTCAGAAGGTCATAACTTTTGATTGAACCGTTGGATCGTCATGAAATTTTATATGTGTGTTCTACATACATAAATCTAAACATCCACCGGAGGGATTGTCGAGTTTTATCCCCAGGCAAAAGTTATTAAGCATCGAAGTTGGCTGATGGTTGATTTTCAGTTTTCTGCTTTCACATAAAATCATGAACTAGGGTTCCTCAAACCCTAGATCTACTTAAAAGCAGGAAGAATTGCAGTTTGTGGCTGTTATGATTCAAGGTAACACTTGATCTAAGGTTTATTTACAAACCCTAATTAGGGTTTCGGTGCTCAATGTTCTAAACCCTAGATCTGGTAAAAGTTCTATGATCAGTTGCAACAATGGATTGCTGTTCGTTTGTTAAAAGTGCAGCAGATCGAAGTGAAGGTGTTGTGATACGCATTTTCAAGGTGAACTTGATATGATGTAGACGTAGGTTTTGGCTACTCGCATGATCAAAGCTAAAAATGGTTTGTTTGTTTTAAGGTCCCAAGCAGAAAAGAATTGAGCTTACACGGCCTTTGAATTGCGATTGGACAAAGCAAGTGACGTTAGATCATTGATTTTGTTCACATGAAGCAAAGTTTCTGATTGGTTGAGAATCTTTGTGTTCACACGGATTGAGGACTATGATTGGTTTAGAAGTCTGTGTCACACGGCCAAAACCCTAATATCTGTTATCTAAAGCTTTGATCCTCTACATGCTCTTCCATGGTATTACCGTAAGTCACTCATTCTCATTGGTGAGGAGTTCTTGTGTTCACATGGTTCTCAGAACGTGATTGGCTGATAACCGAAGGAAAATATATTGTTCGATTGGGATTAGTCAGAAAGAATACAAGCCTTTGTTCACGTGATGATAGCTCTTGATTGGTTATTCATGTGTGTTCACACGGCTAAAGGAGACTTTCTGTTCACACGATCAAAAGTATGTTCACACGGTATAATGCATACGATTGGTTTGTATATTATGGATTCAATATATTCGCTCAAGATTTTGGAGACAATCACAAGATGACGTCAGCAGGAAAAAGTGGACGCTAACAAAGTATGGAATTGACGCTGACAAGAAGAAAGTAAACGCTGACAGAAACAGGCGTTGTTACGTGTCGTCCGAGATATGTAAATCCAAACACTGATAGGTGTTGTTCGATATCGGATAAAGCATCTGATAATGATATTGGATAAGAGAGTTTCTTGGACAACAAAAGGTTTGCTGCTGTTTGAGAAAATTGTGACGTTTTAAGCACACAAAAAGGTGGTATTTACACACAAAGGTACATGGAATCTCCGTTTTAATATAGAATATCATGTTGATATTTATGGCTCGGATACTTTTGAAAGGAATTAATGATTTTAAGGTGAGTTAGCAACCATTCATGAAGTTATTTATTGGAGTATGTAATCGGGATAGCCTTGTGAAAGAGTTATTCATTAACAGCTTTTACATATGAAGATATTGACTTGTCATGAAGAGGTGTTAGCTTAAGGGGAAGAATTCTTATGGTAAGTTTGATGATTGAAGAAGATTTTCGCGAGTTTGTGTTTTATCATATCTTTAAATTATGGAGGGATACCATTGGTTTGAAGATAACTTGTTCGTGCTTTACATGGTTGGTGATGAAGACTTGTCATAACACTTGAAGGAGTTACATTATCGTGCTCAGTGTCTCACAAAGGATGAGAATATTGACAAGGGATCGAGGTATACTTATATTTAGTCATTTGTATAAGTTTTTCATCACGTGGATAATATAAGACATGGAACACAAGGTTGGGTTATTCTACTTCTACATCAAAAATATTATATTAATTGTTCTTCAAGATCATTACATAGAGCCTACATTTGGGAGAATCTTCAAAGATTGCATACATTGTTTACTTCCTTGTTGATGTGACAAAAAGGGGAAGAAATACGTGCTACACTTGAGGGGAAGCAATTTGAAGATCATGTACAACTTACAAGAGATACACATAGAGTTTTGCCACCATCAACTAGGGGAAGATTGTTGGGTCAAAAAGTTGATGTGGTAGAAACTCAAAATCGAAGAACATTTACTCAAGCGTTGACAAGAGTAATACAAGAGTTGACAAGAGCAATGTAAGCGTTGACAGAAGTCAACAAAAGTCAAACGCAGTCAACAAAAGTCAACGCTGATGGATTTGATGGAGAATTCTATTTACAGAATATATTGGATATATTCTAAATAATATATTCAGTATATATCTATAGAAATAGAATATTTAGTTGTTTATTTGATTTGATCTCTTGTAAACCCTAATCCTTACACTATAAAAGGAACCAAGGGTCATAGGTTTTATTCATTCAATTCATTCACAATGTAAACCTAAAGTGTGTGTACACTAGACGTGGGATTCAATGTATACACATCTAGTGGATGTTTGTTATTAATATAATGAACATCCCAATTGCTTTAATTCATGTTATTTGTGCCTAAACACCTTGTTAATGTATCATGTTCTAATTCCGCTTTGATTGTATAATCATATGAACATGGTGCATTCCTAGTTGCTTAAAAGATCCGGAAATCAAGGTTTCCACACAAAAGACTTGGATTCATCTGGTTGTTCAATAAGAACAGACTTAGTTCTCACAACAACCCCATTCTCATCCTTTTTAGGATGAAATACCCAGTTAACCCCAATAGGTTTTGTAATGACCTTTGATATGTAATTAAATCTATTGCAAGTCATTGAAATTCCATTATCATTAGGGTTTTGATCTTTCTTGGGTCTCCATGTTAAGCTTGAAGAAGCTTTAGGCCCCTTACCTTGTGGCTGCAAATATTTAGGTCTTGTCACGTTTCTGTCAGCGTTAGAATTTGTCCTGTCAACGCTGAAATTACCCTTGTCAGCGTTGAACCTAGGGTTTGCTACAGAAACCCATTGCCTATTTGACCAGGTGTTTGTCTTTTGAAATGGTCTTTGTCCATGAGTGTTAGACCTTCTAGAAAAGAATGGGGCAGGTCTAATTACTTGTGGACTTTCTTGTACACAAGGTTTGGGTCTGACAACGTTTGACTTTCTAACAACGTTGACTTTCTTCCTGTCAGCGCTGAAATTGTTCCTGTCAGCGCTGTATTTGGGAGCGTTGACATACTTGTAAGCCAAATGTGAAAAGCTACCACAAGTGTAACAGGCTTTCTTAGACACAACCTTAGGTCTAGAAGAGAAGAAACTTGTTCCATGATTGCTAACTTGGCTCTTGGGTGACCTATTATTCCTATACATCTCTGCATATTTAATGGTAGGTCTTCTAACAGTGTTTGAGCCTAGGTCAACAGCTTTACCAGTGATTGGGTTAGTAACCTTAATGGGTGGTGATTCATTGGGACTTTCTCATAGCAAACCTCCCTTAACAAATAAAGTAGGGTTAGCTTTCTTCCACTCATTTAGGTCAGTCAATTTTTGTTGATACTCTTCCACTGGAGTGACAACTCTTGGTGGAGGAATGAATTCCTCTTCTTGGAGCTCTAGTAAACCAGTCCAAGATAAGTCCCTTCGTTGGACACCATAGAAGTCACCAGCTGGTGGTGGAACCAAAGAGTAATCACTCATCCCAATCCCAGTCATGTCCTTAGGATCCCTTTGTTTAGCTACACAGTCTCCTAGGGTTTGGGTGGCTCTATCAAATCTTTGAATTTTGAGGTCAACATTATCTTTATTCTTAATGGCCTCATCTAACTTAGCCTGTAATTCACTATTAACCTTTTTCATGATGTTTCTAATATCCATACTACCCTCTAACTCATGTTTTAAGATATTGATCTTATCTTTTAAGTCAAATTCCATTTTCTTGTATTCAGAAACAGTTTTCTCAGTTTCAGTAAGAGCTAGTTGGTAATTAGACAATTTACATCTTTCAGTACTCATGTCATCTTTTAGTTTTAACACCTCTTTGTTAAGTCTTTCAGTATTTAACCTACAACCTTTGCTACAAAAAGCATCATCATATACCTCATTATCAGATGAAGAGGAGGAGTGTGCCATGAGAGCATATTCAACATGCTCTTCTTCTTCAATATCAGCAACCAAAGCTTTATCCTCTTCAACATTCTTAGCCAGATAGATCCAATCCCATCCTGTACCATCAATTCCTTGAACTGCAACCATAGCTTTGGAATCCTGAGCTTTAACAACCTGACATGAGGATTTACCAGCATCAGATCTTCTAGGAGATCGGCATTCCCTCATGAAGTGCCCCATACGATGACAGTTGTAGCATTCAACTTTGGATTTATCAAATCCAGCTGTGTCTTTAGCATTGAAGGTCATCTTCTTTTTAAACCTTCTGTTCCACCTATTTTCTCTTATACTAGCAAGAGCCATGTTCCACTTGATGTCCATCTCTTCCAAGTGCTCATCACTTATCTGCTCAAGGTCCTCATATGTAATCACTGAACCATTGGGCAAAGAAGCAATGTAAGCACAAACCGTATCCAAATCCAAACCAGCAGGTTTAACTCTTGGGGAGTCATTCTTGAATGTGTCAGCGTCTGAAAAGGAGACGTTGACAGGACTTGTTCCAGCGCTGACATATGATGATCCAGTAACTGGATGCATATAAGAGTCCTTCTGATTGAATTGACCTTCACTATGAGAGAAGAAGGCCATGTTGCTGGTGGTAGATTTGCTTCCATGCTCTGAAAGAGTTTCATCTTCCAACAGTCTTAGTTTGTTGTAGATGTCATCAAACGAGGAGCTCTTGTAAGTATTGTTGGCAAGAATAGATCTTGCCTCAATCTTCCATGCCTCACCAAGACTTTTAAGAAAGGTAGCATTGGTGTCAACATCACCAACTTGTGTCCCCATGAAGGACAACTTACTTGTGATGTCAAGCAATCTGCTTCTCACACTACTCAGTTTCTCATTGGGTTGAGCTTTGAAGACAACATAATCATGCAGAAGTTGCTTTTTCTTTTCTTCCTTAGTGTCTGCATTGCCACCATATGCAACTTCAAGAGCTTCCCAAAGATCCTTAGCAGATTCATAGCCTCTATATTTATGCTGGTTTTCTTGTCCTAAAGAGACTTTCAGAATATTTAGGGCTTTCATGTCAACCCTTTTCTTTGCAATATCATCAGCAGCTACAGCTCTACCATCTCCAGGTTTTTCTTTCTTATCCTCTTCAGGGCATCCTTCAACAGCTGTTCTTTGACTAATGGCATCAAGAATCTTTTGAGCCTTATTGAATGTGTTTCCATATTCAATAATCTCCCAGAGTGTGTAGTCATAGATCCCTAGATATTGTTCAAAGTTGAACTTCCATAAGTCAAAGTTGGTTGCATCAAGCATGGGAATCTTGATGTTTGGTAAGGCTGAGGAGGAGGAGGTTATTGCTTCAGACATGATGTTGTTAGGGTTTCTGAGAAAATTAGGGTTTCAGTGTTTTTAGGGTTCTGGTGTTCTTTAAAGATCAAAAGTTCCTCAACAAGCTCTGATACCACTTGTTGATCCCAAACTTAGATCGATTAGCTTTGTGTATTCGAGATTAGATCAAGTAATACACGTAGAGAAACCTTTGTATATGCTTTATGAATCTAAGTGTTATGCGGAATTTAACACTTAAACAAGAACACACAAGATGTAAATAAACTTTCACTTTGATTATGAATGTCGAACTTGCTTACAATGAAAGATGTTTACGAATGAAAACTTATATAAAACTTATATTAAACATTAACCTAACGGCCTTCTTTTATAGACATAAGAAGCCTTGTACAATAATCTACGTATCAACTATTCTAGGTAAAGATAAATATAGAAAATACATTGTCGTTTCTATCCTTACTAGAAGTATTCTAGAATATAATAAACGTGTAAATTATATCTTCCATCAGTGCTTGTCTTCAATGTGTCAACGCTTGACTTTAACTTGTCAACGCTTAAGCTGTCAGCGCTTGTATTGTTCTTGTCAACGCTTGTTTTGTTCTTGTCAGCGCTCAAGTGATCTGGCCTTAATTTATTCCCAACAATCCTCCCCTAAACTTGATATCCACTCTTATGATCAAGTTTCTGAATAAGCATTAAGGACTAGGAGGAATCTTACAAACCTTCTCATATTGGTAATGAATAAATCTGATCAAATCTTTTGCCACATCAAATGAATAATCTATTTCCAGCTGAGTGTCCTTCATCTTTTCCAAAATAGCCTTGGATATGAAATACTTAGCATCCACAAGTAAATACTCAGCAAACTTTGTAGAGCTCAAATGGTATACACCAGCAACTGAATATAACCTCCATTGAAGACCACTGAGGTCATCTTCAAGATCCTTCCATATTGCAGGACCCTCATCTTTTGGTCCACACATTCTTTTGAATGTGGTCCAAAGTTTTATTCCATTAGCTAAAGTTGGTGCTTCAGCCTCATACTTGGTCTCCAGCAACCTCCAAAGGTCCACCAAGTCTTCTCTATCACAACTTGCAAACAAAGATATGAGAGTGGTAAAAGTGTGTACCTCCTTGCCAAATCTGTCAATCTTCCAGAACCCACATTCATCTTCTTCATAGCTCACAATTGGGTTCCTGGAATCTAATGGTAACACTTGCACCATATCTGAAGCTTCTAATGGGGAGAGCTTGAGGCTCTTTCTTATAACTGCTTCACTTGGATATAGTGGATCCATATCTTTTGGAAACTCAAATGAAATTCCCTTGTTCACTGGTCTGGGAACCATCATAGCTTTCTTGATTTCCATTTCTTCTGCAAGTTGCTCCTTTCTTTCATCTGAAAGAAGTCTGAGAGTGTTTGCTTCCTGCACTCTCACCCAAATGGGATAAGCCCTGTTTTCCAACTCATCAAATGTCAAAGCCTTCAACTTCTGATATGTCCATCCAACTCCATGACATCTGAGCAACATAAAGTAGAGCTCCCTTCTATCCCTTTTCAACTCTGAGAGAATATTGCTTGCCTTGTGTTTCAAAATTACCGGGCAATCCTTCTGAACTCTAAGAAGAAGCTCCAAACCCCATATTTGATCTGAAATGGTCAAGTCTGGATTATCCATGCATCTTTCTTCCCAAGCATTGTACATTTGAACCACCTCTGGCATGTCAAAGTCAACCTGCAATTTCAATTCTCTCAACTTTTCCCTAGCAAACTCATCACCATACTCAAGCCTTTCTGGTTCTATAATCATCACACTTGAGTCTGAGCTAGCTCCATCACTTTCTTCTTCAGAAGTCACAACAAATGGTGACTTTTCCTTTTCACCTTGTTCCATGATTTGTGCAGCTAATCTTCTATCAAACACAACTTGAGCTGCATCCTTTGGAACAATCTTTTCTACCATTTTACCCTTACCCTTATCTGATGGTGCAATGGTTGGTAAGGTAGATGGTAATACCTAAGTAGAAACCTCCTTGATGATAGATGATGACTGGGATACATCACCTTCATGTACAGGTCTGTCAACGCCCAACTTTCTTCTATCAGCGCCCAAAATACGTCTATCAGCGTCCAAATTTTCCTTGTCAATGCTCAAATATTTTCCCTCAGCGCCTTGTGTAACCTCTCTCAACATAGCTGTAAATGATAAATTTAAGTTGGTGGGAGAGACTAAGGACGTATCAAAACCTGGTTGTTTTTTCAAAGTTGTAAGGGCCTCAGAAACATCCATTGATTGACCATCCTGGCTGCCCTTATCACTCAGATTTATTTGATCTTCCTCCCCTTTGGAAGATTCCTCCATACCCCTTCTAGCACGATCACTTTCCAAAACAACAATCCTCTCCCTCAATTGCTTGAGTTCAAGGCCTTGTGAGCTGACAATTTGTACTAAGTCTGCATTTTGCTTTTGCAAGCTTATGCAGACTGCCGTCAATTCCAAAAGAGTCATTGGTTCTAGTCTGCCCTCTTCTGAAATGGGGATTTGACCTCCCAAGTCAGATTCATTGGGCATGAATGAGGACTTAATTATGGTGGGAGTGCCTTGGCCAGCATCTAAGCCAGAACCAATAGTTCCAGTCTCATCCAGGGCACCAGCCACACGTGTGGTGGTGGTTCTCTCTACTACATGGCTAGGACCACCAGAGGAGAACACTCCAGTAGTCCTTTGGCGTTTCATCAACCTTTATTCAGGGGGTGTGGAAGATGGTGTGGAAGAATGGGTAGATGTGGGTTGGTTAAGGGGTGTTTGGGATTGTGAAGGTTGTGTGTCAGTGTTGGAAATAGGTACATCAACGCCAACATTTAATGTATCAGCGTTGAAGGATTCAGAGTCAATTTGCATTTGTTCAGGTGAAGGTAAAGGTTCAGGAATGGGTTCAAGTTGTGGTTGAGGATCAATTTGAGGTTGGGGGTCTGGTTGGGGTTGTGCCGCTGCAATAACAGCAAGCATGACTTGGGTTAAAGGTAAGTCTCTATGGGGTGGTGAATCCATCTTCATAAAAATAGCTTTCTTTTGCTCAAGGATCTTATAAAAATCATTGTGATCCCTTGAGCAGTAACCTTGATCATCAAAAACAATTTGCAGAAAACGGGGATAAGCTAAAGTCATTTTTGTCCCCTTGTTTTTACACATCCCCTCAAAAATCATTTTCGAATAGTTATATTTTTGCCCTGTTGCAATGCACACAATAGCACTTGCAATGGATCTATTGATCTCATTGTGTGCAGTACATTTGGGACTCAAACATTGAAGGAGGACATGTATGAGGTACTTCCACGCTGGGGGAAATTCCTGCTTATGATACTTATTAAGAGTACCTTCATCAGGAAAAGGATATCCCAAAGCCCTAAGCCCTTGTTCTATTTCATTTATGGGAAGGGTGGCTATACCATCAGCATCATCAAGATGCAAGGCTTGGCGTACCAAGGCCTCAGTAACCACCCAAGATCTCCCATGAACAATAGAAGTCAATGTGGTCACTCCATTAACTGTTGAGGAACTGACAGTGTTCCAAAACTGCTTAATGTGTGTGACTGGAATAAGTGGTGCATGAGAAAGAGCATACCTTAATGGGGATGCGTTCAAATACGCCACCATTTGTGTGTATTGGGGAAACAGAGCATCATCAGCGTCAAGATAAGCAATCATGTTGTGTTGTGATCTGAACCCCAATTCCAAAACTGCTGGTTTAAACTTTGGTGCCATTGATGAAAGCTGTTAATTTAAGTGAAGAAGATGAAGTTGATAAGAGAAAAATGTTAGACAAGAATTATAGATACCCTGTTTAAAATAGGAGCCAAATTTATAGGAGAAAAAGAATGCATGTGATTGGCCCAAAAATAGGCAAAAATTTTCAAAAATCAATCATGAAAATATTGAAAAAGTTATAAGTTATCTCATGCATTAAATGAAAGTAACAACTCCTAAAATTACGGCTTGAAAATATGTCAAAAAGTAACAACTGGGTAGGTCCCATTGAGTGTCAACGGTCAAAAATAACCTATCAACGTCCAACGGCTATAATCTTGTCAACGTTTGCCAATAGCCATGTCAGCGTCCAATTTGGTCACAACAACGCTTGGAAAATTCTTGTCAGCGTCCAAAAATAAAAATATTTTAAAAAGTGAAAAATGACCTTAACAAGTAATTTATCCTAGAGAAGATAACCAAAAGCTGATAATTATTATAGGGCGGCAAGCATTGTCCAGTTATGCACACTTGAATAAGCAAGATAGACATAACAGTCCTCTAGTGTCCCTTGCTAACCAAAACTCTTAACAACCAAGTTACCTTATAAAATCCTTGTTACTCCCAGGTAAATCCCATATCAAAATCATTCCCAAGTCTCCCAACAGACCACAACCAATTCTAGGCCAAAAATGTCTTGGCAGCATGCAAAGTTGATATACTATGCATGCTACAGTGCCTCATGATTTAGTAAAACTAACTCATACTCACCTGTGGACACAATCTAGAATTGTGATAAGAGTATCATATGGATACCCAAACATCCTAAAGGTTCCTAAAACCTCCCCTTAAACTATGATACAAAAAGTTTGCTAAAATCATGCATGAACATAAAATATTTATGTCAAGATAGGAATGAAACATTCCAACCATCATCCATAAATAAAAACTTGTCCAAATGCTTCTCCATTGATCCATAAGCAACTCTGTATCCAATGGTATACTGCTAACACCATCTGCACATTTAGATTGAAAACCACAAAACTAACATTGTTGCTGACAACGCCCCGATAACACATGACAGCTTTGAGGGAAGCTTTGTCAGCGTTAGACAATTATATTGGTGACAACGTTGCAAAAACACTTATAAGCGTTCAAACAACTTTTGTCAGTGTTAGAAAAATATAATGGAAAATCTAAATCATCAATAAGACCAATAATAATAATGCATCATCCTGTACCTACTTTTACAAAAAGAATCCAAAACACATATTATGTGAGATTGACCATTCCAATACTTGTTACCAAGTATTGAAATCTCCCAACATCAAAAGGTTTAGTTAATAAATCTGACACATTTTCCTCAGTGTCAACCCTATCTGGTTGTATTAAACCCTTCTCAAAGCAATCTCTTATAAAATGGTGTCTAATTTCTATGTGTTTAGTTTTAGAATGATGTACAGGATTCTTAATGATGCATAAAGTACTATTATTATCAACAAATATCTTAGTATGCATGAAATTATACCCATAGTCCAACAGCTGGTTCTGAATCCACAAAACTTGACCACAACATGCAGTTGCAGCCACATACTCTACTTCAGTTGTAGAATTAGCCACCACTGTTTGTTTCTTGCATTGCCAAGATATTAACCTGCTCCCAAGAAACTGACATCCACCAGTTGTAGATTTCCTATCAAATTTATCACCTCCATAATCACTATTTGAATATGCAATCAGCTCCAATGGTGAATCCTTTGGGTACCACAAACCAAGACTAGGATAGCATCTTAGGTATCTAAAGATCCTCTTCATAGCATAAAGGTGACATTCTTTGGGAGTCACTTGATGACGTGCACAAGCACACACAGCAAACATAATGTCAGGTCTGGAGGCAGTAAGATACATCAAGGATCCAATCATGGATCTATAGTGCATGACATCAACATCTTTCCCATCTCTAATCTTTCCCCAAGGGTGTTCTCTATCCATAGGAGTAGTAGCCCTCTTTTCATGTGGAGAAAAGCCAAACTTCTTCAAGATCTCAGCAACATATTTGTCCTGGGAGATGAAGATACCATCTTCTTTCTGCTGAACTTGTAAACCAAGAAAGAAGTTCATCTCCCCCATACCACTCATCTTGAATTTGTCTGTCATAAGCTTGGAGAAATCCTCACTCATCTTTGGATCAGTAGACCCAAAAATGATATCATCAACATAGACCTGCACAAGCAACACATCCTTGCCTTTCTTCTTTGTAAACAGTGTCTGATCTATGGTGCCCCTCTTGAATCCATTGTCCACCAAATAGGTAGACAAAGTACCATACCATGCTCTAGGGGCTTGATGAAGGCCATACATAGCCTTTTTGACTCTATACACTTTATCTGGATGCTCTAGATCCTCAAAACCAGGAGGTTGCATTACATATACTTCCTCAACAATGGTGCCATAGAGAAAAGCACTCTTGACATCCATTTGATAGACTGTGAAGCCCATGCAGGAGGCATAGGCTAGAAAAATCCTAATAGCTTCAATTCTTGCAACTGGTGCAAAGACCTCCTCATAGTCTATCCCCTCCTCTTGTGTATAACCTTGAGCCACTAACCTTGCCTTGTTTCTGACCACAATACCTCTTTTATCTCTTTTGTTCCTGAGACCCATCTTGTCCCTATAGGTCTGACATATCTAGGACAATCAACCAGCTCCCAAACATCCTGAATTGCAAATTGGTGAAGCTCATCCTGCATTGCTTCCACCCAACTTGGTTCTTTGAGAGCATCAAATATTTTCTTGGGTTCTTCTTGTGACAGAAAACATGCAAACAAACATGCTTGCACAAGAGGGGTATCAACCTTCTTGTGTATATTGGCAATAAACCCACCAAGACCTTGATGAGATATTCTAGTCTGAACTGGAGTCATAATATCACCAATGATCTGAGATGTGGGGTGATTCTTCATTGTGGAAGTGAGAACTCCTCCTTCAAAAGGTCTGGTGTCCTCAACCTCACGCTCCATGTTGCCAATATTTTCTTCATCAGACTCTCTTTGATCAATGTGAACTTCTTCCAGAATATTGGAAGGTCCACCTTGTTCAAAACTGGAAGAGAAAAGATGCCCATAAGTGTTGTCAACGTCTTAATCTTGGTTGTCAGCATCTGGGCTAACAGCGCTTGAAATGTTGTTGTCAACGTCTGAGCCATCAATGTCTGAATTGGTCTTGTCAGTGCTAGATTTGCCTTTGTCAGCGCCTGAAGAACCATGCATGTTTGTATCTGGTGGTATTTGGAAACCACCATTATCTTGTCCAGCAGCAGCAGCAGTAGCAAAAGCATCTGTCCAAATGGGAATTGTGACATATTCTAATGTAGGAGATGCCTTTTCTGCTTGTGATCCAACCTTCTCATGAACCTGTGTACCTGAAACATTAATAACTTGTTCCTCCACAACATTTGAAGTGACCTTCACAATGTCTGGATTAGTGACAGGCATATAATTTAAAGTTCTAGATAAGGGTTCCAAACCAAACAACCAATTAGGACCACTTTCAGGATCACTAGGTTTATTCTCTAAGAACCTAACATGTACTCTTTCAACTATACGTTTGTCCTCTTTAAGATAAACCCTATAACCCTTGCTCTGCACTGAATACCCCATGAAGTAACCCTCATCACCTTTTGCACTAAATTTCCCTAAGGCATCACTAGTATCCAACACTACTACATGACAACCAAAAGGTCTGAGAAAACCAATATTAGGTTTTCTTCCCCAAAGTAACTCATAAGGTGTTTTGTTCTGAATTTTGTTAACCAATGCTCTATTTTGCACATAGCATGCTGTATTAACAGCCTCAGCCCAAAAGGCTATAGGAAAGTGAGCATCAGCCAACATTGTTCTGGCTGCTTCAATTAGGGTTCTATTTTTCCTCTTAGCAACCCCATTTTGTTGTGGGGTTCTAGCAATGCTAAATTGCCTAGTAATTCCTTTCCTGGCACAGAAATCATCTAGCTTCTTGTTCCTAAATTCTCCACCATTATCACTCCTAAGCATTTTAACCTCATTGCCAGACCTTTTCTCAATCTGAGTGATAAAATCAACAAGAACATCAGCTGTGTCACTCTTCATAGCTAGAAAGAATGTCCAAGTAAATCTAGAAAAATCATCTGTGACAACAAAGCAATATGACTTACCATTCAAACTTTCTATGTTTGTTGGACCAAAGAGGTACATGTGAAGCATATGAAGAGGTCTGGAACTAGTATGCACCTATTTGGACTTGAATGAGACCTTGTGCTGCTTGCCTTTAAGACATGCAACACAAGAGTGGTCATTGTGGAAGGCCTTCTCAGGCAAACCATCAACTAAACCAAGCCTCACAAGTCTATTTATATTTTTAAAATTTATGTGCCCTAGTCTCCTGTGCCATAAATTACTCTCATCTACTGAGGCCTTAGCATAAAAACAAGACATATTGGTATTCATTTTAATCCCATTTAAATTCACATTATATATGTCCTTATGCCTAGGTATTCTTTACTCAATATATTTCTCATCAGGGATCATAAAATCCTTGCTTAACACCAAACACTCAGTATCAGTAAAAAGAACTTTATTTTTGTTATCACATACTTGTGATACACTAAACAGATTATAATCAAGTTCTTTTACCAGGAAGACGTTCTCAAAACGCAGATTATTGGTGAGAAGGGTTCCTTTGCCTGTGATAGTTCCATATCCACCTCTAAAGTATACCTTATCACCGTCTTTAATAGGAGTGAAATTCGTCAGATAGTCTTCCTTCCCTGTCATGTGCCTTGAGCATCCACTATCCCAATATCCATAATCATTGATCTGTCTTTGAATGCCCTGCACATAAAGAAAACAAATTAGTTTTCTTTGGGAACCCAAGTCTCAAAAGACTTGGATTCATCTGGTTGTTCAATAAGAACAGACTTAAACCCCATTCTCAACCTTTTTAGGATGAAATACTCAGTTAACCCCAATAGGTTTTGTAATGACCTTTGAAATGTAATTACATCTATTGCAAGTCATTGAAATCCCATTATCATTAGGGTTTTGATCTTTCTTGGGTCTCCATGTCAAGCTTGAAGAAGCTTTAGACCCCTTACCTTGTGGCTGCAAATATTTAGGTCTGGTCACGTTTCTGTCAGCGTTAGAATTTGTCCTGTCAACACTGAAATTACCCTTGTCAGCGTTGAACCTAGGGTTTGCTACAGAAACCCATTGCCTATTTGACCAGGTGTTTGTCTTTTGAAATGGTCTTTAGCCATGAGTGTTAGACCTTCTAGAAAAGAATGGGGCAGGTCTAATCACTTGTGGACTTTGCTGCACACAAGGTTTGGGTATGACAACGTTTGACTTTCTAACAACGTTGACTTTCTTCCTGTCAGCGTTGAAATTGTTCCTGTCAGCGCTGGCTTTGGGAGCGTTGACACACTTGTATGCCAAATGTGAAAAGCTACCACAAGTGTAACAGGCTTTCTTAGACACAACCTTAGGTCTAGAAGAGAAGAAACCTGTTCCATTATTGCTAACTTGGCTCTTGGGTGACCTATTATTCCTATACATCTCTGCATATTTAATGGTAGGTCTTCTAACAATGTTTGAGCCTAGGTCAACAGCTTTACCAGTGATTGGGTTAGTAACCTTAATGGGTGGAGATTCATTGGGATTTTCACATAGCAAACCTCCCTTAACAAATAAAGTAGGGTTAGCTTTCTTCCACTCATTTAGGTCAGTCAATTTTCGTTGATACTCTTCCACTGGAGTGACAACTCTTGGTGGAGGAATGAATTCCTCCTCTTGGAGCTCTGGTAAACCAGTCCAAGATAAGTCCCTTCGTTGGATACCATAGAAGTCACCAGCTGGTGGTGGAACCAGAGAGTAATCATTCATCCCAATCCCAGTCATGTCCTTAGGATCCCTTTGTTTAGCTACACAGTCTCCTAGGGTTTGGGTGGCTCTATCAAATCTTTGAATTTTGAGGTCAACATTATCTTTATTCTTAATGGCCTCATCTAACTTAGCCTATAATTCACTATTAACCTTTTTCATGATGTTTCTAATATCCATACTACCCTCTAACTCATGTTTTAAGATATTGATCTTATCTTTTAAGTCAAATTCCATTTTCTTGTATTCAGAAACGGTTTTCTCAGTTTTAGTAAGAGCTAGTTGGTAATTAGACAATTTACATCTTTTAGTACTCATGTCATCTTTTAGTTTTAACACCTCTTTGTTAAGTCTTTCAGTATTTAACCTACAACCTTTGCTACAAAAAGCATCATCATATACCTCATTATCAGATGAAGAGGAGGAGTGTGCCATGAGAGCATATTCAACATGCTCTTCTTCTTCAATATCAGCAACCAAAGCTTTATCCTCTTCAACATTCTTAGCCAGATAGCTCCAATCCCATCCTGTACCATCAATTCCTTGAACTGCAACCATAGCTTTGGAATCCTGAGCTTTAACAACCTGACTTGAGGGTTTACAAGCATCAGATCTTCTAGGAGATCTGCATTCCCTCATGAAGTGCCCCATACGATGACAGTTGTAGCATTCAACTTTGGATTTATCAAATCCAACTGTGTCTTTAGCATTGAAGGTCATCTTCTTTTTAAACCTTATGTTCCACCTATTTGCTCTTATACTAGCAAGAGCCATGTTCTACTTGATTTCCATCTCTTCCAAGTGCTCATCACTTATCTGCTCAAGGTCCTCATATGTAATCACTGAACCATTGGGCAAAGAAGCAATGTAAGCACAAACAGTATCCAAATCCAAACCAGCAGGTTTAACTCTTGGGGAGTCATTCTTGAATGTGTCAGCGTCTGAAAAGGAGACGTTGACAGGACTTGTTCCAGCGCTGACATATGATGATCCAGTAACTGGATGCATATAAGAGTCCTTCTGATTGAATTGACCTTCACTATGAGAGAAGAAGGCCATGTTGCTGGTGGTAGATTTGCTTCCATGCTCTGAAAGGGTTTCATCTTCCAACAGTCTTAGTTTGTTGTAGATGTCATCAAACGAGGAGCTCTTGTAAGTATTGCTGGCAAGAATAGATCTTGCCTCAATCTTCCATGCCTCACCAAGACTTTTAAGAAAGGTAGCATTGGTGTCAACATCACCAACTTGTGTCCCCATGAAGGACAACTTACTTGTGATGTCAGGCAATCTGCTTCTCACACTACTCAGTTTCTCATTGGGTTGAGCTTTGAAGACAACATAATCATGCAGAAGTTGCTTTTTCTTCTCTTCCTTAGTGTCTGCATTGCCACCATATGCAACTTCAAGAGCTTCCCAAAGATCCTTAGCAGATTCATAGCCTCTATATTTATGCTGGTTTTCTTGTCCCAAAGAGACTTTCAGAATATTTAGGGCTTTCATGTCAACCCTTATCTTTGCATCCAAACCCCATATTTGATCTGAAATGGTCAAGTCTGGATTATCCATGCATCTTTCTTCCCAAGCATTGTACATTTGAACCACCTCTGGCATGTCAAAGTCAACCTGCAATTTCAATTCTTTCAACTTTTCTCTAGCAAACTCATCACCATACTCAAGCCTTTCTGGTTCTATAATCATCACACTTGAGTCTGAGCTAGCTCCATCACTTTCTTCTTCAGAAGTCACAACAAATGGTGACTTTTCCTTTTCACCTTGTTCCATGATTTGTGCAGCTAATCTTCTATCAAACTCAACTTGAGCTGTATCCTTTGGAACAATCTCTTCTACCATTTTACCCTTACCCTTATTTGATGGTGCAATGGTTGGTAAGGTAGATGGTAATACCTGAGTAGAAACCTCCTTGATGATAGATGATGACTGGGATACATCACCTTCATGTACAGGTCTGTCAACGCCCAACTTTCTTCTATCAGCGCCCAAAATACGTCTATCAGCGTCCAAATTTTCCTTGTCAAAGCTCAAATATTTTCCCTCAGCGCCTTGTGTAACCTCTCTCAACATAGCTGTAAATGATAAATTTAAGTTGGTGGGAGAGACTAAGGACGTATCAAAACCTGGTTGTTTCTTCAAAGTTGTAAGGGCCTCAGCAACATCCATTGATTGACCATCCTGGCTGCCCTTATCACTCAGATTTATTTGATCTTCCTCCCCTTTGGAAGATTCCTCCATACCCCTTCTAGCACGATCACTTTCCAAAACAACAATCCTCTCCCTCAATTGCTTGAGTTCAAGGCCTTATGAGCTGACAATTTGTACTAAGTCTGCATTTTGCTTTTGCAAGCTTATGCAGACTGCCGTCAATTCCAAAAGAGTCATTGGTTCTAGTCTGCCCTCTTCTGAAATGGGGATTTGACCTCCCAAGTCAGATTCATTGGGCATGAATGAGGACTTAATTATGGTGGGACTGCCTTGGCCAGCATCTAAGCCAGAACCAATAGTCCCAGCCTCATCCAGGGCACTAGCCACACTTGTGGTGGTGGTTCTCTCTGCTACATGGCTAGGACCACCAGAGGAGAACACTACAGTAGTCCTTTGGCGTTTCATCAACATATATTCAGGGGGTGTGGAAGATGGTGTGGAAGAATGGGTAGATGTGGGTTGGTTAAGGGGTGTTTGGGATTGTGAAGGTTGTGTGTCAGTGTTGGAAATAGGCACATCAACGCCAACATTTAATGTATCAGCGTTGAAGGATTCAGAGTCAATTTGCATTTGTTCAGGTGAAGGTAAAGGTTCAGGAATGGGTTCAAGTTGTGGTTGAGGATCAATTTGAGGTTGGGGGTCTGGTTGGGGTTGTGCCGCTACGTATCAACTATTCTGGTTTTTCTGGACGTTTTTGTTTACCTAGAATTGTTGATACCAGAATGATACCACTTGTTGATCCCAAACTTAGATCGATTAGCTTTGTGTATACGAGATTAGATCAAGTAATACACGTAGAGAAACCTTTGTATATGCTTTATGAATCTAAGTGTTATGCGGAATTTAACACTTAAACAAGAATACACAAGATGTAAACAAACTTTCACTTTGATTATGAATGTCGAACTTGCTTACAATGAAAGATGTTTACGAATGAAAACTTATATAAAACTTATATTAAACATTAACCTAAAGGCCTTCTTTTATAGACATAAGAAGCCTTGTACAATAATCTACGTATCAACTATTCTAGGTAAAGATAAATATAGAAAATACATTGTCGTTTCTATCCTTACTAGAAGTATTCTAGAATATAATAAATGTGTAGATTATATCTTCCATCAGTGCTTGTCTTCAGTGTGTCAACGCTTGACTTTAACTTGTCAACGTTTGAGCTGTCAGCGCTTGTATTGTTCTTGTCAACGCTTGTTTTGTTCTTGTCAGCGCTCAAGTGATCTGGCCTTAATTTATTCCCAACAATCCTCTCCTAAACTTGATATCCACTCTTATGATCAAGTTTCTGAATAAGCATTAAGGACTAAGAGGAATCTTACAAACCTTCTCATATTGGTAATGAATAAATCTGATCAAATCTTTTGCCACGTCACTTGAATAATCTATTTCCAGCTGAGTGTCCTTCATCTTTTCCAAAATAGCCTTGGATATGAAATACTGAGCATCCACAAGTAAATACTCAGCAAACTTTGTAGAGCTCAAATGGTATACACCAGCAGCTGAATATAACCTCCATTGAAGACCACTGAGGTCATCTTCAAAATCCTTCCATATTGCAGGATCCTCATCTTTTGGTCCACACATTCTTTTGAATGTGGTCCAAAGTTTTATTCCATTAGCTGAAGTTGGTGCTTCAGCCTCATACTTGGTCTCCAGCAACCTCCAAAGGTCCACCAAGTCTTCTCTATCACAACTTGCAAACAAAGATATGAGAGTGGTAAAAGTGTGTACCTCCTTGCCAAATCTGCCAATCTTCCAGAACCCACATTCATCTTCTTCATAGCTCACAATTGGGTTCCTGGAATCTAATGGTAACACTTGCACCATATCTGAAGCTTCTAATGGGGAGAGCTTGAGGCTCTTTCTTATAACTGCTTCACTTGGATATAGTGGATCCATATCTTTTGGAAACTCAAATGAAATTCCCTTCTTTACTGGCCTGGAAACCATCATAGCTTTCTTGATTTCCATTTCTTCTGTAAGTTCCTCCTTTCTTTCATCTGAAAGAAGTCTGAGAGTGTTTGCTTCCTGCACTCTCACCCAAATGGGATAAGCCCTGTTTTCCAACTCATCAAATGTCAAAGCCTTCAGCTTCTGATATGTCCATCCAACTCCATGACATCTGAGCAACATAAAGTAGAGCTCCCTTCTATCCCTTTTCAACTCTGAGAGAATATTGCTTGCCTTGTGTTTCAAAATTACCTGGCAATCCTTCTGAACTCTAAGAAGAAGCTCCAAACCCCATATTTGATTTGAAATGGTCAAGTCTGGATTCTCCATACATCTGTCTTCCCAAGCATGATACATTTGAACCACCTCTGGCATGTCAAAGTCAACCTGCAATTTCAATTCTCTCAACTTTTCCCTAGCAAGCTCATCACCATACTCAAGCCTCTCTGGTTCTATAATCATCACACTTGAGTCTGAGCTAGCTCCATCACTTTCTTCTTCAGAAGTCACAACAAATGGTGACTTTTCCTTTTCACCTTGTTCCATCATTTGTTCAGCCAATCTTCTATCAAATTCAACTTGAGCTGCATCCTTTGGAACAATCTCTTCTACCATTTTACCCTTACCCTTATCTGATGGTGCAATGGTTGGTAAGGTAGATGGTAATACCTGAGTAGAAACCTCCTTGATGATAGATGATGACTGGGATACATCACCTTCATGTACAGGTCTGTCAACGCCCAACTTTCTTCTATCAGCGCCCAAAATACGTCTATCAGCGTCCAAATTTTCCTTGTCAACGCTCAAATATTTTCCCTCAGCGCCTTGTGTAACCTCTCTCAACATAGCTGTAAATGATAAATTTAAGTTGGTGGGAGAGACTAAGGACGTATCAAAACTTGGTTGCTTCTTCAAAGTTGTAAGGGCCTCAGCAACATCCATTGATTGACCATCCTGGCTGCCCTTATCACTCAGATTTATTTGATCTTCCTCCCCTTTGGAAGATTCCTCCATACCCCTTATAGCACGATCACTTTCCAAAACAACAATCCTCTCCCTTAATTGCTTGAGTTCAAGGCCTTGTGAGCTGACAATTTGTACTAAGTCTGCATTTTGCTTTTACAAGCTTATGCAGACTGCCGTCAATTCCAAAAGAGTCATTGGTTCCAGTCTGCCCTCTTCTGAAATGGGGATTTGACCTCCCAAGTCAGATTCATTGGGCATGAATGAGGACTTAATTATGGTGGGACTGCCTTGGCTAGCATCTAAGCCAGAACCAATAGTCCCAGCCTCATCCAGGGCACCAGCCACACTTGTGGTGGTGGTTCTCTCTGCTACATGGCTAGGACCACCAGAGGAGAACACTCTAGTAGTCCTTTGGCGTTTCATCAACCTATATTCAGGGGGTGTGAAAGATGGTGTGGAAGAATGGGTAGATGTGGGTTGGTTAAGGGGTGTTTGGGATTGTGAAGGTTGTGTGTCAGTGTTGGAAATAGGCACATCAACGCCAACATTTAATGTATCAGCGTTGAAGGATTCAGAGTCAATTTGCATTTGTTCAGGTGAAGGTAAAGGTTCAGGAATGGGTTCAAGTTGTGGTTGAGGATCAATTTGAGGTTGGGGGTCTGGTTGCGGTTGTGCCGCTGCAATAACAGCAAGCATGGCTTGGGTTAAAGGTAAGTCTCTATGGGGTGGTGAATCCATCTTCATAAAAATAACTTTCTTTTGCTCAGGGATCTTATAAAAATCATTGTGATCCCTTGAGCAGTAACCTTGATCATCAAAAACCATTTGCAGAAAATGGGGATAAGCTAAAGTCATTTTTGTCCCCTTGTTTTTACACATCCCCTCAAAAATCATTTTAGAATAGTTATATTTTTGCCCTGTTGCAATGCACACAATAGCACTTGCAATGGATCTATTGATCTCATTGTGTGCAGTACATTTGGGACTCAAACATTGAAGGAGGACATGTATGAGGTACTTCCAGGCTGGGGGAAATTCCTGCTTATGATACTTATTAAGAGTACCTTCATCAGGAAAAGGATATCCCAAAGCCCTAAGCCCTTGTTCTATTTCATTTATGGGAAGGGTGCCTATACCATCAGCATCATCAAGATGCAAGGCTTGGCGTACCAAGGCCTCAGTAACCACCCAAGATCTCCCATGAACAATAGAAGTCAATGTGGTCACTCCATTAACTGTTGAGGAACTGACAGTGTTCCAAAACTACTTAATGTGTGTGACTGGAATGAGTGGTGCATGAGAAAGAGCATACCTTAATGGGGATGCGTTCAAATACGCCACCATTTGTGTGTATTGGGGAAACAGAGCATCATCAGCGTCAAGATAAGAAATCATGTTGTGTTGTGATCTGAACCCCAATTCCAAGACTGATGGTTTAAACTTTGGTGCCATTGATGAAAGCTGTTAATTTTAAGTGAAGAAGATGAAGTTGATAAGAGAAAAGTGTTAGACAAGAATAATAGATACCCTGTTTAAAATAGGAGCCAAATTTATAGGAGAGAAAGAATGCATGTGATTGGCCCAAAAATAGGCAAAGATTTTCAAAAATCAATCATGAAAATATTGAAAAAGTTATAAGTTATCTCATGCATTAAATGAAAGTAACAACTCCTAAAATTACGGCTTGAAAATATGTCAAAAAGTAACAAATGGGTAGGTCCCATTGAGTGTCAACGGTCAAAAATAACCTATCAACGCCCAACGGCTATAATCTTGTCAACGTTTGCCTAAAGCCATGTCAGCGTCCAATTTGGTCACAACAACGCTTGAAAAATTCTTGTCAGCGTCCAAAAATAAAAATATTTTAAAAAGTGAAAAATGACCTTTACAAGTAATTTATCCTAGAGAAGATAACCAAAAGCTGATAATTATTATAGGGCGGCAAGCACTGTCCAGTTATGCACACTTGCATAAGCAAGATAGACATAACAGTCCTCTAGTGTCCATTGCTAACCAAAACTCTTAACAACCAAGTTACCATATAAAATCCTTGTTACTCCCAGGTAAATCCCATATCAAAATCATTCCCAAGTCTCCCAACAGACCACAACCAATTCTAGGCCAAAAATGTCTTGGCAGCATGCAAAGTTGATATACTATGCATGCTACAGTGCCTCATGATTTAATAAAACTAACTCATACTCACCTGTGGACACAATCTAGAATTGTGATAAGAGTATCATATGGATACCCAGACATCCTAAAGGTTCCTAAAACCTCCCCTTAAACTATGATACAAAAAGTTTGCTAAAATCATGCATGAACATAAAAAATTTATGTCAAGATAGGAATGAAACATTCCAACCATCATCCATAAATAAAAACTTGTCCAAATGCTTCTCCATTGATCCATAAGCTACTCTGTATCCAATGGTATACTGCTAACACCATCTGCACATTTAGATTGAAAACCACAAAACTAACATTGTTGTTGACAACGCCCCGATAACACATGACAGCGTTGAGGGAAGCTTTGTCAGCGTTAGACAATTATATTGCTGACAACGTTGCAAAAACACTTATCAGCGTTCAAACAACTTTTGTCAGTGTTAGAAAAATATAGTGGAAAATCTAAATCATCAATAAGACCAATAATAATAATGCATCATCCTGTACATACTTTTACAAAAAGAATCCAAAACACATATTATGTGAGATTGACCATTCCAATACTTGTTACCAAGTATTGAAATCTCCCAGCATCAAAAGGTTTAGTTAATAAATCTGACACATTTTCCTCAGTGTCAACCCTATCTTGTTGTATTAAACCTTTCTCAAATCAATCTCTTATAAAATGGTGTCTAATTTCTATGTGTTTAGTTTTAGAATGATGTACAGGATTCTTAATGATGCATAAAGTACTATTATTGTCAACAAATATCTTAGTATGCATGAAATTATACCCATAGTCCAACAGCTGGTTCTGAATCCACAAAACTTGACCACAACATGCAGCTGCAGCCACATACTCTGCTTCAGTTGTAGAATTAGCCACCACTGTTTGTTTCTTGCATTGCCAAGATATTAACCTGCTCCCAAGAAACTGACATCCACCAGTTGTGGATTTCCTATCAAATTTATCACCTCCATAATCACTATCTGAATATCCAATCAGCTCCAATGGTGAATCCTTTGGGTACCACATACCAAGACTAGGATAGCATCTTAGGTACCTAAAGATCCTCTTCACAGCATAAAGGTGACATTCTTTGCGAGTCACTTGATGACGTGCACAAGCACACACAGCAAACATAATGTCAGGTCTGGAGGCAGTAAGATACATCAAGGATCCAATCATGGATCTATAGTGCCTGACATCAACATCTTTCCCATCTCCAATCTTTCCCCAATGGTGTTCTCTATCCATAGGAGTAGTAGCCCTCTTTTCATGTGGAGAAAAACCAAACTTCTTCAAGATCTCAGCAACATATTTGTCCTGGGAGATGAAGATACCATCTTCTTTCTGCTGAACTTGTAAACCAAGAAAGAAGTTCATCTCCCCCATAACACTCATCTTGAATTTGTCTGTCATAAGCTTGGAGAAATCCTCACTCATCTTTGGATCAGTAGACCCAAAAATGATATCATCAACATAGACCTGCACAAGCAACACATCCTTGCCTTTCTTCTTTGTAAACAGTGTCTGATCTATGGTGCCCCTCTTGAATCCATTGTCCACCAAAAAGGTAGACAAAGTACCATACCATGCTCTAGGGGCTTGATGAAGGCCATACATAGCCTTTTTGACTCTATACACTTTATCTTGATGCTCTGGATCCTCAAAACCAGGAGGTTGCATTACATATACTTCCTCAACAATGGTGCCATAGAGAAAAGCACTCTTGACATCCATTTGATAGACTGTGAAGCCCATGCAGGAGGCATAGGCTAGAAAAATCCTAATAGCTTCAATCCTTGCAACTGGTGCAAAGACCTCCTCATAGTCTATCCCCTCCTCTTGTGTATAACCTTGAGCCACTAACCTTGCCTTGTTTCTGACCACAATACCTATTTCATCTCTTTTGTTCCTGAGAACCCATCTTGTCCCTATAGGTCTGACATATCTAGGACAATCAACCAGCTCCCAAACATCCTGAATTGCAAATTGGTGAAGCTCATCCTGCATTGCTTCCACCTAACTTGGTTCTTTGAGAGCATCAAATATTTTCTTGGGTTCTTCTTGTGACAGAAAACATGCAAACAAACATGCTTGCACAAGAGGGGTATCAACCTTCTTGTGTATATTGGCAATAAACCCACCAAGACCTTGATGAGATCTTCTAGTCTGAACTGGAGTCATAATATCACCAAGGATCTGAGATGTGGGGTGATTCTTCATTGTGGAAGTGAGAACTCCTCCTTCAAAAGGTCTGGTGTCCTCAACCTCATGCTCCATGTTGCCAATATTTTCTTCATCAGACTCTCTTTGATCAATGTGAACTTCTTCAAGAATATTGGAAGGTCCACCTTGTTCAAAACTGGAAGAGAAAAGATGCCCATAAGTGTTGTCAACGTCTGAATCTTGGTTGTCAGCGTCTGGGCTAATAGCACTTGAAATGTTGTTGTCAACGTCTGAGCCATCAACGTCTGAATTGGTCTTGTCAGCGCTAGATTTGACTTTGTTAGCGCCTGAAGAACCATGCATGTTTGTATCTGGTGGTATTTGGAAACCACCATTATCTTGTCCAGCAGCAGCAACAGCAAAAGCATCTGTCCAAATGGGAATTGTGACATATTCTAATGTAGGAGATGCCTTTTCTGCTTGTGATCCAACCTTCTCATGAACCTGTGTACCTGAAACATTAACAACTTGTTCCTCCACAACATTTGAAGTGACCTTCACAATGTTTGGATTAGTGAGAGGCATATAATTTAAAGTTCTAGATAAGGGTTCCAAATCAAACAACCAATTAGGACCACTTTCAGGATCACTAGGTTTATTCTCTAAGAACCTAACATGTACTCTTTCAACTATACGTTTGTCCTCTTTAAGATAAACCCTATAACCCTTGCTCTGCACTGAATACCCCATGAAGTAACCCTCATCACCTTTTGCACTAAATTTCCCTAAGGCATCACTAGTATCCAACACTACTACATGATAACCAAAAGGACTGAGAAAACCAATATTAGGTTTTCTTCCCCAAAGTAACTCATAAGGTGTTTTGTTCTGAATTTTGTTAACCAATGCTCTATTTTGCACATAGCATGCTGTATTAACAGCCTCAGCCCAAAAGGCTATAGGAAAGTGAGCATCAGCCAACATTGTTCTGGCTGCTTCAATTAGGGTTCTATTTTTCCTCTCAGCAACCCCATTTTGTTGTGGGGTTCTAGCAATGCTAAATTAACTAGTAATTCCTTTCCTGGCACAGAAATCATCTAGCTTCTTGTTCCTAAATTCTCCACCATTATCACTCCTAAGCATTTTAACCTCATTGCCAGACCTTTTCTCAATCTGAGTGATAAAATCAATAAGAACATCAGCTGTGTCACTCTTCATAGCTAGAAAGAATGTCCAAGTAAATCTAGAAAAATCATCTATGACAACAAAGCAATATGACTTACCATTCAAACTTTCTATGTTTGTTGGACCAAAGAGGTCCATGTGAAGCATATGAAGAGGTCTGTAACTAGTATGCACCTGTTTGGACTTGAATGAGACCTTGTGCTGCTTGCCTTTAAGACATGCAACACAAGAGTGGTCATTGTGGAAGGCCTTCTCAGGCAAACCATCAACTAAACCAAGCCTCACAAGTCTATTTATATTTTTAAAATTTATGTGCCCTAGTCTCCTGTGCCACAAATTACTCTCATCTACTGAGGCCTTAGCATAAAAACAAGACATATTGGTATTCATTTTAATCCCATTTAAATTCACATTATATATGTCCTTATGCCTAGGTGTTCTATACTCAATATATTTCTCATCAGGGATCTTATATCCTTGCTTAATTATACAAGGGTTTTTGCTAGGTTCAGAATTCTTTCTCGGAATCCTCTCGAATTGATCTAGGTCTTAAGTGGAATGATTTGTTCTTGGTTAATGAAAAATGGTTTGGTTGTTTATCTATTTTAAACTAATAGCAAACATTTAAAGTGTCGTTGAGTAAATGGAAATTAAAAGATTAATTGGAATGATGAGTAAAAATAAATGCATAAAACTTAAAGGTGACAATGGGAAAGTACTAGCACATTAAACAAAACTAACACTAGGAAAATATTCAGAAAATAAAAAGGTACTATAAGAAAGTGCTATCGAAAGAAACCAAAACAAGCCAAAAAGTGCTCCCGATCGGAATGTTTTCCGATCGGCTGATCGGAACAGGGGTAGAAACTACAATCGGAATATAGGGACAAACGGCCAATCGGAATACGTTAAAAATCCCAATCGGAATACTTATTAAAGGACTCCAATCGGAATGTGGGTGTGTGTCAATGATCGGAATGCAGCAGAAAAAGGACCAATCGGAAAGTTCAAGAATGAAGCTGATCGGAATGCACAACAAGTCCTCGATCGGAATAACAAACAAACAAGTAATCGGAATAGGCAATCAAAGAACCAATCGGAAAGGATAAACCCTAATCCGATTGGTCCAATCGGAATGTTGGGTGTGGTACCGTCGGAAAATCAATACAAATCGGAAAGGGGAGTTTGTTCCTCCTCCTAAAATTGTGGAAATTGGTTAAGCAAGTGAATAAGCTATATTTGAGAGCTTATCACAACACCAACCCGAATCAATGCTAAAACCGGATCAAATAAGCACTAGAATCAACTTATCAACCCGAAATCAAACAACTTTTTGTATCAAACACTAAAGACATAAACTTTTTAATAACTTTTTAATAAGAAAAGTAAGATGATCATAAAAATAAGCCAAAAAGCACAAAAGTCTTAAAGCTTAATTAAATGAAAACTTATAAATGATCAAAAGATTAACTTTTTAGCATGAAATCAATTAGAACAACACGGATCACATGATAATCACACCAAAATCAATCTTAAATCAAAGAAAAGTAGAATGAGATTAAGAGACAAAAGCTTAAAAATGGAACTTGATTAATTAAAGATAATACAAAAGTTTGAATTTGAAAGAGAAAAGAGATGAAATCTAGTGAGAGAAAGTTTAGAACTTTCTCTCTCTAAAACTAGAAACTACCTAAAAAACTAAGTGTGAATTTTTGTGAAGTAAGGGCCTTTATATAGGCGTGTACATGGTAGTGATGGGCTTTTTATTGGGCTTTGATTTGGGCTTCTTTTTCTTCTTTCTTCTTAAGTCTTCATGCGTCTTTTTAAATAAACGTTGCCGACTTGGATTTGAGAAGTGTCGGTGAATTATTCCAACTCGTCTTATAATCTATAGACTCGAGTTCTTCGACATATATGAATCTTCCATCTTTGGCTCTATTCTTCGATAAATCTTCAAATAGGCACAATGACTTCAAATCTTCTGCATCTCTTGGATAATAGACTTCGTCTTGAGTCTTTTTCCTCGATAAAACCCGTGTAATCCCATGTTTTCTTCATTATTCATCCGGTTGACTCTGAAAACACAATAAACACAAAAACCACGCATAATTCCAAACAAATGATATTAAATACGTGATTTGGTCTCGTTTTAGCCCGATTTAAGTGGTAAAAGGATGGGTGTTTTCACACCTATCAAATCCCCTACACTTAACCATTGCCATGCCCTCATGCAATGCTTAGTGACAAAGCACATTTACACTTTCCTCATAATCAATCAACCTTGGCCTTATTAATATACTACTAAACGAAAATAAAAATACTAGGAGAAATTTAAAACTTTAAAGCAAACAAAAGTATGGAAATAACTTGCAAAGAGATCGAGGACTTACATTAGGGCTTCGGTGCTGCGAAGATTTATCATCCTCAAGTTTCACGTTCCCCAAACTAAGCTTAAAAACGAGATCATTGTCATTATAAGTTAGCAATTCAAACACTTACACACATGGCTTAATTAAATGCTTAGACTCCCTTACTCCTAGGTGTATCTCTTATATTTTATTTTTGTCTTAGAATGATCATGAAGATGCATTTTTGGACTTATTTCGATAGTTATTTAGGGCTGAAAGCAAAGTAGGACGATTTGATCAATAGTTAGCTAAAGGACAAAATCTTTTAAAACTGCTTCTCGGGATATCAAAAAGTTCATATCTTGGCATAACTTGGTTCGCGATTTGAGACCTTTCTCGGGCCGATATTTGGCATGTACTTCATACTTCATATCTTGAGAGACGTTCTTGAGATAATGGTCTTCTCATCGTAATAGAGTTTCTTCACTTGGAGACTTTTGAGGGGTACTCCAACTTTGTTGACCACGACTTCATGATTATTCTTCAATCTCTAATTGGGATTTTGAGATACAACGATCCGCCTCCTTTTCGGACTTGGATCTATTTATCCTCATACCTTGTTAGGGTCTTTTCGGATAGACTTCTCCATGATCTTTATGGGAGTTGATTGCTTTTCGTCGTGAGTCTTGATCCTTCATATTGACTTTAGGAATAATGCTTTTCACATCACTTTGGATCTTCAGCAATAAAATTGAATCCTCATGCCTTGTTAGGGCCTTTTCGGACTCGCCAATCTTCGCGCCCCGTTTCATAAGTTATGCCTTGGCTATGAACTCTCGTCATTACCGAGCAACTTTTAAACGATCTTGGGCTAGAAGCTAAGTAACTTTTCAAATCGTAAGACCTTACTTATTGCAGATAAATTTTTAGCAAGTGATGGGAGAATAGGCAAATAATTACACCAAGTGAGCTTGCGCAAGAACACCGACTTATAATTGACTCTATCATTTCTCGTCCTCCACAATTTAAAATCTCAAGTAATGAGACTCGTGGACACTTAGCCTAATAAACCAATTAAGGTCTACATGGTTAAGGATACTAGCTAGAATAAACTTGGATAAGTCTATTCGGGTTGAGTCAAAATAAACGCAACGGGCCTAATATGTCAAAGATTTCTAAACTAGCTACACCACTTATTAATATTTTTGACTTTATTGCGGAATATATACATATGAAAGCAACGATAAAAATTTTAAAAATTACAACTAAATGGCCAAAGTTAATTAAAAATTTGAAAAATGTTGAAAAAGATGATTTTCCGGTTAATTGAAGGCATTTTCATGGAAAAGTCCACTTAAAACTTCGATAGAAGTCCCCCCTACACTTAAGATAAACATTGTCCTCAATGTTTAAGCATGTGGGAAAAGTTTCCCCTACACTTATGACATTGTGCACGTTGGTTAACTCAAGCTAAGGAAGAGACGACTAAAGTGATCAATTTCAAATGTGAGTATGCAGAAAATTGAATCACGATAGTTGAGAGATAGAACCGGATTTCGGATAACACGGGAGCACGGTTCTTCAAAGTTTCCAAGAGTGCACTTATCCCTGTAATCACATCACCACACAAAGGCAAACACATATAGAAGTCCCCCCCTACACTTAGGAGGTTAAAACGAAAAAGGATAGATACTCGGGCTGCCTCCCGAGGAGCGCTTGTTTTTTGATGACCGAGTCACGAGCCTGACTCGACCCAAAATTAGTTCATGGGGAACGTGGTGAGGGATGGAATCATCTCCTGAGAGATGTCCTCACCAAAGTACAGCTTCAGACGCTGGCCATTCACCTTGAAATTGGGCCCATTTGGCTGAGAAAGCTCAATGGTCCCATACGGAAAGACGTTGGCGACGGTGAATGGACCAGACCAGCGGCTCTTCAACTTGCCAGAGAAGATCTTCAACCGAGAGTTGAAAAGTAAGACTTGATCACCAATATGGAACTCTCGGTTCTTGATTTTTGCGTCATGGAGGATCTTCGTCTTCTCTTTGTAGATCAGCGAGTTCTCATAAGCTTCATTTCTCAGTTCGTTGAGCTCGTTGAGTTGAATCTTGCGATGATCACCGGCTTTGTTGATGTCGAAGTTAGCCCACTTTAAGGCCCAGTGCGCCTTATGCTCCAGCTCGATGGGAAGGTGGCATGCTTTCCCGTACACAAGACGATAAGGTGTACAACCGATCGGGGTCTTGTAAGCAGTACGGAAAGCCCACAGAGCATCATCTAACTTATCGGCCCACGCGGCACGATGCTCTCCCACAGTGCGCTCCAAAATTCGCTTCAATCCACGATTGGATATCTCGGCTTGCCCATTAGTTTGGGGATGATAAGCGGTGGAAAGACGGTGATTGACACCATACTTGGCCATGACTCTTGCAAATTGATCGTTGCAAAAATGAGTCCCGCGGTCACTGATAATAGCACGAGGAACGCCGAATCGAGAGAACAGCGATTTCAAAAAGTTACAAACCACCCTTGCATCATTAGTAGGTAAAGCTTTGGCTTCAACCCACTTGGAGACGTAGTCAACGGCAACAAGGATGTATTTGTTTCCTTTAGATGAAGGAAATGGCCCCATAAAGTCGATACCCCAAACATCAAAGATTTCACACTCTTGAATGAAATTCTGAGGCATCTCGTCTTTATGTGTGATCGTGCCTTGTTTCTGGCAAGCATCACATTTTTTAACCATATCGTGAGCGTCACGATAAATGGAGGGCCAATAAAATCCTGAATCAAACACTTTTTTGGCGGTGTAGTTGGGACCAAAGTGACCACCAGTGGGTCCTTTGTGGCAAGCATCAAGGATTTCGAAAGCTGCCGGTCCATCAACACATCGGCGAATAATCAAGTCGGCACATTGTTTGAAAAGATACGGGTCATCCCAGAAGTAAGTCTTTATGTCCTTGAAGAACTTCTTCTTTTGCTGGGATGTTAACCCGTCAACGAGGATTCCACCCGCCAAGTAGTTTGCAATGTCCGCAAACCACGGGGTTTCATCAGCAGTCGAGTTTATAGACATTAAGGTCTCCAGGGGAAAAGAATCGTTGATTTCTTTGGTCGGATGATCCCCTTGGTATGGATCCTCAAGTCTGCTGAGATGATCCGCGGCTAGGTTTTCTGCTCCTTTTTTATCGCGAATTTCGATTTTAAATTCCTGGAGCAGCAAAACCCAGCGAAGAAGTCTTGGTTTGGAATCTTGCTTTGTCAACAAGTACTTCAGCGCGGAATGATCGGTGTACACAATGGTGGTAGAAAGGACAAGGTAGGGGCGGAATTTTTCAAAAGCATAGACAACAGCTAAAAGCTCTTTTTCGGTTGTCGTATAATGCAATTGTGCCCCTGTCATTGTCTTGCTAGCGTAATGGATTGGTTGGAAGTGTTTGTTCACTCTTTGTCCAAGAACCGCTCCAATAGCAAAATCACTAGCATCGCACATCAACTCAAAAGGCAGCTCCCAATTAGGGGTAACTAAGACGGGTGCCTTAGTAAGCTTATCCTTAAGTGAGTCAAAGGCTTCAAGACACTCTTTGGAGAAGATAAAAGGAGTATCTTTTTCCAAGAGGTGGGTCATCGGGCGAGCGATTTGAGAAAAATCTTTGATGAATCGACGATAGAAGCCCGCATGACCCAAGAAACTTCTCACACCCTTCACAGTGGAAGGTGGAGGCAACTTAGCGATAACATCGACTTTAGCACGGTCTACTTCAAGACCGGCTTTCGAGATCTTGTGTCCTAGGACGATGCCTTCTTTTACCATAAAATGGCATTTTTCCCAATTCAGAACTAGGCGAGTGTCTTCGCACCGCTTGAGCATACGTTCCAAATTGGCAAGGCACGCATAGAATGAATCGCCATAGACCGAGAAATCATCCATGAATACTTCCATAGTGTCTTCCACCATGTCATGGAAGATCGCCATCATACACCTTTGGAATGTCCCAGGAGCATTACATAAACCAAAAGGCATGCGTTTGTACGCAAATGTTCCATAGGGACAAGTGAATGTGGTCTTTTCTTGGTCCTTTGGATCGATGGGAATTTGAAAATACCCGGAGAAACCGTCTAAGAAGCAGTAATAGTCATTACCAGCTAGACGCTCGAGCATTTGATCCATGAAGGGAAGAGGAAAGTGGTCTTTTCTCGTGGCATCATTGAGCTTGCGATAATCAATACAAACTCTCCACCCAGTAACGAGACGAGTGGGAATCAACTCGTTGTGTTCATTGGGAACAACGGTTATTCCGCCCTTCTTGGGCACACAATGGATTGGACTAACCCACGGTGAATCCGAAATAGGGTAAATCATACCCGCATCAAGAAGTTTGATAACCTCTGTTTTGATGACTTCATGTATTTTTGGATTCACCCTTCGTTGGCGTTGAATAGTGGGCTTATAGTCGTCCTTCATGAGAATTTTGTGCGTGCAGAAGTGAGGATCAATTCCACGAATATCCGAGATTTTCCACGCAATAGCCTTCTTGTGAGCTTTCAACACAGCAACGAGGCGAGTCTTCTCTTCATCTTTCAAATCCTTTGCAATAATGACGGGTGATTTCTTGTTGTCGTCAAGGAACACGTACTCGAGATGTTGCGGCAACTCCTGAAGTTCCAAATCCGGAGGATTTTCGACGGGAGGCGTTTTCAAAGTCGTGGCATCGATAGCAATAACCGTGGGAGACGGAGGCGAAGGATTGTCTTCGGTGAGAAGATTGTCAAAGAAACTCATATCTTCATCCCCCTCGGTGGGAGAATCATTAGTAGCTAAATTCGCATCTCCCATGGCATCTTCAAGATTGTTCCAGAATAAATCACTATCTCCAAATAGAGACAACGATGAATCAATAGAGGACACGGTCTCAACATTGGGAAGAGAGGTAGGAATACTTTTGCAAGCATCATTAAAGTGTTCTTCACAAGCCTCATCAAGAACGTCAATACAATTAACGCTCTCATACGAATAAGGCTGTTTAGACAACTTTCCCATGTTAAAGACTACTTTATCGTCACCCACTCTCATGATAAGCTCACCGGCTTCAACATCAATGAGAGTGCGACCGGTCCTAAGGAATGGACGACCAACAATCAGTGGCACACGTGGGTCCATCTCATAGTCGACGAAAACAAAATCAGCATGGAAGGTGAATTTGTCGACTCCTACAATGACATCCTCGGCTATCCCCACTGGATAAGCAACCGTACGGTTGGCCAATTCCAAAGTCATTTTAGTGGGGACTAGCTCTGGGAGAGATAATTGCTTCCAAACACTTAGAGGCATGAGATTAATACTGGCACCTAGATCGGCTAGGGCCATGCAATTCTCTACTCCCGGGAAATTGCAAGGGATAAGAAAACGACCCGGATCACCAAGCTTGATTGGCAATTTCCTTAAGAGCACTGCAGAGCAGTTCTCATTAAGTTGGGTGTTGGCGAGATCGAGGAGCTTTTCCTTGTCGCTCAAAAGATCTTTAAACATTTTAGCATACTTGGGCATGTGAGCGAGAGCCTCGGCGAAGGAGATATTGAAATTCAGTTGTTTAAACATTTTAAGAAAGTTAGAAACCTGAATATCATCCTTGCTCTTTTGCTTCTCTTTCCTCAACCTTGAAGGATAAGGTATATTGGAAGAAGAGGAAGGCTTTAGGGGAATAGGGTCACTCACAACCACGGGTGGAGGAGGGGTAGAATGAAGAGGTGGAGAAATTGGGGAAGGAGAAGGATGGGGAACAGGAGCAGGTGACTCGTTCTCCTTAGTCACAACCACCGGTGGAGGTATAGGAAGCTCGGGTTCCTTGGTACCTTTGCCACTTCGAGTGGTGATTGCTTTCATCTCCCCTCTTGGATTCGCAACGGTGTTACTCGGAAGAGTACCCGAAGAAGAGGGTTGATTACCATTGAAGAAACTAGCCATCATGTTCCTCAAGTCATTCGTTTGACTATCCATAGTGTTCTTCATATCAGCTCTTAGATCATTCCCTTGTTTCATCAGATCTGCTTTCAAGTTGCGCACTTCCTCTTGGAGATTTCCCACAATCACATCATTGGTCCTCATGTAGGTTGCAACCTCTTGGTGTAATGTAGTGTTGGTTTGGGTAGGAGGAGCATTGTATGCAGGTGGTTGGTAAGCAGGTTGTTGATAGACTTGATTGTTACGTTGAGGTGGTTGTTGCTGCTTGTGAGGTGGGATGTATGGTTGTCGAGGTTGTTGTTGTTGTTGAGGGCGGTTGAGGTTTTGTTGTTGGTTTTGGTTATTAGGATTAAAACCAGGTGGTGAGAGATAGTTGTTGGAACGGTAGCTAAGCAGGTTGCGGTCACCTTGAGGTTTTGCTTGATAAGCAGGTTGAGTATAGGTGCCATATGCTGCATTAACATTCTCAGCAGGGTAGTCTTGGGTGGCAGTACAAGTTGTGTAAGAGTGAGGACCACCACATATCTCACAAGGTTGGCTGACAGCGTTGACTTGTGCATTTTTGGCGTTGTTGCTGTTGTTGTTGCTGACGGTGTGGGTGACAAGCGATTCAAGAAGCGTAGTGATTTTGTCTAATCGCTTGTCGCTGTCATTAGTGCTAGCACTAGCAACGTTGGTCCTAACGCTCTTGGTTTGCACACGAGATTTGTTCTCAATGATATCCCAAGCAGCATTGGAAGTCTTAGCCAATAAATTACCCCCCGAGGCACTATTCAGTGAATCTTGGTCATTCATGCTTAAACCATTGTAAAAAGTATTTATTTGATGAACTTTGGTAAAACCATGTTGTGGGCATTTTCTTAAAAGATCTTTAAAACGATCCCAAGATTCACTGAATGACTCATCGTACTTTTGTTCAAAGTTTATAATCTCATTCCGCAATGCGGTAGTACGAGAGGGTGGAAAAAAGTAATTGATGAACTTTGTTTCCAAATCCGTCCACGAGAGAATACTCTGTGGCGGTTCCTTAGCAAGCCAATGCCGGGCTTGTCCCTCTAAAGAAAAGGGAAAAAGTTGTAACCTTATAACCTCCTGTGGAACTCCATTGAATTTGACCGTGTTGGTGAGTTGTAGAAATCTCTTGATATGGTCATGTGGGTCATCAATGGTGCGTCCCAAGAATGGCTGAGCGGAGACCATCTGGATAAAGCCTGACTTGAGCTCGAAATTGTTGGCGGCAATTGGAGGAATGACAATTGGATCCGTGTTGCCATCAACATGAGCTTGCAGCAATTCGATCATTGGGCGATTATCCGGAAGTGGCTCATTGTTGTTGTTATTCATGTTGTTGAAAGGTGGGTTGTTATTGTTATTATTGTTGTTCGGAGGTGGTATGTTATTGTTGTTTTGGACACCAGCCATGTCTAAGTTATCGAGAGGCTCGGGCTCTTGATAAGACGTGGATCGAGTGCGCATACACCTGCAAAAGAACGAACAAAGAAAAACAAAGCAAAAATATTTTTGGTTTTTATTGTTTTTTACTTTTTAGGATTTTTGAAAATTTTATATAAAAAGTAACGTTCACGGGGAACGGATCCCAAAATCCAATTTCTCACAAAAAACTTTTGATCTTAACGAGAAGAGCCGGCAGCGGCGCCATTTTATACAAGGGTTTTTGCTAGGTTCAGAATTCTTTCTCGGAATCCTCTCGAATTGATCTAGGTCTTAAGTGGAATGATTTGTTCTTGGTTAATGAAAAATGGTTTGGTTGTTTATCTATTTTAAACTAATAGCAAACATTTAAAGTGTCGTTGAGTAAATGGAAATTAAAAGATTAATTGGAATGATGAGTAAAAATAAATGCATAAAACTTAAAGGTGACAATGGGAAAGTACTAGCACATTAAACAAAACTAACACTAGGAAAATATTCAGAAAATAAAAAGGTACTATAAGAAAGTGCTATCGAAAGAAACCAAAACAAGCCAAAAAGTGCTCCCGATCGGAATGTTTTCCGATCGGCTGATCGGAACAGGGGTAGAAACTACAATCGGAATATAGGGACAAACGGCCAATCGGAATACGTTAAAAATCCCAATCGGAATACTTATTAAAGGACTCCAATCGGAATGTGGGTGTGTGTCAATGATCGGAATGCAGCAGAAAAAGGACCAATCGGAAAGTTCAAGAATGAAGCTGATCGGAATGCACAACAAGTCCTCGATCGGAATAACAAACAAACAAGTAATCGGAATAGGCAATCAAAGAACCAATCGGAAAGGATAAACCCTAATCCGATTGGTCCAATCGGAATGTTGGGTGTGGTACCGTCGGAAAATCAATACAAATCGGAAAGGGGAGTTTGTTCCTCCTCCTAAAATTGTGGAAATTGGTTAAGCAAGTGAATAAGCTATATTTGAGAGCTTATCACAACACCAACCCGAATCAATGCTAAAACCGGATCAAATAAGCACTAGAATCAACTTATCAACCCGAAATCAAACAACTTTTTGTATCAAACACTAAAGACATAAACTTTTTAATAACTTTTTAATAAGAAAAGTAAGATGATCATAAAAATAAGCCAAAAAGCACAAAAGTCTTAAAGCTTAATTAAATGAAAACTTATAAAATGATCAAAAGATTAACTTTTTAGCATGAAATCAATTAGAACAACACAGATCACATGATAATCACACCAAAATCAATCTTAAATCAAAGAAAAGTAGAATGAGATTAAGAGACAAAAGCTTAAAAATGGAACTTGATTAATTAAAGATAATACAAAAGTTTGAATTTGAAAGAGAAAAGAGATGAAATCTAGTGAGAGAAAGTTTAGAACTTTCTCTCTCTAAAACTAGAAACTACCTAAAAAACTAAGTGTGAATTTTTGTGAAGTAAGGGCCTTTATATAGGCGTGTACATGGTAGTGATGGGCTTTTTATTGGGCTTTGATTTGGGCTTCTTTTTCTTCTTTCTTCTTAAGTCTTCATGCGTCTTTTTAAATAAACGTTGCCGACTTGGATTTGAGAAGTGTCGGTGAATTATTCCAACTCGTCTTATAATCTATAGACTCGAGTTCTTCGACATATATGAATCTTCCATCTTTGGCTCTATTCTTCGATAAATCTTCAAATAGGCACAATGACTTCAAATCTTCTGCATCTCTTGGATAATAGACTTCGTCTTGAGTCTTTTTCCTCGATAAAACCCGTGTAATCCCATGTTTTCTTCATTATTCATCCGGTTGACTCTGAAAACACAATAAACACAAAAACCACGCATAATTCCAAACAAATGATATTAAATACGTGATTTGGTCTCGTTTTAGCCCGATTTAAGTGGTAAAAGGATGGGTGTTTTCACACCTATCACTTAACACCAAACACTCAGTATCAGTAAAAAGAACTTTATTTTTGTTATCACATACTTGTGATACACTAAACAGATTATAATCAAGTTCTTTTACCAGGAAGACGTTCTCAAAACGCAGATTATTGGTGAGAAGGGTTCCTTTGCCTGTGATAGTTCCATATCCACCTCCAAAGTATACCTTATCACCGTCTTTAATAGGAGTGAAATTCGTCAGATAGTCTTCCTTCCCTATCATGTGCCTTGAGCATCCACTATCCCAATATCCATAATCATTGATCTGTCTTTGAATGCCCTGCACATAAAGAAAACAAATTAGTTTTCTTTGGGAACCCAAGTCTCAAAAGACTTGGATTCATCTGGTTGTTCAATAAGAACAGACTTAGTTCTCACAACAACCCCATTCTCATCCTTTTTAGGATGAAATACCCAGTTAACCCCAATAGGTTTTGTAATGACCTTTGATATGTAATTAAATCTATTGCAAGTCATTGAAATCCCATTATCATTAGGGTTTTGATCTTTCTTGGGTCTCCATGTCAAGCTTGAAGAAGCTTTAGACCCCTTACCTTGTGGCTGCAAATATTTAGGTCTGGTCACGTTTTTGTCAGCGTTAGAATTTGTCCTGTCAACGCTGGAATTACCCTTGTCAGCATTGAACCTAGGGTTTGCTACAGAAACCCATTGCCTATTTGACCAGGTGTTTGTCTTTTGAAATGGTCTTTGTCCATGAGTGTTAGACCTTCTAGAAAAAAATGGGGCAGGTCTAATCACTTGTGGACTTTGCTGCACACAAGGTTTGGGTCTGACAACGTTTGACTTTCTAACAACGTTGACTTTCTTCCTGTCAGCGCTGAAATTGTTCCTGTCACTGCTGGCTTTGGGAGCGTTGACACACTTGTATGCCAAATGTGAAAAGCTACCACAAGTGTAACAGGCTTTCTTAGACACAACCTTAGGTCTAGAAGAGAAGAAACCTGTTCCATGATTGCTAACTTGGCTCTTGGGTGACCTATTATTCCTATACATCTCTGCATATTTAATGGTAGGTCTTCTAACAGTGTTTGAGCCTAGGTCAACAGCTTTACCAGTGATTGGGTTAGTAACCTTAATGGGTGGAGATTCATTGGGACTTTCACATAGCAAACCTCCCTTAACAAATAAAGTAGGGTTAGCTTTCTTCCACTCATTTAGGTCAGTCAATTTTTGTTGATACTCTTCCACTAGAGTGACAACTCTTGGTGGAGGAATGAATTCCTCCTCTTGGAGCTCTGGTAAACCAGTCCAAGATAAGTCCCTTCGTTGGACACCATAGAAGTCACCAGCTGGTGGTGGAACCAGAGAGTAATCATTCATCCCAATCCCAGTCATGTCCTTAGGATCCCTTTGTTTAGCTACACAGTCTCCTAGGGTTTGGGTGGCTCTATCAAATCTTTGAATTTTGAGGTCAACATTATCTTTATTCTTAATGGCCTCATCTAACTTAGCCTGTAATTCACTATTAACCTTTTTCATGATGTTTCTAATATCCATACTACCCTCTAACTCATGTTTTAAGATATTGATCTTATCTTTTAAGTCAAATTCCATTTTCTTGTATTCAGAAACGGTTTTCTCAGTTTCAGTAAGAGCTAGTTGGTAATTAGACAATTTACATCTTTCAGTACTCATGTCATCTTTTAGTTTTAACACCTCTTTGTTAAGTCTTTCAGTATTTAACCTACAACCTTTGCTACAAAAAGCATCATCATATACCTCATTATCAGATGAAGAGGAGGAGTGTGCCATGAGAGCATATTCAACATGCTCTTCTTCTTCAATATCAGCAACCAAAGCTTTATCCTCTTCAACATTCTTAGCCAGATAGCTCCAATCCCATCTTGTACCATCAATTCCTTGAACTGCAACCATAGCTTTAGAATCCTGAGCTTTAACAACCTGACTTGAGGGTTTACCAGCATCAGATCTTCTAGGAGATTTGCATTCCCTCATGAAGTGCCCCATACGATGACAGTTGTAGCATTCAACTTTGGATTTATCAAGTCCAGCTGTGTCTTTAGCTTTGAAGGTCATCTTCTTTTTAAACCTTCTGTTCCACCTATTTGCTCTTATACTAGCAAGAGCCATGTTCCACTTGATGTCCATCTCTTCCAAGTGCTCATCACTTATCTGCTCAAGGTCCTCATATGTAATCATTGAACCATTGGGCAAAGAAGCAATGTAAGCACAAACAGTATCCAAATCCAAACCAGCAGGTTTAACTCTTGGGGAGTCATTCTTGAATGTGTCAGCGTCTGAAAAGGAGACGTTGACAGGACTTGTTCCGGCGCTGACATATGATGATCCAGTAACTGGATGCATATAAGAGTCCTTCTGATTGAATTGACCTTCACTATGAGAGAAGAAGACCATGTTGTTGGTGGTAGATTTGCTTCCATGCTCTGAAAGGGTTTCATCTTCCAACAGTCTTAGTTTGTTGTAGATGTCATCAAACGAGGAGCTCTTGTAAGTATTGTTAGCAAGAATAGATCTTGCCTCAATCTTCCATGCCTCACCAAGACTTTTAAGAAAGGTAGCATTGGTGTCAACATCACCAACTTGTGTCCCCATGAAGGACAACTTACTTGTGATGTCAAGCAATCTGCTTCTCACACTACTCAGTTTCTCATTGGGTTGAGCTTTGAAGACAGCATAATCATGCAGAAGTTGCTTTTTCTTCTCTTCCTTAGTGTCTGCATTGCCACCATATGCAACTTCAAGAGCTTCCCAAAGATCCTTAGAAGATTCATAGCCTCTATATTTATGCTGGTTTTCTTGTCCCAAAGAGACTTTCAGAATATTTAGGGCTTTCATGTCAACCCTTTTCTTTGCAATATCATCAGCAGCTACAGCTCTACCATCTCCAGGTTTTTCTTTCTTATCCTCTTCAGGGCATCCTTCAACAGCTGTTCTTTGAGTAATGGCATCAAGAATCTTTTGAGATTTATTGAAAGTGTTTCCATATTCAATAATCTCCCAGAGTGTGTAGTCATAGATCCCCAAATATTGTTCAAAGTTGAACTTCCATAAGTCAAAGTGTTATGCATGTGATCAAGTAATACACGTAGAGAAACCTTTGTATATGACAATCAGAAGGACTCTTATATGCATCCAGTTACTGGATCATCATATGTCAGCGCTGGAACAAGTCCTGTCAACGTCTCCTTTTCAGACGCTGACACATTCAAGAATGACTCCCCAAGAGTTAAACCTGCTGGTTTGGATTTGGATACTGTTTGTTCTTACATTGCTTCTTTGCCCAATGGTTCAGTGATTACATATGAGGACCTTGAGCAAATAAGTGATGAGCACTTGGAAGAGATGGACATCAAGTGGAACATGGCTCTTGCTAGTATAAGAGCAAATAGGTGGAACAGAAGGTTTAAAAAGAAGATGACCTTCAATGCTAAAGACACAGCTGGATTTGATAAATCCAAAGTTGAATGCTACAACTGTCATCGTATGGGGCACTTCATGAGGGAATGCAGATCTCCTAGAAGATCTGATGCTGGTAAACCCTCAAGTCAGGTTGTTAAAGCTCAGGATTCCAAAGCTATGGTTGCAGTTCAAGGAATTGATGGTACAGGATGGGATTGGAGCTATCTGGCTAAGAATGTTGAAGAGGATAAAGCTTTGGTTGCTGATATTGAAGAAGAAGAGCATGTTGAATATGCTCTCATGGCACACTCCTCCTCTTCATCTGATAATGAGGTATATGATGATGCTTTTTGTAGCAAAGGTTGTAGGTTAAATACTGAAAGACTTAACAAAGAGGTGTTAAAACTAAAAGATGACATGAGTACTGAAAGATGTAAATTGTCTAATTACCAACTAGCTCTTACTGAAACTGAGAAAACCGTTTCTGGATACAAGAAAATGGAATTTGACTTAAAAGATAAGATCAATATCTTAAAACATGAGTTAGAGGGTAGTATGGATATTAGAAACATCATGAAAAAGGTTAATCGTGAATTACAGGCTAAGTTAGATGAGGCCATTAAGAATAAAGATAATGTTGACCTCAAAATTCAAAGATTTGATAGAGCCACCCAAACCCTAGGAGACTGTGTAGCTAAACAAAGGGATCCTAAGGACATGACTGGGATTGGGATGAATGATTACTCTCTGGTTCCACTACCAGCTGGTGACTTCTATGGTGTCCAACGAAGGGACTTATCTTGGACTGGTTTACCAGAGCTCCAAGAGGAGGAATTCATTCCTCCACCAAGAGTTGTCACTCTAGTGGAAGAGTATCAACAAAAATTGACTGACCTAAATGAGTGGAAGAAAGCTAACCCTACTTTATTTGTTAAGGGAGGTTTGCTATGTGAAAGTCCCAATGAATCTCCACCCATTAAGGTTACTAACCCAATCACTGGTAAGGCTGTTGACCTAGGCTCAAACACTGTTAGAAGACCTACCATTAAATATGCAGAGATGTATAGGAATAATAGGTCACCCAAGAGCCAAGTTAGCAATCATGGAACAGGTTTCTTCTCTTCTAGACCTAAGGTTGTGTCGAAGAAAGCCTGTTACACTTGTGGTAGCTTTTCACATTTGGCATACAAGTGTGTCAACGCTACCAAAGCCAGCGCTGACAGGAACAATTTCAGCGCTGACAGGAAGAAAGTCAACATTGTTAGAAAGTCAAACGTTGTCAGACCCAAACCTTGTGTGCAGCAAAGTCTACAAGTGATTAGACCTGTCCCATTCTTTTCTAGAAGGTCTAACACTCATGGACAAAGACCATTTCAAAAGACAAACACCTGGTCAAATAGGCAATGGGTTTCTGTAGCAAACCCTAGGTTCAACGCTGACAAGGGTAATTTCAGCGTTGACAGGACAAATTCTAACGCTGACAGAAACGTGACCAGACCTAAATATTTGCAGCCACAAGGTAAGGGGTCTAAAGCTTCTTCAAGCTTGACATGGAGACCCAAGAAAGTTCAAAACCCTAATGATAATGGGATTTCAATGACTTGCAATAGATTTAATTACATTTCAAAGGTCATTACAAAACCTATTGGGGTTAACTGGGTATTTCATCCTAAAAAGGATGAGAATGGGGTTGTTGCGAGAACTAAGTCTGTTCTTATTGAACAACCAGATGAATCCAAGTCTTTTGAGACTTGGGTTCCCAAAGAAAACTAATTTGTTTTCTTTATGTGCAGGGCATTCAAAGACAGATCAATGATTATTGATATTGGGATAGTGGATGCTCAAGGCACATGACAGGGAAGGAAGACTATCTGACGAATTTCACTCCTATTAAAGACGGTGATAAGGTATACTTTGGAGGTGATATGGAACTATCACAGGCAAAGGAACCCTTCTCACCAATAATCTGCGTTTTGAGAACGTCTTCCTGGTAAAAGAACTTGATATATTGAGTATAGAACAAAAATAAAGTTCTTTTTACTAATACTGAGTGTTTGGTGTTAAGGAAGGATTTTAAGATCCCTGATGAGAAATATATTGAGTATAGAACACCTAGGCATAAGGACATATATAATGTGAATTTAAATGGGATTAAAATGAATACCAATATGTCTTGTTTTTATGCTAAGTCCTCAGTAGATGAGAGTAATTTGTGGCACAGGAGACTAGGGCACATAAATTTTAAAAATATAAATAGACTTGTGAGGCTTGGTTTAGTTGATGGTTTGCCTGAGAAGGCCTTCCAAAATGACCACTCTTGTGTTGCATGTCTTAAAGGCAAGCAGCACAAGGTCTCATTCAAGTCCAAACAGGTGCATACTAGTTCCAGACCTCTTCATATGCTTCACATGGACCTCTTTGGTCCAACAAACATAGAAAGTTTGAATGGTAAGTCATATTGCTTTGTTGTCACAGATGATTTTTCTAGATTTACTTGGACATTCTTTCTAGCTATGAAGAGTGACACAGCTGATGTTCTTATTGATTTTATCACTCAGATTGAGAAAAGGTCTGGCAATGAGGTTAAAATGCTTAGGAGTGATAATGGTGGAGAATTTAGGAACAAGAAGCTAGATAATTTCTGTGCCAGGAAAGGAATTACTAGGCAATTTAGCATTGCTAGAACCCCACAACAAAATGGGGTTGCTGAGAGGAAAAATTGAACCCTAATTGAAGCAGCCTGAACAATGTTGGCTGATGATCACTTTCCTATAGCCTTTTGGGCTGAGGCTGTTAATATAACATGCTATGTGCAAAATAGAGCATTGGTTAACAAAAATCAGAACAAAACACCTTATGAGTTACTTTGGGGAAGAAAACCTAATATTGGTTTTCTCAGACCTTTTGGTTGTCATGTAGTAGTGTTGGATACTAGTGATGCCTTAGGGAAATTTAGTGCAAAAGGTGATGAGGGTTACTTCATGGGGTATTCAGTGCAGAGCAAGGGTTATAGGGTTTATCTTAAAGAGGACAAACGTATAGTTGAAAGAGTACATGTTAGGTTCTTAGAGAATAAACCTAGTGATCCTGAAAGTGGTCCTAATTAGTTGTTTGATTTAGAACCCTTATCTAGAACTTTAAATTATATGCCTGTCACTAATCCAGACATTGTGAAGGTCACTTCAAATGTTGTGGAGGAACAAGTTGTTAATGTTTCAGGTACACATGTTCATGAGAAGGTTGGATCACAAGCAGAAAAGGCATCTCCTATATTAGAATATGTCACAACTCCCATTTGGACATATGCTTTTGTTGCTGCTGCTGCTGCTGGACAAGATAATGGTGGTTTCCAAATACCACCAGATACAAACGTGCATGGTTCTTCAGGCGCTGACAAAGGCAAATCTAGCACTGACAAGACCAATTCAGACGTTGATGGCTCAGACGTTGACAACAACATTTCAAGCGCTGTTAGCCCAGACGCTGACAACCAAGATTCAGACGTTGACAACACTTATGGGCATCTTTTCTCTTCCAGTTTTGAACAAGGTGGACCTTCCAATATTCTTGAAGAAGTTCACATTGATCAAAGAGAGTCTGATGAAGAAAATATTGGCAACATGGAGCGTGAGGTTGAGGACACCAGACCTTTTGAAGGAGGAGTTCTCACTTCCACAATGAAGAATCGCCCAACATCTCAGATCATTGGTGATATTATGACTCCAGTTCAGACTAGAAGATCTCATCAAGGTCTTGGTGGATTTATTGCCAATATACACAAGAAGGTTGATACCCCTCTTGTGCAAGCATGTTTGTTTGCATGTTTTCTGTCACAAGAAGAACCCAAGAAAATATTTGATGCTCTCAAAGAACCAAGTTAGGTGGAAGCAATGCAGGATGAGCTTCACCAATTTGCAATTCAGGATGTTTGGGAGCTGGTTGATTGTCCTAGATATGTCAGACCTATAGGGACAAGATAGGTTCTCAGGAACAAAAGAGATGAAAGAGGTATTGTGGTCAGAAACAAGGCAAGGTTAGTGGCTCAAGGTTATACACAAGAGGAGGGGATAGACTATGAGGAGGTCTTTGCACCAGTTGCATGGATTGAAGCTATTAGGATTTTTCTAGCCTATGCCTCCTGCATGGGCTTCACAGTCTATCAAATGGATGTCAAGAGTGCTTTTCTCTATGGCACCATTGTTGAGGAAGTATATGTAATGCAACCTCCTGGTTTTGAGGATCCAGAGCATCCAGATAAAGTGTATAGAGTCAAAAAGGCTATGTATGGCCTTCATCAAGCCCCTAGAGCATGGTATGGTACTTTGTCTACCTATTTGGTAGACAATGGATTCAAGAGGGGCACCATAGATCAGACACTGTTTACAAAGAAGAAAGGCAAGGATGTGTTGCTTGTGCAGGTCTATGTTGATGATATCATTTTTGGGTCTACTGATCCAAAGATTAGTGAGGATTTCTCCAAGATTATGACAGACAAATTCAAGATGAGTGCTATGGGGGAGATGAACTTCTTTCTTGGTTTACAAGTTCAGCAGAAAGAAGATGGTATCTTCATCTCCCAGGACAAATATGTTGCTGAGATCTTGAAGAAGTTTGGCTTTTCTCCACATGAAAAGAGGGCTACTACTCCTATGGATAGAGAACACCCTTGGGGAAAGATTGGAGATGGGAAAGATGTTGATGTCAGGCACTATAGATCCATGATTGGATCCTTGATGTATCTTACTGCCTCCAGACCTGACATTATGTTTGCTGTGTGTGCTTGTGCACGTCATCAAGTGACTCCCAAAGAATGTCACCTTTATGTTGTGAAGAGGATCTTTAGGTACCAAAGATGCTATCCTAGTCTTGGTTTGTGGTACCCAAAGGATTCACCATTGGAGCTGATTGCATATTCAGATAGTGATTATGGAGGTGATAAATTTGATAGGAAATCCACAAATGGTGGATGTCAGTTTCTTGGGAGCAGGTTAATATCTTGGCAATGCAAGAAACAAACAGTGGTGGCTAATTCTACAAATGAAGCCGAGTATGTGGCTGCAGCTGCATGTTGTGGTCAAGTTTTGTGGATTCAGAACCAGCTGTTGGACTATGGGTATAATTTCATGCATACTAAGATATTTGTTGACAATAATAGTACTTTATGCATCATTAAGAATCCTGTACATCATTCTAAAACTAAACACATAGAAATTAGACACCATTTTATAAGAGATTGCTTTGAGAAAGGTTTAATACAACCAGATAGGGTTGACACTGAGGAAAATGTGTCAGATTTATTAACTAAACCTTTTGATGCTGGGAGATTTCAATACTTGGTAACAAGTATTGGAATGGTCAATCTCACATAATATGTGTTTTGGATTCTTTTTGTAAAAGTATGTACAGGATGATGCATTATTATTATTGGTCTTATTGATGATTTAGATTTTCCACTATATTTTTCTAACACTGACAAAAGTTGTTTGAACGCTGATAAGTGTTTTTGCAACGTTGTCAGCAATATAATTGTCTAACGCTGACAAAGCTTCCCTGAACGCTGTCATGTGTTATCGGGGCGTTGTCAGCAACAATGTTAGTTTTGTGGTTTTCAATCTAAATGTGCAGATGGTGTTAGCAGTATACCATTGGATACAGAGTTGCTTATGGATAAATGGAGAAGCATTTGGACAAGTTTTTATTTATGGATGATGGTTGGAATGTTTCATTCGTATCTTGACATAAATTTTTTATGTTCATGCATGATTTTAGCAAACTTTTTGTATCATAGTTTAAGGGGAGGTTTTAGGAACCTTTAGGATGTTTGGGTATCCATATGATACTCTTATCACAATTCTAGATTGTGTCCACAGGTGAGTATGAGTTAGTTTTACTAAATCATGAGGCACTGTAGCATGCATAGTATATCAACTTTGCATGTTGCCAAGACATTTTTGGCCTAGAATTGGTTGTGGTCTGTTGGGAGACTTGGGAATGATTTTGATATGGGATTTACCTGGGAGTAACAAGGATTTTATAAGGTAACTTGGTTGTTAAGAGTTTTGGTTAGCAAGGGCTCTAGTGTCCCTTGCTAACCAAAACTCTTAACAACCAAGTTACCTTATAAAATCCTTGTTACTCCCAGGTAAATCACATATCAAAATCATTCCCAAGTCTCCCAACAGACCACAACCAATTCTAGGCCAAAAATGTCTTGGCAGCATGCAAAGTTGATATACTATGCATGCTACAGTGCCTCATGATTTAATAAAACTAACTCATACTCACCTGTGGACACAATCTAGAATTGTGATAAGAGTATCATATGGATACCCAGACATCCTAAAGGTTCCTAAAACCTCCCCTTAAACTATGATACAAAAAGTTTGCTAAAATCATGCATGAACATAAAAAATTTATGTCAAGATAGGAATGAAACATTCCAACCATCATCCATAAATAAAAACTTGTCCAAATGCTTCTCCATTGATCCATAAGCAACTCTGTATCCAATGGTATACTGCTAACACCATCTGCACATTTAGATTGAAAACCACAAAACTAACATTGTTGCTGACAACGCCCCGATAACACATGACAGCGTTGAGGGAAGCTTTGTCAGCGTTAGACAATTATATTGCTGACAACGTTGCAAAAACACTTATCAGCGTTCAAACAACTTTTGTCAGTGTTAGAAAAATATAGTGGAAAATCTAAATCATCAATAAGACCAATAATAATAATGCATCATCCTGTACATACTTTTACAAAAAGAATCCAAAACACATATTATGTGAGATTGACCATTCCAATACTTGTTACCAAGTATTGAAATCTCCCAGCATCAAAAGGTTTAGTTAATAAATCTGACACATTTTCCTCAGTGTCAACCCTATCTTGTTGTATTAAACCTTTCTCAAAGCAATCTCTTATAAAATGGTGTCTAATTTCTATGTGTTTAGTTTTAGAATGATGTACAGGATTCTTAATGATGCATAAAGTACTATTATTGTCAAAAAATATCTTAGTATGCATGAAATTATACCCATAGTCCAACAGCTGGTTCTGAATCCACAAAACTTGACCACAACATGCAGCTGCAGCCACATACTCTGCTTCAGTTGTAGAATTAGCCACCACTGTTTGTTTCTTGCATTGCCAAGATATTAACCTGCTCCCAAGAAACTGACATCCACCAGTTGTGGATTTCCTATCAAATTTATCACCTCCATAATCACTATCTGAATATGCAATCAGCTCCAATGGTGAATCCTTTGGGTACCACATACCAAGACTAGGATAGCATCTTAGGTACCTAAAGATCCTCTTCACAGCATAAAGGTGACATTCTTTGGGAGTCACTTGATGACGTGCACAAGCACACACAGCAAACATAATGTCAGGTCTGGAGGCAGTAAGATACATCAAGGATCCAATCATGGATCTATAGTGCCTGACATCAACATCTTTCCCATCTCCAATCTTTCCCCAATGGTGTTCTCTATCCATAGGAGTAGTAGCCCTCTTTTCATGTGGAGAAAAACCAAACTTCTTCAAGATCTCAGCAACATATTTGTCCTAGGAGATGAAGATACCATCTTCTTTCTGCTGAACTTGTAAACCAAGAAAGATGTTCATCTCCCCCATAGCACTCATCTTGAATTTGTCTGTCATAAGCTTGGAGAAATCCTCACTCATCTTTGGATCAGTAGACCCAAAAATGATATCATCAACATAGACCTACACAAGCAACACATCCTTGCCTTTCTTCTTTGTAAACAGTGTCTGATCTATGGTGCCCCTCTTGAATCCATTGTCCACCAAATAGGTAGACAAAGTACCATACCATGCTCTAGGGGCTTGATGAAGGCCATACATAGCCTTTTTGACTCTATACACTTTATCTGGATGCTCTGGATCCTCAAAACTAGGAGGTTGCATTACATATACTTCCTCAACAATGGTGCCATAGAGAAAAGCACTCTTGACATCCATTTGATAGACTGTGAAGCCCATGCAGGAGGCATAGGCTAGAAAAATCCTAATAGCTTCAATCCTTGCAACTGGTGCAAAGACCTCCTCATAGTCTATCCCCTCCTCTTGTGTATAACCTTGAGCCACTAACCTTGCCTTGTTTCTGACCACAATACCTATTTCATCTCTTTTGTTTCTGAGAACCCATCTTGTCCCTATAGGTCTGACATATCTAGGACAATCAACCAGCTCCCAAACATCCTGAATTGCAAATTGGTGAAGCTCATCCTGCATTGCTTCCACCTAACTTGGTTCTTTGAGAGCATCAAATATTTTCTTGGGTTCTTCTTGTGACAGAAAACATGCAAACAAACATGCTTGCACAAGAGGGGTATCAACCTTCTTGTGTATATTGGCAATAAACCCACCAAGACCTTGATGAGATCTTCTAGTCTGAACTGGAGTCATAATATCACCAATGATCTGAGATGTGGGGTGATTCTTCATTGTGGAAGTGAGAACTCCTCCTTCAAAAGGCCAGGTGTCCTCAACCTCATGCTCCATGTTGCCAATATTTTCTTCATCAGACTCTCTTTGATCAATGTGAACTTCTTCAAGAATATTGGAAGGTCCACCTTGTTCAAAACTGGAAGAGAAAAGATGCCCATAAGTGTTGTCAACGTCTGAATCTTGGTTGTCAGCGTCTGGGCTAACAGCGCTTGAAATGTTGTTGTCAACGTCTGAGCCATCAACGTCTGAATTGGTCTTGTCAGTGCTAGATTTGCCTTTGTCAGCGCCTGAAGAACCATGCATGTTTGTATCTGGTGGTATTTGGAAACCACCATTATCTTGTCCAGCAGCAGCAGCAGCAAAAGCATCTGTCCAAATGGGAATTGTGACATATTCTAATGTAGGAGATGCCTTTTCTGCTTGTGATCCAACCTTCTCATGAACCTGTGTACCTGAAACATTAACAACTTGTTCCTCCACAACATTTGAAGTGACCTTCACAATGTTTGGATTAGTGACAGGCATATAATTTAAAGTTCTAGATAAGGGTTCCAAATCAAACAACCAATTAGGACCACTGTCAGGATCACTAGGTTTATTCTCTAAGAACCTAACATGTACTCTTTCAACTATACGTTTGTCCTCTTTAAGATAAACCCTATAACCCTTGCTCTGCACTGAATACCCCATGAAGTAACCCTCATCACCTTTTGCACTAAATTTCCCTAAGGCATCACTAGTATCCAACACTACTACATGACAACCAAAAGGTCTGAGAAAACCAATATTAGGTTTCCTTCCCCAAAGTAACTCATAAGGTGTTTTGTTCTGAATTTTGTTAACCAATGCTCTATTTTGCACATAGCATGCTGTATTAACAGCCTCAGCCCAAAAGGCTATAGGAAAGTGAGCATCAACCAACATTGTTCTGGCTGCTTCAATTAGGGTTCTATTTTTCCTCTCAGCAACCCTATTTTGTTGTGGGGTTCTAGCAATGCTAAATTACCTAGTAATTCCTTTCCTGGCACAGAAATCATCTAGCTTCTTGTTCCTAAATTCTCCACCATTATCACTCCTAAGCATTTTAACCTCATTGCCAGACCTTTTCTCAATCTGAGTGATAAAATCAATAAGAACATCAGCTGTGTCACTCTTCATAGCTAGAAAGAATGTCCAAGTAAATCTAGAAAAATCATTTGTGACAACAAAGCAATATGACTTACCATTCAAACTTTCTATGTTTGTTGGACCAAAGAGGTCCATGTGAAGCATATGAAGAGGTCTGTAACTAGTATGCACCTGTTTGGACTTGAATGAGACCTTGTGCTGCTTGCCTTTAAGACATGCAACACAAGAGTGGTCATTGTGGAAGGCCTTCTCAGGCAAACCATCAACTAAACCAAGCCTCACAAGTCTATTTATATTTTTAAAATATATGTGCCCTAGACTCCTGTGCCACAAATTACTCTCATCTACTGAGGCCTTAGCATAAAAACAAGACATATTGGTATTCATTTTAATCCCATTTAAATTCACATTATATATGTCCTTATGCCTAGGTGTTCTATACTCAATATATTTCTCATCAGGGATCTTAAAATCCTTCCTTAACACCAAACACTCAGTATCAGTAAAAAGAACTTTATTTTTGTTATCACATACTTGTGATACACTAAACAGATTATAATCAAGTTCTTTTACCAGGAAGACGTTCTAAAAACGCAGATTATTTGTGAGAATGGTTCCTTTTCCTGTGATAGTTCCATATCCACCTCCAAAGTATACCTTATCACCGTCTTTAATAGGAGTGAAATTCGTCAGATAGTCTTCCTTCCCTGTCATGTCCCTTGAGCATCCACTATCCCAATATCCATAATCATTGATCTGTCTTTGAATGCCCTGCACATAAAGAAAACAAATTAGTTTTCTTTGGGAACCCAAGTCTCAAAAGACTTGGATTCATCTGGTTGTTCAATAAGAACAGACTTAGTTCTCACAACAACCCCATTCTCATCCTTTTTAGGATGAAATACCCAGTTAACCCCAATAGGTTTTGTAATGACCTTTGATATGTAATTAAATCTATTGCAAGTCATTGAAATCCCATTATCATTAGGGTTTTGATCTTTCTTGGGTCTCCATGTCAAGCTTGAAGAAGCTTTAGGGTTTTGATCTTTCTTGGGTCTCCTGTTCCATGATTGCTAACTTGGCTCTTGGGTGACCTATTATTCCTATACATCTCTTCATATTTAATGGTAGGTCTTCTAACAGTGTTTGAGCCTAGGTCAACAGCTTTACCAGTGATTGGGTTAGTAACCTTAATGGGTGGAGATTCATTGGGACTTTCACATAGCAAACCTCCCTTAACAAATAAAGTAGGGTTAGCTTTCTTCCACTCATTTAGGTCAGTCAATTTTTGTTGATACTCTTCCACTGGAGTGACAACTCTTGGTGGAGGAATGAATTCCTCCTCTTGGAGCTCTGGTAAACCAGTCCATGATAAGTCCCTTCGTTGGACACCATAGAAGTCACCAGCTGGTGGTGGAACCAGAGAGTAATCATTCATCCCAATCCCAGTCATGTCCTTAGGATCCCTTTGTTTAGCTACACAGTCTCCTAGGGTTTGGGTGGCTCTATCTAATCTTTGAATTTTGAGGTCAACATTATCTTTATTCTTAATGGCCTCATCTAACTTAGCCTGTAATTCACTATTAACCTTTTTCATGATGTTTCTAATATCCATACTACCCTCTAACTCATGTTTTAAGATATTGATCTTATCTTTTAAGTCAAATTCCATTTTCTTGTATTCAGAAACGGTTTTCTCAGTTTCAGTAAGAGCTAGTTGGTAATTAGACAATTTACATCTTTCGGTACTCATGTCATCTTTTAGTTTTAACACCTCTTTGTTAAGTCTTTCAGTATTTAACCTACAACCTTTGCTACAAAAAGAATCATCATATACCTCATTATCAGATGAAGAGGAGGAGTGTGCCATGAGAGCATATTCAACATGCTCTTCTTCTTCAATATCAGCAACCAAAGCTTTATCCTCTTTAACATTCTTAGCCAGATAGCTCCAATCCCATCCTGTACCATCAATTCCTTGAACTGCAACCATAGCTTTAGAATCCTGAGCTTTAACAACCTGACTTGAGGGTTTACCAGCATCAGATCTTCTAGGAGATCTGCATTCCCTCATGAAGTGCCCCATACGATGACAGTTGTAGAATTCAACTTTGGATTTATCAAATCCAGCTGTGTCTTTAGCATTGAAGGTCATCTTCTTTTTAAACCTTCTGTTCCACCTATTTGCTCTTATACTAGCAAGAGCCATGTTCCACTTGATGTCCATCTCTTCCAAGTGCTCATCACTTATCTGCTCAAGGTCCTCATATGTAATCATTGAACCATTGGGCAAAGAAGCAATGTAAGCACAAACAGTATCCAAATCCAAACCAGCAGGTTTAACTCTTGGGGAGTCATTCTTGAATGTGTCAGCGTCTGAAAAGGTGACGTTGACAGGACTTGTTCCAGCGCTGACATATGATGATCCAGTAACTGGATGCATATAAGAGTCCTTCTGATTGAAATGACCTTCACTATGAGAGAAGAAGGCCATGTTGCTGGTGGTAGATTTGCTTCCATGCTCTGAAAGGGTTTCATCTTCCAACAGTCTTAGTTTGTTGTAGATGTCATCAAACGAGGAGCTCTTGTAAGTATTGTTAGCAAGAATAGATCTTGCCTCAATCTTCCATGCCTCACCAAGACTTTTAAGAAAGGTAGCATTGGTGTCAACATCACCAACTTGTGTCCCCATGAAGGACAACTTACTTGTGATGTCAAGCAATCTGCTTCTCACACTACTCAGTTTCTCATTGGGTTGAGCTTTGAAGACAGCATAATCATGCAGAAGTTGCTTTTTCTTCTCTTCCTTAGTGTCTGCATTGCCACCATATGCAACTTCAAGAGCTTCCCAAAGATCCTTAGAAGATTCATAGCCTCTATATTTATGCTGGTTTTCTTGTCCCAAAGAGACTTTCAGAATATTTAGGGCTTTCATGTCAACCCTTTTCTTTGCAATATCATCAGCAGCTACAGCTCTACCATCTCCAGGTTTTTCTTTCTTATCCTCTTCAGGGCATCCTTCAACAGCTGTTCTTTGAGTAATGGCATCAAGAATCTTTTGAGCTTTATTGAAAGTGTTTCCATATTCAATAATCTCCTAGAGTGTGTAGTCAAAGATCCCCAAATATTGTTCAAAGTTGAACTTCCATAAGTCAAAGTGTTATGCATGTGATCAAGTAATACACGTAGAGAAACCTTTGTATATGACAATCAGAAGGACTCTTATATGCATCCAGTTACTGGATCATCATATGTCAGCGCTGGAACAAGTCCTGTCAATGTCTCCTTTTCAGACGCTGACACATTCAAGAATGACTCCCCAAGAGTTAAACCTGCTGGTTTGGATTTGGATACTGTTTGTTCTTACATTGCTTCTTTGCCCAATGGTTCAGTGATTACATATGAGGACCTTGAGCAAATAAGTGATGAGCACTTGGAAGAGATGGACATCAAGTGGAACATGGCTCTTGCTAGTATAAGAGCAAATAGGTGGAACAGAAGGTTTAAAAAGAAGATGACCTTCAATGCTAAAGACACGGCTGGATTTGATAAATCCAAAGTTGAATGCTACAACTGTCATCGTATGGGGCACTTCATGAGGGAATGCAGATCTCCTAGAAGATCTGATGCTGGTAAACCCTCAAGTCAGGTTGTTAAAGCTCAGGATTCCAAAGCTATGGTTGCAGTTCAAGGATATGATGGTACAGGATGGGATTGGAGCTATCTGGCTAAGAATGTTGAAGAGGATAAAGCTTTGGTTGCTGATATTGAAGAAGAAGAGCATGTTGAATATGCTCTCATGGCACACTCCTCCTCTTCATCTGATAATGAGGTATATGATGATGCTTTTTGTAGCAAAGGTTGTAGGTTAAATACTGAAAGACTTAACAAAGAGGTGTTAAAACTAAAAGATGACATGAGTACTGAAAGATGTAAATTGTCTAATTACCAACTAGCTCTTACTGAAAGTGAGAAAACCGTTTCTGAATACAAGAAAATGGAATTTGACTTAAAAGATAAGATCAATATCTTAAAACATGAGTTAGAGGGTAGTATGGATATTAGAAACATCATGAAAAAGGTTAATCGTGAATTACAGGCTAAGTTAGATGAGGCCATTAAGAATAAAGATAATGTTGACCTCAAAATTCAAAGATTTGATAGAGCAACCCAAACCCTAGGAGACTGTGTAGCTAAACAAAGGGATCCTAAGGACATGACTGGGATTGGGATGAATGATTACTCTCTGGTTCCACCACCAGCTGGTGACTTCTATGGTGTCCAACGAAGGGACTTATCTTGGACTGGTTTACCAGAGCTCCAAGAGGAGGAATTCATTCCTCCACCAAGAGTTGTCACTCTAGTGGAAGAGTATCAACAAAAATTGACTGACCTAAATGAGTGGAAGAAAGCTAACCCTACTTTATTTGTTAAGGGAGGTTTGCTATGTGAAAGTCCCAATGAATCTCCACCCATTAAGGTTACTAACCCAATCACTGGTAAAGCTGTTGACCTAGGCTCAAACACTGTTAGAAGACCTACCATTAAATATGCAGAGATTTATAGGAATAATAGGTCACCCAAGAGCCAAGTTAGCAATCATGGAACAGGTTTCTTCTCTTCTAGACCTAAGGTTGTGTCTAAGAAAGCCTGTTACACTTGTGGTAGCTTTTCACATTTGGCATACAAGTGTGTCAACGCTACCAAATCCAGCGCTGACAGGAACAATTTCAGCGCTGACAGGAAGAAAGTCAACGTTGTTAGAAAGTCAAACGTTGTCAGACCCAAACCTTGTGTGCAGCAAAGTCCACAAGTGATTAGACCTGCCCCATTCTTTTCTAGAAGGTCTAACACTCATGGACAAAGACCATTTCAAAAGACAAACACCTGGTCAAATAGGCAATGGGTTTCTGTAGCTAACCCTAGGTTCAACGCTGACAAGGGTAATTTCAGCGTTGATAGGACAAATTCTAACGCTGACAGAAACGTGACCAGACCTAAATATTTGCAGCCACAAGGTAAGGGGTCTAAAGCTTCTTCAAGCTTGACATGGAGACCCAAGAAAGATCAAAACCCTAATGATAATGGGATTTCAATGACTTGCAATAGATTTAATTACATTTCAAAGGTCATTACAAAACCTATTGGGGTTAACTGGGTATTTCATCCTAAAAAGGATGACAATGGGGTTGTTGTGAGAACTAAGTCTGTTCTTATTGAACAACCAGATGAATCCAAGTCTTTTGAGACTTGGGTTCCCAAAGAAAACTAATTTGTTTTCTTAATGTGCAGGGCATTCAAAGACAGATCAATGATTATGGATATTGGGATAGTGGATGCTCAAGGCACATGACAGGGAAGGAAGACTATTTGACGAATTTCACTCCTATTAAAGACGGTGATAAGGTATACTTTGGAGGTGATATGGAACTATCACAGGCAAAGGAACCCTTCTCACCAATAATCTGCATTTTGAGAACGTCTTCCTGGTAAAAGAACTTGATTATAATCTGTTTAGTGTATCACAAGTATGTGATAACAAAAATAAAGTTCTTTTTACTGATACTGAGTGTTTGGTGTTAAGGAAGGATTTTAAGATCCCTGATGAGAAATATATTGAGTATAGAACACCTAGGCATAAGGACATATATAATGTGAATTTAAATGGGATTAAAATGAATACCAATATGTCTTGTTTTTATGGTAAGTCCTCAGTAGATGAGAGTAATTTGTGGCACAGGAGACTAGGGCACATAAATTTTAAAAATATAAATAGACTTGTGAGGCTTGGTTTAGTTGATGGTTTGCCTGAGAAGGCCTTCCACAATGACCACTCTTGTGTTGCATGTCTTAAAGGCAAGCAGCACAAGGTCTCATTCAAGTCCAAACAGGTGCATACTAGTTCCAGACCTCTTCATATGCTTCACATGGACCTCTTTGGTCCAACAAACATAGAAAGTTTGAATGGTAAGTCATATTGCTTTGTTGTCACAGATGATTTTTCTAGATTTACTTGGACATTCTTTCTAGCTATGAAGAGTGACACAGCTGATGTTCTTATTGATTTTATCACTCAGATTGAGAAAAGGTCTGGCAATGAGGTTAAAATGCTTAGGAGTGATAATGATGGAGAATTTAGGAACAAGAAGCTAGATGATTTCTGTGCCAGGAAAGGAATTACTAGGCAATTTAGCATTGCTAGAACCCCACAACAAAATGGGGTTGCTGAGAGGAAAAATAGAACCCTAATTGAAGCAGCCTGAACAATGTTGGCTGATGATCACTTTCCTATAGCCTTTTGGGCTGAGGCTGTTAATACAACATGCTATGTGAAAAATAGAGCATTGGTTAACAAAATTCAGAACAAAACACCTTATGAGTTACTTTGGGGAAGAAAACCTAATATTGGTTTTCTCAGACCTTTTGGTTGTCATGTAGTAGTGTTGGATACTAGTGATGCCTTAGGGAAATTTAGTGCAAAAGGTGATGAGGGTTACTTCATGGGGTATTCAGTGTAGAGCAAGGGTTATAGGGTTTATCTTAAAGAGGAAAAACGTATAGTTGAAAGAGTACATGTTAGGTTCTTAGAGAATAAACCTAGTGATCCTGAAAGTGGTCCTAATTGGTTGTTTGATTTGGAACCCTTATCTGGAACTTTAAATTATATGCCTGTCACTAATCCAGACATTGTGAAGGTCACTTCAAATGTTGTGGAGGAACAAGTTGTTAATGTTTCAGGTACACATGTTCATGGGAAGGTTGGATCACAAGCAGAAAAGGCATCTCCTACATTAGAATATGTCACAATTCCCATTTGGACATATGCTTTTGCTGCTGCTGCTGCTGGACAAGATAATGGTGGTTTCCAAATACCACCAGATACAAACATGCATGGTTCTTCAGGCGCTGACAAAGGCAAATCTAGCACTGACAAGACCAATTCAGAGTTGATGGCTCAGACGTTGACAACAACATTTCAAGCGCTGTTAGCCCAGACGCTGACAACCAAGATTCAGACGTTGACAACACTTATGGGCATCTTTTCTCTTCCAGTTTTGAACAATGTAGACCTTCCAATATTCTTGAAGAAGTTCACATTGATCAAAGAGAGTCTGATGAAGAAAATATTGGCAACATGGAGCGTGAGGTTGAGGACACCAGACCTTTTGAAGGAGGAGTTCTCACTTCCACAATGAAGAATCACCCCACATCTCAGATCATTGGTGATATTATGACTCCAGTTCAGACTAGAAGATCTCATCAAGGTCTTGGTGGGTTTATTGCCAATATACACAAGAAGGTTGATACCCCTCTTGTGCAAGCATGTTTGTGTGCATGTTTTCTGTCACAAGTAGAACCCAAGAAAATATTTGATGCTCTTAAAGAACCAAGTTGGGTGGAAGCAATGCAGGATGAGCTTCACCCATTTGCAATTCAGGATGTTTGGGAGCTGGTTGATTGTCCTAGATATGTCAGACCTATAGGGACAAGATGGGTTCTCAGGAATAAAAGAGATGAAAGAGGTATTATGGTCAGAAACAAGGCAAGGTTAGTGGCTCAAGGTTATACACAAGAGGAGGGGATGGACTATGAGGAGGTCTTTGCACCAGTTGCAAGGATTGAAGCTATTAGGATTTTTCTAGCCTATGCCTCCTGCATGGGCTTCATAGTCTATCAAATGGATGTCAAGAGTGCTTTTCTCTATGGCACCATTGTTGAGGAAGTATATGTAATGCAACCTCCTGGTTTTGAGGATCCAGAGCATCCAGATAAAGTGTATAGAGTCAAAAAGGCTATGTATGGCCTTCATCAAGCCCCTAGAGCATGGTATGGTACTTTGTCTACCTATTTGGTGGACAATGGATTCAAGAGGGGCACCATAGATCAGACACTGTTTACAAAGAAGAAAGGCAAGGATGTGTTGCTTGTGCAGGTCTATGTTGATGATATCATTTTTGGGTCTACTGATCCAAAGATGAGTGAGGATTTCTCCAAGCTTATGACAGACAAATTCAAGATGAGTGCTATGGGGGAGATGAACTTCTTTCTTGGTTTACAAGTTCAGCAGAAAGAAGATGGTATCTTCATCTCCCAGGACAAATATGTTGCTGAGATCTTGAAGAAGTTTGGCTTTTCTCCACATGAAAAGAGGGCTACTACTCCTATGGATAGGGAACACCCTTGGGGAAAGATTGGAGATGGGAAATATGTTGATGTCAGGCACTATAGATCCATGATTGGATCCTTGATGTATCTTACTGCCTCCAGACCTGACATTATGTTTGCTGTGTGTGCTTGTGCACGTCATCAAGTGACTCCCAAAGAATGTCACCTTTATGCTGTGAAGAGGATCTTTAGGTACCTAAGATGCTATCCTAGTCTTGGTTTGTGGTACCCAAAGGATTCACCATTGGAGCTGATTGCATATTCAGATACTAATTATGGAGGTGATAGATTTGATAGGAAATCCACAACTGGTGGATGTCAGTTTCTTGGGAGCAGGTTAATATCTTGGCAATGCAAGAAACAAACAGTGGTGGCTAATTCTACAACTGAAGCAGAGTATGTGGCTGCAGCTGCATGTTGTGGTCAAGTTTTGTGGATTCAGAACCAGCTGTTGGACTATGGGTATAATTTCATGCATACTAAGATATTTGTTGACAATAATATTACTTTATGCATCATTAAGAATCCTGTACATCATTCTAAAACTAAACACATAGAAATTAGACACCATTTTATAAGAGATTGCTTTGAGAAAGGTTTAATACAACCAGATAGGGTTGACACTGAGGAAAATGTGTCAGATTTATTAACTAAACCTTTTGATGCTGGGAGATTTCAATACTTGGTAACAAGTATTGGAATGGTCAATCTCACATAATATGTGTTTTGGATTCTTTTTGTAAAAGTATGTACAGGATGATGCATTATTATTATTGGTCTTATTGATGATTTAGATTTTCCACTATATTTTTCTAACACTGACAAAAGTTGTTTGAACGCTGATAAGTGTTTTTGCAACGTTGTCAGCAATATAATTGTCTAACGCTGACAAAGCTTCCCTCAACGCTGTCATGTGTTATCGGGGCGTTGTCAGCAACAATGTTAGTTTTGTGGTTTTCAATCTAAATGTGCAGATGGTGTTAGTAGTATACCATTGGATACAGAGTTGCTTATGGATAAATGGAGAAGCATTTGGACAAGTTTTTATTTATGGATGATGGTTGGAATGTTTCACTCCTATCTTGACATAAATATTTTATGTTCATGCATGATTTTAGCAAACTTTTTGTATCATAGTTTAAGGGGAGGTTTTAGGAACCTTTAGGATGTTTGGGTATCCATATGATACTCTTATCAAAATTCTAGATTGTGTCCACAGGTGAGTATGAGTTAGTTTTACTAAATCATGAGGCACTGTAGCATGCATAGTATATCAACTTTGCATGTTGCCAAGACATTTTTGGCCTAGAATTGGTTGTGGTCTGTTGGGAGACTTGGGAATGATTTTGATATGGGATTTACCTGGGAGTAACAAGGATTTTATAAGGTAACTTGGTTGTTAAGAGTTTTGGTTAGCAAGGGACACTAGAGGACTGTTATGTCTATCTTGCTTATGCAAGTGTGCATAACTGGACAGTGCTTGCCGCCCTATAATAATTATCAGCTTTTGGTTATCTTCTCTAGGATAAATTACTTGTTAAGGTCATTTTTCACTTTTTAAAATATTTTTATTTTTGGACGCTGACAAGAATTTTCCAAGCGTTGTTGTGACCAAATTGGACGCTGACATGGCTTTAGGCAAACGTTGACAAGATTATAGCCGTTGGGCGTTGATAGGTTATTTTTGACTGTTGACACTCAATGGGACCTACCCAGTTGTTACTTTTTGACATATTTTCAAGCCGTAATTTTAGGAGTTGTTACTTTCATTTAATGCATGAGATAACTTATAACTTTTTCAATATTTTCATGATTGATTTTTGAAAATCTTTGCCTATTTTTGGGCCAATCACATGCATTCTTTCTCTCCTATAAATTTGGCTCCTATTTTAAACAGGGTATCTATAATTCTTGTCTAACACTTTTCTCTTATCAACTTCATCTTCTTCACTTAAAATTAACAGCTTTCATCAATGGCACCAAAGTTTAAACCAGCAGACTTGGAATTGGGGTTCAGATCACAACACAACATGATTGCTTATCTTGAAGCTGATGATGCTCTGTTTCCCCAATACACACAAATGGTGGCGTATTTGAACGCATCCCCATTAAGGTATGCTCTTTCTCATGCACCACTCATTCCAGTCACACACATTAAGCAGTTTTGGAACACTGTCAGTTCCTCAACAGTTAATGGAGTGACCACATTGACTTCTATTGTTCATGGGAGATCTTGGGTGGTTACTGAGGCCTTGGTACGCCAAGCCTTGCATCTTGATGATGCTGATGGTATAGCCACCCTTCCCATAAATGAAATAGAACAAGGGCTTAGGGCTTTGGGATATCCTTTTCCTGATGAAGGTACTCTTAATAAGTATCATAAGCAGGAATTTCCCCCAGCCTGGAAGTACCTCATACATGTCCTCCTTCAATGTTTGAGTCCCAAATGTACTGTACACAATGAGATCAATAGATCCATTTCAAGTGCTATTGTGTGCATTGCAACAGGGCAAAAATATAACTATTCTAAAATGATTTTTGAGGGGATGTGTAAAAACAAGGGGACAAAAATGACTTTAGCTTATCCCCGTTTTCTGCAAATGGTTTTTGATGATCAAGGTTACTGCTCAAGGGATCACAATGATTTTTATAAGATCCCTGAGCAAAAGAAAGCTATTTTTATGAAGATGGATTCACCACCCCATAGAGACTTACCTTTAACCCATGCCATGCTTGCTGTTATTGCAGCGGCACAACCCCAACCAGACCCCCAACCTCAAATTGATCCTCAACCACAACTTGAACCCATTCCTGAACCTTTACCTTCACCTGAACAAATGCAAATTGACTCTGAATCCTTCAACGCTGATACATTAAATGTTGGCGTTGATGTGCCTATTTCCAACACTGACACACAACCTTCACAATCTCAAACACCCCTTAACCAACCCACATCTACCCATTCTTCCAGACCATCTTCCACACCCCCTGAATATAGGTGATGAAACGCCAAAGGACTACTGGAGTGTTCTCCTCTGGTGGTCTGCCCTGGAGTGTTCTCCTCTGGCTTAGATGCTGGCCAAGGCAGTCCCACCATAATTAAGTCCTCATTCATGCCCAATGAATCAAACTTGGGAGGTCAAATCCCCATTTCAGAAGAGGGCAGACTGGAACCAATGACTCTTTTGGAATTGACGGCAGTCTGCATAAGCTTGCAAAAGCAAAATGCAGACTTAGTACAAATTGTCAGCTCACAAGGCCTTGAACTCAAGCAATTAAGGGAGAGGATTGTTGTTTTGGAAAGTGATCGTGCTAGAAGGGGTATGGAGGAATCTTCCAAAGGGGAGGAAGATCAAATAAATCTGAGTGATAAGGGCAGCCAGGATGGTCAATCAAGGGATGTTGTTGAGGCCCTTACAACTTTGAAGAAACTACGAGGTTTTGATACGTCCTTAGTCTCTCCCACCAACTTAAATTTATCATTTACAACTATGTTGAGAGAGGTTACACAAGGCACTGACGGAAAATATTTGAGCGTTGACAAGGAAAATTTGGACGCTGATAGACGTATTTTGGGCGCTAATAGAAGAAATTTGGGCGTTGACAGACCTGTACATGAAGGTGATGTATCCCAGTCATCATCTATCATCAAGGAGGTTTCTACTCAGGTATTACCATCTACCTTACCAACCATTGCACCATCAGATAACGGTAAGGGTAAAATGGTAGAAGAGATTGTTCCAAAGGATGCAGCTCAAGTTGAGTTTGATAGAAGATTAGCTGCACAAATCATGGAACAAGGTGAAAAGGAAAAGTCACCATTTGTTGTGACTTCTGAAGAAGAAAGTGATGGAGCTAGCTCAGACTCAAGTGTGATGATTATAGAACCAGAAAGGCTTGAGTATGGTGATGAGTTTGCTAGGGAAAAGTTGAGAGAATTGAAATTGTAGGTTGACTTTGACATGCCAGAGGTGGTTCAAATGTACAATGCTTGGGAAGAAAGATGCATGGATAATCCAGACTTGACCATTTCAGATCAAATATGGGGTTTGAAGCTTCTTCTTAGAGTTTAGAAGGATTGCCAGGTAATTTTGAAACACAAGGCAAGCAATATTCTCTCAGAGTTGAAAAGGGATAGAAGGGAGCTCTACTTTATGTTTCTCATATGTCATGGAGTCGGATGGACATATCAGAAGTTGAAGGCTTTGACATTTGATGAGTTGGAAAACAGGGCTTATCCCATTTGGGTGAGAGTGCAGGAAGCAAACACTCTCAGACTTCTTTCAGATGAAAGAAAGGAGCAACTTGTAGAAGAAATGGAAATCAAGAAAGCTATGATGGTTCCCAGACCAGTGAAGAAGGTAATTTCATTTGAGTTTCCAAAAGATATGGATCCACTATATCCAAGTGAAGCAGTTATAAGAAAGAGCCTCAAGCTCTCCCCATTAGAAGCTTCAGATATGGTGCAAGTGTTACCATTAGATTCCAGGAACCCAATTGTGAGCTATGAAAAAGATGAATGTGGGTTCTGGAAGATTGGCAGATTTGGCAAGGAGGTACACACTTTTACCACTCTCATATCTTGTTTGCAAGTTGTGATAGAGAAGACTTGGTGGATCTTTGGAGGTTGTTGGAGACCAAGTATGAGGCTGAAGCACCAACTTCAGCTAATGGAATAAAACTTTGGACCACATTCAAAAGAATGTGTGGACCAAAAGATGAGGATCCTACAATATGGAAGGATCTTGAAGATGACCTCAGTGGTCTTCAATGGAGGTTATATTCAGCTGCTGGTGTATACCATTTGAGCTCTACAAAGTTTGTTGAGTATTTACTTGTGGATGCTCAGTATTTCATATCCAAGGCTATTTTGGAAAAGATGAAGGACACTCAGCTGGAAATAGATTATTCAAGTGATGTGGCAAAAGATTTGATCAGATTTATTCATTACCAATATGAGAAGGTTTGTTAGATTCCTCCTAGTCCTTAATGCTTATTCAGAAACTTGATCATAAGAGTGGATATCATGTTTAGGGGAGGATTGTTGGGAATAAATTAAGGCCAGATCACTTGAGCGCTGACAAGAACAAAACAAGCGTTGACAAGAACAATACAAGCGCTGACAGCTCAAGCGTTGACAAGTTAAAGTCAAGCGTTGACACATTGAAGACAAGCACTGATGGAAGATATAATCTACACGTTTATTATATTCTAGAATACTTCTAGTAAGGATAGAAACGACAATGTATTTTCTATATTTATCTTTACCTAGAATAGTTGATACGTAGATTATTGTACAAGGCTTCTTATGTCTATAAAAGAAGGCCTTTAGGTTAATGTTTAATATAAGTTTTATATAAGTTTTCATTCGTAAACATCTTTCATTGTAAGAAAGTTCGACATTCATAATCAAAGTGAAAGTTTGTTTACATCTTGTGTGTTCTTGTTTAAGTGTTATATTCCGCATAACACTTAGATTCATAAAGCATATACAAAGGTTTCTCTACGTGTATTACTTGATCTAATCTCGTATACACAAAACTAAACCTTTTGATGCTGGGAGATTTCAATACTTGGTAACAAGTATTGGAATGGTCAATCTCACATAATATGTGTTTTGGATTCTTTTTGTAAAAGTATGTACAGGATGATGCATTATTATTATTGGTCTTATTGATGATTTAGATTTTCCACTATATTTTTCTAACACTGACAAAAGTTGTTTGAACGCTGATAAGTGTTTTTGCAACGTTGTCAGCAATATAATTGTCTAACGCTGACAAAGCTTCCCTCAACGCTGTCATGTGTTATCGGGGCGTTGTCAGCAACAATGTTAGTTTTGTGGTTTTCAATCTAAATGTGCAGATGGTGTTAGCAGTATACCATTGGATACAGAGTTGCTTATGGATCAATGGAGAAGCATTTGGACAAGTTTTTATTTATGGATGATGGTTGGAATGTTTCATTCCTATCTTGACATAAATTTTTACGTTCATGCATGATTTTAGCAAACTTTTTGTATCATAGTTTAAGGGGAGGTTTTAGGAACCTTTAGGATGTTTGGGTATCCATATGATACTCTTATCACAATTCTAGATTGTGTCCACAGGTGAGTATGAGTTAGTTATACTAAATCATGAGGCACTGTAGCATGCATAGTATATCAAATTTGCATGTTGCCAAGACATTTTTGGCCTAGAATTGGTTGTGGTCTGTTGGGAGACTTGGGAATGATTTTGATATGGGATTTACCTGGGAGTAACAAGGATTTTATAAGGTAACTTGGTTGTTAAGAGTTTTGGTTAGCAAGGGACACTAGAGGACTGTTATGTCTATCTTGCTTATGCAGGTGTGCATAACTGGACAGTGCTTGCCGCCCTATAATAATTATCAGCTTTTGGTTATCTTCTCTAGGATAAATTACTTGTTAAGGTCATTTTTCACTTTTTAAAATATTTTTATTTTTGGACGCTGACAAGAATTTTTCAAGCGTTGTTGTGACCAAATTGGACGCTGACATGACTTTAGGCAAACGTTGACAAGATTATAGCCGTTGGGCGTTGATAGGTTATTTTTGACCGTTGACACTCAATGGGACCTACCCAGTTGTTACTTTTTGACATATTTTCAAGCCGTAATTTTAGGAGTTGTTACTTTCATTTAATGCATGAGATAACTTATAACTTTTTCAATATTTTCATGATTGATTTTTGAAAATCTTTGCCTATTTTTGGGCCAATCACATGCATTCTTTCTCTCCTATAAATTTGGCTCCTATTTTAAACAGGGTATCTATAATTCTTGTCTAACACTTTTCTCTTATCAACTTCATCTTCTTCACTTAAAATTAACAGCTTTCATCAATGGCACCAAAGTTTAAACCAGCAGACTTGGAATTGGGGTTCAGATCACAACACAACATGATTGCTTATCTTGAAGCTGATGATGCTCTGTTTCCCCAATACACACAAATGGTGGCGTATTTGAACGCATCCCCATTAAGGTATGCTCTTTCTCATGCACCACTCATTCCAGTCACACACATTAAGCAGTTTTGGAACACTGTCAGTTCCTCAACAGTTAATGGAGTGACCACATTGACTTCTATTGTTCATGGGAGATCTTGGGTGGTTACTGAGGCCTTGGTACGCCAAGCCTTGCATCTTGATGATGCTGATGGTATAGCCACCCTTCCCATAAATGAAATAGAACAAGGGCTTAGGGCTTTGGGATATCCTTTTCCTGATGAAGGTACTCTTAATAAGTATCATAAGCAGGAATTTCCCCCAGCCTGGAAGTACCTCATACATGTCCTCCTTCAATGTTTGAGTCCCAAATGTACTGTACACAATGAGATCAATAGATCCATTGCAAGTGCTAATGTGTGCATTGCAACAGGGCAAAAATATAACTATTCTAAAATGATTTTTGAGGGGATGTGTAAAAACAAGGGGACAAAAATGACTTTAGCTTATCCCCGTTTTCTGCAAATGGTTTTTGATGATCAAGGTTACTGCTCAAGGGATCACAATGATTTTTATAAGATCCCTGAGCAAAAGAAAGCTATTTTTATGAAGATGGATTCACCACCCCATAGAGACTTACCTTTAACCCAAGCCATGCTTGCTGTTATTGTAGCGGCACAACCCCAACCAGACCCCCAACCTCAAATTGGTCCTCAACCACAACTTGAACCCATTCCTGAACCTTTACCTTCACCTGAACAAATGCAAATTGACTCTGAATCCTTCAACGCTGATACATTAAATGTTGGCGTTGATGTGCCTATTTCCAACACTGACACACAACCTTCACAATCCCAAACACCCCTTAACCAACCCACATCTACCCATTCTTCCACACCATCTTCCACACCCCCTGAATATAGGTTGATGAAACGCCAAAGGACTACTAGAGTGTTCTCCTCTGGTGGTCCTAGCCATGTAGCAGAGAGAACCACCACCACAAGTGTGGCTGGTGCCCTGGATGAGGCTGGGACTATTGGTTCTGGCTTAGATGCTGGCCAAGGCAGTCCCACCATAATTAAGTCCTCATTCATGCCCAATGAATCTGACTTGGGAGGTCAAATCCCCATTTCAGAAGAGGGCAGACTGGAACCAATGACTCTTTTAGAATTGACGGCAGTCTGCATAAGCTTGCAAAAGCAAAATGCAGACTTAGTACAAATTGTCAGCTCACAAGGCCTTGAACTCAAGCAATTGAGGGAGAGGATTGTTGTTTTGGAAAGTGATCATGCTAGAAGGCGTATGGAGGAATCTTCCAAAGGGGAGGAAGATCAAATAAATCTGAGTGATAAGGGCAGCCAGGATGGTCAATCAATGGATGTTGCTGAGGCCCTTACAACTTTGAAGAAACAACCAGGTTTTGATACGTCCTTAGTCTCTCCCACCAACTTAAATTTATCATTTACAGCTATGTTGAGAGAGGTTACACAAGGCGCTGAGGGAAAATATTTGAGCGTTGACAAGGAAAATTTAGACGCTGATAGACGTATTTTGGGCGCTGATAGAAGAAAGTTGGGCGTTGACAGACCTGTACATGAAGGTGATGTATCCCAGTCATCATCTATCATCAAGGAGGTTTCTACTCAGGTATTACCATCTACCTTACCAACCATTGCACCATCAGATAAGGGTAAGGGTAAAATGGTAGAAGAGATTGTTCTAAAGGATGCATCTCAAGTTGAGTTTGATAGAAGATTAGCTGCACAAATCATGGAACAAGGTGAAAAGGAAAAGTCACCATTTGTTGTGACTTCTGAAGAAGAAAGTGATGGAGCTAGGTCAGACTCAAGTGTGATGATTATAGAACTAGAAAGGCTTGAGTATGGTGATGAGTTTGCTAGGGAAAAGTTGAGAGAATTGAAATTGCAGGTTGACTTTGACATGCCAGAGGTGGTTCAAATGTATAATGCTTAGGAAGAAAGATGCATGGATAATCCAGACTTGACCATTTCAGATCAAATATGGGGTTTGGAGCTTCTTCTTAGAGTTCAGAAGGATTGCCAAGTAATTTTGAAACACAAGGCAAGCAATATTCTCTCAGAGTTGAAAAGGGATAGAAGGGAGCTCTACTTTATGTTGCTCAGATGTCATGGAGTTGGATGGACATATCAGAAGTTGAAGGCTTTGACATTTGATGAGTTAGAAAACATGGCTTATCCCATTTGGGTGAGAGTGTAGGAAGCAAACAATCTCAGACTTCTTTCAGATGAAAGAAAGGAGCAACTTGCAGAAGAAATGGAAATCAAGAAAGCTATTATGGTTCCAGACCAGTGAAGAAGGGAATTTCATTTGAGTTTCCAAAAGATATGGATCCACTATATCCAAGTGAAGCAGTTATAAGAAAGAGCCTCAAGCTCTCCCCATTAGAAGCTTCAGATATGGTGCAGGTGTTACCATTAGATTCCAGGAACCCAATTGTGAGCTATGAAGAAGATGAATGTGGGTTCTGGAAGATTGGCAGATTTGGCAAGGAGGTACACACTTTTACCACTCTCATATCTTTGTTTGCAAGTTATGATAGAGAAGACTTGGTGGACCTTTGGAGGTTGCTGGAGACCAAGTATGAGGCTGAAGCACCAACTTCAGCTAATGGAATAAAACTTTGGACCACATTCAAAAGAATGTGTGGACCAAAAGATGAGGATCCTGCAATATGGAAGGATCTTGAAGATGACCTCAGTGGTCTTCAATGGAGGTTATATTCAGCTGCTGGTGTATACCATTTGAGCTCTACAAAGTTTGCTGAGTATTTACTTGTGGATGCTCAGTATTTTATATCCAAGGCTATTTTGGAAAAGATGAAGGACACTCAGCTGGAAATAGATTATTCAAGTGATGTGGCAAAAGATTTGATCAGATCTATTCATTACCAATATGAGAAGGTTTGTAAGATTCCTCCTAGTCCTTAATGCTTATTCAGAAACTTGATCATAAGAGTGGATATCAAGTTTAGGGGAGGATTGTTGGGAATAAATTAAGGCCAGATCACTTGAGCGCTGACAAGAACAAAACAAGCATTGACAAGAACAATACAAGCGCTGACAGCTCAAGCGTTGACAAGTTAAAGTCAAGCGTTGACACATTGAAGACAAGCACTGATGGAAGATATAATCTACACGTTTATTATATTCTAGAATACTTCTAGTAAGGATAGAAAAGACAATGTATTTTCTATATTTATCTTTACCTAGAATAGTTGATACGTAGATTATTGTACAAGGCTTCTTATGTCAATAAAAGAAGGCCTTTAGGTTAATGTTTAATATAAGTTTTATATAAGTTTTCATTCGTAAACATCTTTCATTGTAAGCAAGTTCGAAATTCATAATCAAAGTGAAAGTTTGTTTACATCTTGTGTGTTCTTGTTTAAGTGTTAAATTTCGCATAACACTTAGATTCATAAAGCATAAACAAAGGTTTCTCTACGTGTATTACTTGATCTAATCTCGTATACACAAAGCTAATCGATCTGTAACACCCCCAAATTTATACAACTTAATACAGCGGAAGACTCGTTGGTGTTACGGGATAGCACATTACTCACATCATAGACAACGCATAAAAATCGCGTTGTTTAATAATAAATCATTTCCATTCATAAACATTAAAGTTACATCGGTCCCAAGTCATATTATTTCATGCAAAGTTTTACAAAGTATTTGAATGGAAAATATAGTTTAAGTGCGGGCCATGAATTCTTGTTGTCTTCCCGAGAATTACCTTCAAGTACCTGAGATAAAACATGTTAAAAGAAAAGGTCAGCGATAACGCCGAGTGAATTCATAGAGTTTAATTAATTCCATCATGATAACTTTGGTATAAAATTAGTACCAAAAATCAATTCGTACAAATCATTGTAATAAGCCGTAAAATAGCCAAAATCATTTTATACAAATCTTTGTAATAGGCCATAAAATAGCCAAAGTCATTTTATACAAATCCTTATCGAAAATCATAATATAGGCATTTGCCTTAAAAATAATTATACCAGCCAATGTCGTAAAAACATCATACAATACGTCTTATGACGTTGTATGAAAATAAAAACCGTTATATGAATATGGTTATGAAAACCAAAACACAAACATAATATCAATAGTATGACCCTGTATTGCTAGTCAGGCAATACATCGTAATTCAAAGCGTCTAGTAGTATTTCGTTAGTTTTGGATTATTATAAGCCGTATGACATTGTTACCTTACTAAACCAACAACGGGTAGCTAACCTGATACCAATTTTGCCCATCTAAAGTAGCGTGTCGTCACAAAGGTCACGCTATGGAAATCTTCTCATACATAAATTCGCTTACCAATCAATGTGGCACGACGGGGATCAACCGTCAAGGCGCGAACTGGGGTGATCGTCCCCAAATAGTACTATTAAATGCATAAGCGTCTACCAAATCCCGGTAGTTCACAATTCATGCTAATGGGACTTTTAGTGACATAACCTAACTTTAATAATCCATTTAATTTCATCTATCGGGTCCTTTAATCATTTATCGGGTCATACAATCGGGTCATTCATTCATTCGGGTCCAAATCAATAAACAAACAATCGGGAAATATGGTGTCCTAATTTTATAACAACTAACATGTTATCTCCCTCGCGGGTTTATAAAACATTTATAAAAACATTTAAAAGAGTGTGAGGTGTGACAATCCGTCAATTTCAGGTCGTTATTTTAATCTCGGCTATTAAATATTATATGTTTACTTTAATGAGAATTTTAAATTATCGATCAACCGAGAAGGTTATGGCTTGAAACTTAACGTAAGAATGTCGTTTCGATGAAGACCGACAAGAAAAACATTAAGTATCGATAATATATTCTCAAATTTATTCATAATGATTTTATTATATTTATTTTCATTTCTCGTATTTTGCGTTTTAACGAATGACGAGAACTACGAATGATCGCGATACCGACGGATGCCCAAAAATTTACGTTTTATTATCGATTGTCTCGATATTTAATATTTTCGACGTTTCCGATTTAATTACGTTTTAAGTCGTGTCGATGTAATATTATTATATTTAAGAAGCGTTTTAACTTTTAAAAAGTATTTTTACGAAACCCGAGTCCCGTAAATATTTTCAAAATTAAATATTTACATTTTATACCCGTACAACTATTTAGTTTCATTTTAGATCAAAACTATACCTATTTGGCAAAAACTACCCCTCCACCCCACTATATATAATTTTTCCACTATCAACTTTTAATATAAAATTCATTTCAACAAAAACTTCATCTTTCTTCCTTCTCTCTAGCCATTTCCGCCACCCTCACCCACATAAACCCTTTGATTTTTCAAAATCAAGCTTGAATCCAAGAAAACTAAAAGAAGACCCACTTTGCAAATTCAACAAGGATCATTTTGGTATAAATTTCTCCCACATGCATTAACTTTTCAAAATTTTATTTTTTTTCTTGATGAACTAGTAGTGTTTGATCTATTTTTATGTTGTAGATAAGTGTTAATATTATTATATTCAAGTTTTAATTGGATGCATGTTTGAATTTTTGAGTGGGTAAATTTTTAAATGATTATTCAAGGGTGATTGAGGTTAGATGAGTTGTTTAAAATAATATTAGGATGATATTAGATGTATAAAAGTGGTGGAAATGGGTCAAAATATTTATTTGACATGGTTTCTAAAAATGTATTTTGGGACAGCAGCTTATAACAGCTTGTTTCGTGGGTTTAAGTTCTGAGATAGGCTTATATTATTTGATATTGTTGTAGTAATCTTCAAGACGCTCGTTTTGCCGCTTGAATGAGCTTCTAACTCATTACGAGCAAAAAGTTATGCTAGTTTTAGTATTTGTGTACCGGGAGACGAGTATCGGCACAATCCGAAAATTGTTGTCGATAATTGGATCGAATCTCGGGGACTATATAATGAGTTTTAAAAATGTTCAAGGACTGATGTAAGTTGCTAAACCTCAGGTCATGATTCTATTTTCAAACCCAAGTGTCGGTTTTGTAAACGGAATTGTTTAGGTATGTCAAAATGGTTTTACAAGTAAAAGGCGTAAAACTGTCCGGTTTTTATAACACGAAGATGTGTCGGGCAGAAGGTCTTAGAAGTAATATTTTTGAATGAAATTTAAACTGAGTCTTATTCATATAATAAGTGAGTTTCTGACCAAGTTTCATCGAAAACGGACAAGTGTAGATAGGGTAGATTGGTGTGTACATTTGGAGTGTACATGCTGATTGGTATTTTGGACACGTAGTTCAATAATTATGTGGCGTGTGTTAAGTATTCGCCATTGGACATGGTGATTTACTCAAGTGTTAAGTCATTATATAAATGACTTAGTTACTGGTCCGAGGGAAGTAAAATGAGAATTTGACTTGCGTTGACTTGGCGTCTTAAGACGAGTCAATATCGAGAGTGCAATTGTTTAAAAGAATAGTGTTGAATAAAAGGGTATTGTAATAACACTTGTATTATTAAATTTTTCGGGATTGTCTTTGTTAGAAATACGTTTTAACGTATATTAGAAGTATCGGTCACTCCACAATATGATTTATGTTGTAATAGCTCGTAGTTAGTAATTAGTTGTTAGTTGCTTATTAACTTAAGTAAGAACCGGTCCATGGGCTTGTCATGGACCGGCCCAAGCCCAATGTTAGGCTTGGACTATAAATACCCCTTTCCACTAAGGAAAGGGGTTGGTTGTTGTTCCATTTACACTTTCATATTAATAAAATCATTCACATATTCTCTCACTTTCTCTCTCTAGTTTCTCTCACTAGAAAACATCAACCCACTTCATAGATTCATAGGTTATCAATATTCTACATTTGGTATCAAGAGCTATGGGGTGATTTAAGGTAAGGATTGTGTTGCTTTTTTAGTTTTTGAATCAATTAGTGATCTTTAGAAAAAATCAATCTTGAATCTTGTTATTTTTGGTGTTTTTGTTATTGGGATTGATTGATAAGGATTGGGTTTAGCTTATTTTGGTAAAAATCATAAAACTTTTTGTGGTTTTGGATCAAAAATCGGAGTTAATAGCTGTTTTTTAAGTCTCGGAAACAATTTTTCCAGAATTTTCCGAATAGGGATTCCGAATAGGGAGGATTTTCAGTATAGAAGGTTTATTCCGAATAGGGGTTCCGAATAGGAGAATATTCCGAATAGCAGAAGTTTCCGAATAGAAGAAATTTTTCCGAATAGAAGAATTTTTTCCGAATAGCCGTTTTTTCCGAATAGCAAAAACTTTCCGAATAGCCAATTTTTCCGAATAGCCAAAGACTTTCCGAATAGCCAAAATTCTTTTCGAATAGACAACATTTTTCCGAATAGCCAAAATTTTTCCGAATAGGAGAAATATTCCGAATAAGCCAAATTGCCAAGATATTCCGAATTGAAGAAAATATTCCGCATAGGGGATTTTCCGCATAAGGGTTATTCAGCATAGAGTTTATTCCGAATAGGGCATTTTCAGCATAGGAGTATTCCGAATAGGCATTATTCCGAATAAGGGTTTATTCTGAGTTTGGGTTATTCCGAATAAGCAAGTTCAAGGGGTATTTGAGTTTTTTCGACGATCTTTAGTGGATTTAATCTTGAGTTCAACCAACACAACACAAATTCTCAACCTTTCTTCACTGCTCGATCAACCGATAATCTTTGAGTCTGTTAAGTGATCGCAATGAATCCAAGTTCATTAATGCCTCAGATGACATCTCTTACGGATATCTCGATCATAACGGGGACTGATAGTCGTCCACCGATGCTTATTAAAGAGGTGTTTGAGGCATGGCAAGGCCGCATGATGCAATATCTGAAGGGCAAACCAACATACGGAAGGCTTATGGTCAAATCAATCTTAAATGGTCCACTCGACTATGGTACCATCGAGGTTGACAACGTGACTCGACCACGAGAATTTGAAGAACTCACTCCAGCTCAACAACTTGTTGCAGATGCAGATGAAAAAGCTCTTCAAACCATTCTTCAAGCCCTTCCACATGATATTTATAGGATGGTAAGCAAGTATACTGTGGCAAAAGATTTATGGGAACGTCTTAAGGTGTTGCTACAAGGTACGTCTCTCACAAAACAGGAAAGGGAATGTCAGTTGTATGATCTGTTTGATAGATTCACGTACAACCCAGGGGAAACACTTCACGATTATTACTTCAGATTCACCACACTCATGAATGATCTGAATGTATACAATCTTGAGATTGCTCCATTCCAGGTTAACACCAAATTCTTGAATACTTTACCTCAAGCTGAATGGGGTGAGTATATTACCGATGTCAAGTTAACCAGGGATCTGCATAAGTGCAATTTGGATCAAATATACGCTTTCCTTCAGCAGCATGAGAAGCATGTGATTATGCACCGTTCTCCTCGCGGTATGTACCCAGATTCCTTAGCTTTGATGGCGAATCAACCAAGTTTGTCACACAACAACACACCCTATATCTTGGGACATCAAGCCTATCATGCATCACCTTACATGACACCAACTTTTCCCCAATACTCGATTTTACCACAACCTCCCACCTCACATCAGCAACAATATCGGTTCAGTGCACCTTCATCACAATATGCTTCACAACTTCATCCAGCAAATGTTGCACCTTATGCTCAGCCTTCATATTCTTCTTATCAAGAGAATGCAGCATATCCAACAAGCTATCCTGATCAAATGAGTATTCCTTCTACTGATTATGCAGCTCATCCAGATCAAGCACTGTATTGTGATGATGAAGAAGTCCCCGTTCCTGTTTTCCAACAAGGAGCTGACCCAGTTGAAGTGCTAACTACTATGTCTGCTTATCTCACACGAACTTTAAGCAAACGAGGATACAGAGGATCAGCTCCTACCAACAATCAGTTGAGGAATTCATCCAATTCTCGCCAACAAGCTACAATTGAGAAAGGCAGGGTAATGGTTCAGCCAATTCAACCATATCAGGGGAGACCTTCCACATCAACCAATGCTCGCACGATCAATCCTGCTCCTGCTCCAATGGTCAACAATCCTCCACGGGCTAATACAGGCAAGTTGAGAATGATTACATGCTACAACTGCAAGGAAGAGGGTCATATGTCCAGGGATTGTAAGAAACCTAAGAGGAGAAGGGATGGACAGTGGTTTGCAGAAAAGATCTATCTGGTAAATGCTCAGGCGCAAGGAAGGGAACTTGATGAAGAGGAGCTTGCATTTCTTGCTGACCCAGGGATTGCTGAACAAGACGTTGTCACTACGCAGAATGCAGCTTACCAAGCCGATGATCTTGATGCGTATGGCTCCGACTGTGATGACTTTCAAACTGCAAAGGCTGCTCTTATGGCAACTATCTCCAGCTTAGGGCCAGATAAGAGATCTGAGGTACTTATTAATAACACCGATAATGCCATTGATGCTAGTATTCAACCACATCAAGTTGTGCAAGAGAGTGCTGATTCGAATGAATCTTCGGTGGTGAGTCCTTCAAACGAGGAGACAAACAATGATAGCAATATCAATGTGAGTCCCCAGACTTTGAGTGAATCACAACCGGGACCCAGTTCGCATACGCCTACTCCTGTTCAACAAGATTTGGTCATGGTTCCTGCTACATTACTTAGCCAAATGAATGCTGCACTCTTAGAAACCTTAGCTAAGAATAAGAATTTGTCTGATGAGCTTGCCTTAAGCAATGAGAAAGTACAAACTTTGGAATTAGTGCCTTCGTCTAGTGTTCTCACAAATCTCGAATATGATCACTTTAGAAACAAACAAATGTGTCATTTGCAAGAAATTGACAACTTAAGAGCAAATTTGTCTAAAGAACTTAAAGAAAAGGAGTTAGTGGTCACTAATTTTCAAAAACTTCAAACAGATTTTGAATCACTCGAGTCTAAGAAGAATGAAATGGAGATTAATGCTACTAATAAGATTAGAAGTCTAGACTACTTGCTTTTAAGACAATACGCTGCTTCTCAACTAGTTCACTTATTTGATGCTTCGTTTAGAGAATTTAACTTATCACGTCAAAAAGGCCTTCCCCCTAATCCACAGTATGCAAAACAAGCTTTAAGACATAGTCCTAGACTTTATAATGCAACTCAGTTAGGATTGGCCTTAGACCCGATTGTTTTTCCCAATGATCGAACAAGTAAGGATCTAGTTGATGAGGATCGGTCATACAATTCAGCAAAATATCCCGAGTGTGATTATTTTAAAATGAATAAGGAGCTTGCAAAAACTGATTTTAGAGTTCGCTTTCATATGGATAAAGATCTCATCACAGCACCAACCTACATGTTAGAGGAAGAACGCCCTAGTACATTTCCTACACTTGTCAACATGGAAGGTCCTAAGGAAATTCCAAAGAATCTTCCACCTGTTAGCACTGTATGGTTAAACTTGCAAGAGATTAACCGATACTTTACTAACTTTGACAAGGTCATTTTGGAATGTACGACTTCAAATGGCTTAAACGCCGGAGAATGGGCTTTCGAACACATGAACGAGGTGTTTAAAACTGAGATCAATCCGTTTGTCGAAAGTCTAAAAGGAAGTTTTGCATCTCTTAAGGAAAATCTTCAATTTGAAATTGGTGAAGTTCAAAAAGTGTTTTATGAAATGGACACCGCTTACGAACTGCAACTAATTGAAAAAGAAAAGATTTTAACCGAATATGACCGATTCTTGTTCGAAGTAATCTCGTGTGATGTGCTTACTACTGTAAATGTTAATTATTCGAATGAGCTTACATCCGCTATGATTAATTGTGATGCTGTGAATATTTGTAATGATATTTGTGATGATGTTTGTGATCTCTCTGTAAATGTTGCTGATACTGTAAATGAGGTAGATAATCATTCTTGTCACGAATCTAACGCTGAGTTTTTAAAGCTACAAGATTCTTACAATTTACTTTCACAACGCTTTAATCAACTAGAACAACATTGTATATCTTTAGAACTAAAACAACAAACTCAAAATGAAAATCTTTTGATATCAAATGTTTGTGAAAACGGTGTTGAGAATAGTGACAAGATGATTGCAATTGTTAAGACATTAGAGGAAGAGATAATGAGATTGAAGAGAGATATGTCATCAAATGAAACACTCAAAATGGAACTAGAGCCTGCAGAGTCTAAAAACCAAGTCTTAGAAATTAGACTTTCGTCTGTTCTAGGGGAGATGGATCGGACAAGACAGGGATTATCCGCTCTTTATGGTTCACTAGAAGAACGCTTCGCTTTTAATGCGGCACAGCAACAATCTTTTGTTGAACAACTGAACCAAAAGTGCGAGGAAATCTCTGATTTGAACATCCTGCTCATAGACAAAAATATGGTTTTGGCTGAGTTAAAGGAGACACTTCTTCTCACCCGACAAGAAGTTGTTGATAACTTAGCTACCGATTCTGCACCGTCCACTAGTGCTCCAACAACCAAATCAGTAGTGCTTTATAAGAATCCGCTTCATAAGAAAAACCAGGTTACCTACGATGATTATATGAGGAATGCCATTAAGCATGTCGATCTTCTTAGGGATATTTTAGACGATCTTTATGCTTTAGATCCCTCAAGTAGCGACTATTATTCGTCTCATGAATATGTTAAGCGAGTTCAATATTGCTTGGCTTATTTGCAATACATAGGTACACCAGGTTCTGCACTACTTAATAATAGGCCCATTGCTGTCACTCCATTTAATAAGACTCCAGGAGCGAAACCGTCATTGGCACAATCAAGTAAGACACCTTTAAAATCTGATGCTAATGTTCCCAATTTGCCTTCTACAGGATTAAAAGCGACTACTAAGGCTAAAGGATCGCCACTCAAGAAAGCTAAGATCAAGCCCTCCACTAGTAGTGCCACAAAGAAGAAAGTAGAAGTCCACAATAGGAATGCTAGTTCAGTTTTAAATAAAACGAATCATGTTAAGACTAAAAGCTTTGCGCCTGTGCAGCAGCCTAAACCATTCGTGAATTCTGATTTAAATTGTTGGAATTGTAATGAATGTATGTTTTCCCAGCGTCATGATTTGTGTCTGATTGATCACGTTAATGAAATGAATGCTATTAAGAATGGTCTTGAATGGAAGCCAACGGGTAGAACTCGTGCCCAAGTTGGCTGGCAATGGCGTCCCACTGGTAGGACCTTTAGACTAGATGGTAAAATGTGCCCTTTAACTAGGAATGCATCCATTGAGGTCAGGTCTGAGCGTCCTTTAGTTAGGAACACTCGCACTCAAGTATGGAAACAGCGCCCTTTAATTAGGACAGCCCCCACTATAGTGCCTATCAGTGTAGAAATACCTCAGGATTTGAGCCAACTAGAATCTACACCACCAATTAAGAAGAAGAAGGCTAGGAAATCTAAGAAACCTAGAGTTAGCAAATCTAAGATTATTAAATCTGTACCTGCTAATAACAAGGAACACTCAGATTCCGATACCTCTACATTGTCTTTGTGTGGTGATATTTTCAGGTGGTCCAAATCATCCTGTGGTATTTGGACTCCGGTTGTTCAAAACATATGACCGGAAATCGCTCGATGCTCCGAAATTTCGTCAGCAAGTTTCTTGGTACGGTTAAATTTGGGAATGATCATATAGCAAAGATTATGGGGTATGGTGAATATCAGATTGGAAACGTGACGATTTCTAGGGTATACTATGTCGAAGGTCTTGGTCATAACTTATTCTCAGTAGGACAGTTTTGTGATTCCAACCTTGAGGTTGCTTTTCGACAACACACTTGTTTCATCCGCAACTTGGAAGGAAAAGATTTGTTGAAGGGATCTCGTGGTGCAAATCTTTATACTTTGTCCTTACAAGACATGATGGCCGCTTCTCCAGTATGTCTTCTCTCTAAAGCTTCTAAGACCAAGTCATGGTTATGGCATCGCAGATTATCTCATCTTAATTTTGATGCTATTAATCATCTGGCTAAAAACGAATTAGTTCGTGGTCTTCCAAAGCTTAAATTTCACAAGGATCATTTATGTTCCGCGTGTTCAAGGGGGAAAAGCACCAAGAAATCTTACAAGCCCAAAGCTGAAGACACCAATCAAGAAAAACTTCATCTTTTGCATATGGATCTTTGTGGGCCGATGAGAACTGAAAGTGTGAGCGGTAAGAAATTCATTCTCGTCATTGTGGATGATTTTTCCAGGTTTACATGGGTTAGATTTCTACGTACAAAGGATGAAGCACCGAAAGCTATCATCACTTTTCTGAAGTTCATTCAGGTACGTTTGAATACCACTGTCCGCCGTATTCGTACAGACAATGGTACAGAGTTCGTCAACCAGACTCTTCGTGATTATTATGAAGGAGTTGGTATATCACATGAAACATCCGCTGCACGCACTCCACAACAAAACGGTGTCGTTGAAAGACGGAATCGTACACTTATGGAAGCTGCTAGGACCATGATTATTTATGCGAACGCTCCATTGTTCTTGTGGGCAGAGGCTATTTCTACTGCATGTTTCACCCAAAACCGTTCTATCCTTCGGAAACGCCATGGAAAAACACCTTATGAGCTTTTACATGACCGAAAACCCGATGTTTCATTTTTTCATGTGTTTGGTGCTCTGTGTTATCCAAACATCAATAGTGAGAACTTGGGTAAGCTTCAACCAAAAGCCGATATAGGTATTTTCATTGGTTACTCACCGTCCAAAAGAGCATACCGAATCTATAACCGTCGTCTTGGCAAGATTGTAGAAACTATGGACGCAGATTTCGACGAGCTGACAGCGATGGCTTCTGAGCAACACAGCTCTGAACCCGCGCTTCATGAGATGGGAACCGGTGCTATTAGTTCCGGATTAGTTCCCAATAATCCTACTTCTACATCATTTTTACCACCTTCAAGGCCCGAGTGGGATAAACTGTTTCAACCGTTGTTTGATGAATTCTTCGATCCCCCGACTGATGAAGTTCCAGCACCTGTCGTAATTGCTCCAATACCTGAAGTGGTTGCTCAAGTTAATGAACCTTTATCTAATGCATCTACAATTCACATTGAACCGGATGCACCTTCACCAAGTGATTCTCAAACTACACCTGAATCATCACCCCTACTTGTGCCTAATGATGTGGAAGAGGATTCTACTGATCACGACTTGGAATATGCTCACTTGCAAGAGCTTCCTTTCTTTGGTGTAGCGATCCCTGAAAACCCTTCAGCCGCGTCTACCTCAGAAGAAGCTCCTTCTATTGTTCACTCCAGACCACCTAGGATTGAAAACCATAGCACTAAATGGACAAAAGATCACCCAATTAGGAATGTTATTGGAGATCTAGATCGACCAGTCTCTACACGCCATCAATTACAAGAGAGTGCACTTTATTGTTACTTTGATGCATTTCTCTCTGAAGTTGAACCCAAAAATTGGCAGCAGGCTATGACCCAATCATCTTGGATTGAAGCTATGCAGGAGGAACTAAACGAATTCCAACGACTTGAAGTATGGGAATTGGTTCCTCGCCCCGACAAGGTTAACATCCTTACCTTGTTATGGGTTTATAAGGTTAAACTTGATGAGATGGGTGCGGTATTGAAGAATAAAGCTGGATTGGTCGCTAGAGGATATAAACAAGCCTTGGGTATAGACTTTGAGGAATCTTTTGCTCCTGTGGCTAGATTGGAGGCGATTAGACTATTCCTTGCGTTTGCTGCTCATATGAACATGATCGTCTATCAAATGGATGTGAAGACGGCATTTTTGAACGGTGAACTAAGGGAAGAGGTTTATGTTAGTCAACCGGATGGGTTCGTCAGTACGGAGTCTCCTAATCATGTGTACAAGCTTAAGAAGGCTCTCTATGGGTTGAAACAAGCTCCACACGCGTGGTATGATCTCCTGTCAATATATCTCATGTCAGAAGGCTTCTCCAAAGGCAAAGTGGACCCCACTCTATTCACTCTCAAGGACGGCAACGACATGCTTCTGGTACAAATTTATGTTGATGATATAATATTTGCTGCCACTAACATAGAATTGTCTAAACAATTTGAGAAGATAATGTCCACACGCTTTCAGATGTCGATGATGGGAAAATTTTCATTTTTCTTAGGATTACAGATTTCTCAGAATCCCAGAGGCATCTTTATTAATCAATCCAAATATGCTCTAGAATCTCTTAAGAAATATAACTTTGAGAATTGTGACCCCGTAGACACTCCAATGGTGGAGAAATCCAAGTTAGATGAAGATAGGGATGGGATTATTGTCGATCCGAAACTTTACCGTGGAATGATCGGCACCCTTCTCTATCTGACTGCTAGCAGGCCTGATTTGCAATTTGCTGTATGCATGTGTGCCCGGTATCAGGCTCGGCCTACCGAAAAGCACCTACATGTTGTGAAAAGGATCTTTCGGTATCTAAAAGGAACACTTCATCGTGGTCTATGGTATCCGAAAGATTCCTCGATTGCTTTAATATCATACGCAGATGCCGATCATGCTGGATGTCAAGACACGAGGCGTAGCACTTCTGGATCTGTGCAACTCCTTGGAGATAGATTGATCAGTTGGTCTTCAAAAAGGCAGAAAAGCGCTGCAATTTCTAGCACGGAGGCTGAATACATCGCCATGTCCGGTTGTTGTGCTCAAGTCCTTTGGATGAGATCACAATTAACTGACTACGGTCTTGGATTTAACAAAATCCCGATGTATTGTGACAACAAGAGCGCCATTGCCCTTTGCTGCAACTATGTTCAACACTCCCGGGCCAAGCACATAGACATTCGCTACCATTTCATTAAGGAGCAGGTGGAAAACGGAGTGATCGAGCTGTATTTTGTCACTACTGAGTACCAGCTGGCGGATATGTTCACCAAAGCCTTCGATCGAGGACGAATCGAGTTTTTGATCGACAAGCTTGGCATGAAATCATTCACCCCAGCGACTCTCAAAGAGTTGGCAGAAGAATCAGCTGAATAGTCGTGGTAAACTATTCAGAGTATCCTTTGTTCGTGATCATGTACATTATCGTAAATATATAAAACCAAGAAAAACCATAAAAAATATAAAACCAAGAAAAACCATAAAAAATATAAAACCTAGAAAAACCATAAAAATTATAAAATCAAGAAAAACCAAAAATATTTTTCGTTTAAAACGGGCATGTCTTTTAGTACGGTAATATTTACGGCCTTAGAAATGTCGATCAATATTGACACGGTGCCATAAATAGAGTCCGTATAAAAGTTGTACATTTTTAAAACATGCCCATTATGGCTTGTAGTTATTTCTGACTGCAACCCGGTTTTCATATTAAAGTCACGTATTTCCTTGGAAAATGTTGGCTCAGAACGGGAATTAATTTTCTCGGGCGTGATTTACAAGCCAAATCATGCAAAGGGATCAAGTTTACTTTATAACTTGGTCTAACACGAATTAGTGTACGTCTCAGTGCATTAATTTGTTAAAATAAGAGAAATCTTATTGACACCACGAATCAAACTTTTTCAAGATATCAATTGGGAAATGTTTTTCATCATCATGTGCCTCGTTAAACAATGACTACAGCTCTTTAAATAGAAAACGGGTCATCGTTTAAGGGGGAGAAAATGTTTCATCATCAAAAAGATCTTCAAAAGTTTTCAAGGAAACAAACAAAGCTTAATGGTTAATGGTTGGATTGCTTTGGCATTTGTATTGTTGTTGCTTATAAGTTTGTCGTGGATAGTTTTGTGCTTGTGTTAAGTTAAGTTAATCACTAAGGCTCGGCTAGTTAACATAAGATAGGGTCAATGTGACAAGTATTAAAACTTGGTAAACAAAAGAATATTGAATGAAGCAAAAAGAAAATTTGAGGGGGCAAAGTTGACAAAATGTCTAACTTGTGGAAAATTTGACCTAGTCAAAACCTTCCCCCCCGTTTCTTTTCTTTCTTTCACTGTTTCCTTGTTTTCTTTTGCCGCCATTCATACCAACACACAAACAAACACACGATCACACAACACAAACTCAAAAATCACTCATCTTCTTGTTAAAGATCTGCATAAGGTATCAATACGAATTAATCTTTCATGCAAATCAATTTAATTAACACCTTTTTGATTGAAAACAATCGAATGAAATTACTGTTTAATTAGGGTTTAATTAATTGGGGTTTTTGCCTGGGGATGATTCGGAATAGGTCTAATTGCACTAATTTGGCCTTTAGAACACTTGAATCAAACGATTTCATGCCTAATTAGAAAATCGTAACTGTTTGTCACTTTCCGCATAAGAGCACTTATTCAGAATAGAAAATACTTTCCGAATAGGTAAAAGTTCCGAATAGGATTTCATTCCGAATAAGGCATATGTTCCGAATAGGGAAAATGTTCCGAATAGGGCAAATGTTCCGAATAAGGAAAAATTTTCCGAATAGGGCAAATGTTCCGAATAGGGCAAATTTTCCGAATAGGGCAAATGTTCCGAATAGGGCAAATGTTCCGAATAAGGCAAATGTTCCGAATAGGACAAAAGTTCCGAATAGGGTAAATAGTCCGAATAGGGCAAATGTTCCGAATAGGGCAAATGTTCCGAATAGGGAAAATTTTCCGAATAGGGCAAATGTTCCGAATAGGGCAAATGTTCCGAATAAGGCAAATGTTCCGAATAGGACAAAAGTTCCGAATAGGGCAAATGTTCCGAATAGGGCAAATGTTCCGAATAGGGAAAATTTTCCGAATAGAACAAATGTTCCGAATAGGGAATTTATTCCGCATAGGTCAACGTTTCCGAATAAGGACTTTATTCCGCATAGGCCAAATGTTCCGAATAGGAAATTTATTCCGCATAGGCCAAAATGTTCCGAATAGAGAATTTATTCCGCATAGGCTCAATGTTCCGAATAGGATGTTATTCCGCATAGGCAATGTTCCGAATAGAGTCTTTTATTCCGAATAGGATCAATGTTCCGAATAGCCTTTTTATTCAGAATAGAGATGTTTTTCCGCATAGGCTATATGTTCCGAATAGATTTATGTTCCGCATAGGACTTATATTCAGTATAGACCTATTATTCCGAATAGAAGATGTTTGAATGGTTTCAAAGCTTAAGGGATTATGTCATATGTACAATGCTTAGGTTTAAAGTCATAATGATATTCATACTTGTTTGTATCAACCTTTGTGTTTTATCTTAAGCAGAGACGATGACTAACCCTACCGTACAACAACTACAAGACAACAGAGCCGCCGCCATTGCTGAAGCCAAGACTCTAAAGTTTATTCCAAACAACTTCCGTCTGAAGGAGGTATCTCACTCAACCCATAATGGATTTAAGGTAGGTACAGCCTTGCTTGATAAATCTCATCTCAAGCATGCGCTAAGGAGAAGTGCATCAGTGCCTTATGACTACCTTTACGAGTTCTGGGCTACTAAAGAGAGGACGTCGAACAAAATCACTTTTTCCTTGGACAACAAGCAGCAGACGCTTACTGTGTCAGACTTCAGGAAGATTTTTGGCTTTCGACCGATACTCAAAGGTCTAACCTCATACTCAGCCAACCCAACTAAGGACCAGATCATGGAGATGTTCACCGCCATTGGATGTCTGGACATACGAACCCCGTCTGAGTTTACTACTGCCAAAGTTGGTCAACCTTGGAAAGCTATTTTTGGGATTCTAAGCCGATGTTTAACACCCAAAACAACTGGGTTTGATGCTGTTCGTCCACCAATCATCAAGATGTTTTATGGTATGTTCAAAGGTATGGGTATTGATTATGCATCATTGCTATGGGAGGAGTTTACTTTTCAACTCTTCACGAACACGAAGGGTAAGGTTAAATGTTACCAGTATCCTAGGTTTATTAAGCTAATCATCCATTACTTTATGGAAAACGATGCATCCATTGATAAGCGTGCAGGCAGACGTCAACACACGATCGATGATGATGATTTGGTAGACTTAAGGCAGGAGACTCATTCGAATACGGTTATTCCTGGTCCCATTCCCAATCACCTTCTGACAGACGAGCTTATTGAATCTGAGGATTACAAGAACTTGCTAACAGAAATTGAGAATCAACGAGCAAGTCTTCTAGCAGGTGAAGACTCATCTACCACGGTTAAAAGCAAAGGTAAAAGGAAGCAAACAGATTTACCTGAACCCAAAACCAAGAAGAAGAAGACAGAGGGTAAGAAGGGAAAGGGTAAGGCTGATGAGATGCGCCTACGTGACGAAGAAGGCATTGATGATCCTACTCTTGAGAAAACTGAGAAACAAATAATGAAGATAGCTATTCAAAGGAGTAGGAAAGATACTGGCGGTAGTGGTTCAGGTGCAAGGGTAGATGTCGAGGATGAGTACGTGGAACCAGATGATGTTGATGAGTTTGGGTCCCCTGAACATTACTCCACTTCGAAGGAGCCATCAATCCCTGTTTCAGCTGGTATTGAAAAGGCATCTACTCAACCTTTAACAACTCAACCTCCACCAACACAACCCATACCAACCAGACCGGTTTCTACACCATTACCTCCACCACCAATAAAGCCCATCATCAGCACCGCAGTCACAACCGAGCCCATTCCATCAACCCAGAGCAGTTCTGTAACGTCTGCAATGGCAGCAATAGTGATGGCCGAGATGTTGGATAAACATGTGGATAATCAAAAGAGAGAAATGGATGAACTTCGCCAAGAGCTAAATAGAAGAGATCAAAGTGAAGAAGCATCAAGGAAAGCTCAAGAAGAGTTGATTGCCAAGTTCGCTGCAGACATGGAAGTTACACGTAAAGCTCATGCAGAAGAACTTGCTCAGGTTAAAAAGGATGAAGCGAATAGGCATCAAGCACGAATTAAGAGACTTAAAGCTATTAAGGATGACCTTAAAGAGCAAAAAGAAGCTCTTGAAGCTACTATTGAGCAGAGAGTGAAAGACTCCGTTGAATCCCTAATGCCTAAACTACGTGATGATTTGAAAACACTTGCTGCTGACAACTTGCTGATCAAATCATCCAATCCTTCAGAAGCCGCCTACAAGATTGCTTATGACTTGACGGATTTTGAATTGAAGAAGATCCTTAAGGCTCGTATGGTGGAACTTGGATTGTTTGATAAGTCTAGACTTCAACGGGCTCTCTACAAATCCCTGAATGATGCTATCATGGAGGATGATAGGTTATTCAAAACGTTTGGAAGTGTGGTACCCTACCACATTCTCCCTGAGGAAGAAAGGGAAGAGAGTGACGAAGAAGAGGGTACAGGTGGAGAAGAGGAAGAAGAAGAAGAAGAAGATAATAATGAGGATGAGGATGATGATGATGAGGATCAGAATGATGAGGATGATGATAATGATAAGGATGATGAAAATGATGATGAGGATGAGGATGAGAATGATGATGATGAGGATGCAGATGATGATGATAATGATGGTAATGATGGTGGTGATGGTCACCAGGAGAGTGTTAAGGGGAGCAATGCGGATAAAGGTGAACAGCGTGAGAAAGGGGATAAGGGCGCCAGCTCAAAGAAAGTGGTTAAGTCTGGCACCAAGTCAACGAAAGATGCAGCATCAAAGGAAAAATCTACATCCACGGAATCCAGACGATCGAAGTGGCGCCATGATGTGAATGCCACTACAGGGTCATCTATTCCTGGTACATTTATCCATGCATCAATACCTGTTACCACTAACCCTGTTAGTTCTATTGTTGTTACCCCTGTGATTGCAGAATCGGTAACCGAACCAGAAGCTGCACAACACTCACCCGTCCATGACACTGCTGAAATGCCTGAATCTGAACAAGCAGATGTTCACGTCTCTACTCCTCTGCAACAAAACCCACAATCTACTATTCCTGAACCAAGCACAAGGGACTGGGCGGACACGTTGGAAATCGACGAGACTGCTCCACCACAGGCTTGGATCACGGCAGCAGCTCAGTATGATCCGATCACCGACGCCGACAAAGATGTCCTGTATCTTTGTATCCGAAGTCCGATTGACTTATGTGCATTTATTGCTCATGAGTATAAGACTTCGGTTACTCCATCTTTGGTGAGGAAAGTACTGAAGGATAAAAGACTTCGAGCCAAAACCCGGTTGACCCAAATGGAGTTCGAATATTATGCCGATGAGATCCTGAAGGCTCTGAATACCACTCAACGGCTAGGACTTCATGAATCAGAAAGAGCTCCACCTCCAATGGATCCTGCTCATGATAATCAGATTGCTCTTGACTTCTTCGTCACCAATGATCTTGTGTATCTACTGAAGGGGTCATCAAAGTACGCAACCTCACTGACTTTGCTGAAAGCTGCCAACTGGGGGACAATACCCTTCATCGAGGAAAAGGTAAACCGACTCTGGGTCCCTAAGATAAATTGTAATTATGATATGTATGCTGTCATAGGTGCATCTCATTGGGACGAACGAGTCCGAAGGGCGTACAGGGGTTGCTGTTTGGTCAATTCTGGAAGCAATGTTAGATCCGACATCCGCATCTCCAGCATCTTAGGAATGAAAACTGAAGCCAAGAATGGCTACTATCATGTGACGGAGATTCGTTTGAAAAGGGAGGATGACAGGGAATACAAAATTCAGCAGGGAGATTTTTCCATCATTCGCCTTGAGGATATCGAAGATATGCTGCTTCTGATGACCAGAGATCAACTGACACATATTCCTCGTGAGGACCTCATTGCTTTGAATACAGCACTTCGTATGTTCACACGAAGCATTGTTATCAAGACACGAGTTGAAGATCTTCAGTTGGGAGTCGAAAGCTATCAAAGGAAGCTCAACCTGACCCGTCCAGTGAATAAAGTGCTACCTCAACATGTAGAAAGATGTCCCTATACCGGCATTTCTGTCCCGAATTACGGCATTTTCTACTTGAACAGTCGAGGTTTGATGAAGTTTATGAGGGTGGGGGAGCTCCACAAGTATAGTGATGGCACTCTTCTACAAGTCAGAGGAAAGTTGGATCATCTGAACTCGGGTGGGACTTTGCCAGAAATGACAGAGGATTGGCATCCAGGTTACCGGCAGATGGCGAAGTACGTGATCAAGAAGATCGATCAAAAGCTCCGTGAACGTAGATTGATGAGGAGCTTGGAAAGATTCGTGGGTGGTAGACCATATGGAGTGCACTACAGGACACTGCAACGATCCATCTAATGGGTTGTACATTTCAGGTCACTCTATATTGGTATTATTTGTGAATATGTATATTTGTGAATAATGTGCTTTAATGGCTTGTTGTAGTGTTAAGGTATGATAATTTTTCAAGAATTTCTCACGAGATTCTAAATCTTTCAAAATATATCATACTAAAGCACTACAACTATCCCTTATTAACTTAAGGGGGAGCAATAACTTGTTCTATGGCCAAACATCAATTTCATTTTTACCCAAAGACCGGTTAATCCATTCAATATCCCAAATATTAATGGTTAACATTTTGGATAAGGGGAGAAAATGGGATTAAGGAGACGTAAGTGATACTTGGCTAAAGGATGAAAAAGACTTAAAGATTATCCAACTTAATATGTGTAAAGCACGTGTTAAGGGGGAGCGTTTTTGATGAACAAAACACCTAAGGTACAAAACTTTTGATTTCAATATCACAAGTACTTTAGGTGATTTTCAATGATTTTTCATGGTGGCAATTCCTTCCCAAAACACGCTTAATTCACGACGGATGTGGTGACAAAAGGGTGGTAGGAATAGGTTTAGTCCAATGATTCATCAGAGCCGATGGAATCTTCCCAAGGACAATCCCCTAGATAGAATTAGAAGTCCTAGGAAAGATGGAGAAAGAATGTGAACGTAGCTGAATGCCGACCAAGTACTTAAGCTAGCACTGGAACAATCACAACAAGGTGCTAGTGATGACGTATTGGTAGGCATTGAAGGGGTTGAAGAATGAAAAAGAAATGTAAAGATAAAGGGTGTAAAGAAAGAAGCCCTCCTTACAACTTTAGGCAGAAACCGGGTCAATACATATGCTATTGAGGTCATTTTTGCTAATGATTCTCGGTATTGAAGAAAGACATCATGGACCCAGTGATGCAATGCACAACCCTTCCCCAGCTAACTCAAATATCTCTCAAAAGGTATTTGTTTTAATCACATGGAGATCAACACGTTATCTATTGGTTTATTCACTCCGAATAGACTGGTATTGAAAAGGTGGCACTCCTCTCCAGCCATCGCTCACTAAATCAAAACGCACAATCGAGTCTAGAGCCAAGAGATCATCAAAAGTCTCATTAGGACACTTTTCATTTATTCCTTGCTTTCTCACACACTGTGAAAAGTAAGAGATTTTCATGAGTCCTACGCAGTATTCCCGTAATATTGCCAGAACATCCGAGTAATACGCAAGTATTACAATGAAGATGGAAATCCTGCTTGAGCCAACATCAAACAAGCTCATGGTAGGTTACACGTGCGGTTCTTTTAGAACCAATCTTGTGAAAAACTGGAAGGTAACAGTGGTTTAATTCTTAATTGAACTTAAACTCGTTCCAGGCCTCTTCGCATTATCATATGATCTTGCCAGAACACTCAGAGTGACTCTTTATTGACCACAGTGACGAGTGGAAATCCTTCTAGTGTTAACATCAAACAGCACTTGGTAGGTGACGTGCAAGATTCTTTATGAATTGAGCTCGTGACAACTGGAAAGCAACGATGGTGAAAATCTTAATTGAAATTCACTTGTTCCAGGTTTCATGAATTGACGGCTTTTAATCACAAGGATAATTTATCCAAGTGATTCACTCTTTATGTTCGCAGTCAGCTTTGGACGGTCGAATAAAGAGAACGGGTTTACCCGCGAAATCCTGTCAGGAAGTTACTTAATTGAAACTATCCGTCACGGGTACGATATCTAATATTGTCCAACGGTCTTCACCGACCGGAGGTAAAATGCTACCGAATTAGAATAAAATGTTCAAAGCCATTTTATTCGTGTCGTTGCTGTGTACCTGTTAAAGACGGTGGCGTTGCTGTGTACCTGTTGAAGACGGTGGCGTTGCTGTGTACCAGTGAAGACGGTGGTGTTGCGGTGTACCTGTAAAAGTCGTTCCCACATGCTTATGTCTTTTGCAACAAAGTTCAGCAAAAATTCAAGAAAGTACAAGATGAAGTCTTCCGCTGTATCAAACTCTGAAGCTTTCGAGAATTCAACAAAAAGACGTAAGTGTGTGGAACATGAAGTCACGAGGAGGCAAAGTTCACAAGAAGGGAAAAGATCGCACGTGAAAGGCCAAAGAACAATGCTCTCAAGTCAAAGCCAAAAAGATCAAATCAACATATTCACAACAAAAGAAAGAAAAGAAGAAAAGACTACGAGCTAAAGAACGAAGACTTAGTATAGTATGCTAGGTTTAGAACTTTGTAACGTGGAGTGACCTCCCTTAGGGGGAGATTGTTAGAAATATGTTTTAACGTATATTAGAAGTATCGGTCACTCCACAATATGATTTATGTTGTAATAGCTCGTAGTTAGTAATTAGTTGTTAGTTGCTTATTAACTTAAGTAAGAACCGGTCCATGGGCTTGTCATGGACCGGCCCAAGCCCAATGTTAGGCTTGGACTATAAATACCCCTTTCCACTAAGGAAAGGGGTTGGTTGTTGTTCCATTTACACTTTCATATTAATAAAATCATTCACATATTCTCTCACTTTCTCTCTCTAGTTTCTCTCACTAGAAAACATCAACCCACTTCATAGATTCATAGGTTATCAATATTCTACAGTCTTGGTTTTGTAATTTTGTTTTTTATATTATTTAAGTATGATTTATACTTAAGTCGTTTTTTTTTTCTTTAACGAACGCGCCTTAATTGGTAGGTTGCGGTTTTCGTGTTTAAACGGGCATCACTAATCGTCGGCGATCGTCACATTACTACTACTGGCTAAGGTGAGTCTATAGCCTCACTTTTAACATGTTTACTTGTTTTATAAACCCGCGAGGGGGATAACATGCTTGTTTTATTAAAATAAAAGGGTACAACGATAAGTTGTGGAAACTCTACTTATTGGAAAAGTATGGATGCAACGAGAAGTTGTAGAAACCCTATTATTGGAAAAGTAATTATTATAAATGAAAGGTACAACGAGAAGTTGTGGTAAACCCTCTTGTTTTAAAATTGAACACAAGGAACTTGATTGTATGCTTAGATGAAAATTATTGCATAAGTTAGTTTTAGCCTTAAAGGACCCATGAATCGTGAATTGTTAATCGAAGTAACGCTAATGCTATGGATAGATCTATCGGGGTGACGCCCAGTCCGGTCGCGATTAGCTCTCGCGTGGTGTTGTGATGCACTAGTAATGAAACATCGGATACATTGTATAAGAGAAATATACGCACTTGGCTATGTGTGTTGGGCTGAAATAATATATGTTAACGTTCAATGTCACGAGGCTTATGTAATGAAACCGATAATTATGTCTGTACAACATAATGGTATTTCGGTGAATTATTAACCATGGAAGGTTATTTTGAATACTTGTGTTCTCTTTATTTAAATTTAAACTCTATAGATTCACTCGGCAAATTTTGCTGACTTTTTTTTAAGCATGTTTTATCTCAGGTCCATATTGAAGGCACTCGAGGAAGGCGGTTTCGTGAAGCCTGCATATTTAAAATGTTTTGGCCCACTTTTCTAAAACATATCCATTCAAATAACTTTTATCATTTATAATAGTTGTAAACTTTTGAATCATCTGGGACCGTGTATGAAATTTTATCTTGATTAAATGAAATTGAATGGATGTTTATTAAGACGTCTCGTTTTGAGCCGTTTTCTATGATTATGAGATTGAACAATGAAAGTAACACCCAATGACCCTTCCGCTGTTATGATCGAAATTTTGGGGTGTTACAGATTGGCATCAGAGCTCAAGTTATAGAGAACGGAAAGATTTTCCAAAAACGAATTTTTGAAATCTTTTAACTATAACTGTTGCAAGCGAAACCTCCGAGTTGCCAATGAACGAGAATGAAAGTATTTATATATATGGGATTATATATATGTTGTAATCTTTGTCGATTATTTGAACTTGTGAATTACAAGGTATGTTTTCAGTTATTTAATTATAAATGATAAGTTTATATTTATACGAGATATTTATACGACGTCGATTGTCACGAAGCCACCCTAGTCATTTTTATGTTAGCGCTGAAGCTATTCCTGAAATGAATCCTGTTATTCTCGAGATTAACTAAGTTGCGGATAGACATGATCCCAACGAAATGGTTAATATTCTTACTGATATTCTTCTGATTACGAGGATTTTGATTTCCTTGGTTCTTATTCTTGATTTATCGATTCGCTTATTTCGTTTAGCAAATTTAATTTGCCTTTTCATTAATCTTCGACATTATACTGTTTTGATAAAAACAAGTCGTCTAAGAAGGTACTATTGATTGTTAGGAATTGAGATTGATTTGTATGGTATTCACATGCCAACCAGGATTCTATATCATATCACTGATCATTTTCTGTTAAATCAGTTTCTCATTTGTTTCGATCTTAATCTTTCGCGTTGAGCTGGCGATGCTTGAATAAAGTGATTTATAATCGTTGAAATAAATTGGCCATTTATTGGAACAAGGAAATTATAAATTGTTGAACTACAAATTTCTGAATCTTATTTGGAAGGACTTGATCAATCCATGGAATAATGATTCATAAAGGTATGGGCTTAAGCATATAGCATCTGCGTGATTAAACTCTTATTAAATTGTAATTCGTTTGCTCGATTCATCCTTTGATTTTGTTCCTTAATTCCTTGATCGTGAAATGGTTGTATTGAGATTGTTCCAAAAGCACCAATTAAGGAGGATATCAAGCGTCTCTGAAAGACATTGAAGAAATCTTCTTCTTGTGGGACCGAGGAGCTTTCTTAGCCATGTGAATTACCTAGTAACTCTTAGTAGATTAGTTTATCAATTGTAGTATCTTCTCATTAATCCCTAACTAAATTGTGACAACAGTTAGTAGGACTAGTCTTTTTAGTTGTATGGCATTAGACGATGATTATCTATAATGTTTGACAATACGACTTGTACTAGTTTGTGATCAATGGAATGACTATCTTTTGATTCCTAGTTCTACATCGTTCTATTATTTTCTTTCTTTGCCTTTCTTATTTAAATTCCTGTGGTATAACGCAATCATTGAATGAATACTCATTATGATTTGATTTGTGATGCACAAGACTCATGTAGTCAAGGAAAGCTATGACTGAGGCACGAATGCGCCAAGTTATTAGTGAATAACTGCTGTATCTATAGTTGAATTCATGGCCAACATGAATGATGGATCTGGATCCGGAGCTGAAGCTACAACTGGTGGGACCGGAACCAGTGGAGCTGAAGCTGGAGCCGATAATGTTCGTGGTACGGATGGAACAAATGTGCCCAAAATTGGAGGCTATAACTACACTTCATTCGTTAATTGCAACCGTAGACTCTTTAGGGGATCAAATATGATGGAGGATTGTGTCAGTTGTTGAAAAGCTGGCGTCAGTCTTTCGAATCAGTGACCCTAATCAGGAGGATAAGGTGCAGTTTATAATCGCTACTCTCCAAGGTCGTGCATTAATTTGGTGGAATGGCAGACTTGCTTCCATATGTATCGTTACTTATGGGACACCATGGACTAAGGTAAGGAAACGGTTTACTGAGGAGTTTGTCCTCGAAGTATTTCCAAAGTATGGAGCAAGTGTTGTACAATCTGAAACTGAAGGGAACTAACATTGGTAGATATATCAAGTGTTTCCATAAGCTGACTCTTTTATGTCTAAGAATTTTGGAACCCGAACCGTCAAGGTCAAGCAGTATATTTACGGCTGACCAGGAATATATGCGGTGATGTGACTTCTTCTAAGCCGTTTACTATTTGTGAAGTGGTCGGCATGGCTGATTAGCTCATGGGACACATAATTCAAGGCAAGGCTGATGTTACTGAAGGGAAATATAATTCCATATTGAAAATTCTTTTCGTGCACTAGAGCTCGTAAGTATATCGAAAAAGGTTGTGGATTATTCATGGCTTAGGAATCGTAGAAGGAATCGTAAGAGAAGTAAGTAGAATTACTCTAGTCATTTGTGACTATTCTGAAATGTTTCTGGAAGATTTTCCAAGGCTTCCACCTCAAAGACAAATAGAATTCCCAATTGATCTAATTTCTGGTACTGCAAGTGTGGCACATGAGCCATATTTATTAGCACCCTCTGAGTTGAAGTAATTATTTGTGCAGTTTTAAGAACTATCTTATTGATGTGTTATTCGACCGAGCTCGTTAGTTTGTAGAACCCCTATTCTATTCGCTAAGAAGAAAGATGATTCATTTCGTATGTGTATCGGTTACCGAGAGCTGCATAGGCTCACGATCAAGAATCGTTGCCCGCTTCTAAGAATTGATGATCTATTTGATCAACTTCAAAACTCTCGTGTTTTCTCCTAGATTCTGGTGTTTTCTCCGAGATTGATCTTTGTTTTACTTATCATTAACTTCGCATACGCGAGGAAGATATTCCTATTACGGCGTTTAGAACTTGTGATGATCATTATGAGTTTAGGGTTATGCCTTCTGGTTTGACCAATACATCTGTTGTATTCATTGACTTAATGAATTGTATGTGTAAGTCGTGACTTGATAAATTCGTAACCGTTTTCATTGATGATATTCTAATCTGCTCTAAGAGCGAGGAAGAACATGTCGAACACTTAGGGATTATCTTGAACTTTCTAAAGAACGAAAAGATGTACCCAAAAAAATTTTAAGTGTGATTTTTGGCTCTGTTCTGTGCAACTTCTCTGTCATGAGATTGACAAAAGTGGCATACATGTTGATTCTGCGAAAATCAAAGCCATCGAAAATTTGAATGTTCCAACTATTCCAACTGAAGTACGACAAATTCTAGGTTTGGCTGGTTATTACTGAAGGTTTAACGAAGGATTCTCTTTGATATCAAAACCATTAACTAAGCTAACTAAAAAGAATGAACCGTTTGTGTGTGGCAATGATGAAGAGAAATCTTTTCAGACTATGAAAAGAAAACTCTGCGACACGCCGATCTTATCATTACTCGAAGGAAGTGAAGATTTTGTTGTTGATCGTAATACATCTCCTTTATGATTTGGGGTTGTTTTGATTTGTATACGCTCGTAGGAAGCCTAGGAAGAATGAGGAAACTGCACAACCCATGACTTGTAATTGGGTGCGGTGATTATTACTCTTCGTCTATTGAGACATAAATTGTATGGCACTAAGGTACGGTATTCACCGATAGTAAGAGCCTACAATGTAATCTGGATTAAAAGAGGTAAATAAGCCTTCAAGTGATTACGATTATGTTATTCGTTATCATTTGAGAGGTAGGAGCAAATTATAATGGATTCATTGTTAAGCTCTCGAAAACTCAGTCTGTATATGACTTGATTTGTGTCAATGTTGATTGATTGACTCTGCTCATTTTATTTTCATAAATAAATCAATCGTGCTAATTAAGGATCGTCTGTTAACTACTCGTAGTAGACATAGAAGATATGACGATGTGAAGCGAAAAACTTTGGAAATCGAGGTAGGTGGAAAAGTTATGCCAAAGCTATCACCTTGAAAAGGTGTTATGTATTTTGGAAAACGTGGGAAGTTAAGTCCCCGTTAGTTTTGACCATTCGAGATGATATCGAGTGAAGGTCCAACGGCATGAAAACTTAAATTACCCCGAGAACTACAAGGAATTCACAATACTTTTCATATGTCGAACCTAAAGAAGTTTCTTCCCGACGAAGATCTTATTATCTCTCTTGATGAAGTATGAATCGACAATAAGTTGCATTTCATCAAAGTACTTGTTGATATTATCGATAAGGAAGTTAGGCAACAGAAACGAAGTCGAATTCCTATGGTCTTGTGTGATGGAACTCTAGAAGAGGACCAAAATACGTTTAACTCTTTGATTTCAACGAGCGATCGAGGAAGAACGCAAGTTGATCTTCGGGACGAAGATTCCAATTTGGTGGGGATAATGTGACAATCCGTCGATTTCAGGTCGTTATTTTAATCTCGGCTATTAAATATTATATGTTTACTTTAATGAGAATTTTAAATTATCGATCAACCGAGAAGGTTATGGCTTGAAACTTAACGTAAGAATGTCGTTTCGATGAAGACCGACAAGAAAAACATTAAGTATCGATAATATATTCTTAAATTTATTCATAATGATTTTATTATATTTATTTTCATTTCTCGTATTTTGCGTTTTAACGAATGACGAGAACTACGAATGATCGCGATACCGACGGATGCCCAAAAATTTACGTTTTATTATCGATTGTCTCGATATTTAATATTTTCGACGTTTCCGATTTAATTACGTTTTAAGTCGTGTCAATGTAATATTATAATATTTAAGAAGCGTTTTAACTTTTAAAAAGTATTTTTACGAAACCCGAGTCCCGTAAATATTTTCAAAATTAAATATTTACATTTTATACCCTTACAACTATTTAATTTCATTTTAGATCAAAACTATACCTATTTGGCAAAAACTACCCCTCCACCCCACTATATATAATTTTTCCACTATCAACTTTTAATATAAAATTCATTTCAACAAAAACTTCATCTTTCTTCCTTCTCTCTAGCCATTTCCGCCACCCTCACCCACATAAACCCTTTGATTTTTCAAAATCAAGCTTGAATCCAAGAAAACTAAAAGAAGACCCACTTTGCAAATTCAACAAGGATCATTTTGGTATAAATTTCTCCCACATGCATTAACTTTTCAAAATTTTATTTTTTTTCTTGATGAACTAGTAGTGTTTGATCTATTTTTATGTTGTAGATAAGTGTTAATATTATTATATTCAAGTTTTAATTGGATGCATGTTTGAATTTTTGAGTGGGTAAATTTTTAAATGATTATTCAAGGGTGATTGAGGTTAGATGAGTTGTTTAAAATAATATTAGGATGATATTAGATGTATAAAAGTGGTGGAAATGGGTCAAAATATTTATTTGACATGGTTTCTAAAAATGTATTTTGGGACAGCAGCTTATAACAGCTTGTTTCGTGGGTTTAAGTTCTGAGATAGGCTTATATTATTTGATATTGTTGTAGTAATCTTCAAGACGCTCGTTTTGCCGCTTGAATGAGCTTCTAACTCATTACGAGCAAAAAGTTATGCTAGTTTTAGTATTTGTGTACCGGGAGACGAGTATCGGCACAATCCGAAAATTGTTGTCGATAATTGGATCGAATCTTGGGGACTATATAATGAGTTTTAAAAATGTTCAAGGACTGATGTAAGTTGCTAAACCTCAGGTCATGATTCTATTTTCAAACCCAAGTGTCGGTTTTGTAAACGGAATTGTTTAGGTATGTCAAAATGGTTTTACAAGTAAAAGGCGTAAAACTGTCCGGTTTTTATAACACGAAGATGTGTCGGGCAGAAGGTCTTAGAAGTAATATTTTTGAATGAAATTTAAACTGAGTCTTATTCATATAATAAGTGAGTTTCTGACCAAGTTTCATCGAAAACGGACAAGTGTAGATAGGGTAGATTGGTGTGTACATTTGGAGTGTACATGCTGATTGGTATTTTGGACACGTAGTTCAATAATTATGTGGCGTGTGTTAAGTATTCGCCATTGGACAAGGTGATTTACTCAAGTGTTAAGTCATTATATAAATGACTTAGTTACTGGTCCGAGGGAAGTAAAATGAGAATTTGACTTGCGTTGACTTGGCGTCTTAAGACGAGTCAATATCGAGAGTGCAATTGTTTAAAAGAATAGTGTTGAATAAAAGGGTATTGTAATAACACTTGTATTATTAAATTTTTCGGGATTGTCTTGGTTTTGTAATTTTGTTTTTTATATTATTTAAGTATGATTTATACTTAAGTCGTTTTTTTTTTCTTTAACGAACGCGCCTTAATTGGTAGGTTGCGGTTTTCGTGTTTAAACGGGCATCACTAATCGTCGGCGATCGTCACATTACTACTACTGGCTAAGGTGAGTCTATAGCCTCACTTTTAACATGTTTACTTGTTTTATAAACCCGCGAGGGGGATAACATGCTTGTTTTATTAAAATAAAAGGGTACAACGATAAGTTGTGGAAACTCTACTTATTAGAAAAGTATGGATGCAACGAGAAGTTGTAGAAACCCTATTATTGGAAAAGTAATTATTATAAATGAAGGGTACAACGAGAAGTTGTGGTAAACCCTCTTGTTTTAAAATTGAACACAAGGAACTTGATTGTATGCTTAGATGAAAATTATTGCATAAGTTAGTTTTAGCCTTAAAGGACCCATGAATCGTGAATTGTTAATCGAAGTAACGCTAATGCTATGGATAGATCTATCGGGGTGACGCCCAGTCCGGTCGCGATTAGCTCTCGCGTGGTGTTGTGATGCACTAGTAATGAAACATCGGATGCATTGTATAAGAGAAATATACGCACTTGGCTATGTGTGTTGGGCTGAAATAATATATGTTAACGTTCAATGTCACGAGGCTTATGTAATGAAACCGATAATTATGTCTGTACAACATAATGGTATTTCGGTGAATTATTAACCATGAAAGGTTATTTTGAATAATTGTGTTCTCTTTATTTAAATTTAAACTCTATAGATTCACTCGGCAAATTTTGCTGACTTTTTTTTAAGCATGTTTTATCTCAGGTCCATATTGAAGGCACTCGAGGAAGGCGGTTTCGTGAAGCCTGCATATTTAAAATGTTTTGGCCCACTTTTCTAAAACATATCCATTCAAATAACTTTTATCATTTATAATAGTTGTAAACTTTTGAATCATCTGGGACCGTGTATGAAATTTTATCTTGATTAAATGAAATTGAATGGATGTTTATTAAGACGTCTCGTTTTGAGCCGTTTTCTATGATTATGAGATTGAACAATGAAAGTAACACCCAATGACCCTTCCGCTGTTATGATCGAAATTTGGGGGTGTTACATGAGGCTATGAACTCACGTTGATGTGGGAAGGCGGGTTATCGGCAATTCGGACGTACGGTACGTGCTTCAATCACGGAAACCTAGAAAAATAATACTCGGTCTTAGACTCATGTCCAATGACTTTATAAAAATAACAATTATGTATACATATGATGATTATTTATATATGATGATCAAGTGGGTTTATATATTCTCGTTTACTCATTCTAGTGTTATATGTCGATAACTTTTATACTAGTTTACTAGTTTTACCTATTTACACATTTTAAGTCCAATAAACTTATTATAAGTTATTTAGCTTGTTTTAATCCATTTTGTACTTATATTATCAGTATTTAAACTTTCCATGTTGGGCCCAAATGGGTTAAGCCCAATAAGTTCTTTTTACAAGTTTTTATCTTATTTAGTCCAATTGTTAGTCCAATATGCTTAGTTAGCTCGTAAATGTCCGTATTTCTTATAGTTCGGGTTTTATCGGTTTTTACTTGTATTAGTTACCTATACCTCAGTATATGACTTTTATAAACTTTACATTAGACGGGTTTGGTCGTCTAAGTTTTATTTGGCGAAAAACGTTAATTTCACGGCAATAGCCGAAAAAGTCGTAAAAATCAAGTTTATAGTTTTTATTACTTATAAATATTATTTCATTACCATTTATATAATTTATCCATTTAATTAACCTTTTATATATTCATATAAATAAGTTCTATAAGTTAGTGGGTTTTTATTATACATTTTATAAAATAAAATGTGAGTGCTTATATAATAATAATAAACATTAATTTCCAAAAATCTGATTTTTATCTTCATGTTCACCATTTTTACCATATCTAGAGTTATATAATGAATTAGAAGCTCAAATTTTTATCACATAAACTACATGATATGTGCTACATTTAACTCTTCTATAGCTACTGTTGAATCATCCTCTAAGTATTTTCTAAAAATCGTCCAAAACAGTAACCTCAGATTTATACCCTAAACTTGTTTTGATCATATCTCACTCATTACAATGATTCCATTGCATGGCCAACTCTCACATGTGTACAAGACCCATAGCTTACTCTAAATCCATTATACTTCATCATTTTATCAGTCTATGACTTGTTTCTTTACTGTTTTATACAGCCAACAAATTTAACCAAGATTTTAACCTTGTTTCTTATGGTTTTTCACCTTTTTAATCATGTTTATCAACACCAAATCCCCACATAACATTTTTATCATCATATAATCATCATATACATATACAATAGGAAATAAAATACATGTTTACATAATCAAAATAACAAGAAGATGAGGAGGACAATCTTTATACCACCATGATGATGTAGGTTGTGATCAAAACATGGATTTTGATGGAGAAACTTGTGCTTAGCCAACACCATCTTCAAGACCATCAATCTTTATGATCACCTTGTGGAAAATCAGCCCCAAGACACCATGAATAATCCTCCTTGGATGTTATAACTTGCACCAATCTTCATCTTTTTGAATGGAGATTAACATATGTTAATTATAACATATGTTTTGTGGTTAAATTTTGTATGAATGGTGGTGTTTGTGGAGCAAATGGGACGGCAAAGGCAAGAGAGTGAGAGGGTTTTGGAGTAGTTTGCATGTTGTGAATGAGGAGAGTGGTATGTTGCAAATGGTTTTGTTGGTGTGTAGCTTCAAAGTGAAGCTAATGTTACAAGTGTAACTTAGCTTAGTGATACTTTGACACCTAAGGGTGTTGTGGCTTACTTTGGCCGGTTTTGATGGGGGTGGGACAAGTGTCCCACTTGTCTCATCCCCATTTATTTACGGGTACTCCTCAATTCTAGTTTCCTCGATTTGTGTGCCCTCGGGTCGTTTTACGAAAAACGTTTTTATAAATTATGAATCAACGTCATAAAACAAATCCAATAAAAATTGTTTCATCAAAAACGGAGTTCGAAAACGTAAATACGTAATCCTAAGGTTTCCGGTTTAGTCGTAAAGGACGTTAAAATAAAATCGTAAGTCCTAATCTTTTCTCGTAAATTTGTGAGTTTATGAACTAACACAAATTTAAAACTCCAAAATAATATTCACGGATAAATTTATTTTCTGAAATGTCAGACTGTCACCAAAGACGGTGTATGTAAAAGTAAGCACGTAACGTTGAATCCTCCGGTTTAAACGTAGTCGACGCTACTTCAAGACGTAAATCCAATTTTTTTCCCAAAAATAAGTGAGTTCATATTGTAACATTAAAATAATGTTTTCAAATAAATATTGAGAATAAAATATCGACCATAAATTGACGGATTGTCACAGCATTTACCCCTAAACAGGATCTTTGTCCTCAAAGATCATCTTACCTTACTACTCGCTTCTTATAGAGTTAAAGCCATGTGGGTATTTCCTCCACATTCGGTCCTTTCTCACAAGTGCAATTCATTACAATACGCGAGTTTCATCAAACATAACTACGGGAATAAGATCAGGCTTAATGTTGACTTACTTTCTCTATCCATGATGTTCACGGGTTTTTGATGAATGCAACTTTTCGCCGATCTAAGCTCTACTAAGAATAATCAGATTCTCACTTGATAGATATTCCATCAAGTTCGATATACGAAACATAATTCACGCAGTCTTTGAAGTCCTAGGGTAGATCCAGCTTATATGCCTTTCAAACCAATCTTTTATATCATCTCAATGGTCCCATACAACGGGGACTTATATCCCATGATTTGTCAGATCATGAATTCATTTTTCCAAGGTTAAAAATTGTGACATAACTTCGCTACCCATTTGGCACTTCAAGATCTACATTTCATATTCACATAACTTCCTGCCCACTATCGGCAGTTAATAATCAAATCCTAATTTCAACAATCATTTCAGATCTCGTGGTTCGGGTATTTTGTAAGGTTAGGTTCGCCATCTTAGGAAACCTTAAACCTAAAAGACATGTCCAACTCACAATGGGTGTATGTCGGATGTTTTCATCTCAACTCTTGCTTACAGATGCTCTACTATTTAGATCCTAACAAGATTCGATCTCGATCCTAATACGATGATTATCAATGATAATCTCTCCAAAGGAAAACGATTATACGGTCTATTACCAAAGGTCAATCATTCAAACATATAACAGCGCTTATAGTATTTTGTATCGTTACTTTACCTCGTCCCTTCGATTGGGGTGGTACATAGTACTCTCATCAAGGTTCGTTCTCAATGATTTCTGAGCAAATCTCTAGAAATTCAATGCGAAGCGAGGATCTTGATAAAGATGTTCGATACAGGCACACTATGTTTACATAACTCTTTTGCAATTATCATTAACGGGAATGATATTAGCAGATTTGGTCAGTCTGTCGAAGATGACCCAAATCGAATCAAATTCAGTTGATGAACTTTGCAATAGCTAGAGGTTTACTAATGTATGAGGCGATGTCTGCCTTCATAATTTGCCATCAGTACAACTTCTTCAGACAAAAATACTTTTAGTCAGAAATGACATAAATAGAATACTTATACTTACAAGATTCCAATATAATTATATTTCACAATCCTTCATATTTAGGCAACCACAAGTGGCCTTTTTTTTTAAAATTTAATGCCATCGGCCTCTCAATCTTAATGATTCATATTAGTCACGAATCCCTTTTTATTATCATTGTTTATTTTTATATCGTTAGGCAATTTATTTTGCACCTTCATTAATAAGGAACATGTCCTAACTGGTTCTTTATCTGTTCTACATAATGCATCGGTATCTATATTCACTTCTCATGATGATATAATTATCATGTCCACAATTCACTCAGATATTCTTTCTATATTATGCGTCAGTAATTACGTTCACTTTCTCCTGATGAAATAAATATCATAACTGTATTTATTCAAAATTCTTTCTTCATATCTTTTATGTTTCAGTTTCGTCTCATCTATCATTTTTATCCGTTTTACTCAATCCGTCGTCTAAAGCGTCGATAATTGTTATGATTAATTAAATAATTATTAGTTAATTTTTATGAAGCGTAAACGTTTTAAATTTCTTAGTTCAACCAATTATATAAAATGTTCAAAATAAATTTGAATTTAATTAACAAGATTTTTGTTGATTTATCGAAAATAATTAATAAGATTCGTAAATGTTTGAAAAAAATCTTTGGTTATATTTTGGTCAAAGTTTTCTTAGTTGAGAAGCAAAAATTATCGTTTCAAATTTCAAGTAACAAGTAATATAGTTTCCTCAATTCTTCTTAGGTTGTCTAGCAATATACACAAACATTTACCCCTAAACAGGAGTTTAGTTAAATGTTCTGGGTATAAGGGAATAATCCCTTAAAATCCTTTGTTAAAACATTTGTCAAAACATATTTCCATTTTCTTTTTGGTAAAGCCAAAAGTCTTAAAAGGGCTCTTAATTTTTGAAGAGTCTATATGCATACATCTTACCATTATTAATCCAGTGGTCATTTTATGTAAAGGATTAAGTTTTTAATCCGTAAGCGTTAATGGTTCTAATCTTTGAAAAGTCAATATAGCTTCCATTATCCATTAATCACACGGTTAAATCATATAAAGGATTAAGTCCTTAATCACATGTTAAATATATAAGGTATAGGTTTTCATTGTTTAGCCAATTCAGGGCAATTTATAACTAATTATTAACTCATTATTATCTTTATAAACAAACAAATGATCCTTAATAATCACAAGCATGAATTTATCAAATTACAGCCTACACACGTGATTCACCAAATCTATGAATGCTACATGTGTATTAGTCAATCCAAACGGCATCACGTGAAACTCATAACGTTCATTACAAGTACCGGATGTAGTGATTGGAATAGATAATCCTTTTCGCAGATGCGAAGTTGATGATAACCATGCCATGGATCAATTCTTTAAAACATACACTAGAACCTTGTAAATGATCGAACAAATCTTCCATTTCGAGTTATGGGTATCGTTCTCGATTGTCAATTTACTCAGTTTATAGTAATCTATAAATATAAGGAATGATAACACCATAGCTCTTCATGATGACAGGCTTGGTATATTAAAATCTTTCTCCGACAACTCTCTCAGTTGTACGGTAATTCCTTAAATTCAGATGGTGCTGACGTACAGTGCACATGCCACGGGTGCAGCACCGGGAATATAATCAGTACCAAATTCAACTTGCCTTAATGGCAAAAGTCTAGATAATTCACCAATAAATACCTCCTAAAGTTTCAGATAAGATAAACATCTTTTAATAAATTCATATTAACTTCTTCTAGATTACAATATCTATAACTAGTTCACAACCATTCACGGTAAAATTTTAAGTCTAAATGCAGGTTATGATCATCCATCAAGAATTATTTAGATCGCTTTTGATAATCAACATCTTATCATTTAGGGGAATTCTACTCGAGTTCCCATCAATTAAGACAATTTTGTCATGTCATAATCAATCAATCCATTCTACCGGCATTATCAACCTTTCAGTTTCATTGCCGTCGATAAGATGTGAACTTCTCAAAAGACTAATAACAACTCATAATCCTTCACAAATTCAAGGATATATGGAGACACAACTACTATTAAAAGAGTAATGTCAACGCATAATCTACGCGAGAGAATTTCAAATCAGATAGAGACGAAAACATTTAACGAATATGAATATATCCCATGTTTTCATAATTTGAGTACGCATTCGAAAGCTCCTCGGATCGTTACCCAGGTCATTCAAATGAAATCAAATCATAAGAAATGATAAGAACGTCAATACATCCAGTCGGGTATCAACATTCGGTAATCAGATACTTTTCCTAAGAATCTCACTACGGGGGAATTGGACAAGAAAGAATTGTCAATTGTCAAATAAGACAATTTCCACAGATGAGTAAATTCGACTCAGAAGAATAGGTGTTACAGGCACATATGTAGGTGTCCCTAACATTATGTCCTTATTTTTCACTTCTTGTAGATCTCATAAAATTTAATCTTTCACAACCTTTAAAGAGAATGTAGTGTTCATTAATCAGTTTTATGGTGACTACTAGTCAGCCTTGCATGGTTCATTCCAAATTGTATGTAGGCGCGCAACTATATACAATTTCAAGATTAACGATGCAATACCTCAGTTCGTCAAAATTTTATCATCCATGTTTGTAGTAAAAACATTTTCATGCTTAATTCTTAAATAAGAATCAAAGATAAATTTACAAATATTTTCTTTGTTATGAAAACAATAAGGTTTTCCAAAGTGTTTTATAAACAACTTTATTTCAATAACAATCACTTATAAATCTTACTATGAATAATCCTTATAGTGATGAAAATTCAATTTTCTCAAAGGATACCGTTTTAACTTTATAAAAACAAGGTGTGATCTGCAAAAGAGTGATGAAAGCTTGTTCACCAAGAATTAACTACGATATGATAGGAAATGAGCTTAGCCAAATAATCATGAGGTTCATGACCTCGATGGCACTCACGAAGAATAATTCACAACGTAACTCAAATCAAGATGAGTACTTGTTCAATGGTTGCATCGCTAATGCGAACATTAGGATGAAGTAATAAAAGATAGATAACATCGATATATGTAGAATTTAGCAATCAATTGTAGTCTTTTCATTAATCACAAACAAGTCAAAATTGTACCGTAACACATTACGTGTCACTATGTCATACAATTCTCAGAACTCATCCTACCAACTGATATCTCAGTTAAGTTAGGGATTTTTAAAAGATACCACAATGAATACTAATCTACAAGAGTCATTAGGTGTTCCACATGTCCCAGAAGATCCATCGGTCACAATTCAGAAGAAGATTTCTTCAATTTATTTCTTGGACACTGGGCATCCTCGTTAGTGGACAATGGCCTAGGAACAACCTTTAACACGAACCTACAATCATTTAAAACCTTATAATTCAATCACATGACTTAATAATTTCCTCTTAACAATCTCATATTCCATACGGGTTAAGTTTTACTTGATTCAAATTTCAATCATCTTACACTCAATTCGATATCCTACTTCATATTCCAATACTTTCAATCCTTATTCTTCGGCCTTGTAAAGGCAATAAAATCTCAATATGAACAACACTTAATTTCCAATCCTATAGCTCTTACAACAACAATTATCAAATGAGTCACTAGTATGAAATGACTTGATCATTCAACTAGACTTCTCGGAAAGGTACTAGTGGCATGAGGCTTTTGGGTAATGGTTCCAATGACAGCCTCAAGTGCAACATTCACCCTTTCGATTTCAATTTAAAAATTGGGTGACAACGAATCAGATGACATCTTTCTTAGGTGGTAACGTTTTGTCAAACTCCACTCTATAAGGAAAGATCGTCATGACATTGATATCAGATTTAATCTCGCCAATTCTTTTTCAATATCACAATCAACTAATATCTACATTTCTACGAATATCAACCATTTGTTAGGATCATAAATATCCACAACTTGGTTTAGATCTAGGATAGCTAGAATTCCTACAAGAATAGCTTCGATTAATTTGCTAGGGGATTTAGGGTATATTGTGACAATCTACGTCGTATAAATACCTCGTATAAATATCAAAATAATCATCAAACAATCATGTAATAAAATTACATCATATATATATATATAATCCAAGTTATATATATATTAAAATAACACTTCTCAGTCTTGGCCTTGTCGGTAACTCGGGAATTCTTCGGCACCGTTATAGTCAAAAGATTTTTAGACATTTTGGGAAAAATGTTTATAGTTAAAAGATTTTGAAATGTTTTATTCAAAACCTTGGTTTTAAAAAATCTTTTGTTCTCTATAACGAGAGCTCTGATGCCAAACTGTAACACCCCCAAATTTATACAACTTAATACAGCGGAGGACTCGTTGGTGTTACGGGATAACACCTTACTCACATCATAGACAACGCATAAAAATCGCGTTGTTTAATAATAAATCATTTCCATTCATAAACATTAAAGTTACATTGGTCCCAAGTCATATTATTTCATACAAAGTTTTACAAAGTATTTGAATGGAAAATATAGTTTAAGTGTGGGCCATGAATTCTTGTTGTCTTCCCGAGAATTACCTTCAAGTACCTGAGATAAAACATGTTAAAAGAAAAGGTCAGCGATAACGCCGAGTGAATTCATAGAGTTTAATAAATTCCATCAATATAACTTTGGTATAAAATTAGTACCAAAAATCAATTCGTACAAATCATTGTAATAAGCCGTAAAATAGCCAAAATGATTTTATACAAATCTTTGTAATAGGCCATAAAATAGCGAAAGTCATTTTATACAAATCCTTATCGAAAATCATAATATAGGCATTTGCCTTAAAAATCATTATACGAGCCAACGTCGTAAAAACATCATACAATACGTCTTATGACGTTGTATGAAAATAAAAACCGTTATATGAATATGGTTATGAAAACCAAAACACAAACATAATATCAATAGTATGACCCTGTATTGCTAGTCAGGCAATACATCGTAATTCGAAGCGTCTAGTAGTATTTCGTTAGTTTTGGATTATTATAAGCCGCATGACATTGTTACCTTACTAAACCAACAACGGATAGCTAACCCGATACCAATTTTGCCCATCTAAAGTAGCATGTCGTCACAAAGGTCACGCTAGGGAAATCTTCTCATACAAACATTCGCTTACCAATCAATGTGGCACGACGGGGATCAACCTTCAAGGCGCGAACTGGGGTGATCGTCCCCAAATAGTACTATTAAATGCATAAGCGTCTACCAAATCCCGGTAGTTCACAATTCATGCTAATGGGACTTTTAGTGACATAACCTAACTTTAATAATCCATTTAATTTCATCTATCGGGTCCTTTAATCATTTATCGGGTCATACAATCGGGTCATTCATTCATTCGGGTCCAAATCAATAAACAAACAATCGGGACAAATGGTGTCCTAATTTTATAACTACTAACATGTTATCTCCCTCGCGGGTTTATAAAACATTTATAAAAACATTTAAAAGAGTGTGAGGCTATGAACTCACGTTGATGTGGGAAGGCGGGTTATCGGCAATTCGGACGTACGGTACGTGCTTCAATCACGGAAACCTAGACAAATAATACTCGGTCTTAGACTCATGTCCAATGACTTTATAAAAATAACAATTATGTATACATATGATGATTATTTATATATGATGATCAAGTGGGTTTACATATTCTCGTTTACTCATTCTAGTGTTATATGTCGATAACTTTTATACTAGTTTACTAGTTTTACCTATTTACACATTTTAAGTCCAATAAACTTATTATAAGTTATTTAACTTGTTTAAATCCATTTTGTACTTATATTATCAGTATTTAAACTTTCCATGTTGGGCCCAAATGGGTTAAGCCCAATAAGTTCTTTTTACAAGTTTTTATCTTATTTAGTCCAATTGTTAGTCCAATATGCTTAGTTAGCTCGTAAATGTCCGTATTTCTTATAGTTCGGGTTTTATCGGTTTTTACTTGTATTAGTTACCTATACCTCAGTATATGACTTTTATAAACTTTACATTAGACGGGTTTGGTCGTCTATATTTTATTTGGCGAAAAACGTTAATTTCACGGCAATAGCCGAAAAAGTCGTAAAAATCAAGTTTATAGTTTTTATTTCTTATAAATATTATTTCATTACCATTTATATAATTTATCCATTTAATTAAACTTTTATATATTCATATAAATAAGTTTTGTAAGTTAGTGGGTTTTTATTATACATTTTATAAAATAAAATGTGAGTGCTTATATAATAATAATAAACATTAATTTCCAAAAATCTGATTTTTATCTTCATGTTCACCATTTTTACCATATCTAGAGTTCTATAATGAATTAGAAGCTCAAATTTTTATCACATAAACTAAATGATATGTGCTACATTTAACTCTTCTATAGCTACTGTTGAATCATCTACTAAGTATTTTCTAAAAATAGTCCAAAACAGTAACCTCAGATTTATACCCTAAACTTGTTTTGATCATATCTCACTCATTACAATGATTACATTGCATGGCCAACTCTCACATGTGTACAAGACCCATAGCTTACTGTAAATCCATTCTACTTCATCATTTTATCAGTCCATGACTTGTTTCTTTACTGTTTTATACAGCCAACAAATTTAACCAAGATTTTAACCTTGTTTCTTATGGTTTTTCACCTTTTTAATCATGTTTATCAACACCAAATCCACACATAACATTTTTATCATCATATAATCATCATATACATATACAATAGGAAATAAAATACATGTATACATAATCAAAATAACAAGAAGATGAGGAGGACAATCTTTATACCACCATGATGATGTAGGTTGTGATCAAAACATGGATTTTGATGGAGAAACTTGTGCTTAGCCAACACCATCTTCAAGACCATCAATCTTTATGATCACCTTGTGGAAAATCAGCCCCAAGACACCATGAATACTCCTCCTTGGATGTTATAACTTGCACCAATCTTCATCTTTTTTAATGGAGATTAACATATGTTAATTATAACATATGTTTTGTGGTTAAATTTTGTATGAATGGTGGTGTTTGTGGAGCAAATGGGACGGCAAAGGCAAGAGAGTGAGAGGGTTTTGGAGTAGTTTGCAGGTTGTGAATGAGGAGAGTGGTATGTTGCAAATGGTTTTGTTGGTGTGTAGCTTCAAAGTGAAGCTAATGTTACAAGTGTAACTTAGCTTAGTGATACTTTGACACCTAAGGGTGTTGTGGCTTACTTTGGCCGGTTTTGATGGGGGTGGGACAAGTGTCCCACTTGTCTCATCCCCATTTATTTACGGGTACTCCTCGCTTCTAGTTTCCTCGATTTGCGTGCCCTCGGGTCGTTTTACGAAAAACGTTTTTATAAATTATGAATCAACGTCATAAAACGAATCCAATAAAAATTGTTTCATCAAAAACGGAGTTCGAAAATGTAAATACGTAATCCTAAGGTTTCCGGTTTAGTCGTAAAGGACGTTAAAATAAAATCGTAAGTCCTAATCTTTTCTCGTAAATTTGTGAGTTTATGAACTAACACAAATTTAAAACTCCAAAATAATATTCACGGATAAGTTTATTTTCTGAAATGTCGGACTCTCACCAAAGACGGTGTATGTAAACGTAAGCACGTAACGTTGAATCCTCCGGTTTAAACGTAGTCGACGCTACTTCAAGACGTAAATCCAAATTTTTTCCCAAAAATAAGTGAGTTCATATTGTAACATTAAAATAATGTTTTCAAATAAATATTGAGAATAAAATATCGACCATAAATTGACGGATTGTCACAGATCTAAGTTTGGGATCAACAAGAATACCACTTAGATCGATTAGCTTTGTGTATACGAGATTAGATCAAGTAATACACGTAGAGAAACCTTTGTATATGCTTTATGAATCTAAGTGTTATGCGGAATTTAACACTTAAACAAGAACACACAAGATGTAAACAAACTTTCACTTTGATTATGAATGTCGAACTTGCTTACAATGAAAGATGTTTACGAATGAAAACTTATATAAAACTTATATTAAACATTAACCTAAAGGCCTTCTTTTATAGACATAAGAAACCTTGTACAATAATCTACGTATCAACTATTCTAGGTAAAGATAAATATAGAAAATACATTGTCGTTTCTATCCTTACTAGAAGTATTCTAGAATATAATAAACGTGTAGATTATATCTTCCATCAGTGCTTGTCTTCAATGTGTCAACGCTTGACTTTAACTTGTCAACGCTTGAGCTGTCAGTGCTTGTATTGTTCTTGTCAACGCTTGTTTTGTTCTTGTCAGCGCTCAAGTGATCTGGCCTTAATTTATTCCCAACAATCCTCCCCTAAACTTGATATCCACTCTTATGATCAAGTTTCTGAATAAGCATTAAGGACTAGGAGGAATCTTACAAACCTTCTCATATTGGTAATGAATAAATCTGATCAAATCTTTTGCCACATCACTTGAATAATCTATTTCCAGCTGAGTGTCCTTCATCTTTTCCAAAATAGCCTTGGATATGAAATATTGAGCATCCACAAGTAAATACTCAGCAAACTTTGTAGAGCTCAAATGGTATACACCAACAGCTGAATATAACCTCCATTGAAGACCACTGAGGTCATCTTCAAGATCCTTCCATATTGCAGGATCCTCATCTTTTGGTCCACACATTCTTTTGAATGTGGTCCAAAGTTTTATTCCATTAGCTGAAGTTGGTGCTTCAGCCTCATACTTGGTCTCCAGCAACCTCTAAATGTCCACCAAGTCTTCTCTATCACAACTTGCAAACAAAGATATGAGAGTGGTAAAAGTGTGTACCTCCTTGCCAAATCTGCCAATCTTCTAGAACCCACATTCATCTTCTTCATAGCTCACAATTGGGTTCCTGGAATCTAATGGTAACACTTGCACCATATCTGAAGCTTCTAATGGGGAGAGCTTGAGGATCTTTCTTATAACTGCTTCACTTGGATATAGTGGATCCATATCTTTTGGAAACTCAAATGAAATTCCCTTCTTCACTGGTCTGGGAACCATCATAGCTTTCTTGATTTCCATTTCTTCTGCAAGTTGCTCCTTTCTTTCATCTGAAAGAAGTCTGAGAGTGTTTGCTTCCTGCACTCTCACCCAAATGGGATAAGCCCTGTTTTCCAATTCATCAAATGTCAAAGCCTTCAACTTCTGATATGTCCATCCAACTCCATGACATCTGAGCAACATAAAGTAGAGCTCCCTTCTATCCCTTTTCAACTCTGAGAGAATATTGCTTGCCTTGTGTTTCAAAATTACCTGGCAATCCTTCTGAACTCTAAGAAGAAGCTCCAAACCCCATATTTGATCTGAAATGGTCAAGTCTGGATTATCCATGCATCTTTCTTCCCAAGCATTGTACATTTGAACCACCTCTGGCATGTCAAAGTCAACCTGCAATTTCAATTCTCTCAACTTTTCCCTAGCAAACTCATCACCATACTCAAGCCTTTCTGGTTCTATAATCATCACACTTGAGTCTGAGCTAGCTCCATCACTTTCTTCTTCAGAAGTCACAACAAATGGTGACTTTTCCTTTTCACCTTGTTCCATGATTTGTGCAGCTAATCTTCTATCAAACTCAACTTGAGCTGCATCCTTTGGAACAATCTCTTCTACCATTTTACCCTTACCCTTATCTGATGGTGCAATGGTTGGTAAGGTAGATGGTAATACCTAAGTAGAAACCTCCTTGATGATAGATGATGACTGGGATACATCACCTTCATGTACAGGTCTGTCAACGCCCAACTTTCTTCTATCAGCGCCCAAAATACATCTATCAGCGTTCAAATTTTCCTTTACAACGCTCAAATATTTTCCCTCAGCGCCTTGTGTAACCTCTCTCAACATAGATGTAAATGATAAATTTAAGTTGGTGGGAGAGACTAAGGACGTATCAAAACCTGGTTGTTTCTTCAAAGTTGTAAGGGCCTCAGCAACATCCATTGATTGACCATCCTGGCTGCCCTTATCACTCAGATTTATTTGATCTTCCTCCCCTTTGGAAGATTCCTCCATACCCCTTCTAGCACGATCACTTTCCAAAACAACAATCCTCTCCCTCAATTGCTTGAGTTCAAGGCCTTGTGAGCTGACAATTTGTACTAAGTCTGCATTTTGCTTTTGCAAGCTTATGCAGACTTCCGTCAATTCCAAAAGAGTCATTGGTTCCAGTCTGCTATGAGGGAGATGAACTTCTTTCTTGGTTTACAAGTTCAGCAGAAAGAAGATGGTATCTTCATCTCCCAGGACAAATATGTTGCTGAGATCTTGAAGAAGTTTGGCTTTTCTCCACATGAAAAGAGGGCTACTACTCCTATGGATAGAGAACACCCTTGGGGAAAGATTGGAGATGGGAAAGATGTTGATGTCAGGCACTATAGATCCATGATTGGATCCTTGATGTATCTTACTGCCCCCAGACCTGACATTATGTTTGCAGTGTGTGCTTGTGCACGTCATCAAGTGACTCCCAAAGAAAGTCACCTTTATGCTGTGAAGAGGATCTTTAGGTACCTAAGATGCTATCCTAGTTTTGGTTTGTGGTACCCAAAGTATTCACCATTGGAGCTGATTGCATATTCAGATAGTGATTATGGAGGTGATAAATTTGATAGGAAATCCACAACTGGTGGATGTCAGTTTCTTGGGAGCAGGTTAATATCTTGGCAATGCAAGAAACAAACAGTGGTGGCTAATTCTACAACTGAAGCAGAGTATGTGGCTGCAGCTGCATGTTGTGGTCATGTTTTGTGGATTCAGAACCAGCTGTTGGACTATGGGTATAATTTCATGCATACTAAGATATTTGTTGACAATAATAGTACTTTATGCATCATTAAGAATCATGTACATCATTCTAAAACTAAACACATAGAAATTAGACACCATTTTATAAGAGATTGCTTTGAGAAAGGTTTAATACAACCAGATAGGGTTGACACTGAGGAAAATGTGTCAAATTTATTAACTAAACCTTTTGATGCTGGGAGATTTCAATACTTGGTAACAAGTATTGGAATGGTCAATCTCACATAATATGTGTTTTGGATTCTTTTTATAAAAGTATGTACAGGATGATGCATTATTATTATTGGTCTTATTGATGATTTAGATTTTCCACTATATTTTTCTAACACTGACAAAAGTTGTTTGAACGCTGATAAGTGTTTTTGCAACGTTGTCAGCAATATAATTGTCTAACGCTAACAAAGCTTCCCTCAACGCTGTCATGTGTTATCGGGGCGTTGTCAGCAACAATGTTAGTTTTGTGGTTTTCAATCTAAATGTGCAGATGGTGTTAGCAGTATACCATTGGATACAGAGTTGCTTATGGATCAATGGAGAAGCATTTGGACAAGTTTTTATTTATGGATGATGGTTGGAATGTTTCATTCCTATCTTGACATAAAATTTTTATGTTCATGCATGATTTTAGCAAACTTTTTGTATCATAGTTTAAGGGGAGGTTTTAGGAACCTTTAGGATGTTTGGGTATCCATATGATACTCTTATCACAATTCTAGATTGTGTCCACAGGTGAGTATGAGTTAGTTTTACTAAATCATGAGGCACTGTAGCATGCATAGTATATCAACTTTGCATGTTGCCAAGACATTTTTGGCCTAGAATTGGTTGTGGTCTGTTGGGAGACTTGGGAATGATTTTGATATGGGATTTACCTAGGAGTAACAAGGATTTTATAAGGTAACTTGGTTGTTAAGAGTTTTGGTTAGCAAGGGACACTGGAGGACTGTTATGTCTATCTTGCTTATGCAAGTGTGCATAACTGGACAGTGGTTGCCGTCCTATAATAAGTATCAGCTTTTGGTTATCTTCTCTAGGATAAATTACTTGTTAAGGTCATTTTTCACTTTTTAAAATATTTTTATTTTTGGACGCTGACAAGAATTTTCCAAGCGTTGTTGTGACCAAATTGGACGCTGACATGGCTTTAGGCAAACGTTGACAAGATTATAGCCGTTGGGCGTTGATAGGTTATTTTTGACCGTTGACACTCAATGGGACCTACCCAGTTGTTACTTTTTGACATATTTTCAAGCCGTAATTTTAGGAGTTGTTACTTTCATTTAATGCATGAGATAACTTATAACTTTTTCAATATTTTCATGATTGATTTTTGAAAATCTTTGCCTATTTTTGGGCCAATCACATGCATTCTTTCTCTCCTATAAATTTGGCTCCTATTTTAAACAGGGTATCTATAATTCTTGTCTAACACTGTTCTCTTATCAACTTCATCTTCTTCACTTAAAATTAACAGCTTTCATCAATGGCACCAAAGTTTAAACCAGCAGACTTGGAATTGGGGTTCAGATCACAACACAACATGATTTCTTATCTTGAAGCTGATGATGCTCTGTTTCCCCAATACACACAAATGGTGGCGTATTTGAACGCATCCCCATTAAGGTATGCTCTTTCTCATGCACCACTCATTCCAGTCACACACATTAAGCAGTTTTGGAACACTGTCAGTTCCTCAACAGTTAATGGAGTGACCACATTGACTTCTATTGTTCATGGGAGATCTTGGGTGGTTACTGAGGCCTTGGTACGCCAAGCCTTGCATCTTGATGATGCTGATGGTATAGCCACCCTTCCCATAAATGAAATAGAACAAGGGCTTAGGGCTTTGGGATATCCTTTTCCTGATGAAGGTACTCTTAATAATTATCATAAGCAGAAATTTCCCCCAGCCTGGAAGTACCTCATACATGTCCTCCTTAAATGTTTGAGTCCCAAATGTACTGCACACAATGAGATCAATAGATCCATTGCAAGTGCTATTGTGTGCATTGCAACAGGGCAAAAATATAAATATTCTAAAATGATTTTTGAGGGGATGTGTAAAAACAAGGGGACAAAAATGACTTTAGCTTATCCCCATTTTCTGCAAATGGTTTTTGATGATCAAGGTTACTGCTCAAGGGATCACAATGATTTTTATAAGATCCCTGAGCAAAAGAAAGCTATTTTTATGAAGATGGATTCACCACCCCATAGAGACTTACCTTTAACCCAAGCCATGCTTGCTGTTATTGCAGCGGCACAACCCCAACCAGACCCCCAACCTCAAATTGATCCTCAACCACAACTTGAACCCATTCCTGAACCTTTACCTTCACCTGAACAAATGCAAATTGACTCTGAATCCTTCAACGCTGATACATTAAATGTTGGCGTTGATGTGCCTATTTCCAACACTGACACACAACCTTCACAATCCCAAACACCCCTTAACCAACACACATCTACCCATTCTTCCACACCATCTTCCACACCCCCTGAATATAGGTTGATGAAATGCCAAAGGACTACTGGAGTGTTCTCCTCTGGTGGTCCTAGCCATGTAGCAGAGAGAACCACCACCACAAGTGTGGCTGGTGCCCTGGATGAGGCTGGGACTATTGGTTCTGGCTTAGATGCTGGCCAAGGCAGTCCCACCATAATTAAGTCCTCATTCATGCCCAATGAATCTGACTTAGGAGGTCAAATCCACATTTCAGAAGAGGGCAGACTGGAACCAATGACTCTTTTGGAATTGACGGCAGTCTACATAAGCTTGCAAAAGCAAATGCAGACTTAGTACAAATTGTCAGCTCACAAGGCCTTGAACTCAAGCAATTGAGGGAGAGGATTGTTGTTTTGGAAAGTGATCGTGCTAGAAGGGGTATGGAGGAGTCTTCCAAAGGGGAGGAAGATCAAATAAATCTGAGTGATAAGGGCAGCCAGGATGGTCAATCAATGGATGTTGCTGAGGCCCTTACAACTTTGAAGAAACAACGAGGTTTTGATACGTCCTTAGTCTCTCCCACCAACTTAAATTTATCATTTACAGCTATGTTGAGAGAGGTTACACAAGGCGCTGAGGGAAAATATTTGAGCGTTGAAAAGGAAAATTTGGACGCTGATAGACGTATTTTGGGCGCTGATAGAAGAAAGTTGGGCGTTGACAGACCTGTACATGAAGGTGATGTATCCCAGTCATCATCTATCATCAAGGAGGTTTCTACTCAGGTATTACCATCTACCTTACCAACCATTGCACCATCAGATAAGGGTAAGGGTAAAATGGTAGAAGAGATTGTTCCAAAGGATGCAGCTCAAGTTGAGTTTGATAGAAGATTAGCTGCACAAATCATGGAACAAGGTGAAAAGGAAAAGTCACCATTTGTTGTGACTTCTGAAGAAGAAAGTGATGGAGCTAGCTCAGACTCAAGTGTGATGATTATAGAACCAGAAAGGCTTGAGTATGGTGATGAGTTTCCTAGGGAAAAGTTGAGAGAATTGAAATTGCAGGTTGACTTTGACATGCCAGAGGTGGTTCAAATGTACAATGCTTGGGAAGAAAGATGCATAGATAATCCAGACTTGACCATTTCAGATCAAATATGGGGTTTGGAGCTTCTTCTTAGAGTTCAGAAGGATTGCCAGGTAATTTTGAAACACAAGGCAAGCAATATTCTGTCAGAGTTGAAAAGGGATAGAAGGGAGCTCTACTTTATGTTGCTCAGATGTCATGGAGTTGGATGGACATATCAGAAGTTGAAGGCTTTGACATTTGATGAGTTGGAAAACAGGGCTTATCCCATTTGGGTGAGAGTGTAGGAAGCAAACACTCTCAGACTTCTTTCAGATGAAAGAAAGGAGCAACTTGCAGAAGAAATGGAAATCAAGAAAGCTATGATGGTTCCCAGACTAGTGAAGAAGGGAATTTCATTTGAGTTTCCAAAAGATATGGATCCACTATATCCAAGTGAAGCAGTTATAAGAAAGAGCCTCAAGCTCTCCCCATTAGAAGCTTCAGATATGGTGCAAGTGTTACCATTAGATTCCAGGAACCCAATTGTGAGCTATGAAGAAGATGAATGTGGGTTCTGGAAGATTGGCAGATTTGGCAAGGAGGTACACACTTTTACCACTCTCATATCTTTGTTTGCAAGTTGTGATAGAGAAGACTTGGTGGACCTTTGGAGGTTGCTGGAGACCAAGTATGAGGCTGAAGCACCAACTTCAGCTAATGGAATAAAACTTTAGACCACATTCAAAAGAATGTGTGGACCAAAAGATAAGGATCCTGCAATATGGAAGGATCTTGAAGATGACCTCAGTGGTCTTCAATGGAGGTTATATTCAGCTGCTGGTGTATACCATTTGAGCTCTATAAAGTTTGCTGAGTATTTACTTGTGGATGCTCAGTATTTCATATCCAAGGCTATTTTGGAAAAGATGAAGGACACTCAGTTGGAAATTGATTATTCAAGTGATGTGGCAAAAGATTTGATCAGATTTATTCATTACCAATATGAGAAGGTTTGTAAGATTCCTCCTAGTCCTTAATGCTTATTCAGAAACTTGATCATAAGAGTGGATATCAAGTTTAGGGGAGGATTGTTGGGAATAAATTAAGGCCAGATCACTTGAGCGCTGACAAGAACAAAACAAGCGTTGACAAGAACAATACAAGCGCTGACAGCTCAAGCGTTGACAAGTTAAAGTCAAGCGTTGACACATTGAAGTCAAGCACTGATGGAAGATATAATCTACACGTTTATTATATTCTAGAATACTTCTAGTAAGGATAGAAACGACAATGTATTTTCTATATTTATCTTTACCTAGAATAGTTGATACGTAGATTATTGTACAAGGCTTCTTATGTCTATAAAAGAAGGCCTTTAGGTTAATGTTTAATATAAGTTTTATATAAGTTTTCATTCGTAAACATCTTTCATTGTAAGCAAGTTCGACATTCATAATCAAAGTGAAAGTTTGTTTACATCTTGTGTGTTCTTGTTTAAGTGTTAAATTCCGCATAACACTTAGATTCATAAAGCATATACAAAGGTTTCTCTACGTGTATTACTTGATCTAATCTCGTATACACAAAGCTAATCGATCTAAGTTTGGGATCAACAAATCTTGCCATTCTTCAAAACTTCAAGGGTAATTTTGCAAATTCTATTCTTGGGCCCGGTTCTTTGTGCGGCTTCGTTTCCCGTGTTCGTTTTTGCTTGATTCCTTTGATCTTTTGGTGAATTCACGATATCCGTACCTAAAATAAACAATGAACAAACACAAGCATATTTTTGGGTATTTTGATGATATTTTAAGCGTTTTAAGCCCGATTTGGACGATGAGACTATGTATAATTACAGTCTCATCACTCCCCCATACTAAACCATTGCCGTGTCCCCACGCAATGCTAGAATTAAGTATCATAGCACTTCCAAAATTCATTTTATGATGACTTTATTGAAGACATAAACTTAAATAAACTACTACACGTGTTTTAGACATAATGTATTGTTTTCATCACGATTAAGTGACTTTTAGGATCATAGAACAAGAACACGTGAATGATTCGTTAGAAATAATTTCGTCGTCCTCGATTTTCACCCAATTCCATGCTAAGCGTGTAACGAGATCATTGTTATTATAAGTTAGCAACACAATCATATCTCATGAGTGTTAATTACGAACCTAAACTCCCTTATTCCTACTTGGTATCTCTTATATTTTATTTTGTCTTAATGATCACGAGGATACATCATTGACTTACGCGTGAATAGAGATTTAGTCTAAAAATAGAGTCTTAACGGTGTAACCAAAATCATTAAATTAATAACTCATCCTAATAGACAACGATGTCAAAAAATTAAGTCCACAAGAAGGATCGATAAACACGGTTTTATAACGGTTTTGAACATGAGACTTATTACCATGACTTTTATTATCCGCCATCATCGGTGGTTTTATTATCATGGTTTACCTCCATATTTTATTCAACTTCGCCATGAAGCTTTTATTATGACTTCGGTCTTGCCTTTCCTTTTATTATCCGCCTCATCGGTGGTTTTATTAGCCAGGGACGTATATCCTCACGCTAAAGCGAATTTTGGATCTTTAAAGCTTCAAAGATTAAGGCTTGATTCACTTTCAATTTGGGCATAGATTTTTCGGCCTTGTGAGCTTCAGATTTTTGCTTAATTTAGGTGAGCACTTGAAATCTTATTATTAGGTGAAGCTTTCGATTATTCGGGTGCCAATACTTCAAAACCGTGACGCTGGCGATACCTTAATGTTTTCCCAATTTAATTACATGGAAGCTACTAAAACAAATTAGAAACCAACAATAGTGACTAAACCGCTAAATCAATATTTATTAACAATTTATTAAACAAAAGCGTGGGGAGAATAAGCTAATAATTACTACACATGAGATCGTGATGATTACGAGACTTATAAATAACTCTATCATTTCTCGTCCTCATTTAAGAGACTTAGCCTAAAAAGTTAAGGAATCAAAGCTAAGTGCTCAACACGCACGGTCGAGTCAAAAATTATTCTTATTCTCACCATCGGAAAACCTACATTCGTGTCTTAAACACTTATGAAAAACAAGAAAAATTTTAAAATTTGGCCATTTTTTAGCCTTATTTGCATCAAAACGATAACAAAAAGATGAAAATTGGATTGCGTGGCGACGTAAGCAAGGTGAAGTATCTACTCACCCCCCATACTAAAACTAAACATTGTCCTCAATGTTTCGAGTCTAGGGGTGTAAACACCCCCATACTAGAGACGAAGTCGAATGCTTAATCTTGAGCATGGAAAGGGTAAAACGAATAACCTAAAATCCGTTTATGAATTATGCTAATAAGATAAACGTTAGAACATAAAAGGATATCATCGGATATCAGAATCTCCAAAGGCAACGATCGAAGCTCGAGTGATCCGTAAAACGAACACGAGAGGCTACAATGATGACGATGAACCTAATAAATCACAATCACAAACAACCACGGAACAAAGGTTGGAAGAGCACAAGTCCCCTCGTTACATTAACTAAGAAAGTGATAATATTTACAAGGATAAGCATGAGAATCCCCCACGAGGCACCTTGTTTTTGATAACCGAGTCAAAAGCTTGACTCGAATCCCCATAAATGTGATCATTTAGGTATAATCTTGGTATGGTCATTTTTGATGGGGCTTACATGATGAACAAGGCCCAAAAGTACATGGAGTACTTTAAAAACCCGATATACGAATACCGGGGTCAAAGATAGCGTCCTCGTTTTCAGATGAAAGACGAAACAACGCTACTTCAACGCATGCTAAAACCTCAAAGAGGTAGAAGAAATGAGATGAGAAGTAGAAAGGTGGGGCAATGGGTAAGTCAAACATATGAGCTACTCGAGGTATACTCACACCAAGCAAACGAAAAGATTTTCCATTTATTGCATCGGTGGAAGACCGAGATTTCCCTTTACAAGCAATTTCGGGATCGTAAATCTCGTCCTCGGTGGAGAAATGTGAGGGAACATATGGGGCTTCCCCCACACTAGATCCACACCAACCGTCGTCAAAAGGAGTAGACGAGGTGGTAGCACTTATATAACGCGGTGATGACGAAGTTAAACATGTAGAAAAATCTTTTAAAACATTTTTAAAATGTTTTCCTTTTTCATAGTTCAAAAACTCTTTATGAAAACCCGATTTGATAATGTCGAAAATATTTGGCGTGTCAAATTCAAAATTAGTCGCGCTAAAAATCCTCACATTCAAGTCATTGGTGGGAGGGGGTGGCGGATTATATAAGTTCTCAAAACGTTTGTCAATAAAGAACACCGCCCCCTCGGGGTCAACATACTCGTCATCCTCATGAACGTCGATCTCATCGATTTCTTCATCAAAGATAGGCTCTTCAAACAAGGTTTGTCATTCCCCTCCTTGAGTATCTTAGAAACTCTCTCGAAAAGATCACGATCAAGCACGAAACCATCATTCTTTTGTGGGGATTGTTGATAAGTTAAATCCTCACGAATGTGGTAAACGTAATTCTCATTTGAGGAGTGTTGATTAGGTAACTCCTCGAGAATTGGATTTTTAGTGGTCACATGAGTTGGCTCGTCATCGAAAATAAGACGTTCCAACTCATTAAGTTCATCCTCGATTTTGGAAAGATCGACCTCACTCGTAAGTGGAAGTAAAGGCATAAGAGCTAGCTCTCGTTCAATGATTTCCTCAATCTCGGGATCAAACTTGTAATCATGGCACTTCACATGTTTCTTTTTAGGAGAATCAAAAATTGCATGTGGATTTCGAAGTACGTGATCAATCTCGGCAAAATCGCCATCGTCATCGTCAAAGAAAGAGTCGATGTGAGTACTCACAACCATGGTCTTATAAGTCGAATGACTATGCTTAGGTGACTTTTCTAAGACGAGAGGATCGATGTCGATGAACCCTTTAGCCTCAACGGGTGTTGGGCTAGGCAAAGGAGGCACTTCGATGGAGTTAGAAGTTGAAGCCTCAAAGACGTGGTCCTTCGAAGGTGGTGAAGACGAGCCCATTTTGGTCATTGTCGTGATGGCACTAACGTCGCCCTTCGGAATTGGTGTTTCACTTGTTTCGCTAAAAACATCCCAAAGTGAGTTTTCATCCATAAAATTACACATACCCTTTTGAATTAGGTACACGTACTCTTTATCATTAAAATCATCATCTTTAAAACCGTTTTTCTTAATTCTTTCAAAACATGCATTAAGCCTCATTCTTTCCGCTAAAGTGAACATTTTGAAATCATTAGGATTTGAATCATTAGGTTTTGAAACCTCGGTTTTTTCATTATCATTAAACACTTGGGATTTTCTAGCGAAAAAGTCCATTTTCTAATCCCCATATTTCATAGTAAGTCTCCCCTGGTGAACGTCGATTACGGTTCGAGCCGTCGATAAAAATGGTCGGCCTAAAATAATGGGACATTTAGGGTCACACTCGTAATCGGATATAAGGAAATCCGCGGGAAAAACAAACTTTCCAACTTTCACATAGACATCCTCGGCTATTCCAATTGGTATAAGTGGAGTACAATTTGCAAGCTCGATAGTCATGCTCGTGGGGGTAAGTCTAGGCAATCTCATCAATTTTCATAGAGAATGAGGCATGAGATTGATGCTAGCACCTAAATCGGCAAGGGCTAAACATCCCTCAATCTTGGAAAAATCACAAGGTAATAGAAATTGGCCCGGATCCTTTTCCTTTCTCGGCATACTCCTTTTGGGTTTTTTAAGAAGGATCGATGCACAAGTTTCTTCAAGGGTTAATTTGGTAAGGTCGATAAAGCTCTCTTTTTGAACCGTGGATGGAATTTGAGGTACACGAGGGTGTGCACTCTTTTCCTTGGTCGCCACGTTCACCCCATCGACTTTAGAACAATAAGACGTCTTAGAAGTCGAGGGTTGAGAAGAAGGAACAACTCGAAATCCATCAAGGTTAGGGGTAATCACAAGACCTTTCTCACGAGACGAGGCGGCTTTACATTGTTCCTTCGGATTTGCAACGGTGTCACTAGGTAACGAACTCAATGACGCACCCGAGGACTTGTTCATAATGGCCAAAAACATCTTTTTAATGTCAATTTGACCTTGCTCAATCTTCGTGTTTTGCAATTTCAAAGTATTTGTAAAGTCGTTTTTCAAAGTACCAATTTCTCCCTCTAATCGTCTCATATTAGCCTCATTCGTTTTCATGTAATTTTGAAAATCATTTGACGAACTATTTTGATTTGAATTAAAGTTCCCTTGGTTTTGATTACTTCTTTGAAAATTGTTTTGATTCCCACTTGAAAAATTGTTGCCTTGATTGTTGTTTGAAAATTCGAGTTTTGATTATTGTCTCGATTTTGCCAATTCAAATTCCGACCTTGATTATAACCTTGAATTTGATTCGAAAAATTTCCTTGTTGATTGTTTCCTTGAAAATTGTTTCGGTTTTGATTAAAATTGTTGCCTTGGTTATAATTGCCTTGTTGTGATGGACCGGCGTTATTTTGATTTTGAAAATTGTTGTTTCCATTTAACGCACTCACATTCGACGTTTGGCCATCCGTAGCCGTACACTCGTAATAATTATGAGGTCCACCACAAAACGTACACGAAACCTCAACCGCTTTCACCGTAGCGGGAGCGTCTTTCTTTTGCATTTCGATGAGAAAAGACGTAAACACATTCATCAACTTATCGACTTTCGCATCAACTCTCTCAATGTCGCGATTAGAACTACTAACATTGGCGACACTGGCAACACTTGGTGCGTTGCGGAGTTGGTAAACCTTGGATCGGTTTCCGATAATTATCAAAGCATCTTTCGGAGTCTTACACAAAAAGTTGCCACCGGCGGCGGAATTCAACGAATCTTGTTCTTGAAAATTAAGACCGTTGTAAAACGTGTCGATTTGGTGCAACTTGGAAAAACCATGGTTAGGACATTGCCTAAGCAATTCCTTAAAACGATCCCACGCGTCTCTAAAAGATTCATTCGGTTTTTGCTCAAATTTCGTAATTTCATTTTTGAAAAACGTCGTCTTAGACGGTGGGAAAAAATAATTAACGAACTTGGAAACGAGATCCTTCCACGTAACTATGGAATTAGGTGGCTCTTTCTCATACCAATCCTTGGCGGCACCATCGAGCGAGTATGGAAAAAGCATAAGCTTGACGACATCGGTGTCGACGTTCTTAAACTTGCTCGTGGCCAAAAGACGATCAAAATTCCGAATATGGTCGTGAGGATTATCGGCTTCACGACCTCGAAACTTCGTATCTTGGATTAACGAAAGCATTCCGCTCTTAATCTCAAAATTCTCCGCTTCGATAGCGGGAATTACGATCGCGTCTCCATAACCCTCGGTGGGCGCTTGGAGCAATTCCATCATCGAACGATTGTCGGCCATCTCCTCTACGGTTTCTTCAACAACGATATTAGGAACGTCGGTTTCTAATTCTCGTCTACGTCGTCGATTCCTTCAATTACGATTGCGTCGATTCGAAGCGTCGCTAGAATTAGAATAATCCTTCGATCGAGTGCGCATGCACTGAGGTAGAATGGGTGGTAGCAAAGAAGATTCTTTTTGCGGTTTTTCGATTTTTTTAATTTTTTTTTTGTTTTTGATTTTTTTTAATTTTTTTGGATTTTTGGTGTATTACGTAGACACAAATCTACAAATCTCCCCTCGAATCGACTTTCTCGATTAAAGGAGCCTCAAGGAATGAAAACGATCACGTGGAGTGAACGCCTTCGATGACTTTAGAACGTTGGTGGAACACCAAAACGTTCAAGAGGGTTTAATCTTGAAAACAAGCAAATATAGTATACGTAGATAATACTTGGGCGGCAAACCCTCGATTAGCCTTCTTTCTCAAAACACGCACAAGCAAGCGGGGGAAACGAGGCGGCGCTAAGCACTTAAGAGCCTTTTTCCCTTAGGTCGTGAAATACAACCGCCTTATACCCACCTTATAGTTTGTGTTAATTGAAATTAAGCCTCACGAAAGTATTTATCTATTTTGCCTTTAAACTTTTGCTTTAGATTCGAATACAATGATCGAGTGATGAAATCCCGAATCAAGGTTGCGTTTTCACGCTTTTGAAGTACTTGTATATTTATGGTTCTACGTAAGTACAATATAGTAATAATATTCACAAAAAACGAAAACCAATATATCTACAATATAGTAAAGATTGTTTTGTGTTTAATTTAGGAAAATTAAACACGTTTTATTTGGATACTATAATATATTAATGAAAAATAACAAAAATGAGTATGTACGATATTCACGCTTTCCAAAAATTGAAAAGCAAAAACGCACTACTCACACAAACACGATAGTAATAATAATGGCACACTAAAAACACCTCCCCGGCAGCGGCGCCAAAATGATGGTGTAGTTTTTAGTCACTTGTTTTAGGAAAAACAAATAACCGCGACAAAAATTAAGTTGCACGCTTTAGGAAAAACGCGAAACCGAATAAATTCCAAGTTCGTTCTCGAAGGAGGTGTGTGGATTAATGTGCCAGTTATATAAAATCAAGTTTGGATTAGTGACATTTTTGGTTTAGGAGAGAAAAAGAAAAGACGAGCTACGACTACGATTACGCTACGACGTTGACGTAAAACGATGACGTAATTACGTAAAACGCGACAAAATGAAAAATTAAACCTAAAAATTAAATAAAAGATTTAACTAAGTCTAAAATAATATAAATAAGAGTAAAAATCCAACAAATATATTTTAAAACCTTTTATTAATTAAATATTCAATGTTTAATGCTAATTAAAGCCCTAAAATTAAATATAATTAACAAAATGTCCAAAATATTATTTTATTGAACTAATAAGTCACTTATATTATTTAAAGACTAAAAAGTATTTTTCCTAAATTTTCAAAACTATTTTTCTATTTTTAAAACACTTAAAACTATTTTTAAACTAAAATAATCATAAAAAATAATAAAATAATGCCAAAAATAATTTGACAATTTTAAAAATCCTAATTTATACTAGTGAACAGTAGAAAAATGAAAAAGTTTGAAAAATGTAAAATTTTTCACTAAAAGACAAAACTATTTAATATTAAAACCCTAATTAAACTAAATTAATTATAAAAAATAATTAAAAAGTGAACAGTAAAAACTTTTTAAACTAAAAATCTTAAAATGTTTTTCTTAATCTAAGAAAATTTTTAAAACAAAAAAATATTAATTTTCACACTAAAAGACAAAAAACAAAAATTAAAAAGTAATTATAAATAGCTATTTAATGTAAAAAAATAGCAGATGAACAGTAACTGAAAATTAAATTAAACTAAAAAATCAAAAATAAAACAAGAAAAATAATGAAACTTGTTTCAATGTCTAATTCCTATTTTCAACCACTAAAGACAAAAATCTAAGAACCTGAAAGTGACACTTTGCCTTGTTTTGTCCAGTAGCAAAGCAGGGGTAACTCACAACACTAGCAGTGGGAATTGGTTCCCACTGCTTTCACAGAAAATGGGAACTGTCCACGTTTTGGCTTAGATCTTTTTTGTTGCTTGATTATACTTGGACAATTGGGCACCCCTACACCTAGTGGAGTGTAGGGAGTCTAAGAAAATTACAAAAAACACAAGCACAATATAAATTAAGCACACAAATAGCCAATTATCAGTCACTGTTACTGTTCACAGATAAAGATCAAGTCTGGTGGTCTGTGGGACTTTTGCTGGTGCAATGTGCACTATGGTGAATTTTGATCTACCAAATCTTGCTAACACACTATCCAAATTATGAAATAGCTACACAAAACCCTAAGCTAGCAAGGTTTCTACTGATTACCAACTTATGGGATCAAAATACAATAAAACATGACACTTAGAAGCCTACTGATTATTTAGCTTGATTTTTTCAGTTTTGAGCATGCAATTGCTTGTAAAACCTATGAGACTAAAGACCAATGACTGCTTTATATTCTAACCAACTAATGAGGTGTGTTTAGCTTAGTTTCCATAGGCTTGTGTCACCCAAACCCGATTTAAAACCTAGATCCAAACAACCCTTTAACTAACTGAAAACAATTTTAACAAAGGACTAGTGATCTAAATAGCTCAAACCTAATTACCAACTACCAAATCATGCATAAAGATCCTAAACTAGTATGGACAAACACTTAAATACTCATACAAACAGATTTCACAATAACACATAAGCATCACATCAATTTCAAATTTTCCAACCTATTTGGGTTCAAGCCGTACCTTAGGTTGGCTGATGATGACGTATAGTCCCCAGCCGGGTCAGGAACCGGTCCACGGGTACTACCCGTATCTGGCCCATCACAGATGGGTGGGAAGAATGTCATTTAAGCTTATGGGCTTGGATGAACAGTAACCGCACACACGTGTGCGCCCACAGCCCGACATGACCGGTACAGGTTTAGACAGAATCATATTCTATCTCTGAATATGATTCATCCCAAAGAAGAGGATATTCACTCACCATAATTAGAAGATAACAATCAATCTAATTCTGGTGCTTATCCTTTCCTTGGGGCCGAAGTATCAGTGACAGCCCACTAGGGTTTCACTGCCTATAAAAGGAACCCCCAAGGGTTCCACAAAGGTATTACGTTCTATACTCTCAACTCACTCAATTCTCATAAACCCTAAACCGATACTTACTCTCACGTCGGAGTCTAATCGTGGGAAACATTCCCACGGTAAGTCTAACGCGTGTTGTTTAGTATGCAGGATCCCAACCATACAGTTCACTTGGTGCAGGAGCCGGAGCCCAGCCAACCCGAATTAAGCCTAATTCGGGTCTAGCAAGGATCACCCAACTTTTGCATCAACAAGTTGGCGCCAACCGTGGGACCCATTACACTAAGCTAGAGCGAAATCTCATCTTGAATTTCCAATGACAAAGGGACATCCCCAAGCTAATCCCATGAACACGAATCCTAGAAATCGGAAGTCCCAAGGGGAAGGGATACTCATCCCCAATCAATCCCCTAGCCGCCCAGCGGGCGGGCCAAACAACCGCGGTGGTTTTCAGTCCATGGGGGTGACGAGCACTATATCCATAACTCCCCCACCTACTTCAACCCTGGACAACCCTGATCCAGGGAGTGCGCCCAATCCCCCTAACAAGGAGCCGCGCAGACCAACGATTGAGGAGGAAGTAGAAGTCCAACCACTCAGCGAGGAGGATCTCACTCGAGTTCTCACGCAGAACTTTGATAGGATCGTCCCAGGGATTGCATCGAGGTTAAATCTAGGGAGAAACCTCCAATCTAGACTCAACTTTGGCAATACCGGACCAATCACCTCTTCCCAAAATCAAAGGAAACGGAAAACCCGGCCTCAGGAGCAGAACATCTTCGAGGAAACTCCTCAACCTAGGAATGTGTTCGAGCGCATAGGAGATCGCCTCATACAGGAACTAACGCAGTCTCGAGAAGGGGGAGAAGTCTGACGGTTCACCCGAGCGACCAGACCGAGAGCTGACCAGAGCCGCTCGCCGCACAAGTGTGTGGGATAGGATGGACACTGGGAAGAAGGCTCCTGGCTCTTCTCAAAAGAGTGGTCCTCACCCAAGGGATGGGGCACCACCCCCGTCTCCAGATCCATCAGGAGAGGACTCGGATGACCATTCGCCCAAGCGTCGCCAACCTAGGCGTACCACTCTACCACCACCAAACAATGATGAGTATTATGGTGGCCCTTATTATCAAGAGGCAGAAGCGGAGGATCTTTCCCGCCCGTGGTGTGATCCATGGGATGACCCTAGGCTCACCCGTCCATGGGCAGATCCCAGGGAAGATCCTTTTACTCTCCGTATACGGAACTACTCCGAGGACACAAAACGTCGCATGCCGGCGTGTGTCAAGACCTATGATGGAACGGGTGATCCGGATGATCACCAAAAAATATTTGATACGCAGGCTAAAATTGAGCGACGGCCCATGCCTATATGGTGCCAAATGTTCAATTCGACTTTGATCGGCAATGCCCGTGACTGGTTTGAGGGACTCCCTCCACGAAGCATTGATAGCTTCACGGAACTACGCACTGCGTTCAAGAATAATTATACTCAGCGGAACAAGTATAATAGGGATCCGGTCTCATTGGCAACTGTAACGGCCGGGGGAGTCTACAGAAGCCTTCACTGAACGCTTCAACGACGAGTGCACACGCATAAAGACGATGCCGGAACTCCTCAAAATCTCCGACTACATGCACGCCATAACAGATAGGGAGTTAATCAGGCGTCTCAATGACAAGCGTCCAAAGAGGTATGATGATCTCATGGAAAGGGTCAGAAACTTCATAGAGGGAGAAACAGCGGTTGCCGCGGCTTACCCTTCCAAAGGAAACGGCTACCGATCAAACGACCAGTCCCGGAGACAGTCGGGTGGTCAAAGAAATCAAAACAGTAGTAGGGGCTCAGACTACAAGAGCCAAAACAAAGGAGGACGGCCGGATGATAACTTTACCCCCCCTAAAGATGTCCTACCGGGAGATCTTGCTGACGGAAGGGGCAAATTTTCCGAGACCTCCCCCAATGACAACTCCGCCGGACCGTCGTCAAGGAAATCGTTTCTGCGAATTCCATAATGACAAGGGCCACGGCACGGAGGAGTGTATCCAGCTCAAGAAGCACATTGAGTCACTGATCAAGTCAGGTAAACTCAAGCATTTGGTTAAGGATTGGAAGGATGGAAAAGACAACAAGAAGTATGACAAGAAGGATCCCCAAAAGGACAAACCTCCCAACATATACATGATCCAATCCAGACAACGCCGCACGAGGCAGAAAATTGGCCAAAAATTTTCACGCGGCAGAGAAATCTCATTCCCTCCCATCACAGCAAGCGATGTGATTGATGCGCCTCTCACTATTGAGATAAGCATTGGAACACACAATGTTCGTCGCATGTATGTGGATGGAGGGTCATCAGCAAAAGTACTGTATGAACATTGTTTTGTGCAGTTACGGCCAGAAATAAGAAGCCAATTAGTACCGACCACGGCGCCGCTCACTGGCTTTAGTGGGGGCACCATCTGGCCGATAGGGAAACTGCGTCTGCTTGTAACCATTGGGAATGAGGAACACTCCACTACTGCGTGGATGAACTTCATGGTGATACGCTCACATTCTCCGTACAATGGGATCATAGGCAGACCAGGTATTCTGGCTATACGGGCGGTACCTTCCACCGCACACGGAATGATCAAGTTCCCTGTTGAGGGAGGAATCGTCACCATTTACAACATAATCGTACCAGCATCCGAGTGTCATACCGTGACAACACCGGCTCCACCTGTTCCACCCAAGGATGGATCACCACCTCCCAATTGGAAGGTGGCAATCCATCCTGACTATCCGGAACAGGAGATATCCATAGGGGGGCGCTCTCGGATAGCAACAAAAGGGCGGTGCTCTCTTTTAAGTGCAAACCTAGATATATTTGCATGGGAGCTAAAGCATATGACAGGCGTACCACGCGCGATAGCAGAACATAAGCTCCAAATCCGCCAGGGGTACCAACCCGTCAAGCAAAAGAAGCGCGGCCAGGCGCCTGAGCGCAGTCGAGTGATATTGGAGGAAGTACGGAAACTAGTGGACGCAGGTATCATGCGCGAGGTATACTACCACGAGTGGTTATCCAATCCGGTCATGGTCAAAAAACATGACGGAAGTTGGCGCATGTGTGTGGATTTCACGGATCTGAACAAAGCCTGTCCACAGGATTGTTACCCATTACCGAAGATTGACTGGAAGGTGGAATCCCTATGTGGATATCCCTTTAAGTGCTTCCTAGATGCATATAAAGGATACCACCAGATCTAGATGGCGGAGGAGGACGCGGAAAAGACGACGTTCCATACTAGTCAGGGCGTATATTGTTATACGAAAATGCCGTTTGGACTAAAGAACGCCGGTGCTACATACCAGCGGCTTGTGGACAAAGCCTTTGACTCGCAGATAGGCCACAACCTGGAAGTCTATGTGGATGACTTAGTTATAAAAAGTCATACGGAGGATGTACTTCTCCGGGATGTCCAAGAGACATTCGACACATTGAGGAGGATTAATATGAAGCTAAACCCAAAGAAATGCACGTTTGGGGCAACGGAGGGAATGTTCCTTGGATATATGATTGATCCAAATGGCATCAAACCTTGCCCAGAAAAGATGGACGCAGTAATACAGCTGCCATCCCCTCAGACACGGAAGGAGGTGCAATCCTTAAATGGGAAGCTGGCCGGGATAAATAGGTTCCTATCCAAATCCGCAGAGAAGTCATTACCCCTATTTAAGACACTCAAGAAGTGCATTAGGAAGGGAGACTTCCGGTGGACAAAAGAAGCCGAGGAAGCTTTTGGCCAACTCAAGCAGCACCTTGCATCTCTCCCTATGCTAGTAGCTCCCCGGCCAAAGGAGGAACTCATTATGTATCTCTCAGCCACTCATGGAGCAATAAGTGCGGTACTCATGATGGATAGGGATATGGTACAAACTCCGGTCTACTTCATAAGTAGAACACTACAAGGGCCGGAGTTGAATTACTCCTCTATGGAAAAATTGGTTTTGGCACTAGTGTTTGCTACAAAGCGGTTGCGCCGATACTTTCAGGCGCACCCAATCGTAGTCATTACTGACCAACCAATAAAGCAAGTCATCTCTAGACCGGATGTAGCAGGAACGCTACAAAAATGGAGTATTCTATTGGGGGAGCATAATATATCTTATAGGCCAAGGACGGCTGTTAAAGGCCAGATCTTGGCAGATTTCTTGATAGAGAAGCCGGATGAGAAAGGACCAATCGTAACACAAGACGAGACTCCAACAGAACCATGGGTGTTATTTACAGACGGATCTTCGTGTACGGATGGGTCAGGAGCTGGTCTCATCCTCACAAATCCGGAAGGAATGGAGTTTACGTACGCCCTCTGTTTTGAGTTCACAGCCACCAACAACGAAGCAGAATATGAGGCATTAATTGCGGGTTTAAAAATCGCCGCTAGAATGGGAGTCCGCAACCTTGAAGCCTACGTGGACTCAAGGCTTGTCGCGAACCACATTCTAGGTGGTTATGTGGCCAAGGAGGACAACATGGTCCGATACTTGGAGAAAGTCAAGTCACTCATCGCGGCTTTCAGCAAGTTTTCCATCAAGCTGGTGCCAAGAGGTGAGAACAAGAAGGCGGACGCTCTTAGCAAAATCGCATCCACAAGCTTCGCCCACTTGTCCAAGCAAGTCTTGGTGGAAATACTCAAGGAGAAGTCTATAACAGAAGGGGAGGTCGCTACTATAGTTGAAGAGGATGGACCTACATGGATGACCCCGATCATCAACTATTTGACTAGTGAAACCCTTCCGGACAATGAAAAAGCGGCGCGGCGCATCAGAAGGAAGTCGCAGCACTTCGAACTTCGAGAAGGTATCGTTTATAAGCGCTCTTTCTTGCAGTCGTGGTTGCGGTGTGTTGGACCACGTCAGGCCACTTATGTAATCAGTAAAATACATGAAGGGTTATGCGGCATGCACACAGGTCCATGATCCGTGGTAGCTCGAGCCTTACGAACAGGATATTATTGGCCTACCATGCATAGGGACGCGCGCAACATGATTCGCAAGTGTAGTGATTGCCAAGTGCATAGACCAGTGCCGCGACATCCGTAGCAGGAGCTTACACCTATTACATCCCCATGGTCATTCTATAAGTGGGGAATCGACATCGCAGGACCATTTCCTGTAGCTGCGGGGGGAGTTAAGTTCTTGATTGTCGCGATGGACTACTTCACGCGATGGATAGAGGCCAAGGCAGTCAAATCCATTACAGGCAAACAAGTTAAAAAATTTGTGTGGGAGCATATTGTGTGCCGTTTTGGCCTACCAGGGGAAATCATCTCGGACAACGGTAAACAGTTCGCGGATAACCCATTCAAGGACTGGTGCACATCATTGAATATCAAACGGCGCTTCGCGTCTGTTAAGCATCCGCAGACAAATGGCCTTATGGAACGAGCAAATAGAAGCTTGGGAAACGGCATCAAGGCACGTCTGGATGAACGAAGTGCCAAATGGGTGGATGAGCTACCACATGTTCTATGGGCGCATAGGACCATGATCAAAATAGCCAACGGAGACACTCCATTTGCATTGGCCTACGGCACTGAAGCTGTTATACCAACAGAAATCGGAATGCCTACCATCCGCACGGCGGAGGTTAATGTCGTCACGAACGACGAGCAACTGCGAATCAACCTGGATTTGTTGGAAGAAAAAAGGGAGATAGCAGCCATCAATGAGGCTAAGTCCAAGGCTAAAATGAAGGCTTATTATGACGCCAAGGTTAAAGGTGTTTCTTTTCAACCGGGAGATTATGTCTATCGTGCTAACGAAGCAAGTCGAGCGGAGAATACAGGAAAGCTGGGCCCTAAGTGGGAAGGGCCGTATGAGGTCACGGAAGCCTTAGGACGAGGCGCGTACAAGTTACGTGACATGGATGGTCGTGATCTAGAACGCACATGGAACATCTCCAATCTCAAAAGGTGCTATCGTTGAAAGCTACGGCTTCCGCATGGGTACTTCGCTATAGGTGGCTTTAATGAAGATCAATGTACTCTATCTGTTTTGCTTCTTATGTTTTGTCTAGGTTCCTTTTTTGTTTCTTAGGACTTATCATTCTTGTTCAAACAAAAAATGTAAACGTTCTAATAAAATGTCGTGATGCCTAGCTAGCTCCACGGCTTGTTTTGTGCAAATTAATTTTTAGGATTTTGTTAGTCATATGAATTTTATTTATTATTATGATATGCCATGTTTCATTCATATGCATTCATTCAAACACCGTACATGTACTATACGCCTCCAGGCGGGGTAAGAGGATTAAGTGAACCTATCAATTCAACTTGTCGCGTAAGAGGGATGCAACCCCAGCGGCGCGGATCATGTATCCTTACTAGACGCCTTACTCACAAGACGTTGTGGTAAGTTCCATATGCCGTACTCACGCAGTGCCTGGCATAGTAAAGACGCACGTCGCATGTCTAGTAAATTATAGACTTGAATGTATTTTATCTTTTGGGTAAGACGTGACATGTCATGCAGTATCGGTAACCGATATTTAACAAAATAAAAATACACAAGTTTCTAAATCATAGCAAAATGGTCGTGGTTATCACGGACCTATTAACAAAATACAGTTATCTGCCACATCAGTCTTAGCCGTGTACATGCACGGATGAATAAAAATTGTAAACGTTTACAAGATAAATTAAAAGGGGGAAGGAATTCCCCTATGTCTTTCTTTCCTTCTTCGATCAGAGAACGGAGGGCCTCCCCGCGAGCGTCCCATCCATCCTGCGCCTTGATCATGGTCGCATCCAACACCTCAGCAAGCAGCTTTTCACCCTTCATCACTTTCGTTACGGAGTCGTAGGTAGGCAAGGTCAATTGGATGGGATCCGCAGTAAGCTTGGACATAACCATCTCGTTCGGAGCATCCTTAAGCGCCTCGAGTTCATCCAGAAGGGGGTGTTGGATTGCCGCCAGTGCATCCATCGACGCAGTCATATTGTCCGCAGCAGAAGGGTTATGGTAGGGATGCTGCGTAATGTCTTCATTCTTACCCATCAATTCTGCAGCCTGGACCAAACCCTCATACCTACCACGGTCGATTCCATCCGACACGACCCCGGCAAAGGCTTGCAGTAGGTGCGGAGATTCCATGGCCTTGCTTACGGCGAGGCGCATTCCTTGCCAAATCATCCACCTGCGTCCAGCTATGGCGGATAGCAAGGGAGGACACAGTCTTTCAGCACAACTTGTGGCCATCTTGCTCAGTTCCTCCTCCGCCGTTGCAGTTTGCTCTTCCAACTTGGCTCGCACTTGTGTTAGCTCATCCTTCAGCGCATCGCGCTCTTGGGCGATGTTGAAAGCTTGTACGGTTACGACCTTGGTGGAAGCCTCGGCCGCGGACACCTGCATGTGGAATTTTGAGTTATCACAAGGATAATATATTCTTTTTCTTGGGTCGAATAAGATTTCAAGGAGAGAGTATATGTATAAAATTTTCGAAACCATACCTTCTCGTTCGATGCGGCTACAAGGGCCTCGAGCTCGGCAATGCGCTTTTCTCGGCTGTCGGCATGATGAGCTTTCTCTTTCACTGTAGCCTCGGCCGTTACCAGTGCCGCTTGTAGTGACGCCATGGTTTTCTCATTCTTCACAACCATTGCCTCCCGACGAGCTATCCTTTTGTCGGCCCGCTTCACATTCGCCAGGGCCTTGATCAGGCGGCGCCTTAGAGCGGCACCCACCGTCACTTGGTGCGCGGACGACACGTCAAATTACTCCAGCGGGGATTCATGATCCAGCTCATCTAAGTCTTGTGCAAGGGCTTGAGGGGTAATGTGCTCGATGAATTCCGAACACTCAGATTCAGCCTCCAACCTTGTTAAACTCGAGAGGTTCCATGCTAGGCGCAGGCTATTTTCTGGCCCTTCGGGGAGTGGTTCCTCGGCGTGCATCGCAGCAGGGAATGGGGGTCTGTTTGATGGTGCGGGGATGGATTCCTCTCCACTTCTTCCTCTTGGGCTACGGCCGACGGATTCGCCCTGTTATTGACATTGCAAATTTTGTTTAAGCATTATATATCTCACAAGCAAAATGACACGACTGACATTCGAAGGGTACTTAAGTGGTACCAATTGCAGGTTCTAGGGCGGTAGGAGCTACGGCACTCACAGGGGTAGCTCTCCAGACTTGCTCTTCCATGTGCGGGGTATGGTCGGCCTGGGCAGTTAATAAGTGTGTAAACACTTATCCTTTTGACACTAAAATCAAGGAAAAACAAGACCTAATCATGTGTTTAATATCATAAAAGTCGAATTACGCGTGGTTTTGTGTTTTTGTGTTAAAATAGGTACAAATGTTCAAAAGAAGAGAAAACACGGGATTTCACGGTCAAATGTCGAAGAAAAGTACAAAAAGAGACGAAGACAAAGTCAAAAGACCAAAAGTGTGCCCAAGTTCACGTAAACCGACACGGTTTTGAAGAAATTATCAAAGAAGCCGAAATCAAGCTCGTTTTTAGCGGATTAAATCTTTTTGGAGATATTCAAGTCTTGTGGGTCCCACATTGGATAAATGGGCTCCAAAGCCCATTTAAGGATTTAAAGTGACTACTTATGGATCAATAGCCCAATAAAAGCCCAAAACCTTTACAATACACGGATGAAACAAATTCATTTCAAAGGAAAAAGCCCATTTGCTATATATGAGGTGGAACAGATCCAAATTGGGCCAATAGCCCAAATGGCTTAAACATAAATGAAACGCATAATTGCTTGTTACAATTTTGGACAGTTAATAAACATGAAATGGTCAACCTTTATACTCACAACCCGGTCAACATTCAACTCTCACACATCCATTCACTTCCCACGTGTATTCTCCTCACCATACACACATTTTATTTAATAAAACCATTTACCCCATCCCTCCCATTATTTTAGATACAAACGAGATAAAAACTTACACACCTTTACTGTGTTTCTCCCATCTCCCATTTTCATAGCCACCACCATGAAACCCTAATTTACATCACAAAAATTACCCACTAAATATTGGGCTTTTACCCAAATCATTTAATTCACACTATGGGAATTAAATCCCCCCAATTTTCGGGGAAGAACACCAACTGTGGTCCTCTACTCCAATCCGACGTGGCTATTTTCTCTTGTTTTGATTGGCCAAAACACATCACAACTCCAAATCCTCCAATCATTTTAATCCAGCCTGGCGATCCGTGATAGTGGAGCAATCTCATCCGTTTGATCAAGCAAAGAAAAGAAGAGAAGAATTGAAGGGCCAAGATTAAAAGCCTTGGGCACCAAGTTTAGGGTTTTCTCTATAAAAACCCCATCTCATGTGTAATTTGAGATAGCTTTTTCTTTATTTTTCAGTTTTTTAATTAATTTAGGAGTAGGACTTAAATTAGATTTAATTTTCAGAAATATAGATTTAGGATTTAATCTTGTAATTTTTTTTATGCCCAGTAATGTACTCTAATTATTATTAATGAAAAAGTAATTTTTAATTATTCAAGTCTCATTTTGATATTTTAATTCCCAGTTACTGTTCTTATTATTATTCGGTACTAGTTTTATAATATGCTTCATATTTTTTTTAAGGTTATTGTTCATCGTTTATTATTATAAAAAAAATAAATAAATAAAAAGAGAGATACTGTTTGGTTCGTTTGACTTTATTTGGTTCGAGATTTGGTCCGAGAAGCTGTTGATGTATTTGTTGATGGTTCGGTTAGTGATTCGAAGGTGGTGACGGTGCGTTTCGATTCACAAGTATGCTCAGCGCGTTACTTCTCCTCAACGGGATCATCAATAGGTTCATCTTCTTTCCCTTTAATTTTTAAGTTAAGTTTTAAGTTTTTTTTTAATTAATTTGTTACGTCTGCTTGTTTTATTGGAAATTCGGATCTGCTATATTGCTAAGTTTTAGTTATTTGATTTGGTGTTAATCTGCTCTTGTTATGGTTTTATCGTGTTTGAAAATAGGTTTGTTTAGAATCTGCTTATTGGTTAGTATTGTTGTTAGTTTGTTTGCTTAATCATAGTTTCGGTATCTACTTATCTGGATGTTTAGAAGTGCTTATAGGTTTCGTTTGGTTAGTCTTGTTATTTTAGCTTATTAGTTTAAATTACTTAACTAGCTTATTTAATTTTAGATCACTGCTTATTTGATGCTTTTAGCTTATGTCTTAATTGCTTATTGCTTCTTTCCTTTTTTTATGGTGCTTAATTGATTATCGTTGGGTTTTGCTTGGTTGGTTAATTGTTGCTGATACATAACAGACCCCATTGGTCTGTTATTCTGATTGTCCAAAAATAAAAAGTTTCAAAAAAAAGATAAATAACAAAAATTAAGGTCTGGGTGGGATTCGAACCCATGACCTCTCGTACATCTGACCAACGACACAACCATCTCAGCAGGCTTACTTTTGAGTTCTATTTCCCTTTATTCAATTAATATAGTGTTTTAAATTAGCTGGCAGTTTAATTAACTAGACTTTTATTAAAGCTTTGATAGTTTTTATTTTATTTAAAAAGGTTTTATTTTAATTTACTTTAGTTCAGTTTTTATAAAAAAATAAAAAAGATGAAAAATATTTTATTTAAATTTCTTTTTTTTATTTATTCAGTTTAAATTTTAGTTTAGGTTTTAAATAGTTTTCGTAAGAGTCTTTTAAATATTTTTCTTTAAAATAGTATAAAATTAGTTTTCATAAAATTTAGTTTTGTTTTAAAATAGTTTTTTATAGATTTCATTTAAAAGTTAATTTTAGTTTGAAATTAGTATTAGATTTAAATTAGATTTATTTCAAAATAGCTTTAATTAAAATTAGTTTAAAATAGTTCTCTTTTAATTAAATAGTTTTTAATTAGTTTAAAATTTCCAAAAGTTTTATTTACCAAAAACGAATTTAAGTCTAACGTTAATTGGAAATCAAATTCGAGTGAGTCGAGGAACGATAAACAAACTTTAACATACAAAATCCTAGTTTCAAATGGCGCCGTTGCCGCTTCGCTCGTACGATTGACGATTTTTCGTGAAGACGTTTGGATTTTGGGATCCGTTCCTCCTTTGAACGTTACTTTCTTGCAACAAAATCAAAAATACAAAAAAAAAATCAAAAACTTAAAAATACAAAAAAATTAAAAAATCACAAAAGCAATTTCTTTCCTAAGAATTGCACCAAAAAATTAAAAAATCAAAAAGTAATACTTTTTCCTAAAAGTATTACACCAAAAATATTACGTATTAGTGTTATTTCTTAGTTCGATTTCGTTCGATTTTTCTTGTGAATATATATTTTTCTAAAAAATACAAAAAGATTTTTCTTTTATTATAATATATTACGTAGCATAATAATTATTGTTATTTCGGTTTCTTTCGACACTACCATGGATAATCGTCCGATTTGGGAAATATTGCAAGAAGAGCGTTATAAGATTATGTCCAAGGAGTGTTCGACTTGTGGTGGGCCTCATGCTTATTTTAATTGTGACAAAACTTATGAGGAGGTTTACAATAATGAGGAAAATATGTGTTATGATACTAATACTTATTTTGTCCCCCTAGTTTTCCTACAACTAGTGACCCACCACAATATGATCAACGGTTTTATGGGGAATTTCAAAATCAAGGGTTTTCAAATAATTAAGGTTTTCCAAATGACGGCAATTTTCAAAACTTTAATCAAATGGACATGCACAACCCTCAAATGGACTTGATTCTACACAAATTGACCGAACATGAAAAAATCATGGAAGCAATGCAAGAATCTACTAGACAAATGCAAGAGTCCACCGATAGGAAATTCATGCTCATTTTAGAAACCTATCAAGATCAATTTGATATTGAGCCGTCTTTGAGAGTTGATATTGAGGCTAACACCACTACTACTAGTGATGTTGCCACTGTGGATCCTTCCATCTCTTCGCCAATAAAGGAGAGACAAGGCCCGGAGACTATCATGAGTTTTACTCACCCTCCGTTGTTGACACCCACGGATACTATTAGCTCTCCTCTTTCCTAACCTATTGAGGAAATTCCCGAGATTATATTTGAGCCTCCATTACCCATTGATGACCCCATTTCTTTTATGACTCCTTCACCTACTCCTTCGAATGACTTTATGCTTTCTTCAAATCCTCTTAGCGAGACATGTTTTGATAAACCAATTTTTGAGGAGTGTGAAGAACTTTATAATGAGTGCATAGAAGAAGAACCCATAAGTTGTCCTACACCTAAGGAGTTTTTAGATAGGAATGAGTTATCTTGTGATTCCGACTACACTTTTAATTATTCCTCAGGATCGGATGAGGATGATTCTCCTATTTTACCAAGACCGACTTTTGAAAACCATGATACTCATGATTTATCGGATTCTTTACTCCTTAACGATGACTTTTATACCCCGAGTATTGAGAAATTCCATCGCGAGGATGCTTTTTATGATCCCGTGTTATTGGATTTCTCGCATGAGCTTAATTGTGATCATGGTATTGATGAGAAGGCAAATGGTGTTTTAAAACTTGATATTGATATTGATTTTGAGAACTCGGATTTTGATAAATTCACATTTGCCTCTTCGTTAATTACTTTTGATTCTACCATCGATTTCCATCCAATTCTCGAGGAGTTACCAAATCAACACTCCTCTAATGAGAATTACGTTTACCACATTCGTGAGGATTTAACTTATCAACAAATCCCATAAATGAATGATGGTTTCGTACTTGATCGTGATCTCTTCGAGAGAATTTCTAAAATCCTCAATGAGGGGAACGACAAACCTTTGTTTGACGAGCCTATCTATGATGAAGAAATCGAAGAGATTCACGTTCATGAGGATGAATGCTTTGACCCGGGAGGTGACAATGACCATTCTATGATTGATACCTTTACGGCTTTGCCGAATAGTGACCATCCTATGTCTTTGGGGGACGACAATTTCTTTCCTTTACCCATCCCACCTCCCGTGGATCACGACCTCACATACTTTTCGTATGTTGAGAGGACCTTTTTACCTTCTAGGACTTATGGACCTTTTTGATCTTTTTTGGCCTAGCAGTTTTTTTTTCCTTTTATCATCGCATCGTAATAATTTCCATTTCAAGAATAAAGTCAAAAATAAATAAATAAATAAAATGGTTTTAACAAGTTTAGATATCTTTGATATATTAGGCCCGTCGTGAATATTTTGACTCAACTCGAGTTTACTTATCCAAGTTTACTCTAGCTAGTATCCTTAACCATATGGACCTTAATTGGTTTATTAGGCTAAGCATCCGCGAGTCTCATTCCTTGAGATTTTAAATTGTGGAGAACGAGAGATGATAGAGTTAATTATAAGTTTGGTATTCTTTCATTAACTTATGTGAGTTAGTTATGAGATTTTTCTCCCATCACTTGTTAATAAATATATTTGCAATAAATAAGGTTGTACGATTTGAAAAGTTACTTAGCTTCTAGCACAAGATCGTTTAAAAGTTGCTCGGTATTAATTAGTGTTCATAGCCAAGGCATAACTTATTGAAGCGGGACGCGAAGATTGGCATATCCAAAAAGGCCCTAACAAGGCATGAGGATACCCGAGTCCAAAAAGGCCCTCACAAGGCATGAGGATTCACTTTTTTTGCTAGAGATCCTAAGAGATTGTGAAGATCATTAATCCAAATAAATATGATGGATCATGACACACGACGAGAAGCAATTACTCCCCTTAAGATCATGGAGAAGTCTATCCAAAAAGACCCTAACAAGGTATGAGGATAAATAGATCCAAGTCCGAAAAGGAGGCGGATCATTGTATATCAAAATCCTAAATAAAGAAGAGGATAAATGAAGAAGTCGTGGTCAACATTTGAAGCATCTTTCACTCCTAATGAAGATGTATACCAAAATGAAGAGAAGACCATAATTTCAAGATCGTCTCTCAAGATTTGAAGTTTGAAGTACAAGCCAAATATCGGTCCAAGAAAGGTCTCAAATCGTGAAACGAGTTATGCCAAGATATGAACTTTATGAGGTTTCGAGAAGCAGTTTTAAAAGATTTTGTCCTTTAGCTAACTATTGATTAAATCGTCCCACTTTATTTTCGGCCTTAACAAATTATCGAAATAAGTAAAAAATGCATCCTCGTGATCATTCAAGACAAAAATAAAATACAAGAGATACACCGTAGGAATAAGGGGGTCTAAGTGATTAATTAAACCACATGAGTAAGTGTTAGTTGTGCTAACTTGTAGTTACAATGATCTCGTTTTTAAGCTTGGTATGGGGAACGTGAAACTTGAGGGTGATTTATACTCATGATACCAAAGCCCTAATTAAAGTCTTAGATTTCTTTACGAGTTTCTTCCATCAAATAATTTCCATGTTAATAAATCGTTATAACTTTTGTTTCCTTTAAAGTTTTTATCTTTTCGTCGTAGTAATAATAGAATATCTTAATAAAGGCCGAGATGGATTAATTATGAGAAAAATGTAACTTTATGATTTAAAATAATGCATTGCATGGGGTCATTGCAATGGTCAAGTGTAGGGGATTTAATAAGTGTGTAAACACTTATCCTTTTGCCACTAAAATCAAGGAAAAACAAGACCTAATCATGTGTTTAATATCATAAAATTCGGAATTACGCGTGGTTTTCTGTTTTTGTGTTAAAATAGGTACAAATGTTCAAAAGAAGAGAAAACATGGGATTTCACGGTCAAATGTCAAAGAAAAGTACAAAAAGAGACGAAGACAAAGTCAAAAGACCAAAAGTGTGCCCAAGTTCACGTAAACCGACACGGTTTTGAAGAAATTATGAAAGAAGCCGAAATCAAGCTCGTTTTTAGCGGATTAAATCTTTTTGGAGATATTCGAGTCTTGTGGGTCCCACATTGGATAAATGGGCTCAAAAGCCCATTTAAGGATATAAAGTGACTACTTATGGATCAATAGCCCAATAAAAGCCCAAAACCTTTACAATACACGGATGAAACAAATTCATTTCAAAGGAAAAAGCCCATTTGCTATATATGAGGTGGAACGGATCCAAATTGGGCCAATAGCCCAAATGGCTTAAACATAAATGAAACGCAGAATTGCTTGTTACAATTTTGGACAGTTAATAAACATGAAATGGTCAACCTTTATACTCACAACCCGGTCAACATTCAACTCTCACACATCCATTCACTTCCCATGTGTATTCTCCTCACCACACACACATTTTATTTAATAAAACCATTTACCCCATCCCTCCCATTATTTTAGATACAAATGAGATAAAAACTCACACACCTTTACTGTGTTTCTCCCATCTTCCATTTTCACAGCCACCACCATGAAACCCTAATTTACATCACAAAAATTACCCACTAAATATTGGGGCTTTTACACAAATCATTTAATTCACACTATGGGAATTAAATCCCCCCAATTTTTGGGGAAGAACACCAACTGTGGTCCTCTACTCCAATCCGACGTGGCTATTTTCTCTTGTTTTGATTGGCCAAAACACATCACAACTCCAAATCCTCCAATCATTTTAATCCAGCCTGGCGATCCGTGATAGTGGAGAAATCTCATCCGTTTGATCAAGCAATGAAAAGAAGAGAAGAATTGAAGGGCCAAGATTAAAAGCCTTGGGCACCAAGTTTAGGATTTTCTCTATAAAAACCCCATCTCATGTGTAATTTGAGATAGCTTTTTCTTTATTTTTCAGTTTTTTAATTAATTTAGGAGTAGGACTTAAATTAGATTTAATTTTCAGTAAAATAGATTTAGGATTTAATCTTGTAATTTTTTTTATGACCAGTAATGTACTCTTTTTATTATTAATGAAAAAGTAATTTTTAATTATTCAAGTCTCATTTTGATATTTTAATTCCCAGTTACTGTTCTTATTATTATTCGGTACTAGTTTTATAATCTGCTTCATATTTTTTTTACGGTTACTGTTCATCGTTTATTATTATAAAAAAAAAGAAGAGAGATACTGTTTGGTTCGTTTGACTTTATTTGGTTCGAGATTTGGTCCGAGAAGCTGTTGATGTATTTGTTGATGGTTCGGTTAGTGATTCAAAGGTGGTGACGGTGCGTTTCGATTCACAAGTACGCTCAGCGCGTTACTTCTCCTCAACGGGATCATCAATAGGTTCATCTTCTTTCCCTTTTATTTTTAAGTTAAGTTTTAAGTTTTTTTTAATTAATTTGTTACGTCTGCTTGTTTTATTGGAAATTCGGATCTGCTATATTGCTAAGTTTTAGTTATTTGATTTGGTGTTAATCTGCTCTTGTTATGGTTTTATTGCGTTTGAAAATAGGTTTGTTTAGAATCTGCTTATTGGTTAGTATTGCTGTTAGTTTGTTTGCTTAATCATAGTTTCGGTATCTACTTATTTGGATGTTTAGAACTGCTTATAGGTTTTGTTTGGTTAGTCTTGTTATTTTAGCTTATTAGTTTAAATTACTTAACTAGCTTATTTAATTTTAGATCACTGCCTATTTGATGCTTTTAGCTTATGTCTTAATTGCTTATTGCTTCTTTCCTTTTTTTATGGTGCTTAATTGATTATCATTGGGTTTTGCTTGGTTGGTTAACTGTTGTTGATACATAACAGAACCCATTGGTCTGTTATTCTGATTGTCCAAAAATAAAAAGTTTCAAAAAAAAAGATAAATAACAAAAATTAAGGTCTGGGTGGGATTCGAACCCATGACCTCTCGTACATCTGACCAACGACACAACCATCTCAGCAGGCTTACTTTTGAGTTCTATTTCCCTTTATTCAATTAATATAGTGTTTTAAATTAGCTGGCAGATTAATTAACTAGACTTTTATTAAAGCTTTGATAGTTTTTATTTTATTTAAAAAGGTTTTATTTTAATTTACTTTAGTTCAATTTTTATAAAAAATAAAAAAGATGAAAAATATTTTATTTAAATTTATTTTTTATTATTTATTCAGTTTAAAATTTAGTTTAGGTTTTAAATAGTTTTCGTAAGAGTCTTTTAAATAGTTTTCTTTAAAATAGTATAAAATTAGTTTTCATAAAATTTAGTTTTGTTTTAAAATAGTTTTTTATAGATTTCATTTAAAAGTTAATTTTAGTTTAAAATTAGTATTAGATTTAAATTAGATTTATTTCAAAATAGCTTTAATTAAAATTAGTTTAAAATAGTTCTCTTTTAATTAAATAGTTTTTAATTAGTTTAAAATTTCCAAAAGTTTTATTTGCCAAAAACGAATTTAAGTCTAACGTTAACTGGAAATCAAATTCGAGTGAGTCGAGGAACGATAAATGAACTTTAACATACAAAATCCTAGTTTCAGCAGTCGCAGTACCACTTCCCTCCTGGTACTGCGGATGCTCCTTCCTAAGCTTCTTTGGGGGAGCATTCGAGGCCCCGGCTTCATCCCCTAGCGTCTTTGCCACCCTCCTGGTGGTCTTTCTCTTTCTAGATGTGGGGGGGACCCGGAAGCTTGAGTGATGTCTTCTTCCTGGTGCGTCGCGGTTCCCTCCAACAGTAGCTCTCCACCATCTTCATTATGAAAGTCCAATGGGGATTTCTCGATGACAGGCTCCTCTTCATGTGATCTTTGCTCGGACGTTTCTTCGAGTGGAATGGTGCGGTCGGCGGTCGCATCGAGCAGGGGGAGCTCATTCTCCTTCAGAGGGCGGAACCCTTCAGGCACCTTCATTGGGTCGCCCTGGCGTAGTAATCCGTGTAGGTTCATTTCTGCGGACATTTATAAATGCATGGGTTAGTACGGTCCTACGATACAAGGGACATTTCACATTTACAAGGTATAGGTAAACCTACCCTCTCCATGTTCCGTCAGGAAGCACGGATATAAGTCATCCCTCCTGTAGTAGCGGCGGCTTAATCCTACTAAGCACAGAAAATGTTCCGGCAACCGCCTATGGAATTCTGTGCGGTGGGTATCTAGTATTTTTAAGTCTTTGCTGCTATAGTCTTTGGATTTGGGCGGAAAATCTTTGGGTGCTTTAGTTTTGGGTACGAAAGGAGTAGGGAATACCTTCTCGTCAACAAAAAAATAATGGTCGTACTAGTTCTTGAGGTAGTCTAAAGGCTTCATATACGTCATGGGGGCGTTCCCGGGTCGTTTTTTAAACGATAGCCACCCATTCACTAGTTGGGGGAAGTAAAAAGCCCTAAATAGGTTCACGGTCGGAGTCACTCCGCATGTATGGCATGTAATTTCAAACTGGTTGATTTTACACGCCCCTATGCAGTGAAGTTGGGTTATGTGGAAGTCATAATACAATAGTAGATCTACCAAGAATTTTGACAGGGGGATACGGTAGTTGGCCAAGTCAAATAGGCGCATGTACACGCCTATTTTCCCCGCCGGTGCATCCGTAATTGCCTCACCTTCACCTGGATAGGTGGGGTGTACGCTTTCGGGAATGTAATACTTCGACAGAAAGTCTATGTATTTTTCCGCCGACATCACGTTAAGGACATCCGTGATAAGTGGGTTGTCCTTTACCATGTTTTATTAAAAGGTTTTGTAAGGCGTGATGATCTAACCTGCGGCGGAGGAAATCCGTGGAATCGAAGGCAAAGTTTTGGAGGTTGAAGCTTGGAAATAACAATGGCGGAAGGAAGGATGAATTGTGTGTGTAACAAACACACACACTAACTCTTATATAGGGTTGCCTCGTTTTCCGAGGTAACGTGGATGTTTGACACGTGTAGGCCACCACGCCTATCCAACGGATGGGATTTCTGACACTTCTGCAAAAACAGAAGGGGCCCACGGGTCACTTCTTGGCAGTTTTACGTGGCTCAATGGTGGGCATTAATGGTGCACTTTTGCAGAAGTGCGGCTGACCAGTTGACTACCATTAATGCATTTATTCTTGTGTCGGGATATGCGGTCTTATGTAAGACCATATTCAATGCTACATTTAATTTGTCTCGGCCGTTACGTACGGTTGAGGTGCTATCAGAATAATATTCCTAAGGCAGGCAGCCACGTGCGGCCAAAGCAACATTTTAAATATTTGTTATTCCCTAGGTCTTTCTTGGTATGTCCGGAGAGCATCTTGATAGTCTAGAGGTTACGCCTACGGCTGTAACAACTAGACTGGGGGGACATGATGACGTATAGTCCCCAGCCGGGTCAGGAACCGGCCCACGGGTACTACCCGTATCCGGCCCATCACAGATGGGTGGGAAGAATGTCATTTAAGCTTACAGGCTTGGATGAACAGTAACCGCACACACGTGTGCGGCCCACGGCCCGGCATGACCGGTACAGGGTTAGACAGAATCATATTCTATCTCTAAATATGATTCATCCCAAAGAAGAGGATATTCACTCACCATAATTAGAAGATAACAATCAATCTAATTCTGGTGCTTATCCTTTCCTTGGGGCCGAAGTATCAGTGACAGCCCACTAGGGTTTCACTACCTATAAAAGGAACCCCCAAGGGTTCCAGAAAGGTATTACATTCTATACTCTCAACTCACTCAATTCTCATAAACCCTAAACCGATACATACTCTCACGCCGGAGTCTAATCGTGGGAAACATTCCCACGGTAAGTCTAACGCGTGTTGTTTAGTGTGCAGGATCCCAACCATACAGTTCACTTGGTGCAGGAGCCGGAGCCCAGCCAACCCGAATTAAGCCTAATTCGGGTCTAGCAAGGATCACCCAACTTTTGCATCAACAGCTGATGCCTTCAAACAAGAGGGTATAAGACCTTTTGTGAGCTTATGCATGTAGAGAGCCCTGTTGGTGGAGTCTATGAAAGACCCAAGGGTGACATATGCCTTCAAATCAGCAAGAATGAAAAGAAGAATGATGGAATGGAGACCTTGTTTTGTACCTACACAAGCACCACAAGAACAAAAGACAACCTTCAAGTAGCAAAGGCTACAAGCTTTTGGCTTGTAGCTTTTGCTATAGTAAATAGTAAAAAAAATCTGAAAATAAGATTTTTCTGAAAAATAATCTTAGACAAAACCATTTTGGAACTCAAACTTGAAATTAAAAAAAAAACTTGTCACAAAACTGAGTTTAACTTAATATTTCCACTTTCACTTCATTATTAAATTAACCTCAAGTTTTTTAAAACCTTTTTAACAACAACACTTTGAAGCTAAAAAAAACGAATTTCTGAAATTTCTTTGAAAACTAGAAACTTGGAAACTTTTAAACCAAACTTGCTTAAACAGTGATTCTTTAAACTAACTTACACTAGAAAGCATTTAAAATGGAACTCAGATTGTACAAAGAATTTAAAATTTCATTGTCATTAATTTCTTAAAAAGCTTTATACAAAACTGGAACAAAAACTAAAATGGGTACAAACCACCCATTTTATACTACTCTACTGAATTTACTAGAAGCTTTAATAAAATAATACATGAAATAAAACCCTAAACCCTAATAGACATGAAAATCTGAAATTGCCCTTGGTCATTGCTTGAAAATTAGTCAAATGGCTCCCATGTGATGTGCAGCTATCTTGGAATGATCTCAGCCTTTGAATAAGTCCTTAGGGAGCACGTTTTGGTCTTGGGACGTTGGATTTCTGTTGTGATTCGAATTTGCTAAAAATGAAGGAGTAGGGGAACACTGGTGGGACCTACTGGGTCACGAGGTGGATGTGATGTGCGGTGGGTTTTGTTTAGTGGGTGTTTAATCATGTTTCTGGAACATCTTAGGGAAATACCCTTTGATTTGAAGCAATTAGGACCTGGGAAAAGTTAGGGTTTATGGGGGATTAAGAACAAGTTTAATCTAAATAGTATTAGTTTAGAGGGAAATGGTTTAAATTAACAATGATTTAAAAAATATATTAAGATAGTGGGGTGAGGGGTGTACGTGTATGGAGGTGAGTGGTGTGGAGGGGGTGAGGTGGACTGGTGACGTGGGGAGTCAGTTGGGCTGGTATGGGTCGGGTAAAGGGGTATTATGGTTAGATTAGTGGGCTTAAGTTGGGTTTGGGTTAGATCCATGGGTAATAGGTTTAGATAATGGCAAAACAGGTCCCCTGACTTCCATAATTTTGGCATATCAAGTTTTAATCAGCAAATAACTCTTTTTCCTTTATATCAACTTTTGTCAACTTGTCAAATATGGCATGTTAAGTTTGCAAACTTTGACCAAGGATCTTTTGTGTAATTTGACCATTCTCCAAGGGCTATTCTTGTAAACTCTTGACATTTTGGGGACCCACATGTAATTTTGAGGTTTTACAGGGGTATAAAATGACAAGTCTTCAATTCTTGAGGGACCAATCTTGCCATTCTTTAAAACTTCAAGGGTAATTTTGCAAATTCCATTCTTGGGCCCGGTTCTTTGTGCGGCTTCGTTTCCCGTGTTTATTTTTGCTTGATTCCTTTGATATTTTGGTGAATTCACGATATCCGTATCTAAAATACACAATGAACAAACACAAGTATATTTTTGGGTATTTTGATGATATTTTAAGCATTTTAAGCCCGATTTGGACGATGAGACTATGTATAATTACAGTCTCATCAATATGGAAGACCAAATATACAAATCACATTCATTCCTTGTTCTACATAACAAATGGAGGGCTTAGATCAAGATTTAGCAGCTGGCATCACATGGTACAATCACATGAAGGCAAAGACTCAAAATTCGAATTCAGCATCAAGAATATTTCAAGAATCTTCAAATGGCTTTTATGAAATTTCATACATTAGGGTTTATGTACTAGTTTCTTCTTATTCCTTGTATAAATAGTAGCTATAGCAATTAGTGTAATTTTGTTACAATCTTTGTAATTCTAAAATTTTATATGGATTGAATTTTTGAAGAATGCAATGTATTGAGTTCCATTCCTAAATATTTGTTCTTTTAATTTAAATGCACTTTAATTTTTATGTTTATCAAAGGTTTTTCAAGTAAAACTGTTTAAGTTTTTGAGACCCAATAAGCTATAAGCTGGCTTATAGCTTATACTAACAATATAAGCTATTAAGTTAAGGTTATAGTTCATTGTTACAAATTCTTCTTTTTAATTAGTGCACTTTTACTTTACCTTGTTTTATCATAAAGGTAGTTGTTAAGCCTATTTCAGACCCACTTGGAAATAAGCTGTCAATAATCTTTGTACTGACAATACAAGCTTATTGACTCACTTATCTTCAAGTGTTTTATTCATGTCCTTACTTTTCAAAAGTTCTTTCCAAGGTTTGCTAAACATCAGTCTTTTGTTTTTATTTATCTTTCACTGTATCAAAAGCCCATAATAAGCTCTTGTGATAGAGAGCTTATTGTTAAGTTTTTTATACTAGAATTTGCTTGATCCTATTATGATTACAGGTTGCTAGGAGTAAAGACATATTCATTCCATTTAATTTTCTTTTCAATGCTCTTTGGTTCTGTTGTAGAACCACCAACAAAGAGTTGTTCATAAGCTTACAAAAGTCCATCCCATAAGCTCACTTGGCCATAATAAACCCATAATTTGTTTACATCGGCTGGTGGTGGGGCCTGGATGTAGGTCTTGCTAGGTAAAATGCTTTAAACTCACAAAATTGAGCTTAATCTGTCCTTGAATGAAATTTTATGTTGATCAGTGTGTAACTACTTATTTAATTGATCTTTTTGCATAGTTTTAGTTGTTGATTATTTATCTAGTGTAACTTGTTATCTTGCTTTATCTTGCCTTTAATTTTAATAGTCTTATTTTTAATTTGTTGTATAGTTAACAAAGTGGAGTTTAGATTTTCTAGCTTAGTGCTTATTGATAATATGAACTAAGTTTATATCACCCTGCACACTTTTGTTAGTTAGATATTATAGACTTAGCTTTTTTCATGGTCATGGTGTAAAAAAAATCAAATTTGCATGTTTTGATAAAACGTGTCAAGTTGTCTTATATACTTGTGATTTTTGTCTGATGGTATTGTTTTTAGTGTTGTTTGAGAAGTTCATGCAGATCTGATAGGTCTAGCGATTGTGTAAAACTTGTATGCTTGTATTTGGAATCATACTTGTGCAATTTTTGTCCTTTTCATATGCACAACACATCAGATAGATTATCTCCTTTAATTTTTGTTTTTAGACTTTGAATCTTGGTTCACTGCTAGTTTAGGGTTAGGTCTGCATCTTTTTGTGGTTAGCTAGGTGCTTACTACTTATTAGTGCTTAAAGTGATTAGCCAACATTAGTGTTATTTTTCTTACATTTTATTTCTTTTCCTTTCAAATTGTGTTTGTGTGTAGTGCATTGTATGCTTATTGTGCTTTTTGAACTGTTTTGTGTGATTCTAAAAACTGATAAGCCCAACTGGCTTATCAGTCTGCTTAACTGTTCAAAATAAGCCCAATAAGGCAAACTGCCAAGCATGGGAGGTCTATCCTTAGATCTCTTATAAATCACTTTTCCTCCTTTTCTTAGCTTATTATAGTCCATTTTTACTTTTCCTTTTAATTTTCTTTATTTTGACTTTTTGGTCAAACAGTACAAAGTTGACCAGTTTTGGTTATTTGCTTAATCTATCTTATTTAAACTTGCACAACTTAATTTTTTGTAGTCAACCTCATTTTCTCAGCTTATTTTAATGTTCTAGCTTTTCATAACATTTGGTTTAGATTTCATTAGGATTTGAACTAGTTTTTATTTTAAATAAGTGCTTATTGAGTTCCACAACTTATTGATGTGGGCTTATTGGATTTTTCTTATTTATAATATCTTAGTTATCTTATTTCCAAGCTTTTTGCAAAGAAAACCACGTCTTCTAGTGGCTTCTCAAAAACGACTATTTTGTCTTTTAGTAGATTTTTTTTTGCTTATTTTAAGCTTATTTGTTAATCTTTTTCAAATTTTCTTTTTGCATAGTCTTAGTTAGGTCAAAAGCATAAGGTGTGCTTATTTACAGCTTATTGCTATTAGTTTAAGCTCATTGGGCTTTTAAACGCCCAATAAGATAGCTTATTGCTTATAGGTGAGTGATAAGATTATTTAGGGATCTTAGGCCTTTGTGAAAAGTTGTTTAAAATTTCATTTTTAGTCAAATAAGACTTTTAGATTCTTTATTTTACAAACTTTTTCTTATTAGGATTTTTGGCCCACTAAGGTTTGTTGTTTTTGGTTTTGGCCCATGTTAAGGCCCAAAACCCATTTTTGGTTTATCTTAATTTCATTTTTGGATTATTTAGGTAAAATTTAATTAGTTTGGAAGTTTAATTTTTTTAGAATTTTTGTATTATTTTAATATTATATTGTCTCGTTTTGCTTGCCCACGTAATTCGATTTAGTTTTTATCCGTCGTAATGTAGTTTCGTCTTCACTTTTAACCCCTTTCATTCCCAAAAACATAAGTAATCAAAGAACGTATTAATTGGCCAAACTCTTCTCCTCGCGTACAACGAATTCGTGGTTTTTAAATTCATTTGCGATTTTCCTGAATCATGAACCGTCTTTATATACTAACCATATTTAAAACATACCAATTGATAGGTGTGTAAACACCCATCCTTTTACCACTTAATTCGGGCTAAAACGAGATCAAAACACGTATTTAATATCATTTATTTGGAATTATGCGTGGTTTTTGTGTTTGTTGTGTTTTCAGAGACAACCGGATAAAGATTGAAGAAAACATGGGATTGCACGGGTTTTACTGAAGAAAAAGACTCAAGATAAAGTCTATTGTCCAAGAGATGCAAAAGATTTGAAGTCGCTGGGCCTATTCGAAGATTTATCGAAGAAAAGGACCAAAGATGGAAGATTTATATAAGTCGAAGAAACTCAAGTCTATTAAACAAAGAAATTAAAAGACGAGTTGAATTTAATCGACAACAAATCCTGAATCAGAATCGAAAACGGAAACTTTTCTGAAAAGACGAAAAGACACGAAGAACGGGAGAGAGCCCACTCACCAACCAAAGGAAACACCTATAAATAGGCCATCCCACACACATTTTAGAGGAGCTAGTTTTCCTTTTCTTCCTCCCTTTTCTTTCCTCCTGGTTCGTAGAACACCATCACCACTAGGGTGATTGGTGATTTTTATTATTAGTTCCTTGATCTTGTAATTTTAATCCTTGTTTCATCTTGTCAAAACATTAATCATCCAATTCAAAGTTCTTGTTTAATCTTTCATTTCATCTTGTTCATCTCCATTTTTATCTTCAAGTTCTTAAGTTTTATTTTTCTTGATTTGATCTTCAAAAGTTGTTTGGATTTGTGTTTTTATTAGTGGGATTTGTTGCTTATATTGTCTAAATGATTTGTGTTTAAATTGGTAAAACCTTTTTAAGAGTTTGATTTGATTTTGATTAAAAACCTGTGTTCCGTGTTCTTCGTTACTGTTTCTGTATCTGGGTTTCCAAAGTTCCGAACCAAGACAAAAAGTTCCGAATGAAGGCTTCATTCGGAAACTTCCGAACCAAGCACTAAGTTCCGGATCAGTGACTTCCGGATCAGCAACTTCCGAATCAACCTTCATCCGGAAGGTTCTGAATCAAACCATAAGTTCCGAACCAGTTCTTCATTCGGAAGTTTAAAACTTCCGAACCAGTGACTTCCGGACGAAGCAAAGGTTCCGAATCAGCAACTTCTGACTCAGCAAGTTCCGAATGAACATTCATTCGGAAAGTTCCGAATCAACCATTAAGTTCCGGATGGGAAAGTTCCGGATGAGTGAACAGTGTCTTCCGAATCAGTTAGTTCCGAGTCAAGGTTTAAAGTTCCGAATCAATTATTTTTGAGTATTTTAATGTTACTGTTTTACTGTTGATTAATTTACTGTTTCTCTACTCATATTTCACAATTTACTTGTTAACTTTAATTTCAATTTGATTTTAATTTGAACTTTAAATTTGCAACCAAGTTTTTGTTAATCTTAAGTAATTGCCTTTGATTTAAACTTTCATTTCCATTTATTATTAGAATAGAAAACCAAACCCCTTTATTTAGTAACCAAGAACAATCATTCCACTTAAGACTTAGATCAATTCGAGAGGATATCGAGAGAAATTAGAACCCCATAGCAAAACCCTAATATCAAATGGCGCCGCTGCCGGCTCTTCTCGTTAAGATCAAAAGTTTTTTGTGAGAAATTGGATTTTGGGATCCGTTCCCCGTGAACGTTACTTTTTCAAGAAAATTTTCAAAAACAACTAAAAAATATAAAATTTTCAAAAATCCTAAAAAGTAAAAAACAATAAAAACCAAAAATATTTGTGCTTTGTTTTTCTTTGTTCGTTCTTTTGCAGGTGTATGCGCACTCGATCCACGTCCTATCAAGAGCCCGAGCCTCTCGATAACTTAGACATGGCTGGTGTACAAAACAACAATAACATACCACCTCCGAACAACAATAATAACAACAACAACCCGCCTTTCAACAACATGAATAACAACAACAATGAGCATCTTCCGGATAATCGCCCAATGATTGAATTGCTGCAAGCTCATGTTGATGGCAACACGGATCCAATTGTCATCCCTCCAATTGCCGCCAACAATTTCGAGCTCAAGTCAGGCTTTATTCAGATGGTCTCAGCTCAACCATTCTTGGGACGCACCATTGATGATCCACACGACCACATCAAGAGATTTCTACAACTCACTAACACGGTCAAGTTCAATGGAGTTTCACAAGAAGTGATAAGGTTACAACTTTTTCCCTTTTCTTTAGAGGGACAAGCCCGGCATTGGCTTGCTAAAGAACCACCACAGAGTATTCTCTCGTGGACGGATTTGGAAACAAAGTTTATCAACTACTTTTTTCCACCCTCTCGTACTACCGCTTTGCGGAATGAAATCATAAATTTCGAACAAAAGTACGATGAGTCATTCAGTGAATCTTGGGATCGTTTTAAAGATCTTTTAAGAAAATGCCCACAACATGGTTTTACCAAAGTACATCAAATTAATACTTTTTACAATGGTTTAAGCATGAGTGACCAAGATTCACTGAATAGTGCCTCAGGGGGTAATTTATTGGCTAAGACGTCCAATGCTGCTTGGGATATCATTGAGAACAAATCTCGTGTGCAAACCAAGAGCATTAGGACCAATGTTGCTAGTGCTAGCACTAATGACAGCGACAAGCGATTAGACAAAATCACTACGCTTCTTGAATCGCTTGTCACCCACACCGTCAGCAACAACAACAGCAACAACGCCAAAAATGCACAAGTGAACGCTGTCAGCCAACCTTGTGAGATATGCGGTGGTCCCCATTCTTACACAACTTGTACCGCCACCCAAGATTACCCTGCTGAGAATGTGAATGCGGCATATGGCACCTACCAACAACCTGCTTATCAAGCTAGACCTCAAGGTGACCGTAACTTGCTTAGTTACCGCAGCAACAACTATCTTTCACCACCTGGTTTTCCTCCAACCAACCCAAACCAACAACAAAACCTTAACCGCCCTACTCAACAACAACAACAAACTCGACAACCATATATCCCACCTCACAAGCAGCAACAACCACCTCAACGTAACAATCAAGTATACCAACAACCTGCTTACCAACCACCTACATACAATGCTCCTTCAAACCAAACCAACACTGCACTACACCAAGAGGTCGCCACCTATATGAGGACCAATGATGTGATAGTAGGAAATCTACAAGAGGAAGTGCGCAACTTGAAGGCAGATTTGGTCAAGCAAGGAAATGATTTGCGAGCTGATATGAGAAACACGTTGGATAGCCAGACTAATGATCTGAGGAACATGATGGCTAGTTTTTTCCAAAGTAGTCAACCCTCTTCTTCGGGTACTCTTCCGAGTAACACCGTTGCGAACCCAAGAGGGGAGATGAAAGCAATCACTACTAGAAGTGGTAAAGGTACCAAGGAACCCGAGCTTCCTATACCGCCACCGGTGGTTGTGACTACGGAGAACGAGTCGCCTGCTCCCATTCCTCATCCTTCTCCTTCCCCAATTTCTCCACCTCTTCTTTCTACCCCTCCTCCACCCGTGGTTGTGAGTGATCCTATACTCCCAAAGCCTTCCTCTTCTTCCAATATACCTTATCCTTCTAGGTTGAGGAAAGAGAAGCAAAAGAGCAAGGATGATATTCAGGTTTCTAACTTTCTTAAAATGTTTAAACAACTGAATTTCAATATCTCCTTCGCTGAGGCTCTCGCTCACATGCCCAAATACGCCAAAATGTTTAAAGACCTTCTGAGCGACAAGGAAAAGCTCCTCGACATTGCCAACACCCAACTTAATGAGAACTGCTCTGCAGTGCTCTTAAGGAAATTGCCAACCAAGCTTGGTGATCCGGGTCGTTTTCTTATCCCTTGCAATTTCCCGGGAGTAGAGAATTGCATGGCCCTAGCCGATCTAGGTGCCAGTATAAATCTCATGCCTCTAAGTGTTTTGAAGCAATTATCTCTCCCAGAGCTAGTCCCCACTAAAATGACCTTGGAATTGGCCAACCGAACGGTTGCTTATCCAGTGGGGATAGCCGAAGATGTCATCGTAGGAGTCGACAAATTCACATTCCCTGCTGATTTTGTTGTCGTCGACTACGAAATGGACCCCCGTGTGCCACTTATTGTTGGTCGTCCATTCTTGAGGACCGGTCGCACTCTTATTGATGTTGAAGCCGGAGAGCTTATCATGAGAGTGGGTGACGACAAAGTAGTCTTCAACATGGGAAAGTTGTCTAAACAGCCTTATTCATATGAGAGCGTTAATTGTATTGACGTTCTTGATGAGGCTTGTGAAGAACACTTTAATGATGCTTGCAAAAGTATTCCTACCTCTCTTCCCACTGTTGAAACCGTGTCCTCCATTGATTCATCGTTGTCTCTATTTGGAGATAGTGATTTATTCTGGAACAATCTTGAAGATGCCATGGGAGATGCGAATTTAGCTACTAATGATTCTCCCACCGAGGGGGATGAAGATATGAGTTTCTTTGACAATCTGCTCACCGAAGACAATCCTTCGCCTCCATCTCCCACGGTTATTTCTATCGATGCCAAGACTTTGAAAACGCCTCCCGTCGAAAATCCTCCGGATTTGGAACTTAAGGAGTTGCCGCCTCATCTCGAGTACGTGTTCCTTGACGACAACAAGAAGTCGCCTGTCATTATTGCAAAGGATTTGAAAGATGAAGAGAAGACTCGCCTCGTTGCTGTGTTGAAAGCTCACAAGAAGGCTATTGCGTGGAAAATCTCGGATATTCGTGGAATTGATCCTCACTTCTGCACACACAAAATTCTCATGGAGGACGACTTCAAGCCCACTATTCAAAGCCAACGAAGGGTGAATCCAAAAATACATGAAGTCATCAAAACAGAGGTTATCAAACTTCTTGATGCGGGTATGATTTACCCTATTTCGGATTCACCGTGGGTTAGTCCAATCCATTGTGTGCCCAAGAAGGGCGGAATAACCGTTGTTCCCAATGAACACAACAAGTTGATTCCCACTCGTCTCGTCACTGGGTGGAGAGTTTGTATAGACTACCGCAAACTCAATGATGCCACGAGAAAGGATCATTTCCCTCTACCTTTCATGGACCAAATGCTTGAACGATTAGCCGGTAATGAATATTACTGCTTTCTCGATGGTTTCTCGGGTTATTTCCAAATACCCATCGATCCCCAAGATCAAGAGAAGACTACATTCACTTGTCCCTACGGCACTTTCGCTTACAAAAGAATGCCTTTTGGCTTATGTAATGCGCCCGGGACTTTCCAAAGGTGTATGTTAGCTATCTTCCATGACATGGTTGAACAAACCATGGAAGTCTTCATGGATGATTTCTCGGTCTTCGGGGATTCCTTCTCTGCTTGCCTTGCCAATTTAGAACGTATGCTAAAGCGGTGTGAAGACACTCGTCTTGTTCTAAATTGGGAAAAATGCCATTTTATGGTAAAAGAAGGCGTCGTGCTTGGACATAAGATTTCGAAAGCCGGTCTTGAAGTAGACCGTGCTAAAGTTGATGTTATAGCAAAGTTGCCTCCACCTTCCACTGTGAAGGGTGTGAGAAGTTTCTTGGGTCATGCGGGCTTCTACCGTCGATTTATCAAAGACTTTTCTCAAATCGCTCGCCCGATGACCCACCTCTTAGAGAAAGATACTCCTTTTATCTTCTCTAAAGAGTGTCTTGAAGCCTTCAACTCGCTTAAGGATAAGCTAACTAAGGCACCCGTCTTGGTTACCCCTAATTGGGAGCTGCCCTTTGAGTTGATGTGCGATGCTAGCGATTTTGCTATTGGAGCGGTTCTTGGACAAAGAGTGAACAAACACTTCCAACCGATCCATTACGCTAGCAAGACAATGACTGGGGCACAATTGCATTATACGACAACCGAAAAAGAGCTTTTAGCCGTTGTCTATGCTTTTGAAAAATTCCGCCCCTATCTTGTCCTTTCTACCACCATTGTGTATACCGATCATTCTGCGTTGAAGTACTTGTTGACAAAGCAAGATTCCAAACCAAGACTTCTTCGCTGGGTTTTGCTGCTCCAGGAATTTAAAATCGAAATCCGCGATAAAAAAGGAGCAGAAAACCTAGCCGCGGACCATCTTAGCAGACTTGAGGATCCATACCAAGGGGATCATCCGACCAAAGAAATCAATGATTCTTTTCCCTTGGAGACCTTAATGTCTATAAACTCGAAGCCGAATGAAACCCCGTGGTTTGCAGACTTTGCAAACTACTTGGCGGGTGGAATTCTCAAGGAAGGGTTGACGTCCCAGCAAAAGAAGAAGTTCTTTACCGACATCAAGACTTACTTTTGGGACGACCCTTACCTATTCAAACAATGTGCTGACCTGATAATTCGCCGATGTGTTGATGGACCGGCAGCGTCGGACATCCTTGATGCTTGCCACAAAGGACCCACCGGTGGTCACTTTGGTCCCAACTACACCGCAAAGAAAGTGTTTGATTCGGGATTTTATTGGCCCTCCATATACCGTGACGCTCACGATATGGTTAAGCGATGTGATGTTTGCCAAAAGCAAGGCAAAATCACACATAAAGACGAGATGCCTCAGAATTTCATCCAAGAGTGTGAAATTTTTGACGTTTGGGGTATCGACTTTATGGGGCCATTCCCTTCGTCTAAAGGAAACAAATACATCCTTGTAGCCGTTGACTACGTTTCAAAGTGGGTTGAAGCCAAAGCTTTGCCTACTAATGACGCAAGGGTGGTTTGTAACTTTTTGAAAGCTCTTTTCGCTAGATTCGGTGTGCCTCGCGCCATTATTAGTGATCGTGGGACTCATTTCTGCAATGACCAATTTGCTCGAGTCATGGCTAAGTACGGTGTAAATCATCGTCTTTCCACAGCCTACCACCCACAAACTAATGGCCAGGCTGAAATATCAAACCGAGGGCTGAAGCAAATTCTTGAAAGGACTGTGGGAGAGCATCGTGCCGCATGGGCTGATAAATTGGATGATGCTTTGTGGGCTTTCCGTACTGCTTACAAGACCCCGATCGGCTGTACGCCTTATCGTCTTGTGTACGGGAAAGCGTGCCACCTCCCCATTGAGTTGGAGCACAAGGCTTATTGGGCCTTGAAGTGGGCCAATTTTGATATTAACAAAGCCGGTGACCTACGCAAGATCCAACTCAATGAGCTGAATGAACTCCGTAATGAGGCTTATGAAAATTCCTTGATCTATAAGGAAAGAACTAAGCTCATTCACGACTCCAAGATCAAAAACCGAGAGTTCCATGTTGGAGACAAAGTCTTACTTTTTAACTCTCGGTTGAAACTCTTTTCGGGCAAGCTCAAATCTCGTTGGTCCGGCCCATTCACCATTGCCCAAATTTTTCCATATGGTACTCTCGAGCTCGCTCAACCTAATGGACCAAATTTTAAGGTGAATGGCCAACGAGTGAAGTTGTACTTTGGTGAGGACACCTCTAAGGAGGTGATTCCATCCCTCACCACGTTCCCCATGAACTAATTTTGGGTCGAGTCAGGCTCGTGACTCGGTTATCAAAAACAAGCGCTCCTCGGGAGGCAGCCCGAGTATCTATCCTTGTATGTTTTAATCCCCTAAGTGTAGGGGGGACTTGTATATGCGTTTGTCTTTGTGGTGATGTGATTACAGGGATAAGTGCACTCTTGGAATCTTTGAAGAACCGTGCGCCCGTGTTTATCCGAAATCCGGTTCTACCTCTCAACTATCGTGATTCAATTTTCTTCATACTCACATTTGAAATTGATCACTTTAGTCGTCTCTTCCTTAACTTGAGTTAACCAACGTGCACAATGTCATAAGTGTCGGGGAAATTTTTCCCACATGCTTAAACATTGAGGACAATGTTTATCTTAAGTGTAGGGGGGACTTCTATCGAAGTTTTAAGTGGACTTTTCCATGAAAATGCCTTCAATTAACCGGAAAATCCTATTTTTCAGCATTTTTCAAATTTTTTATTAACTTTGGCCATTTAGTCGTAATTTTTAAATTTTTATCTTTGCTTTCATATGTATATATTCCGCAATAAAGTCAAAAATATTAATAAAGTGGTGTAGCTAGTTTAGAAATTTTTGACATATTAGGCCCGTTGCGTTTATTTTGACTCAACCCGAATAGACTTATCCAAGTTTATTCTAGCTAGTATCCTTAACCATATGGACCTTAATTGGTTTATTAGGCTAAGTGTCCACGAGTCTCATTACTTGAGATTTTAAATTGTGGAGGACGAGAAATGATAGAGTCAATTATAAGTCGGTATTCTTGCGCAAGCTCACTTGGTGTAATTATTTGCCTATTCTCCCATCACTTGCTAATAATTTATCTGCAATAAGTAAGGTCTTACGATTTGAAAAGTTACTTAGCTTCTAGCCCAAGATCGTTTAAAAGTTGCTCGGTAATGATAAGAGTTCATAGCCAAGGCATAACTTATGAAGCGGGGCGCGAAGATTGGCGAATCCGAAAAGGCCCTAACAAGGCATGAGGATTCAATTTTATTGCTGAAGATCCAAAGTGATGTGAAAAGCATTATTCCTAAAGTCAATATGAAGGATCAAGACTCACGACGAAAAGCAATCAACTCCCATAAAGATCATGGAGAAGTCTATCCGAAAAGACCCTAACAAGGTATGAGGATAAATAGATCCAAGTCCGAAAAGGAGGCGGATCGTTGTATCTCAAAATCCCAATTAGAGATTGAAGAAATAATCATGAAGTCGTGGTCAACAAAGTTGGAGTACCCCTCAAAAGTCTCCAAGTGAAGAAACTCTATTATGATGAGAAGACCATTATCTCAAGAACGTCTCTCGAAGATATGAAGTATGAAGTACATGCCAAAAATCGGCCCAAGAAAGGTCTCAAATCGTGAACCAAGTTATGCCAAGATATGAACTTTTTGATATCCCGAGAAGCAGTTTTAAGAGATTTTGTCCTTTAGCTAACTATTGATCAAATCGTCCTACTTTGCTTTCAGCCCTAATAAACTATCGAAATAAGTCCAAAAATGCATCTTCATGATCATTCTAAGACAAAAATAAAATATAAGAGATACACCTAGGAATAAGGGAGTTTAAGCATTTAATTAAGCCATGTGTGTAAGTGTTTGAATTGCTAACTTATAATAACAATGATCTCGTTTTTAAGCTTAGTTTGGGGAACGTGAAACTTGAGGGTGATAAATCTTCGCAACACCAAAGCCCTAATGTAAGTCATCGATTTCTCTACAAGTTATTTCCATGTAGCTATTTTCACATGAAAATGGTTTTCTATCCCTTTGTTATCTTTGAAGTTTTATTTCTTTAATTTTTGTTTAGTAGAATTTTAAATAAGGCCAAGGTTGATTAATTATGAGAAAAGTGTAAGCTTGCTTTATCACTAAGCATTGCATGAGGGCATGGCAATGGTTAAGTGTAGGGGATTTGATAGGTGTGTAAACACCCATCCTTTTACCACTTAATTCGGGCTAAAACGAGATCAAAACACGTATTTAATATCATTTGTTTGGAATTATGCGTGGTTTTTGTGTTTGTTGTGTTTTCAGAGACAACCGGATAAAGATTGAAGAAAACATGGGATTGCACGGGTTTTACTGAAGAAAAAGACTCAAGATAAAGTCTATTGTCCAAGAGATGCAAAAGATTTGAAGTCGCTGGGCCTATTCGAAGATTTATCGAAGAAAAGGACCAAAGATGGAAGATTTATATAAGTCGAAGAAACTCAAGTCTATTAAACAAAGAAATTAAAAGACGAGTTGAATTTAATCGACAACAAATCCCGAATCAGAATCGAAAACGGAAACTTTTTTGAAAAGACGAAAAGACACGAAGAACGGGAGAGAGCCCACTCACCAACCAAAGGAAACACCTATAAATAGGCCATCCCACACACATTTTAGAGGAGCTAGTTTTCCTTTTCTTCCTCCCTTTTCTTTCCTCCTGGTTCGTAGAACACCATCACCACTAGGGTGATTGGTGATTTTTATTATTAGTTCCTTGATCTTGTAATTTTAATCCTTGTTTCATCTTGTCAAAACATTAATCATCCAATTCAAAGTTCTTGTTTAATCTTTCATTTCATCTTGTTCATCTCCATTTTTATCTTCAAGTTCTTAAGTTTTATTTTTCTTGATTTGATCTTCAAAAGTTGTTTGGATTTGTGTTTTTATTAGTGGGATTTGTTGCTTATATTGTCTAAATGATTTGTGTTTAAATTGGTAAAACCTTTTTAAGAGTTTGATTTGATTTTGATTAAAAACCTGTGTTCCGTGTTCTTCGTTACTGTTTCTGTATCTGGGTTTCCAAAGTTCCGAACCAAGACAAAAAGTTCAGAATGAAGGCTTCATTCGGAAACTTCCGAACCAAGCACTAAGTTCCGGATCAGTGACTTCCGGATCAGCAACTTCCGAATCAACCTTCATCCGGAAGGTTCCGAATCAAACCATAAGTTCCGAACCAGTTCTTCATTCGGAAGTTTAAAACTTCCGAACCAGTGACTTCCGGACGAAGCAAAGGTTCCGAATCAGCAACTTCCGACTCAGCAAGTTCCGAATGAACATTCATTCGGAAAGTTCCGAATCAACCATTAAGTTCCGGATGGGAAAGTTCCGGATGAGTGAATAGTGTCTTCCGAATTAGTTAGTTCCGAGTCAAGGTTTAAAGTTCCGAATCAATTATTTTTGAGTATTTTAATGTTACTGTTTTACTGTTGATTAATTTACTGTTTCTCTACTCATATTTCACAATTTACTTGTTAACTTTAATTTCAATTTGATTTTAATTTGAACTTTAAATTTGCAACCAAGTTTTTGTTAATCTTAAGTAATTGCCTTTGATTTAAACTTTCATTTCCATTTATTATTAGAATAGAAAACCAAACCCCTTTATTTAGTAACCAAGAACAATCATTCCACTTAAGACTTAGATCAATTCGAGAGGATATCGAGAGAAATTAGAACCCCATAACGAAATGCTAATATCACCAATCATCCTCTTCATGATCGCTAGTGTTTTTAGAAGGATGCGTATCTTCATCTTGAATTACTCCAAGATCTTCTAAACTTCTAATTGCTTCTTGATTCATAAGATTGCTCCCTAGGAATTTAGCATTACGAGCAACAATAACTTCATTCTCAGGTGGTTAGTAGAAGGAGTAACCCATTGTTTCCTTTGGGTTAGAGTTTGTAAGGTTTATTAAGTGTATCATGCTTAACAAGAGCCTCACATCCCTAGACCTTTAAGTAAGACAACTTAGGGGCTTGCCCATGCCATACTCGTATGGATTCTTTCAACCTTCTTAGTTGGAACCATATTGAGAATGCGTACAGCTGACTTAAGAGCATAATCTCAAAAGGACTTTGGAAGAGTTGTTTGTGCCATCATGGAGTGAACAATATCTAGTAGGGTTCTATTTCTCCTCTCAGACACACCATTATGTTGTGGTGTATATAGAGGAGTTCTATCGGCAATAATCTCATGCTTCTTAAGATGATTCAATAACTCAAAACTCATAAATTCACCTCCACGATCAAAACTTAGTTCTTTTTTGGTTTTACCAGGTTGATTTTCTACTTTCTTTTGAAACACCTTAAATGTTTCAAACACTTCGTGTTAATGCTTTAGTAAGTAAATATGACCATAACGACAAAAGTCGTCAGTGAAGGTGAGGAAGTAGCTTGCACCTTATCTTTACACGGTTCTGAATGGGCCGCATACATCGGTGTGTAAGTCCAAGAAGATATTTAGCCCTCTCCACTTGATGTGAATAAGGTTTACGTGCCATCTTTCGAGATAAACAAAAAACACACTTAAAGGAATCATCATCGTTTGACTTAAGGAATCCATCCATTTGTAATTGCTTAATGCTTTTTTTGCTTATGTGTCCAAGACGACAATGCCATAAGAGTGTAGAGTCCAAGTTAGACTTGGCCCTTTGGTTACTTACAGCATAAATAGAACTATCGTTTACATTAGAATCACACATATCAATTTCATATATACCATCACGAGGAATAACACGAAAATAAAACATATCATCTTTAGATACTAAAAGCATTGCATTATTTTCAAAACAGTTAACAAAACCATCATCATACAAATGGAAAACTGAAACAATCCCTCTAGAAATATAAAGTGCGTAATCAAAATTATTAAAAATAACCACTATCCCACTAGGGAAACATATTTCAAAAACACCAATGGCTTCAACAGATGCACGATGACCATTTTCGACGTACAGATTCAAAGCTTCTGGCTTCAGCTTCCTACTTATCCTTAGTCCCTGAATAGTATTACAGATGTGAGTACCACAATTAGTGTCATAAACCCAAGATTTATTAGGAAAAGTAAAGAGTTCTATAGTGAAGATACCTAAAGTGAAGATAGCTTCTTCTTCCTCCACAACTAAGCGAGATACTTGGGACAATTCCTTCTCCAATGACAAAGATCACCGCATTGGTGACAAATGGCGTCCTGTAACACCCTACTTTGATGAGTGGACCATTACATGTATTATTGGCGTGACATCAAAGCATGCAAGGTAATATGTACTAAAACATACATGACCAAAGGGGAAAACCGGAATCAAACATCAGTTCCCAAACATAAGCCCAAACCATAAATAAAATAAATGAAATGAGAAGGACCAAACAGTGTCCAAACAAGCATAAGTATAAGAAGGCAAAAGGAGAAGAAGTCTAAGGCAGCTTCCATCCTATGCACGTCCTCCAAATGCTCAAGTCTGTCCAGGGTCCCTGCCGTTTTGGGACATGGAAGAAAAGTAACGGCTGAGCAATACGCTCAGTGAACGGATATATAACATGGTATGAAATACTGAAATATAAGTAAATACTGAAAAGCAGCAGAAATGTATAAATCTTGGAAAACCTGGAACATGTTATAAAACTGGTTTTATAGTTTGAAAAGCTTATGATTAACTTATGAAAACTGTATTTTAAATTTAGCCAAGAGCCCATATAGGTCATGAGGTAACAACGTGCATGAATACTTAGAGGGGTGACCTCATCATGTAATTAGAGGGGTTGCCTCTAATTATACTGGTCTAGTAGGAGGGATCAACTCCTTGTGATGTTGGGAATAAAACGAGCCAAGACACTTAGACGCTGACAAGAGTTATTTGGACGCTGATAAGAAGAAATTAAGCACTGAAAGATCAAGCATTGACAAGAAGTATCTAAGTGCTGACAAGAAGAAGTCCAAGCACTGATAGGAAAACTTAGTCAACACGTTTGTTATTTGAAGAAAAGATATACTCAAATATTGTATTTTTTATATTTATCTTTTCCTAAAATAGATGATAGGTTATCCATTGTACACGACTCCTTATGTTATAAAAGGAGGTCGTAGGGTTTATAGTATATACACATTATTCAGTATTCTACTTTCATTGTAATCAAGTTTGTTTTATCAACCAAGAGTGGAAGTTTGTTTTATTTGTTTTACTTGTTCTTTATTCAAGTGTTAATTCCGCATAACACTTGGATTGTTCATACAAACAACAAAGTTTCTCTAAGTGATTAACTTGACTTAATCTCGTTAACACAAAGCTAATCGATCTAAGTATGGGATCAACAAGTGGTATCAGAGCTTGTTGAGGAACTTTGATATAAAAGAACACGAAACCCTAAAACCAGACAAGATGTCTACTCTAGATTCAATGACCTCCTCCTCATCAAGTCACAACCTAAAAATCCCCATGCTAGACCCTGACAACTTTGAGCTATGGAAGTTCAATTTTGAACAATACCTTTAAATTCATGATCACACTCTCTAGGAAATTATTGAATATGGAAACACATTCGATAATGCTGCTAGGATTGCTGCTGCTATTACTTTAAGATCAGGTGTGACAATCTAACATTTTCAGGTAGTAAATTATTTTCTCGTATAATATTTTGAAACTTATTTTTGTGTTGGTTGATTAACTCACAATTTACGGATTTAAATTTGGGGTTACGTGCATAATTTAGCGTCCTTTACGACTAAACCGGAAACCTTAGGATTACGTATTTACGTTTTTGAACTCCGTTTTTGATGAGACAATTTTTATTAGATTAGTTTTGTGCCGTTGATTCATAATTTTAAAAAACGTTTTTCGTAAAACGACCCGAGGGCACGCAAATCAAGGAAACTAGAATCGAGGAATACCCGTAAATTAGCGGGATGGGACAAACAAGTTTATCCCACCCCACTATCTATGGGACGGCCCAAAGGAGGACATCACATCCTTTGATGTGGCATCCTTACACTAACTTAGCTTACGCTTGTAACTTAGCTTCACTTTGAAGCTTATTCACCCACCAAAACTAGCTAAACCACCATCATTTCCCATTTACTTCCATTCATACATGAAAACAACTCACACATACTCTCTCTCTCTCTCTCTCACCCTTGCCGTCCCACAAACACCATACAACACCACCATTTGATCTTTTCTAGCCACAAGTTACATGTTATCTAGCCATATTATGGAGAAACCTTGAAGCCTTGATTGATTGGTGGCCATTTTAACAACAAAGGAGGTGATTTGCTTGTGTCCTAGGGCTAATTTCTCAACAAACTATCTTGGTGATTGATGATCTTGGAGATATATTTGGTGTTCATCAAGTTGTTGTCTTCCAAAAACAAGATATAATCTTGGTTGGTAAAGAAGATCATCCTTTCCATTTCTCTTGTTATTTTTGTTAAGATCAAATGTATTTTATTTCTTATTGTATATGTATATGATGAATATATGATGATAAAAATATTGTGTGGGGATCAGGTGTTGATATGTATGCTTAAAAAGATGAATAACCATAAGAAACAAGGCTAAAATCATGCTTAAATTGTTGGTTGTATAAAAACAGTAAGTAACCAAGACTTAAACTGATAAAATTGCATGGTGGAATCCATTTACAGTAAGTATAAGATGTCATACACATGTGAGAGTTGGCCATGCAATGGAATCATCAAAATGAGTGAGATATGATCAAAACAAGATGAGTGTGCTAATCTGAATAGTCTGTTTTGTAAGGACTGTTAAGGATAGTTAGACATGGAATGAGCAGTAGCTATAACTAACTTATTTGTAGCACATAATATTGAGTTCATTCCATCCAAAAATGAGCTTCTATATCGTTATAGAACTCTAGCTATGATAAAAATGGTGAAGATGAAACTAAAAATCAGATTTTGAAGAATTATTGTTTAATACTATTATATAAGCACTCAAATAATATAGTATAAAATGTGAAATTAAAACCCACTAACTTATAAATTTCATTTATATAAATATGTATAAGGTTAAATAAATAGACACTTTATATAAATGGTAGTTGAATAATATTTATAAGTTATAAAAACTATAAACATGATTTTTACGACTTTTTCGGCTATTACCGTAAAATTAACGTTTTTCGCCAATTAAAACATAGACGATCAAACTCGTCTAATGTAAAGTTTTTAAAAGTTACATACTGATATATAAGTATCTAATACAAGTAAAAACCGATAAAACCTGAACTATAGGACATACGGACATTAACGAGCTAAGTTAGTATATTGGACTAATAATTTAACTAAATAAGTTAAACACTTATAAAAAGTACTTATTGGGCTTAACCCATTTGGGCCCAACATCTAAAGTAAAAATACTGATAACACAAGTATAAAATAGATTAATACAAGTTAAAGAACTTATAATAGGCTTATTGGACCTAAAATATGTAAATAGGTAAAACTAGTAAACTAGTAAAAAGTTACAAATACATAAACACTAAAATGAGTAAATAAGAATATGTAAACCCACTTGATCATCATCATATGTACAAAATCATCATATGTATATTTGTTATTTTTATAAAGTCATTGGACAAAAGTCTAAGACCGATTATTATTTATATAGGTTTCCGTGACCGAAGCACGCCCGTAGCCGATAATCCGCCTTTCATTATCAACGTGAGTTCATAGACTCGCACTCTTTTAAATGTTTTATAAAATGATTTGTAAACCCGCGAGGGAGATAACATGCTAAGTTTTTGATAAAAATAGAACACAAGTAGTCTCGATGGTATGCTTAATGATATGGACCCGAATGATGCTATGACCATACATTCATTCGATAAAAAGTTTTAAAGTGTACAACAGGTCTCAAATTATACAGATCATTAAGTTTACAAAACATAGATCGAATGAACATTTTTATTATTATGTGGGCCATCAGAGTCGATCTCTATCCTGATTACCTTCAAGCACCTGAGATAAAAACATGCAAAAATCATATCAGCGAATGCCGAGTGAATTCATAGAGTTTAATAAAACCGTTATATAAAACAATCGTTGAAATCAGAACACAAGTATAATATCAGAAGTAAGTCCTCGTATTGCTAGTCAGGCAATATATAAATCAAGCATACATCTTAAACCGTCCATGAGACCGTAGCCTCAATATTACCATTATAGGTAATATTATTATCGTTATTAACATCGTATCATATCAGATATTTAGATTATATAGGATTCATTTGGATTATTATTAGCCGCATGACATTGTTACCTTACTATCAAAACAACGGGCCGCGAACCCGACAAACAATTTGCCCATCTAAGTTAGCGTGTCATCACAAAAATCACGCTATGTAAATCTTCTCATACATAAATTCGCTTACCAATCATTGTGGTACGACGGGGATCAACCGTCAGGGCGCGAACTGAGGTGATCGTCCCCAAATAGTACTATCATATGCATAAGCGTCTACCAAATCCTGGTAGTTCACAATTCATGCTAATGGGACTTTAAGTGACATAACCTAACTACTAATAATCCTTTTTATCTCGTTGTACAACCATTTTTATGTGTTGTCTATGATTGGAGTTATTGTGCTATCCCGTAACACTCTAAAAGACCCTTCCGCTGTACCGATACGAAAATTGAGAGTGTTACAGTTTGGTACCAGAGCTCTCGTTATAGAGAACAAAAGATTTTAAAAACCAAGGTTTTGAACAAAACTTTTCAAAATCTTTTAACTATGAACATTTGAGAAAATAATTGAAAAATCTTTTGACTATAACGGTGCCAAAGATCTCCGACGTTACCAACAAGCCCTATTGAGAAGATATATATTTTGATATATATAATTTAATTTATATATATGTATATATCGTGATTTCAGTATGTAATTGTTTAATAAGTATGTTATCCTAATACGAGATATATATATAAATGCAGATTGTCATGGCTGACCCTAATATTCCTGTAGAGAACCATGCTATTCCCGAACCTAATGTAGATGATTATCCTTACTTAGACTTAGTAGATTATGATATGGATGATGATGAGGAGGAACCATTTGAGGATCCCGAGCCCGAGATAGGACTAGGAGATCAGATTGCCCCTCAGGTTGATTGTAACACCCCCAAATTTATACAACTCAATACAGCGGAAGACTAGTTGGTGTTACGGGATAGCACATTACTCACATCATAGACAACGCATAAAAATCGCGTCGTTTAATAATAAAAACATTTCCATTCATAAATATCAAAGTTACATCGGTCCCAAGTCATTATATTTCATACAAAGTTTTACAAAGTATTTGAATGGAAAATATTGTTTAAGTGCGGGCCATGAATTCTTATCGTCTTCCCGAGAATTACCTTCAAGTACCTGAGATAAAACATGTTAAAAGAAAAGGTCAGCGATAACGCCGAGTGAATTCATAGAGTTTAATAAAATTCATCAATATAATATCAGTATAAAATTATTACTGAAAATCATCTTGTACAAATCATTTTAATAGGCCATAAAATAGCCAAAGTCATTTTATACAAATCTTTATCGAAAATCATAATATAGGCATTTGCCTTAAAAATCATTATACGAGCCAATGCCGTAAAAACATCATACAATACGTCTTACGACGTTGTATAAAGTTAAATAAAAACCGTTATATGAGTATGGTTATGAAAACCAAAACACAAACATAATATCAATAGTATGACCCCGTATTGCTAGTCAGGCAATACATCGTAATTCGGTGGGTCTAGTAGTATTTCGTTAGTTTTGGTTTATTATAAGCCGCATGACATTGTTACCTTACTAAACCAACAACGGGTAGTTAACCTGATACTCAATTTGCCCATCTAAAGTAGCGTGTCGTCACAAAGGTCACGCTATGGAAATCTTCTCATACATAAATTCTCTTACCAATCAATGTGGCACGACGGGGATCAACCGTCAAGGCGCGAACTGGGGTGATCGTCCCCAAATAGTACTATTATATGCACAAGCGTCTACCAACTCCCGGTAGTTCACAATTCATGCTAATGGGACTTTTAGTGACATAACCTAACTTTAATAATCCATTTGATTTCATCTATCGGGTCCTTTAATCATTTATCGGGTCATACAATCGGGTCATACAATCATTCGGGTCCAAATCAATAAACAAACAATCGGGACAAATGGTGTCCTATTTTATAAAAACTAACATGTTATCTCCCTCGCGGGTTTATAAAACATTTCATAAAAACATTTAAAAGAGTGCGAGGCTATGAACTCACGTTGATGTGGGAAGGCGGGTTATCGGCAATTCGGACGTACGGTACGTGTTTCAATCACGGAAACCTAGACAAATAATACTCGTCTTAGACTCATGTCCAATGACTTTATAAAAATAACAATTATGTATACATATGATGATTATATATATATGATGATCAAGTGTGTTTACATATTCTTGTTTACTCATTTTAGTGTTTACGTTTTGGTAACTTTTTACTAGTTTGCTAGTTTTACCTATTTACCTATTTTAAGTCCAATAAGCTTAGTATAAGTTCTTTAACTTTTTTTAATCCATTTTATACCTATATTATCAGTATATTTACTTTCCATGTTGGGCCCAAATGGGTTAAGCCCAATAAGTCCTTTTTACAAGTATTTATCTTATTTAGTCCAATTATTAGTCCAATATGCTTAGTTAGCTCGTTAATGTCCGTATGTCCTATAGTTCGGGTTTTATCGGTTTTTACTTGTATTAGTTAATTATATATCAGTATATGACTTTTATAAACTTTACATTAGACGGGTTTGATCGTCTAAGTTTTATTTGGCGAAAAACGTTAATTTTACGGTAATAGCCGAAAAAGTCGTAAAAATCAAGTTTATAGTTTTTATTACTTATAAATATTATTCCACTACCATTTTTATAAGTTATTTATTTAGTTAACCTTTTACATATTTATATAAATAAGTTTTATAAGTTAGTAGGTTTTCATTTTACATTTTATATATTATAATTTGAGTGCTTATATAATAATAATAAACATTAATTCTAAAAATCTGATTTTTATCTTCATGTACACCATTTTTACCATATCTAGAGTTCTATAATAAATTAGAAGCTCATTTTTGGGTGACATGTTCTTCATATTATGTGCTACATTTAACTTAGTTATAGCTACTGCTCATTTTAAGTTTATCTTGCCTTAACAGTCCCTACAAAACTGCTTATTCATATTAGAACACCCAACTTGTTTTGATCATATCTCACTCATTATATTGATTCAATTGCATGGCCAACTCTCACATGTGTATAACATCTTGTACTTACTGTAAATGGATCATACCATGCAATTTTATCAGTTCAAGTTTTAGTTATATACTGTTTTTATACAGCCAACTAAATAAGCATGATTTTAGCCTCATTTCTTATAGTTATTAACCTTTTTAAGCATATCTATCAACACTTGATCCCCACACAACATTTTTATCATCATATATACATCATATACATATACAAGAATGAATAAAATACATTTGTTCTTTACAAAAATAACAAGAGAAAATGGAGAGGATGATCTTCTTTACCAACCAAGTGTATTTCTTGTTTTTGGAAGACAAGAACTTGATGAACACCACAAGTAACTCCAAGATCATCAAACACCAAGAAAATAAGTTGAGAAATCAGCCCTAGGAAACAAGCAAATCACCTCCAATTTTGTTAATATGGCCACCAAATGATCAAGGCTTCAAGATAACTCCATGATAGAGCTAGTAAACATGTATTTCATGGCTAGAAAAGATCAAAAGGGGTGTTTGTAGCTTGAATATGGACGGCAATGGTGAAGGTTTTTGAGAGGATTTGTGTTGGTTTGCATGTAAGTAAATGGTGTGTGTGAAATTTTGATGGTTTTAGCTAGTGGAAGTGGAATGAGTAGCTTAAGGTGTAAGCTTGGCTTACACATGTAAACACTTAGCTAACATGATGCCACATATGGTTGTGATGTCATGTTAGTGCCGTCCCATATAAGCTAGTGGGGTGGGACAATGTATTTTGTCCCATCTCACTAGTTTACGGGTATTCCTCGATTCTAGTTTTCTCGATTTGCGTGCCCTCGGGTCGTTTTATGAAAAAAGTTTTTATAAATTATGAATCAATGTCACAAAACGAATCCAATAAAAATTGTCTCATCAAAAACGGAGTTCAAAAACGTAAATACGTAATCCTAAGGTTTCCGGTTTAGTCGTAAAGGACGTTAAAATAAAATCGTAAGTCCTAATCTCTTCTCGTAAATTTGTGAGTTTATGAACCAACACAAATTTAAAACTCCAAAATAATATTCACAGACAAATTTATTTTCTGAAATGTCGGACTGTCACCAAAGACGGTGTATGTAAACGTAAGCACGTAACGTAGAATCCTCCGGTTTAGACGTAGTCGACGCTACTTCAAGATGTAAATCCAAATTACTTCCCAAAAATAAGTGAGTTCATATTGTAACATTGAAATAATGTTTTCAAATAAATATTGAGAATAAAATATCAACCATAAATTGACGGATTGTCACAGCATTTACCCTTAAACAGGATCTTTGTCCTCAAAGATCATCTTACTACTCGCTTCTTATAGAGTTAAAGCCATGTGGGTATTTCCTCCACATTCGGTCTTTTCTCACAAGTGTAATTCATTACAATACGCGAGTTTCATCAAACATAACTACGGGGATAAGATCAGGCTAAATGTTGACTTACTTTCTCTATCCATGATGCTCACGGGTTTCTGATGAATGCAACTTTTCGCCGATCTAAGCTTTATTAAGAAGAATTCAGATTTTCACTCGATAGATATTTATCAAGTTCGATTTACGAAACATAATTCACGCAGTTCTTGAAGTCCTAGGGTAGATCCATCTTAGATGCCTTTCAAACCAATCTTTTACATCATCTCAATGGTCCCATACAACGGGGACTTATATCCCAAGATTTGTCAGATCATGAATTCATTTTTCCAAGGTTAAAAATTGTGGCATAACTTCGCTACCCATTTGGCACTTCAAGATCTACATTTCATAATCACATAACCTCTTGCCCACTATCGGCTGTCAATAATCAGATCCTAATTTCAATAATCATTTCAGACCTCGCGGGTTGGGTATTTTGCAAGGTTAGGTTCGCCATCATAGGAAACCTTAAACCTAAAAGACATGTCCAACTCACAATGGGTGTATGTCGGGTGTCTTCATCTCAACTCTTGCTTACAGATGCTCTAATATTTAGATCCTAACAAGATTCGATCTCAATCCTAATACGATGATTATCAATGGTAATCCTTCCAAAGGAAAACTATTATACGATTTATTACCAAAGGTCATTCATTCAAACATAAAATAGCACGTATATTACTTTGTATCGTTACTTTACCTCGTCCCTTCGATTGGGGTGGTATATAGTACTCTCATCAAGATTCGTTCTTAATGACTTTTGAGCAAATCTCTAGAAATTCGATGCGAAGCGAGGATCTTGATAAAGATGTTCGATACAGGCACACTATGTTTACATAACTCCTTTGCATTTATCATTAACGGGAATGATATTAGCAGATTTAGTCAGTTTTTCGACGATGACCCAAATCGAATCAAATTCAGATGATGACCTTTGTAATAGCTAGACGTTTACTAATGTATGAGGCGATGTCTGCCTTCATAATTGCCATTAGTACAACTTCTTCAGACAAAGATACTTTTAGTCAAAAATGACATACATATAATACTTATACTTACAAATTCCAACATAACCATATCTCACAATCTCCATATTTAGGCAACCACAAGCGGCCTTTAAAACATTTAACGCTATCGGCTCCTGATTTCTAATGGTTCACATTAGCCGCGAACCCCCTTTTTATTATCTATATTATCCTTTTTATAAGCATCAGCTATATTTTAAATTGTTCGGAAATTTATTTTGCACCTTCATTATTAAGGAATATGTCCTAATTGGTTCTTTATCTTTTATACATAATGTGTCAGCAATTACGTTCACTTTCCTGATGAAATAAATATCATAACCGTATTTATTCAAAATTCTTTCTTCATATCTTCTATGTTTCAGTTTTGTCTTTACTATTATCTTTATCTGTTTTACTCAATCTGGCGTCTAAAGCGTCGATAATTATTACAACTAATTAAATAATAAACATCTAATTTTTATGAAACATAACGTAAAAAAGTTTAAATTTCTTAGTTTGACCAATTATATAAACATGTTCAAAATGAATTTGAATTTAATTAACAAGATTTTTGTTGATTTATCGAAAATAATTAATAAGATTCGTAAATGTTTGAAAAATCTTTGGTTATACTTTTGTCAAAATTTTCTTAGTTGAAAAGCGAAAATTATTTTTTCAAATTTTTAAGTCATGGTTTAAATGGGTTTCCTCAATTCTTCTTAAGTTGTCTATAAGTATACACAAACATTTATCCCTAAACAGAAGTTTAGTTAAATGGTTTGTGTATAAGGGAATAATCCCTTAAAATCCTTTGTTAAAACATTTGTCAAAATATATTTGCACTTTCTTTTTAGTATAACTCAAAGTCCTAAATGACTTCTAATTTTTGAAGAGTCAATTTATATTCCATTATCTATTAATCACACGGTTAAATCATGTAAAGGATTAAGTCTTAAGTCTTATGTAAATATTCAAGGTACAAGTTTTAATTGTTCGGCCAATTCAGGGCAATCTATAAATAGTTATTAACTCATTCTTATTTTTATAAATAAACAAATGGTCCTTAATGATCACAAGCATGAATTTATCAAATTACAGCCTTCACACGTGATTCACCAAATTTATGAATGCTACATGTGTATTAGTCAATCCAAACGTCACCACGTGAAACTCATAATGTTCATTACAAGTACCGGATGTAGTGATTGGAATACATAATCTTTTCCGCAGATGCGAAGTTGATGATAACCATGCCGTGGATCAAATCTTTAAAACATACGCTAGAACTTTGTAAATGATCGAACAAATCTTCCATTTCGAGTTATGGATATCGTTTTCGATTGTCAATTTACTCAGTTCACAGTAATCTATAAATATAAGGAATGATATCACCATAGCTCTTCATGATGACAGGCTTGGTATAATAAAATCTTTCTCAGACAACTCTCTCAGTTGTACGGTAATTCCTTTAATTTAGATGGTGCTGACGTACAGTGCACAAGCCATAGGTGCAGCACTGGGAATATAATCAATATCAATTTCAACTTGCCTTAGTGGCGAAAGTCTAGGTAATTTATCAACAAATACTTCCTAAAGTTTCAGATAACATAAACATCTTTTAATACATTCATATTAGGTTCTTCTAGATTACAATATCTATAACTAATTCACAATCATTCATGGTATAATTTTAAGTCTAAATACAGGATATCGTCATCCACCAAGAATTATTTAGATCACTTTTGATAATCAGCATCTTATCATTTAGGGGAATTCTATTCGAGTTCCCATCAATTAAGACAATGTCATCATGTCATAATCAAACAATCCATTCTATTGGCACTACCAACTTTTCAGTTTTATTGCTGTCGATAAGATGTGAATTTCTCAAAAGTCTAATAATAACTCATAATCCTTCACAAATTCAAGGATATCATGAGACATAACTAACCTTAAAAGAGTAAGGTCAACGCATAATCTATGCGGGAGAATTTCAAATCAGATACAGACGAAAACATTTAACGAATATGAATATATCCCATGTTTTCATAAATTGAGTACGCATTCGAAAGCTCCTCGGATCGTTACCCAGGTCATTCAAATGAAATCTAATCAAGAGATATGATAAGAACGTCAATACATCCAGTCGGGTATCAACAGTTGGTAATCAGATACTTTTCCTAAGAATCTCACTACGGGAGAATTGGACAAGAAAGAATTGTCAATCGTCAAATAAGACAATGTCCACAGATGAGTAAATTCGACTCAGAAGAATAGATGCTACAGGCACATATGTAGGTGTCCCTAACACTATGTCCCTATTTTTCACTTCTTGCAGATCTCATAAAATTTAATCTTTCACAATCTTCAAAGAAAATGTAGTGTTTATTAATCAGTTTTATGGTGACTACTAATCAGCCTTGCATGGTCCATTCCAAATTGTATGTAGGCGCGCAACTATATACAATTTCAAGGTCAACGATGCAATACTCAGTTCGTTAAAATTTTATCATCATGTTTATAATGAAAACATTTTCATGCTTAATTCTTAAATTAGATCAAAAGTAAATTTACAAAGATTTTCTTTGTTATGAAAACAATTAAGTTTTCCAAGGTGTTTTATAAACAACTTCATTCGATAATGATTACTTATAAATCTCATTTTAAATAATCCGTATAGTGATGAAAATCCATTTGTTCTCAAGGAATACCGTTTTATCTTATAAAAACAATGAGTGATCTGCAAAAGAGTGATGAAAAGTTGTTCACCAAAAACTAACTTCAATATAATAGGAAATGAGCTTAGCCAACTAATCATGAGGTTCATGACCTCGATGGCACTCACGAAGAATGATCCATAACGTAACTCAAATCAAGATGAGTACTTGTTCAATGGTTGCATCACTAATGCGAACATTAGGATGAAGCAATAAAAGATAGATAACATCGATACATGTAGAATTTAGCAATCAAAGGTAGTCTTTTCATTAATCACAAACAAGTCAAAATTGTACCGTAACACATTACGCGTCACTATGTCATACAATTCCAAGAACTCATCCTACCAACTGATGTCTCAGTTAAGTTAGGGATTATTTTTTAAAGATACCACAATGAATACTAATCTACAAGAGTCATTAGATGTTCCACTTGTCCCAGAAGATCCATCGGTCTCAATTCAGAAGAAGATTTCTTCAATTTATTTCTTGGACACTAGGCATCCTCATTAGTGGACAATGGCCTAGGAACAACCCTTAACACGAATCAACAATCATTTAAAACCTTATAATTCAATCACATAACTTAACGACTTCCTCTTAACAATCTCATATTCCAATCAAGTTAAATTTTACTTTATTCAAGTTTTAACCAATTCATACTCAATGCGATATTCTACCTCATTTTCCAATACTTTCAACCTTATTTATAAACCTTAAAAGGGCAATAAAAGCTCGATGTGATCAACACTTAATTCCAATCCTATAGCTCTTACAACAACAATTATCAAATAAGTCTCTAGTATGAAATGACTCATACATTAAATTAGACTTCTCGGAAAGGTATTAGTGGCATGAGGCTTTTGGGTAATGGTTCCAATGACAGCCTCAAGTGCAACATTCACCTTTTCGATTTCAAATTTAAGAATTGGGTGACAACGAACCAGATGACATCTTTCTAGGTGGTCACGTTTTGTAAAACTCCACTCTATAAGGAAAGATCGTCATGACATCGATATCAGATTTAATCTCGTCAATTCTTTTTCAATATCACAATCAACTAATATCTACATTTCTACGAATATCAACCATTTGTTGGGATCGTAAATATCCACAACTTGGTTTAGATCTAGGATAGCTAGAATTCCTACGAGAATAGCTTCGATTAATTTACTAGGGGATTTAGGGTTCCTTGTGACAATCGACGTCGTATAAATATCTCGTACAAATATCAAAATAATCATCAAACAATCATGTAATCAAATTACATCATATATATATAATCCAAGTTATATATATATTAAAATAACACTTCTCAGTCTGGCCTTGTCGGTAACTCGGGAATTCTTCGGCACCGTTATAGTCAAAAGATTTTTTAGACATTTTGTGAAAAATGTTTATAGTTAAAAGATTTTGAAATGTTTTATTCAAAACCTTGGTTTTAAAAATCTTTCGTTCTCTATAACGAGAGCTCTGATGCCAAACTGTAACACCCCCAAATTTATACAACTCAATACAGCGGAAGACTAGTTGGTGTTACGGGATAGCACATTACTCACATCATAAACAACGCATAAAAATCGCGTCGTTTAATAATAAAAACATTTCCATTCATAAATATCAAAGTTACATCGGTCCCAAGTCATTATATTTCATACAAAGTTTTACAAAGTATTTGAATGGAAAATATTGTTTAAGTGCGGGCCATGAATTCTTATCGTCTTCCCGAGAATTACCTTCAAGTACCTGAGATAAAACATGTTAAAAGAAAAGGTCAGCGATAACGCCGATTGAATTCATAGAGTTTAATAAAATCCATCAATATAATATCAGTATAAAATTATTACTGAAAATCATCTTGTACAAATCATTTTAATAGGCCATAAAATAGCCAAAGTCATTTTATACAAATCTTTATCGAAAATCATAATATAGGCATTTGCCTTAAAAATCATTATACGAGCCAATGCCGTAAAAACATCATACAATACGTCTTACGACGTTGTATAAAGTTAAATAAAAACCGTTATATGAGTATGGTTATGAAAACCAAAACACAAACATAATATCAATAGTATGACCCCGTATTGCTAGTCAGGCAATACATCGTAATTCGGTGCGTCTAGTAGTATTTCGTTAGTTTTGGATTATTATAAGCCGCATGACATTGTTACCTTACTAAACCAACAACGGGTAGCTAACCCGATACTCAATTTTCCCATCTAAAGTAGCGTGTCGTCACAAAGGTCACGCTATGGAAATCTTCTCATACATAAATTCGCTTACCAATCAATGTGGCACGACGGGGATCAACCGTCAAGGCGCGAACTGGGGTGATCGTCCCCAAATAGTACTATTATATGCACAAGCGTCTACCAACTCCCGGTAGTTCACAATTCATGCTAATGGGACTTTTAGTGACATAACCTAACTTTAATAATCCATTTGATTTCATCTATCGGGTCCTTTAATCATTTATCGGGTCATACAATCGGGTCATACAATCATTCGGGTCCAAATCAATAAACAAACAATCGGGACAAATGGTGTCCTATTTTATAAAAACTAACATGTTATCTCCCTCGCGGGTTTATAAAACATTTCATAAAAACATTTAAAAGAGTGCGAGGCTATGAACTCACGTTGATGTGGGAAGGCGGGTTATCGGCAATTCGGACGTACGGTACGTGCTTCAATCACGGAAACCTAGACAAATAATACTCGTCTTAGACTCATGTCCAATGAATTTATAAAAATAACAATTATGTATACATATGATGATTATATATATATGATGATCAAGTGGGTTTACATATTCTCGTTTACTCATTTTAGTGTTTACGTTTTGGTAACTTTTTACTAGTTTGCTAGTTTTACCTATTTACCTATTTTAAGTCCAATAAGCTTAGTATAAGTTCTTTAACTTGTTTTAATCCATTTTATACCTATATTATCAGTATATTTACTTTCCGTGTTGGGCCCAAATGGGTTAAGCCCAATAAGTCCTTTTTACAAGTATTTATCTTATTTAGTCCAATTACTAGTCCAATATGCTTAGTTAGCTCGTTAATGTCCGTATGTCCTATAGATCGGGTTTTATCGGTTTTTACTTGTATTAGTTACTTATATATCAGTATATGACTTTTATAAACTTTACATTAGACGGGTTTGATCGTCTAAGTTTTATTTGGCGAAAAACGTTAATTTTACGGTAATACCCGAAAAAGTCGTAAAAATCAAGTTTATAGTTTTTATTACTTATAAATATTATTCCACTACCATTTTTATAAGTTATTCATTTAGTTAACCTTTTACATATTTATATAAATAAGTTTTATAAGTTAGTGGATTTTCATTTTACATTTTATATATTATAATTTGAGTGCTTATATAATAATAATAAACATTAATTCTAAAAATCTGATTTTTATCTTCATGTTCACCATTTTTACCATATCTAGAGTTCTATAATGAATTAGAAGCTCATTTTTGGGTGACATGTTCTTCATATTATGTGCTACATTTAACTTAGTTATAGATACTGCTCATTTTAAATTTATCTTGCCTTAACAGTCCCTACAAAACTGCTTATTCAGATTAGAACACCCAACTTGTTTTGATCATATCTCACTCATTATATTGATTCCATTACATGGCCAACTCTCACATGTGTATAACATCTTGTACTTACTGTAAATGGATCATACCATGCAATTTTATCAGTTCAAGTTTTAGTTATATACTATTTTTATACAGCCAACTAAATAAGCATGATTTTAGCCTCATTTCTTATAGTTATTAACCTTTTTAAGCATATCTATCAACACTTGATCCCCACATAACATTTTTATCATCATATATACATCATATACATATACAAGAATGAAGAAAATACATTTGTTCTTTACAAAAATAACAAGAGAAAATGGAGAGGATGATCTTCTTTACCAACCAAGTGTATTTCTTGTTTTTGGAAGACAAGAACTTGATGAACACCACAAGTAACTCCAAGATCATCAAACACCAAGAACATAAGTTGAGAAATCAGCCCTAGGACACAAGCAAATCACCTCCAATATTGTTAATATGGCCACCAAATGATCAAGGCTTCAAGATAACTCCATGATAGAGCTAGTAAACATGTATTTCATGGCTAGAAAAGATCAAAAGGGGTGTTTGTAGCTTGAATATGGACGGTAATGGTGAAGGTTTTTGAGAGGATTTGTGTTGGTTTGCATGTAAGTAAATGGTGTGTGTGAAATTTTGATGGTTTTAGCTAGTGGAAGTGGAATGAGTAGCTTAAGGTGTAAGCTTGGCTTACACATGTAAACACTTAGCTAACATGATGCCACATATGGTTGTGGTGTCATGTTAGTGTCGTCCCATATAAGCTAGTGGGGTGGGACAATGTATTTTGTCCCATCTCACTAGTTTACGGGTATTCCTTGATTCTAGTTTTCTCGATTTGCGTGCCCTCGGGTCGTTTTATGAAAAACGTTTTTATAAATTATGAATCAACGTCACAAAACAAATCCAATAAAAATTGTCTCGTCAAAAACGGAGTTCAAAAACGTAAATACGTAATCCTAAGGTTTCCGGTTTAGTCGTAAAGGACGTTAAAATAAAATCGTAAGTCCTAATCTCTTCTCGTAAATTTGTGAGTTTATGAACCAACACAAATTTAAAACTCCAAAATAATATTCACGGATAAATTTATTTTCTGAAATGTCGGACTGTCACCAAAGACGGTGTATGTAAACGTAAGCATGTAACGTAGAATCCTCCAGTTTAGACGTAGTCGACGCTACTTCAAGATGTAAATCCAAATTACTTCCCAAAAATAAGTGAGTTCATATTGTAACATTGAAATAATGTTTTCAAATAAATATTGAGAATAAAATATTAACCATAAATTGACGGATTGTCACATTGATATGGTAGAAAATGAGATTGATAATGTTGATATTGAGAATGGTGATGAGATTGGGTTAAATAATTTAGATGATGAGATTAACGACGAGGATGTCGAGGAGGATATAGGTATAGACGATGAGGTTGATGATGATGAGGAAGCCGAGCTTATTTACCCTTATGATGTTCCAGAGGGCGAGCCCTTACCCCCACCAGTTTATTTGTCTGATTCTGAGGTTGAGCTACCTAGGGATGAAATGTCTGAATCGTCTGAATCTGATTCTGAATCAGAGGAGGATGAGGATGATAACACACCTGATGGTACTGATGGTATTGCTACTCGTATACGTGTGATAGGAGGGTCGTCTAGTACTCGAGAGGCTACTCATATTGATGGTCTTGCACCATGGGCCTTGAGACGTGATCTAGATGCTTCCCGTGTTAAGAGTAGTATGACAGAGATTGGATTAGGTGTTGTTCAGACTCATGTTGCTTATTTAGAGTCGAAGACTAAGGTTGGTGAGAAAGAGCGGGAATTGCTTAGTTTAGATTTGACTGATGTAGAGCGTGGTTTGAATGAGGCTTTTAGGAGGTTATCGGTGTAGCTCGTGCGATGCGTGAGAAAGCTGAGAAGGAGTTGAATATATCTGTGGGATGGAATAGTAGATTTTATGCTGACAAGGTTGAAAGAGGAGTGATCCGTAAGCGCCCAGTTGAAGATGTGTCTAGTGATCGTCCGACAAAGATACAGAAGACGATGGATGATGGACCATCTGGCGGTTCTCAGTAGACCAGTCTCTGTTTAGTAGTGACCTTTGTATCTTTTGTACTTTTGTAGCTTTGACTAAACCGACTTGTTAGTAGTAGACCTAGCATAAATTTTGAGTATGTATAGTGCTAGAACTTTGATATGGGATGTAATTAAGACAATGCTTTTGTTTCAAATCCAATGAAATATGTATCTTGTCTTGAATTCCATATTGTGCCTTATTTGTATCTTGATTATGAATTCAATCCATATTATATGAATCCCTTATTGGGTGAATGCTTAATACTTTGAAATTGTGAAACTACAGAACTATGCCGCCCAAGAAAGCTGTGACTGAGGATGATGTACGTAGGATTATTACGGAGCAAGTTACCGCATCTATGACTGACTTTATTGCAAATGCTAGAAATGAAGCTGGCGGTAGTAGAGCTGGCGGTAGTGGAGCTGGCGGTAGTGGAGCTGGCGGTAGTGGAGCTGGCGGTAGTGGAATTGGTGGTACTAATGTGAATGTGAATGCTAATAATGTGAATGCTAATAATTTGAATGCTAATGCTGGAGGAAATGTAGGAGGACTTGGAACTAATGCACCTGAAGTTGGTGGCTGTACTTATGTGACGTTCATGAAGTGTGAACCTCTACCTTTTAATGGAACTGAAGGTGCTGTAGGATTAAGCCAGTGGATTGAGAAGATTGAGTTGGTGTTTCGGATTAGTAAGTGTAAGGAGGAAGATAAAGTGACTTTTTCTATGGCTACTCTTAAAGGTCGTGCGTTGACTTGGTGGAACGGGAGAATTGCTTTCATGGGTATTGATGTTGCTAATGCTACTCCTTGGCTGAAATTAAGAAGTGGATGACTTTGGAGTTTTGTCCCCGTAGTGTGATCATTAGGTTAGAACAAGAGTTGATTCATCTGAGAATGAAAGGTGTGGACATTGATAGTTACACAAACCGATTCCATGAGTTGGCCTTGCTGTGTCCTCGATTGGTGGAACCCGAAGAGATCCGAATTGAACAATATATCAAAGGGTTGACCAAGAATATCCGGGGGGACGTGACATCATTGAAACCACTGACCATTGATGATGTTGTTCGAATGGCTTACCAACTCATTGGACAGATAATTCAGGATAGGGAAGATGAAGCCCGTGTTGGTGAGAAAAGAAAGGGAGACGGTGATCATGTAGATAGAGGTGATAATAGGAAGAATTTCAATCGCCGTCAGAACCAGAGAAAGGGGAATGCAAATGCTCTTACCAACAACACACCGCGCAACAATGATAGATGTCCTAAGTGTGGCAACAAGAGGCATGCTGGCGACTGCTGGAAGTGCCAAAATTGCGGAAAGCTTGGACACAGGGTTGAAAGGTGTAAGAAGGGAACCATTTGCTTCAACTATAATGAAGAAGGTCATAGGAAATCGGAATGCCCCAAGTTGAAAGCGATTGTACCTGGAAGAAACCCCCAGGGTGGTGTCTATCAACTTGGAACAATTGAGGTGAAGAAAGAGGATCCAAATGTCGTTACCGGTACGTTTTTACTCAACAATCATTATGTTGTTGCTTTATTTGATTCGGGTGCTGATAGGAGCTTTGTATCCACTAAATTTAGTGCCCTTATTGAAATTGAACCTGTTGAGATAAATACCAGTTATGAGGTGGAATTGGCTGATGGTAAATTAGTGAAAACTAATAAGCTATTAGAAGGATGCTCTCTAAATCTCTTGAACTATTCCTTTCCGATTGATTTGATGTTGATAGAATTAGGTAGTTTTGATATTATTATTGGTATGGATTGGTTGTCGTTGAATAATGCTACTATTTTATGTGGAGAGAATAAGGTTAAGATTCCTCTTAGGAATAGGACGTTAGTAATTGATGGTAATCGAGGTGAATCCCGTTTGAAAATCGTTTCATGTATTAAAGTCCAAAAGTACATCAGGAACGGTTGTGATTTATTCTTAGCTCAAGTGACCGGGAATGAGTCTAGGGAGAAACGATTGGAAGATGAACCTATTATTTGTGAATTTCCTGAGGTATTTCCTAAAGATTTACCCGGACTTCCACCGATAAGGCAAGTTGAGTTTCGAATCGATTTAATTCCTGGTGTTGCACCGGTGGCACGTGCGCCTTACCGATTAGCCCCTTCTGAATTAAAGGAGTTATCTGAACAACTTAAGGAGTTGTATGATAAAGGTTTTATTCGACCGAGCTCGTCGCCTTGGTGAGCTCCAGTCTTGTTCGTTAAGAAGAAGGATGGATCTTTCCGTATGTGCATTGATTATAGGGAACTGAATAAGTTGACAATTAAAAATCGATATCCTTTACCTAGGATTGATGATTTGTTTGATCAACTACAAGGATGTAGTGTGTATTCTAAGATAGATTTGCGGTCCGGATATCACCAACTTCGCGTCCGTGAAGAAGATATTCCTATAACTGCATTTAGAACTCGTTATGGACACTATGAATTTCAAGTAATGCCATTTGGGTTAACTAACGCACCTGCGGTTTTCATGGATTTAATGAATCGAGTGTGCAAGCCCTACTTGGATAAATTTATGATTGTGTTTATTGACGATATTCTAATCTATTCTAAGAATGAAGATGAACATAGAGAACATTTAAGGATTATTTTGAATTTGTTAAAGGATGAAAGGTTGTATGCTAAGTTTTCGAAATGTGACTTTTGGTTAGATTCTGTGCAATTTCTTGGTCATGTGATTAACAAAGATGGAATTCATGTTGATCCTGCAAAGGTTGAAGCCATTAAGATTGGTCTGCACCGACAACGCCAACGGAAGTGCGACAGTTCTTAGGATTGGCTGGCTATTATAGGCAATTCATTAAAGAATTTTCTTTGATAGCTAAACCCTTGACTAAGCTTACCCAGAAGAATAAACCTTTCGTTTGGGGAAGTGATGAGGATGGAGCATTTCAGACATTGAAGCAAAAAATTATGTAGTGCGCCAATTTTATCATTACCGGACGGGAGTGAAGATTTTGTAGTGTATTGTGATGCATCTCTTAGAGGCTATGGAGCTGTTTTGATGCAGCGAGAGAAAGTGATAGCTTTTTGAAATGTGTATAATGCAAGTTCGTTTTCTCAGTTCTTAACTAATAGAAAGTCCAATCAATATCAAATTTATAATTGTTTTTGGTTGTTCAAGCTTGCTTGGTAATCTATTGCTAATTCAAACAAAGCTATCTAAAAATGAAAAATATAAACCTATTTATACGTAAAACAAATTGCAAATTCCAAATTTTATTCAAGTAAAATATTAAAATGCAAAATATAAAACTATAAGGGCTGAAAATGTAATTTTTATGAAATATAAATGCTTGAAATGTAAATTCTAAAAGTTACAAGGACTAAAAATGAAAATCAATTAACTAAAAGGACTAAACTTGTAAAAAGTTTAACAAACTAACCAAAAATTAACAAACTAACAAACTTTAAAACTGAAATTAACAAACTAACAAAGTCCAGGGATTGAACTTTGCAATTACCAGAAAATTAGGAAAATTAAGCTAGGTTTAAAAACAGATTAGAAATTTAGGGACTAAAGTGCAATTAAACTAAAATTATAACCAAAAACGGGCTCAATGAAACAATAAGCTCGTTTGAGCTTAATACTCAACCAAATAAGCTGAAACAACTTGCAAAACTTCTAAAATCCAATTACAACTACGTGTGTTCAAGGAAATAAGCTAAAAGTTCAAGATAAGCAAAAGAGAGCTTATCAATAAGCTCAAAATAAGCTATAGCATAATCCAGACATCCACAACTTGATTTTTGTAAAAAAAATGAATAAGCACTTGATTTAAAGCAGGGGAAATCAAACTAGAACAATTTTCATCCACTAATAAGCTAGAAATCCGAAAATAAGCTCAAATGAGCTTATTTTGACCAAACGTTGACCAGATTTTGGAAAAAGCTCAAAATCTCAAAACTTCATATTCAACCCTTTCTAAACTGATTTGTGAAAGAAAATAAGGACTTTTATGAAATGGATTATTAGATCTAGCAAAACAGTAAGCAGTTCATATCAGAGAATGCAATTTGCTCAGGTCTTAACTAATAAGCTATTTTCTTGCTTATTTATGAAAACTGTAGAATTTCCTCCTAGATACTGAAAGATTATGATGTAAGCTTTAACTAGAAACTGGTTTGAGCAATTTTGAACAAGTAATGAAGGAGAAATGATCAATTGAATTTGGCAAGTTTTGTAATGAAAGCTGATAAAATGAATGACCCAAACTTTTTATCAACCAATTGCCTTTTTGACTATTAAACTGACTTACAAAAGGCTCAATACTACTTGTTAACTTCTAAGGACTACAAATGATCACTCAAAATCCAATTAACAAGACTTGAAAACTGATTAACAACTACTCCCAAACACACCTTATCTGATTTTTAAACAAACTTTTACAAAGGATTATTGAGTTCTGATTAAGACTAAGTAAAGAGCAATAGCAATCTAGTTTATGTGATCCAAATGAAGGCTAATGAAACTGAAATCAAGCAAGTTTACCAACTAAAACTCAATTAAGCTATAGGACTTAAAATTTACTGAAAATGAGCTTTAAACTACAAGACTGAACTCAAAAGCACAAGAACAAGCTACAAAACACTAGGATCACTTAATCAACAACTACTAATCAAATAGAATCAGGCAGCCATCAAGTCTACACTAAGAAATTGAGCATGCAAGTACTTGTTTAGAGGAACTTAAAAACAGAAGCATGAAACCTATTGTAGAGATCCTTTGGGTAGAAGAGGAGCGCTGAGCTCTCTTGCCCTAGTGATACCACCACCTATCACTAGCTATCAACTCAAATCAATCACCAAAACAGCTAAAACTCATCATTCTGCCATGAAAACTTCAAAAACTAGGAATGAACTGGAATTCTGATCAAACAGCAACAATTCTTCAACAAAGTCAGTTATGATCAATGTATGATCATAACAAACTTCTATCAGCAACAATTGAATCACACAATAGCAGTAAAGGAGCAGGAATTGAAGAACAAGTTTTGGCGGGAAAACTGGAATTTGAAATTTTATTAATGAAATCAGTTACAAATGGTAGTTACAAGGTTCTAACTAACTAACAAACTCAAGAGGTTGTCAGTCTCTTGAGTTGTTAGGTGAAAAGGAGGGAAAAGAAGAAAAGTGAAATTGAGAGAACTAGGTGTTTTTCAAAATTAAACTACTACTACAAATGAAGTACAAGTTGTGTATTTATAGGCTAGACTTGAGAGTTTGTTGGAGATGTGACGTGTTCAGGCCAATCATTGCTTGACACGTGGAGGAATTCTGCATACCCACTTTGAAGGTGATGAACTCATTTGGGTGTTTTTGATCCATTGGATAATATGCTAATTAAGTTGCACCATTGGATTCGTCTCATCAAAACGAGCAACTTTGATGTTTTGATCTTCACTTGAAATGCATTCTATCAAAAACGCGATCTGGAAAATATTTCTTGTGAAGGAGAAGGACACGTGGAAGCTTTTAATTGGTGGAAAAAGTATCACACGGATTGCACTGTTATGATTGGGTTATTAAATGTGGCGGCTTGTAGTGGGAATTTAATATTTGATCCGTGTGACCCTTTATCTTGTTTCTGATTGGTTCTCTTCCTTGTGACATGGATTAATCTTTATTAACTTTCCAAAATTGGCAGAATAAGCCCCTTAACTTGGCAGATTTCTCTTTAAGGCTAGAAACTTCATTCCTTTGACAATTTTGGCCCTTCAACTTTGATTCTTCAACAAAATGACCCTTTGACTTGATTGACTTTGTAGTTTGACCAGGTTTGACTTGGATCTTGACTTTGCAGTATTTGCACTTTAAGTCCCTCAACTTTCAAGACTTGTCAAGATAGGTCCTTGAGCTTTGAAAACTTGTCACTTGTGATCCTTCCTTGTCTTTTTCATCCTTTTGAGCTTGGTTTTTCCTTGTTTGCTTGAAATTGTATCCTTTTACCTACATAAGATCACACAAACACAAACATACCACATAACACTGCTTTTTACAATATAAAAGGGTATTTTGCTTCATGTTTTAGGGTTATTTGTTGATAAAAGGATATGAGTTTTAGCTCATATCAAATTCCCCTACACTTGAGCATTGCCATGTCCTCATGCAATATTATCTTTCAAAGTTTAAAAAATTTACATTTCCCTCATAATTAATCCACCTTGGCCATATGAGATGCATCTACACTACTCTAAACTAGATGATGCATGATTTTGACTTTTAACAATGCAATGGTTTAAAATACAATCTTATCTATATCTTTTTGATTTTTTTCTTGAAATAGTTTTGATGGAAATAACTCATAAAGAATTCAATGACTTGAATTAGGGCTTGGGTACCATGGACACTTATCACCCTCAAGTTTCACTTTCCCCATACCAAGCTAGTAAATGGGATCATTGCATTCACAAGTAAAAAGTGCATCAACTTATTCATGACAATTAAATGTGGAACCGGTTATTAATTGAGCAAATTGCTTGTGGGCAAATTTGTCATTATTCAAGCGTGAAATATAAGAAATGTAAAATCCAAAAATAAGGAAGGACGGTTTTAATCCTAAGTAATCTTCTCATCCATTACTTGAAAAACCGCTCACATTTAATATAAGTCCGTATTAAGAGTAATAAGTCATTCGCCTTATGTGTAAAATCCTCATGCCATGCTTTCATAAGTAACTACACACTCGCTAAGGAAAGAAAAATAAAACTCACGCAATAATTTACATCCGCATCTTTTTGAGATTTTGGATCTTCAACCCCGCAACCCGTCAAGGTAATATTGGATTGGAGCAATCTATTGAATCCCCGCAACCCGTCAAGGTAATATTGGAACTCAATAGTCACTATAATTAACACCACACTGCCCCTCTTGGGAGTCTTGCATTATTATTTTTTTTCTTTTTTTTTTTTTTTTTTTTTTTTTTTTCTAGCCACTCATTTTTTTTCATAAGCCGCTCTTATTTTTCTTTATTCCTCACAAAGAAATTTGAAAAGAAGAAAAGGAAAAACACCCGCTAAATATGGAGCATGACACAAGTCTAGTACACATAAAACGTGCTAACTTAGAATCTTAAGACGTACTCATATCAACCATGAATGATTAGCCAAAAATGCATAAGAGATTACGAACCAATTAAAACCGTACTTGATTATTTATTAACAATTATATACAAGCGAAGAAAATAGAGGTCAAGAAGAGAAGGGTTTAGCCACAAATAATTGCCATGAAGTCTATCTAGCCCTTTTACACTTGCTTCAACTCTATCATTTCCCATTCTCCACAAATTTAAAATTTCAAAGAATGAAATTGGTGGAAGCTTAGCCTAATAGACCAATGAAGGACTACATGGTTAAGGATACTAGCTAGAGATTGCTAAAATAAGCAAACTCGGGTTGAGTCAAAATATCCATGGCGGGCCTAATATGTCAAAGAAGTCTAAACTTGTTAAAACCATGTTTTATTTTATTTTCCTTTTTTATATATTTTTGATTCAAAATAAGAGAAGAAATATATACAATGCAAATGTGTTATGCAAATGAAAAATGATTGATGCAAAAATCATGAATGCATATTTTTGTTGGCCAAAGTAGATCAAAAATTTGAAAAATGTTGAAAATCCAATTTTCCAAGTTATCATGCAAGACAATGACAAGTTCTAGGTAAGGTCACTTCGATAGAAGACCCCCCTACACTTAAGCTAAACATTGTCCTCAATGTTTAAGAGCATGGAAGTATAAAAACTTCCCCTACACTTATGACAATGAATAGACTTTGCTTAACCCAAGTTAAGGAAAGGACTACTATTAGTGAAATCATGTTTAAGCACAAGGTGTCAATGAAAAATCACTAAAGTAACGAAGTGAACCGGATACAAGGGCCTCCTCCATAAGCTCCAAAGCATGAGATGAGTGAGCAACCCTACAAACAAGCATGAAGACAAAAGAAGGTCTCCCCTACACTTATCTCCAAATCTATGCCTTTATTTCTAACCTATAACACTCTAACCTAGTTATACGATGCTTGAGTTAATGAGTCTCTAGCTCGACTCGTCCCTCAATGAATTAATTCATGGGGAAAATGGGGACCTCTTGGACCATTTCAACGGAAATGTCCTCCCCAAAGTAGTGCTTAACACGGTGACCATTCACTTTAAAATTTGGACCATCGGGTTGGGACAACTCAAGAGTTCCATATGGAAACACTTGAGCAATAGTGAATGGACCGGACCATCTCGACTTAAGCTTGCCCGCAAAAAGCTTCAATCTTGAGTTAAAGAGGAGAACCGGCTCTCCAACTTTGAACTCACGATTCTTAATCTTAGCATCATGCAATTTCTTAGTCTTTTCCTTGTATAGCAAAGAATTCTCATAGGCATTGGCTCTCAACTCATCCATCTCATTGATTTGATCTTTTCTATGTGAACCGGCTTGATTTAGATCAAAGTTAGCCCACTTGAGAGCCCAAGATGCCTTATGTTCTAACTCAAATGGAAGGTGGCACGCTTTTCCATAGACAAGCCTATAAGGAGTACAACCAATTGGTGTTTTAAAAGCCGTCCTAAACGCCCACAAAGCATCATCAAGCTTATCCGACCAAGAAGCTCTATGCTCTCCCACCGTTCTCTCTAAAATTCTCTTTAAACCACGATTTGTGACCTCGGTTTGACCATTTGTTTGAGGGTGATACGCGGTAGAAAGTCTATGATTCACTCCATATTTCTTCATAACTCTCGTGAATTGATCATTACAAAAGTGCGTACCACGATCACTTATGATGGCCCGAGGTACACCAAATCTAGCAAACAATTGTTTCAAGAACTTTACAACCACTCTAGCATCATTAGTAGGTAAGGCTTTAGCCTCCACCCACTTGGACACATAATCCACCGCCACAAGTATATACTTGTTTCCCTTAGAGGATGGAAAAGGTCCCATGAAATCTATTCCCCATACATCAAATATCTCACACTCTTGAATAAAATTTTGTGGCATCTCATCACGTTGTGTAATTTTTCCTTGTCTTTGACAAACATCACAAAATTTCACCATCTCTTGAGCATCCTTGTAAATGGAAGGCCAATAGTAACCCGAATCAAAGACTTTCTTGGCGGTGTAGTTAGGCCCAAAATGTCCACCCGTAGGTCCTTTATGACATGCCTCTAAGATTTTAAATGCCTCGGGCCCATCTACACACCGTCTAATGATTTGGTCCGCACATTGCCTAAAAAGATATGGATCATCCCAAAAGTAATACTTAACTTCCTTAAGAAACTTTTTCTTTTGTTGGTAAGTAAGACCCTCAATAAGCACATTGCCCACAAGATAGTTTGCAATATCCGCAAACCAAGGTGTGGCATCCTCTTGGGAAGAGATAGACATGAGCTCCTCTAATGGAAAGGATTCATTGATTTCTTGATGTGGGAAATCTCCTTGAAAAGGATGCTCAAGTCTACTCAAATGATCCGCCGCTAAATTCTCGGCCCCTTTTTTATCACGAATCTCTATCTTAAACTCTTGAAGCAACAAAACCCATCTCAAAAGCCTAGGCTTAGCATCTTGTTTTGTCATAAGATACTTGAGAGCGGAATGATCCGTATACACTATGGTCTTGGAAAGCACAAGGTATGGTCTAAACTTCTCAAAAGCATATACTATAGCAAGCAACTCTTTTTCCGTGGTAGTGTAATGAAGTTGTGCACCGGTCATGGTTTTACTCGCATAGTGTATAGGTTGGAAATGCTTATTAACTCTTTGTCCTAAGACGGCCCCCACCGCATAATCACTAGCATCACACATAAGCTCAAAAGGTAATTCCCAATTTGGAGAAACCAAAACGGGAGCCTTTGTCAATTTTTCCTTAAGTGTCTCAAAAGATTCTAAACAAGCTTGGTCAAAAATGAAAGGAGCCTCTTTCTCCAAGAGATGAGTCATCGGTCTAGCTATCTTAGAGAAATCTTGTATAAAGCGCCTATAAAAACCCGCATGACCTAAGAAACTCCTCACACCTTTAACCGAGGTGGGTGGAGGAAGCTTAGCAATCACATCAATTTTGGCTCGATCAACTTCTAATCCCTTATTGGAAATCTTGTGTCCTAAAACAATTCCCTCTTTTACCATAAAGTGACATTTCTCCCAATTAAGCACCAAACGTGTTTCCTCACAACGCTTAAGCATTCTCTCAAGATTGGTGAGACAAGAGCTAAAGGAGTTCCCAAATACGGAAAAGTCATCCATAAAAACCTCCATAGTTTGCTCTATCATGTCATGGAAAATGGCCATCATGCACCTTTGAAACGTCCCCGGTGCATTACAAAGGCCAAAAGGCATCCTCTTGTAAGCGAATGTACCGTATGGACAAGTGAATGTGGTCTTTTCTTGATCCTTAGGGTCAATTGGGATTTGGAAATAACCCGAAAAGCCATCAAGAAAACAATAGTACTCATTTCCCGCTAAGCGTTCAAGCATTTGATCCATAAAGGGAAGCGGAAAATGGTCTTTCCTAGTTGCCTCATTGAGTTTTCTATAATCAATGCAAACTCTCCAACCGGTTACAAGTCTCGTGGGAATAAGCTCATTGTTCTCATTAGGCACCACGGTGATTCCACCCTTCTTTGGAACACAATGAACCGGGCTAACCCATGGAGAGTCGGAAATGGGGTAAATCATACCCGCATCTAAGAGTTTAATCACTTCCTTCTTAATAACCTCATGAATTTTTGGGTTAACTCTCCTTTGGTTTTGAATGGCGGGTTTATAATCATCCTCCATAAGGATTTTGTGAGTACAAAAATGTGGATCAATTCCCCTTATGTCGGATATTTTCCATGCTAAAGCTTTCTTATGTTTCTTAAGGACTTCAATGAGTTGCTCCTTCTCATCCTCTTTCAATTCCTTAGCAATAATCACCGGTAATTGGTCTTTTCCTTCTAAGAAAGCATATTCTAAGTGGGATGGAAGTTCCTTAAGTTCAATGGGAGGTGGACTCTCTATGGAAGGTTTCACTATGGAAGGTTCCTCAATGGTAATCTCTTGTGGAATAGGTGAAGGAATAGGGTCCTCATTGAGCAACTTTTGGATTGTAAGAATATCTTCTTCCCAATTAATGGGAGAATCATCATCACCAAGAAAGTTGGACTCAAATTCCTCCAAGAGGAAATCACTCTCTCCAAAAGGTGTTAAAGAGGGAGCAATAGAGGCCACGGTTTCAACATGTGGAATCTCATCACTAGCATTCTTACAAGCATCATGAAAGTGTTCATTACACACTTCATCTAGCACATCCACAATGTTAATCGTCTCACAAGGTCTAGACTCCTTAACTTCTTTTCTATCACAAATTTTCCCTAACTTAAACACCACTTTCTCATCCTCTACTCTCATAATTAATTCTCCTTCCGCCACATCTATCAAGGTACGACCCGTTCTCAAAAACGGTCTACCAACAATCAAAGGCACTCTAGGATCCATGTCATAATCGACCACTACAAAGTCGGCCGGAAAGGTAAACTTATCCACACCTACGAACACATCTTCCGCTATACCTACGGGGTGAGCTATGGTTCGGTTGGCTAGTTCAAGAGTCATCCTAGTGGGGGTGAGCTCGGGAAGAGAGAGTTGTTTCCAAACCGATAAAGGCATGAGATTTATGCTTGCCCCTAAATCCGCCAAAGCCATGCAATTTTCAACACCGGGAAAATTACAAGGTATCAAAAAGCGCCCCGGATCTCCAAGTTTTGTTGGTAAGGTTTTAAGTAACACCGCGGAACAATTTTCATTAAGTGATGTGTTGGGCAAGTCAACCAATTTTTCTTTGTTTGAGAGCAAATCCTTGAACATCTTAGCAAACTTTGGCATATAAGCAAGAGCTTCCGCAAAGGATATGTTGATATTGAGTTGCTTGAACATCCTTAAGAAATTGGACACTTGTATGTCATCTTTGTTCTTTAACTTGTCCTTTTTCAACCTTGAAGGGTATGGAAGAGTAGGTTTGGGTGTAGGTGGAATAGGTGTTGTAGTGGAAGATTTGTCTTTGTTAGCCTCTTCATTGGGAAGTGTGGAAGGTGAAGGAGAAGTATGAGGTGGTTGAGAAGGTGTGTTTGAGTGAATAGGAGCACTTTGAGGAGGTGGAGTAGAAGTAGAAGGCTTATCACAAGTAGGAGCACAAGTGGGTTGAACAATAGTAGGTTTAGGAGGTGAAGGATCCTTTGTTGTTGTACCACTTCTTGTTGTAATGGCATTGACATTGGCCCTAGGATTTGTTTGTGTGTTGGAAGGTAAAGCTCCTTGTGGTCTTTGAGTTACCGCCACTAAAACCCTATTGATTTGTTCCTCTATTGTACGTTTCACTTGATCATTCATTCTCTTCTCAATGTCACGCATTTTCTTGTCAACATACTCTTGAGTCTCTTGCATCCCATATCCTTGAGTTTGATTTTGAGGGTAAGCTTGATTTGGTATTGGAGCATATGCTTGATTGGGAATAAATGGAAGTGGTTGATTAAATCCTTGTTGTGGTGGATAAAAGGTATTAGCTTGAGGTTGAAATTGATTGGGTGCTTTGTAATTATTGCCTTGGTATGGTTGTCTTTGCCCTTGATTCCTTGCTAGAATTTGAGGAGGATTTTGTGGAATTTGGGTGGGTGGTTGGGGTGGGAAGCCGGGTGGAGTAAGGTAATTTTGGGATTTGTAAGAAAGATTATTTGGATTGATGTTAGGCTTGAAGTGTTCACGGTGTTCCTCTTGGTAAGCATAGCATTCCCCTTGATACCCTTGCACCTTGTCACATTGTTCATAAGAGTGAGGTCCTCCACAAGTAACACAAGAAATGGTGATGGCATTCACATTGTTTGAGGACTTGTTCAATGTCATGCTCTTAAAATCTTGAATCATGCCTTGAGTCATTTCTTGTCCTTGTTTGACTTGTTGAAGAATCTCTTGAAGAATTTGGAGTTCACAAGGGGTTTTAGAAGTATTTTGGATCACATGAACTCTTTCTTCAAATGGATCGTTTGTTTGGACCATTGCCTTAGTCTCAATAATGGTCAAAGCCTCTTGGTATGTCTTGAAATGAATACTCCCTCCCGCGGAAGCATTTAGTGAATCTTGGTGGTGAGGTTTGAGGCCATTGTAGAAGGTATTGATTTGGGTTAGATCATCCATTCCATGATTAGGGCATCGCCTCAACAACTCACTATACTCTTCCCAAGCATCACCAAAGGATTGACTAGGTTTTTGTGTAAAGCCCATAATCATATTTCTCAAAGCCATAGTCTTTTGTGGAGGAAAGAATTTGTTCAAAAACTTAGTGGTAAAACCATCCCATGTGGTGATACTATCGGGTGGTTGAGTGTCTAACCAATGCTTAGCACTCCCATCTAATGAAAATGACACTAACAACAATCTAATGACATCCGGTGGAACCCCATTATGCTTAATGGTATTGCAAAGTGAAAGGAATCTCTTAAGATGAGCATGGGGATCCTCATTTTGTTTTCCATAGAAAGGTGATGCAGCAACCATATTGATCATAGATGTATGTAGCTCAAATGTGTTAGCGGGATAGTCGGGAATCTTAATGGCACTAACAAATCCATGAATGTTGGTTTGCATACGTTCAAACAAAGTACGGTTATCAACAGCCATGGCTCCTCGTGGTGGTGACAAAGCACGATTCTCGTGATCGGCTTGGTGGACGATGGTGGTCTTACTCTTTCTCTTCTTCTTCCTTTTCGGAGGAAGAGGTTGTACACCAATCGGTATTTGTGCACGCCCGCGAGTGAGCATGCAACTCAATACGAGGAATGAGAGAGAAGCTCTCGTGTGACTTTGAAAAGAATAAGATTATCCTCTTCGAGTTTCGATATTAAATATCCACAAGAAAGTAACAATATATGTAATACTACTTTGGGTGCAAGACCCTCAATGAAGCTTTCCTTCTTAGAATACTCCCAAGTGAACGGGGGGTTAGGTGGCGCGAAGCACTTAAGTACCTATGGACCCTTAGATGGCATTTTATAGCTCATCGCCTTTCTATTCACTTAAATGTTCGTATTCTTCGAATTATTGCTTATTGAAAGTATTTATCTATTCTTGCTTTATTTTGTTTGATCGATACGCGTGTCAAGGACCGGAGCGCCCCTCAACACGGTGTATTGCCTCGGCAATACTTATGGAAGATATGTAGATTGATTGTTCTTATACGTATACGTATGTACTTATAATAATATATGGAAAATATTTTTGTATTTATGAGTTTTTTAAAGGAAAATACTATATGTACATAAAAACCGAGAGAATCCAATAATATATATTTTTGGGTGCAATCTCTTAGGAAAAAGATTGCTTTTTGGATTTTTTTAATTTTTTTGGTCAATTCTTTAGGAAAAGAATTGTTTTGGTAATTTTTTAGTTTTTATATATTTTTATATTTTTGATTTTTTTATTTGTTTTTGATTTATAATACGTAAAAATAACGTTCACAAAGTGAACGGATCCCAAAAGCCAATGAAAACCGTCAATCGATAGTCTCTCGTGTAGTCAAAGAACCGGCAGCGGCGCCATTTGAAATGTGTATAATGCAAGTTCGTTTTCTCAGTTCTTAACTAATAGAAAGTCCAATCAATATCAAATTTATAATTGTTTTTGGTTGTTCAAGCTTGCTTGGTAATCTATTGCTAATTCAAACAAAGCTATCTAAAAATGAAAAATATAAACCTATTTATACGTAAAACAAATTGCAAATTCCAAATTTTATTCAAGTAAAATATTAAAATGCAAAATATAAAACTATAAGGGCTGAAAATGTAATTTTTATGAAATATAAATGCTTGAAATGTAAATTCTAAAAGTTACAAGGACTAAAAATGAAAATCAATTAACTAAAAGGACTAAACTTGTAAAAAGTTTAACAAACTAACCAAAAATTAACAAACTAACAAACTTTAAAACTGAAATTAACAAACTAACAAAGTCCAGGGATTGAACTTTGCAATTACCAGAAAATTAGGAAAATTAAGCTAGGTTTAAAAACAGATTAGAAATTTAGGGACTAAAGTGCAATTAAACTAAAATTATAACCAAAAACGGGCTCAATGAAACAATAAGCTCGTTTGAGCTTAATACTCAACCAAATAAGCTGAAACAACTTGCAAAACTTCTAAAATCCAATTACAACTACGTGTGTTCAAGGAAATAAGCTAAAAGTTCAAGATAAGCAAAAGAGAGCTTATCAATAAGCTCAAAATAAGCTATAGCATAATCCAGACATCCACAACTTGATTTTTGTAAAAAAAATGAATAAGCACTTGATTTAAAGCAGGGGAAATCAAACTAGAACAATTTTCATCCACTAATAAGCTAGAAATCCGAAAATAAGCTCAAATGAGCTTATTTTGACCAAACGTTGACCAGATTTTGGAAAAAGCTCAAAATCTCAAAACTTCATATTCAACCCTTTCTAAACTGATTTGTGAAAGAAAATAAGGACTTTTATGAAATGGATTATTAGATCTAGCAAAACAGTAAGCAGTTCATATCAGAGAATGCAATTTGCTCAGGTCTTAACTAATAAGCTATTTTCTTGCTTATTTCTGAAAACTGTAGAATTTCCTCCTAGATACTGAAAGATTATGATGTAAGCTTTAACTAGAAACTGGTTTGAGCAATTTTGAACAAGTAATGAAGGAGAAATGATCAATTGAATTTGGCAAGTTTTGTAATGAAAGCTGATAAAATGAATGACCCAAACTTTTTATCAACCAATTGCCTTTTTGACTATTAAACTGACTTACAAAAGGCTCAATACTACTTGTTAACTTCTAAGGACTACAAATGATCACTCAAAATCCAATTAACAAGACTTGAAAACTGATTAACAACTACTCCCAAACACACCTTATCTGATTTTTAAACAAACTTTTACAAAGGATTATTGAGTTCTGATTAAGACTAAGTAAAGAGCAATAGCAATCTAGTTTATGTGATCCAAATGAAGGCTAATGAAACTGAAATCAAGCAAGTTTACCAACTAAAACTCAATTAAGCTATAGGACTTAAAATTTACTGAAAATGAGCTTTAAACTACAAGACTGAACTCAAAAGCACAAGAACAAGCTACAAAACACTAGGATCACTTAATCAACAACTACTAATCAAATAGAATCAGGCAGCCATCAAGTCTACACTAAGAAATTGAGCATGCAAGTACTTGTTTAGAGGAACTTAAAAACAGAAGCATGAAACCTATTGTAGAGATCCTTTGGGTAGAAGAGGAGCGCTGAGCTCTCTTGCCCTAGTGATACCACCACCTATCACTAGCTATCAACTCAAATCAATCACCAAAACAGCTAAAACTCATCATTCTGCCATGAAAACTTCAAAAACTAGGAATGAACTGGAATTCTGATCAAACAGCAACAATTCTTCAACAAAGTCAGTTATGATCAATGTATGATCATAACAAACTTCTATCAGCAACAATTGAATCACACAATAGCAGTAAAGGAGCAGGAATTGAAGAACAAGTTTTGGCGGGAAAACTGGAATTTGAAATTTTATTAATGAAATCAGTTACAAATGGTAGTTACAAGGTTCTAACTAACTAACAAACTCAAGAGGTTGTCAGTCTCTTGAGTTGTTAGGTGAAAAGGAGGGAAAAGAAGAAAAGTGAAATTGAGAGAACTAGGTGTTTTTCAAAATTAAACTACTACTACAAATGAAGTACAAGTTGTGTATTTATAGGCTAGACTTGAGAGTTTGTTGGAGATGTGACGTGTTCAGGCCAATCATTGCTTGACACGTGGAGGAATTCTGCATACCCACTTTGAAGGTGATGAACTCATTTGGGTGTTTTTGATCCATTGGATAATATGCTAATTAAGTTGCACCATTGGATTCGTCTCATCAAAACGAGCAACTTTGATGTTTTGATCTTCACTTGAAATGCATTCTATCAAAAACGCGATCTGGAAAATATTTCTTGTGAAGGAGAAGGACACGTGGAAGCTTTTAATTGGTGGAAAAAGTATCACACGGATTGCACTGTTATGATTGGGTTATTAAATGTGGCGGCTTGTAGTGGGAATTTAATATTTGATCCGTGTGACCCTTTATCTTGTTTCTGATTGGTTCTCTTCCTTGTGACATGGATTAATCTTTATTAACTTTCCAAAATTGGCAGAATAAGCCCCTTAACTTGGCAGATTTCTCTTTAAGGCTAGAAACTTCATTCCTTTGACAATTTTGGCCCTTCAACTTTGATTCTTCAACAAAATGACCCTTTGACTTGATTGACTTTGTAGTTTGACCAGGTTTGACTTGGATCTTGACTTTGCAGTATTTGCACTTTAAGTCCCTCAACTTTCAAGACTTGTCAAGATAGGTCCTTGAGCTTTGAAAACTTGTCACTTGTGATCCTTCCTTGTCTTTTTCATCCTTTTGAGCTTGGTTTTTCCTTGTTTGCTTGAAATTGTATCCTTTTACCTACATAAGATCACACAAACACAAACATACCACATAACACTGCTTTTTACAATATAAAAGGGTATTTTGCTTCATGTTTTAGGGTTATTTGTTGATAAAAGGATATGAGTTTTAGCTCATATCACTTATGCTTCTAGAAAATTAAGGAAGAATGAGGAGAATTATACTACTCGTGATCTTGAGTTAGGAGTTGTAGTCTTTTCTCTTAGGTTGTGGAGACATTATTTGTATGGCACCAAGTGTACGGTATTCACCGATCACAAAAGCTTACAGTATATTCTCGATCAGAAGGAATTGAACATGAGGCAACGGAGATGGATAGAGTTGTTAAGTGATTATGATTGTGATATAAAATATCACCCAGGAAAAGCCAATGTTGTTGCCGATGCATTAAGAAGGAAAGATAGAGAGCCAATCAGGGTACGTTCTCTAGTCTTGACCGTGCACAATTATTTGCCTGAGCAAACTAGAAATGCGCAAATAGAAGCTTGTAAGAAAGAAAATTTTGTTAATGAAGGGTTCCGAGGAGAAGAAGATCCTTTAGAGGTTAGAGCTGATGGAGTGAAATGCTTAAGAGGTCGTATGTGGATACCTAAGTTTGGAGGCTTAAGAGATTTGATTATGTTAGAATCCCATAAATCTAAGTATTCCATTCATCCGAGATCTGATAAGATGTACCATGATTTGAAGAAGTTGTACTGGTGGCCGAATATGAAAGCTGATATTGCTATGTATGTTCTTCAATGCTTGACTTGTGCTAGATTCAAAGCTGAACATCAAAAGCCATCACGAATACTTCAACAACTAAAGATTCCTGAATGGAAGTGGGAGTGAATTACGATGGACTTTATCACCAAGCTTCCTAGAACATCATCTGGAAACAACTCGATTTGGGTTATTGTCGACAGACTGACCAAATCAGCACACTTCATTCCGGTTAAAGAGCAGTTCTCACTGGAGAAGCTGACTCGTATATACCTTGAGAATGTTGTATGCAAGCATGGAGTGCCTGTATCGATCATTTCAGATCGAGATCCTAGATTCGCATCGAATTTTTGGAAATCTCTCCAAAGATCTTTGGGAACGAATCTCGACATGAGCACTGCTTATCACCCCCAGACTGATGGGGAGAGTGAAAGGACGATACAAACACTAGAAGATATGTTGAGAGCTTGTGTGTTAGATTTTGGTAAGAATTGGGATAAACATTTCCTTTAGCAGAGTTTTCTTATAACAATAGTTACCATTCTAGTATTAAGGCTGCACCGTTTGAAGCTTTATATGGTAGGAAGTGTAGATCTCCTGTATGTTGGAGTGAAGTTGGGGATACCCAGCTCACGGGACCGGAATTGATCCGGGAGACTACGGAGATGATAGTTCAGATTAAGAATAGGTTGTTGACTGCCCGTAGTAGACAGAAAAGTTACGGGGATGTGCGGCGGAAGCCGATGGAGTTTAAAGTGGGTGACCGAGTAATGTTGAAAGTATCGCCATGGAAAGGCGTTATAAGATTTGGAAAGCGAGGAAAATTGAATCTCTGTTATATTGGACCCTTTAAGATTTTATCTAGAGTAGGTCTGGTGGCTTACAAACTAGAGTTACCCCCAGAACTTCATGGTGTTCACAACACATTCCATGTATCTAATCTGAAGAAATGTCTAGCAGTGAGTGATGAGAAAATTTCGTTGGATAAGGTTCGAATATATGGAAGTTGCATTTTATCGAAGAACCCGTAGAGGTTATGGATCGTGAGGTAAAGCAACTGAAACAAAGTCGGATACCTATTGTCAAGATCCGATGGAATTCAAAGCATGGACCCGGAATATACTTGGGAACGAGAGGATGAAATGTGGAAGAAATATCCGCACCTCTTCGATTTCAATAAGAAACGGACATCAAAATGAAATGGATCACGAGGACGTTGATCTCTTTTAGGAGGAAAAACTTTGACAATCTAACATTTTCAGGTAGTAAATTATTTTCTCGTATAATATTTTGAAACTTATTTTTGTGTTGGTTGATGAACTCACAATTTACGGATTTAAATTTGGGCTTACGTGCATAATTTAGCGTCCTTTACGACTAAACCGGAAAACTTAGGATTACGTATTTACGTTTTTGAACTCCGTTTTTTATGAGACAATTTTTATTAGATTCGTTTTGTGCCGTTGATTCATAATTTATAAAAACGTATTTCGTAAAACGACCCGAGGGCACGCAAATCGAGGAAACTAGAATCGAGAAATACCCGTAAATTAGCGGGATGGGACAAACAAGTTTATCCCACCCCACTATCTATGGGACGGCCCAAAGGAGGACACCACATCCTTTGATGTGGCATCCTTACACTAACTTAGCTTACACTTGTAACTTAGCTTCACTTTGAAGCTTATTCACCCACCAAAACTAGCTAAACCACCATCATTTCCCATTTACTTCCATTCATACATGCAAACAACTCACACATACTCTCTCTCTCACCCTTGCCGTCCCATAAACACCATACAACACCACCATTTGATCTTTTCTAGCCACAAGTTACATGTTATCTAGCCATATTATGGAGAAACCTTGAAGCCTTGATTGATTGGTGGCCATTTTAACAACAAAGGAGGTGATTTTATTGTGTCCTAGGGCTAATTTCTCAACAAACTATCTTGGTGATTGATGATCTTGGAGATATATTTGGTGTTCATCAAGTTGTTGTCTTCCAAAAACAAGATATAATCTTGGTTGGTAAAGAAGATCATCCTTTCTATTTATCTTGTTATTTTTGTAAAGATCAAATGTATTTCTTTCTTATTATATATGTATATGATGAATATATGATGATAAATATGTTGTGTGGGGATCAAGTGTTGATAAATATGCTTAAAAAGATGAATAACCATAAGAAACAAGGCTAAAATCATGCTTAAATTGTTGTCTGTATAAAAACAGTAAGTAACCAAGACTTAAACTGATAAAATTGCATGGTGGAATCCATTTACAGTAAGTATAAGATGTCATACATATGTGAGAGTTGTCCATGCAATAGAATCATCAAAATGAGTGAGATATGATCAAAACAAGATGAGTGTGCTAATCTGAATAGTCTGTTTTGTAGGGACTGTTAAGGATAGTTAGACATGTAATGAGCAGTAGCTATAACTAACTTATTTGTAGCACATAATATGAAGTTCATGCCATCCAAAAATGAGCTTTTATCTCATTATAGAACTCTAGATATGAAAAAATTGTGAAGATGAAACTAAAAATCAGATTTTGAAGAATTATGTTTAATACTATTATATAAGCACTCAAATAATATAGTATAAAATGTGAAATTAAAACCCACTAACTTATAAATTTCATTTATATAAATATGTATAAGGTTAAATAAATGGACACTTTATAAAAATGGTAGTTGAATAATATTTATAAGTTATAAAAACTATAAACATGATTTTTACGACTTTTTCGGCTATTATCGTAAAATTAACGTTATTCGCCAATCAAAACTTAGACGATCAAACCCGTCTAATGTAAAGTTTTTAATAGTCATATACTTATATATAAGTATCTAATACAAGTAAAAACCGATAAAACCCGAACTATAGGACATACGGACATTAACGAGCTAAGTTAGTATATTGGACTAATAATTTAACTAAATTAGTTAAACACTTATAAAAAGTATTTATTGGGCTTAACCCATTTGGGCCCAACATGTAATGTATAAATAGTGATAACACAAGTATAAAATGGATTAATACAAGTTAAAGAACTTATAATAGGCTTATTGGACCTAAAATATGTAAATAGGTAAAACTAGTAAACTAGTAAAAAGTTACAAATACATAAACACTAAAATGAGTAAATAAGAATATGTAAACCCACTTGATCATCATCATATGTACAAAATCATCATACGTACATTTGTTATTTTGATAAAGTCATTGGACAAAAGTCTAAGACCGATTATTATTTATATAGGTTTCCGTGACCGAAGCACGCCCGTAGCCGATAATCCGCCTTTCATTATCAACGTGAGTTCATAGCCTCGCACTCTTTTAAATGTTTTATAAAATGATTTGTAAACCCGCGAGGGAGATAACATGCTAAGTTTTTGATAAAAATAGAACACAAGTAGTCCCGATGGTATGCTTAATGATATGGACCCGAATGATGCTATGACCCTATAAACGAGATATAAGGATTATTAGTAGTTAGGTTATGTCACTTAAAGTCCCATTAGCATGAATTGTGAACTACCGGGATTTGGTTGACGCTTATGCATATGATAGTACTATTTGGGGACGATCACCCCAGTTCGTGCCTTGACGGTTGATCCCCGTCGTACCACAATGATTGGTAAGCGAATTTATGTATGAGAAGATTTACATAGCGTGATTTTTGTGACGACACGCAAACTTAGATGGGCAAATTGTTTGTCGGGATCGCGGCCCGTTGTTTTGATAGTAAGGTAACAATGTCATGCGGCTAATAATAATCCAAATGAATCCTATATAATCTAAATATCCGATATGATACGATGTTAATAACGATAATAATATTACCTATAATGGTAATATTAAGGCTACGGTCTCATGGACGGTTTAAGATGTATGCTTGATTTATATATTGCCTGACTAGCAATACGAGGACTTACTTCCGATATTATACTTGTGTTCTGATTTCAACGATTGTTTTATATACCGGTTTTATTAAACTCTATGAATTCACTCGGCATTCGCTGATATGATTTTTGCATGTTTTTATCTCAGGTGCTTGAAGGTAATCCAGATGGAGATCGACTCTGATGGCCCACATAATAATAAAAATGTTCATTCGATCTATGTTTTGTAAACTTAATGACCTGTATAATTTGGGACCTGTTGTACACTTTAAAACTTTTTATCGAATGAATGTATGCTGAACCTTGTACAACCATTTTTATGTGTTGTCTATGATTGGAGTTATTGTGCTATCCCGTAACACTCTAAAAGACCCTTCCGTTGTACCGATACCAAAATTGAGAGTGTTACATCAGGTGCTGGTTCAACTGCTGAAGATCGAAAAGAAAGACCTACACATGGGAGAGCTGTCTCAACCGAGGATATTGCAAAGAGAAGGAACGACATGAAAACTTTAAGCATTCTCAAACTGTCTTTGGGTCCAAACAATCAACACAAGTATAGAGGTTTTGAGTCTGCCAAAGAACTTTGGGAAGCTCTTCAAGTCAACTATGGTGGTAATGATGATAATGCCCTAGAAAAGAAGAAGCAACTTTTGCATGAGTATGTTGTGTTCAAGGCTCTTCCCAATGAGAAGCTAAGTGAGGTAAGAAGCAGGCTTCTAAACATCACTAGCAAATTGTCCTTTATGGGAACAAAGTATAATGATGTTGATATCATTACTACTTTCCTTAAAAGTCTTGGTGATGCATGGAAAATTGAAGTTAGGTCTATCATTGCTACCAATGCTCACAAGAGTTCTACTTTTGATGACGTCTATAATAAGCTAAAGATTGTAGAGAATAAAATCCTATTAGATCATGGAATCAAATCTACCTCTGGAAACATGGCTTTCATCTCACATAGTGAAGCTCAAGTTGATAAGAGAGAAACATATGTGCATCCTGTTACTGGATCACCTTGTGTCATCGGTGGATCAACCTTTGTCAGCGCTTCACATTCAGACGCTGATACAAACAATGTTGACTCACCAAGGATTAAACATGTTGGTATTGATCTAGACACAGTGTGTGCATACATTGCTGCATTGCCTAATGGTTTAGTGATTACATATGAGGACCTTAAGCAAATCAGTGAGGAGAATTTGGAAGAGATGGATATTAAATGGAATATGGCACTTGCAAGCATAAGGGCCAAAAGGAGATTCAAAAAGAAGATGAATTTCAATGATAAAGACATTGTTGGGTTTGATAAATCCAAGGTTGAGTGTTACAACTGCCATAGGATGGGTCACTTTATGAGGGAATGCAGATCTCCAAGAAGATCTGATGCTGGAAAGCCTTCAAGCCAAGTTATCAAGGTTGAAGACACAAAGGCTATGGTTGCCATGCAAGACATTGATGGTGTTAGATGGGACTGGAGCTTTTTGGCAAAGGATGTGGAAGAGAATAAGGCCTTGATTGCAGAGAATGAAGAAGAAGATCATGTTCACTTTGCCCTCATGGCACATTCCTCGTCTTCATCAGATAATGAGGTATATGATGATGCTTACTGTAGTAAAGGCTGTCGTTTAAACACTGAAAAACTTAACAAAGAAATTTTAAAGTAAAAATCAGATGTGTTTTATGAAAAATGCAATCTAACTAATTATCAAATAGCACTTGTTCAAACTGAAAAGACTGTAGAGGAATATAAGAAAATGTAATTTGACCTAAAAGATAAAATTAATGTTTTGTTTCATGACCTCAAAGTTAGTGTTGAACTTAGGGACATGCTGATGAGATCCAAAGCAGAAATACAACTTAAGTTAGATGAGGCCATTAAAGGTAAAGAGAATGTAGGGCTTAAGATTCATAAGTTTGATAAAGCCACTCAAACCCTAGAAAAATGTGTAAGTGAACAAAGAGATTCTAGGGATATGTCTAGGATTAGGCTAAAAGAGTATGTTGTTGTTCCACCACCTGCTAGAAACTTTCATGGTGTCCTGAGAAAGGATTTGTCTTGGACTGGTATACCAGAACTTCAAGAAAAGGAATTCATTCCTCCACCAAGAGTTCTTACTCCAGTAGAGAGTATAAGCAGAAAGTGATTGACTTGGAACAATGGAAGAAAGCCAATCCTACATTGTTTGTTAAAGGTGGAATGCTTAGTGAGAGTCCACTTGATTTCACACCCATAACTGTGACCAACCCTTCTACTGGAAAACCTGTTGACCTTGGCTCATATGTTAATAGAAAACCTAGTGTTAAGTATGTAGAAATGTATAGAAAACCTAGGTCACCACAAAGCCAAGCTAGTGTTAATGGGACAGGGTTCTTTCAATCTAGACCTAAGGTTATGTCTAGAAAAGCTTATTGTATATGTGGGAGTTTTTCTCATTTGGCTTATAAATGTGTCAGTGCTTCAAAAGTCAACGCTGACAATAAGTCAACCATGGTCAAACCCAGACCTTATGTAACACCCCCAAATTTACACAGTTCAATACAGCGGAAGAGTCGTTGGTGTTACGGGATAGTGTTGGGAATTATTTGTTAAGTGTCAAGTACCGTTAGTGTATTTGAAGTACTGTTAGTGTTATGTAAGTACCGTTAGTGTTAACGCGGTACATAGTAAGTACTGCTACTTATAAAGTAAGTACTGTTATGATGATTAGGACGAATATATCTTTGTATAAGATATGTCATAGTTATAGTTAGAGTATATCTTATGTGATATACCTAAATAGTTAGAATACTGATAATATATCGTCTGTGATATAGTTATCTTTATAGAATATTCTAAGGTTTATAGGGTTCCTTACTCTATAAAAGGAACATAGGTACAATGTCTTTCACGTACCACATTCAAGTCGATTAATAAGAGAATCGAATAGTTAAACGTAATTATGTTCTTCTGTGCTTTATAAGTTAGATTCTGCATAACTTATTTAGTGTTTAGTAAGAGTGCTCAAAGTGTTTTAGTTTGATTACAAACTATTATACTAATTCTTAACAGAATATAGATCCAACCAAAGGGATCAACAAGTGGTATTAGAGCTTGTTTAGAAACTCCCAAAAAAGAAGAACACGAACCTATACACTCCACACATACCAAATCTCAAATGTCTCAACCAGATGGTGTTAATGCTCACTTGGATGATGTTCAGAACACTGATCCTGTTCTACCACAAGGACAACCACAAGTTGTGCATCCTGCACCAACACAAGGTGCTCAAGTCGTGAATGATGTAGCTACCTCTACACCAACACCTTCTCATACTCTGTTTGATGTTAAACTCCCAGTTCTCAAAGGTGACAATTATGAGACTTGGGCTATGTAGATGGAACATTACTTGAATCAAATAGATCATATTGTGTGGCAAGTTATCAAGAATGGGAATACACCAAAGAAGCTACACTGGTTGCCAGACGATACATGCTATGTTCTACCTGCTGTGACTGCTGATGAGGTACAAGCAGAGATCAGAGAAAGAAAAGCTAGAACTGCTTTGGCTATGGCTCTTTCTGAAGACATTCTACCAAGCTTTCATCATTATAAAGATGCCAAAGCTATTTGGGATGCTATAAAACTTAGATTTGGAGGCAATGACAAATCTAAGAAAATTAAGAAGATTGTTCTTAAGCAAGAATTTGATAACTTCTCAATTACCAGTATAGAGGGAATACATGGTGGATGTGGAATGTTCAGCAAGTTGCTTATTCAGTTAGCAGTTTATGGACAAGTAATTCCTAATGAAGAAGCAAATCTAAAATTCTTAAGAAGTGTTCCACCAGAGTGGAAAGAAATGGCTATGCACTTCATCACAAGAGATGATTTGGAAACAATTCCATTTGATCATCTCTACAACAATCTTAGAGCATATGAGATGGATGTGAAAGGCACTGAAGTAAAGACAGCAACTACTTCAAAGTCTAACTTGGCTTTTGTGTCAGATGGGAACAGCGGTACTTACTTTCAAAATACCGCTAGTGGATCTAGCAGCGGTACTTACTTCACAAATACCGTTGGAGGACTTACAAGCAGTACTTACCCACAAAGTATTGAAAGCAGTCCTATGATCTCTCAAAATCCACATGGAAGGTCTTCACCATCGTTTAGTTACAATGATGCCTTCTCATTCTTTGCTGGACAAGACAACAGGCCAAGATTAACTCTCAATGACTTGTTCCAAATGGATGATGCTGATGTTGAAGAGATGGATCTTAAATGTCAAGCTGCAATGGTGTCAGTAAGATTAATAGGTTCTTCAAGAAGACTGGAAGAAAAATGACTGTTGATCCTAATGAGCCATTGGGATATGACAAGTCTAAAGTTGAATGCTATAACTGTGGAAGGAATGGACACTTTGCAAGAGAATTCAATAGAGATAAAGCTAAAACAAGCAATCTGAAGTCCAAGAACAACTATAGAACCAGTCCAAGAATAACTGAAAGCTTTCCAAGAGGAAACAGCAAGAGTCCTAAAGGAACCAAAGCATTGGTTATTGTAGATGGAGTGGTGAGTTGGGCAGAAGAGGAAGAAGAAGAAGAACTTGGATTAATGGCTCTCTCTCATGAAGATACTGAGGTACACCCTTGTTCTAAAGATTGTATTCTTAAATTTAATAGTCTAAAAGTAGAACTAGAGGAACAGTATCAAAAGGTTAACACATGCACTGTAGAAGTAGAGGCTTTCAAACAGGGTGTTGTTAAACTTGAAGATAATATAGTTTTGTACAAAAAGGCTCAACAAAACTATGAAGAGAAAATTAGGATTTTGACTCTTCAAATGAGGGAAAAAGATGTGAAAATAAAAGCTTTTGAAAGACAACTTTTAAAAATAAATACTGAAAATGAAGCTTTAAAAACCAGTCTTTGTAAAGAGAGGGAAGTAATTAGTCAATGGCAACAATCCTCTAAGGGATTGGGAAAATTGATTAATTCACAAATGGGGTATTATGATAAAACAGGCCTAGGATATATTGAGGATCAACCTGGGTTAACCTTAACTAACAAGGACTTATCAAAAAGGGATTTTTGATAGTTCTGGTGAGGTAGATGATACACCTGAAAATGATAGATATGCTGAAGGAATGAAGGCAGTTCCTCCACCAGTATCTGGAATTTTCATGCCCCCTTGTAATGATACTAGTATAGAGTTAGAAGATCCTAAGATTAATAATGTCTTTAACTCTAGTAATGTGTCTCAAGAAGATACTGATGTGACCAAGAATATTGTTTATCCACCTCTAATGAATAACTTTGTTTCTGAGGAATCTAAGACTAGTTCTGCTCCCAAGCAGGTAAAAACCCCTAGCAAGATATTGGAAAACAATAAATAACATACTAAAAACAAAAGGGCTGGGCTAGGTTTTGAAAAAGTAAAGTCAAAACAACCTTTTGGATCTTCTTTAAAGAAAATGATGTTATGTTTGTGGTAGTCTAAGTTATTTTATCAAAGACTGTACATTACATGAAGATAAAATTGTAAAACAGAAGGCTACACAAAGGGTCATGAAAAACAGTAATGAGAAAAATGCACATGGTAATAGGAAACAGAAACTTAAAGATGACAAACCTAAGTTTGATCATGCAAGGGTAGTTAAACAGGTTAAAAATAATCCTACCAAAAGTTTTGTTCCTAGGGCAGTATTTATGAAGCAAGGACTTGTATCCTTAAAGTCTGGTAAACCAAGTACCGGCAAGCCTAAATCTAAAAGTACTGCTAGACCAAACTCAAGTACTGTTGGTTTAAAGTCTGTAAAACCAATGTTCTCCAAGACTTCTAAGAAGGTTTTTGAAAAAGTTAAAGCACCTAGAAGTAAGGACAAGAACAAATCAGTACAAATGTGGGTTCCTAAAAGAGATATACCATGTGTTAAAGCAAGTACCGCTAAGGCAGTACTTAAGTCAAAGAAGTCAAAGCACATAGAGTCACCCTATGAATTTGACTACATAAATGAAACCATGAAGTATAAGAGTAAAAGTAGCATTACTGGGAATGCTTCAGTACAAAATCTGAAATGTGTAGGTACCACAAGATCCGAGCCAAATGTGGCTTGGGTCCCTATTAAAAACTAATAAGTTTTATTTGTATGCAGGGGCATCTCATTGATGAATTAAAAGATAAAGGAATTATAGATAGTGGATGCTCAAGACACATGACAGGGAACAAAGATTTTCTTGTTGAATTTGAAGAATTCAGAGGAGGTCCAGTAGCCTTTGGAGGTAGCAAAGGTAGAATCACTGGCAAAGCAAAAATCAACACAGGAAAGTTGGAATTTGAAGATGTCTTCTTTGTGAAAGAATTGAATGAGTTCAATCTCTTTTCAGTATCACAAATGTGTGATAAGAAGAACAAGGTGCTATTCACAGACAAAGACTGCTTGTTGTTGTCTAAAGACTTTGAGATGCCCAAGGAATCTCAAATACTGCTTAAAGTACCCAGACAAGAAAATATGTACACCTTTAATCTTCATACTATTACTCCAACAGGTGGTATTACATGTTTGCTAGCTAAGGCTTCTTTAGATGAGTCAAATCTATGGCATAGAAGATTAGGTCATGTGAATTTTAAGAATCTTAATAGATTGGTAAAAAGGAATTTGGTTAGAGGTCTACCTAACAAATCTTTTCAAAATGATTTCACATGTATTGCTTGTCAAAAAGGAAACCAACATAGAGCCTCTTGTAAGACCAAGACTGTAAATACTGTGATAAAACCTTTGCATCTCTTGCATATGGATTTATTTGGTCCAGTTTCTATAAGAAGCATTAGCCATAAGACCTTTTGTCTAGTCATAACTGATGATTATTGTAGATTCAGTTGGGTTTTCTTTTTAGCCCTTAAAAGTAAAACAAGTGAATTACTAAAGGGTTTTATCACTTTAGTTGAAAAGAAGTTCACTAAACAGGTTTTAATCATTGAGACTGATAATGGAACAGAATTTAAGAATGCTGATTTTGATGAATTCTGTAGGTCTAAAAGAATTAAGAGGCAATTTAGTAATCCTAGAACTCCTCAACAGAATGGAGTAGCTAAAAGGAAGAATAGGACATTAATTGAGGCTGCTAGAACTATGCTAGCTGATTCACTTTTGCCAAATACCTTTTGGGCTGAAGCAATCAATATTGCATGTTATGTGTTAAATAGAGTTCTAGTAACTAAGCCTCAAAACAAAACACCTTATTAACTTTTGACTAATGTAAAGCCTAACATAAGTCATTTAAAACCTTTTGGGTGTCATGTGTCCATACTAAATACTCTTGATTACTTGGGAAAGTTTGATGGAAAGTCTGATCCAGGATATCTTGTAGGATATTCATTGCAAAGTAAAGCATATAGGGTTTACAATTTGGCAACTAAGAAAGTTGAAGAGAATGCTCATGTCAATTTCTTAGTAAATAAACCCAATGTTCCAGGAATAGGTTATGCTTGGATGTTTGATTTAGATTATCTAACTAACTCCATGGATTACTACTCTCTGCAAAAAGATTGTCAAACTAACAATGTAGGCGAGGAGTCAAGTGCAATTAATACAGGTACTCAAGAAGATGTTTCTTCATCAGATGAAGATGTTCACATCTATGTGACAAATATGCCTACTGTTACTCCCATGTCTGCAACTCCCAAGAAGCAAACCATGCCATCAAATGGTGATCAAGCCTCCCAGGAACTTCAGAGGCTTCAAGATCAAGAAAAGAATGCTACATCTGCTAATAAGCATTCAGGAGAAGAATCTTTTGAGTCACAACACTCAGCAGTACATACTATACCTAGCGGTACTTCATCTGCAAATACTGCTAAGTCAAAATCTGCTAGATCTGCTGACTCACTAGAAGAGATTTTGCAAGCATTGGACGATGAAGACTTATACGCCAGTCCACCTGAAGGAATCTTCTCCAAAGCTTCCTATGATGAGCAGGGTGTAGTAACTGATTTCAACAATTTGGAAACTGAAATTCCTGTCAGCTCTATTCCCACTCATAAAGTCAACAACAACCATCCTGCTACTCAGATTATTGGTGATCCAAAATATGTTGTACAAACCAGAAGACAACTGCAAACCAATATTGAAACTCATGCACTAGTGAGTTATGTCAAACAACAGTAGAGAACAAATCATAAAGATACTCAGCATTGTTTGTTTGCTTGTTTCTTATCTCAAGTAGACCCCAAAAATATCTCTTAGGCTCTTGATGAAGAAAGTTGGGTGGATGCCATGCAAGAAGAATTAACACAATTTGAGCTACAAAAGGTTTGGATTCTTGTGGATCTTCCCTCAGGAAAAAGAGTAATTGGTACAAGATGGGTCTTCAGGAACAAGAAGGATGAAAGAGGGGTTGTTGTGAGGAACACGGCAAGACTTGTTGCTCAAGGCTACAGACAGGAAGAAGGGATAGACTATGATGAGGTTTTTGCACCAGTGGCAAGGATAGAAGCCATTAGGTTGTTTTTGGCCTTTGCATCATATATGGGATTTATAGTCTATCAAATGAATGTGAAAAGTGCCTTTCTATATGGTACTATTTCAGAGGAGGTATATGTCTCACAACCTCCAGGTTTTGTAGATCCTAAATTCTCCAATAGAGTCTACAAAGTTATCAAAGCACTTTATGGTCTGCATCAAGCTCCAAGAGCATGGTATACAACTTTATCCAACTTTCTGCTAGAACATGGATATAGGAGAGGAACCATTGACAAAACTCTATTCATCAAGAAAAATGCCAAAGACATTATTCTAGTTCAAGTCTATGTTGATGACATCATTTTTGGTTCTACCAAGAAGACATGGTGTGAAGAGTTTGAAGCTTTGATGAAAGGAAGATTTCAAATGAGTTCTATGGGAGAACTAACTTTCTTTTTGGGACTACAAGTCAAACAAAGGAAAGATGGAATATTTATCAGCCAAGATATATGTTGCTGAAATCTTAAAGAAATATTCATGTATGGATACAAGGAGTACAAGCACACCTTTTGAAGCCAAGAAATCTTTATCAAAAGATGAACATGGAGAGGATGTTGACATTCATCTCTATAGGTCAATGATTGGTTCATTGATGTATCTTACTGCTTCAAGACCAGATATAATGTTTGCTGTGTGTGCATGTTCAAGATTCCAAGTTCATCCAAAGGTGTCACATATATATGATGTGAAGAAGATTTTTAAATATCTTAAAAGTCAACCTAATTTAGGATTATGGTATCCTAGAGACTCCACCTTTGAATTGGAAGTTTACTCAGATAGTGAATATGCTGGAGCAAATCATGATAGGAAATCCACAACAGGAGGTTGTCAATTCCTAGGCAGAAGACTCATATCATGTCAGTGTAAGAAGCAAACCATTGTTGCTACTTCTACAACTGAAGCTGAATATGTAGTTGCTGCTCATTGCTGTGGACAAGTACTTTGGATTCAAAATCAGTTGTTGGACTATGGGTTCAATTTCATGAACACCAAGATTTACATTGATAATGAAAGTACTATATGCATTGTCAAGAATCCAGTATTTCACTCCAAGACTAAGCATATTGAAATAAGACATCACTTTATAAGAGATGCTTATGACAAAAAGCTTATTCAAGTCTTGAAGATTCATACAGACAACAATGTAGTTGATTTGTTGACCAAGGCATTTGATGAAAAGAGATTCGAATTCCTGGTGACACACATTGGTATGCTCAACCAATAACATGTTACATATGTTGAGGGGAGGTAATATCTGTACAAGTTTTATATAAATTTTATTGTATAGTCTATGCTTTATGTTTTTGATGTTATTGCAGGTTTATAGAAAAAGATAAAAGAGGTTACATGTCTAGTGGAAAGCATGAACTGGTCAAAATTGTGAGGTACCGTTGTCACTCCAAGTACCGCTAGCACAAAACCAAGTACCGCTTATGTTCCATGTACCGCTACATGTCCGTTGTACCATTAAGGGTCTCTTTTGTAAATTTGGCGGTTTCTTCGCGCTTGGGTTTGTTATTTACTTAAATACTTACCCCAATTACACAATTGATTCACCTAATCTTTTATTTTTCTCTCTTGATTCTATAACCCTCTCTCTAATCTTTCGATCATCAAAAATACTAATGGCTGCCTTACTAGTAATCTCTAAGCATAATTTAGTTGCGAATCTTGCTACGAATGATGACTCACTTGGTTTCCATGAGATGCTTGGTTTCCTTTCTCGAAGTAATATTCACTTTGCACTCACTGTAAGTCCAGTTGTCTCTATACCCATTGTTGAACAATTTTGGGATACTGCTGTTTTAGGTACTCGTTTTGATCAACCTTGGATTAAGGCTAAGGTAAATCATAGGAATATATATGTTACTGAGGTACTGCTAAGAGTAAGTTTGAGACTTAATGATGAAAATGGACTTAGTATGCTTAATAAAACAGAGATTCATGATGGCCTTGCAGCCATGGGCTATGGGGGTGATAGGGAAAGTCTTACTTTCTTTAAAGCATTATTTTCACCTCAATGGAAATTGCTTTTTCATGCTATTATTCATTGTTTAAGTTCAAAAAGTATATCTTTTGATCAAATACCTGCTGCATTGGCATCTGCTGGTGTTTGTCTAGCAAATAACAGGGTTTTTAATTTTTCAAAATTAATTTTTGAAGGCATGACTAGGAATTTGGAAGGGACTAAGAAGTTTTTAATGTATCCTAGATTCATTCAGGCTTTAGTTAGTGACCAAATACCTAACCTACCAGCATTAACTGATACATGGGATGTTCCTTCATTCACAAAGAGAACTTTCTCTTTCTTGAACAAACAAGGCAATGCCTTTTCAAGAACTGTAACACCATTGTTTGCTCATATGTTAGCCCAACCTGCAATCAAGAAGGTGAGGAACCTAGCAATGCTAGTGCTTCTCAGCAAACTCCTTCTCACCAGAGCTCCCACTCTCTAGAAGATTCACAATCTTCTTTTCACAATGTTGGTATTCCACCAAACACTGATGAGATGATCCACACACCTGCTGCTTCTATTGCTGCTAGTGGTTCACCACAAGCACAAGCACCAGAGGTGGTGGATGTTGCAAATTTAACTTCTTTGTGTACAAGTTTGTCCCAACAGGTACAGGTATTGCAGAAAGATAAGCTTGTTCAAGATAAGAAAATTGCTGAATTGGAAGCTGGCCTACTCAAGTTAAGGAACAAAGTATCATCTTAGATGAGGCAATATAGATCTGTTCAGACATCTGCAATCAGGAAGCAAAGGTTCAGGAACCTCAAGAAAAGGCAACTGAATGCAACCAAACAGGGAAGGAATATTGAAGAATAGGAAAGGAATAATGAAGAACAACCACCTTCTTCTGATAATCAAACAAGGATCTCTGGAAATGACATCAATTGTGAATTGGATGAAGATGTCATGGGGACTCTTAAAGATGGAACTGGTTTATAGACTGGTATGGATGAACCTTCAGACATGGAGATTCAACAACAAGACCCACAACCTACTCCAGAGAAACCACAAGTTCAAGAACAAGTTCAAGAAACCAGAGGAGCCACAAGTTGTAGAAACATTGGCAACTCATCCAGAACCATCAGTTCAATCACCACCTCAAGCTAATTGGAGTGCTTTCTATGAGAAGTTGGAGGAAATTTCTAATCAGTTTCCTGATCCATCACCACAAAGCAATAAGTCAGAAAAGACTAAAGAAGTGCAAGTTGATATGATGGCTTCTATGGAAGATAAAGCATCTGGGGAAACACAAGTGATTGAAGAAACAAGTGTGTCAAATATTGGTGAAGTCAACTTTGTTGAAGATCCAAGTACTGCTAAGCCAACTGCAAGTACCGCTGACATTGTTGAAGATCCAATTACTGCTAAGCCAACTGCAAGTACTGCTAAGCCAATTGCAAGTACCGCTGGTGATCATCCTTCACTGGAAATTCAAAGTTCATTTGGAGAAAATGAGACTTTAGCCAAATTGCTGCTTGATCTAAGGAAGAATTTAGTTGAGAAGACTAAGCAAACAGAAGTGGAGAATAAGACACAACAAGAAGTTCTTGCCTCAAAGGATCAAATTCAAGGTAAGAAAGTACAAGCTTCACACCCTACAAAAGGTATAGTCATTCAACAGTTAGCTAATGAAGAAGTAGCTGCCAAACTGAAGAAGAAGCTACCTAAGATAAATCCAAAGGATAAGGGGAAGAAGCAATTATTGTCAGAATCTGAAGATGAAAGTGATTCGGATGATGATATAAACAAAGTCACGTACAGATTTAATCAAATTGACCATGATGAGGAATTTGCTTATAGAATGCAAGAACAAATTCGTGAAGATGAATTGCAGGAAGAGCTTGTAGCAAAGCAAAATTTGTTAGAAGCTAAAAGGATACAACAAGAATGGAACATACAAGAGTATGACAGGATTCAAGCTGAAATACATGCAAGTAAGCTTCTTACAGACTCATTGATAGCTGAAGAAAAAGATGCATATGATGAAGAAGAAAAATCAAGATTGATTGATGATCTGGTAAGGGAGCAACAAAGATTCTTTGCTGAAAAGAGAAGGAAAGAAAAGATTAAGCCTCCAACTACTATGTAGATTAGAAGTCAAATGATGAAATTTCTAAAGAAAGTAAAAGGATTTACTCATATTCATCTGGTCAAGAAAACTTTTGAAGAAATCAAGACTTTGTATGAGCAAAGTAAGAGGACTGAATTGAATTTTGTTGAGATTGGATCTGAAGCAGACAAGAAAGTTGTTGAAGAATTCAAGAAACATCTACAACAACAAAGACAATTTGGTAGTACTCCTAGAATTGAGCCAAGTACTGCTGAACCTACAAGTACATCTCCACCTATCAAAACCACTTATGTGAGGAAGAATAGAAAGGAGAAATTAAGTTCAAGGGAGGAAGAGACTGCTCAAAGGATGAATGCAGGAGTTGAAACTCAAGGAATTGCTCAGACTAAAAATGTACAAGCAGTACATACACAGTCAATAGTACATACTGAGGAAACGGTACATACAAGCTTGAAAGAGGGTTCAACAGAACTTGAAGGAATTTCCAAGAGTGTTAAAAGGAAAAGATCAACAAAGCTAAAGAAGAAAGCTAAGAGAGCTAAAACTACAGCAGAAGATAGTGATGATGATGAGAGGTTAAGGAAGTACTTGAAGATTGTGAACTTTGAAGATCAATGTTTTGATACATAGATTTTTGGAAAAAGAGCATCCATTGTTAATTGGATTTACTCTACATATCAAGGACTTGAAGCTCATGGGATTCAGAGATCTGATGGCACAAAAAGGATATTCAGACTTTTGGAAGATATCCTTCACATACTTGACAGACAAGATATCCAATATCTTGTAAGGTTAGTTGAAGATGCCAGTGCAGGTAAAACTGAAGTATCACTATTATATAGGGAATTTATCTTTATGTATGAGCCACACAAATGTGATCAAGAAATGTTGAAGGAATTAGAGAATCAGGTTCCTAGTTACTGGAGATATTACAGGTCATGTGGATTGCATATTTTGGATGTAGATGATGTTACATATTATATGCTGCAAGAGAAGACTTATCCCTTTAAAAGAAAATTGTTGGAAAGGATGTTAGAACAACAATTGTAGGTTACAGAAGAATTTGTTGATGCTTTGGAGTTGATCAGAATGGTTAAACAACAAATCAAGGATTTGAAAGATGAGGAAGAAGCTGAGAAAGAATCTTAAGTCACACTTCATAAATGGTTCTCAGTTCACCATGTCTAACACACATAAGAACTGGCTAGTCCATAAGCAAACGGTTTGTGGTAAAGACTTATCAAATCCGTTGAAAGCTGATAGTTTGCTAAAAACTGTATGGTTCTAACTCACCTTGTTTCGAGACAAAGAGTTAGCTAGTCCTAGACAAACGGTACTAGGTAAAGACTTCATCAAATCCGTTGATGGTTGACAATTTACCAAAAATTGTAAGGTTTTCATTACACCTTATTCTTTGTGAATAAAGTATTGGCTATTCCAGAGTGTACGGCTAACTGGTAAAGAATTTATCAAATCCGTTGATAGCTGGTGATTTGCTAAAAATCATGAAGCCAATACAGATTGGTGTTTTGTTGTTAATTGTTTTATTTCAGGTATGAAGATTGCAGACAAAGAAGTATTAAAAAATATAATACGTAGAAGGTTTTGTTATCATCAAATCAAGTGGAATATTTATGATCAAGAGTTCAAGGACTAAACTCAAGAAGACAAATACTGATGCTGCAAAGATGAATGAATGTTTAGAAGACACAAGAAGATCATAATTTGAAGACAAAGATGATGCTCATAATGTTTGAAGATTATCTTATCAGAAGAAGATCTGCATATGAAGTGTTTGGCTACATTCAGTTGGATGCAAATACAAATTACCAAGTTCAATCCAAGGATGAAGGAAAGACTGAAGACATGTATTTCTAATACATCCAGTACAAATTAAACAAGAAGACAACAAGTTATCATTTCTTGTTTAGGGTAGGATTGTTGGGAATTATTTGTTAAGTGTCAAGTACCGTTAGTGTATTTGAAGTACTGTTAGTGTTATGTAAGTACCGTTAGTGTTAACGCGGTACATAGTAAGTACTGCTACTTATAAAGTAAGTACTGCTATGATGATTAGGACGAATATATCTTTGTATAAGATATGACATAGTTATAGTTAGAGTATATCTTATGTGATATACCTAAATAGTTAGAATACTGATAATATATCGTCTGTGATATAGTTATCTTTATAGAATATTCTATGGTTTATAGGGTTCCTTACTCTATAAAAGGAACATAGGTACAATGTCTTTCACGTACCTCATTCAAGTCGATTAATAAGAGAATCGAATAGTTAAACGTAATTATGTTCTTCTGTGCTTTATAAGTTAGATTCCGCATAACTTATTTAGTGTTTAGTAAGAGTGCTCAAAGTGTTTTAGTTTGATTAAAAACTATTATACTAATTCTTAACAGAATATAGATCCAACCAAAGGGATCAACAGATAGCACATTACTCACATCATAGACAACGCTTAAAAATCGCGTCGTTTAATAATAAAGCATTTTCCATTCATGAATACCAAATTTACATAGGTCCCAAGTCATAGTATTTAATACAATTTTACAAAGCATTTGAATGGAAATTTGTTATTTAAGTGCGGGCCATGAATTATTGTCGTCTTCCTGAGAATTATCTTCAAGTACCTGAGATAAAACATGTTAAAAGAAAAGGTCAGCGAAAACGCCGAGTGAATTCATAGAGTTTAATGAAATCCATTAATATATCATCGGTATAAAATTATTACCGAAAATCATTTTTTGTACAAATCTTTATAGTAGGCCATAAAATAGGCCAAAAACATTTTATACAAATCCTAGTCAAAATCATAATATAGGCTTTTGCCTTCAAAACCATTATACGAACCACTGTCGTAAAAACATCATACAATACGTTTTATAACGTTGTATAAAGTTAAATAAAAACCTTTATATGAATATGGTTATGTAAAACCAAAACACGAACATAATATCAATAATAAGACCCCGTATTGCTAGTCAGGCAATATATTATAATTCAGTGCGTATAGCAATATTTTCGTTATTTGGATTATTATAAGCCGCATGACATTGCTACCTTATTATAACAAACAACGGGTAGCTAACCCGAAACTCAATTTTCCCATCTAAATTAGCGTGTCGTCACAAAAATCACGCTATGGAAATCTTCTCATACATAAATTCGCTTACCAATCAATGTGGCACGACGGGGATCAACCGTCAAGGCGCGAACTGGGGTGATCTTCCCCAAATAGTACTATTATATGCATAAGCGTCTACCAAATCCCGGTAGTTCACAATTCATGCTAATGGGACTTTTAGTGACATAACCCAACTTTAATAATCCATTTTATTTCATACATCGGGTCATATAATCATTCATCGGGTCATACAATCATTCGGGTCCAAATCAATAAACAAACAATTGGGACAACTAGTGTCCTACTTTATTAAAACTAACATGTTATCTCCCTCGCGGGTTTATAAAACATTTCATAAAACATTTAAAAGAGTGTGAGGCTATGAACTCACGTTGACTGGGAAAGGAGGGTTATTGGCGATTTGGATGTACGGTACGTGCTTCAATCACGGAAACCTAGACAAATAATACTCGTCTTAGACTTTTGTCCAATGACTTTATAAAAACAATAGCTATGTATACATATGATGATTTTATAAATATGATGATGATCAAGTGGGATTGTACATCTTTATTTACTCATTATAGTGTCAAGTGTTGATAAGTTTTTATACTAGTTTCACAAGTTTAACTTCTTCACATGTTAAGGCCCAATAAGCCCTTTATTAGTCTAATTACACTTTTAACATCAGCCCTATACTCACATGTTGGGCCTAAGTGGGTTAAGCCCAATGAGTAACTCCATTAGAGTTTAGCCAAATTAATTGGATTAATAGTCCAATAAGGCTAATTTGGCCCGTTAATGTCCATATGTTATAAAACTCGGGTTTTATCGGTTTTTACTTGTTATATAAGTTTATACATCAGTATGTGGGTTTATAAAAGTTTACATTATACGGGTCCGACCGTCGAAGTTTTATTTGAAAAAAACATTAATCTTTTCGTTTTAGCCGAAAAGACGTAAAACTTATGTATATAGTTTTTATAACTTGGAAAATATTTATACTTGTAAATTATATAAAATGTCTTATTTTAATATCATAATATATAACTCTCATTTATAATTATTATTAGTAACTAGTGGTTTTTTATATATGTATATTTTATAAGTACATAGTTTGAGTGCTTATATTATATACTTTTTATTTTATAAATCTGATCCTAAATATTCAGTCCACCAAAATGTCCATATCTAGAGTTATATAAGGAGATAAAACCCCAAATTTTTATAGCAGAAACAACATGAAATATGCTCCATTTAACTCTTTTATAGCTACTGATGAATCTGCCTCTAAGTATTTTAATAAATTCGTCCAAAACAGTCTATGCAGATTTGCACTTCAATTTTATTTTGATCATATCTCACTAACTATAATGATTTCATTGCATGGCCAACTCTTACATATGTACAAGACACATACCTTACGGTATATTAATTTTACCAAGTCATTATAACAAGTTATCATCTAGCTCTTTACTGTTTTATACAGCCTACATATTTAACCATGATTTTAACATCCTTTCAAGTAGATTTTAATCTTTTTAATCAAATCTATCAATACCAAATCCCCACATAATATTTTGATCATTATTCATCATCATATACATATACATAAATGAAGAAAATATAATATTACATATTCAAAATAACAAGATGATAGGAAGAATAATCCTTATACCACCAAAGTGATGAAATGATGAGTTTTTGATGAACAAGGTTTGGTTCCTTGTTACCAAACCTTCAATTTGGCAAATGAACTCCTTGAGATCTTCATATGCATGGATATATTCTTGAAAATCAGCCCTTTATCTCCATGTAAACTCCTTGCTAGTTGTTAAAATCACCTTCAATCTTCATAACTTCAACTAGGCTTCAACATATGTTGATTATAGCCTTGGGTTATGGCTAGATTTTTGATAAACATGGTGGTGGTGGTGGTGATATGGACGGAAAGGGAGAGGAGGGTGAGAGAGATTGTGTGAACTTTGCATGCTGTGAAATGAGTTAGCGGTTTGATAACTAGTGGTTTTGATGCAAGTATATGGTTTTGGAAAGTAACAAAGACAAGTGTTAAAACTTGTTGTATAAATTTGACACCTCATGGGTGTTGTGGCTTAGTTTAGCCGTCCCATATAGTGGGGTAGGGCAAGTGTAAACTTGTCTCATCCCACTACTTCACGGGTATTCCTTGATTCTAGTTTCCTCGATTTACGTGCCCTCGGGTCGTTTTACGAAAAACGTTTTTATAAATTATGAATCAACGAAACAAAACGAAACTAATAAAAATTGTCTCATCAAAAACGGAGTTCAAAAACGTAAATACGTAATTCTAGGGTTTCCGGTTTAGTCGTAAAGGACGTTAAATTATGCACGTAAGTCCTAATCTCTTCTCGTAATTTTGTGAGTTTATGAACCAACACAAATTTAAAATTCCATCATAATATTCCCGGATAAATTTATTTCCTAAAGTGTCGGACTGTCACCAAAAACGGTGTATGTAAACGTAAGCACGTAACGTAGAATCCTTCGGTTTAGACGTAGTCGATGCTACTTCAAGACGTAAACCCAAATTTCTTCCCATAAATGAGTGAGTTCATAATATAACATTAAAATAATGTTTTAAATAATACTTGAGAATAAAATATCAACCATAAATTGACGGATTGTCACAGCATTTACCCCTAAACAAGATCTTTGTCCTCAAAGATCAATTTATCTTACTACTCGTTTCTTATAGAGTTAGAGCCATGTGGGTATTTCCTCCACATTCGGTCTTTTCTCACAAGTATAATTCATTACAATACACGAGTTTCATCAAACATAACTACGGGAATACGATCAGGCTTAATGTTGACTTACTTTCTCTATTCATGATGTTCACGGGTTTTTGATGAATGCAACTTTTCGCCGATCCAAACTTCATTAAGGAATAGTCAGATTTTCACTTGATAGAAATTTTTTCAAGTTAGATATACGAATCATAATTTACGTAGCTCTTGAAGTCCTAGGGTAGATCCAGCTTATATGCCTTTCAAACCAACTTTTTACAATATCTCAATGGTCCCATACAACGGGGACTTATTTCCCGTGATCTTTCAGATCATCAATTCATTTTTCCAAGGTGAAAATTTTTGGCATAACTTCGCTACCCATCCTGCACTTCAAGATCTACACTTCATGTTCACATAACCTCCTGCCCACTACCGGCAGTCAATAATCAGATCTTAATTTCAACAATCATTTCAGGTCTCGCGGGTCGGGTAATTTGTAAGGTTAGGTTTGTCATCATAGGCAACCTTAAACCTAAAAGACATGTCCAACTCACAAAGGGTGTATGGCGGGTGTCTTCCTCCCAACTCCTGCTTACAGATGCTCTCATATTTAGATCCTAACAAGATTCGATCTCGATCCTAACACGATAATTATCAATGATAATCTCTCCAAGGGAAAACGATTATCCCGTTCATTACTAAAGGTCAATCATTCAAACATAAGACAAGACTTCTAGTGTTTTGTATCGTTACTTTACCTCGTCCCTTCGATTGGGGTGGTAAGCAGTACTCTCATCAAGCTTCGTTCCCAATGACTTCTGAGCAAATCTCTAGAAATTCGATGCGAATCGAGGATCTTGATAGAGATGATCGATACATGCACACTATGTTTACATAACTCCTTTAAATACAAAAGAGTCAATTTCTTCATCGAGAATCTATCATTAACAGGAATGATATTAGCAGATTTGGTCAGTCTGTCGACGATGACCCAAATCGAATCAAATTCAGATGATGACCTTTGCAATAGTTAGACGTTTACTAATATATGAGGCGATGTCTGCCTTCATAAATTGCCATCAGTACAACTTCTTCAGATAAAGATACATTAAATCAGAAATGGCATGAATAGAATACTTAATCTTGTGAGATTCCAACATGACTAAATCTCAAAATCTCCACATTTAGGCAACCACAAGTGGCCTTTAAAACATTTAACGCTATCGGCTTCTCAATTCTAATGGTTCACATTAGTCGCGAACCCCTTTTATTATCTATATTATCCCTTTACAAGCATCGACCATTTTTAAATTGCTCGGCAATTTATTTTTGCACAGTCATTACTAAAGAACATATCCTAATTGATTCTTTATCTTTTCTTCATAACGTGTCAGTATCTACATTCACCTTTCCTGATGAAGTAATTATCATGTCCACAATTCACTCAGAAATTCTTTATTCATATTTTCTAAGTTTTAGTTTCGTCTCAACTATCATTTTTATCAGTTTTGCTCAATCTGACGTTTAAAGCGTCGATAAATATTACAAGTAATTAAGTAATAAATAATTAATTTTACGAAACGTAAACGTAAAAAACTTTAAATTTCTCAGTTCGTCCAATTATAGAAAAATGTTCAAAATAGTTTGAATTTAATTATCACGATTTTTGTTGATTTATCGAAAATAATTAATAAGATCCGTAATTGTTCAAAAATCTTTGGTTATACTTTGGTCAAAATTTTCTTAGTTGAAAAGCAAAAATTGTCGTTTCAAATTCCAAGTCATGGTTTAAATGGTTTCCTCAATCCCTTTTAGGTTGTCTTGAGGTATACACAAACATTTACCCCTAAAGGAGTTTAGTTAAATGATTTGGGTTTAAGGGAATAATTCCTTAAATTCCTTTGATAAATTATTTGTCAAAACATATTTGCACTTTCTTTTTGGTAAAACCCAAAGCCTTAATGGCTCTAATCTTTGAAGAGTCTGTGGAAACCTTGGTTTCCGGATCTTTGAAGCTACTAGGAATGATCATTGTTCATATGATTAAACAATCAAAGCGGAATTAGAACAACAACCATTAACAAGGTGTTTAGGCACAATAACATGAATTAAAACAATTGGGATGTTCATTATATTAATAACAAACATCCACTAGACGTGTATACATTGAATCCCACGTCTAGTCGACACACACTTTAGGTTTACATTGTGAATGAATTGAATGAATAAAACCTAAGACTCTTGTTCCTTTTATAGTGGAAGGAACATAATCTACAAGAGATAAGATCAAATAAACATCTATATCTTCTATTTAGATAAACTATATATTGTGTATATCATAAATAATATACTCAATATATTCCCTAAGTAGATTTCTCCATCAAATCTATCAGCGTTGACTTTTGTTGACTGCGTTTGACTTTTGTTGACTTTTGTCAACGCCTACATTGCTCTTGTCAACTCTTGTATTACTCTTGTCAACGCTTGAGTAAATGTTCTTCGATTTTGAGTTTCTGCCACATCAACTTTTTGACCCAACAATCTTCCCCTAGTTGATGGTGGCAAAACTCTATGTGTATCTCTTGTAAGTTGTACATGATCTTCAAATTGCTTCCCCTCAAGTGTAGCACGTATTTCTTCCCCTTTTGTCACATCAACAAGGAAAGTAAACGATGTATGCAATCTTTGAAGATTCCCCAAATGTAGACTCTGTGTAATGATCTTGAAGAACAATTAATATAATATTTTTGATGTAGAAGTAGAATAACCCAACCTTGTGTTCCATGTCTTGTACTATCCATGTGATGAAGAACTTATAGAGGAGATATAAGTAGACCTCGATCCCTTGTCAATATTCTCATCCTTTGTGAGACACTGAGCACGATAATGTAACTCCTTCAAGTGTTATGACAAGTCTTCGTCACCAAACATTTAAAGCACGAACAAGTTATCTTTAAAGTCTATGACTGGGAGTGCATGACTTTAAGATATGATAGAACAAAAACTCGCGAAAATCTTCTTCAATCATCAAACTTACCATAAGAATTCTTCCCCTTAAGCTAACACCTCTTCATAATGACTTTCATTACATCATAAATTGTTGCTAACTCGCTTTAAGATCATTAATTCCTTTTAAAAAGATCCGAGCCATAAATATCAACATGATATTCTAAATTAAAACGGAGATTCCATGTACCTTCGTGTGTATAATCCTCCTTTTTGTGTGCTCAAAACGTACCAATTTTCTCAAACAGCAGCCTTCCTTGTGTTGTCCAATATCCTCTTCTGTCCAATATCTTTGGCAGATGTATTGTCCAATATCAGACAATACCTATCAGCGTTGAAGTTCATATATCGGACGACACTGTCAACCTGTTAGCGTTGACTTATTCTGTCAGCGTCCAAACAACAAACGTCAGCGTCAAACTCAATCTTGTCAGCGTCTACACCAACTTTTGACGTCATCAACATATTCTTAAGAAAATCCATGTCTTTCACAAAGATAAGAATAAATCTTTTCTAAGTAAACATTTAGACATCACACGTCTTTAAAATAGGAGCCACGATCTTCGCTTGTTGACTTCTTCTCAATCGTATAATTCCAAAATTTTAGACAATCTGATCTAAGCCCAAAATAGATACATATCTTAATTCATCCTTGCTGTATGATCGTGTGAATGCTAGTCCTTCATAACCATGTGAACACTCAAGATATAACCAATCAGAACGTTCTCCTCGTGTGAACACAAGTATCCTTCACCAATGAGAAACCTTGTACCGTGTGAACACAACATTAAGAACCAATGAACACAAATACTAGTTGCGTATGTGACCACAAAATTAGTTATCCCACGTCTTGTCTTCAAACAAACACCTGCTTCTTTTCTTGTAGCACACGTCCATGTGAAGCAATAGTTAAAACGTCCTTTGACAAAACATGTGATCAAGCAACTACTGTCCTTCTGTTGCTCTATTAAGACCAGATCTAGGGTTCTTTAAAACCCTAATTTTGAAATCGACCTTGGTTCATGTGTTTTAACAGTCCTCAAAACTCATAACTTTCTGCTTTAAAGCCGATCTAGGGTTTGTGAAAAACCCTAGTTCATGATTTCATGTGAAAAAGCAAAACGTTAATACCTTAACCAGCGAACTTTGACCTTGAATAACTTCTTCATTAGGCTCAGATCGAAGATCGCTCTGGTGAGCAAGACACAAGTGCCAAGAATCTACAGTTCAAAAATTACGAAGATCCAACGGTTAACGAAGGAGAAAACGTGTTTTGAACATGGCTGTTTACAGAAAACTGCATGTACTCCCTGCTGACTTTGACGCTTAATAACTTTTGCCTGAGGATAAAACTCGACAATCCCTCCGGTGGATGTTTAGATATATGTATAAAGAACACACATATAAAATTTCGTGACGATCCAACGGTTCAATCAAAAGTTATGACCTTCTGAATACTGCTGCGCACACAAAAACGTCCAGAAAAACCCTAGACGGATTTTTCTTTTCTTCTCGAAACACGAACACCTTGTTGGTCCTAGCATCACGAGCCACGAGGCTCTGATACCAATTGTGGAAACCTTGGTTTCCGGATCTTTGAAGCTACTAGGAATGATCATTGTTCATATGATTAAACAATCAAAGCGGAATTAGAACAACAACCATTAACAAGGTGTTTAGGCACAATAACATGAATTAAAACAATTGGGATGTTCATTATATTAATAACAAACATCCACTAGACGTGTATACATTGAATCCCACGTCTAGTCGACACACACTTTAGGTTTACATTGTGAATGAATTGAATGAATAAAACCTAAGACTCTTGTTCCTTTTATAGTGGAAGGAACAGAATCTACAAGAGATAAAATCAAATAAACATCTAAATCTTCTATTTAGATAAACTATATATTGTGTATATCATAAATAATATACTCAATATATTCCCTAAATAGATTTCTCCATCAAATCTATCAGCGTTGACTTTTGTTGATTGCGTTTGACTTTTGTTGACTTCTGTCAACGCCTACATTGCTCTTGTCAACTCTTGTATTACTCTTGTCAACGCTTGAGTAAATGTTCTTCGATTTTGAGTTTCTGCCACATCAACTTTTTGACCCAACAGAGTCAATATAGATTTTACTACCATTAATCACATGGTCAAATAATGTAAAGGATTAAGCCTTAAATCACATGTTAAATATTCAAGGTACATGTTTTCATTGCTCGGCCAACTCAGGGTAGTCTATAAATGATTATTAACTCCTTCCTATTCTTATAAACAAACAGATGGTCCTCAATGATCAAAAGCATGAATTTATCAAATTACAACCTACACACGTGATTCACCAATTTTATGGATGCTACATGTGCATTGGTCAATCCAAACAACATAACATGAAACTTATAATGTTCATTACAATTTCTGGATGTAGTGATTGGAATACATAATCTTTTTCGCGGACGCGAAATTGATGATAACCATGTCGTGGATCAAATCTTTAGAAAATGATCGAACAAATCTACCATCTTGGGTGATGGATATCGATTTCGATCGTCAATTTACTTAGTTCACGGTGATCAATAAACATAAGGAATGATAACACCATAGCTCTCCATAATGACGAGCTCGGTAGAATAAAAGCTTTCTCCGACTACTCTCTCAGTTGTAGGGTAATTCTTTTAATTCAGATGGTGCTAACGTACAGTGCACATGCCACAGGTGCAGCACCGGGAATATAATCAATACCAAATTCAACTTGCCTTAATGGTGAAAGTCTAGGTAATTCACCAGCAAATACCTCCAAAAGTTTCAAATAACAGAAACATCTTTTAATACATTTACTTTAAGTTCTTTCTAGATTACAAGATCTATGACTAGTTCACAACCATTCATGGTATAATTTCAAGTCTAAATGCAGGATATGGTCATCCATCAAGAATTATTTAGATCACTTTTTATAATCTACATCTTATCTTTCAGGGGAATTATACTCGAGTTCCCATCAATTAAGATAATGTCGTCATGTCATAATCAATCAATCCATTCTACTAGCACTATCAACTTTTCAGTTTTATTGTCGTTGATAAGATGTGAACTTCTCAAAAGACTAATAATAACTCATAACCCTTCACAAATTCAAGGATATCTAGGGACATAGCTAACCTTAAAAGAGTAAGGTCAACGCATAATTTACGCGAGAGAATTTAAAATTAGATACAGATGAAAACATTAACGAATATGAATATATCCCATGTTTTCATGAATTGAGTACGCATTCGAAAGCTCCTAGGATCGTTACCCAGATCATTCAAATGAAATCTAATCAAAAGATATGATAGGAACGTCGATACACTCAATCGGGTATCAACACTCGGTAATCAAATACTTTTCAAAAGAATCTTATCATTTACAGAGATGAACAAGAAAGGAATATCAGTTGTCAAATAAGACAATTTCCACAGATGATTAAATTCGATTCAGAAGAATAAATAGTACGGGCACATATGTAGGTGTCTTTAACAATATGTCCCTATTTTACACTTCTTGCAGATCTCATAAAATTTAATCTTTCACAATCTTCAAAGAAAATTTAGTGTTTATTAATAATTTCATGGTGATTACTAATCAGCCTTGCATGGTCCCTTCCAAATTGTATGTAGGCGCGCAACTATATACAATTTTAGGATTAACGATGCAATACTCAGTTCGTCAAAACTTTATCATCATGTTAAAAATAAAAATATTTTCATGCTTAATTCTTGAATAAGAATCAAAAATAAATTTACAAAGATGTTCTTTGATATGGAAACAATTAAGTTTTGCAAGGTGTTTCATAAAAACATTATTTTGATAATGATTACTTATAAGTCTCACTTTAAATAATCCATATGGTGATGAAAATTCACTTTTTCTCAAGGGATACTATTTTATCTTATAAAAACCATGAGTGATCTGCAAAAGAGTGATGAAAACTTGTTCACTAAGAACTAACTACAATATGATAGGAAATGAGCTTTAGCCAAATAATCATGAGGCTCATGACCTCGATGGCACTCATAAAGAATAATCCATAACGTAACTCAAATCGAGATGAGTACTTGTTCAATGGTTGCATCACTAATGTGAACATTTGGATTAAGCAATAAAAGATAGATAACATCGATACATGTATGATTTAGCAATCAAAGGTAGTCTTTTCATTAATCACAAACAAGTCAAAATTGTACCGTAACACATTACGTGTTGCCATGTCATACAATTCCAAAAACTCGTCCTACCGACTGATGTCTCAGTTAAGTTAGGGATTTTTAAAAGATACCACAATGAATACTAATCTACAAGAGTCATTAGGTGTTCCACATGTCCCGAAAGATCCATCGGTCCCAATTCAAAAGAAGATTTCTTCGATTTATTTCTTGGACACTGGGCATCCTCGTCATTGGACAATGGCCTAGGAATAACCCTTAAAACGAACCAACAATCATTTAAAACCTTATAATTCAATCACAGGACTTAAAGACTTCCTCTTAACAATCTCATATTCTAAACGAGTTAAATTTTACTTTATTCAAGTTTCAACCAACTCATACTCAATGCGATATCCTACCTCATTCTCCAATACTTTCAACCTTATTCTTAGACCTTAATAGGGCAATAAAATCTCGATATGAACAACACTTAATTTCCAATCCTTTAGCTCTTACAACAATAGTTATCAAATGAGTCACTAGTATGAAACGACTCACACATTCAATTAGACTTCTCGGAAAGATACTGGTGGCATGAGGCTTTTGGGTAATGGTTCCAATGACAGCCTCAAGTGCAACATTCACCCTTTCGATTTCAATTTAAGAATTGGGTGACAATGAATCAGATGACACCTTTCCAGGTGGTAACATTTTGTCAAACTTCACTCTATAAGGAAAGATCGTCATGACATCGATATCAGATATAATCTCGCCAGTTCTTCTTTAATATCATAATCAACTAATACTAACATTTCTACGAATATCAACCTTTTTTCGGGATCATAAATATCCACAACTTGGTTTAGAAATAGAATAGCTAGAATTCCTACGGGAATAGCTTCGATTGATTTGCTAGGGGAGTTAGGGTTTCTTATGACAATCTACGTCGTATAAAAATCTCGTATAAGTATTAAAATAATCATAAAACAATCATGTAATCAAATTACAACATATATATATAATCCAAGTTATACATATTAAAATAACAATTCTCAGTCTGGCCTTGTCGGTAACTCGGGAATTCTACGGCACCGTTATAGTCAAAAGATTTTTAGACATTTTGAGAAAAATGTTTATAGATTAAAAGATTTTGAAATGTTTTATTCAAAACCTTGGTTTTAAAAATCTTTCGTTCTATATAACGAGAGCTCTGATACCAAACTGTAACGCCCCCAAAATTACACAATTCAATACAGCGGAAGAGTCGTTGGTGTTACGGGATAGCACATTACTCACATCAAAGACAACGCTTAAAAATCGTGTCGTTTAATAATAAAGCATTTTCCATTCATGAATATCAAATTTACATAGGTCCCAAGTCATAGTATTTCATATAATTTTACAAAGCATTTGAATGGAAATTTGTTATTTAAGTGCGGGCCATGAATTCTTGTCGTCTTACCGAGAGTTACCTTCAAGTACCTAAGATAAAACATGTTAAAAGAAAAGGTCAGCGAAAACGCCGAGTGAATTCATAGAGTTTAATGAAATCCATTAATATATCATCGGTATAAAATTATTACCGAAAATCATTTTTTTGTATAAATCTTTATAGTAGGCCATAAAATAGGCCAAAAACATTTTATACAAATCCTTGTCAAAATCATAATATAGGTTTTTGCCTTCAAAACCATTATACGAACCATTGTCGTAAAAACATCATACAATACGTTTTAAAACGTTGTATAGAGTTAAATAAAAACCGTTATATGAATATGGTTATGTAAAACCAAAACACGAACATAATATCAATAATAAGACCCCGTATTGCTAGTTAGACAATATATTGTAATTCAGTACGTATAGTAGTATTTTCGTTATTTGGATTATTATAAGCCGCATGACATTGCTACCATACTATAACAAACAACGGGTAGCTAACCAGAAACTCAATTTGCCCATCTAAATTAGCATGTCGTCACAAAAATCACGCTATGGAAATCTTCTAATATATAAATTTGCTTACCAATCAATGTGACCCGACGGGGATCAACCGTCAAGGCGCGAACTGGGGTGATCTTCCCCAAATAGTACTATTATATGCATAAGCGTCTACCAAATCCCGGTAGTTCACAATTCATGCTAATGGGACTTTTAGTGACATAACCTAACTTTAATAATCCATTTTATTTCATACATCGTGTCATATAATCATTCATCGGGTCATACAATCATTCGGGTCTAAATCAATAAACAAACAATCGGGACAACTGGTGTCCTAATTTTTTAAAACTAACATGTTATCTCCCTCGCGGGTTTATAAAACATTTCATAAAACATTTAAAAGAGTGCGAGGCTATGAACTCACGTTGATTGGGAAAGGCGGGTTATCGGCGATTTGGATGTACGGTATGTGCTTCAATCACGGAAACCTAGACAAATAATACTCGTCTTAGACTTTTGTCCAATGACTCTATAAAAACAATAGCTATGTATACATATGATGATTTTATAAATATGATGATGATCAAGTGGGATTGTACATCTTTATTTACTCATTATAGTGTCAAGTGTTGATAAGTTTTTATATTAGTTTCACTAGTTTAACTTCTTCACATGTTAAGGCCCAATAAGCCCATGATAAGCCCATTACATTTTATTAGTCCAATTACACTTTTAACATCAGCCCTATACTCACATGTTGGGCCTAAGTGGGTTAAGCCCAATGTGTAAGTCCATTAGGGTTTAGCCAAATTAATTGGATTAATAGTCCAATAAGGCTAATTTGGCCCGTTAATGTCCATATGTTATAAAACTCGGGTTTTATCGGTTTTTACTTGTTATATAAGTTTATACATCAGTATGTGAGTTTATAAAAAGTTTACATTAGACGGGTCCGACCGTCTAAGTTTTATTTGACAAAAATATTAATCTTTCCGTTTTAGCCGAAAAGACGTAAAACTTATGTATATAATTTTTATAACTTGGAAAACATTTATACTTGTAAATTATATAAAATGTCTTATTTTAATATCATAATATATATAACTCTCATTTATAATTATTATTAGTAACTAGTGGGTTTTTATATATGTATATTTTATAAGTACATAGTTTGAGTGCTTATATTATATACTTTTTATTTTATAAATCTGATCCTAAATATTCAGTCCACCAAAATATCCATATCTAGAGTTATATAAGGAGATAGAACCCTAAATTTTTATAGCAGAAACTACATGATATGTGCTCCATTTAACTCGGTTATAGCTACTGATAAATCAGCCTCTAAGTATTTTAATAAATTCGTACAAAACAGTCTATGCATATTTTCACTTCAATTTTGTTTTGATCATATCTCACTCATTATAATGATTCCATTGCATGGCCAACTCTCACATATGTACAAGACACATACCTTACTGTATATTAATTTTACCAAGTCATTTTAACAAGTTATCATCTAGCTCTTTACTGTTTTATACAGCCAACATATTTAACCATGATTTTAACATCCTTTCAAGTAGATTTTAATCTTTTTAATCAAATCTATCAACACCAAATTCCCACATAATATTTTGATCATCATTCATCATCATATATACATACATAAATGAATAAAATACAAGATTACATATTCAAAATAAAAAGATGATAGGAAGAATAATCCTTATACCACCAAAGTGATGAAATGATAAGTTTTTGATGAACAAGGTTTGGTTCCTTGTTACCAAACCTTTAATTTGGCAAATGAACTCCTTGAGATCTTCATATGCATGGATATCTTCTTGAAAATTATCCCTTGATCTCCATGTAAACTCCTTGCTAGTTGTTAAAATTTCCTCCAATCTTCATAACTTCGACTAGGCTTCAACATATGTTGATTATAGCCTTGGGTTATGGCTAGATTTTTTATAAACATGGTGGTGGTGGTGGTGATATGGAAGGCAAGGGAGAGGAGAGTGAGAGAGATTGTGTGAACTTTGCATGTTATGAAATGAGTTAATGGTTTGATAACTAGTGGTTTTGATGCAAGTATATGGTTTTGGAAAGTAACAAAGACAAGTGTTAAAACTTGTTGTATAAATTTGACACCTCATGGGTGTTGTGGCTTAGTTTAGCCATCCTATATAATAGGGTGGGGCAAGTGTAAACTTGTATCATCCCACTAATTTACGGGTATTCCTCGATTCTAGTTTCCTCGATTTGCGTGCCCTCGGGTCGTTTTACGAAAAACGTTTTTATAAATTATGAATCAACGACACAAAACGAATCTAATAAAAATTGTCTCATCAAAAAGAGAGTTCAAAACGTAAATACGTAATCCTAGGGTTTCCGGTTTTAGTCGTAAAGGACGTTAAATTATGCACGTAAGTCCTAATCTCTTCTCGTAAATTTGTGAGTTTATGAACCAACACAAATTTAAAATTCCATCATAATATTCGCGGATAAATTTATTTCCTGAAGTGTCGGACTGTCACCAAAAATGGTGTATGTAAACGTAAGCACGTAACGTAGAATCCTCCGGTTTAGACGTAGTCGATGCTACTTCAAGATGTAAACCTAAATTTCTTCCCATAAATGAGTGAGTTCATAATATAACATTAAAATAATATTTTTAAATAATACTTGAGAATAAAATATCAACCATAAATTGACGGATTGTCACACCTTATGTCCAATCAAGTCCACAAGTTACTAGACTAGCTCTATTCTTTACTAAAGGGACAAATACTTATGGACAAAGGCCCTTTCAAAAGACCAATACATGGTCTAACAGACAATGGGTTCCAGTAGCAAACCCTAATTTGGGCGCTGATAAGTACAAATTCAGCGCTGACAAGAGCAACTTTAAGGCTGATAGGAACGTTTCCAACGTTTTTAGACCAAGTAATCATAGGTACTTACAGCCTAAGGTAAAGGGGTCTAAAGCTTCATCCAGTTTGACTTGGAGACCTAAACAAGATCAAAACCCTAATTCTGATGGGATTTCTATGACATGTAACAGATTTCATTATATTTAAAAGGTCATAACTAAATTAATTTGGGTCAACTGGGTGTTCAAGCCTCAAAGGGATGAACAAGGGGTTGTTATAAGGACTAAATCTGTTCTTCTTGAACAAACAAATAAATCCAAGTTTGTTTAGGCTTGGGTTCCCAAAGAAAACTAATTTGTTTTCTTTATGTGCATGGCATTCAAAAGCATGTAAATGATTATGGATATTGGGACAGTGGATGCTCAAGGCACATGACGGGGAAGGAAGATTATTTGACTAATTTTACCCCCATTAAAGATGGTGACAAAGTGTACATTGGAGGAGGATATGGTACAATTTCTGGCAAAAGCACTCTTATCACCAATAATTTACGTTTTGAAAACGTATTTCTGGTAAAAGAACTTGATTATAATTTGTTTAGTGTGTCACAAGTTTGTGACAACAAGAATAAGGTTCTTTTCACTGATACTGAATGCTTAGTGTTAAGCAAAGACTTTAAGATGCCTAATGAGAAGTTTATTGACTATAGAACACCTAGGAATAAGGACATTTATAATGTTAATCTTAATGGAATTAGGATGAACAACAATTTGTCATGTCTATATGCTAAAGCTTTAGTAGATGAAAGTAATCTATGGCACAGAAGCTTAGAGCACATAAAATTTAAGAACATCAATAGACTTGTGAGACATGGTTTAGTTGATGGTTTACCTGAAAATGCTTTCCACAATGATCATTCTTGTGTTGCATGCCTTAAAGGCAAACAACACAAAGTCTCATTTAAGTCTAAACTTTTGCACTCTAGTTCTAAACCACTTCACTTGCTACATATGGACTTATTTGGCCCAACTAATCTAGAAAGTTTTAATGGTAAATCTTACTGTTTTGTCATAACTGATGATTTTTCTAGATTTACTTGGACTTTCTTCTTGGCCTTAAAAAGTGAAACTGCCACTGTTTTGATTAACTTAATTACCCAAATTGAAAAGAAGACAGTGAATGAGGTTAAAATACTTAGAAGTGATAATGGTGGTGAGTTTAGAAACCAATTGTTAGATGCCTTCTATGTTAATAAAGGGATTACTAGGGAGTTTAGCATAGCTAGAACCCCACAGCAGAATGGGGTGGCTGAAAGAAAGAATAGAACACTCATAGAAGCAGCTAGGACAATGTTGGCTGATGCTCATTTTCCCATTGCTTTTTGGGTTGAGGCTGTGAATACAGCCTGTTATGTTCAGAATAGAGCATTGCAACAAAATCCATAATAAGACACCTTATGAGCTATTTTGGAATAGGAAACCTAATATAGGTTTTCTTAAACCCTTTGTATGTCATGTAGTGATTCTAGACACTAGTGATGCCTTAGGAAAGTTTAGTGCCAAAGGTGATGAAGGCTACTTTATGGGCTATTCAGTGCAGAGCAAAGGATATAGGGTTTACAATAAGAAAGAAAAACGTATACTTGAAAAGGTACATCTTAAGTTTTTAGAGAGTAAACCTAGTGATCCTGAGAGTGGATGTAAAACTCGCATTCTTCTACCATGAATAGTACCCATTAGATCGTACGTACTAGATTAAAACTTTCCTTTTATATCATGTTTACGTTCACGAAATAAAATTTTACGTATTACGTACGTGTTAGAACACGATAAGTATTTACTACGTACGAACACACAATAATTATTTAAACAATAATTAATCACGAACATGCGATCATGAAATCATGAACGTAATTTAATCACGAGCTAATATTAATTACGTATATATATATATATAATTATTACGAACATGAATAAATATATTGAGTCACGATCGAAAACTAATTAAAATTACGTAAACTACGTAACACGTAAACATGAATATTAGACACGTTTATTCTTATTACGTATAATTAAATTTAACACAACAAGTATTACGTAATTTAACATTACGTATAGCATACGAAATTATTACAAATAATTCATGACTTTTAAATACACGAACCACGTGTATGTTTAATATACGATTACGCGCGTCTTTTAACAAGACGCGAATTATAAAAGTAGGAAGATGGGTGTTGGGCCTTTTAGACAAGAAAAGGGACAAGAAAACTTGGGCTCTAGGCCCATTTTTGTGTTGGGTCGGCTAATAGAGGAAAAAGGATGGGGGAGTATATAATTTTAGACAAAGAGATCACAAACCCTAAAAAAAAAACAAATTACAGCCGTCATATTTTTTTCATCCTTGCTTCTTTCTGCCGACGGTTTCATCATCAAGGACAGAAAAACAGGTCGCGAGTTTGATCTTAGAAAAACAAGGATTTCATTCGTTGATATCCTAAACTCTAGCACACAAAGAACGAGGTAAACCCGAATCACCTTTTCTTTTATGTCCTTTCTTTTATTTAATTGGCTAGAATCCGAATCCTATAACTAAAACATGTTAAAACACGCTGCAATAGATGTTAGATTAAATGGGGGGTTTCGCTTTGGCCAGTTTTTGCATAAACCGAGACCACTCTTGGTCTCGGTGGTACAATAAGCCACCAGCCGCAACCCTAATTGGGTGCTGGCGTGGTTCTGTTCTAGCGGGGGTAACCCAGCGAGCAAGCAGGGGAAAACCACTGGCTGCGGCCAGTGGTAATTCCGGTCTACCAGTGGGAACCCACGGTTGGCCTTTCTAGCCTGCCGGTGGAAATTTTGAACAGACAGGGGAAACTCAAAACTGCCAGGAGGAACTGGTAGTTAAAGGGTGTTTGGCTACGGGTTTTAACAGGGTCTTTGGCAAACTGTTTTGGAATTTAAGGGGCTGTTTGGTTCGGCTTATGGTAAAAACACAACACGTTTTATATGGGTTTTCACGGGTTCGTTTTACGACACATGTTAATAAATAGCACACGGGTTCGGGGTATTATTTTTACGGGTTTAATTAGCTTAACATGTATAATTATTACAAGACAATTAAACTAATAAATCATGACTTATTATTATAAGATTAATTAAATTAATTTAACATGCTATATAATTAATATAATTAAAAACATGGACTTAGGTTTATTATTATTAATTAATAATACATGATTTTAACCTAAGTAATTATTTAGTTAAATTAGACTAAGTGATTAATTAATTATTAAAAACCATGACCTATAATTAATTAATTCTCATGACTTAGGTTATATTAGTATAATTAATAATACATGTTTTAACCTAAGTATTCATATCTTTATTTAATTAAATCACATTTTATTTAATTAAATACTTTTAACCTATAGTTTATTTAAATTACATGTAATAATTAATAAACTATACAATATGACTTAGAAAATAATCATGAAAAAACACTTAGGCTTATATACTTAGCTTATTTAACCAGCTTATTTCTAATTATGGAAACTTTCTATTTTTAGAAACTTATCTATTTTAAGCAGTAAATCTATTTTTGGAAACTTTCTATTTTGCAAACTTTCTATTTTTGGAAACTTTCTATTTTTGGTAACTTTCTATTTTTGGAAACTTTCTATTTTTAGAAACTTTCTATTTTGGAAACTTTCTATTTTAGGAAACCTGCTATTTTTGGAAAGTTACTTATTATTACACAGTAAGTATAATAACACATGAAATACCAGAAATACTTAATCAGATTGAACAGAATATAAGATTTAACACAGTTTAAGGCTTTAAAACAGTAAAACATGGTAGGAACACATAAAATAAGCTAAGACATGACATAAAACCAGCTATGTATTTAGTAAGCAGATACTTATACATGTACGTATTTATGTAGCACTAGTGATTCGGAAGTAGGATTCTCGCAGTTCATCTTTCTCGTTCACTGGACATAAGGTACGGATTCCCGTCCTTTCAGTATGGACATTCTTTCCTTATTAGGATTTCCCGTATGCAGCCAACTGTTTTCCCGTAGTATAAGTTATGTGTTTGATTGCTTATGTTTAATTAAGATTACCTATAGCCATATACATGCATGACCAGTTTCACCTAGTTATGGAGGTACCATAACCATAATATTAGAGGCACTGATGTTATGACTTCACCACGGCGGAGTGATTGCTCGTGGCGTCCCTTCAGCTTTTGGCCATTTATTTATATTTATCATGTGGTGCGTATGGGTGCATCCTAGTTACATGTTTTATTCAGGATTACATGGTGAATGTGGTGTGTGCCTTGCATCCTTCACAAGGAGCTGATCCCTCCTACCCAAAAACCAGTATATTAAATTAGAGGCAGCCCCTCTAATTTGCATGATGAGGTCACCCCTCCAAGTATTCATGCACGGTGGATTTTCATGACCTATATTGGCTAATGGTAAAATATGTTAAACAGTTTTCATAAGATAAACATAAGGCTTTTCAAACTATAAAACCAGTTTTATGAACATGTTCCAGGTTTTCTAGGACTTATACATTTCCGCTGCTATTAAGTCTCTATTATGTTTTAGTCATTTATACTATGTCTATATCCGTGCGCTGAGCGTTTTTCTCAGCCGTTACTTTCCTTTCCATGTCCCAAAACGGCAGGTACCCTAGGAAGGACTCGAGCATTTGAAGGACGTGCATAGGATGGAAGCTGCTAGAGACTTCTTCTCCTTTTTGCCTTCATATACTTATGCTTGTTTAGTCTTTCATTCATTTCTTTTGCTTTATTATGTTTTGGGCTTATGTTTGGGAACCGATGTTTGATTCCGGTTATCCCTATGGTCATGTAATGTTTTATACATTTATCCTTGTATGCTCTGATGACACGCCATAATTACGCGTGACATTCCATTATCAAAATGGGGTGTTACAATTATGGTATCAGAGCCAAGGCTTCGACCTGTAGGCTCTAAAACTCGACCTGTGACTAGTGGGTAGTCACCAGGAGCTTCCTAAGCCAACGTCTGTTATTCTACGTATTGATGTTTTCAGCGCATTGTTGTTTTAACCATGATGTTTTCAGCACCTTGAGGTTTTAACCTTGATGTTTTCATCGATATTATTTTACTAATATGGATGGACAACCGTCATTCATATTTAGTTATGTGTCATTGTTTCATGCATAATGTCCCTCGTGAACTGTGACTATGTGGACTGAACCCCAGTAGTTCATAATTAGTCACATAAAACTTTTTTTCTGATAAGCATTGACAAATGAGTTTCATTTATTTATGTTTCATGTATCATTGTTGCAGGGATTATGACTAAGTAATGGTTGGTACAGGACTGGCCCTATTTAGTCGCATGTGCTTTTATCGAAACTTTTAACTTTGGGACCGACCCATAGGCGTCCCCTCGCCATGTCTTTTGTTTTGGAACAGACCCATAGGCGTTCCCTCGCACATATAAAGGTTTTATAAACTACATTACGCATTCATGCACTGTTTTTCATGCATAAAATTTTTCTCATGATTTAAATTGGCATAAATTTATTTATTTTTTGTCCCCTCATAAGTTATTATGTTTTTATGTCAGGTATGTTTTCATACTGTCATGGTTAACTTCAGTTTCATGCTGATTATGTTATACACTTCTTCGTGGTAGATGGTTTCATGTTTCTTCATGATAATTCCGTCTTCATGTTGATTATGTTTTACGCCTCTTTTGTTATTTACGTTGTCCTGCAAGACATTGTTAGATTTCATTGAATCATGCTTTCATGATAGTCATGGTTGGTTTTCATTAATCATGTTGTCATGCAAAGCATCGTTGAATTTTGTGTAACCACGCTTTAACGTTTCCGTTATAACCAGAACGATGTCTATGCTAATACTGTCAGGTTATCATGATGGTTTTCCTAACCGTTTAACCGGTATACTTTCCTTAAATCATGACAAATGATCGACCCCATACCGATCATTTCATGTGCATTCCACGTGTACTCCACGTACCGTATTCCATGTGTATTACATGTACCTTAATCCATTTGTATTCCACTTGCAATACTTCACGAGTATTCGCTAGTCGATTCTGAATCATCTCAGGCATATGTCCACTTGCTAATACTCTACAAATTGCTGATGCTGCTCATAACTTGGAGATGTTATTAAAGGTTGATGCTGCTGACGTTCGGAGACGCTACGAGATGCGGATGTTGTTCACAACCTGGAGATCCTACTAGACGAAGACAAAGGCGTCGGAGCAAAGCAATTGGACGAGAAGATGCTTCACCATCAGACGATTCCCATCAATCGTTGTTCCTAATTCTTAGTTACATGTCACACGTCATTCAACTGTCATTTCAGCCATATGAGTGCAAAACGGTACCAGCCGGCCACTCAGCTGAATAGTTACATGAATCACGGTCATGAGAATGACCGTCATGGAACTGACAGACAGGACGAATGTAACTACTACTATGACAGAAACTATCCTAGAAATCGCAACCGAGGCTCCAGCCGCGGACGTGATCAGACATACAAATGATCAGTAGTCCAACCGATCCGCCAATTCTGGCATAATAACCTAATATTATAGTTCTATTTGTTTTACATTTCGGGACACATGTCTCACGTATACTTTCTGAAGACACATGTCAAGACACCAGTCAAGACATATGTCATGCTTATAGTTTCAAGACACGAGTCAAGACACATGACTCACGTCCAACTATGGAACATTTCTATGAAATTCAGGGTACCCTCCAAGGGTATATCTATTTTTGTTGTGCCATGTATTAATCAGGCCACAAGAATTTCTATACCATCATCGGCGCATCAATGAGGACTGTCACGTTGCCGATGTCACTTTCATTTCTTTCACCATGGTTCATATATTCATAACCATGAAGGACGCCTTTCGTATTCCCACGTATACGAAGGTTTTCCTTCAGCTTAATGATGAGATCCAAGCTGCTAACGCATTTCCTCGGACAGACACGAGATGAATTTTATCCTAATTATGTACTATGAACAGCACACCATGCTACGATTCATAATTATGTACACTAATGTTCAGGCTCCTGAATACATTGAGCTTGATTTTCCCTCGAGAAAATCTGTACAAATTATCTATGCTTACAAGCATGTGCGTTGTTAGCCATGGTCGCTAAAATTTTCTAGCTGTCAGTAAGACACGACCACTTAAGTCTTTTACGCATAGCCAGTTGATTAATCCAAAATCTTCCCATACATTCCAGAAGAACTTACAAGGATAAGGACGGTACCATGAGATTATGTGTCGACTACCGTCGGTGTAAACAAATCACCATTCATGACCGTTATTCTCCTCCACATATTGACAACATGTCCAATCAACCGTATGGTGTTAATCACTTTTCCAAGATCGAACTCATGATCATGCTGCCAACAGTGACGAATGAAAGAGCAGGACATGTCCATGACTGCTATTCGTACACGACTCGGTCATGCTAGATTTAAAATTTTGAATTAGTCTCAACAATGCTCCAACGGCATTATAAGAATGAGTTTCGATGAACTCATAGCAAATTCATCAGTGTTTTCATTGAGGATAACACGATTTCCTTTAAGCCTAGAGAAGAACAGGAAGACCATATCTGCACTATGTTGCAAATTCTATGACAAGAGAAATTTTACCCTGGAAATTTTTTTTCCAATATCAATTCTATTTGATCACAGTGACACGCTGAATCACATGGGTTTCTACGGTTAATCTTACCATGACTCAGCTTATGCGTAAAGGAGAGAACCATACACTACATTAGGTGTTCTAGGAAATCCTACGCTAGGAGAAGTCTAGATTCAGAGACTCAGAGTTTCGCAAACTCCTATATATCAAGTTCTACGAAGCAAGATACAGTTACGTTCATATCTAGGTACCTGACATACCAACAGGTTAAGATAGGACACCAACAAACTGGGATGTTTTCATCATCTGAAATTGTGAATTGAAATGGGACAAGATCTCCACATATTTTGGTTACTAGATTAACGCAAACTCAGAAGAAGCATGATGCTATCTGGGTTATTGCAAACAGTTTGATCAGGTCTGCAGAATCCTTACATCCGCAAGGATTTCAGAACCAACAGATTGATCGGACATGTTCCAGCCAAGGTTCATCCGATCACTTGGCAATTCCTCAGTTATCAGGTCATACAAATATTCATAATTAGGCTCCTTATTTACTTCACGTCCTTGTTCTAATTCTACGCCTTGCTTTCGCGCTCGCATTCATGACACTATTCATGTTCATGATCGTATTTTGGTTTACGATTTTACGTTCATTTCTTTTCTCATTATGGGTAGTTTGCAAGAACTTGAGAGACCAGACCCAAGTTTAGTATAACTCCCTATCCTCATATAGACGTTTCTCGTCATAATCTATGTCTCACCTTCTAGCGTTTGTCGTTACCACCATTATATTCTATGATCACGATATGTTTCACATGTCATGTTCATTCCACGTTCCTCATATCATGATCAAGATATGTTACACGTATCAGGGATCACGATATGTTTACTCATACTACACTCGACATATCTCCACGTAGCACGTTCAAGATTTTTCACGTATCACGTTCAAAATTTTTCACGTACTACGTTTCTATATGTCTCGCGCATCGTTGTTAGTTAACAGTTAAGTCAGACTGTCTTTCATCGTAACGTTTCAGTTACTCTTACACGATTAATTCGTATTCCCTCGATCGAATTTAGGGGATCTACGTTCCGTTGATAACCAAGAATTTCTTCGTATTCCAAGTCAAGGTCAGGAGGACCAAGATTTATCATTTGCGTCAAGATTTTCTGAAGGAACCGTTCCAAGAGGGAGGTCACTTGGAAACGGACAAGTTCATCCGGACTTTTATCCGTTTTTCACTTATCAATTAGATATGTCCTTTCAGTCACGTCACGTTTCATGTCCTCTCAAGACATGTCACGTTCCGCGTTCCTTGTGTCAGGTCACCTGTACGTTCATTTACCTTACATACCCTCTCAGTTTGATTCGGGTATGTTTCTCTTTCAGTTACGTTATCTATAATTCAGGGACGAATTATTCTTTTTAGGGGGGAAGAGTTGTAAAACCCGCATGCTTCTACCATGAATAGTACCCATTAGATCGTACGTACTAGATTAAAACTTTCCTTTTATAGCATGTTTACGTTCACAAAATAAAATTTTATGTATTACGTACGTGTTAGAACACGATAAGTATTTACTACGTACGAACACACAATAATTATTTAAACAATAATTAATCACGAACATGCGATCATGAAATCATGAACGTAATTTAATCACGAGCTAATATTAATTACGTATATATATATATATATATATATATATATATATATATATATATATATATATATATATATATATATATATATATATATATATATATATATATATATATATATATATATATATATATATATATATATATATATATATATATATATATATATATATATATATATATATATATATATATATATATATATATATATATATATATATATATATATAATTATTACGAACATGAATAAATATATTGAGTCACGATCGAAAACTAATTAAAATTACGTAAACTACGTAACACGTAAACATGAATATTAGACACGTTTATTCTTATTACGTATAATTAAATTTAACACAACAAGTATTACGTAATTTAACATTACGTATAGCATACGAAATTATTACAAATAATTCACGACTTTTAAATACACGAACCACGTGTATGTTTAATATACGATTACGCGCGTCTTTTAACAAGACGCGAATTATAAAAGTAGGAAGATGGGTGTTGGGCCTTTTAGACAAGAAAAGGGACAAGAAAACTTGGGCTCTAGGCCCATTTTTGTGTTGGGTCGGCTAATAGAGGAAAAAGGATGGGGGAGTATATAATTTTAGACAACGAGATCACAAACCCTAAAAAAAAAAACAAATTACAGCCGTCATATTTTTTTTTTCCTCCTTGCTTCTTTCTGTCGACGGTTTCATCATCAAGGACAGAAAAACAGGTCGCGAGTTTGATCTTAGAAAAACAAGGATTTCATTCGTTGATATCCTAAACTCTAGCACACAAAGAACGAGGTAAACCCGAATCACCTTTTCTTTTATGTCCTTTCTTTTATTTAATTAGCTAGAATCCGAATCCTATAACTAAAACATGTTAAAACACGCTGCAATAGATGTTAGATTAAATGGGGGGTTTCGCTTTGGCCAGTTTTCGCATAAACCGAGACCACTCTTGGTCTCGGTTGTACAATAAGCCACCAGCCGCAACCCTAATTGGGTGCTGGCGTGGTTCTGTTCTAGCGAGGGTAACCCAGCGAGCAAGCAGGGGAAAACCACTGGCTGCGGCCAGTGGTAATTCTGGTCTACCAGTGGGAACCCACGGTTGGCCTTTCTAGCCTGCCGGTGGAAATTTTGAACAGACAGGGGAAACTCAAAACTGCTAGGAGGAACTGGCAGTTAAAGGGTGTTTGGCTACGGGTTTTAACAGGGTGTTTGGCAAACTGTTTTGGAACTTAAGGGGCTGTTTGGTTCGGCTTATGGTAAAAACACAACACGTTTTATATGGGTTTTCACGGGTTCGTTTTACGACGCATGTTAATAAATAGCACACGGGTTCGAGGTATTATTTTTACGGGTTTAATTATCTTAACATGTATAATTATTACAAGACAATTAAACTAATAAATCATGACTTATTATTATAAGATTAATTAAATTAATTTAACATGCTATATAATTAATTTAATTAAAAACATGGACTTAGGTTTATTATTACTAATTAATAATACATGATTTTAACCTAAGTAATTATTTAGTTAAATTAGACTAAGTGATTAATTAATTATTAAAAACCATGACCTATAATTAATTAATTCTCATGACTTAGGTTATATTAGTATAATTAATAATACATGTTTTAACCTAAGTATTCATATCTTTATTTAATTAAATCACATTTTATTTAATTAAATACTTTTAACCTATAGTTTATTTAAATTACATGTAATAATTAATAAACTATACAATATGACTTAGAAAATAATCATGAAAAAACACTTAGGCTTATATACTTAGCTTATTTAACCAGCTTATTTCTAATTATGGAAACTATCTATTTTTAGAAACTTATCTATTTTAAGCAGTAAATCTATTTTTGGAAACTTTCTATTTTTGGAAACTTTCTATTTTTGGAAACTTTCTATTTTTGGAAACTTTCTATTTTAGGAAACCTGCTATTTTTGGAAAGTTACTTATTATTACACAGTAAGTATAATAACACATGAAATACCAGAAATACTTAATCAGATTAAACAGAATATAAGATTTAACACAGTTTAAGACTTTAAAACAGTAAAACATGGTAGGAACACATAAAATAAGTTAAGACATGACATAAAACCATCTATGTATTTAGTAAGCAGATACTTATACATGTACGTATTTATGTAGCACTAGTGATTCGGAAGTAGGATTCTCGCAGTTCGTCTTTCTCGTTCACTGGACATAAGGTACGGATTCCCGTCCTTTCAGTATGGACATTCTTTCCTTATTAGGATTCCCCGTATGCAGCCAAATGTTTTCCCGAAGTATAAGTTATGTGTTTGATTGCTTATGTTTAATTAAGATTACCTATAGCCATATACATGCATGACCAGTTTCACCTAGTTATGGAGGTACCATAACCATAATATTAGAGGCACTGATGTTATGACTTCACCACGGCGGAGTGATTGCTCGTGGCGTCCCTTCAGCTTTTGGTCATTTATTTATATTTACCATGTGGGGCGTATGGGTGCATCCTAGTTACATGTTTTATTCAGGATTACATGGTGAATGTGGTGTGTGCCTTGCATCCTTCACAAGGAGCTGATCCCTCCTACCCAAAAACCAGTATATTAAATTAGAGGCAGCCCCTCTAATTTGCATGATGAGGTCACCCCTCCAAGTATTCATGCACGGTGGATTTTCATGACCTATATTGGCTAATGGTAAAATCTGTTAAACAGTTTTCATAAGATAAACATAAGGCTTTTCAAACTATAAAACCAGTTTTATGAACATGTTCCAGGTTTTCCAGGACTTATACATTTCCGCTGCTATTAAGTCTCTATTATGTTTTAGTCATTTATACTATGTCTATATCCGTGCACTGAGCGTTTTGCTCAGCCGTTACTTTCCTTTCCATGTCCCAAAATGGCAGGTACCCTAGGAAGGACTCGAGCATTTGAAGGACGTGCATAGGATGGAAGCTGCTAGAGACTTCTTCTCCTTTTTGCCTTCATATACTTATGCTTGTTTAGTCTTTCATTCATTTCTTTTGCTTTATTATGTTTTGGGCTTATGTTTGGGAACCGATGTTTGATTCCGGTTATCCCTATGGTCATGTAATGTTTTATACATTTATCCTTGTATGCTTTGATGACACGCCATAATTACGCGTGACATTCCATTATCAAAATGGGGTGTTACAGTGGACCAAATTGGTTCTTTGATCTAGAGCCTTTATTTAGTACCTTGAATTATATGCCTGTTACTAATCCAGACATTGTGAAAAAGGATTCAAATGTTGTGGAAGAACCCATTGTTGAGATTGCAGGTAAACAGGTTGACAAGGAAGAAGGATCACATGCAGTCAAATCAGGCCACATTCTTTGATCTAGAGCCTTTATTTAGTACCTTGAATTATATGCCTGTTACTAATCCAGACATGCAGTCAAATCAGGCCAAATCAGGCCACATAATGCAGTCAAATCAGGCTCTGAATTGGTCGAACAATTAAAAACCTGTATCTTAAATATTTAACATGTGATTAAAAACTTAATCCTTTACATGATTTAACCGTGTGATTAATAGATAACGGAATATAAATTGACTCTTCAAAAATTAGAAGTCATTTAAGACTTTGAGTTATACTAAAAAGAAAGTGCAAATATATTTTGACAGATGTTTTAACAAAGGATTTTAAGGAATCATTCCCTTATAACCAAAACATTTAACTAAACTCCTGTTTAGGGGTAAATGTTTGTGTATACTGTTAGACAACCTAAGAAGAATTTAGGAAACTATATAACTTATTACTTGAAATTTGAAACGACAATTTTTGCTTTTCAACTAAGAAAATTTTGACCAAAATATAAACAAAGGTTTTTCGAACATTTACGGATCTTATTAAATATTTTCGATAAATCAACAAAAATCTTGTTAATTAAATTCAAATTTATTTTTAAACATTTTTTATAATTGGTCGAACTAAGAAAATTAAAATTTTTACGTTATGTTTCATAAAAATTAAATGTTTATTATTTAATTAGTTGTATTAATTATCGACGCTTTAAACATCGGATTAAGCAAAACGGATAAAAATGATAGTTGAGATAGAACTAAGACTTAGAAAATGTGAAGAAAGAAACTTTGAATAAATACGGATATGATATTTATATCATCAGGAGAGGTGAATTTAGATACCGACGCATTATGTAAAAAGAATAAAGAATCAATTAGGACATGTTCCTTAATAATGAAGGTACAAAATAAATTGCCGAACAATTTAAAAACAAACAATGTTGTAAAAAGGATAATATAGATAATAAAAAGTGGTTCGCGGTTAATGTGAACCATTAGAATTGAGAAGCCGATAGCGTTAAATGTTTTAAAGACCACTTATGGTTGCCTAAATATGAAGGATTGTGAGATATAGTTATATTGGAATCTTGTAAGTATAAGTATTCTATTTATGTCATTTTATGACTAAAAGTATCTTTGTCTGAAAAAGTTGTACTGATGGCAATTATGAAGGCAGACATCGCCTCATACATTAGTAAACGTCTAGTTATTGCAAAGGTCATCATCTGAATTTGATTCGATTTGGGTCATCATCGACAGACTGACCAAATCTGCTAATATCATTCCCGTTAATGATAAATGCAAAAGAGTTATGTAAACATAGTGTGCCTGTATCGAACATCTTTATCAAGATCCTCACTTCGCATCGAATTTCTAGAGATTTGCTCAGAAATCATTGAGAACTAACCTTGATGAGAGTACTATGTACCACCCCAAATCGAAGGGACGAGGTAAAGTAACGATACAAAGTAATATAAGTGTTGTTCTATGTTGAAATGAATGACCTTTGGTAATAGACTGTATAATCGCTTTCCTTTGAAAAGATTATCATTGATAACCCTCGTGTTAGGATTAAGATCGAATCTTGTTAGGATCTATATTAGAGCATCTGTAAGCAGGAGTTGAGATGAAGACTTCCGACATACACCCATTGTGAGTTGGACATGTCTTTTAGGTTTAAGGTTTCCTATGATGGCGAACCTAACCTTACAAAATACCCGACCCGCGAGACTTGAAATGATTGGTGAAATTAGGATTTGATTATTGACTGCCGGTAGTGGGCAAGAGGTTATGTGAATATGAAATGTAGATCTTGAAGTGCCAAATGGGTAGCGAAGTTATGCCACAATTTTTAAACTTGGAAAAATGAATTCATGATCTGACAAATCATGGGATATAAGTCCCCGTTGTATGGGACCATTGAGATGATGTAAAAGATTGGTTTGAAAGGCATATAAGCTGGATCTACCTTAGGACTTCAAGAACTGCGTGAATTATGTTTCGTAAATCGAACTTGATGGAATATCTATCAAGTGAAAATCTAAATTCATCTTAGTAAAGTTTAGATCGGCGAAAAGTTGCATTCATCAGAAATCCGTGAACATCATGGATAGAGAAAGTAAGTCAACATTTAGCCTGATCTTTTTCCCGTAGTTATGTTTAATGAAACTCGCGTATTGTAATGAATTACATTTGTGAGAAAAGACCGAATGTGGAGGAAATACCCACATGGCTTTAACTCTATAAGAAGCGAGTAGTAAGATGATCTTTGAGGACAAAGATCCTGTTTAGGGGTAAATGCTGTGACAATCCGTCAATTTATGGTTGATATTTTATTCTCAATATTTATTTGGAAACATTATTTTAATGTTACAATATGAACTCACTTATTTTTGGGAAGAAATTTGGATTTACGTCTTGAAGTAGCATCGACTACGTCTAAACCGGCGGATTCAACGTTACGTGCTTACGTTTACATACACCGTCTTTGGTGACAGTCCGACATTTCAGAAAATAAATTTATCCGTGAATACTATTTTGGAGTTTTAAATTTGTGTTGGTTCATAAACTCACAAATTTACGAGAAGAGATTAGGACTTACGATTTTATTTTAACGTCCTTTACGACTAAACCGGAAACCCTAGGATTACGTATTTACGTTTTCGAACTCCGTTTTCGATGAGACAATTTTTATTGGATTCGTTTTGTGCCGTTGATTCATAATTTATAAAAACGTTTTTCGTAAAACGACCCGAGGGCACGCAAATCGAGTAAACTAGAATCGAGGAATACCCGTAAATTAGTGGGATGAGACAAGATAAATCTTGCCTCACCCCACACATGGGACGGTTCACAAGCTACCACCACATCATGTGATGTGGCAAATTAGTAGCTACAAGTTAACACTTGTTAACTTTAGCTTACAAAGTAAGCTTCCACTACACAAAACCATCAACTCTTACCACTCTCCTCATTTCAACATGCAAAACAACTCAAGTTTCTCTCTTCCTCCTCTATTTGGCCGTCCCATATCTCACCCTAAAAACCATTTTGATCAAAATTTACCATGGAATCTTATGTTATTTACACATAAGTTGAAGCCCTTTTGAAGCTCTATAGATTGGTGGTGCTTATAACATCCAAGGAGGAGTTTTCATAGTGTCTTGAGGCTGATTTTCCACAAGGAGTTTATGAAGATTGGTGGTCTTGAAGATGGTCATGGCTATCCACAAGTTTCTCCATCCAAATCCATGTCCAAATCACAACCTACATCAACTTGGTGTATAAAGATTGTCCTCCTCATCTTCTTGTTATTCTGATTATGTAATCATGTATTTTATTTCCTATTGTATATGTTTATGATGATTATATGATGATAAAAATATTGCGTGGGGATTTGGTGTTGATAAACATGATTAAAAAGGTGAAAAACTATAAAGAACAAGGCTAAAATCTTGCTTAAAAATGATGGCTGTATAAAAAGTAAACAAACATGTCATGAACTGATAAAATGATGAAGTAGAATTGATATACAGTAAGCTATGAGTCTTTTACACATGTGAGAGTTGGCCATGCAATGGAATCATTGTAATGAGTGAGATATGATCAAAACAAGTTTAAGGTACAAATCTGAGTTCACTGTTTTGGACGAATTTTAGAAAATACTTAGAAGATGATTCAACAGTAGCTATAGAAGAGTTAAATGGAGCACATATCATGTAGTTTATGTGATAAAAATTTGAGCTTCTATATCCATATAGAACTCTAGATATGGCAGTTTTGGTGAAAGTGAAGATAAAAATCAGATTTTGGAAATTAAAGTATAATACTATTATATGAGCACTCAAAATTTAATAGTATAAAATATAAATTAAAACCCACTAACTTATATAATACATTTATATAAATATGTACAATGGTAAATAAGTGGACATTTTATTAAAAATGGTAACTTGTTAAGTTTTATAAGTTATAAAACTATAAACATGATTTTTACGACTTTTTCGGCTAATACCGTAAAATTAACGTTTTTGTTAAATAAAACTTAGATGGTTGGACCCGTCTAATGTAAACTTTATAAAACTTATATACTGATATATAAACATGTATAACAAGTAAAAACCGATAAAACCCGAACTATAGGACATACGGACATTAACGAGCTAAGTAAACATATTGGACTAATAATTGGACTAAATAAGTTAAACCCTTATAAAAAGAACTTATTGGACTTAACCCATTTGGGCCCAACTTGAAAGTTTAAATACTGATAATATAAGTATGAAATAGATTAATACAAGTTAATAAACTTATAATAGGCTTATTGGACCTAAAACACGTAAATAGGTAAAACTAAAAAACTAGTATAAAAGTTATCGACACATAACACAAAAATGAGTAAATGAGAATATGTAAACCCACTTGATCATCATATATATAAAATCATCATATGTATACATAATTGTTATTTTTATAAAGTCATTGGACATGAGTCTAAGACGAGTATTATTTGTCTAGGTTTCCGTGATTGAAGCACGTACCGTACGACCGAATTGCCGATAACCCGCCTTCCCACATCAACGTGAGTTCATAGCCTCGCACTCTTTTAAATGTTTTTATAAATGTTTTATAAACCCGCGAGGGAGATAACATGTTAGTTTTTATAAAATAGGACACCATTTGTCCCGATTGTTTGTTTATTGATTTGGACCCGAATGATTGAATGACCCGATTGTATGACCCGATAAATGATTAAAGGACCCGATAGATGAAATTAAATGGATTATTAAAGTTAGGTTATGTCACTAAAAGTCCCATTAGCATGAATTGTGAACTACCGGGATTTGGTAGACGCTTATGCATTTAATAGTACTATTTGGGGACGATCACCCCAGTTCGCGCCTTGACGGTTGATCCTCGTCGTGCCACATTGATTGGTAAGCAAATTTATGTATGAGAAGATTTCCATAGCGTGACCTTTGTGACGACACGCTACTTTAAATGGGCAAATTGAGTATCGGGTTAGCTACCCGTTGTTGGTTTAGTAAGGTAACAATGTCATGCGGCTTATAATAATCCAAAACTAACGAAATACTACTAGACGCTCAGAATTACGACGTATTGCCTGACTAGCAATACAGGGTCATACTATTGATATTATGTTTGTGTTTTGGTTTTCATAACCATATTCATATAACGATTTTTATTTTCATACAACGTCATAAGACGTATTGTATGATGTTCTTACGATATTGGCTCGTATAATGATTTTTAAGGCAAACGCCTATATTATGATTTTGATGAAGATTTGTATAAAATGATTTTGGCTATTTCATGGCCTATCAAAACGATTTGTACAAAATGATTTTCAGTAATACTTTTATACTGATATTATATTGATGGAATTTATTAAACTCTATGAATTCACTCGGCGTTATCGCTGACCTTTTCTTTTAACATGTCTTATCTCAGGTACTTGAAGGTAATTCTCGGGAAGACGACAAGAATTCATGGCCCGCACTTAAACTATATTTTCCATTCAAATGCTTTGTAAAACTTTGTATGAAATAAAATGACTTGGGACCGATGTAACTTTGATGTTTATGAATGGAAATGATTTATTATTAAACGACGCGATTTTTATGCGTTGTCTATGATGTGAGTAATGTGCTATCCCGTAACACCAACGAGTCTTCCGCTGTATTGAGTTGTATAAATTTGGGGGTGTTACAGTTTGGTACCAGAGCTCTCGTTATAGAGAACGAAAGATTTTTAAAACCAAGGTTTTGAATAAAACATTTCAAAATCTTTTAACTATAAACATTTTTCTCAAAGTGTCTAAAAATCTTTTGACTATAACGGTGCCGAAGAATTCCCGAGTTACCGACAAGACCAGACTGAGAAGTGTTATTTTAATATATATATATAACTTGGATTATATATATATATATAATGTAATTTTATTACATGATTGTTTGATGATTATTTTGATATTTATACGAGGTATTTATACGACGTAGATTGTCACAAGAAACCCTAAATCCCCTAGTAAATTAATCGAAGCTATTCTCGTAGGAATTCTAGCTATCCTAGATCTAAACCAAGTTGTGGATTTTATGATCCCAACAAATGGTTGATATTCGTAGAAATATAGATATTAGTTGATTGTGAAATTGAAGAAGAATTGGCGAGATTAAAAATCTGATACCGATGTCATGACGATCTTTTCTTATAGAGTGGAGTTTGACAAAACATTACCACCTAGAAAGATGTCATCTGATTCGTTGTCATCCAATTCTTAAATTGAAATCGAAAGGGTGAATGTTGCACTTGAGGCTGTCATTGGAACCATTACCCAAAAGCCTCATGCCACTAGTACCTTTCCGAGAAGTCTAGTTGAATGATCGAGTCATTTTAGACTAGTGACTCATTTAACAATTGTTGTTGTAAGAGATATAGGATTGGAAATTAAGTGTTGATTCATATCGAGCTTTTATTGCCCTATTAAGGTCTATAAATAAGGTTGAAAGTATTGGAAAATGTGGTAGGATATCAAATTGAGTATAAGTTGATAAAAACTTGAATAAAGTAAAATTTAACTTGTATTGGAATATGAGATTGATAAGAGGAAGTCGTTAAGTCCTGTGATTGAATTATAAGGTTTTAAATGATTGTTAGTTTGTGTTAAGGGTTGTTCCTAGGCCATTGTCCACTGACGAGGATGCCTAGTGTCCAATAAATAAATTGAAGAAATCTTCTTCCAAATTGGGACCGATGGATCTTCCGGGACATGTGGAACACCTAATGACTCTTGTAGATTATTATTCATTGTGGTATCTTTTAAAAATCCCTAACTTAACTGAGATATCAGTTGGGAGGATGAGTTCTGAGAATTGTATGACATAGTGACACGTAATGTGTTACGGTACAATTTTGACTTGTTTGTGATTAATGAAAAAGACTACCTTTGATTGCTAAATCCTACATGTATCGATGTTATCTATCTTTTCTTGCTTGTTCCTAATGTTCGCATTAGTGATGCAACCATTGAACAAGTACTCATATTGATTGAGTTACGTTGTGAATTATTCTTTTAGAGTGCCATCGAGATTATGAACCTCATGATTATTTGGCTAAAGCTCATTTCTTATCATATTGTAGTTAGTTCTCGGTGAACAACTCTTCATCACTCTTTTGCAGATCACATATTATTTTTATAAAGTTAAAACGGTATCCTTTGAGAAAATTTAATTTTCATCACAATAAGGATTATTCAAAGTAAGATTTATAAGTGACTGATATCAAAATGAAACTGTTTAAGAGACGATTTGGAAACTTAATTATTTCCATAACAAAGAAAATCTTTGTAAATTTATTCTTGATTCTTATTTAAGAATTAAGCATGAAAATGTTTTTATTATAAACATGATGATAAAATTTTGACGAACTGAGTATTGCATCGTTAGTCTTGAAATTGTATATAGTTGCGCGCCTACATACAATTTGGAAGGGACCATGCAAGGCTGATTAGTAGTCACCATAAAATTGTTAATAAACATTATATTTTCTTTGAAGATTGTGAAAAATTAAAATTTATGAGATCTGCAAGAAGTGCAAAATAGGGACATAATGTTAGAGACATCTACATATGTGCCCGTGCCATCTATTCTTCTGAGTCGAATTTACTCATCTGTGGAAATTGTCTTATATGGCAATTGACAATTCTTTCTTGTCCAATTCTCCCGTAGTGAGATTCTTAGGAAAAGTATCTGATTACCGAGTGTTGATACCCGACTGGATGTATCGACGTTCCTATCATTTCTTATGATTTAATTTCATTTGAATGACCTGGGTAACGATCCGAGGAGCTTTCGAATCCGTACTCAAATTATGAAAACATGGGATATATTCATATTCATTAAATGTTTTCGTCTGTGTCTGATTTGAAATTCTCTCGCATAGATTATGCGTTGACCATACTCTTTAGATAATAGTTGTGTCTCATATATCCTTGAATTGGTGAAAGATTATGAGTTATTATTAGTCTTTTGAGAAGTTCACATCTTATCGATGGCAATGAAACTGAAAAGTTGATAATGCCGGTAGAATGGATTGATTGATTATGACATGACGACATTGTCTTAATTGATGGAAACTCGAGTAGAATTCCCCTAAAAGATAAGATGTTGATTATCAAAAGTGATCTAAATAATTCTTGGTGGATGACGATATCCTGTATTTAGACTTAAAATTATACCATGAATGATTGTGAATTAGTCATAGATATTATAATCTAGAAAGAACTTAAAATAAATGTATTAAAAGATGATAATGTTATCTGAAACTTTAGGAAGTATTTATTGATGAATTACCTAGACTTTTGCCATTAAGGCAAGATTGAATTTGGTATTGATTCTATTCCCGGTGCTGCACCTGTGGCTTGTGCACTGTATGTCAGCACCATCTGAATTAAAGGAATTACCGTACAACTGAGAGAGTTGTCGGAGAAAGATTTTATTATACCAAGCCTGTCATCCTGAAGAGCTATGGTGTTATCATTCCTTATATTTATAGATTACTGTGAATTGAGTAAATTGAAAATCGAAAACGATATCCATAACTCGAAATGGAAGAATTGTTCGATTATTTACAAGGTTCTAGCAAATTTGATCCATAGCATGGTTATCATCAACTTCGCATCTGCGAAAGAGATTATCTATTCCAATCACTACATCCGGTGCTTGTAATGAACATTATGAGTTCCATGTGATGTCGTTTGGATTAACCAATGCACATGTAGCATTCATAAATTTGGTGAATCACGTGTGTAGGCTGTAAATTGATAAATTCATGCTTGTGATCATTAAGGATCATTTGTTTGTTTATAAGAATAAGAATGAAGGTAATAATTAGTTATAGATTGCCCTGAATTGGTCGAACAATTAAAAACCTGTATCTTAAATATTTAACATGTGATTAAAAACTTAATCCTTTACATGATTTAACCGTGTGATTAATAGATAACGGAATATAAATTGACTCTTCAAAAATTAGAAGTCATTTAAGACTTTGAGTTATACTAAAAAGAAAGTGCAAATATATTTTGACAGATGTTTTAACAAAGGATTTTAAGGAATCATTCCCTTATAACCAAAACATTTAACTAAACTCCTGTTTAGGGGTAAATGTTTGTGTATACTGTTAGACAACCTAAGAAGAATTTAGGAAACTATATAACTTATTACTTGAAATTTGAAACGACAATTTTTGCTTTTCAACTAAGAAAATTTTGACCAAAATATAAACAAAGGTTTTTCGAACATTTACGGATCTTATTAAATATTTTCGATAAATCAACAAAAATCTTGTTAATTAAATTCAAATTTATTTTTGAACATTTTTTATAATTGTTCGAACTAAGAAAATTAAAATTTTTACGTTATGTTTCATAAAAATTAAATGTTTATTATTTAATTAGTTGTATTAATTATCGACGCTTTAAACATCGGATTAAGCAAAATGGATAAAAATGATAGTTGAGATAGAACTAAGACTTAGAAAATGTGAAGAAAGAAACTTTGAATAAATACGGATATGATATTTATATCATCAGGAGAGGTGAATTTAGATACCGACGCATTATGTAAAAAGAATAAAGAATCAATTAGGACATGTTCCTTAATAATGAAGGTACAAAATAAATTGCCGAACAATTTAAAAATAAACAATGTTGTAAAAAGGATAATATAGATAATAAAAAGTGGTTCGCGGTTAATGTGAACCATTAGAATTGAGAAGCCGATAGCGTTAAATGTTTTAAAGACCACTTATGGTTGCCTAAATATGAAGGATTGTGAGATATAGTTATATTGGAATCTTGTAAGTATAAGTATTCTATTTATGTCATTTTATGACTAAAAGTATCTTTGTCTGAAAAAGTTGTACTGATGGCAATTATGAAGGCAGACATCGCCTCATACATTAGTAAACGTCTAGCTATTGCAAAGGTCATCATCTGAATTTGATTCGATTTGGGTCATCGTCGACAGACTGACCAAATCTGCTAATATCATTCCCGTTAATGATAAATGCAAAAGAGTTATGTAAACATAGTGTGCCTGTATCGAACATCTTTATCAAGATCCTCGCTCCGCATCGAATTTCTAGAGATTTGCTCAGAAATCATTGAGAACTAACCTTGATGAGAGTACTATGTACCACCCCAAATCGAAGGGACGAGGTAAAGTAACGATACAAAGTAATATAAGTGTTGTTCTATGTTGAAATGAATGACCTTTGGTAATAGACTGTATAATCGCTTTCCTTTGAAAAGATTATCATTGATAACCCTCGTGTTTGGATTAAGATCGAATCTTGTTAGGATCTATATTAGAGCATCTGTAAGCAGGAGTTGAGATGAAGACTTCCGACATACACCCATTGTGAGTTGGACATGTCTTTTAGGTTTAAGGTTTCCTATGATGGCGAACCTAACCTTACAAAATACCCGACCCGCGAGACTTGAAATGATTGGTGAAATTAGGATTTGATTATTGACTGCCGGTAGTGGGCAAGAGGTTATGTGAATATGAAATGTAGATCTTGAAGTGTCAAATGGGTAGCGAAGTTATGCCACAATTTTTAAACTTGGAAAAATGAATTCATGATCTAACAAATCATGGGATATAAGTCCCCGTTGTATGGGACCATTGAGATGATGTAAAAGATTGGTTTGAAAGGCATATAAGCTGGATCTACCTTAGGACTTCAAGAACTGCGTGAATTATGTTTCGTAAATCGAACTTGATGGAATATCTATCAAGTGAAAATCTAAATTCATCTTAGTAAAGTTTAGATCGGCGAAAAGTTGCATTCATCAGAAACCCGTGAACATCATGGATAGAGAAAGTAAGTCAACATTTAGCCTGATCTTTTTCCCGTAGTTATGTTTAATGAAACTCGCGTATTGTAATGAATTACATTTGTGAGAAAAGACCGAATGTGGAGGAAATACCCACATGGCTTTAACTCTATAAGAAGCGAGTAGTAAGATGATCTTTGAGGACAAAGATCCTGTTTAGGGGTAAATGCTGTGACAATCCGTCAATTTATGGTTGATATTTTATTCTCAATATTTATTTGGAAACATTATTTTAATGTTACAATATGAACTCACTTATTTTTGGGAAGAAATTTGGATTTACATCTTGAAGTAGCATCGACTACGTCTAAACCGGAGGATTCAACGTTACGTGCTTACGTTTACATACACCGTCTTTGGTGACAGTCCGACATTTCAGAAAATAAATTTATCCGTGAATACTATTTTGGAGTTTTAAATTTGTGTTGGTTCATAAACTCACAAATTTACGAGAAGAGATTAGGACTTACGATTTTATTTTAACGTCCTTTACGACTAAACCGGAAACCCTAGGATTACGTATTTACGTTTTCGAACTCCGTTTTCGATGAGACAATTTTTATTGGATTCGTTTTGTGCCGTTGATTCATAATTTATAAAAACGTTTTTCGTAAAACGACCCGAGGGCACGCAAATCGAGGAAACTAGAATCGAATAATACCCGTAAATTAGTGGGATGAGACAAGATAAATCTTGCCTCACCCCACACATGGGACGGTTCACAAGCTACCACCACATCATGTGATGTGGCAAATTAGTAGCTACAAGTTAACACTTGTTAACTTTAGCTTACAAAGTAAGCTTCTACTACACAAAACCATCAACTCTTACCATTCTCCTCATTTCAACATGCAAAACAACTCAAGTTTCTCTCTTCTTCCTCTATTTGGCCGTCCCATATCTCACCCTAAACACCATTTTGATCAAAATTTACCATGGAATCTTATGTTATTTACACATAAGTTGAAGCCCTTTTGAAGCTCTATAGATTGGTGGTGCTTATAACATCCAAGGAGGAGTTTTCATAGTGTCTTGAGGCTGATTTTCCACAAGGAGTTTATGAAGATTGGTGGTCTTGAAGATGGTCATGGCTATCCACAAGTTTCTCCATCCAAATCCATTTCCAAATCACAACCTACATCAACTTGGTGGTATAAAGATTGTCCTCCTCATCTTCTTGTTATTTTGATTATGTAATCATGTATTTTATTTCCTATTGTATATGTTTATGATGATTATATGATGATAAAAATATTGTGTGGGGATTTGGTGTTGATAAACATGATTAAAAAGGTGAAAAACTATAAAGAACAAGGCTAAAATCTTGCTTAAAAATGATAGCTGTATAAAAAAGTGAAGAAACATATCATGAACTGATAAAATGATGAAGTAGAATTGTTATACAGTAAGCTATGAGTCTTTTACACATGTGAGAGTTGGCCATGCAATGGAATCATTGTAATGAGTGAGATATGATCAAAACAAGTTTAAGGTACAAATCTGAGTTCACTGTTTTGGACGAATTCTAGAAAATACTTAGAGGATGATTCAACAGTAGATATAGCAGAGTTAAATGGAGCACATATCATGTAGTTTATGTGATAAAAATTTGAGCTTCTATCTCCATACAGAACTCTAGATATGGTAGTTTTGGTGAAAGTGAAGATAAAAATCAGATTTTGGAAATTAAAGTATAATACTATTATATGAGCACTCAAAATTTAATAGTATAAAATATAAATTAAAACCCACTAACTTATATAATACATTTATATAAATATGTACAGTTTGGTACCAGAGCTCTCGTTATAGAGAACGAAAGATTTTTAAAACCAAGGTTTTGAATAAAACATTTCAAAATCTTTTAACTATAAACATTTTTCTCAAAGTGTCTAAAAATCTTTTGACTATAACGGTGCCGAAGAATTCTCGAGTTACCGACAAGACCAGACTGAGAAGTGTTATTTTAATATATATATAACTTGGATTATATATATATATATATAATGTAATTTTATTACATGATTGTTTGATGATTATTTTGATATTTATACGAGGTATTTATACGACGTAGATTGTCACAAGAAACCCTAAATCCCCTAGTAAAATAATCGAAGCTATTCTCGTAGGAATTCTAGCTATCCTAGATCTAAACCAAGTTGTGGATTTTATGATCCCAACAAATGGTTGATATTCGTAGAAATATAGATATTAGTTGATTGTGAAATTGAAGAAGAATTGGCGAGATTAAAAATCTGATACCGATGTCATGACGATCTTTTCTTATAGAGTGGAGTTTGATAAAACATTACCACCTAGAAAGATGTCATCTGATTCGTTGTCATCCAATTCTTAAATTGAAATCGAAAGGGTGAATGTTGCACTTGAGGCTGTCATTGGAACCATTACCCAAAAGCCTCATGCCACTAGTACCTTTCCGAGAAGTCTAGTTGAATGATCGAGTCATTTTAGACTAGTGACTCATTTAACAATTGTTGTTGTAAGAGATATAGGATTGGAAATTAAGTGTTGATTCATATCGAGCTTTTATTGCCCTATTAAGGTCTATAAATAAGGTTGAAAGTATTGGAAAATGTGGTAGGATATCGAATTGAGTATAAGTTGATAAAAACTTGAATAAAGTAAAATTTAACTTGTATTGGAATATGAGATTGATAAGAGGAAGTCGTTAAGTCCTGTGATTGAATTATAAGGTTTTAAATGATTGTTAGTTTGTGTTAAGGGTTGTTCCTAGGCCATTGTCCACTGACGAGGATGCCTAGTGTCCAATAAATAAATTGAAGAAATCTTCTTCCAAATTGGGACCGATGGATCTTCCGGGACATGTGGAACACCTAATGACTCTTGTAGATTATTATTCATTGTGGTATCTTTTAAAAATCCCTAACTTAACTGAGATATCAGTTGGGAGGATGAGTTCTGAGAATTGTATGACATAGTGACACGTAATGTGTTACGGTACAATTTTGACTTGTTTGTGATTAATGAAAAAGACTACCTTTGATTGCTAAATCCTACATGTATCGATGTTATCTATCTTTTCTTGCTTGTTCCTAATGTTCGCATTAGTGATGCAACCATTGAACAAGTACTCATATTGATTGAGTTACGTTGTGAATTATTCTTTTAGAGTGCCATCGAGATTATGAACCTCATGATTATTTGGCTAAAGCTCATTTCTTATCATATTGTAGTTAGTTCTCGGTGAACAACTCTTCATCACTCTTTTGCAGATCACACATTATTTTTATAAAGTTAAAACGGTATCCTTTGAGAAAATTTAATTTTCATCACAATAAGGATTATTCAAAGTAAGATTTATAAGTGACTGATATCAAAATGAAACTGTTTAAGAGACGATTTGGAAACTTAATTATTTCCATAACAAAGAAAATCTTTGTAAATTTATTCTTGATTCTTATTTAAGAATTAAGCATGAAAATGTTTTTATTATAAACATGATGATAAAATTTTGACGAACTGAGTATTGCATCGTTAGTCTTGAAATTGTATATAGTTGCGCGCCTACATACAATTTGGAAGGGACCATGCAAGGCTGATTAGTAGTCACCATAAAATTGTTAATAAACATTATATTTTCTTTGAAGATTGTGAAAAATTAAAATTTATGAGATCTGCAAGAAGTGCAAAATAGGGACATAATGTTAGAGACATCTACATATGTGCCCGTGCCATCTATTCTTCTGAGTCGAATTTACTCATCTGTGGAAATTGTCTTATATGGCAATTGACAATTCTTTCTTGTCCAATTCTCCCGTAGTGAGATTCTTAGGAAAAGTATCTGATTACCGAGTGTTGATACCCGACTGGATGTATCGACGTTCCTATCATTTCTTATGATTTAATTTCATTTGAATGACCTGGGTAACGATCCGAGAAGCTTTCGAATGCGTACTCAAATTATGAAAACATGGGATATATTCATATTCATTAAATGTTTTCGTCTGTGTCTGATTTGAAATTCTCTCGCATAGATTATGCGTTGACCATACTCTTTAGATAATAGTTGTGTCTCATATATCCTTGAATTGGTGAAAGATTATGAGTTATTATTAGTCTTTTGAGAAGTTCACATCTTATCGATGGCAATGAAACTGAAAAGTTGATAATGCCGGTAGAATGGATTGATTGATTATGACATGACGACATTGTCTTAATTGATGGAAACTCGAGTAGAATTCCCCTAAAAGATAAGATGTTGATTATCAAAAGTGATCTAGATAATTCTTGGTGGATGACGATATCCTGTATTTAGACTTAAAATTATACCATGAATGATTGTGAATTAGTCATAGATATTATAATCTAGAAAGAACTTAAAATAAATGTATTAAAAGATGATAATGTTATCTGAAACTTTAGGAAGTATTTATTGATGAATTACCTAGACTTTTGCCATTAAGGCAAGATTGAATTTGGTATTGATTCTATTCCCGGTGCTGCACCTGTGGCTTGTGCACTGTATGTCAGCACCATCTGAATTAAAGGAATTACCGTACAACTGAGAGAGTTGTCGGAGAAAGATTTTATTATACCAAGCCTGTCATCCTGAAGAGCTATGGTGTTATCATTCCTTATATTTATAGATTACTATGAATTGAGTAAATTGACAATCGAAAACGATATCCATAACTCGAAATGGAAGAATTGTTCGATTATTTACAAGGTTCTAGCAAATTTGATCCATAGCATGGTTATCATCAACTTCGCATCTGCGAAAGAGATTATCTATTCCAATCACTACATCCGGTGCTTGTAATGAACATTATGAGTTCCATGTGATGTCGTTTGGATTAACCAATGCACATGTAGCATTCATAAATTTCGTGAATCACGTGTGTAGGCTGTAAATTGATAAATTCATGCTTGTGATCATTAAGGATCATTTGTTTGTTTATAAGAATAAGAATGAAGGTAATAATTAGTTATAGATTGCCCTGAATTGGTCGAACAATTAAAAACCTGTATCTTAAATATTTAACATGTGATTAAAAACTTAATCCTTTACATGATTTAACCGTGTGATTAATAGATAACGGAATATAAATTGACTCTTTAAAAATTAGAAGTCATTTAATACTTTGAGTTATACTAAAAAGAAAGTGCAAATATATTTTGACAGATGTTTTAACAAAGGATTTTAAGGAATCATTCCCTTATAACCAAAACATTTAACTAAACTCCTGTTTAGGGGTAAATGTTTGTGTATACTGTTAGACAACCTAAGAAGAATTTAGGAAACTATATAACTTATTACTTGAAATTTGAAACGACAATTTTTGCTTTTCAACTAAGAAAATTTTGACCAAAATATAAACAAAGGTTTTTCGAACATTTACGGATCTTATTAAATATTTTCGATAAATCAACAAAAATCTTGTTAATTAAATTCAAATTTATTTTTGAACATTTTTTATAATTGGTCGAACTAAGAAAATTAAAATTTTTACGTTATGTTTCATAAAAATTAAATGTTTATTATTTAATTAGTTGTATTAATTATCGACGCTTTAAACATCGGATTAAGCAAAACGGATAAAAATGATAGTTGAGATAGAACTAAGACTTAGAAAATGTGAAGAAAGAAACTTTGAATAAATACGGATATGATATTTATATCATCAGGAGAGGTGAATTTAGATACCGACGCATTATGTAAAAAGAATAAAGAATCAATTAGGACATGTTCCTTAATAATGAAGGTACAAAATAAATTGCCGAACAATTTAAAAATAAACAATGTTGTAAAAAGGATAATATAGATAATAAAAAGTGGTTCGCGGTTAATGTGAACCATTAGAATTGAGAAGCCGATAGCGTTAAATGTTTTAAAGACCACTTATGGTTGCCTAAATATGAAGGATTGTGAGATATAATTATATTGGAATCTTGTAAGTATAAGTATTCTATTTATGTCATTTTATGACTAAAAGTATCTTTGTCTGAAAAAGTTGTACTGATGGCAATTATGAAGGCAGACATCGCCTCATACATTAGTAAACGTCTAGCTATTGCAAAGGTCATCATCTGAATTTGATTCGATTTGGGTCATCGTCGACAGACTGACCAAATCTGCTAATATCATTCCCGCTAATGATAAATGCAAAAGAGTTATGTAAACATAGTGTGCCTGTATCGAACATCTTTATCAAGATCCTCGCTTCGCATCGAATTTCTAGAGATTTGCTCAGAAATCATTGAGAACTAACCTTGATGAGAGTACTATGTACCACCCCAAATCGAAGGGACGAGGTAAAGTAACGGTACAAAGTAATATAAGTGTTGTTCTATGTTGAAATGAATGACCTTTGGTAATAGACTGTATAATCGCTTTCCTTTGAAAAGATTATCATTGATAACCCTCGTGTTAGGATTAAGATCGAATCTTGTTAGGATCTATATTAGAGCATCTGTAAGCAAGAGTTGAGATGAAGACTTCCGACATACACCCATTGTGAGTTGGACATGTCTTTTAGGTTTAAGGTTTCCTATGATGGCGAACCTAACCTTACAAAATACCCGACCCGCGAGACTTGAAATGATTGGTGAAATTAGGATTTGATTATTGACTGCCGGTAGTGGGCAAGAGGTTATGTGAATATGAAATGTAGATCTTGAAGTGTCAAATGGGTAGCGAAGTTATGCCACAATTTTTAAACTTGGAAAAATGAATTCATGATCTAACAAATCATGAGATATAAGTCCCCGTTGTATGGGACCATTGAGATGATGTAAAAGATTGGTTTGAAAGGCATATAAGCTGGATCTACCTTAGGACTTCAAGAACTGCGTGAATTATGTTTCGTAAATCGAACTTGGTGGAATATCTATCAAGTGAAAATCTAAATTCATCTTAGTAAAGTTTAGATCGGCGAAAAGTTGCATTCATCAGAAACCCGTGAACATCATGGATAGAGAAAGTAAGTCAACATTTAGCCTGATCTTTTTCCCGTAGTTATGTTTAATGAAACTCGCGTATTGTAATGAATTACATTTGTGAGAAAAGACCGAATGTGGAGGAAATACCCACATGGCTTTAACTCTATAAGAAGCGAGTAGTAAGATGATCTTTGAGGACAAAGATCCTGTTTAGGGGTAAATGCTGTGACAATTCGTCAATTTATGGTTGATATTTTATTCTTAATATTTATTTGGAAACATTATTTTAATGTTACAATATGAACTCACTTATTTTTAGGAAGAAATTTGGATTTACATCTTGAAGTAGCATCGACTACGTCTAAACCGGAGGATTCAACGTTACGTGCTTACGTTTACATACACCGTCTTTGGTGACAGTCCGACATTTCAGAAAATAAATTTATCCGTGAATACTATTTTGGAGTTTTAAATTTGTGTTGGTTCATAAACTCACAAATTTACAAGAAGAGATTAGGACTTACGATTTTATTTTAACGTCCTTTACGACTAAACCGGAAACCCTAGGATTACGTATTTACGTTTTCGAACTCCGTTTTCGATGAGACAATTTTTATTGGATTCGTTTTGTGCCGTTGATTCATAATTTATAAAAACGTTTTTCGTAAAACGACCCGAGGGCACGCAAATCGAGGAAACTAGAATCGAATAATACCCGTAAATTAGTGGGATGAGACAAGATAAATCTTGCCTCACCCCACACATGGGACGGTTCACAAGCTACCACCACATCATGTGATGTGGCAAATTAGTAGCTACAAGTTAACACTTGTTAACTTTAGCTTACAAAGTAAGCTTCCACTACACAAAACCATCAACTCTTACCACTCTCCTCATTTCAACATGCAAAACAACTCAAGTTTCTCTCTTCCTCCTCTATTTGGCCGTCCCATATCTCACCCTAAACACCATTTTGATCAAAATTTACCATGGAATCTTATGTTATTTACACATAAGTTGAAGCCCTTTGAAGCTCTATAGATTGGTGGTGCTTATAACATCCAAGGAGGAGTTTTCATAGTGTCTTGAGGCTGATTTTCCACAAGGAGTTTATGAAGATTGGTGGTCTTGAAGATGGTCATGGCTATCCACAAGTTTCTCCATCCAAATCCATGTCCAAATCACAACCTACATCAACTTGGTGGTATAAAGATTGTCCTCCTCATCTTCTTGTTATTTTGATTATGTAATCATGTATTTTATTTCCTATTGTATATTTTTATGATGATTATATGATGATAAAAATATTGTGTGGGGATTTGGTGTTGATAAACATGATTAAAAAGGTGAAAAACTATAAAGAACAAGGCTAAAATCTTGCTTAAAAATGATAGCTGTATAAAAAAGTGAAGAAACATGTCATGAACTGATAAAATGATGAAGTAGAATTGATATACAGTAAGCTATGAGTATTTTACACATGTGAGAGTTGGCCATGCAATGGAATCATTGTAATGAGTGAGATATGATCAAAACAAGTTTAAGGTACAAATCTGAGTTCACTGTTTTGGACGAATTCTAGAAAATACTTAGAGGATGATTCAACAGTAGATATAGCAGAGTTAAATGGAGCACATATCATGTAGTTTATGTGATAAAAATTTGAGCTTCTATCTCCATACAGAACTCTAGATATGGCAGTTTTGGTGAAAGTGAAGATAAAAATCAGATTTTGGAAATTAAAGTATAATACTATTATATGAGCACTCAAAATTTAATAGTATAAAATATAAATTAAAACCCACTAACTTATATAATACATTTATATAAATATGTACAATGGTAAATAAGTGGACATTAATGGTAACTTGTTAAGTTTTATAAGTTATAAAACTATAAACATGATTTTTACGACTTTTTCGGCTAATACCGTAAAATTAACGTTTTTGTTAAATAAAACTTAGATGGTTGGACCCGTCTAATGTAAACTTTATAAAACTTATATACTGATATATAAACATGTATAACAAGTAAAAACCGATAAAACCCGAACTATAGGACATACGGACATTAACGAGCTAAGTAAACATATTGGACTAATAATTGGACTAAATAAGTTAAACCCTTATAAAAAGAACTTATTGGACTTAACCCATTTGGGCCCAACTTGAAAATTTAAATACTGATAATATAAGTATGAAATAGATTAATACAAGTTAATAAACTTATAATAGGCTTATTGGACCTAAAACACGTAAATAGGTAAAACTAAAAAACTAGTATAAAAGTTATCGACACATAACACAAAAATGAGTAAATGAGAATATGTAAACCCACTTGATCATCATATATATAAAATCATCATATGTATACATAATTGTTATTTTTATAAAGTCATTGGACATGAGTCTAAGACGAGTATTATTTGTCTAGGTTTCCGTGATTGAAGCACGTACCGTACGACCGAATAGCCGATAACCTGCCTTCCCACATCAACGTGAGTTCATAGCCTCGCACTCTTTTAAATGTTTTTATAAATGTTTTATAAACCCGCGAGGGAGATAACATGTTAGTTTTTATAAAATAGGACACCATTTGTCCCGATTGTTTGTTTATTGATTTGGACCCGAATGATTGAATGACCCGATTGTATGACCTGATAAATGATTAAAGGACCCGATAGATGAAATTAAATGGATTATTAAAGTTAGGTTATGTCACTAAAAGTCCCATTAGCATGAATTGTGAACTACCGGTATTTGGTAGACGCTTATGCATTTAATAGTACTATTTGGGGACGATCACCCCAGTTCGCGCCTTGACGGTTGATCCCCGTCGTGCCACATTGATTGGTAAGCGAATTTATGTATGAGAAGATTTCCATAGCGTGACCTTTGTGACGACACGCTACATTAGATGGGAAAATTGAGTATCGTGTTAGCTACCCGTTGTTGGTTTAGTAAGGTAACAATGTCATGCGGCTTATAATAATCCAAAACTAACGAAATACTACTAGACGCTCAGAATTACGACGTATTGCCTGACTAGCAATACAGGGTCATACTATTGATATTATGTTTGTGTTTTGGTTTTCATAACCATATTCATATAACGATTTTTATTTTCATACAACGTCATAAGACGTATTGTATGATGTTCTTACGATATTGGCTCGTATAATGATTTTTAAGGCAAACGCCTATATTATGATTTTGATGAAGATTTGTATAAAATGATTTTGGCTATTTCATGGCCTATCAAAACGATTTGTACAAAATGAATTTCAGTAATACTTTTATACTGATATTATATTGATGGAATTTATTAAACTCTATGAATTCACTCGGAGTTATCGCTGACCTTTTCTTTTAACATGTCTTATCTCAGGTACTTGAAGGTAATTCTCGGGAAGACGACAAGAATTCATGGCCCGCACTTAAACTATATTTTCCATTCAAATGCTTTGTAAAACTTTGTATGAAATAAAATGACTTGGGACCGATGTAACTTTGATGTTTATGAATGGAAATGATTTATTATTAAACGACGCGATTTTTATGCGTTGTCTATAATGTGAGTAATGTGCTATCCCGTAACACCAACGAGTCTTCCGCTGTATTGAGTTGTATAAATTTGGGGGTGTTACAATAGTTCATGAAGAGGTTCATTCTAGTGATGATGGAGGAGGATATGAAGATTATATTGGCAACTTGGAGACTTAGATTGAAGACAACACACTCATTGAAGGAGGAACACTTACAACTACTATCAAAAATCATCCTCCTTCTCTAATCATTGGTGATGTTTTGTCTCCTGTTCAAACAAGAAGGTCTCATCAGACTCAAGGAGGTTTCATTGCCAATATCCACAAGAAGGTTGATACCCCTCTTATATAGGCATGTTTGTTTGCTTGTTTTCTGTCACAACAGGAACCCAAGAAGATTTTTGATGCTCTCAAAGAACCAAGTTGGGTAGAAGAAATGCAGGATGAGCTTCGCCAATTTGCTATTCAAGATGTTTGGGAGTTAGTGAATTGTCCAAGGTATGTTAGACTTATTAGGACACGTTGGGTTCTTAGAAACAAGAAAGATGAAAGAGGCATTGTGGTCAGAAACAAGGCACGTTTAGTTGCTCAATGCTATACACAAGAAGAGGGAATAGACTATGAAGAGGTTTTTGCACCTGTTGCAAGGATTGAAGAAATAAGGATTTTCCTAGCCTATGCTTCCTGCATGGGCTTCACATTTTATCACATGGATGTGAAGAGTGCTTTTCTTTATGACGCAATTGCAGAGGAGGTTTATGTTATGCAGCCTCCTAGTTTTGAAGATTCAGAACATCCAGACAAAGTGTATAGGGTGAAGAAAGCAATGTATGGAATTCATCAAGCCCCAAGAGCATGGTATGGAACATTGTCCACCTATCTGGTGGAAAATGGATTTAAAAGGGGCACCATAGACCAGACCTTATTTACCAAGAAAATTGGTAAGGACTTTCTACTTGTTCATGTCTATGTGGATGATATCATCTTTGGTTCATCAAGTCCAAAGATGAGTGAAGACTTTTCCAAGCTCATGCCATACAAATTCAAGATGAGTGCAATGAGAGAGATGAACTTCTTTCTAGATTTACAAGTCAAACAGAAAGAAGATGGTATCTTTATCTCTCAAGACAAGTATGTAGCAGAAATCTTAAATAAATTTGGTTTTTCTCCACATGAAAAACGGGCTAGCACACCCATGGATAGGGAACACCCTTGAGGAAAGACTGGAGATGGAAAAGAGGTGGATGTCAGGCATTATAGATCAATGATTGGATCATTGATGTATCTTACAGCTTCTAGACCTGACATTATGTTTGTTATGTGTGCATGTGCACGCCATCAGGTGACTCCCAAAGAGTGTCATCTTCATGTTGTCAAAAGGATCTTTAGATACCTTAGGTGCTATCCCAACTTGGGATTATGGTATCCAAAGGATTCTCTATTGGAGCTTATTGGTTATTCAGACAGTGATTATGGAGGTGACAAGTTTGATAGGAAATCCACAACTGGTGGATGCCAATTTCTTGGGAGCAGATTGATATCTTGGCAATGCAAGAAACAAACAGTGGTGACCAATTCTACAACTAAAGCAGAATATGTTGCAACAGCTGCTTGTTGTGGGCAAGATCTATGGATCCAAAATCAGCTGTTAGATTATGGGTATAATTTTATGCATACCAAGATATTTGTAGATAATAATAGTACATTATGCATTATTAAGAATCTTGTACATCAATCTAAAACAAAACACATAGAAATTAGACATCATTTTATAAGAGATTGTTTTGAAAAAGGTTTAATACATCCAGATAGGGTAGACACAGAAGAGAATGTGGCTGATCTTTTAACTAAACCTTTTGAAGTTGGAGGTTCCAGTACTTGGTAACAAGTATTGGAATGATTAATCTCACCTAAATGTGTTTTTGAAGTCATTATATAGTTTGTACAGGATGTGTACTGTTATTAGTCTTTGTGCAAGATTAGGTTTTCCACTTTATTTTTCTAACGCTGACAAAGATTATTTTAACGCTGATAAGTGTTAAAATGGATGCTGACAGCAATATGTTAGTTTTGTGGTTTTTGATCTAATCATGCAAGTATTATGAGCATTGTACAAATGGATACAGAGTTGCTTATGGATCTTTGGAGCTTACTAGGAATGTGTTCAAGTTTATGGATGATGGCTGGAATGTTTACATTCCTATCTTGACATAAATTTTTATTTCATATTTTATTTTTGACAACTTTGTATATCATCAATTAAGGGGAGGTTTAGGAAACCTTTAGGATTTTTGGGTATTCTTAGAATACTCTTATCACAATTCTAGATTGTGTCCACTAGTGAGTACGAATTAGTTTTCTAAATCGTGAGGCACTATAGCGTGCAAATTTGATATACTGTGCACGCTGCCAAGACTTTTTGGCCTAGAATTGGATTTGGTCGGTTGGGAGACTTGGGAACGTTTTTATTGGGCTTACCTGGGAAGTTACAAAGGATTTATAAGAGATAACTTCATTGTTAAGAACTTTAGTTAGCAAGGGACACTTGAGGGCAATTATGTCTATCTTGCTTAAGCAAGTATGCATAATTCGACAGTGCTTGCCGCCCTATAGTGATTTTCAGTCTATAAGTTATCTTCACTAGGATAAATTACTTTGTTAAGGTCCTTTTTCTTTTTAAATTACTTTTATTTTTGGATGCTGACATTTTTCTTTCCAAACGCTGATAAGACCAATTTTAACGCTGACATGGCAATTTCCAACGCTGACAAGAATATAGCCGTTGGACGCTGATAGGTTGTTTTTTACCGTTGACAAACATTGGGTCCTACCCAGTTGTTATTTTTGACAAAAATATGGGCCCTAATTTTAGGAGTTGGTAACTTTTTATTAATGCTTAAGATAAGTTATATATTTTCAAGATTTTCATTATTACTTTTTGAATATAACTGTCTCACGTTTTGACCAATCACATATTCTCACCTCTCCTATATATTTGGCTCATTTCTTTTAAACAAGGTAACTGCTTATTCTTGTCTAACTATACTTTCTCAAACCTTCATCTTTTCATAACTTTTATCACAGTTTTCTTGCATCAATCTTCAATGGCATCTAAGTTTAAACCTACAGAATTGGAATTGGGGTTCAGGAGTCAACACAACATGGTGGCTTATTTGCAAGCTAATAATACTCTGTTTCCCCGATATACTCAAATGGTTGAGTATTTGAATGCGTCCCCATTAAGGTATGCACTTTCACATACTCCTCTTGTCCCTGTCACACAGATTAAATAGTTTTGGAACACTGTTACTTCCTCAACAGTTAATGAAGTGACTACATTGACTGCTATTGTCCATGAGGTTCCATGGGTGGTTACTGAAGCCTTGGTTCACCAAGCTTTGCATCTTAATGATGCAGATGGTATAACCACCCTACCCATTACAGAGCTAGAGCAAGGACTCCAAGCCTTGGGTTATCCTTTGCCTGAAGAAGGCCATTTAAACAAATATACAAAACAGCAATTTCCTCCGGCTTGGAAGTACCTTATACATGTCATTCTTCAATGTTTGAGTCCCAAATGCTCCTCACACAAATTGGTAGTGCCATTGTGTGTCTTGCAAATGGGCAAAAGTATACCTTTTCAAAAATGATTTTGATGGCAGCTTACCCTAGGTTTTTACAAATGGTTTTTGACTTACAAGGATACTGCAATAGGGATCATGACAATTTTTATACGATCCTTGTGCAAAGGAAAGCAAGTTTTGGAAAGATGAACACTGAACCATACAGAGACCTACCCCTCACCCAAGCCATGCTTGCTGTCATTGAGGCAGTAGCAAACCCTCAACCTCACCCGCAACCTCAAACAGACCCATTGCCAGAACAACATCCATCACCCAAGCATATGGAAACTGACCCAGAACCATTCAACGCTGACACCACAAATGTTGGTGTTGACACTACAAATCCAGACGTTGATACCCTTTTGCCACAAACCCAAACACCCCTTAACCTCCAAACAGACCCTCAATCCACTTCCTCTTCTACACCCCCCAGACTATAGGTTGGAAAAACGCTAAAGGACTACTAGAGTGTTCTGCTCTGGTGGTCCTAGCCATGTAGCAGAGAGAACCAACACCATAAGTGTGGTTAGTTACATGGGTGGGGCTGGGACTATTGGTTCTAGCTTAGATGCAGGCCAAGACAGTCCTAGCATCATTCAGACCCCATCCATGCCCCATGGATCTACTTTGGGAGGTTAAATTCCCATTCTAGAGTAGGGAAAATTAGAACCTTACACCATTTTGGAATTGACGGCGGTCTGTATTAGCTTGCAAAAGCAAAATGCAGACCTTGTACAGATTGTCACAGGTCAGGGTCTTGAACTCAAGCAATTGAGGGAGAGACTAGTTGTTTTGGAGAGTGTCCAACCTAGGAGGAGGCAAGCAAGAGTCCTTTCATCAGGAGAGGATTCTTACAAAGGGGAGGAAGATGCACCAACAGAACCTTTCAACTTGAGTGACAAGGGATCACAGGATGAAGAAGGTGGTTCTTTTGGTACAAAACAGGTGGAAGTTGCTGAAGCTTTGACAAGCTTGAAGGAGAAGCCAGTTATTGATGTCTCCTTGCTCACTCCAAAGAAGTTATCATTTGTGGAGATGCTGGAAGAAATTACCAAGTCAGCCGCTGATGTTCATAATTTGAGCACTGAAAAAGAGTAAAGAAAGCGTTGACAGACATACAGGTATGATTGGTGTATCCCAACCACCAGTTATTATTAGGGATGTTTCAACACAAGTACCATCAACTACTTTACCAACCATTGGAGCAAGAGACAAGGGTAAAGCGGTCTTAGTGGAAGTTGAGAAGCCAAAGAAGAATGAAGCTCAGATTCAGTTTGATCAAGCTTTGGCTACACAACTGCAAGAAAAGGATTGGGCTACTACAGAGAAAGAAAAAGATGGTAGTGATGATGAGAGCTCACATTCTAGTGTTATAATTATTGAAGATCCAGAGAGGCTAGAATATAGAGAGGAGTTGGCTAAAGAAAGACTTGAGGAGTTGAAAATGCAGGTAGATTTTGAAATGCCTGAAGTGGTGAGAATGTACTTTGCATGGGAAAATAAAGTTACAGAAAATCCAAACATGACAATTTCTGATCAAATTTGGGATTTGGAGATTCTGCTTAGAGTTCAACGAGATTGCAAGGTAATCTTGAAGTATAAGGCTAGCAAGGTTCTTTCAAAGCTTAAGAGGGATAGAAGGGAGCTCTATTATATGCTTCTCAGATGTCATCAAGGAGGTTGGACTTTCAAGAAATTGCAGAAGTTATCCTTTGATGAATTGGAGTTTCGTGCATATCCTATTTGGGCACGTGTTCAAGAAAAAAATACAATCAGACTCCTTTCTGATGAAAGAAATGAAGAAATTTAAGAAGAAATGCAGATCCAAAAGGCTTCCATTGCACCAAGACCAGTGAAGAAGGGACTTCCGATTGAGTTCCCGGCTTTGGATAGAGTTAATCCTAATGAAGCAGTTATCAGAAAGAGCATTAATCTCTCACCATTGGAAGCTTCACATGTTGCCGAGGTATTACCTTTATATTATAGAAACCCTATAGTTCACTATGAAGAAGATGCAAGTGGGTTTTGGATGATCACCATATATGGAAAGAAGGTACATACTTTTACTTCTTTTATATCATTGTTTGTAATCCTGGATAGAGAAGACTTTGTAGATCTTTGGGGATTGATGAAGGCCAAGTATGAGGCTGAAGCACCTACTTCAGTCAATGGAATAAAGATCTGGACATCCTTCAAAAGGATGATTGAACCAGATGATGTAGATCCAATATGGTTGGATTCGGATGATGTCAGTGGACTTTAATGGTGTCTACATTCAGCAGTTGGTGTTTACCATTTGAGCACTACAAAGTTTTCAGAATATCTTCTTGTGGATGCTGAATATCCTATGTCTAAGGAAGTTTTGAAGAAGATGGTGTCTACACAGCTGGAAATGGATTACACTAGTGATGTTGGAAAAGATTTAATTAGGTTTATTTATTATCTAATTAACAAGTTATTTGTATTTGTAATAATCCTCCTTGTACTTAGTTTTTATTCAGAAACTTGATTACTAGAGTAGATTTGAAGTTTAGGGGAGGATTGTTGGGAATAAAATGAGCCAAGACACTTAGACGCTGACAAGAGTTATTTGGACGTTGATAAGAAGAAATCAAGCGCTGACAGATCAAACATTGACAAGAAGTATCCAAGCTCTAACAAGAAGAAGTCCAAGCACTGATAGGAGAACTTAGTCTACACGTTTGTTATTTGAAGAAAAGATATACTCAAATATTTTATTTTCTATATTTATCTTTTCCTAAAATAGTTGATAGGTTATCCATTGTACACGACTCCTTATGTTATAAAAGGAGGTCGTAGGGTTTATAGTATATACACATTATTCAGTATTTGACTTTCATTGTAATCAAGTTTGTTTTATCAATCAAGAGTGAAAGTTTGTTTTACTTGTTTTACTTGTTCTTTATTCAAGTGTTAATTGCGCATAACACTTGGATCGTTCATACAAACAACAAAGTTTCTCTAAGTGATTAACTTGATCTAATCTCGTTAACACAAAGCTAATCGATCTAAGTTTGGGATCAACATGTGAAGGATGCAAGGCACACACCACATCCACCATGAAAATCCTTACTGAAAACATGTAACTAGGATGCACCCATACGCCCCACATGATAATATAAATAAATGGCCAAAACTGAAAAGGGACGCCACGAGCAATCACTCCGTCATGGGGAAGTCATAACACTGGTGCCTCCAGTGTTATGGTTATGGTACCTCCATAACTAGATGAACTAGCATGCATGTATATATAGATCAGGCATTTAAAATAAAACATAAGCATTCAAAACATATAAAATAACGGGGAAAACAGATGGCTGCAAACGGGGAATCCTAATCAGACATACGAAGAAATGTCCATACTGAAAGAAGGAATATCCGTACCTTATGTCCAGTAGTGAAGCTAGAATGGAAGCTGAACGATCTACTCTGACTTCACGGATACTACATATATAAGGGACGTGCATGAATTGTCTGATTACTGTATGTTATATTGGTTCTGTGTGTTCTTAGCTTATTTTATATGTTCTTGTCATGTTTTACTATTTTATATGTTATCTTGTACTTATTCATGTTTTACATATAGTCTGATTATGTATTTCATGTATTCTTGTATTACTATACGTGTAATGTCATAATAAGTAACTTTCTAAAAATAGCAGGTTTCCAAAAACAGAAAGTTTCCAAAAATAGAAATAAACTTGATTTATAAGTCCAAAATATAAGCTAGTGCTTAAGAATCTTAATTCATAAGTCATGATGATTTATTAGTCTAGTTTATCAAATTAAATACTTAGCTAAAATGATTATTAATTAATAATAATGCATAGTTTTACTTGAAATTACTCTTTAATAAAATGACATGATTAATTTAATAAACTTAGCATCAGCTAGTTATATAATTAAATTAAGGCATGGTTATCAATACGTAAATATATACTTAGGCAAATTCCATGATTAATAATATTAATTAAATATAATCTAAGTTGTATAATTAATTTAATTATAACGTGTATCTTTAATAATTAAATTAACCTGACTAACAACATACCTGTGTACCCGAGCCTACCGAAACTCCCATGTCTCGGTTGCACTAAACGAACAACGCAACTAAGCATACTATCCAATAACAGTTCAGTCCAAGATATATTTTCTGTTCTGTCCAACATACGTTTTTAGTTCTGTCCAGTATCTATATTTCTAGTTCTGTCCAATATACCCCTGCAGTGTTGTCCAATATATGCGCAGACCTATAGTCCCTGTTCCTATTGCTGTATATTATCTACCCACTGGTTTTAGTAGTGTTCTTGTTGTTTTGTTAAAACCTATCCACTGTTTTTATATGTTCTTGCTGCCAGTTAATAACCACTCACTGCCTTGTACTAACTAACCATCGAGACCTATAGGGGTCTCGGTTCCCACTGTTATTAACCAAACCCCCTTGATGGGGTGTTTGGGGTTGCTACAGTTAAAATAAAAACAAACACTGGCCCTTATAAGGGTGCGGCTGGTGGGAAAACAAATACCACTGAGACCCCCATGGGTCTCGATTTACGTGCAAATCAACACGAACAACATAAACAATCCCGACCCCATGTCTAAATATTATTATTAACATGTTTTAACCACTGTTTTTTAATGATTCCTGAATATTAACATGATAAAATACAAGGATCAAAGATTAAACATACCGTATGCGTGTATGATTTAGGAATTAGAACACGAACACTATACCATTAATTCTTGAATCAACCCACGTTTATTCCTTTGTTTTCTGTGTGTGAAACGACGACAGCATGAAGAATAAAAGAAGTCGACTTTTGCTTTCTTTATGTTTTAGGGTTTAAGTTATAATGCCTAATATAAAACATACTCCCCCCGTATTTTGTTTAGGTCGTACCAAGACCCCTAAATGGGCCACGGTCCATTCTTTTTTTTCTTTGCCTAACCGTCCAGCCCACATCACCAAGATGCATACATGTGTTGTTTTAAATATTTCGTGCCTTGTTAAATCTTACGCGTGTTCGGATTCCAAATGTCGTGTTTTTATTTCTTGTTATATTTTATACATGTTATACGTAAATACATATCGTATATTAATAACAATAATAATATACGTAATTACTTGTCGTACTTAATTAATATATGTAATAATCGTGTTAAATGTTCGTATCGCGTGTCGTATATTAATTAGTCGTAAAGTTTTAATTTATACGTAACTTCATGTAATTAATGTTCTAAAGGATTTTAAAGCGGGTTTTACAACTCTTCCCCTCTAAAAAGAATAATTCGTCCTCGAATTAGAGATTGATAAACTAGAAGGGACATGGACGTGAGGTGACTGTCAAGAATATGGAACATGACGTGACTAGAAGGAACATGGAACGTGAAGTGGCTGAAAAAAACATATATGAATTATGGAAAGAAAAGAGGATAAGAAATTTAGATAGACTCCTTCGTTTCCCAGTGGCTTCCCGCTCGGAACGGTCCTCTAAAAGATCTTGGCGAAAATAATAATCTTGGTCTTCATAACTCTTGTCTTGACGATACACAAAAGTTTCTGGTTTATCATCGTAAGATGTATCCTCATGAATCTGGTCGAGTGGATAAGAAATAACGTGCAAAGATAACGAAACGTTATGATGCGAAATAATCTGGAATAACTGCCGTTAGTAACGTCTGAGCAACGATGCGCGAGACATACTGAAACGTAGTACGTGAACAATTGTGAACGTGATACGTGGAGATATGGTGAATGTAATGAAAAAAACATATGGTGGACGTGATACGTGCAACATATCGTGAACGTTATATGAAAGACGTGGGAGGAACATGATGTGTGAAACATATCATGAACGTGAGATAACTGAGGAGGTAACGCCAAACGATATGAGGTGAGACGTGAAATGTGACGTGGAGCGTCTTTCTAAGGATGGAAAGTTTATTAAACTTGAGTCTGGTCTCCCAAGCTTTCTTCAACACTTTCCAGAACGAAAATGTGAACCGTAAGTCGTAAGCTAGAATACGACGTCATGAACATGAGTGCGGTAGCAAATCGTGAAATTGAATAAGGACGTGAACATAATAATGAATACGAATGTGCACCTTGCCCGGTCTGATAGTTGTAGGAGTGTCAAGTGATCGGATGATCCTTGGCTGGGAAATGTCTGATAAATCTGCTAACTGTGAAATCCTTGCGGATGAAAGGATTTTGCGGACTTGTCAAACTGTTGACAACACCCATATAGCATAATGCTTCCTCTGAGCCTGCGGTAGCCTGATAAAAAAATTCATGAAGATATTGTCCCTTCTCCGTTCACAATTTCTAATGGTGGAAATAACTCCTAGCCTATTGGTGTTCTATCTTAACCTGCCGGTATGACATGTACTTAGATATGAACGTAAATGCATCTTGTTTCATAGAAACTGGATACATAGAAGTTGGAAAACCATGAGTCTCTGAAATTAGGCTACTCTTAGCGTAGGATCCTCTGGAACACATAATTTAGTGTAAGATTCTCTCCTTCACGCGTAAGCTGAGTCATGGTGAGATTAACCGTGAGAATCAATGTGATTCAGCGTGTCACTGTAATCAACCAGAATTCGTACTAGAAAAAAATTTCAGGGTGAAATTTCTTCTGTCGTAGAATTTGCAACATAGTGCGAATATGGTCTTCTGCCCTTCTCTTGACTTAGAGAAGATCAGGTTGTCATCGATGAAAGTACTAACGAATTTGTTTATGAGTTCATGGAAATTAAATTTATAAAGTCCATAATGCTGCTGGAGCATTCATAAGACTAAAACAAAATCATGAATTTAGCATGACCAAATCATGTGCGAATAGCAGTCATGGAAATGTCTTGCTCTTTCACTCGTCACTGTTGGCGGCATGATTGTAAATCGATCTCGTAAAAGTGCTTAGCACCCTGTAGTTGATCGGACACATCATTAATACGTAGAGGAGGATAACGGTTATGAATGGCGATTTGTTTAAGTCGACGGTGGTCGACAAATAATCTCATGTTACCATTCTTCTCCTTAATAAACAGAACCGGTGCACACTATGGTGGTACACCTGGCGAATGAGCTTCTTCAAGCGTCTCGTGCAGCTGATCCTTCAACGCTTGTAACTCAAGGAGCCCATGCGATAAAGAGCCTTGGATACTGGTTTTGCTCCCTAATATTCTCGATGTTAAGTCCCACCTTGTGGATAGGAAGCATACTCGGAGGTCTTTCTGGAATTTATCATGGGAAAACTTTGAAATGATCGGCTGATTATGAATAAGAGAACTTCAGAAGTCGTGTCATAACTGATAGTTGTAAAATCTTTACAGCCATGGAATAACCACACGCGCTTGTAAACCAAAGATATTTGTACAAATTTTCCTAATGGAAACCATGTTGTATGTGTTCAGGAGCTTGAACATCGCTATACATAATCTGATATGAATGGTGACCAACCGTAGCGTGGTGTGCTATTCGTAGTCTATAATCAGAATCGCATCTAACTTGCATCTGTCTGAGGTAAGTGCGTTAGCAGATTGGATCTTATCATTAGAATGAAGGAAAACCTTCGTAAACATGGGTGATACGAATGGCGTCCTTTATAGTCATGGATAAATGAGATATGCGATCGAGAAATGAAAGTGCCATGTCACTACATGAGGTAGACGTGGCAGATTTCACTGAATGTGTTTCGCCTATCTCACATGGAACGAACACTGCGTGTCCAAACGTGAACAATACGCCGGTGATGGTTCATAAGATAACTTCTCCTTCTCATGACACAACTCGTTTTGTGGTGTATTGCACGTGGGGTTCTTAGGAACTAGCAGTTAAGCGTGCTCATGTCAGAGTAGTACTAGCTTGGGTGACCTGGCGGGAAGTACTCACACGAGGGCCACAAAGCAAAGTCCTGAGTCTGCTGGCAAAGCGAACAATATTGTGTTCTGAGTAGGCGGGATGTTACACGTCCTTAGAAGGATTCTCTCTCTTTGGCGGAGGGGGAATCTTGGTTCTAGGAGTAAAGTTTGCTACTTTCTTCCCTTTGCCTTGATTCTTATCCTTCACAGCATTAGACGGTTTAGCCTTATTAGGCTTTTGGATCATTCCTGCCCTAATAGCATTCATAGTATTATTAGCAGGTGCAACCTTCTTTGGTAGCATCTTCTTATATAACTTGATCATGGCATGCAACTCAGGTATTGTCTTCCCCAGGCCATGCATATTGTAAACAGTGAGACCAAAATTAGGCTGATTGCAAGTTTGACTGATACGAGATAACCGAGATGTTCCAAATTCTCTATATAGCCCTTCATCTTTAAGACCTAGCAGCTTATAGATTGTCCTTTTCCATCATTGACCACGCGCCATGGCCCTCCAGATTTCTCTGAAGTTCAGTGGGCATAGTCATAAGCATAAGTCCAACAATTTCCCTGGATTGTTTTAGCCAAAAGTTATGATCTTCTGGATTTGGTTTAGGGCCTTGGTGGCTAGGAGGGAGATATAGGATCTCGAGAATAGGCTGCTCACAGTAAGGCAACAAATTGTCAGTCTCAAGCACGGCCCTAAGAGCGTAGTACCAATCAAAGAAGTTGCTTTCAGTCAACTTTATTTTCTCAAGGAAATACTTAACAACCAAACTGTTTAAGCAAAAGGTAGAATTATTCATCTACAAAATAAAGTTTAAGTGATTAGTATTTTTGATAATTGCATTCTCAAAGAATTAACTACCCAATTAATAACTATGAGACTAAGCTATTTGCTTGCACTCCCACTTAATATTAGAGGTCTGGCCAACTAATAATAAGTAGGGCAAGAGGTAAGCGACGATCGTTAATTACATTACAAGTGCAACTCTTAGAATTTATGAGACGATTCATGAAGTTTATTGTTGTAGAGTGTTTGAATTGAATGCTCTCACCACTTTTACGAGTACCAATGAGCGTCTCAAACAAACTTGTTCTACATGTAATAAATCATGAGTATGTTTCATTTCATTTTATGCATCGAGTTCTGAATCTGCCTGGGAACTCGATTTAAGTCGCACCAAAGTAAAGCATGAAAATATTGGCATAGATCCCACCTATGACAAAATTCGCCTTAGGTATAAAATTCACCCTAGGTCTGACCAGTTGATGAAAACATACTACAAGTGCTTTTATGTTGGATGGCATATACTTAAAAATTCACATAGGTATCACATATGTTTTTGAAAACAAATGTCAAAATCGTGTATAAAGATGCATGCGATCATCTTTTTAGCACAACTTAAGAAAATATTTTGTTAACTTTAGTTTCAGGCGTATTTACCGCGGGAAAAGATTAAAGAATGATCAAACCCTATATCCTACTCTTCATGCGCGCGAAGGTGCAAGTGCTTGGGATAATTATCAAATAAATGCCAAAACATCTATGTGACACGGGAAAAAATTAAAGATCATTCAAACCCTAGATGGCTTGACTAAAACACGTAGTGTAGTAGCAAGATCCATCATTAGTAGAGCACAAAACGGTGTTATGATTTAAGTATTACAAGATAGTTAATTTTGCAAATCACGTCGTAGAGATGATGGTTTATAAGCCATAATTACGGTATGTAAGCCCAACTTGTTGTCCCATATATTTAGATGATATATATACGAATTAAAAAAAGAAAGGTAGATATGAGATGAATTTTAGAGAGAGAAAGTAGTGAGAGAAAGTAGAGAGAAAATGGTTGGAGAAACTTGTGAAATATTAGATTAGAAGAAAAATGAAATGACCAACACCCTTCCTAACATGCTAGGAAGGGTTTATATAGCCTTTGCTTACATGCAGCTTAATGGGCTATATGATAATGGGCCGGGCTTTCCTTTTGGGCTTTGGTTACTTATGAATGAACCTTAGCTTAAACTTAAGCCCGTTATACACGACTAATCTACTACCTATTACAACGTTCTAATATACGATACATAATAAACCTATGACCGATCATTCTTGTTTGACTCAATATTTTGAGGCTAACAATCTCCCCCAATGAGAGGTCATAAACCTTGGTCATTTAGGAAATTTGTAGAGATTACTAATCTCTCCATAAATGAGTCTTGAACGTGTAATTGTAGTCTTGTTCCTTCATGCTGTGATCTTTGAGCCTTTGTCGTTGTCTTTCGACTTTGTCTTTAATCTTGAGATCTTAAAATCATCCTTGACTTGCCTTTGCCATCTTGCAATCTTGTGTCTTCATCCACATGCTCACACTGTGAATTGTTGAATATGTCTTTAGGCATGATTATGTGGTTTTGAATCTTTGACTTTGCTGAGTACACCGTGACGCCACCTTCTCGAGACAAAACATAGACACGGACTGAATGGCTTTGACATTCGTCCTAAATCGGTAGCGTTTTACCTCCGGTCTGTGAAGACCGTTATACGATATTAAATATCGCACCTGTGGTCAGGTAGATTCAATTAAGAATCTCATTGACAGGTTTTCGCGGCTGTACTAGCCGTTCTCTTTACTCGACCGTCTCAAAGCAAGACTTCGAACATAAAGAGTGAATCAATTGGATAAATATCCGCTTGATTAAAGTCGTCAATTCAAATTCCTGGAACAAGTTTGATTCATTAAGAATCTTACCATTGTTGCTTTCCAGTTGACACAAGCTTGATTCATAAGAATCTCGCAAGTTACCTACCGTAGCGCTGTTTGATGTTGACGCTAGAAGGATTTCCATTCGTCACTGTGAATATTAATAAATATCACTCTGAATGTTCTGGCAAGACCATAAAGATATTGCGTAGAAACTTGAAACGAGTTTGAATCAATTCAGAATCAAACCACTGTTGCTTTTCAGTTTTACATATGTTCAATTCATAAAGAATCTTACATATGACCTACCGCAGTGCTGTTTGATGTTAACACTGGAAGGATTTCCACTCATCATTGTAAATACTAAGTAGTATCACTCTGAGTGTTCTAGCAATATCACAAGGATATAGCGTAGGACTTTGTTGATCTTCATCCGTGTGTCCTAACGAGATTTGATTGATCTCTTGGCTCTAGACTCTATTTGTGCACTTTTAGTGGTCGGAGGCTGGAGCAGATGCCACCTATTCAATATCAACTATCTCGGAGTGAGAAAGTCAATAGAAATCGTGTTGATCTCCGTGACAATTAAACAAACTTCTTTTGAGAAAAGTCTGAGTAGCTAGGAAAGGTTTGTGCTTCACATCACTGGGTCCATGATGAGTTTGTCTTCATGATGAGTTGACCCGGTTTCTGCCTAAGTTGTATGAAGGGCTTCTTTCTTTAGACCCTTTATCCATACATTTATTTTTCATTCTTCAACCCCTTTAATGCTTACCAAGACATCATTACTAGCACCTTGTTGTGATTGTTCCAGTGCTAGCATCAGTACTTAGTCGGCATTCAGTTACGTTCACATTCTACTCCATCTTTCCTAAGGACTTCTAATAATCTATTGGATTGTCCCTGGGAAGATCCCTCTGGTTCTGGTTGGATCATAGGACTTAAACCTAACCACTCTTTTGACACCAATAACGTCGTAAATTAAAGATGTTGTGGGTATTTGATCGTAACCATGAAAACCACTTTAAATTCTAACAAAGTGTTTGAAAAACATTTAACACCTTGCTAGTTTTGTCGTTTCAGAAATGCTCCCCCTTCACATGTGCATCGATAATCGAAAGTGTTTAGCACATGTAGGTAAGAGTTAAAGTGCTTGAGTCTTATATAAGATCACATTTTAATGACATTTTCTCCCCCTATCTCTAATATATAAAATCTTTTGATATTAGAGATACCAAATTTGATTAAAATATATTTTGAAAAATAGTCTTGAAAATCTTTGGGAGAAAGATATGTCAAACTTAGCATGAATTTTGGAAAGCTCCCCCTCAAAAATTGATCCAATTGAACTGTCATTGTGAGGATGTGATCCATATTTCTCTTTTTGAGGATGGGAGTTGTTGAACACACAATTTTTGAAAGATTTTGAATAATCATTGAAAAATTCTTGATAAAATTGTGTTCAACGCTTTTTTGAAAAATCCTATTTCTTTTGTCGAAGAGGTTTTTCTAAAGCATAAACTTGAGTTCATAGACTTTGAATGTCTTGACGAATCCACTCAAGTGTAAGAATATTTCTCTTCTTTTGCTGAGGGTAAACGCACTAAATCGTACACTCCCCCGTGAATATTGATCCGGGTTGTAATCTGAAAGTGATTACAAGCCATTGTGTTGAGCTCAAAACGTTGAATGTTTTGTGACAAGCTCAACCCGTGATAGATTGCTCTACCCGTTGTTGGAAATATTGTCCAAAATAGACAATTTCCATTAAAAAGATAGAAATGACATGTTTTGAAAAATATTTACAACTTTCATTCGAGCTTTATGTACACACCCGTGTCGTTATTGAGCGACATTTCTAGGTACGTCCATATTATCGATACTGAAAGACATGTCGAGAAGAATATTTTGGATTATCAAAGATTTTTTTATTTTGTATTTTTCTTTTTCATTAATATTTACAAGTAGATGTTTGATAGGTGAATCAAGCAGGCTTCTTTGCCAGAACCTCCAGTTCTGCTGGAGTCAAACATCTCATACCAATTTGCCTAACTAGATACGCAAACCTCTCTTTCGAAAGAGCTTTTGTAAACAAGTCAGCTAATTGGTAATCAGTTCCAACAAAGTATAATTCAACAATACCCTTTTCAACTTGTTCTTTAATGAAGTGATATCTGACATCAATGTGCTTTATGCGGGAATGCTGTACCGGATTGCGGGAGATGGCTATGGCCGACTTTGAGTCACAGTACATAGGTACTTTATCAAAGTGGAAGCCATAATCCGTGAGTTGTGTTCTCATCCAAAGAACTTGAGCACAACACGCAGATAGAGACACATACTCCGCTTCGGCTGATGAAAGTGATGTGCAATCCTGCTTCTTGGAGGCCCATCCCACAAGCTTATCTTGACCTAGAAATTGTGCACCACCAGAAGTACTTTTACGTGTATCAAGACACCCTGCCTGATCAGAATCTGAATAGGCCGTTAGAAAGAAATCGATTTCCCTCGGATACCAGAGTCCCATGTGAATGGTATTCTTAAGGTACCGAAAGATCCGTTTAACCTCCTTGAGGTGCTTTTCAGTGGGTCGTGCTTGATATCGTGCAGAATAACATGTAGCATGATGAATATCAGGTCTGCTTGCTGTCAAGTACATGAGGGACCCGATCATGGAACAATATCTCGTTTGATCTATGGGTAATCCCTCCAAATCAGCATCTAGGGATGTGGTTGATAATGGTGTCCCAACAGGGTCACATGATGCCATACCATGCTTTGAGATTATCTCTTGACAATACTTAGCTTGGTTAATAAAGATACCACTTGGGGATTGGTGAACTTGAATTCCTAGAAAGAATTTTAGTTCGCCCATCATAGACATTTCAAATCTGTTGTGCATACATAAATCTTCACAAGCAAAATTTCATCCCCATATTTATAAGTGAACAAAGTTAAATCAATGGAACCTTTTGAGAAACCTTTGGAGACCAGAAATTTCGAGAGCTCGTCGTACCACGTCCTTGGAGCTTGCTTGAGTCCATAAAGTGCTTTGTGGAGACGATACACCCTGTCAGGATAATGAGGATTGACGAATCCTTCTGACTGTGTGACATAGACTTCTTCCTTCAAATGACCGTTAAGAAACGCCGTCTTTACGTCCATTTGATAGACAATGAATCCCTTATGTGCAGCATAAGCAAGAAAAATCCTGACTGCTTCCGTTCGAGCTACTGGTGCAAATGATTCTTCAAAATCAATACCCTCTTTCTGTCCATACCCTTTAGCCACTAGCCTAGATTTATTCTTGATGATCATGTTTTCTTCATCCATCTTGTTTTTCTAGATCCATCGAAGATTTAATGGTGTTACATCGTATGGTCTGTCAACAAGTTCCCAGACTTTAAGTCTTTCAAATTGTTAAAGGTTCATCGGTCATCGATTCAATCCAAGCATGATCAGCCATGGCTTCTTTGATGTTTTTCGGTTCAGCTGAACTCACGGCGAGTGCGAACATACAAACATCGCCATCGGTGTGAAGCTGTAGTCTTGTGCGAACGGGCTGTGAAGGGTTTCCAATTACATGAACCAAAGGATGATCTCGGGTCCAATGATGTGTTGAAGGATGTCGTTGATAGAACGTATGCATATTTGACGGATCAACATGGCGAGTGGAAGACTCTCCAGATTCGTGTACCGGTGTACCGAATGGGTTGATAAATTCGTCTTCGTCAGATAATGCATTGTCTACTTGATTTGTGTTCTCTGGAGCAATGACAGTAGTTGTGGATGTTGTAGGATCGATTGTTGAAGTGATATTCTGAGGAGGTAAATCTGCAGCAACCCGTGTTGAAGTAGATGAAGTTGTATCCATTTGTTGACGATGTTCGGTATCATCATTCATATCATGAGTGACAGCGGAAGACTTCGATACAACTTGTTTCTCCCCCGTGAAATATTCATCATACATTGGTCCATATAACATTTCCAACTCTTCAATTGTCGTGTCGACTGTCATATCAGCTCTAGGAACATTTTCTGGAACCAGCGTTGAACTTGACGGTTCATTGCTGTGGTCTTGGGTTCCGAGTTCCGTGCGGTTGTGAACGAAAGTCGTTTGTCATTGTGGATCGGGACTTAAACTGTTTTGTTCAAGTGCCATTTCTTGCAATTCATCAAATCGAATGTGAATGGTCTCGACAATCAATTTTGTTCTCTTGTTGTATACTCTATATCCCTTAGACTGAGTTGCATGTCCCACAAGAATACATGCATCACCTTTCTCTTTCATTTTATCCAAATTTTCACCATCTCGAATAATGTAACAAGTACATCCAAAAACATGAAGGTGTTTGAGTGAAGGTTTTCGATCATGAATTATGTGATATGGTGTCTTTTCGTGTCTTGGGATAATTAATGAACGGTTTTGTGTGTAGCATGCGGTTGACACGGCTTCGGCCCAAAAGTACAGTGGAAGTTTTGAAGCGGATAGTAATGTTCGAGCAGCCTCAACTAAAGTACGGTTTCCTCTTTCAACAACGCCGTTTTGTTCGGGTGTTCGAGCAATAGATGTTTCATGTTCAATCCCTTCGGCTTCAAAATACTTTCTCAGATTTGAATTCACAAATTATGTACCTCTGTCAGTACGAACCACTTTAACTTGACCTTGAAGACCAAGTTGTATCAATTTAAGGAAGCTGATGAGAACATTGGGTGTTTCATCCTTGGACCTCAAGAAGTGAGTCCATGTGTACCTTGAGTAATCGTCGACAATGACCAGAATATATTTCTTTCCATTGATACTCTAAACACGCATGGGACCACACAGATCCATATGAAGAAGATCTAACCGTCCTTTTGAGCTTGGTGTAGTCTTTGTTTTAAAGCTACTTTGTTTAGCTTTACAAAGCTCACAAGAAGAACAAAGATGATCTTTGATGAATTTCAAACTTGGAAGGCCTCTCACAATATCTTTCTTGGAAAGCAGGTTGATGGTATCAAAGTTGAGATGAGAAAGACGTTGATGCCATAACCATGCCTGAGTCGTTGAAGCTTTAGCCATGAAGCAAATTGGAGTTGATGAAGTTGTGTCTTGGAGTGAAATTGTGTAAAGATCAGTACCCCGTGTACCGGTAAGTAAGTCATTCCCATCAAAATCACGAACAAAACATGTCTTCTTTCTGAAAGCAACCTCCAAATCCGCATCACAGAATTGACCAACCGAGAAAAGATTGTGATTGAGCCCTTCGACGTAGTATACCCTTTTTATCGTAATATTCCCCTGAACCAAATCTCCATATCCTAGGATCGGTGCAAATTGATCATTTCCGAATCGGACCGTACCCAGGAACTTCTCCACGAAATTAATTAGAAGCTTGAGATTCCCCGTCATGTGCTTCGTGCATCCGGAGTCCAGTATGAAGAGATTTATTTGTATCACCTGCAGAAGAGTTAGAACACGATGGAGCATTTGCTAAATTGGACACCACAGTAGTTGTGAGAGTAGAATCATTAGTGTCCTTATCAACATTTAAAGGCAAACTAACACTCGTTTTTACATTTTATGTCCTATCTTTCGGCATCCATTTATATCTTGGAGGACATTGATTAGCAAACCACCATTTCCAAGACTTGCTAGCAGACTCATATAATTCCTTAATTTTGCTTCTAGGGTTCTTAGTAGTGGAGTCTGATGCATTACTTTTCTTAGTGGGGGTTGCACCAGAATGGTTCACTTTGCGTTTGGGTTTACTAGCACTAATAGGCATCGCAACTTGCTTCTTAGTTCTAGTATCTACGCCTTTCACAGGTTTCATAGCACACATTGAATGATTAGCATTAGCACACTTTCTACATTTGACACAAACAAATTTCACATTCATAGCATTCAAATCATTCACAGCATTCAAATCGTCATTACATGCGATAACAAACTTTGTATTCTTAAAAACATTCAAATTCCTAGGGTGTTCTTCTACTTGCTTCATCTTCCCTTGATTCTTGTGTTTCCAGACCCTATCATTCACTTGAGTGCTCTTAAGCTGAGGCCGGCTAACACTAGTAGTGGAGACTATTCCTGTCGTAGAAGACACACGAATATTAGTGTTTCTAAAAGTCTGAGGTGAGTGAGTATTTTTGTTTGTGGGATTAGTGGATATTCTATACATTCCTGGTTTAATCACATTATTGTGCTTAACGCTTGTTGCTATAGGATTCCTTATGGGTTGATTCTGTGGTAACCTTTCCTTTCCATCCATCTTGGGGGCAAACACAGGTTTTGCAAACGAGGAGTTTGATAAAGCAGATGGTTTTCCCAAGATAGAGGATCTATTTACTTTAGAGGCATTGGGTTGTCTAACAACAGGTTTCTTAATGCTAGGTTCCACGATTTTCCCACCCATTTTAGCAACGAGTTTCTGCAACTCTGCTATCGCTCTGTCCCTGTCTTGTAATTGAGCTTTCAACCCTTTAATTTCCAAATTCTATTCATTCATTTCGAAATGTTTGGGAAGGTTTTTCTTGCAATCTATTATTATGTGGAAAACTACCAACGTCTTTTTGCAAAGCAAGTTCAAGTGAATGACAATGTTTTTGAAGGAAATCAGTTTTGTGTTGAAGTAACTCAAAAGCCTTTTTGTTAACATTTTCTTTACGTTTCGAAAGCTCAATTTCAAGACGTTCACATTCTTTGATCTTATCAAGACATTGGCATGCAACTTCAGAATATTCATCAATATCAGCACAAGATGTAAAATAAGCACACATAACATCTTTAGAAACATATTCTTGCAAGAGTATATTCATCTGAGAAATCAGACTTGTCCATTTGAAGATCATCAATGTGTTTCTCAAGAGATTCAACATATTTTAAATCATCATACATTTCAGTCCGAATGAACTCCTCAAGTTGAAGAACGGTTTCTTTAATCAACGTCGTGTTTGGAATTAAGAGTTCTTTCATAAGCAAGGTAATATCTTGAGTAATCGGGCGTGTCCACTCAGCATTTTCACGTTTTACCCAATCTCTTTCAACAATAGATTTAACATTAGCTATGTGGTGTTTAAGAATACCTAATGTTTTCATACTCTTGCTTTTAGATTCATCTAGAGGGAGGTAGTTTATGTATTTGTAAACATTAGATTTCTTAGGGGAAAATGCTTTCTTCCATTGAATTCTCTTTTGTTTGCATTCTAGAAACACTTCCTCACGAGTTTTCTGAGTTTGTTTGTTGAAAAGACCATAGAGACTATTCTCATAAGCATAATTATATGGTTTTACAAACTCCTTATTGACAAGAGGTTGACTATCATCATCCCAAAGGGCAGTCTCTTCACTATCGGCACTAACAGGCATGCAATAAAGATCGGTCCTTTCAGTCTCATCAAGATAAAGACACGGGTTCGCAGCTTGAGCTTTGGCAAGGTACTCAGGACTTGTAAAGCTAGCTTGACCCTTAAACATCGATGGAGGTGCTAGCATTCTTACGGATTGAATATAATCATGCGTTTTATAAACAACTTTCTTCAAAAATTCGACTTGTTCTTCTAATTTCGTTACTTTTTCAGTTTCTTTATCGTATCTACTTTTGAAGTCTTGTTTTAACGCATCTACCTCTTGTTTCTTATCCTCAAGAATTTTAGCAGAATCGGTAGTGGTCATAGAGAGCTTTTGTTCAAGTTCATTAACTTTGGTATTGGCAAGGTACGTTTTTTGGCGTTCATCCATTAAGAAAACATTATATTGACGCTTCTCTTTGGCTAATAACTCAAGAGTGGCATTATATTTGTTTTCAAAATCGTCCTTTTGACTTTTTAACGCACTTCCCTTGTACCCCTCAAGCTCTTTGGTTTTCTGAAGGAGCTCATCTCTATAGCTTTCAGTCATCTCAGTAGATTTTATAAGAGCAGCTTTGCATTCTTCAAAACTTTGAGTGAGCGTAGCATTTGCCTTCTTTAATTGCTTTTGACTCTTTTTTATTTTCAGTGACATCTTTTTTTAAAGTAGCAATTAAATTAGCAAGTGCAATATGTTCCTCTTCATCATATTCATTTGCATGTTGATCATCCTCAGACTCATTATTGCACATGTCTAATGAATCGGGTGTGGTATTGCTAGCAACCGTTTCCATCATACACGTGTCATTAATGGCATTGGGTAGATCACTATGCTCAGGAATATCACCAAACACATTATATTCATCAGTAGTGTGTACCTTATCGATTGGCTCAGTGTCAAAGATAGGGCCATTGTCATCTTCAGTGACTTTAAGAACTTCTTCAACCTTTGCCATGTACGAGTAATGTGCATCGAGCTCTTGATTAGAATCTTCATCATCAGTATCATCAAGCATTGCTCCTTCCTCAGCTGACAATTTAACCCCTGCTTCCATTTTCTTGCATAGCAGCATCTTTTCCTTGTGATAGCTGGAGTCTCTAACCCTTTTCGGCTTCCTGCATTCCTTTGCCATATGCCCATAACCTTGGCAATTAAAACATTGAATCCCACTCTGTTGAACCACTTGACTTCCAACAGTGTCCCTATTCCCAGTAGCAGCAGCAATCCTCTGAGTATCAGACTTGGCAGTTTGACGATCATACCTTGCAGAACCCTCAACATGCGTTGGATTATGTAGATCATACCTAGAAGGACTTTCACCATGTCGACGTGTGTCATACCTTGGAGGACTCTCAACATATCGGTTCTTTGTGTTAGATGAAGTACGAAGATTGTTGTTGGTGGGTTTGTAGATTTTCTTGTAAGTCTTCATTATGAAAGCAATTTGTTGTTTCATCTCTCGGTTCTTTTGAGCTTGGTCTTCATCACTATCTTCTTCAGATGATGACTCAGATGGTGGTGATGGTGCTCTTGGCACTTTACCTCGAGATTTTGTGGATGATGAAGACTTAGATGATGTCGAATATCGTGGTGAAGATGATGTAGTGGAGTATGGCTTAGGAGCACGAGGGTGATGATCTTGAACATGTTGTGTGGTAGTCACTAAAGCAAGTGGATTAGCCGTCTTGGCAACACGTTCAGCTCGAATCTCATTTGCTTCATTCTGAAATTGCTTCAAGATATCAAAGAGTCGATGATATGAGACCTCGTCTAACTTTTCTTGTTGTTTCACTAAAGTGACGAACCGTGTCCACTCTGGTTGAAGTTGTTGAAGAAATTGAACATTGACTTGCATGGTGGAGACTTGCAGATTATTTCTTGTCATGTCATTCATCATTTTATAGAACCTGGAGTAGTATGAATCAATTGATTCTCCATCCCTTGAAGAAAATTCCAAAACAAGTTTGTTTTGACATCTTGTTTGTTGAGTGATTCTCCTTGTTGCAAGCGTTCAATCGCAGTCCACATTTCATGTGCTGTCAGGCATGCATCAACCGTGGAGTAAATATCATCTCCAATCCCACTTAAAACCATATAGATGGCTTCCTTCTCCGCATCATGCCAAGCACAATTTTCAGGTGTGAGATCGGCTCTTGTTTCATCACGTTCACTTGCAGGTATTGGGTCAGTAGTATATGTGGCTGCTCTTGGAGGAATTGAGATTTTCTTGAATACATATGGTCCATGAGTAATACATTTCCTCAAGGCATCACCATTGGGTCTTGTATCAAGATATCGTATGAAACGAGATTGCCATTGAGCATAACGACCAGACACAAGCATTGGTGGTCTCTCTTTATTACCCGCCACCATGATATTGTTGTTTGTGACACGATATTCGGCAGTAGAATCCATCTCAATATTCTTTGAAATGATGAAGTGAATATGGATCTTAAGTAGATATGATGTGATTGAGTTGTTGTTGAAATTCCGAAAAATGCTATTTTTTTCTCAGTCCGAAATTAAATTCCTCAGTCCGACAAAACGGTAGACCAAAAAATTTTGTATCACCAAATTTTGAAATTGAGCTAGAAATGTCCTAAAACTAGTATGGAAAAAATTTGAATTTACTTGACGGAAAAAATTTTAACTCTTTTTTTTTATCTTCGTGTAAACGATATTCCGAAACTAGTCTAGATGGTGGCTAAGTCTAAAAATACTCAAACAAAATTTAGCTAAACATGTCATCGGAATGTCCATCGAAATGTGCCATCGGAATGTCCATCGGAATGTTGGCAGTCAGAATGTAGGCTGTCAGAATGTTGCTGGTATCGGAATGTTGGGTTCTATCGGAATAACAATCTATCGGAATGTCCTTCTGTCTGAATCCTAGATCGCAATGTTGACCTGTCGGAATGCTTAGATCGGAATGTTCAGATCGGAATGTTCAGATCGGAATATGTTCAGATCGGAATATGTTCAGATCGGAATATGGCTAAAACAAATTTGGCAGAGTAACGACTCAAAAGTCCCTTGAAACCGTCGGAATCCCAGATCGGAATGTCCAGATCAGAATAAGGTATCGAAATCCTTAGATCGCAAAGTAGAACCTAGTGGTTATTGCGATCTGGCCTCACTCCCTTTGTACATTCCGATGGTGATACTTTTGCTAGAATTTCGGAATGATGCCAAGAATTTTTGAACGTTTGATCCAAGAAAGTTTGTGTTTTTAACCAAAACCAAGATACCAAAAATCACTACAACACTATTGAAGAAGGTATACGACTTGAAATCACAAACAAACACAAAAAAAATCTTGAATTCGTGGAAGAAATAAGGATCTAAATCAAGTGAAAACACAACAACCAATCACAAAACTACCCCATGGCGATTGATACCAATTGTTGTCCCATATATTTAGATGATATATATACGAATTAAAGAAAGAAAGGTAGATATGAGATGAAATTTAGAGAGAGAAAGTAGTGAGAGAAAGTAGAGAGAAAATGGTTGGAGAAACTTGTGAAATATTAGATTAGAAGAAAAATGAAATGACCAACATCCTTCCTAACATGCTAGGAAGGGTTTATATAGCCTTTGCTTACATGTAGCTTAATGGGCTATATGATCATGGGCCGGGATTTCCTTTTGGGCTTTGGTTACTTATGAATGAACCTTAGCTTAAAGTTAAGCCTGTTATACACGACTAATATACTACCTATTACAACGTTCTAATATACGATACATAATAAACCTATGACCGATCATTCTTGTTTAACTCAATATTTTGAGGCTAACACAACTCGAGTGACAATATGATTTCGCAAAAAAATTATCTTATAATAAAACCAAGTTTCATAGTTCTTATGTCAATATTAAATTTTATTCAAAAAACGAGTTTTAACAAATAACACATAGCCGATTTGCAAGGAAATATTAGTGTAATTAATGTGACATAGTTTTAAAGCTAGTTTCGATATAAGTAGAGATCCGTTTTTATGATTCCTAGAATCTTGTATAATTATGTTTTTGCAACTCATAATGGAAAACACATATGCACATAAAAACAGACAGAAAAGGGGGTAAAGGTAAAGACAGACTTTATATGAAAGCATTAATAAATAAGATCCAAGATTTCAAATTGAGTCTTCCCTAATTGAAGAACTAAAAGACTCCCATTGATAACTAAGGAAAGCCACATGCATCAAATAACTTGATTGTGTAGGTCTTTTAGCCGGATAAACAAAGAATCATAATATCCTACTCAATTTTATTGGATCTAGATCAAGATTACAACATTATGGCAGGAATGCATGTTATTGCAGTAGAATAATAAATAAAATAGATTTTAAGCGGATCTAGCGTGTTCATTATATATGTAACCCATGAATGCCATACGATGACTCGTGATGCCACTGTTGGGATTTTGAATACTAGTTAAACCATTAACTACGAGTACGCATCAGAATGGATCTAGTATAGCATACATATTTAATCACATAAGAAAAACAATTTAAAACCAACCTTGAATTAATTGAATAAATCAATCAAAGAGTCTTGATTTTGATCTTGAACTTAACGGTTAAATAATTGTCTCCATCATTTGCTCACACGACATGTAAAACGAACAATCACTACAATGTTAGTAGTTGCTTCACTTCACAAAGAAACCTGTGTATTATCTTGTAACTAGAAACCTTAGATCTAAAATCCTATTTGGAATTACTATGGGTCGGTTTAAGAAAGTTACAAGATGCTTGTAAACAATCACTTAAAATCCTAAATACGCGGCGTCGAACCAACAAAGGGTACCAAATAAGACAAGAACCTTGATAAGAGTATCAAGGGTTTAGTATAAGGCTTAGAAACTTCACAATGGAGTACCAAAGACCGCTCTGGAACATAATTATTCTGCTTGCTAGGCCTTGATGGTGGAACTCTCATTTTTGGCCATTTCCTCCATTCTACGTTCGAGCTCTTGATGGAAGAGGTGAGCCTGAACCCTGCCCTGCTCGAAGAGCCTAGCTCGAAGAGGAAGTGGCTTCCTGCCCGAACTCGGCTTCCCTCTGAGATTATAAATCGAAGAGTTAGTCGGTTCCTGCCCGAACCCGGCTTCCCTCTGAGATTGTAAATTGAAGAGTTAGTCGGTTCCTGCCCGAACCCGGCTTGGCTCTGAGATCTTAGATCGAAGAGATAAGGTGTACGCTTTCCTTCCTGCTTGCCCGAGGTTGGATCTCTCCTATGTACTCCAATCCGAGAGTGCTCCTCACCCAAGGATCACTCTCTCCTCTTCAATCCAAGAGTGCTCCTCGCTTGAGGATCCCTCTCTCCGACGGCTTTCTTTTGTGTGCATGCAAGCATGCCTACCGCCCAAGTCCAAGTCCCGTTAAATAAGGGTGGTGCAGTGTGACCGGAGCGGTTGTAGAGTTTATAAATGGGATTTGAGGCGACTCCTGAGTATGAGGAGATCGCACTGGATATGGCTACTCTTTACGGCAAAGGGGGCATTGCCGATAAGATAAGGCATCCAAGGCGATTGATCTTGAAAAGATTTACACTTAAGGTGTCTTAGGGTTGTAGGGTTTTTTGGACGATCAAAATCGGTGGAGAGAAAGGGTAGAGGCATGGAAATAATGAAGGGGTTGTGGGGGGGCTTATGTAGCCTCCCAAGCTCTTATGTTTTTCTTGCTCCCAATTCCAAGAAAAGCCCAATAGGATATTTACTTACCTTTTTAGCTTAACCAAAAAATCTTTTAGATCGCCCTTGTTAATATTCGTCAGACTTGGGGATTAGGAGGCTTCTAGAATTGATTTTATTCTCACAATTTATTACGCGCGTATCTTAAGTTAATTAAACATATAACCAATTTAAATACTGTTAACTAAATAATTAAAGTGAAGTTTTATTAAACGTTTAATATCAATAATAAACGTATAATAAAGTGTGTTCTTCGTATTGAGTGTGTTCCTCCGATAGACTCACTCATTTTCGATGGCTAAACGATCTCATACCCAACAAAGAAACCCACGAAAAAGTGCGAAAAAGCCAAAGGTTCCAAGAGAAAAAAACAACAACCACCACCACAAGTCCCAAAAGGCTCTTCACTCATTGGACACCTTAAGAGGCATAGTTATTACCCACGTGTTATGTTGCGGTGAGGATAAGGAAGTCAGATATAAACAAGATGAGCTATGTTTTAGGGCAAGGTTCTTAAAGTGTTTAAATAATCTTTTACAATAAATGCATCAAAGATATATCTACGAGAAAGTGGGCGACGTTGAACGGTAATTGGCAAAATTTCAGTGGTATCTCAAACATTTAAGACTGTTGTACGATACCGAAACAAACCCGAAGTTTGATTTGCGAAACCGCTAGATCGTAAGTTATATCGAGCACAAGTAGCAAACCCGAGAGACTACAAAGAACCGACGAACATATATGCACACGGAATACCCTCAAACCCCCTTTATTATAAACCCTAATAAAGATTACATTGAGGAAGAAGAATTCAATGAACTAGTATCCTCCCTCATCCCTATTTATAGAGATGAGAGGGTAGGCACCTCTTTAAGTCAAATAGAAAACTTCCTATAAACTAACTTAAGAAGGTTGGCAAAAACAAACTTCCTAATTCTAGTCTATTCCTAATCTATATTATAAAGTACACTTAAGTCCCTAAACTATATTTAAGTTTACTCCTAAATTCTAACAATTTCCACTTTAGGAGTAACACTTAAACATAATCAATACTCAACACCTTTTACCGGTGTTGGAACCTCAAACCCAGGACCACCTTGTTAACCAGGCATTGTACTTCTGTAATTTCCCTAGATTATCTTCTGTAGACTCCTTCATATTCTTCTTCTCAGCAACATTACCCTACGCACCCTCTTGACCAAGTACTTCAGTTTCAGTAATGTTTGCCCCCACCTTTATACCAAGGTGTACCTTTTCCTGCTCATTTACCAAGCAGCGCGTGTTTGTCTTTTTTTTTAGGTTGTTTGTCCTTCAACCGTCTTTGAGCCACAGTAGCATGATCGTTACTAACCTGAAAAACCTCAACTTCACGATCCCCTTGAGCTCCCTGCAGTTCCACCTTAAACCAAACATGTTTATGAACTTGTACTCCATGGAATACTATTTTAATACAAGGACCAAGTTGTTTGAATCCAACTTGTTTATGACCAAGTTGATTGAAGCTAACTTGTTTAGAACTAAGTTGTTTTAACCCAACTTGTTTTGAACCTCCATGCTTTTTTAATTTAAACCCATCAAAAATTTTGATGTCAAACCAAGTTATAGAATTAGTCATTTTTCTTTAACCTTGCTACAAACCTTGTCAAGTTGTTTCTTAACCAACTTTACCGACAAACCTCACAAGCCGTGTGCAATATACCCGTTGTTGCAAAAACATTTTCTTGCGAATCGAATTAATTATAATAACTCTAAACCCTTGATTTCGAACAAGCAACCCGATCGTTAACTTGAAACCCAAGCAAACCACGATCAAACTTGAACCACAATAAAATACTCTTCTTGCAAATCGAATTTAATAGAAAACCGAAATCTCAATTCCGAACAAGCAACCTGATCGTTAACTTGACAACAAAACGAACCACAATAAAAACTTAAACCACAAGAAAAATACTCGCGCACCAACAAACCTTCAAACTTCTAGAATAAAATAATCTTAAAAGTTTAAAATCGCTTTATAACAAGAACGATAAAAAGCCTTGATTCTTCATGAAAAGATAATCATTCACTTTGCCATCTTTGTAGTAATTTTTTTAAACAAAATCTTTATAGTAATTAGATAAAACTTCACGTGGATAACTAATATGCATAGAACCCCACATTACTACTTTTCTCTCATCAATTCACGATCTTCCACTTGTCCTTGGTCGATCGTTAATCGCTACTCTATAATTCAAATGTGACACCGCAACCTTGATATTTTCAACCTTGATCTATTACTCGATCTTTAGAGACCATGATACCCGTGGCTCTGATACCACTTGTTGTACAATAATGACAAAAAGCCCGAAGTTTAATATCGCGGAACCGCTAGATCACAAGTTATATCGAGCACAAGTAGCGAACCCGAGAGACTACAAAGAACCAAAAAATATATATGGACACGGAATACCCTCAAACACCCCCCCCCCCTTTATTATAAACCCTAATAAAGATTACATTGAGGAAGAAGAATTCAATGAACTAGGATCTCCCCTCATCCCTATTTATAAAGATGATGGGGTAGACACCTCCTTAAGTCAAATAAGAAGCTTCCTATAAACCAACTTAAGGAGGTCGACAAAAAAAATTCCTAATTCTAGTATATTCCTAATATATATCACAAAGTACACTTAAGTCCCTAAACAATATTTAAGTTCACTCATAAATTCTAACAAAGACGTTTGAGTCGAAGTGATGAAAACAGTTTTGATTTTTTGAACTATGGTAGGAGTTTGTTTAAGGACGAGACATAAGGAAGAAGGTGAAATCAAGATGGGCCATGGAAGTTTCTAATAAAACACTTCAAGTAGGATGCAGATGATCACGTTAATCCGATAGATGTTACTGGACATATCGAGCTATTTAGAGATTACCCGATATCACGTCCCACGAAAACAGCATACAACGAAAAAAAGTAAAATGGAGGCCACGCCGGGACCCTAGGGATTAACCCAAAAGATTGTAAGAGAACTTACAAGATGAATCTAAACTTAAACAGGTTGATCTCTCAGAAGTGGTACTTACTGACTGGTAAGAGGTAGATATAGGGGGTATGTATATAATTACGTTTAATACAAAACGCAAAAATAAATAAACCACAAATTTCGTTGTAAACGAGGGGACGATGGTTACTTTAGTACGGGTTTGGATTAGTTGATATTTAATAAAAATGGTTAAAATTAAAGACGGTTCTATACTACAATGACTAAAAACTAAAACAAATATGATTGACGCGAATCACATAAATCGAGAAAAATAATATTAAAATAATAAAAAATGTTCAAAACTTCAAAATAAATTGTAATTAACTTAATAAAAACAAAAATAAAAATAAAAATTAATTTAAAAACTCTATTGGGCCTAAAACAGCCCAAAACCAAAATGAACTTACGGCTTAATAAGCTTCTTGGCCCAATAAGAAAATTTTAAAAATCCAGAAAAGTAAAAGTGCTATTAAACCTAAAATTCAATTTTAACGACTTTAAAATTGAGAAGAAAGGCTGAAAAAGCTTCTATAAGCAATAAGCTACCTTATTGGGCCTAATAAACCCAAGAAGCTAAATCTTAAGTTTATGAGAAAACTCAAAGTTGCTCAGTTTTTAAGCAATAAAAGGATGTTACAAAAAGAAAATTCCAAAAGAGTGGACAAGATCTTATCAAAATATGTTATATTTATTAGAAAATTCTCAAAAGCTCAAATCAAAAGCTTAGAAGCTTATACGTGCAAAAGATCACTTTTTTAGAGATTAAAAACTAAGGCAGAAAGAATTTTGAAAAAATTAAGAAATAAGCACTTTGTCAAATTCACAAAATACAAAATAGTTGGGTTTACTCAAACCTCAACTATTATGCTTGAAATTTGGCACAAATGCTTGAAAAATCTCCAATAAGCTTATTGGAATAAGTTGTAGGAGCAAATAAGGAGAAAAGAGAAATGAAAAGTAAATCACTTCTTAATGAAATTTAAACCAAAGACGAAACTACTCCTAAGAATGATAAATAAGGACGAAAAAGGAAGATTAATCTACGGTTCTAAGTTGCGGTACGCTAGGATAAGCTAGAAATAATGAATAAGCTGATTACCAGCTTATTTGGTAAAGGAAAAAGAAAACAGATAAAATGACTTTGTTTTATAAAAGTCCTAAGGGCGTGTTGGTGTTTGTGTGTGGTGTTGTATTTGGTATGTTAAAAGGGCGAGGGTTCGACCCCCTTCCTTTTACTACTTTTTGCTATTTATTTTTTTGTACTTGGCAATACGCTAAGGATAAGCAGTTGGTTTATCCTTGGTATATGACAAGTATGCACCTCAAATAGATAACAAACAACACACAGATTCCATAGAATAACCAAATCAAAGAAACTAGGAATAAATAAACAAATGACAAGTAACTAGCAACTAAATGCAACCTCAAGTTCTTACTGGCAAAAATAGGCTTAATAATAAGTTCTCTAGTCACCTCTAAACTAAAATTCTCCAAAAAAACAGATTAAAGTATAATCCTAATCTATCTATAACTTAAATCTCACACCTCAAATTTCACTAAGCTAAGCACACTATAGTCTGCTGGATTTAACTATAAGAATAGCAAAAAATCACAAGCTATAGTGACAAAATTAAACAAATTACAAATGTATCTAAAACTATCAATTAGTACTTTCAAATAACATAAAAATACAAATGAAAACACAAATCAGCAACCAAGACCCATTCATACAAAAGCCTTGATTCCTAATGATCTATGTGGACAGAAAACATAAAACACCTAACTTTTTGCTTCTATGAATTTTAGACAGAATTTTTTTTTCTAGGTTACTCTAAACCTAACTCAGATATACACAAAATCCTAGACCTAGAAGTGTTCTTTGACTTAGACTTAGTTTGTCAAACTAAACCAAACATCCCTTTCAATGATAGTTTCAGATTTTACACATGAAAACTGAAATTTAAATGCAAGAAACAATAAAATGATAACAAGAACATGAATAAGCACCAAGTCAACAAAATAAATAAGCAACAAGTAACCAATAAGAAGAAATAAGCCAATCAAGAATAAGAAGTTTATGCAAATAAGTAAAAAGGAAGAAAATTGAACTCACATTGAGTCAACCAACAATCTTACCTGACTCGGCTTACTATGTGCTTATAATCAACCTTTTTGAGCTTATCAAATCGCCAAACTCAGCTTATCATCAACAACTTATCAGCTTATAAACATCTACCGCAGAAATCATCAACAAAGGACTCGAACTTGTGATCTACACTTTTTTGTTCAAACCTGAAACAAGCAAAAGAAAGATAGAAAGAAAAAAGAGAGATAAGCTGAAAAAACAAACTTATTTGTCTAAGAAGCTAGCTTTATTTGCTTATTACTACTACATTAAATAAAAACTTTAGAATTTTTTTTTCAAGCAAAGTAAATTTTCTAAACAAGTAACCAACTTGAATATAACACTTATAGAAACCAACTTATAGCTTATTTGTCAAATAAGTTATAAGTTCTTATCTATAATGGATCTTTAAAAAAAATAGAGTTTGTTTTCAAAATAAAAAAATTGAAAAATAAAGTTTGCAAGAAATTAAAATTTTGACAATATTAAAAATGCATGAAAAGTAAATTTGCAGTAAATTAAATGAAACTCAATTTCATTTCACAATAATTTGTATCAATTACTAATTCTAAAAAATAAAATTGAAACAAGAAAATTTTTAATTTAATTTAAGCTATTTATAGAGGAAATACAAAAGAAACCCTAGTTGGATTTTCATAACTATCAAAGCTACCTTAGAATATGTTTTGGCATATGCTTAATTTGAATCTTCATACTTGAAGCTCCCATGTGATGTGTAGTCTCTGAGGTGATCAAAGCCTTTGAAAAGTTATGAAGAGCACGCCATAAGATTTTGAACATTATCTTGGTCAAGAATTTTGGAAACTTGTTCATCCTGTGACTTGAAGTTGCTTGTGAGGTCCCAATTGCTGAGCTAGAACTGAATTTCCAAATGGGTTGAGTACTAGATGGACCCAATTACGTTTTGCTTCAATTAATTTGAATAAGCCCTTTGAAATGGATTTGATTAAACTTGGTTATGTTTAGGGTTTATGTATTAAGAACACATGCTTTGATCTAATTTAGGGTTAATAACTTTGTTTTCTACTAATTAGTTTTTAATACTATTTGAAAAGCTAATTAATGGGGATGGGGGTATAATGAAACATTTTGGAATGGGTAACTTTAAAAATTGGCAATTTTAGGCCTCGTACTTGGGTAACAGTTTTTGTGCCTTACTAATATTCGTAACGAGTTTTATTGGCAATAATCGTCCTTTTAGTTTTATAAAACTAGGGTTGTGATGTCTTTCACATAATTGCAATTTTAGCCCCTTTCTTTTCCACACTTCTATACTTTTCTCATTGGTATAATTAGTTCATTATATTTTAGAAGTAGATATAAAGGACTAGTCTTGTAACTTTGATAATCTTCAAGGATTATTTTGCAAATATAAGATATTGCAAGGGTATAAATGGTATATTTAGGAAAGTTGAGGGGTATTTTGGTCATTTCATCAATCTTTAAGGACAATTTAGTAATTTGAGATCTTGAAGGTTGGAAAACCCGTAAAATAACATTCAACTTTGATTTTCTTGTACGTCTTCGTTCCTCGTGTTTGTTTTGTCTTGTTTTTGATATTTCTTTGTGATTTCTTAATATCCGTGCCTACACATACACAAACAAGAAAACAAGCATATATTGTGCACTTTTGATGATATTTTACTCATTTTAAGCCCGTTTTACAATAAAAAAAGATGTATATTAAAAATCATATCGCTGGTTAAAACAAATGACTCTACAATATTAAAGTCGGAAGAAATAGAGTTTTTCGTCACAAGGAGCACGAGATTATCATACGAGAATGCACTCATCATCAGCATAGAAGGAAGAAATACGAGCAAATTAAAGATTGACAAATTAGTTGTTTACGTTTAACATTTTTGTAATTTATTTAATTAATTGAGAGGGTGTTTTCGAATTTGTAAATAAGTTAGGATGAAAAAGCTAAGATGATGTTGAACTAACCGTTACGATACTCTTGGCTAGTCCCTAAATATAGGATTGTACATGTTAAAAGTAGCTAGCGATATTGGTGTCTGTGAAATCTTTTATAACCAAATAAATGGCTCTTGCTTTGTTTGTTTAAAGACACAAATGAGGGAATTTGTGAGTTTGTCTTTTTAAAAGAAAACAAACTTTTTTTCTCGTTTAAAATTATTATTTTCGATTAGATCTTTTTGTTTAAATCTCTTAATTTTACTTTGAATATTTTCATTTATATTATATAAGACAAATACATGAATCAATTATTTTAAATGTATTTTCGTTATTACAATTTTTATTGAATATTATTAAATTTAACTATTTAAAAGCATAATTAAATTAATAAAATAGAAAAAGTCAATTTGTGATTATAATTTTAAAACAAGCGAGTGTGAATTATAGCAGTAAATTTATGTGTTCGTCAGAAAATTAACATTTTCGTCTTTAAATTTACGTTTTCGTCAGTAAATGTACGTTTTCTTCAGAAAATTTAAGTTTCGCAAGAAAATTTACGTTTTCGTCAGTAAATTTACGTTTTCGTCAGTAAATTTACGTTTTCGTCGGAAAATTTACGTTATCTTTAGTAAATTTACGTTTTCGTCAGAAAATTAACGTTTTCGTCAGAAATTAACGTTTTCGTCTTTAAATTTACGTTTTCGTCAGTAAATTTATGTTTTCTTCGGAAAATTTACGTTTTCGTCAGAAAATTTATGTTTTCCTCAGTAAATTTACGTTTTCGTCAGAAATTTTATGTTTTCGTCAGTAAATTTACGTTTTCGTCTTAAAATTTACGTTATCGTCAGTAAATTTACGTTTTCATCAGAAAATTTACGTTTTCGTCTTTAAATTTACGTTATCGTCAGTAAATTCACGTTTTCGGGAAAATTAACGTTTTCGTCTTTAAATTTACGTTTTCGTCAATAAATTTATATTTTCGTCAGAAAATTTACGTATTCGTCAGTAAATTTACGTTTTCGTCAGAAAATTTACGTTTTTGTCAGTAAATTTACGTTTTGGTCAGTAAATTTAAGTTTTCGTAAGAAAAATTACGTTTTCGTCAGAAAATTTACGTTTGCGTCAGTAAATTTAAATTTTCGTCAGTATATTTACGTTTTCATCAGTAATTATACGTTTTCGACAATAAATTTACGTTTTCGTCACAAAATTTAATTTTAAGTTTTCGTCAGTAATTTTATGTTTTCGTCAGTAAATTTATGTTTTCGTCAGTAAATTTATGATTTCATCAGAAAATTTACGTTTTCGTCAGTAGATTTATGTTGTCAGCAGTATGTTTATCTACTGTAAATTTACATTTTCATTAGTATGTTTACATTTTCGTCTGAAAATTTACGTTTTCGTCGGAAAATTTACTTTTTCGTCGGTAAATTTACGTTTTCGTCAGCGATTTTAAGTTATTGTCAATAATTTTTAAGTTTTCGTCAGAAACGTAAATTTTCTGACGAAAACGTAAATTTTTTGTCAAAAACGTAAATTTTCTGTCGAAAACGCAAATTTTATGTCGAAAACGCATAATGTTCAGTCGAAAACGTACATTTACCGACGAAAACGTACATTTAATGACGAAAACGTAAATTTTCTGACGAAAACGTAAATTTACAGACGAAATGTAAATTTACTGACGAAAACCTAAATTTACAGACGAAAACGTAAATTTTCTGACGAAAACGTAAATTTTCTGACGAATACGTAAATTTTCTAACGAAAACCTTAATTTACAGACGAAAACGTAAATTTTCTGACGAAAACGTAAATTTTCTAGCGAAAACGTAAATTTACTGAAGAAAACGTAAATTTTTTGACGAAAACGTAAATTTTCTGACTTAAATGCAATTTTTCTGACGAAAATGTACATTTACTGACGAAAACGTACATTTACAGATGAAAACGTAAATTTTCGGAGGAAAACGTAAATTTACTGACGAAAACGTAAATTTACTGAGAAAACATAAATTTAATGACGAAAACATTAATTATCTGACGAAAACGTATATTTACTCACGAAATAGTAAATTTACAGACGAAACGTAAATTTACTGACGAAAACCTATATTTACAGACGAAAACCTAAATTTTCTGACGAAAACGTAAATTTTCTAACGAAAACGTAAATTTACTGACGAAAACGTAAATTTTTTGACGAAAACGTACATTTTCTAACGTAAACGTAAATTTTCTGAAGAAAACGTACATTTACTGACGAAAACGTACATTTACAGACGAAAACGTAAATTTTATGAGGAAAAAGTAAATTTATGACGAAACGTAAAATTTTTGTCGAAAACGTAAATTTTCTGACGAAACGTAAATTTTCTGTCGAAAACGTAAATTTTCTTTGGAAAACGTAAATTTATTGACGAAAACGTAAGTTTACTGACGAAAACGTAAATTTACTACCGAAAGCGTAAATTTTCCGACGAAAACGTAAATTTACTGACGAAAACGTAAATTTTCTGACGAAAACGTAAATTTACTGACGAAAACGTAAATCTACCGACGAAAACGTAAATCTACTGATGAAAACATAAATCTACCGACGAAAACTAAATCTACTGACGAAAACGTACATTTACAGACGAAAACGTAAATTTACTGACGAAAACGTAAATTTACTGACGAAAACATAAATTTAATGACGAAAATGTTAATTTTCTGACGAAAACGTATATCTACTCACGAAAACGTAAATTTACAGACGAAACGTAAATTTACTGACGAAAACCTAAATTTACAGACGAAAACGTAAATTTTCTGATGAAAACGTAAATTTTCTAATGAAAACGTAAATTTACTGACGAAAACGTAAAATTTTTGACGAAAACGTACATTTTCTAACGTAAACGTAAATTTTCTGATGAAAACGTACATTTACTGACGAAAACGTACATTAACAGACGAAAACGTAAATTTTCTGAGGGAAACGTAAATTTATGACGAAACGTAAATTTTTTGTCGAAAACGTAAATTTTCTGTCGAAAACGTAAATTTTCTGTGGAAAATGTAAATTTATTGATGAAAACGTAAGTTTACTGACGAAAACGTAAATTTACTGCCGAAAGCGTAAATTTTCTGACAAAAACGTAAATTTACTAACGAAAACGTAAATTTTCTGACGAAAACGTAAAATTTACTAACGAAAACCTAAATTTACAGACGAAAACGTAAATTTACGGACGAAAACGTAAATCTACTGACGAGAACGTAAATCTACTGACGAAAACGTACATTTACAGACGAAAACGTAAATTTTCTGACGAAACATAAATATACTGAATAAAACATAAATTTAGAGACGAAAACGTAAATTTTCTGTCGAAAACGTAAATTTACTTACGAAAACGTAAAAATACTGATGAAAACGTAAAAAACTGATGAAAACGTTAAAATCGATGAAAAATTTAAAACAACTGACCAAAACGTAAAAATCGAACGAATACATATAAAAACGTTTGAACATGTTAAAAGATAGGACAATATTGTAAGTTAGTGGGTTGATCCAACCCAAACCATTTGACCCATGACCCGTTAGACCCATTATTAAATGATAACCCATTTTACCCATAACCCATTTAACCCATGACCCAAACCCAACCAAACCAACCCATTTGCCACCTCTAGTTATGGACCAATCACTAGCTTATAACTCTTATAAACGGCTTAGAGGATGTTTGGGATTACTTATTAAAAACAGATTATTTATTTTAAAAATAAATAAATTGATAATCATTATTTTGAAAATGTTATTCTAAAAAATAGTGTTTGGATTTTATTATCCTGTTTGAAGTCGCAATAATCAGATAATCAATTTTTTTATTGTTTGGCAAATTTGATTATTTAATTATTTAATTATTTAATTATTTAATTATTTTATAAGTAAAATAACAAAATAAACTCTATTTTTTTCAAAACTCTATTTTAGAAGCTTACTTTTTCAAAACTACAATTTGAAAATGAAATAAGTAGCTACTCACTTACTTTTCCAAAACTGCATTCTAAAAGCTTATAAACGGAAATAATCACTTTTCTCCATTTATTATTAAAACACTCATTTTATTTTATCTTGATTTTTAAAATAAAATAAGTAAATAATTTAGTTGCAAACGCAATCCCAAACACCCACTTAATAAATTAAGTAATCTAAGGGCTTGTTTCTTTTTTTAAGTGCTTCCATATTAGGCTTTTAATTAGCTTCTTAGCGGAAAGAGAGAAATATTTGTATGAGTGTAGAAGAAAATATTCAAAGTGATTTGAGCTAACAACTTCTCACTAAGAGAAAAAAAAAAAAAACACCCCCTAAACCTGGACCGCCAAGGAGCTAGGATCACACAAAACAATTACAAACGAATCTTTACGGGTTTTAAAATAATTTGTAATTATTTTATCGGAAAAATCTTTTATCTAAAAAATAATCTGTAATTCAATTGAAAAAAAACATTGTTCAAAAGAAGTTCAATATTTTATTTAGTTTGTTTAAAAGTAATTTGTTGAAACACATTAAAAAAATAAACAAAGTTAAAGAACGTTTCTCTCGAATACTAACGATGATTTGTTCAATTGTAAAGACTAGGGTTTATGCCCGCGCTTCGCTGCGACGAGAGCGAACGTTTTTTGGAACATTTTCGGAGGGCGTCGATGAAGGCGTGATCGTGGTGCAAGAGCTGCAAGCCCTCTAAAAGCATCGTTGTCTTTGAACTCAGGACAGCAGGTGGTGCAATAGCTGCTAGTCAAGAAGGTAGGTACGACATCGTTGTCTTTGAAAGCTTTATCCTATAAAACAGTATTCATGCCTTTTACATATGGGCAAGGAGAACAACAAAATACCATATCAAGCGAAAATCCAAATGCTTTTTCACCTCCCGTTGATAGATCCATAACAGCGCGAAATTTGCTTATGTTGGATTTTTTTGTTGTGTTGTTAGCTTGTGTACTTTTGGAGCTTGTAGCAGATGTTGAATCCTGCGTATCCTTTGAACTGCATAACACAAATTGAGGCTCAATCTAAGATGCAGAGTATCAAAAAGACATAAACGTCAAATAAGCATATTATTTACCTTCAATACTGTTGTTGCTTATCAGCACATCAGTATGAGCAGAAGCAATGTTTTCCTAAGATGTGTATATAACATAAGAAAATGGGTCAAAATTCTTGCGCCGACACACAAACATTTTTCTGTTCGTTGAATCTTTTCACGATAGAACTTGCATATTGTATGTACAGTTATAATCTTCTTTTTACTAAAGCATAATTGTTTAGATGCTATATCTCTTGTCACACATGAAAACATTTTAGATGACTTTTAGCCCGTTTGACTCACTCGATCATCTCTCATATGGGTCCCGCAACCCTTCAGTCCGTGACCTGGCTACTAATACCTTAAGCAAACCTAAGTCGGGGAACTCCCTGACCCGCATCTAATGGTGCATTGATGATTGATCGCGCATTTTTAATTATGTAGTATAGTATTCTAGAACATTGTCTCTTTGATGCTTATTAGGTGATCATAAATGCGAGCTAGGTACTAAGAACCAACAAACCACATATTTAATTCAACCAAAAACTCTGTATCTTACATATCAAGAGTTATAGAGACGATTTCATAGAAATTCAAACGGGCTTTCAGCTTGATGTCAGAACGCTTACAAATTATAAACCACATGCAGTTTTGAGTCATTACCTGGTTAGATGGTGTTGCGGCTTTGTATTCGTCAGTCGCGCATATAAAATTAACCTCTCCTTTACTCTCGGCCGTAATTTGTAGTTACATATGTCGTTTAGGTGCAATGACACACAATGTTGGCTGCTAAATAATTCTACGTAGAAAGAAAGAGGGAGTTAGATAATGAAACAATATGCTCATTATGACAGTTTTTTTCATATCATACCTGAGCTTGCTAACCAACAAACCCATTTGGGTACATTTTAAAAGCTCTCACTTTGTGCAGCCTGTTCTGAAACTTTTCAGCTTATTCAAGCTTATCATAACATAAGAAACTTATATAAGCGGAAAAGATTCGCACAAAAAGTTTTCCTATGAAACATAAACCCAAAACCAAATAAGCCGAAACATCTTTAGTCAAATCACACAGTTTAGCGCACACTGAGTACAAATGTAACCAACCTGGAATTGCCGCCTGGCCTGCCTAATAAGACTGAAAAAGGTGTGTATCGAGTATCCGCCAAAGCAACATCTTTAATAAAATCACACAGTTTAGCGCACACTGAATGATTTACTTGTGGAATTCAACATATAGATCATCCGGATCTAATGAGGCTCAGGTATGTGAGGAATTAAAGATATGATACACATGGCATGGCTGCAAAATCAGCATTTTGCCCCGCCAAGACTCAGTGGTATCATGGTCATTCAAAGCTCTGCACACATTCATCACAGCCTATTAAAATGTTCAAACCATCATGTTTCGACTACATATATGAAGTATATCCGAGCCTCGGGCATGGAGATACGGAAGGCGTACGCAGAAACCCGCCATGGCTGCGACCAAATGGTCGCCATGCCAAGATACGGGTCCTGGCAAGCCACATGTTCCAAAACATTCATACACATAAGCAGATAAGCAATTTCTATTGGCAATTTCAAACAGCTCGTAATTTCATCGCTAGATACATTTAAACCCATTTATTTGTGAGGAGGACACATTCACATATCAGTCAAGTGATTGGTGAATTGAAACATTTGGATACATATCAAATGCACACCTGATTATTGATATTACGTACACCCGGGATTTTGGTCACATTTTCAGCAAGTAAAGACTGGCGACGCTTAATTCACACTATAGATGACGCATCCCCAAATCTGGATACAATTGCATGTGTATTATAATTCTTATCACCCAAACCACGATCCAAAGACATTTGCATAACAAATTAACAGGTATTCATAAAGGAAAATAAGGAAAATAGCTTTTTGTTTTGTATTAACTTTTTAAAATAAAACCTCTAATCTTTATTTTAACATGATACTTGGTGGCCAATTTACTCATGAATAAAAATACATGGCATCCAAAACCCATTTACAACATCACCATTTAAACCAAATAAAACCGAACTAATTAAAAACCAAAACAAATTCTGATATTACAGATTTTCAACATAACCAAGTCGACAGAAAAGGTGCAAAACTAATTAGGCTGCAATCAAAAAATAAGCTTATGTAAAAAATAAGGCGAAAACCAAATAAGCGATAAGCCTGTAATATAAGGTCAAACAAACACGTGAAGGACTTGAAACAAAGCACTTACTTATTAAAGGTGTCCATGAGCTCATAAAGACAGAACACCCCACATCAGCAAGAAGCATCACACCCTCACAACCCCGTTCCGACCAAGACCAAACCAAGACTACTCTCATCAACTTTAGGTGCCTCATATAGTGATGTTTCCAGCAACATCCACACCATTGGTTTGCTGACGAATTATGTCTCGCACATCAGCCATATCAGATATGCCTTGAACATCATCACTGATTGGACCGTGAGCATTATCTGATACAGTAAGGGGGTATTGGTCATTATCTGGCAGCCATTCAGTAGTCATCTGGTTGTTTTTTGGCTAGTTCGCATGTGAAAGAAAGTAAAATTGGCAAAAATTAAAATACACACCAAATTAAAAAGCATTTATATGTGATTTATGGATTACGAAACCTATAACAGGAACCCCATAACAAAAATTTCAGCCTCCATCTCTTCAACCAAATGCACACATTTCAGCCCCTGACGGCTCTGACGACCGCACTCATAACCTAATGCGTATGCCGCAACCTTCCTGAAGTGTTAAACAATATCTAACAGTTAGGGACTCGCGCATTGAGAAACACGACTTGTCAAGAACATGAAATCGGAAAATTTATTTACACATATTTAACATCGAGACTAATAATAGAATGTCATACCTGGATAATCCTTTGTCTGAATATCGCTTTAGTACCGGGTGTATTTGTTCTAGCTTTAGCAACATCTGTTGTTGGCTTCGCTGTTATTGGATTATCACATATGCCGACAATAATTTGCATGCCAAAAAATGACACAAACGATACCCTTCTACAGCTCCTATGCGCATTTCCATCGGCACACACCATAACCATGGAGCAGCATGGATAGGGCAAATGAAAAGATTGTTGGCATCGAGGGCTTGAATTTTTTTTATATCGTTCATCTTAAACCCAACATAGCTTGCTATGTTATATTACAGTATAACTTTTACAAAAGAGTATAATTTCTAAAACCAATGCAAGCCATTATAGGCTCAGATAGGCACAATTGAGGGAAAAGCGGATAGGCACGCCATGGCTGCAACATCGACAGGTTGCCCCGCCAAGATACATGTAATCTCATATTTACCTCGTGCCGTTAAACTCAATAGCCCGAGTGAGTGCAAATTCTAAGGGTGCATACTCTAATATTATAGTGTTTTGTACCAGGCAGAAAACACGGCATGCACGGGTGCGACCATAGAAGGTCGCCCGACAAGATACAAACGATCTCACCTCAGCTTATATGTGACTTCTAATAAGTGATCATAGCAAGGCTGCAATCGCATTCATGAAGCGACTGCCCTGCCAAGATACGGCTGCGTGTAAATTGTCATAATACGCAACTTATGATGAAACATTAAACATAAGGCTTACGTAGGCTAATAATCGAACCAAGAGGACGCGTCTGCCATGGCTGCAACCATAAAAGGTTGTCGCGCCACGACGTAGACGATCTCAGCTTTCTCGACGCCTTTTATAGTCACCGCAACTTCAAAATTCAATTTATTTTTCCATGGAGTACAGGTATGTAAAGAGCCAAAAATTTACATATCTCCACCATGGTTGCGAGCCTAAGAAGATCGTTCCGCCCCAGTGCAAATAGTATCACCTTCCAGTGGCCTAACATTATGACTAGGAACTTAGAACGCCCATCCTGCCACAATGCAAATAATATGACCCCCCCTTTATGAAAGAATGCCTAATTTGAAAATTATATGACAACCCATATTTAAAAACCAGCTAATGAATCAATTTTTTTAGAACGGCAGCTAATGAATCAATTAAAAATAAACCTTGTAAAATCCCCAATTTCTGGCATAAACCCTAATTTGAACATCTCATGACAACCCTAATTTCAAATCAGACAATATGAAATAAAAAATCAATTAAAACTAAATCATAATTAATAACAAACATCAAATTAAACCTGATGTTATCGACTGTGGTGGTGACTTACGGCCTTTAGTTAACGAAGATCGCAACCAATTGACCCATTATATCCAAATAAGACGGGATATATTTTTATAGAGAGAACATGTTTCTCTACTGATCTCACTATAAGCCACACATATGGGGATAAATGTATAAATGTTTTAGGTGTGTGATAATCAACGACACCAAATGAAGGAGTGCTACAGGAATCCATCTTAAGATCAACGGCGGAGAACAACAAAGTGCTACAGAAACATGGACACACACAAACCATAAGTTATGAGAGGGAGAGAATGTGAGTGGGATTGATAAAATATGTTCAGTGTCTGAGGGGGGAACTGTTCATTGGGAACCGAGATTCCCCCCTTTTTGGTTCATTTTAAAACTTGTGACGAGAGAGGAAAATATTATACACTTCAATTACCCGATACACCCCCGCCTTGTGTCCTTTTAGGTCTAATATAGCTTCCCATGTAGACACTTTTTCCTCTTTTCTTCTTTCATTATAAACTTACATTTTCATATTGTTTTAAATAGTTTACAAGCGGTATTATATGTGAATGGTTATAAAACTTAATTACACAATGTAAACATACCGATCAAAAGTACTTCAAGTATCAATGCCAACCAAAGTTTAGCCGGACAACGAAATACATGAGGTGTTTTAATCACGGTTTTCTAAACCACCTAACAAACAAAATAACTTTCAGCGTCAAACACTGATGACATGTCAGTTAGGTTTTGGGCCCGACTCATGAGTATTACCCGTATCCAATCCAGCATGAATGGGTTGGATCAATGTTTCTTTGGGCTTATGGGTCCCGTATGATAGTGGCCGCACGTGGTGCCGTACGGGCCATGTCCATACCGCACGCGGCAAAGGTTAGACAGAATCACAATCTAAATAGGATTGTGATTCACCTAAAGCAGGAGGATATTCATTCTCCTTAATTAAAATATAAGGATCAACACATATATGGTAATTCTCTCTTGCTAATGGCTCAAGATTCGGTAAGGCCCAATAAGGATTCTACCGCCTACATAAAGAACCCCCAAGGGTTTCACAAAGGTACGATCGACACCACAATCACAACTCTTACCGATTACTAACCCTAAAATGATTACTTACTCTCACGATGGAGTCTAATCGTGGGAAACATTCCCACGGTAAGCCTAACAACGTGTTGTCTTTTAGCGCGCAGGGTCTTAACCAGAAGTTCACTTGGTGCAAGAGCCGGAGTCTTGGATACCCGAATTAAGCCTAATTCGGGTTAGTAAAGGTCCATCCAACTTTTGTATCAACAAATTGGCGCCATCCGTGAGGCCCTACATTAAACTCTACTAATGACGAAGGGATACCCCAACATGAGAAATCAAAAGAATGCAGGTAAAAGGCCAGCGACGGAGGTACCTACGACCTCTACTCAACCGCCCACAGCTACGGCATGAGGAGCGAATAACCACAATACGGTGAACCAATCTCCACTAGGAACATGTCCACAGTTCAATACCCCCGCACCAACCTTGGTATGGACAACCCTGATCCAGGGTCGGCACCTCGTCCCCCTAATAGGGAAACACCGAGGCAACCCATCATGGAGACAGAAGTTGACATGACGACCCCAATCAACGATGGAAGTATCGAAGATTATGTTACACAAAACTACGAAACTATCGTCCCGGCCATTACAGCAAGGCTGAACCTGGGAAGGAACCTCCAATCCAGGCTTAACTTCGACAGCGCGGCGGGCGACACGCCACAACGCTCTCGAAAAAGGCAAAGAAAACATCAAGTTGAGGAACAACCTCATAGCGAGGAACAACCTCAACCACGGAACGTCTTCAAACACATTGGGGATCGAATCATACAAGAACTACAAGCAACTCAAATGGATTCAGATCATTCTGATGGATCCACGAGACACGCAGTCCTAGAAACACTATAAGAGAACGCCCGCAGAACCAGTGTCTTCAGAAGAATTACCCTACCCGTTGGCAGAAGGGATGCCACCCCTTACCACGGAGGAACAGTTACCGTTCACGATCACGACGGGGAAAACGATCACCCAGCTATGATTCATCCAGGTCTGATTCTGAGGACCACCACCATAGACATCGCAGGCTAAGAGATACCTCTACTGAATCCTTAGATAGAAAGAGGGAGAACTATAGACGTTCAAGAAGTCTTTCTCAACATGAGAACGAAGATCTCTCCCTCCCTTGGTGTCGAGAAAAGGAAGATTCATTCATAAGTCGCATTTGGGACTACTCCGAAGATAAAAAGCATCGCATGCCTGCGTGTGTAAAGACCTGTGATGGGTCCGGTGATCCGGATGACTACCTAAAAGTATTCAAACATGGGAAAAGATTCAGCGATGGTCGATGCCCCTATGCTATCAAATATTCAACTCAACGTTAATTGGCAACGCTCGCGACTGGTTTGAAAAATTCCCACAACGGAGCATAGACAGTTTCGAAGAACTACGAAAAACGTTTAGGAGAAATTATACTCAGAGAAATAAATATAATAGAGACCCAGTCTCGCTGGCCACGGTTAAACAACTACGAGGTGAATCCACGGAAGATTTCATAGAGTGCTTCAAGGACGAATGCACAAAAATCAGGGCATGCCCAGAGGTCCTAAAAATCTCCGATTATATGCATGCTATAACGGACAAGGAATTGGTCAGGCGCTTGAATGATCGGATCCCGGTAACTTTCGACGAGTTAATGAAAAGGGTTAGATCCTTTGTACAAGGAGAAACCGCGACATCAGCGACTCATACAACAACGGGAAACCAGAACTATAGGCGCACAATCAGCCCAAAAGACAATCAAACTATAAAGCACACAATCAGCCCAAAAACCAGAGGATGAAAGCATGCTAGTCCCGGAGGAAGAAAAGCTCAAAGACCCATGGGTCTTATTCACGGATGGATCCTCGTGCACGGACGGGTCAGAAGCGGGTCTTATACTCACGAACCTGGAAGGTATGAAGTTTACTTACGCCTTACGCTTCGAATTTACAACCACAAATAATGAAGTTGAGTACGAGGCGTTGATTAAGGGCTTGAGAATAGCTGCTCGTATGGGTGTGCGAAACCTCGAGGCATATGTTGTTGACTCACGATTAGTGGCAAATCACATCCCAGGAGAGTATGAAGCTAAAGAGGAAAACATGTGTAGAAACTAGAAGGGGGTTGAATAGTTTCTAGTTCATTTTCAAAACATTTCGGCTTAATCCACTGTGTGTGGTTCTTTATTGTACCCGCGGTTCTTTATCAATAAAGAACCGCCGGTCCATTTAGGGAATCGTCGACATTGGACGAAACCATTTATTGAATGTTAAACTTAAACAATCCTTGGTATCAAATTCTCGATCAAGCTTGACTAGATATGAGATGTATTTGATTGAAAGATAAATACTACAAGTAAGAAAACACATAAACACATCAAATCAAGAGTACATCAAGCAATAGTCTAAACACTAAGCACACACGTACTAAGCATAAGCTTTTTTGCAACTAAGATGTTTAGACTAAGTGATGTACACTTGACCATAATCTAAACATGAAGCACACACGTACTAAGCCTTAACTTTTCCGCAACTTAAATGTTTAGATTATGAGATGCACACACCACACAACAACATATAAATGCATCAATAAGAGTAAAGACATAAATGTAAAGGAAAGTACCGACACGATGATTTATAGTGGTTCGGTCATGAAGCTCCTCTTCGCCCTACTCCACTCCTCGAGTACCCAACTCGAGAGTTACTTTACTAGTCAACAAGACTCCTTTCAAGGCGGAGAAAACCATACACATCGCTTACACATTTCCAACACTAAGCTAGATGTCGAGTCCTAATCTTAGGTAGGACCAATCTACACACGTCGCCTACTTCACCATTTTCCGACACAAGACTAGATGTCGAGTCCTAGTCTTAGCTAGGACCAATCTCCACCCATTTACACTAATCTTCACACTAGTTATGTTTTATGGCCCAACATAACAAAGCTTGTTGATACAAGAGATTTTGTATGTAAAAAGTTAAGTTCTCGTTATCTTAACGAATTGATTTCCGGTTTAAAGTACGACTCAATTGTTTTTGGTGAAACAAATATTTTTGGTTGTTTTTAAAATAAATGGTGCACGACTTAAATGTAAATGACGTTAAAGTAAATCTAAGTCTAATTGAAAATAAAGGGCAAGAATTTAAAAGCGTGACAAAAAGTAAAAGGCACTAAAAGTAAATAACGCAAACTTAAATCTAACTAAGGCAAACTTAAAGCGCAACTAAAACTTAAACTAAGGCAAGGCTAACATAAATCTAAGGCAAATAAACTTAAATTGCAACTAAGTAAAAAGGCGGGAAAAATAAAGCTTGAAAAATAAGAACAGAAACTTAAAAACTGGAATTAAAGGAATCTGAAAAAATAGCTCATCCGGAATAATACCCTCATTCGGAATAAACATTCATCCGGAATGTCACCTTCGTTCGGAATGTTCTTCTTCACTCAGAATATTTACCCAAAACTTTGATCTGGAATAAAATGCTTACACGGAATATGTCACCTATCCGGAATAAACTTCTTGATTCGAAATGTAGCTTTGATCCGGAATGTTGCCCTTGATCCGGAATATCTCTTGATTCGGAATAATATTCCGAATAAAACCCTTGATCCGGATTGTCTTAATATTCCGAATAAACTCCTTGATCCGGAATAATAAATTATTCCGGATGAACTTGCTGATCCGGAATATTATTTGATTCGGAATGAGAGATTGATCCGGAATATTCCCTTGATCCGGAATATTCTGTTGATCCGGAATGTTGGGTTGATCCGGAACTTTTGGTTGATCCGGAATAATTGATTATTCTGGATGAAGAACCTTGATGCGGAATAATAATTATTCCGAATGAACTCAATTGATCCGGAATGTCCAATATTCTGGATGAATACCCTCTGAAATCCTTCACACGGAATAACCTGCCTTGATACGGAATATACCTGGGAAACAAAGCAGACAAGCGAAGAACAAGGGAAACACAAAAAGCTACGGATCTAATAAAATCTAAACAAAATCAACCACAAGATTAAATCAAACTAATAACAAAACATCTACTAATCATAAACAAACAATCCAAATCAACAAAACTAACAATAATGACCAAAATAATCAAAACCCACTTAAATCAATAAAAACACAAAAACATAAGCATGAACATAAACATAAAGATCAAAGATTAAAGAAAGGTAGAATGAGAGATAAACAATAAAAATAAAGATTAACAAAAATTAAAAGAACACTTACTTGAAATTAAATGTATTTAAGGTGCAAGATAAGGTATTTAAATGGACATGAAATTAAATGTGCATGAAAGTAAAATGGAAGAAATAGTTTGTCAAGCTATCCAACAAGAGAAAAATAAATGACATCCTAATCTATATATAGGGGAGGATTAGGGAGTGCTTAGGAAGCTTCCTCCCCTCTTTCATTTTTCCTAAATTGCAATATTAAGTCCTTCATCTTCTTTAATCTTTGTTAATCTTCTTAATCTTTTGACTTTAATGGCTTTGTCTCGGGATTTCTTTAAACTCGTCTTTTAATTCTTCAATAAAAAAGACTTGAGTTCTTCGGCTTTTAATAAACTTCTGTCTTTTGACTTTTTCTTCGATAAATCTTCAGAATTGGTCTTGGACTTCCGTTCTTTTTGCACTCTTGACATCTTGACTTCGTCTTTCGTCTTTTCTTCGATAAAAGCCCGTGAATGACCGTGTTTTCTCCACTTTTCACCTTTTCGTCCTAAATCACAACAAAACACAAACCACGCATAATTCCGACATAAATGACATAAAATACACGTTTTGGCTCGGTTATTATTGTAATTAAGTGGTAAAAAGGATGGGTGTTTACACAACTATCAAATCCCCTACACTTGACCACTGCAATGTCCTTGTGCAATGCATTAGTTACAAAGCACGTTTACATTTTTCATCAAAATCAATCCACCTTGGCCTTTATTAAAGATATAGAAAACTATAAACATTCAGAGTAAAGAAATAAAAAACATACCTTGGGTTTTGGAAATGTCATGAATAATCATCATCCTCAAGTTTTCACTTTCTCCAAACCTAGCTTAAAAACGAGATCATTGTTATTATAAGTTAGCAAACTAACACGAACGGGGCCAATTATTCACTTAGACTCCCTTATTCCTAGGTGTATCTCTTATATTTTATTATTGTCTTGAATGATCACGAGGATGCATTGTTTGACTTATTTCAATAGTTTATTAGGCTGAAAATAAAGTGAACAATTTAATCAATAGTTAGCTAAAGGACAAAATCTTTTAAAACTGCTTCTCGGGACCTCATAAAGTTCATATCTTGGCATAACTCGCTTCGCGATTTGAGACCTTTCTCGGACCGATATTTGGCAGCGACTTCATACTTCAAATCTTGAGAGACGTTCATGAAATAATGGCCTTCTCTTCATAATAGGAATTTCTTCACTTGAAGTTTTAAGAGATTCTTCATATTTGGACCACGACTTCTTCATTTTTCTCCAATCTTTATTTGGGATTTTGATATACAACGATCCGCCTCCTTTTTGGACTTGGATCTATTTATCCTCATACCTTGCTAGGGTCTTTTTGGATAGACTTCTCCATGACTTTTGGGGAGTTTTTGCTTTTCGTCGTGTGTCTCGATCCTTCATATTGATTTTCGGTAAATGATTCTTCACATCACTTGGGATCTTTAGCAACAAAATATAGCCCTCTTGCCTTGTTAGGACCTTTTTGGACTCGCCAATCTTCGCATCCCGCTTCAATAAGTTATGCCTTGGCTATGAACTCTAATCCATACCGAGCAACTTTTAAACGATCTTGGGCTAGAAGCTAAGTAACTTTTCAAATCGTACAACCTTATTTATTGCAGATAAATTTATTAGCAAGCGATGGGAGAATAGGCTTATAATTAACTCACATAAATTCACGAAAGAATACCAAACTTATAATTGACTCTATCATCTCTCGTTCTCCACAGTTTAAAATCTCAAGGAATGAGACTCGTGGATGCTTAGCCTATTAAATCAAAGTTTTGGGTTTTCGAGTCATCTATAGGATCTTGCAAACTCTTAGACTTTTTCAAGTTTAAAATTCGCATTTTAAAGTTCCCTTGATAAACAACTCTCTAGGATCAATTATAGGAACTTGCGAAAAGTTCTTGTTCTTAACCCGTGAGAGTTAAGACTTTCGCGTTTTATAGCTCCCTATATAAAAGCCTAGCAAAACTTGACTTAAATACGTTAAGGATACTAGCTAGAGTAAACTTAGATAAGTAAACTCGGGTTGAGTCAAAAGATTCACAATGTTTGAAAATTAAAACCACTTTATTCAAAATTTATTCTAGCAAGGAAAGAAAATAACTATACAAAGGGAAAAACTAATAGGCCAAAATAGATCAAAAATTTTGAAAAATGTCGAAAAAATGATTTTCCGGTTAAAATGAGGACAAATACAAGGAAAAGACCACTTAACTTCGATAGAAGTCCCCCTACACTTAATATAAACATTGTCCTCAATGTTTAAGCATGTGGGAGTAAACTCCCCTACACTTAAGACATTGTGCACTTTGTTTAAATCTTGCTAAGGAAAAGACAACTAACGAGATTCCTATTTTAATATTGGAAAATATAAAATAGTGAATTGAAAAGAGTTTAGCATAGAACCGGGAAAATGGGAACACAGAATCACGGGTCGTCAAGAATCATCAAGAGTGGATCATTGAGCACTCGAATCCCTGAATCGAAGAAGAGAGGAAATAGCAAACACCAACGGGTCTCCCCTACACTTAGGATAAAGAAAGCGAAAAGATAGAAACATGGGTTGCCTCCCAAGAAGCGCTTGATTTTTGATTACCGAGTCATGAGCCTGACTCGACCTTGATTACCATAGGAAGCAGCATGAAATATATCCACCGGGATCAAAGACATAGTTTTCATCCATCAAATAGCAGAAGCTTAAGGCGAACAAGGCAAGACAAAGAAGAGTAGGCAAGGTTCCCTTAAGCAAAGACGGAGCACGGTGGGAGCAAGGGTGAAGTGGTGCAAGTAGATTTCCATAAGTTCCAAAGATATTTCCTTTTATTTCATCAGACGGATACTGAGATGGCTGAAGAATATCGATACCGGGGTCGAACACCTTTTCCTTTAGGGGAAAATAGCACTCAGGCTCAGCAGAATTCGAAGAAGATCCGCGAAGAAAATGCACAACCTCGTCCTCAGAAGGTAGACAAAGAGGTGTCAAATCATACGTGCTGCGGATGGTGGTGTCGACCGGTTTCTTCTCCTTTGAAAGAATTTTCTTCAAATCCAAAGTAGGATCGAGACCATAATTATCAAAGTCCAAAGGAGGTGCGTCACTCTCATGAGGGAAGTATGTATTGAGAAATGTAGAGAAGTCTTCCTCAAATGAGTAATCATCCAAAGTAGGATGTAGTGATGGCGGAGGATCTTCATCATGAGAAGAATCACTCGAGAGAGTATCGGCCTCATCAAAATCATCAAATTTGGGCATGTCGGGATACTCGGAAGTACAATCATCAAAATCATCCGTATCTGAGCTAGAATCATCATCATAAGCATCAAAGATCGGTGGAGAATCATATATGGGAGAAGGTTCCAAATTGGAGAGAGAATCATCCACATCATCTTGAAAAAGTGGATTATCGATGCAAGAGTCGAATAGAGGATTGTTATAGATGACAAAATCATCGAGCACATTAATCATATTCACTGATTCTCGTATATAGGATTTGCTTGTAAGCTTCCCCATTTTGAAAACTAGTGCATCATTCCCGACTCTTAAGATTAACTCACCTTCGGCAACATCAACTAGAGCTCGTCCGGTTCTCAAGAATGGCCGACCAAGTATTAAAGGAATACGAGGGTCCATTTCATAATCAACAACGACAAAGTCGACCGGGAAAGTAAATGTGCCAACTTTAATGAACACGTCTTCGGCAATACCAACGGGGTAAGCGAGAGTGCGATTTGCAAGTTCAAGAGTCATCTTTGTTGGAGTAAGGTCGGGTAATGATAGTGTTTTCCAAACACTCAAAGGCATAAGATTAATACTGGCCCCGAGATCAGCTAGGGCAGTAAATTCTTCGGTTTTGTTAAAAATGCAAGGCAACACAAAACGACCGGGATCTCCAAGTTTTTCCAGAAGTTCTTTAAGAATAACTGCAGAACAGTTTTCATTTAAACGTGTGTTGGCGAGCTCAATCAACTTCTCCTTCTTGTTAAGCAATTCCTTGAATGCTTTGACAAATTTCGGCATGTAGACAAGTGCTTCAACAAGGCTAATGTTGATGTTCATTTGAGAGAGCATCTTCACATAGCTCGACACTTGAGAGTCATCCTTGTTTAGCATGGTGGTCTTGCCTAGCCGTGAAGGATAAGGAATATTGGGTGTGGGCGGTGAAGGTGTAGGTGTAGCAGGTAAAGGTTGAGATGTTGAAGGGTCCTTCCTAGGTACATCGTCATGACGAGGCGGAGACGGTAATGGTGTACTAATACTAGGTGTGGGAGGAGTAGGGATAAATGGTGGTGGAGGAGGTGTAGATGATGGGGGCGGGATAGGTGGTCCTACTATGGTAACTCCACTACGGGTAGTAATAGCACTCACATTTGCTCGCGGATTGGTGACGGTGTTTGAAGGTAGAGAACTCGAAGTAGAAGGTTGAGTTGTGGGCAAGAAACTAGCAAGCATATTCTTCAAATCATTAGTTTGATTGCTGAAGGAGGATTGGATATTATCTCGAAGCTCGGATCTAATGTCATTTCCTTGCTTTGTGATATCTCCTTTCAGATTGATAATTTGGCTCTGCAGATTCTTGATTTGCTCACCTTGGGTTCTCATCAAAGCTTCAACATCCGGATTGATGGGTGGGGCTTGTTGAGTGGGTGGGTGATAAGGATTAGAAGCTCTTGGTTGGATTTGGTTGCTTCTATTGTAGTTGTTGGCGGGATTTTGGTTTTGAGGAGAAAAACCGGGTGAAAGGTAGTTGTTGGACCGGTAACTCAGCAAATTTCTATCCCCTTGAGGGCAAGCTTGGTAATTTTCCGGTGAATAATTACCATAAGCTGCATACACGTTTTCCGGATTTCCTTGAGTAGAAGGACAATCAGTGTATGGGTGTGGACCGCCGCATGTTTCACAAGAAGGTGCTATCGCTTTAACTTGTTGGTTTGTAGCGAGAAGCAAGATATTTTTGTTCATTTCAGTCATCATGCGGGTGAATTCGGTCATGTCGGGGTTTGCTGAAGTAGAAGAAACATTGACTCTCGGGTTGTTCCTTGAAGAAGCGGAGGAATCCCAGTTTTTGTGATGAGTAGTCATGTTTTCAATAAGCTCTCTACACTCCTCGGGTCTCCTTTTCATAAATGTGCCACCGGCGGCTGCATTAATCGTATCACGATCACGAAAAGTCAAACCGTTATAGAAAGTATCATTTAAGGTCACAGGGAGCATGTTGTGGTTTGGACAACGATCAATCAAGACATTATATCTTTCCCAGGCATCAAAAAGAGATTCATCGGGTTCTTGCATGAAACCGATGATTTGATTGCGAAGGCTTGTGACCATGGATGGTGGAAAGTAGCATGACAAAAAGCGTTGAGTCATGTCATCCCAAGTATGAATGGAATTCTTCGGGAGACGATCAAACCATTTCTCGGCGTGGTGTGATAAAGTATGTAGGAAGAGTTGAAGGCGAAGAACATCCATTGTGGCACCGGGCAACTTCATGCTTTGAGTGATTGTAATGAATTTGTCGAGGTGTTTGTTGGCATCATCATCAGGCATTCCTCTAAAAGGATTTGTTTACACTTGCTGAATCATGTGGTGCTTCAACGAAAACTCCGGAGCCGTGATTTGCATCGGGGGCAATCGATCCTCCTCGTCTAAACATGGTAGGTTGACAAAGCTCCTCCATTGTTCGAAGATCGGGCTGTGGAAGAACATTGTTGTTGTTATTAAGGTGCGGTGGATTATTGTTGTGGTTCACACCTACCATACTTAAATCTTCTCGAGTCTCGGGCTCTTGATAATTAGAAGATCTAGTACGCATACACCTACAAAGGCAAAAGAAAACAATACCAAACACAAAGAGAATATATATACACAATAAAAATAAAATCTTTTTGGATTTTTGAAAATTTTAATTTTTATGTGTTTTTTTTAACAATTTTTTAATTTTTATGGTTTTTTAGAATTTTTTTTGTGCAAGAAAAATAACGCTCACGAATGAACGGATCCCCAAAAAGCAACGCGTCTCTCACAGAAAACCGTTAATCTTTACGAAAAGAGCCGGCAGCGGCGCCATTTGATATAAGAGATTTTGTATGTAAAAAGTTAAGTTCTCGGTATCTTAGCGAATTGATTTCCGGTTTAAAGTACGACTCAATTTTTTTGGTGAAACAAATATTTTTGGTTTTTTTAAAATAAATGGTGCAAGACTTAAATGTAAATGACGTTAAAGTAAATCTAAGTCTAATTGAAAATAAAGGGCAAGAATTTAAAAGCGTGACAAAAAGTAAAAGGCACTAAAAGTAAATAACGCAAAGTTAAATCTAACTAAGGCAAACTTAAAGCGCAACTAAAACTTAAACTAAGGCAAGGCTAAAATAAATCTAAGGCAAATAAACTTAAAGTGCAATAATGTAAGAGATTTGCTAGTTGAAAAAGTTCGTTTTCTCGGTGTCTAATCGAACTGATTTCCGGTTCAAAGTGCGACTCAATTGTTCTTGGTGGAAATGAAAATGGTTTGGTTATCTATTACTAAGTAAAATGAAAATGTAAATTGCGATAAGTAAAAGGAATGCTGAAAGGAATGCTAAAAGGAATGCTGATAGGAATGCTGATAGGAATGTTGATTGGAATGCTAATAGGAATGCTAATTGGAATGTTGATTGGAATGCTGATTGGAATGTTGATTGGAATGTTGATTGGAATGTTGATTGGAATGCTGATTGGAATGTTGATTGGAATGCTGATTGGAATGTTGATTGGAATGCTGATTGGAATGCTGATTGGAATGTTGATTGGAATGTTGATTGGAATGCTAATAGGAATGCTGATTGGAATGTTGATTGGAATGTTGATTGGAATGTTGATTGGAATGCTGATTGGAATGCTGATTGGAATGCTAATAGGAATGTAAAAGGAATGCGAAAAGAATGCTGATTGGAATGTTGATTGGAATGCTGATTGGAATGTTGATTGGAATGATGATTGGAATGTTGATTGGAATGCTGATTGGAATGTAAAACCCTTTTCCAATCAAGGTGATTGGAATACGTGATTGGAAAGGGGTTTACCCTTTCCGATCTAACTTTTTGATCCGAAAATTAAGCAAAAGCAATAAGCTATGGTTAATAAGCTCAAACTAAAACTTGCACGAATCTAAATCAAAATTGACTTAATAAGCATGAATAACAACTTATCAAACTTAAAAATAAGCAAACTTTCAAATCAAACTTTTAAAAAGATGAACTTTTTAAGAAAACTTTAGATCAAATAAGCATTAAGATGAAAACAAATCAAGGATGAACATGAATCAAAGAGAAGAAAAGTAAGAAAGGGAGAAGAAGATGATTAAAGATAAGAACTTGATTAAAAGAAAAGATTCCAAAATAAAAAGACTTACTTGAATTGAAGAAATTAAAAGTGCATAACATGAAATTAAATTGCAAGAAATTAAATGACAAGAAATGAAAATGGTGGAAGTGTGGCTTGTCAAGCCACCAACAACATGAAAATGAAGCTAGCCTAAACTATATATAGGGGTGATTAGGGAGGAGCTTAGGAAGCTTCCTCCCTCTTTCCTCTTTTCCTTATTTGCACACTTAAGCCCTTTTCTTCTTAATTGTTTGTTAATCTTGGACTTAATGATTTTGTCTTGGGATTTCTTTAAACTCGTCTTTGAATTTTCTTCGTAAATTAGACTCGAGTTCTTCGGCTTTTAGTAAACTTCCGTCTTTTGACTTTTTCTTCGATAAATCTTCAGAATTGGTCTTGGACTTCCGTTCTTTTTCCACTCTTGATCTTTCGACTTCGTCTTTCGTCTTTTTCTTCGATAAAAGCCCGCGAATGCCGTGTTTTCTCCACTTTTCACTTTTTCGTCCTAAATCACCACAAAAACACAAACCACGCATAATTCCGACATAAATGACATAAAATACACGTTTTGGCTCGGTTATTATTGTAATTAAGTGGTAAAAAGGATGGGTGTTTTCACACCTATCAAATCCCCTACACTTAACCATTGCAATGTCCTCATGCAATGCATTAGTTACAAAGCACGTTTTACATTTTCCATCATAATCAACCTACCTTGGCCTTTATTAAACAACTAAGGAAAATCAAAAAGATAGAAAATAACAAGATGCAACAAGGAAGAAACTTGTAAAGAAATCTAAGACTTACATTAGGGCTTGTGTGTCATGAATGTTCATCACCCTCAAGTTTCACGTTCCCCATGCCAAGCTTAAAAACAAGATCATTGTTAGCACAAGTTAGCATAACAAACATTTACTCATGTGGTTCAATTAATCACTTAAAATCCCTTATTCCTACGAGTATCTCTTATATTTTATTGATTTCTTGAATGATCACGAGGATGCCTTGTTGACTTATTTCGATAATTTATTTAGGCTGAAAGCAAAGTAGGACGATTTGATCAATAGTTAGCTAAAGGACAAAATCTCTTAAAACTGCTTCTCGGGATATCAAAAAGTTCATATCTTGGCATAACTCGTTCACGATTTGAGACCTTTCTCGGGCCGATATTTGGCATGTACTTCATACTTCATATCTTGAGAGACGTTCTTGAGATAATGGTCTTCTCATCGTTAATAGAGTTTCTTCACTTGGAGACTTTTGAGGGGTATTCCAACTTTGTTGACCACGACTTCATGATTATTCTTCAATCTCTAATTGGGATTTTGAGATACAACGATCCGCCTCCTTTTCGGACTTGGATCTATTTATCCTCATACCTTGTTAGGGTCTTTTCGGATAGACTTCTCCATGATCTTTATGGGAGTTGATTGCTTTTCGTCGTGAGTCTTGATCCTTCATATTGATTTTGGGAATAATGCTCTTCACATCACTTTTGGATCTTCAGCAATAAAATGGAATCCTCATGCCTTGTTAGGGCCTTTTCGGACTCGCCAATCTTCGCGCCCCGCTTCATAAGTTATGCCTTGGCTATCAACTCTTATCATTACCGAGCAACTTTTAAACGATCTTGGGCTAGAAGCTAAGTAACTTTTCAAATCGTACGACCTTACTTATTGCATTTATTTATTTACAAGCGAGGGGAGAAAAAGATCATAATTAACTCACATAAGTTAATGAAAGAATACCAAACTTGTAACCAACTCTATTATTTCTCGTTCTCCACAATTTAAAATCTCAAGGAATGAGACTCGTGGATGATTAGCCTAATAAACCAATTAAGGTCTACATGGTTAAGGATACTAGCTAGAGTGAACTTAGATAAGTAAACTCGGGTTGAGTCAAAATATTCACAACGGGCCTAATATATCTAAGATATCTAAACTTGCTAAAACCATTTTATTAAAATGCTAGAAAGTAACAAAAATAAAGGAGACTACAACTAGTCCAAAATAGATTAAAAATTTTGAAAAATGTCGAAAAATTGATTTTCCGGTTAAAATGAGGACAAATACAAGGAAAAGACCACTTAACTTCGATAGAAGTCCCCCCTACACTTAATATAAACATTGTCCTCAATGTTTAAGCATGTGAGAGTAAACTCCCCTACACTTAGGACATTGTGCACTTTGTTTAGATCTCGTTAAGGAAAAGACCACTAAAGAGATTCCTATTTTAATATTGAGAAATATAAAATAGTGAATCGAAAAGAGTTTAGGATAGAACCGGGAAGAAGGGAACACGGAATCACGGTTCATAAAAAGTCATCAAGAGTGTGTCTTTGAAGCTCTAATCCCTGCAAATGATAAGAAAGAGAACAAGAAACACCAACGGGGCTCCCCCCTACACTTATGGTGAAAACAGGAAAGATAGGTAGATAATTGGGTTACCTCCCAAAAATCTCTTGTTTTTTTTAACCGAGTTACGAGCCTGACTCGTCCCCGAATTAAATGGTCCATGGGGAAGCCTCGAATGTGATACCGGGATCAAAGACCTTGTCCTCATTCGCGGAGGACATCAACAAAGGAGAGGCGGGAGGATAAGTCTTGAATGGTAGGAAAGTCTGCTCAATATAAGAAAAGCAAGTGAAATCCAGATTGACGGGAGGTGGGGTGGGTAAGGGAATCACATTGTCATCCTCCAAAGACAATGGATGCAGACCAATTGGCAAAGCCGTAAAGTTATCAATAAGAGAATGGTCCATGTCACCTCCCGGGTCAAAGCATTGATCCTCATGAAAGTAGATCTTGTGAATATCATCGTGGATAAGGAGTGTAGAAACTCGGTTGAAAAGATCACGATCAAGTACGAAACCATCATTCATTTGTGGGGATTGTGGATAAGGTAAATCCTCACGAATGTGGTAAACGTAATTCTCATAAGAGGAGTGTTGATTAGGTAACTCCTCGAGAATAGGATGTTTGGGCATGTTAGTTGGTTCGTCATTATTATGAAAAATAAGACGTTCCAACTCATCAAGTTCGGCATCGATGTTGGAAAAGTCGACCTCGCTTGTAGGAGGAAGCAGAGGTAAAAGAGCTAGCTCTCGGTCGATAATTTCCTCAATCTCGGGCTCGAAGACGAAATCATCATACTCACCACATGTTGAACTATTGTTGGGAAAATCAATTAGCGCTTGTGGATTTGTGATTATGTGATCAATGACTGTCAAATCGACCTCGTCCTTAAGCTCCGCAAAAGTCGGCACATCACACAGATTTTCCGGAATACCTGCAGGCTCACTTGGGATGACGACAAGTTCCTCGACACGAGACTTTAGGAATTTGTCCGATTCAGTTGCCGAGATAACGTCAATATGCTCATCCTCCATGATGAGAGAGCCAATGGGCTCCTCGGGTGTGATAGAAATAGACGAAGGAGGAAGGGAAGAAGTCTTACTTTGCTTTAGAAATTCCTCCTCGTCGAAAATAACCTCAATATCGTCATCACTCTCCTCATTACCTAAAGGGCCAATAATAAGCTCAGGGATATGAGTACTCGTCTGATCTCGCTGCTGTAAAAATGACTCCATACAAGTTTGCAGCGTGTGTAAAAGCTCTTTGCTTTGTTCTTGAAAAGCTATAGCAAGATCGTTTCTTTGTTCTTGAAAGGCTGTAGCAAGATCGTCAATTGGTTCTTGGTAACTCATCTCGTGACGAGGCTGATGATCAATTGGGTATTGCAGGGGTTGGTCAAAACTGGAAGGGGTATAATTATAGTAATTTTGATCCCCTGTAGGGCAGTGAAAACTTTCGTGAGGACCCCCACAGTTGTTGCAAAACGGGTGAGGAAAAAGACTAGGTGCATCTTGTGGATAGCTATTTTCATTGTCATAATTGTACACCGGTTCTTGCTCGTGACCATACGGGTATCGAACCGGGCACGAAACATGCCAATGAGAATCGCTTCCACAATATATGCACGGGGGAACAGGATGTGGGTTCAAAAAGAATGAATTAGTCGAGTTGCACAAGGGACAAAATCCGAATTGTGTGTTGTCGATATCGTTTCCGCACCGCTCACATGTACACCATTGACAAGACTCGTTCCCGTATAGTTGTCTCCCACACCCGACGCAATGGACATAAAAATCTATGGAGAAAGATAGATAAGCAATAAGAATATTTTTGGTACAAAACTTTGAAAAAGAAATGCTTTTTAAGATTTTTCAATTGTTTTTGGATTTTTTTTTTTTTCTTTTGAAAATTGTTGACTCGAAAAAATAACGTTCACAAGTGAACGGATCCCAAAAGCCAACGCGTCTCTCACAAAAAACCGTTAATCTTCACGAAAAGAGCCGGCAGCGGCACCATTTTAATGTAAGAGATTTGCTAGCTGAAAAAGTTCGTTTTCTCGGTGTCTAATCGAATTGATTTCCGGTTCAAAGTGCGACTCAATTGTTCTTGGTGGAAATGAAAATGGTTTGGTTATCTATTACTAAGTAAAATGAAAATGTAAATTGCGATAAGTAAAAGGAATGCTGAAAGGAATGCTAAAAGGAATGCTGTTAGGAATGATGATAGGAATGCTGATTGGAATGCTAATATGAATGCTAATTGGAATGTTGATTGGAATGCTGATTGGAATGTTGATTGGAATGTTGATTGGAATGTTGATTGGAATGCTGATTGGAATGTAAAACCCTTTTCCAATCAAGGTGATTAGAATGCTGATTGGAATGTTGATTGGAATGCTGATTAGAATGCTGATTGGAATGCTGATTGGAATGTTGATTGGAATGCTAATAGGAATGCTGATTGGAATGTTGATTGGAATGTTGATTGGAATGCTGATTGGAATGCTGATTGGAATGCTAATAGGAATGTAAAAGGAATGCGAAAAGAATGCTGATTGGAATGTTGATTGGAATGCTGATTGGAATGTTGATTGGAATGCTGATTGGAATGTTGATTGGAATGCTGATTGGAATGTAAAACCCTTTTCCAATCAAGGTGATTGGAATACGTGATTGGAAAGGGGTTTACCCTTTCCGATCTAACTTTTTGATCCAAAAATTAAGCAAAAGCAATAAGCTATGGTTAATAAGCTCAAACTAAAACTTGCACGAATCTAAATCGAAATTGACTTAATAAGCATGAATAACAACTTATCAAACTTAAAAATAAGCAAACTTTCAAATCAAACTTTTAAAAAGATGAACTTTTAAAGAAAACTTTAGATCAAATAAGCATTAAGATGAAAACAAATCAAGGATGAACATGAATCAAAGAGAAGAAAAGTAAGAAAGGGAGAAGAAGATGATTAAAGATAAGAACTTGATTAAAAGAAAAGATTCCAAAATAAAAAGACTTACTTGAATTGAAGAAATTAAAAGTGCATAACATGAAATTAAATTGCAAGAAATTAAATGACAAGAAATGAAAATGGTGGAAGTGTGGCTTGTCAAGCCACCAACAACATGAAAATGAAGCTAGCCTAAACTATATATAGGGGTGATTAGGGAGGAGCTTAGGAAGCTTCCTCCCTCTTTCCTCTTTTCCTTATTTGCATACTTAAGCCCTTTTCTTCTTAATTGTTTGTTAATCTTGGACTTAATGATTTTGTCTTGGGATTTCTTTAAACTCGTCTTTGAATTTTCTTCGTAAATTAGACTCGAGTTCTTCGGCTTTTAGTAAACTTCCGTCTTTTGACTTTTTCTTCGATAAATCTTCAGAATTGGTCTTGGACTTCCGTTCTTTTTCCACTCTTGATCTTTCGACTTTGTCTTTCGTCTTTTTCTTCGATAAAATCCCGTGAATGCCGTGTTTTCTCCACTTTTCACTTTTTCGTCCTAAATCACAACAAAAACACAAACCACGCATAATTCCGACATAAATGACATAAAATACACGTTTTTGCTCGGTTATTATTGTAATTAAGTGGTAAAAAGGATGGGTGTTTTCACACCTATCATGCAACTAAGTAAAAAAGGCGGGAAAAATAAAGCTTGAAAAATAAGAACAGAAACTTAAAAACTGGAATTAAAGGAATCTGAAAAATAGCTCATCCGGAATAATACCCTCATTCGGAATAAACATTCATCCGGAATGTCACCTTCGTTCGGAATGTTCTTCTTCACTCGGAATATTTACCCAAAACTTTGATCCGGAATAAAATGCTTACACGGAATATGTCACCTATCCGGAATAAACTTCTTGATTCGGAATGTAGCTTTGATCCGGAATGTTGCCCTTGATCCGGAATATCTCTTGATCCGGAATAATATTCCGAATAAAACCCTTGATCCGGAATGTCTTAATATTCCGAATAAACTCCTTGATCCGGAATAATAAATTATTCTGGATGAACTTGTTGATCCGGAATATTATTTGATTCGGAATAAGAGATTGATCCAGAATATTCCCTTGATCCGGAATATTCTGTTGATCCGGAATGTTGGGTTGATCCGGAACTTTTGGTTGATCCGGAATAATTGATTATTCCGGATGAAGAATCTTGATGCAGAATAATAATTATTCCGAATGAACTCAATTGATCCGGAATGTCCAATATTCCGGATAAATACCCTTTGAAATCCTTCACACGGAATAACCTGCCTTGATACGGAATATACCTGGGAAACAAAGCAGACAAGCGAAGAACAAGGGAAACACAAAAAGCTACGGATCTAATAAAATCTAAACAAAATCAACCACAAGATTAAATCAAACTAATAGCAAAACATCTACTAATCATAAACAAACAATCCAAATCAACAAAACTAACAATAATGACCAAAATAATCAAAACACACTTAAATCAATAAAAACACAAAAACATAAGCATGAACATAAACATAAAGATCAAAGATTAAAGAAAGGTAGAATGAGAGATAAACAATAAAAATAAAGATTGACAAAAATTAAAAGAACACTTACTTGAAATTAAATGTATTTAAGGTGCAAGACAAGGTATTTAAATGGACATGAAACTAAATGTGCAGGAAAGTAAAATGGAAGAAATAGTTTGTCAAGCTATCCAACAAGAGAAAAATAAATGACATCCTAATCTATATATAGGGGAGGATTAGGGAGTGCTTAGGAAGCTTCCTCCCTTCTTTCATTTTACCTTAATTGCAAGATTAAGTCCTTCATCTTCTTTAATCTTTGTTAATCTTCTTAATCTTTTGACTTTAATGGCTTTGTCTCGGGATTTCTTTAAACTCGTCTTTTAATTCTTCAATAAATAAGACTTGAGTTCTTCGGCTTTTAATAAACTTCCGTCTTTTGACTTTTGCTTCGATAAATCTTCAGAATTGATCTTGGACTTCCGTTCTTTTTGCACTCTTGACATCTTGACTTCGTCTTTCGTCTTTTTCTTCGATAAAAGCCCGTGAATGCCCGTGTTTTCTCCACTTTTCACCTTTTCGTCCTAAATCACAACAAAAACACAAACCACGCATAATTCCGACATAAATGACATAAAATACACGTTTTGGCTCGGTTATTATTGTAATTAAGTGGTAAAAAGGATGGGTGTTTACAAACCTATCACTTGTGTTTTATGGCCTAAACACATAAACCATATAGATCTAAGCACACAACACTTAGATCTATGACTTTTAACACTATATCCAAGTATTAACAAACTTGGATCTACACAACTAACACCTAATCTAAGGATACCCATCACTTGGATCTTTTACCCTTACAAACACATCCAAGTGAACCCAACACTTGGATCTTCTACATATACATAGTAGGAAAACAATGACTTGATTTAGAAGGAGATATCTTCATCATGTTATGAACCCAACACTTCATGATAATGAAAGTGTTCTTCTCTTTTCACTTAAGAAGATGAGAGGATGGAGGATAGAATCACATCTTAAACAAGATTAATCAAAACTAACTAATCAAGGAGTTTAAAGATGTTTTTGAAGAAACTGTGCAAAAGGGTTGAAAGGAAAGCTGGAAATGATCCACTATTTATAGGACAAGAGTGCAACGGCTCTATATACACGCGGTTCCATAATTGTCACCGAGATTCCTTATCAATAAAGAACCGCGAGCCTATTTAAGGAACCTCGGCCTGAGAGTCCGTGCATTTTTGTCCTTTAGTGGGGAAATACCATTTATACCCTCAAGGATATTCTTTTGGCATATGCAATATGCCAAATTTAAATTTCCATTTTCTTTTTAATAAAACATTTTCTTAAAAACAAAGTTTATTAAAATATTTTGTCACATTTGATAAAATGTGAGTTTTAAGAAAATATTAATCTTTGATCACTTAGTTAGGTTAATGACATGTTTATTCATACCTTGAGTGATTCATGACGAATGCGATCTTGGAGGTGTCGAGAGAAGTATACAAATGTATTCTTGAGTGATTACGAGTACCTTAACATTTTACATAATGTATTGCGAATTATACGTTTGTCATCAACAAAACACAAAGAGATTATATTGACAAAACACCGTAATGTTTGCACTAACAACATGGTCCTGTATCTTGAGAAGGTAAAATCACTCATTGTAGGATTTAGTAAGTTCAATATACGACAAGTACCGAGGGTCGAGAATAAGAAGGCAGATGCTTTAAGTAACATCACATCCATAAGCTTCGTTCACCTATCAAAGCGGGTACTGGTGGAAATCCTTAAGGATAAATCAATCTCAGGAGAGGAAGTCTTAGCAGTCGTTGATGAAGAGGGGCCTATGTGGATGACCCAAATCATCGACTACTTAACAAATGAGACTCTCCCTGATAATGAAACTGAAGCACGCGTATCCGGAGGAAGTCACACCAGTTTGAGATCCGTGACGAAATCCTATGCAAGAGATCATTCTTGCAACCATGGCTACGATGTGTCGGACCGAAGTAGGCCAGCTATGTGACCAGTGAGATTCATGAAGGATCGTGCAGCATGCATGCGGGCCCAAGATTGGTCGTGGAAAGAACCTTGTGGACAGGATACTGTTGGCCCACCATGCATAAGGACGCACAGAATCTAATACTCAAGTGAAATGATTGTCAAGTACACAGGCCAGTACCATGTCATCCACAACAGGAACTAACACCCATTACATCCCCGTGGTCGTTCTAAAAGTGGAGAATTGACATCGTAGGTCCTTTTCCCGTGGTGGCCGGAGGCGTTAAGTTCTTGATTGTAGCTATGGATTATTTCACGCGATGGATTACAGCCAAAGCAGTAGCAACAATCACATGCAAGCAGGTAAAAAAGTTTGTTTGGGAAAATATTGTGTGTTGTTTTGGCTTACCAGGGGAGATAGTTTGTGATAATGGGAAGTAGTTTGCGGATAATCCGTTCAAATACTGGCGCGCGGCGTTGAACATCACACAACGTTTTGCATCCGTTAAACATCCGCATACCAATGGCTTGGTGGAGCGTGCCAACAGGAGCTTGTGACAAGGTATTAAGGCACGCCTGGATAACGCGCTAAATGGGTAGACGAGCTACCACATGTCTTGTGGGTGTACAGAACAATGATCAAAACGGCTAATGAAGATACTCCATTCGCCCTAGCCTACGGAACTGAAGCAATAATACCAGCGGAGATTAGGATGCCAACGATCCGCTCAGCGGAGGTAGACGTCATCACAAATGACGAAGAACTAAGGGTCAACTTGGACTTGTTAGAGCAAAAAGCGAATTGGCAACAATCAACGAGGCAAGAGCTAAGTCAAAAATGAAATGGTATTATGATGCTAAGTTCAAATGTGTATCTTTCAAACCAGGTGACTTTGTTTATCGTGCAAACGAAGCACTCCGCGTGGAGAACACATGGAAACTCGGACCAAAGTGGGAAGGACCGCATGAAGTGACGGACGCTTTGGGAAAAAGCGTGTACAGGTTACGCGACATGGACGATCGCGACTTGGGTCGTACATGGAACATATGCAATCTCAAGAGGTGTTATCTTTAAGGCTACGGTCTTCGCATGGATACTCCTTAGCTGTATTTAGCTCTAATAAATATCCATGTAATTTTTCATTCCTTTTTTCTAGGTTTTGTCTTCATGTCTTAGGTCCTTTTTTATGTTTCAAAAACTTACAAGTGTTAATAAAACACCGTGGTGCCTAGCTAGCTCCATGGACCGTTCTTCTTTCAATACATTGTCTATATACTTCGAGTTATTTTGGTGTAGTTATTCACAAATTATCATCGGACGTACATGTACTATTTATTTCCATGTGAAATAAGAGGATTGAGTGAACCTAATAATTCAGCTTGTCGTGTAAGAGGGATGCAACCCCAACGACCATGGATCATGAATCCTTACTAGACACCTTATTCTCAAGACGTTGTAATAAATTTAAACATAACGCATTAATAAGTGTCGGACATGATAACAACATAATGTGCACGTCTAGTAACATCTATTATTTTGTCTATGTCATGCCATCTAAAGCAAGCAAGATAACTAGGATCCCCTGTGATTTGAGTAGTAGGATGCACTTTATGGATCTACTGAATAGGAGTAGGAGCTATTTCCACTTCTGGTGCCAAGTTAGTAAGATCCCCAACAATGCCATCATCATATGAAGCAGAGTCAAAAATGCCTTCTATTGGTTGCTTATGAATATCATCCAGCTTAGTTGAAGGCTTCTTTTGATAGTTTCCTAGGTCAGAAGGACCAGAGAACCTAGTTGTGGAAGTTGGATCACTAATAGGACTTCCAATAGGAGTTGAACTGGCACTAGGAGTAACAATAGGCTCACTAGGAGTAGCTAGTACAACAGGAGAATCCAAAGGAAACTTAATACCTCCTTGAGTAGCTGCAGTAGTAGCACCTTGTTGTTGCTTAAGCAATGTATCAAGAGCTCCTTGTGAGTCAAGAATGTCTGATGAAGTAGCACCAGCAGGAGTAACAGAGGTGTCAGGATGGACTGTAGTAGAGTAGGATGGTACAACAAAAATGTCATAATCCTCATCTGAGTCTGAATTGCTAGAGGTAGCACCTGCATTAGAAGACACAAACACTTGTGGACCTGCATGTTGGTTAGTTTTGAAACGAAAATATCCCAATGAGTCACTGAGATAGTCAAGATCAAAATACCATTCAGGACATTTGCCTTAAATGTTTGTCTTCTCCTCAAAATACATGAGATTGATAGTTTCAATAACCCGCTTAGCAGTGAGATTATATACCCAATAGGCTCTGGAGTGAGTTGAATAACCGACAATGAAGCCTTCATCAGCCTTGCCATCAAATTTCCCCAAATAGTCACTAGTGTTGAGAATGGTGACAGGACAACCAAATGGTTTCAAATGAGTAATGTGATATTGAGTATTTGCAAGTTCGTTTATTTATCGACTCAAGACAAATTGAAAGGCCTACTAATATCAAGCTTTAAATTGTTTTTGGTTGTTAAGGGTTATTTGGATTCTAGGTGTAATTCAAACAAACACGTAAAAAGAGAAAATATTATTTAGCTATTTATCCGTAAAACAAAGTGCAATTACCAAATAGTATTCACAAAGTACAAGTTTCTAATGCATGAAAGCAAAAATGCTAGAAATGTAAACAAAATGAAAGTATAGGGACTAAAAGTGTAAAATCGGGAACTATAGGGACCAAAAATGTAAAATATAACAAACTAGTCAAACAAACTTAACAACTTTCAAAACTACTAACCAAAATTGTAACAAACTGAATTTCAGGGACTAACTTTTGCAAAACCTAAAAAGATGGAAGTTTAGAAGTGATTACAAAGATTAGTAAAAACCAAGGACCAATTTGCAAATAAAGTAAGAACTTTTCCAAAAACGGGCTATGAACTCGAATAAGCTGGCTTGAGCTTATTACTCAACCAAAATCGATCTAATTTTTTCTAAACTGCTTAAAACTCAATTTAAGCTAGCCTTGCAAAAGGAATTTGATTAAAAGCTATTAAATCTCGACTTAGCTTATCTTAATAAGCCAACAATAAGCCCATTTGAAATCTAGTCATCCATAAAACGATTTTATTGCTAAAACTGACTAATCAATCCTCAAGAAGCTTGGAATGTCTTTTGGTATTGAAAATGAGCAACAGAATAAGCTAGAATCTTGAATAAGCTAAAAAACAGCTTATTTGACCAAAGTTTGACCAAAAACTCAATAAGCTGAAAATCTCATAAATCACTCATGACATGTTTGCAAATGATTTTATGAAAGAAAATTGGGAGATTTGTGAAGTGGATTATGAGATCTATGAAAACAGTATGCAACTTATCACAGAAACTGAAGTTTGGTCTAATGCTTATTAATAAGCCAAGAACACACTCAAAAGCTAAAACTGTATAGTTTCCTTATAAGCACTGAAAGTATGTATGTTAAGCTACAAGTTTGAACAGGAGTCAGCTAATTTCATCAAGAAATAAAGAAATGCAAAGGAATCAAAGTAAGCAAGTTTTCACTGATGAACTTTCAAAAAGCTTGACCCAAAGTTTTTCAAGGCCAATTGCCTTTTTGACTTAACTTTTGACTACAAAGTCTTACCAAAATGCTTACACTATCTTACTAAGTGTAAATGAACACTAAACAACAAGTTTTAACAACTGAATCGACAAAAAGGTTTTGATCCAAACACCACTTTCAAAAGTTGATTAAGAACTTTATCAAAGACTTTTTGAGTTCAAATGTTTAACGGCAAATGAGACTTATCTAAACGTTCAAATGATGATAAGAAATGGTTTTGAGCTAAAAACAAGCTAGTTAACAGGTTGAACCACAAAATGAGTACTAATGATCAATGACTGATGTAATGCCAATTTTAACTAAGTAAAACTGAATGTAAAACTGTTAAACTACAAACAGGCTATTAAATCAACAAAGTTATACTACAATCAAGCTACAAGTAAACTAATCACTCAGTCAGTTCATCATTTAAGGATTATTCTAGGTATTGAGCATGCATAAGCTGTTTAGGGGAACAAAAACTAGAAATTAGGCACTTTTAGCTTTGAAGCCTCCGTTGATGGAGTAATAAGCGATGAGCTTATTAGAGTCTACAAAACCACCATTAATCATCCACTAATCACCATCATATCATCACCAAAACCTGCTACAATCATCACCCTACTACACTGATTCAAATGACTAAAGATGAACTACAAATGGAATCTGAACCAGCTACAAGTCTTCATAGCATCAACAAACTTCCATTGATCATGGATGATCAATAGAAACAACATAGTATCATTAGGAGAATGATTATGTAGGTATAAGAATGAGAATGAGTGAAAATGAAGGTTTTGATTTCATTAATAGGGAAATTTTGGTTACAAATCTGTTACTAACTAACTAACTGACTCTTAGGTGGTTGTCAAACACCTAAGAGTAGTTGCTAACTACTTTGAGAAACTGAAGATAAAAAAATTTGAGAAGTGTGTGTTTTCACACCTACGAACTACACGTTACAAATGAGCTAGCTAAGTCCTATTTATAGAGTGAGAATGAGAGTCTGTTGGGGATGATGACGCGTTGTAGCCAATCTTTGAGCTCCACGTGTCTTCAATCTCACAATTGCAAATTCCAGCTTAAGAACACATTTTGGGATTTTTGATTGAAACACTTTCAATTCAATTAAGTTGTTGGGTTGAGTTCCTTGCTTGATTTCGAGCACTTTTCATGTTTATAACTCTCTTTGATATGCAGTGTAGAAAATTCCCGTTCCTTGGTTTGAGTTTGTTTGAAGATGCAACGTGGTAATGTATGATTGGATGAAGGTGTTAGTCACAGATCATTATCCAGTTTTGGATATTTATATTATTGCATGGCAATCTATCATTGGCTGAATTTGGCTGAGTGGGAATTCACTGTTGAGATCTCTCATTTATTACTTGTCGACTGTTAGTGGGGGTATTTGGCAATCCGTGTGCCATTTTTTTTCCTTTGTTCTCATTGGCTGAAACTAGTAAACTCGGATCAAGCCCCACAGTAGTATGAGAAATAACAATTTCAGTCCTTTGACTTTGGCAGAATCTTCATTTGAGCTCCAATCTTTATTTCTTTGGCATTTTTGATCCTTTAAGCTTCAAACTTGTTCATAAAGCATCCTTTGACTTGTTTGGCTTGAATGTTGACCATATTTGACTATGATCTTGATTTTTTCAAAATTTCACTCTAGTCCTTCATCTTTTGAATGTTGTCAAGATAGGTCCTTTGTCTTTTCAAGGCTTGTCATTTTTTATCCTTCTCTTGTCTTTTCTTCATCTTTTAAGATTGATTTTACTTGTTTGCTCCAAATTTGTATCCTTCTTACCTAAACGAGCACAAACACAAAACATACCACATAATACTGCTTTATTGTATAAAAGTTAGGTATTTGCTATGTGTTTTTGGGTCATTTGTGCTATTATTGATATGAGATTTTACTCATATCAAATCCTCTACACTTGATAATTGCCATGACCTCATGCAATGCCATATTTTAAAGCACCAATTTACATTTTTCTCATAATTAACCCACCCTGGCCAATATGAAATGCTTTTACACTACTCTACACTATATGATGCATGATTTTGATTTTATACAATGCAATGCAAAGGAAAGTAATTCTAATTATATATTTTTGGATTTTCTTGAAATTTTTTTGATGAAATAACTCATAAAGAAATCAATGACTTAGATTAGGGATTTTGGTACCATGAACACTTATCACCCTCAGGTTTCACTTTCCCCATAACAAGCTTAAAAACAAGATCATTGTTATCTACAAGTGAAAGTGCGTCAACTTATTCATATTGATTAAGTGTGTTACTCTCATACCCCCACTTATTATGCCTCTAAGACTGGTTATTATTTGAGCAAATTGCTTGGGAGCAAATTTGTCATTATTTAAAGCGTGAAATATAAGAAATGTAAAATCTCAAAATAAGGAAGCATGGTTTTAATCCTAAGTAATCCTCTCATCCATTACTCTAAAAACCGCCCATAATTAATATAAGTCCGACTCAAGAGTAATAAGTCATTCACCTTATGTGTAAGATCCTTATGTCATGCATTAATAGGTAGCTACACACTCTCTAAGGAAAGAAAAATAAAACTCACGCAATAATTTATATCCGCCACCTTTTTGAGACTTTGGATCTTCAATCCCAAAACCCGTCAAGCTAATATTGGATTGGAGAAACTATCAAATCCCCGCAACCCTTGTGAGAGTAATATTGGAATTCAATAGGCACTATAATTAACACTTCACCGCCCCTCTTGGGAGTCTTGTATAATTATTTTTTTTCTTTTTCTTTTTTTTTCTAGCCACTCATTTTTTTCATAAGCCGCTCTTATTTTTCTTTATTCCTCACAAAGAAAGTTGAAAAGAATAAAAGGAAAAAAACCCGCTAACTATTAAGCATGACATAAGTCTAGTACACGTAAAAGGTTATAACTTAGAATCTTAAGACATACTTATACCAACCATGAATGATTAGTAAAAAATGCATAAGAGACTACAAACTGATTAAAACCGTTCTTGATTATTTATTAACATATATACATGCGTTGGAAAGAAAGTAAAGGTTACGGAAGGGGATATAAAAGCCACAATTAATGAATATGAGGTATATCTAGCCCTTTACACTTACTTTAAACTCTATCATCTCTTGTTCTCCATAATTTAAAATCTCAAATAATGAGACTAGTGGATGCTTAGCCTAATAAACCAATGAAGGTTTACATGGTTAAGGCTACTAGCTAGAGAATGCTTGGATAAGCAAACTCGGGTTGAGTCAAAGTATCCATGGCGGCCAAATATGTCAAAGAAGTCTAAACTTGTTAAACCATATCCTTTATTATATCTTTTTTCCTTTTTATTTATATTTGATGAAAAATAGACGAAAAATATATACAATGCAAATGTGTTATGCAAATGAAAAATGATTGATGCAAAAATTATGAATGCATATTTTTGGTGGCCAAAGTAGATCAAAAATTTGAAAAATGTTTGAAAAATTAATTTCCAAGTTATCATGAAGGTTAATGACAAAGTCTAGGTAAGGTCACTTCGATAGAAGACCCCCTACACTTAAGATAAACATTGTCCTAAATGTTTAAGAGTATTGAAGTAAACTCCCTTACACTTATGACATTGATAACTTTGCTTAACTCGAGCTAAGGAAAGATCAACTATAGTGAATTATTTTTTAAGCACAATGTGGTTATGAAAAATCACAATAGTAACGAAGTGAACCGGATACAAGGGCCTTCTCCATAAGCTCCAATGCACGTGAAAAGAGAGAGCAACCTTACAAACAACATGGAGACAAAAGGAAGGTCTCCCTATACACTTATCCTCAACTCTATACCCTTATTTCTATCCTACCACACTATAAGTCTAAAAACTCTAAGCCTAGTTATTCAAGCTTGATTTATGGAGTCTCTAGCTCGACTCATCCCACAATGAATTAATTCATGGGGAAAATGAGGATCTCTTGGACCATTTCTACGGAAATGTCCTCCCCAAAATAGTGCTTAACACGGTGACCATTCACTTTGAAATTTGGGCCATTTGGTTGTGACAACTCAATAGTCCTATATGAAACACTTGAGCAATAGTGAATGGGCCGGACCATCTTGACTTGAGCTTGCCCGCAAAGAGTTTCAACCTTGAGTTAAAGAGGAGAACCGGCTCTCCAACTTTGAACTCACGATTCTTGATCTTAGCATCATGCAATTGCTTAGTCTTTTCCTTGTAAAGCAATGAGTTCTCATAAGCATTGGCTCTCAATTCATCCATTTCATTAAGTTGGTCTTTCTATGTGAACCGCCTTGGTTCAAATCAAAGTTTGCCCACTTGAGAGCCCATGAAGCCTTATGCTCTAACTCGAATGGGAGGTGGCATGCTTTTCTATAGACAAGCCTATATGGAGTACAACCAATTGGTGTCTTAAAAGCCGTCCTAGAAGCCCACAAAGCATCATCAAGCTTATCCGACCAAGAAGCTCGATGCTCTCCCACCGTTCTCTCCAAAATTCTCTTTAAACCACGATTTGTGACCTCGGTTTGCCCATTGGTTTGAGGGTGATACGCGATAGAAAGTCTATGGTTAACACCATACTTCTTTATAACTCTTGTAAATTGATCATTACAAAAATGAGTCCCACGATCACTTATGATAGCCCGAGGTACATCAAATCTAGCAAATAATTGCTTCAAGAATTTCACTACAACTCAAGCATCATTAGTAGGCAAGGCTTTGGCCTCAACCCACTTTGAAACATAGTCCACGGCTACGAGTATGTACTTATTTCCCTTAGATGATGGAAAAGGTCCCATGGAATCTATTCCCCATACATCAAAAATCTCACACTCTTGTATGAAGTTTTGTGGCATCTCATCTCGTTGATTAATATTTCCTTGTCTTTGACATACTTCACAAAATTTCACCATCTCTTGAGCATCTTTATATATTGAAGGCCAATAGTAACGCGAATCAAAGACTTTCTGTTGGGCCCAAAATGACCACCCGTAGGTCCCTTATGACAAGCTTATAAGATTTTAAATGCCTCGGGCCCATCTACACACCGTCTAATGATTTGGTCCGCACATTGCCTAAAGAGGTAAGAGTCATCCCAAAAGTAGTATTTCACTTCCTTAAGAAACTTCTTCTTTTGTTGTGAAGTGAGACCCTCTATTAGCACATCCCACACAAGATAGTTTGCAATATCCGAAAACCAAGGGGTGGAATCCTCTTGTGAAGAGATAGACATGAGCTCCTCTAAAGGAAAGGATTCATTAATTTCCTTATGAGGCAATTCACCTTGAAAAGGATGCTCAAGTGATCCGTCGCTAAATTCTCAGCTCCTTTCTTATCACGAATCTCAATAGAAAACTCTTGTAGCAATAAAACCCATCTCAAAAGTCTAGGCTTAGCATCTTTCTTCGTCATGAGGTACGTGAGAGTAGAATGATCCGTATACACTATGGTCTTGGAGAGCACAAGATAAGGTCTAAATTTGTCAAAGGCATAGACTATAGCAAGCAACTCTTTTTCCGTGGTGGTATAGTGAAGTTGAGCACTCGTCATGGTTTTACTAGCATAGTGTATAGGTTGAAAATGCTTATTCACTCTTTGTCCTAACACGACCCCCATGGCATAATCACTAGCGTCACACATGAGCTCAAAGGCAAATCCCAATTTGGAGAAACCAAAATGGGAGCCTTAGTCAACTTTTCCTTAAGTATCTCAAAAGAGTCTAAACACTCTTAGGTGAAAATGAAAGGAGCCTCTTTTTCTAAGAGGTGGGTTTCATCGGTCTTGCTATCTTAGAAAAACTTGTATAAAACGTCTATAGAATCCCGCATGACCCAAAAAAATTCTAACTCCTTTCACCGTGGTAGGTGGGGGAAGCTTAGCCATAACATCAATTTTAGCATGATCTACTTCTAAACCCTTATTAGATATCTTATGTCCCAAAACTATCCCCTCTTTGACAATGAAATGGCACTTCTCCCAATTAAGAACAAGACATGTTTCTTCACACCTCTTAAGCATATGTTCCAAATGGGAGAGACAAGAAGTGAATGAATCTCCAAAGACCGAGAAATCATCTATGAAAACTTCCATAGTGTGCTCAGTCATGTCATGAAAGAATGCCATCATACACCTTTGGAATGTCCCCGGTGCATTGCACAAGCCAAAATGCATTCTCTTGTAAGCAAATATACCATAGGGACAAGTGAATGTGGTCTTTTCTTGATCCTTTGGATCTATGGGTATTTGGAAATAACCTGAAAATCCATCTAGAAAGCAATAGTACTCATTTCCCGCTAAGCGTTCAAGCATTTGGTCCATAAAAGTCAATGGGAAATGATCTTTCCTAGTAGAATCATTGAGCTTCCTATAATCAATACAAACTCTCCAACCCGTGACAAGTCTAGTAGGAATAAGCTCATTGTTCTCATTAGGTACTACGGTGATTCCACCCTTCTTAGGAACACAATGTACCGGGCTAACCCATGGAGAGTCAGAAATGGGGTAAATCATGCCCGCATCAAGGAGTTTGATAACTTCCTTTTTAATGACCTCATGGATTTTTGGGTTAACCCTTCTTTGGATTTGAATAGCGGGTTTGTAATCATCCTCCATAAGGATTTTGTGTGTATAAAAAATTGGATCAATTCCCTTGTGTCGGATATTTTCCATGCTATGGCTTTCTTATGTTTCTTAAGCACCTCTATGAGTTTTTCTTTCTCATCATCTTTCAAGTCTTTTGCTATGATTATGGGTAATTGGTCTTCGCCCTCTAAGAAAGCATATTCAAGGTGTGATAGAAGATCCTTAAGTTCAAGGGAAGGTGGACTCTCAGTGGAAGGTTTCACTATGGATGGATCATCAATGGTAACTTCTTGTGGAGTAGGTGAAGGAATGGGATCCTCATTGAGCAACTTTTAGATAGTGAGAATGTCTTCTTCCCAATTGATGGGAGAATCATCATTACCAAGGAAGTTGGACTCAAATTCCTCCAAGAGGAAATCACTCTCTCCAAAAGGTGTTAAGGAGGGAGAAATTGAGGCAATGGTCTCTACATGAGGCATGTTTTCACTATAATTCTTACAAGCTTCATTAAAATGCTCATCACACACCTCATCAAGAACATCCACTATGTTAATTGTTTCACACCCTTGAGACTTCTTACTTACTTTTCCTAGCTTAAACACCACTTTCTCATCCTCAACTCTCATAATTAGTTCTCCCTACGCCACATCTATAAGAGTACGACCCGTCCTCAAAAATGGTCTACCAACAATAAGAGGAACTCTCGGGTCCATATCATAATCAACCACTACAAAATCCGCGAGAAAGGTAAACTTATCAACCCCTACAAACACATCCTCCGCAATGCCTACTGAATAAGCTATGGTTCGATTGGCTAACTCAAGGGTCATCCTAGTAGGAGTGAGCTTGGGAAGAGAGAGTTTTTGCCAAACCGATAAAGGCATGAGATTAATGCTTGCCCCAAGATCCGCTAGTGCCATGCAATTTTCCACCCCGAGAAAATTACAAGAGATCAAAAACCGCCCCGGATCTCCAAGTTTTGTAGGTAAGGTTTTGAGCAACACGGCAGAGCAATTCTCATTAAGTGACGTGTTAGGCAAATCCACCAACTTTTCCTTGTTTTAAAGGAGATCTTTGAACATTTTAGCAAACTTTGACATATATGCAAGACCTTCCGCAAAGGATATATTTATGTTAAGTTGCTTGAACATCCTCAAAAAGTTTGAGACTTGAATATCGTCCTTGTTTTTAAGTTTCTCCTTTCTCAATCTTGATGGGTAAGGAAGGCTTGGTTTTGGTATAGGTTGAGTAGTTGTTGTTATGGAAGGTTTCTCTTTGTTGGTTTCTTCATTAGTAGGTATGGAAGGTAAAGGAGTAGTAGGTGCAGGATGAGAAGGTGTAGGTGTTGAAGTGGTAGAGCTTGAAGGTGGTGAGTTTGATGTTGAAGGCTTATCATAAGGTGGAACCATAGTAGGCTTAACCATAGAAGGTGTAGGAGGTGAAGGATCATTAGTTGTCTTTCCACTTCTTGTTGTGATAGCATTGACATTAGCCCTTGGATTTGTTTGTGTGTTTGAAGGTAGAGCCCCTTGTGGCCTTTGAGTGTGCATAATTTGGTTGTGTAGAAGAGCAAATTTCTTGTTGTTTTCCTCTTGAGCCTCTTTAATTTGTCTTTCATAAGAAGTAAGCTTTTGAAGAATCAAATCCATGGGATTAGGTTGCACATTTCCTTGATAAAAACCTTGGTTTGGATATTGAGGTGGAGGTGGTTGGTTAAATCCTTGATTGTTTGTATGAAAGTTATTCCCTTGATGTTGAAAGTTGTTGGGTGCTCTATAGTTGTTTCCTTGGTCGTTTGGCCTAGGCCCTTGATTTCTTTGAAGCAATTGAGGAGGATTGGGTTGATTTTGGGTGGGTAGATGGGGTGGAAAACCGGGTGGAGTAAGGTAGTTATTTGATTTGTAAGAGATATTGTTTGGGTTGATGTTAGGCCTGAAGTGCTCTCTATGTTCATCTTGATAAGCATAACACTCAACTTGGTAATTTTGAACCTTGTCACATTGTAGGTAAGAATGAGGACCTCCACAAGTCTCACATGAGGTGGTAATAACATTCATATCATTGGTGGAATTGTTGCCCAAGGAAACTTTCATAAAGTCTTGTATCATTGTTTGTTGCATCTTTTGGGTATCTTGCATTATTGCTTGTTGTACCTTTTGGTTTTGGGTCCATTCTTGCATTTGTTAAAGGTGTTGACTTTCAAATGATTTGGAAACACCCTCTTGAACAACATGAACTCTCTCATCAATTTGAGTGTTTGTTTGCACCATGGATTTAGTCTCAATAATGTCCCATGCCTCTTGAATAGATTTGGAAAGAATGTTCCCACCCGCGGAGGAGTTGAGGGAATCTTGATGATGTGGTCTTAATCCATTATAGAAAGTATTGATTTGTTGAACTTCATTGAATCCATGATTGGGGCATTTTCTCAATAACTCCTTGTACTCTTCCCAAGCATCAATAAAGGTTTGGCTAGGTTTTTGTTGAAATCCAATAATTAGGTTTCTCAAAGCCGTGGTCTTAGATGGAAGAAAGAACTTGTTCAAAAACTTCTTAGTAAAGTCATCCCAAGTAAGAATGCTCTTAGGTGGTTGTTTATCTAGCCAATACTTAGCATTGCCCTCTAAGGAGAATGGAACTAGGATCAACTTAATGGCATCATAGGGAACTCCATTGTACTTAAGGGTATTGCAAAGAGATAGAAGTTCTTGATATGATCATGTGGATCATCATTAGGTCTCCCGAAAAATGATGTGTTTGAAACCAAGGTAATCATATATGTCTTAAGCTCAAAGGTGTTTGCGGGTATCTCGGGTATAACAATAGCATCAGCATATCCTTACACATTGGATTGGAGGTGCTCCATCAAAGGTCGATTGTCAACGGCGGCCATGGCTTCTTGTGTGTTGATCAAAGCACGATTCTCGGAATCGGCTTGATGGACGGTGTTGTTCTTACTCTTTATCTTTTTCTTCCTTTTGGGAGGAAGGGGTTGTACACCAAAAGGTATTTGTGCACGCCCTCGGGTGTGCATGCAACTCAAATCAAGGAGTGAGAGAGAAGCTCTCATTCGAATTTGGAAAAGAAGGGATTATCCTTTCCGAGGTTCAATAAGTAATATCCACAAGAAAGTATAGTATATGTAAGTAATAATTGGGTGCAAGACCCCCAATCAAGCTTTCCTTTTTAGAATACTCACTAGTGAACGGGGGGTTAGGTGGCGCGAAGCACTTAAGTACCTATTAACCCTTAGAAGGCATTTTATAGCACGTCGCCTTTCTATTCACTTTGTAGTTTGTATTCTTCAAATTCTTTCCTATTGGAAATATTTATCTATTCTTGCTTTAATTAAATTTTATCGATACATGTGTCAAGGACCGGAACGCTCCCGAACACGGTGTATTGCAAACGCAATACTTATGGAAGTATGTGTATTGAGTGTTCGTATACGTATACGTATCTACATATAATAATATATCAAAAATATTTTTGTATTTATTGGGTTTTTAAGAAAAATACTATATGTACGTAAAAATCGATGGAAACCAATAATATATATTTTTGGGTGCAATCTTTTAGGAAAAAGATTACTTTTTGAATTTTTTATTTTTTTGGTTCAATTCTTTAGGAAAAGAATTGATTTTATTATTTTTAGTTTTTTATGTTTTTATATTTTTTATTTTTTGTCTTTTGGATTTATGCTACGTAAAAATAACGTCCACTCAGAGAACGGATCCCAGAATCCAATCAAAACCGTCAATCAATAGTCTCTCGTAATGTCATGAACCGGCAGCGGCGCCATTTGATATTGAGTATTTGCAAGTTCATTTATTTCTCGACTCAAGACAAATTGAAAGGCCTACTAATATCAAGCTTTAAATTGTTTTTGGTTGTTAAGGGTTATTTGGATTCTAGGTCTAATTCAAACAAACACGTAAAAAGAGAAAATATTATTTAGCTATTTATCCGTAAAACAAAGTGCAATTACCAAATAGTATTCACAAATTACAAGTTTCTAATGCATGAAAGTAAAAATGCTTGAAATGTAAACAAAATGAAAGTATAGGGACTAAAAGTGTAAAATCAGGAACTATAAGGACCAAAAATGTAAAATATAACAAACTAGTCTAACAAACTTAACAACTTTCAAAACTAATAACCAAAATTGTAACAAACTGAATTTCAGGGACTAACTTTTGCAAAACCTAAAAAGATGGAAGTTTAGAACTGATTACAAAGATTAGTAAAAACCAAGGACCAATTTGCAAATAAAACAAGAAGTTTTCCAAAAACGGGTTATGAATAAGCTGGCTTGAGCTTATTACTCAACCAAAATTGATCTGGTTTTTTCTAAACTGCTTAAAACTTAATTTAAGCTAGCCTTGCAAAAGGAATTTGATTAAAAGCTGTTAAATCTCGACTTAGCTTATCTCAATAAGCCAACAATAAGCCCATTTGAAATCTAGTCATCCACAAATTGATTTTATTGCTAAAACTGACTAATCAATCCTCAAGAAGCTTGGAATATCTTTTGGTTTTGAAAATGAGCAACATAATAAGCTAAAAACAGCTTATTTGACCAAAGTTTGACCAAAAACTCAATAAGCTGAAAATCTAGAAAATCACTCATGACATGTTTGCAAATAATTTTATGAAAGAAAATTGGGAGATTTGTGAAGTAGATTATAAGATCTATGAAAACAGTATGCAACTTATCACAGAAACTGAAGTTTGGTCTAATGCTTATTAATAAGCCAGAACTCACTCAAAAGCTAAAACTGTATAGTTTCCTTATCAGCACTGAAAATGTGTATGTTAAGCTACAAGTTTGAACAGGATTTAGCTAATTTCATCAAGAAATAAAGAAATGCAAAGGAATCAAAGTAAGCAAGTTTTCACTGATGAACTTTCAAAAAGCTTGACCCAAAGTTTTTCAAGGCCAATTGCCTTTTTGACTAAACTTTTGACTACAAAGTCTTACCAAAATGCTTACACTATCTTACTAGTGTAAATGAACACTAAACAACAAGTTTTATCAACTGAATCGACAAAAAGGTTTTGATCCAAACACCACTTTCAAAAGTTGATTAAGAACTTTATCAAAGACTTTTTGAGTTCAAATGTTTAACAGCAAATGAGACTTATCTAAACTTGTTCAAATGATGATAAGAAATTGTTTTGAGCCAAAAACAAGCTAGTTAACAGGTTGAACCACAAAATGAGTACTAATGATCAATGACTGATGTAATGTCAATTTTAACGAAGTAAAACTGAATGTAAAGCTGTTAAACTACAAACAGGTTATTAAATCAACAAATTTATACTACAATCAAGCTACAAGTAAACTAATCACTCAATCAGTTCATCATTTAAGGATTATTCTAGGTATTGAGCATGCATAAGCTGTTTAGGGGAACAAAAACAAGAAATTAGGCACTTTTTAGCTTTGAAGCCTCCGTTGATGGAGTAATAAGCGCTGAGCTTATTAGAGTCTACAAAACCACCATTAATCATCCACTAATCACAATCATATCATCACCAAAACCTGCTACAATCATCACCCTGCTACACTACTTCAAATGAATGAAAATGAACTAAAATGGAATCTGAACCAGCTACAAGTCTTCACAGCATCAACAAACTTCCATTGATCACGGATGATCAATATAAATAACATAATGTCACTAGGAGAATGATTATGTAGGTATAAGAATGAGAATGAGTGAAAATGAAGGTTCTGATTTCATTAATGGGGAAAATTTGGTTACAAGACTGTTACTAACTAACTGACTCTTAGGTGGTTTTCAAACACCTAAGAGTAGTTGCTAACTACTTTGAGAAACTAAAGATGAAAAAAATTGAGAAGTGTGTGTTTTCACACCTACGAACTACACGTTACAAATGAGCTAGCTAAGTCCTATTTATAGAGTGAGAATGAGAGTCTGTTGGGGATGATGACGTGTTGTAGCCAATCTCAGAGCTCCACGTATCTTCAATCTCTCAATTGCAAATTCCAGTTTAAGAACACATTTGGGGATTTTTGATTGAAACACTTTCAATTCAATTAAGTTGTTGGGTTGAGTTCCTTGCTTGATTTCGAGCACTTTTCATGTTTATAACTCTTTTTGATATGCAGTGTAGCAGATTCCCGTTCCTAGGTTTGAGTTTGTTTGAAGATGCAACGTGGCAATGTATTATTGGATGAAGGTGTTAGTCGCGGATCATTATCTACTTTTGGATATTTATATTATTGCATGGCAAGCTATCATTGGCTGAATTTGGCTGAGAAGGAATTCACTGTTAAGATCTCTTATTTATTACTTGTCGGCTGTTAGTGGGGGTATTTGGCAATCCGTGTTCCATTTTTCCTTTGTTCTCATTGGCTGAAACTAGTAAACTCGGATCAAGCCCCAAAGTAGTATGAGAAATAACAATTTCAGTCCCTTGACTTTGGCAGAATCTTCATTTGAGCTCCAATCTTTATTTCTTTGGCATTTTTTATCCGTTAACATTCAAACTTGTTCATAAAACATCCTTTGACTTGTTTGGCTTGAATGTTGACCAGATTTGACTATGATCTTGACTTTTCCAAAATTTCACTCTAGTCCTTCATCTTTTGAATGTTGTCAAGATAGGTCATTTGTCTTTTCAAGGCTTGTCATTTTTTATCCTTCTCTTGTCTTTTCTTCATGTTTTAAGCTTGATTTCACTTGTTTGCTCCAAATTTGTATCCTTGTTACCTAAACAAGCACAAACACAAAACATACCACATAATACTGCTTTATTGTATAAAAGTTAGGTATTTGCTATGTGTTTTAGGGTGATTTGTGTTATTATTGATATGAGATTTTACTCATATCATAATGCTTGGAACTTTGGCTGTGAGTAGCTCATAGGGAGTTTTTTATGAGGATTCGTGATGGAGAGCCTATTCAACACATAACATGCAGTGTTGACCGCTTAAGTCCAAAACATAGTCGGGAGCTTGGAATCAGCAAGCTTGGTTCTTGCTGCTTCTATAAGAGTCCTGTTTTCCTCTCTGTAACACCATTCTGTTGAGGAGTCCTGGTAGCACTATAATATCTTTTGATACCTTTTGAATTTCAAAGTGCTATGAGGTCTGCATTTTTGAACTCAGTCACATTGTCACATCGAATACCTTTTACCTTCTTGGACAACTGATTTTCAATAAGGGTAATGAAGTCCTTGAGAATGGGGTAGGTCTTACTTTTAGCAGCCAGAAAGAAAACCCATGAAAACCTGCTATAACCATCAGTTACCACAAGACAGTAGTGATTATGGTCAATGCTCCTAATGGAGGTAGGACCAAACAGATCCATATGAAATAACTGTAATGGTTCAGTTATTAAGCTAAGAGTAGTAATGGCTTTGAAGGATGCTTTGTGCTGTTTTCCTTTGCTGCAAGCAAGGCAATTTATGTCATTCCTGAAAGTTTTAGGAGGTAAACCAGAGACCAGGTTCAAATTGGCCAGCTTATGAATGGTCTTAAAGTTTACATGCCCCATCCTCCTATGCCATTTGGTGGCTTCATCTTCTGATGCTTTGGCAACCAAGCAAGCTAGTTGACCAGTAGGATTAACTTCATTCAACTTGATACTGTAGAGGTTATGTCTTCTTGGGATTTTGAGTAGAACTTGGGAGTCATCCGGTAGCTTAAAGTATTTGTACAACACCAAGGCTTTAGTATCCGTAAAGAGGACAAACTACTTCTTGTCACAAATATGAGAGTCAGAGATCAAGTTGAAGTGTTGTAGTGCTTCTACATAGTAAACCTGCTCAAAATTAAGGTTAGGAGTCTGAATAGTTCCTTTGCCAGAGATCCTTCCTTCACCACCACCAAAGTACACTTTCCCGCCTTGAAAAGGTATAAAATTAGTCAAGAGGCCTTTGTTCCCCGTTGATGAGACTGCAAATATACATAGTCTCATCGTCCAAAACGGGCTTAAAACGGTTAAAATATCATAAAAAGTGCCAAAAATATACTTGTATTCGTTGTTGTATGTTTTAGGTACGGATATCGAGAACAAAAGATCACAAGAAACAAAGAAAAACGAACACGGGAAACGAAGCCGCACAATGAACCAGACCAAAGTTTTGATTTTGCAAAAATGCCCTTAAAGTTTGAAGATTGTACAAGTTTGGTCCCTCATCTTTGGAAATTTGTCAACTTTGGTCCTCCAAGAATCAAGTTATAAAAGAAATATCCCCAAAGATTTAAGAATTTTCGAATACAGCCCTTGAAGTTAATGAATGTTACATGTTATTTCCTTTTAACTAAACAAGGACTAATGGTGAGATTGGTCAAGGACTAACGAAGAAATGCCACAAGGACCTTGTTTGTAATGCTGTATAAGAGATGTTGTTAGTGGAGGGGCCAATTCTGCCATCTATCCCAAACCTATTTAACTATAAAATCCATTTACCCATTTTCTAAACCCACTCACAATTACCAGCCACTACCTAACTGACACATCAGCATATCCAACCCAAAACCCATATACCATACCCATACCCATTTAACCTAAACCCATTCACCCACCCACTATCATTAATATCATTTATTTAAAAAAAACCCTTTTTATTTAACCCCGGTAAACAATTACTGTTACCATTAATCCCCAAAATCCCCTCTTTGTCAAACCCACGAACCCTAAATCATACATCCTTAACAACCCAATAATTCCCTCTAATCTTCTCTAGTATGTTGATTAAGGGTATATTAAACCCAACCCCACCCCCAAACGCCTTTCACCATCACCCCTGGACCCTCCCACATGGTCCCCTGCTGAAAAAAAAGGGTAGAAAACAAAAATGGTACAGGTTCATCAACGGTCTTTGTTGGTTCCTTCATCAACACAACAAAATAAAGGGGATAGATCATTTTGGTACAGCTGGCTTGTCACAAGAATCCACAAGAACATCACATGGCTGTTTTTGACCAACTTTGAAGATTCAAAGTTCAAAGTATTCAAAGGGCAATCTCGGGAATCACTTGTTAGGGTTTTCATGTTCTAGTAATTTATGTAGCCTCCTATATAAAGGCATTTAGGGCTTTCTTTTTAATTGTTCCAATTTTTATTCAAAATTTTGTAAGAGACGAAATTGTTGAATATAATTAAGTTCCAGTTTTTAATTTTCATTGCAAATTTATTTTTCCTGCATCTTTAAATTTCAGTCATTTAAATTCTTGCAAAAAGTTTGGGTTTCAAAGTTTTTATGACATATTTCATATTGAAGTGGTAATTTCAAGAAGTTGGTTAAGTGTAAGTTTTATGAAAAAAATTTTGAAAGAAAGAAAGTAAAAAAGGAAGAAAATCAGTTGGTTTGATATTGCGTTACTGTTTGAGAGTTTGTTCATCTTAGCAGGTACCTTTGGAGGCTTGTGCTTGTTTCGCTAGCACATAAGCTTGACCATTCCAAGGTGTGGATGTACACCTTGGAGGTTCGTCTTATCTCCCTTTTTCATTTTTCGTCCATTTAGTGTTTCTTAATGTGTTCTTGCTGTTAGAACGTGTGTTATGTGATTATAATCTATGATTTGTGGGGTATTTGTTCATTATCAGTTAAAATTTGGCCATTGGTGGCGTTTTCATAACAAAAGCTTTAAGAAATCTTCCTTTTCTAACTTAATAAGATGTTTGGGACAGTGTGGGTTAAGTGTATGAGTTATCTACAATAGCCCGCACTTAGCTCTGCATATCTCTTAGGTGTAGAAGAGTGGAATTTTACCAAAACATTGGTAGCTTTAGTTTAAAATTTGGTTTTGATAAGTTGTGTTAAAAATTTGTGTGAAGTATGAATTTTGAATTTCCTTTGTACATTGGTTTCGAGTGTCAGTCCTGGTGATTAGGTGTGTACATGAGCTTTTGGTGTCGTTTTGAAATGGTCTCAACATTACATTAAGTCATTACACAATTGTGCAAATCCTGAACAACACAAAACAGCCCATAAGCTCAAGCTTGCCCATTCACAACTAGGTTTTAAGTTGTTTAGGATTTGAATAAGTTTTGGTCTTAAGCTCAAGTTAATTTTAAGCCCACTGTTTGAATCTATCATAGGATAACTCTTTGTATTTTTGTGTATAAAATAAGTTCGTTTCATCTTTATGTCCAAACTTTACTGCTTGAATTAATGAAAATTGCTCGAGTCTAGTAGTTTGTTTTAGGCTAGTGAATCTTACTCTTTGTTAATATTAGGTATCATTGAGGTGTGTTTTTAGTGGCTGCTAGGGTGATAGATCTGGAAGGTTTCTTGGCATTAAGGTGGATTTAGGATTAATAGAGTTTTGAAATAGCTTTGTATGCAAACTTAGTCACCCATAGGAATATTGTATCCACTGTCTGTTTGAGCATTCAGGAAGGTGATTTTAGGCCTAGGAATTGGTGCCTTGCGGTTTGTAAGCTTTTTAGTACTCGTCTTTCAATCAAAAGTTTAACATATAGTGACCATAAGCTAAACCGAGACCACTGATAAGCCCACTGCACAATATCAAAAAGTGAGGTGCATATGACCACCAAAGAGACCAACAGTTAACCATAAAGCGAAAAGAAAAGGTCTGTGTGTTTATGAACTTGACTGTTTGCACAAAAACCAAAATTAGTGCTTAAATTCGTGTTTAATCATTAAGTTTTGGGTGTGGTTTCCATGTGCCTGTGTCGTCCAAACAGAATATAAAACAAGCAAAGTAAAAAAAAACAAAAAGGGAGCTGTTTGCTTGAGTGCTTAACTATGAACACAATAGATAACAGGGGGTGTGTGTGTGTTTATCTTGTGATTGGTGTGCCTATTTGCAAGTTTTACTAAGCCTACAGTCACTGTCTATAAAAAATACTTGCAGCCTTCGTTTTCTGTAACTTATTTGATTTTGTTTGGTTTTGTGTGTGATTTTGTGTTTGTGTTTGTGTCTTTGTGTGTTTGTTGACTCCCCACAACTCAAAGGTTGTGGGAGTGCCGTTTGTGCCCAAAAACGCCAAGAAATAAGCTCAAAACCAAGCAAATCCGAGCAAAAAAAAGCCCCCTGTTACAGAGAGTGAAAACTGCCTTTCGCGACACTTTTTAACAAAAAAAGTGTCGCTTATAGTTTTGGGAGGGAGGAGGACTCTAATTTGTGACAGTTTTGTGACACAAAAAAAGTGTCACATAAGCTTTGGGAGGGAGGAGAACTAGTGTAAAAAAAACATGCTCCTAGAACAACCACTATCTACTATTCCAAGAGATGGATCTTGGTATGGAGTAATCTACAACAACAGAAAAATTATGTAACAGCTAGTGTCTTAAGGGGACCCAAACCATTTCTGGTTTGAATCTGCCTTGTGGATCATTAGTAGATAGCCATGGAGATTGATGAGATCCACTGTTGTTCTTGCGTTACATGTGCATCATATGGGTGTTATTTTGTGACCAAGAATAACATGCTGAGGGCTTAACAACAGAACCCAAATTTCCCAATCCAAAATGCCTTTGGTCTGAACTAGTAGCATAATTTTTATGAAAATTTTGAAAATAATTGCTGGTTGGTCTATCAGTGGTACTAGTATTACTTCTCCAAGAAGTAGAATTTGAAGGAGAAGTCCTTCTAGTAGAGGAAAAAGATTGGGCACATGGATTTAGTCTTCTAGTAGCAAAACCCACACTAATAAGGGCAGCTCTTGGTGGACCAAGAGTACCAAGAGAGAGATGGCTTGAGGGCCGTTGATCATAAAAATCACAATCCTTAATCAAATGAAATTTACTACCACACACAAAACATGTTTTATAAGACCTTTTATTCAAATGACATTGTTTCAAGCTGCTACTTTTATTACAAACAACCCTAGGAGAATCAACATTCCTAGAATTCAGAAAACTAGAATAAAAAACAATGGAAGTAGAAGCAGTAGCAACTCTCTCATCACTCATCCTAGTACTAGAAGCAGCAGTGTCATTTGGCTTGGGACTCGAAGGACTTGACTCTTCACTTAAACCACACGATGAATAGTCACTTGCCTTGTCACTAAAAGTACAAGAGAGAAAGTCATTAGAATTAGTAGAACTTTTAGGAGACGCATGCATCTGTGATTCATCCAAGTCTTTATGCATTGATGTAGGCATAAATGTTCCTGTAAGAGGTGGAGGAAAAGCATGCATTGCTACAGCTGGTTTAAACCTATTGTAACTAGGTTTTCCCTCCTCCTCTTTGTCAGGATCAAAGACACTTGAAAAGGATAAATCAAAAACATCATCTGGACCAAATAGTTGTCAAAGCCTAACCCTCTCTTAGTTCTACCAGACATGCTGCTATCTATTAGCTTGGAAAGATTCTTGGGTGCTTTTTGACATTTATCAAATCTTAATAGTGTAGAATTCATTTTTTCTTGCATTTCTTGTTTTGACTGAATACTCTTAGTGTTAAGTTTTTAGTATACTTAAGCATGTTAGTGGTATTCTCTAAATCAATACATAACACTCTAATCTTATCCTCATATTCAAGTTGAGTATTTTGAAGCCACTTCTTTTTTTGTTCTAAAGTTTTGAGAGAACTCTTATAAGCTTGAAATTATAAAAAATATTTGTCATTTTGAGCATTTAGTTCATTGCATTGAGTTAAGAGGTCTGAGTATTTATCATCACAACCAAGAGGGCAATTTTGTACCTGAGGAGAGATTACCATGAGAGCAAATTCCTCTACTTCTTTTGCATCGGATATGTGACCAGCAATCATAGCAAACACATCAGTAGAATACTCAAATGATTCTAATGCCGAAGTTTCATGCTCATTCCAGTTGACCATGGTATCAACCGATACCAAAGCTTTCTTTTCGTCCTTGAGCTCTTGAACCTTGAAAGCTGAATACCTGTTCTTCTTCTAGTCATTTTTGTTAGGGCATTCCCTAGCAAAATGTCCTTGCTGATGACAGTTATAGCATTTGACTTTGCTCCTATCAAACCTGGCTGGCTCTCTTGGGTTGTAACTGAATTTTCTACCAGCCTTCTTTTCAAACTTATGAACTCGGAGAGTAAGCATAGTCATCTGCCAATTAAGATCCATTTCATCCAAGTCAAGTTTATCAACCTATTTGAAATCATCAAAGCTAGCTGATGTTGTGGATCAACATCATCAACAAAGGAGTGAAGAACAGTTTCTACCATGCTACTGGTCTTGACTTTTGACTCAGGAGTAGAAGTATGTTGTGATGACAAAGTATAGCTTGGGCTACTGGTATAGGGCATCGGACTAGAGCCCATGGAACTCACAAAAGCAGAGTTAGCAGGAGTGGAGTAGGAATCACTTGAGTACCCTCTCACATGAGACTCAAAGGTTTTGAGTTTGTAAAATAAGTCATCAAAAGAGAGATACTCAAGTCCACCTTTAGCTTTTAGAGAGATGACTACCTGGTTCCATGAATGAGGAAGGGCTCTAAGAAACTTGGCATTGATGTCTTCATTTTCAGGTTTGGACCTGAGTTGATTCAATTGGCTGAGAATCTTTTGAAACCTGACATAGCCTTGATGAAGACCTTCTATCTCAGAAATCTTGAATTCTGTAAATTCATCTCTCAGCATTGATCTGCGCATCTTCTTGGATTCCTCACCTCCCTCCAGATCTTGCCTTGATCCCATTCCAAATTTCCCTAGCATCATCTAAGTGATAGAAATCACCCATATGATCATCAAGAAGAGACTAAAGCAAAATAGTTTTTGCTTTGATTTCCTTCTAAATAGCAGTGATTTCTTCATGAGTTTTAGGATCTAGAATGGTGATATTACCATTCTTGTCTCTACCAGTAGTCTTCTTGCTGTTGCCATTCTGAACAATTTTCCACAAGTTTAGATCAGTGTTGGTGATCCAGCACTCCATCTTCATGGCCCAGCTGTCATACACTTCCTTCTTCATGAGTGGGAATTTCCCATTCGTATTGGAGACAGTAGCAACAATTTGTTGTGTTTGTTGTGTTGTGGTGGTGCTCTGACTTGATTCATTGGAACTAGAAGCAGACATGTTTTAGTTAGTAATAAAAATGAAAGAAAAATGGTTCTTCTTGAACAGAGACTCTCCCAGGCTCTGATACCACTTGTTGGGTACACTAGTTGTAGATCTTGCAGCCTGTTAAGGATGGTGAACGACTTCTGTAATCACAAGTCTATTCACTGAGAGACTCTAATGAAATACAAAGTATTAGTGCGAAATACAAATACTAGGAACAAGAAGAAGCATAATAACTAGATAAATAACTTGATCCTCTCTAAGGTTTTCTACTATTGATATGAAATGAATACTGGTGAAAGGTGTGTCTAACTCTTCTACCAATAGGTTTCTTGTATACTACAAGGAAACCCTAATTACATTAAACACAAAACGTGTAACTCCTGATATGCATATCCTTTCCTAAGATATCTCATGCATATCCTAACAACTACTAAGAATAATAAAGTTTGACATTCTACTAGACCAGGAGCATGTGTTGCTCTTCCTACTACTAGGACTAGGAGGAACTACATACCTCCTAGGTCATCTATTACAAATAACCTATTACATAGCTTCTAACAATATACATTATCGATAACACATAACAATCAAAACAAGTGTTGTACAAAGACAAAATACCGTGGACATCCACGACCAAACATTATAGAGCATATAATGTATGTTTTAAAGACACCACACACGATGCGAGAAATGAATTAAACTAAGAAGGAGGTGCATGCTCAGATAGAGCCTCCTTCGGTTGGCTAAGAGATGATATGTTTAGGTCGCCAGATGCTGCTTTGTTTTCTAACGCTTTGGTCAACCCAATTTGGGTTGAGGCTGCCACGGCGACTCTATCAGATCTATGGAGATGAGCAGATCTGGCTGTAGGCGTCTGACACACGACCCGACCTTCCCTCTTCCTCCTTGCCCTAGCCTTGTTGGCATTTATGGCCTCGACTAGTGATTTCTCTCCTTTTATAGCCCACGGGTTGTTGGAAGGAGGGTTATCCGCATATATCGGGATTCACAATTGGCTATGACTGGTATGTATATCTACCCACCAATCCGGAGCATTTTGGATACCGAATTCGGTCTTTAGATGCAGCAGTTCCATGATCTCACCGATAGGGGCGTCTTTCAGGGTCTCCAGTTCATCTATTAACGGATACCGAGTATCCTTAAGAACAAGCATGGAAGCAGTCATTGCTTGATGGGCATTTGGCTTGAAGTAGGCATGGGCTTCAAGAGGTTTCTTCTAATAGGCAAGTGTCGCACCAACTAATAAACCCTCGTGTCTGCCCCTGTCTATACCATCAGATACAACGTCAACAAACAACTTCACCATCTCAGGTGACTCAGACACTTTCATCACGGCTAGGCACAGTCCATGCCCGATCATCCATTGGCGACTGGCGATGGCCGTAAGCATGTGCGGGTATAGCTCTTCATCAAAATCAATGGCCAGAGCATCCAGTCGCACGTCCATATCTTGCAAACGGTCGTCCACAACCTTCTCCCTAACTTCCCTATATTGGCAAAACTCAGCAGCTAGTTGCTTTTCGCCCTTCACAAGTATTTGAAGATTGTCACGCTCGAGGTTGAGAGCTACTTCTTCTTCCGTCAAGGATTGAACAACCGCGTCCGCAGAGATCACCTTCTAGAAACACATTTACAGATAAGATGAATGACAAAGGCACGGTTACGCTTCTAAAAAGAGGGAGGAAATTAGTATAAGGTATGTACCTTGTCGTTTAAAGACTGAGCCTCAGCCTCCAACTCCGCGATCCGGGCTTCACGGGTGCTGGCGTGGTTGGCTTGTTCTCGTATGGTGGCCTAGGCGGTGGAGAGTTGAGCTTGGAGAGAGGCAATTATTTGATCCTGCTCCTCAACATTTTTTTCCCTACGGCCCAACTTCTTGTCCGCACTCTTCAAATGACGTAGTGCTTCTTCAAATCTCTATCTCATAGCTGCACCAATGGCAACTTGATGGGCAGTCGACACGTTGAACTCCTCCATCAGATCCTCGTGTGAAAAATCGCTAAGGTTAGCAGCATATCCCTTTCTGTTAGGTTCCACGCGGGAGGAGTCACGTGGTCGATAAATTCTTTACAAGACTTAGAGGTGTCCAGCTTATCCTTTTCTGTTAGGTTCCACTTGGGATGGAAAACCTTCGGAGGTGGCTCACAAATGATGGGCAATTCAGTACGACCGACGGGGAGAAGAGATTTGGGAATATCTTTAAAGGTAGGGGAAGGAGCTCGTATGTTTGTTTCGATCTAGGGCGACTTCTCCCTAGCCGTGCCTTCCTCATTAGGTGTGACATCGGATTGATTATCCCTAGAAATCATATATATAATGATACATGTTAGAATCAAAAGAGAAAAAAAGGGCAGTTATGGATATCAACTAAGGTAATTCTCCACTTACATGTCATATTTGGCAAGCTCAGAGGAGGTAGGGGGTACGACAGTAACCGGGGTTGGGTTCAGGACGATTGTCGGGATCGTATTTCCCACATCCGCGGCTTTGGATCCCCCTACATCAATTGGAGTACTCGCACTGCCACCTTCCTGGTATAGAGGATGATCCTTCCGCAACCTTTTAGGAGGTGCATTATGAATGTCGTACTCCTCGGTTGTGAACGACGTTTCGTTAGGTGTTCAGTCTCGTCATCCTCAGCCGCCTCTCAATATCCTTGGTCACTTCATCCATGGCAGGTTCATTAGTGGTGTGGATGAAGACCGAGGAGGTGGCTTCATTATCTAACAACAGTTGGCCTCCGTCCTCGTTGGAAAAGTCTAAAGGGGTCCTTTGTGTTTGTGAAACCCCCATGTCAGAATGCAATTCAGGTTCTACAACTAGCGGTATGGTAATGTTTTATGTAGCCTCCAATAATGGTGGTTCATCCTCCCATCGGGGACGGGTTCCCTCCTTTACCTCCGATGGGTTTCCTTGGCGAAGGATTCCAAAAAGGTTCATCAGTGAAATGTGGAACAATGGTTAGTTATGGTAGTACACATGTTGGTTCGTATGAAAATAAACTTATATTTACACCCACCCTCATTGTGGCTATTCAAGAATATGGGATACTGGTCCAGACTTATGAAGTAATTCCGGCTGATTCCAATCAAACATAGAAAAGATTCGGGCAATCCCTTATGGAAGTGTGTTCGATGTGTATCTAGCATTCTCACATTTTGGGCATCGTATGTGTTAGCTGTCGGGGGGTAGTCTATATTGACACGATACTTTAACTCAAAGGGCTACGGAAAGACTACGATGTCTACAAAGAAGAATATATTGTACCAATTTTTTAGAGAATCCATTACTTTATTATAGCATTGGGGGGCGGTTGCGGATCGTTTCTTGAATGAAAGCCAGCCGTTAACCATATGGGGTATGTAGAAACTCTAAATAAACTTACGGTTGGGGTAATACCTAATGTTTCACAACTTATTTCAAACTGGTTTATCTTACACGCTCCTATGCCGTGGAGTTGGGTTATGTGGAAATCATAATATGTAAGGAGATTTACGAGAAACCTAGAGAAAGGGATACGGTAGTTGGCCGTATCAAACAACCGGGTGTATAAACCAATCTTACCTCGAGGATTATCAGTAATGACGTCTGAATCCCCAAGATAAGTTGGGTGTATGCTAGGGGGAATGAAATACTCGGGGCAAAATTCTGTGAATTTCTCCTCCGGGTACTCATTCAGCACGGACGTGATGGTGGGGTTATCCTTAACCACGATTTATATAAAAAAGGAGAAGGGCGAGATGTGCTGATATGTTAATCGGGTTGTCCGTGCAAGAATGAAGGTAGATAGAGGAAGAAGAAACAACAATGCCGGATTAAGCTTTTGAGACTGTGTGTGTACAATCACATAGTCTGCTATAGATAGTGTTGCTTCGGTTTTCGTGTATCGCTTGATTATTGACACGTGTTATCCACTAACTCGATCCAATGGACAGGGAGTAGTGTACAGTTGAACCGACAGGAGGGCCCACACGGTCATATCATACTCAGAGTTGCGTGGCTCGAGGGTCAGGCCCACTTGGCTCACTTTTTCAAAGGGAGTAAGATGAACAGTCACTTACGTGGTACGCTGTCTCGATATACACGACTTACATTTAATATTTTCATTCATATGGTTCTGGCAGCACCGCGGCTTGGGATTTATTCAGTTGCTTATATTTTGACGGTACGACCGGATGAATTTGTTAGTCTAGCAGTCACGCCTGCGACTATAACAACTAGACTGGGGGGACATAATGACGTATAGTCCTCAATCGGGTCTTCGGCCCGGCTCACGGGTACTACCCGTATCCAATCCATCATGAATGGGTTGGATCAATGTTTTTGGGCTTATGGGTCCCGTATGATAGTGGTCGCACACGGTGCCGTACGGGCTATGTCCATCCCGCACGCGACAAGGGTTAGACAGAATCACAAGCTAAATAGGATTGTGATTCACGTAAAGCAGGAGGATATTCACTGTACTTAATTAAAAGATAAGGATCAACACCTATATGGTAATTATCTCTTGCTTAGGGCTCAAGATTCGATAAGGTCCAATAGAGATTCTGCCGCCTATATAAGGAACCCCCAAGGGTTCCACAAAGGTACGATCGACACCACAATCACAACTCTTACCGATTACTAACCCCAAACCGATTACTTACTCTCACGCTGGAGTCTAATTGTGGAAAACATTCTCACGGTAAGTCTAACAGCGTGTTGTCTTTTAGTGCACAGGGTCTCAACCAAAAGTTCACTTGGTGAAAGAGCCGGAGTCCCGAATTAAGCATAATTCAGGATAGTAAAAGTCCATCCAACTTTTGTATCAACAAACACAATCCAAAAAACTTTACAACCCAACAATACAATATCCTCATTCTTCAAAACCACATTCAACCAAAACCTCAAATTCAAAGGACAACAAATGTAACATCCCACAAAACACCAAAATTTTCATTCCCAAAACCATGAGCCGAACCGTACACTATTCAGTCAGATAGATATTTATGCGTGTCTAAAGTGGATAAACATAAATCTTCATTTATAAAAAAACAAAATTTAATCATATCCATTACACCAACAATAAAGTCATTTTCAAAAATGAAATAAAGTCGTCACTTATTATAGTGAGCCCATACATCAAATTAACTCATCAAAACTGGATCAAATTTGGGGGTTTTGTGTTTTTTGGATCCAAGTTTGTATATTTTGAAAAGGGTTTTTATGAATTTGTCTGATTTTCTAAGTTAAGGTTTAATTTTATAAAAATTTGGGGGTTTTTTATGAGAGTTTAATTGGAAAATGGTGATGGGGAAAGTATTTAAGGATTCACTTAAGGGTCTTGAAGCTGATATTCAGCATGCTAATACTCTGTAAGTTTGTTTTTATTTGTTGTTTTGATGTTTTTATGTTTTAATTATTGTTTTGATGTTTTTTGAGGTTAATTTGTTGTTGTTTATTTTTTAGGATTTTTGGATTTTGTAATGAAATTTTGGTTGGAAATGTTGTTGCTAGGATATAAAGTTTTGGTTTGTGATTATAATGATGAGTAGTAGTTGAAATCGGGTAAACCCGTTGCAACGAAATGTGCTCGTGTTTAAAGTTGTGAACTTGCGATAAACAGATAATCAGTTGGAGTGTTTAGCTAGACACTAGAAATTGACTATACGTGTCATTTCTAAAACTCTATGTGAAATGAGACATCTCTTTAGTTGCCTTGGTTGTTGCTCGGTAGGAACTTTCTGAAAGTTTGCCTCCCATTTACCAGTCAACTAAAGTGCTCAGTTTCAGTGTTTGAGGTTCGTTTTGTTGGGTTGGTTGTTGCTCTGTAGGAACTTTCTGAGCTGCCCCGAGCCCCTACCATTTTGTAGCTCCCTGCCACTTTTCTATATAAAATGGGATCCACAGAAATGATATTAGTGTATAATGCATATTAGCAGAAGCTTATTCACATTGAACATGGCATAACTCTAGACTGTGAACGGTTTTGTTTTCTTACATGTTTATGAAGTTCATCCCTTCATCATATCGTTTTGCTGTTCGTCAAGTTTTTCAATTTGCATTACTTGCCATTTGCTCAAAGTTTTTCAACATGTTGACGTGACATTGCGAGTTTATTGAATCTTTATGTGGAGTATATCTGTAATTTTAATGTGTGTGATCACAGGGCTATAAGTTCAGCTCGGGACAATGATGGAGCATGCCTGCAAATGAGACTATCTTTTAGTCCCGCTGTAGATTTGTTCTCCTTTCTATTTCCATGGACGGATTGTAGGATTGCAGGAGCCCTTGGTTTGCTCCGGATTTTCATTTACATGGTATGTCTCAAATTATTGTTTTGCCATTACGTTAAATTCGTGCTGTTCTGGCTGGATTTCTAATTTGCTTAAAAAATTGTTGGCCAAAACAGACATTTGCTGATGGCAAAACTACCATGTGTGTTCAAGAAAGGAAAGCAAGTATCAAACAGTTTTACGGTGAGTGAACTTTCAAATACTTGGTAAAAAAGGATTGGTGTAATGGGCAAAATGTACTAAATTACTAATATTGGGAGTTTTATACAAACAGATGTTCTCTTTCCTTCAATATTGCAACTGCAAAGTGGGATAACGGATTTGGAAGAAAAGAAACAGAAGGAAATATGCTCAAAGAGGTATTCAAGTAAGGATGGTTGTGATAAGGGAAAACTCTCAAATGCTGATTTTGAGAGAGAAACTGAATGTGGGATTTGCATGGAAACAAATAGCAAAGTGGTGCTGCCTAATTGCAGCCATTCTTTATGCTTAAAGTGCTTTCGAGATTGGTAAGCTTATCTCTTTTACTTCCTCCGTGTTCATACTGTTTAAGTAAATAAGATACATTCTCATTTGAAAACTGTTTTCCGCTTGGTGCCTTGTTCTTTGTACATTTTTGACTTGATGGCTTATTTGTTTTTTTAATAAAAAATCGTCTTGTAGAAAGAAAATTAATAAATGGAAAACCGTATATATGACCCTAAAAAGTGGAAGCCGGATACATGAAGTTGAGCTCTCTGTTTGAATGTGCATCTTGAAAGTTGAAATTGATTAGGTGGATTTTCAATAATCAAATTTTGCTTAGCCACTGTAGTATAATAGGTTGATAAGACTGGTACCGGGTGTGCTTCAGTATTGTAATTCTAATAATCAGATTACCAAAAATTTTAGTTGTTTGGCAGATTCTGATTGTTGAAGGTAAGTATTTGGCCTAGATAATGGGTTATTAAAAATAAAATAAAAATTTAGGCAGTGGTTGGGATTGGTTATTCTAAACTGCTTATCTGCTTGAAGTTAAGTAGCAACCTCCTTATTTGCTCTAAATATAAGTGGATATAGCAATTTTATCCAAGCACTAAAAACTGCTTTTCTAGTCTAAAATTCAAAGCAGATGAGCTGCTAAATAAGCAATCCCGTACTTGGTTCCTATTTCATATACCCTGCTCGTGGGATTGGGTATGTTGTTGTATACTTGGTTTGTATTTGTTTATCAAGATATTAAGATCTGATAAGCTGCAATAGTTGGATATTATAAAACACGGATTCAAACACCTCGTGGCCATTAGTTAAATACAAATCTAGTTTTCATGTCAATCAAACTGAATTGTTGTTTGCGTATCTTATTTTCTAGGCATGGGAGATCGCAATCATGCCCGTTCTGTAGGGATAGTTTGAAAGAAGTGAATGTAAGCGACCTTTGGATCTGCATTGAAGCCGGTGACATTGTTGACATAAGCGTAATCTCGAAAGAAAATAAAAAGAGGCTGTTTATGTACATAGAGAAGCTTCCTCTTATAATTCCTGATAATTTATCTGATCCAACTGATTCTCATCTAAGATGAGAGACTAGATATCTATCAGCATAAATTTAGTGTTTGAGGTGTACATAGAGTCCTCCACCAAATTTGGATGTGATAGAGTTTAGAGTGTAAATCCTGGTTTGACTCTTTTTTTCTTGACTATATGGGATTCCGGCTGTTATTCTCCTTGATCATTCGTAAATTCAGAACGATTAAGTAGTAATGACTATAGTTTTATGTTATGATAGATGTACATTCTTATGATTTATTGTGTTATCGACATGTTGGGGGTTAAAGCTGGACATGTACGTAGTATGCTGGTGGAGCGACACGTGTTTGTGAGTTGGGGTTGGAAGGTTGGTCATAAAATTTCCGGGTGGTAATAGCATCATGTTGGTTTGGATTGACTTGCAAAGTTCTCATTTAAATGATTAGTTGTTAATTATAGTATTATTACAACACTGATCTAGGTCACTACCACTTTTACCTCAGCGCCACATTAGTTTTTAACACACCACCTTTAGAGCCAGGTCACTACCACTTTTACCTCAGCGCCACATTAGTTTTTAACACACCACCTTTAGAGCCGCAATGGTCACCGCCTAACCAAACACAAAAAAATACTACCCCATTTAATAAAACATACCCCCGCAATATACTCTATACCTCTCACAAACAGAACTTTCGTTTTTCCCTCTGTTCCTCTTTTCCGTTAGGTGCAGGAGACCACCTGACCAACCCCTTTCCCCCCGCTTTGTGCACCAACATTGGATCTCTGTCATGTCCTGTGTGAAAGGTGGTCCTTCACATGGTAAAGGTAGTAAGGTACCACCATAACGGCTGGTCTAAGAGGTGCGGTGAACCTTTGATTATGTTAACCAACCATAGTTGGAGCTGAGGGGCTCCCTGACCAAGATTATGTTAACCAAAAATAGTTAGATTTTCACAACACCCTATTGTTGACCAATAAAGATTAGCTTAACACACGACCGTTAGACCCAAGGCCATGCCCTCCTTGCATATCAGAGACGCACATGTTGGATGTCCATATTGCATCTAGTCAGTATTCGATCCAAGATTCTGTTTAGGAAAATTCATTTCTATTCATTATACTTCTGAGAATATGGGAGGTTAATATTCATGTTCACGTTTCTAACTTACATATAATGAGCAAGGTTTGGAACACCCTTGCCTCCGGAGACAGAGGTCAAGGCCGGAGTCCTTTTAGGGGCAAGGCTATCTACATCTCAACCTCCCCCATATACCGTGGATTCCTAGAAGACGGTAGGAGTTAGTTTACTTTTACTACTTTATAACCGATATAACTGATAAGGAAATTATACTGATAAATAAAACTAACACACTAGGAATTACGGGTATGACAATCCGCTATAATTTCGACCACAACGACTCTTAAAGTACTAGTATTTATAGATTCTACACCTGCGAAGCCCAAATAATTAAAGGAGGAACGGCCGTCATTCAATTCCACAATGCATTCAACAAATGGGGGCGCAGCAGTCACCTGGTAGATGTTGTGTAATGATAAAGTGGACACATATATATTTAATGACTACAGTGACAAATCAGGCTTGAATTATTGTTGTACAATTATAGCTTGGATACGGTAATTAATGAGCTCAACACCTTGACCCGAAATGTTATACTAGCTAGTGTACATATACATTGTCTGAGTGAAGAAACACTGTGATAAAAGTTTAGTGTTGATTGCTTGGCTTTACTATCCTTATAATCTTTACCGATAATGGAAGTTCAAGCTTTTCTCCAGTTCAAACATCCCATGGCGCCTTCAGTTAACTCATTTCAAAACAATTTATCACCTATAAGTGTCATCCGACAACAGTTACACATCTTCCCAAAAAGCCGCCCAATATTTGTTTTACACTCGTGTGCCAGTGCCCAAAAACGAGAGAGAGATGCAAAAAGGCGAGTTGTTATTACAGGTATAGGTCTTGTTTCTGTGTTTGGAAATGAAGTTGATACATTTTACGAAAGACTTTTAGCTGGAGAGAGCGGAATAAGTTTAATAGACAGATTTGATGCTTCAGAATTGACTACTCGATTTGGTGGTCAGATTCGTGGGTTCAAATCAAATGGGTATATTGATGACAAAAATGATGCGAGACTTGATGATTGTCAGCGGTATTGCATTGTTGCAGGGAAAAGAGCTCTTGAAGATGCGGCACTTGGTAGACACGAACTCTCCAAGGTTTGTATTCTATTCCTGTTTGTTATGCTTATAAATATTGGATCCAATGGGTTACATTACTTTCTCATGATGTGAAGATTAATAAAGAGCGTGCCGGTGTGCTTGTTGGAGCCGGACTGGGAGGTACTAATTCATTTTATGATGGTATGGAGTCTTTAAGCAAGACGGGTCATAGAAAAATCGAACCAAATCTAATGTTTACAATTACAACAAACATGAGCTCTGCCTTACTTGCTATCGATCTTGGGTTTTTGGGACCCAACTATTCCATCTCTGCTGCTTGTGCATCATCCAATTATTGCTTCTGTGCTGCTGCAAATCATATCCGTGAAGGAAAGGCTGATTTGATGATTGCTGGTGGAGTTGAAGCTGGCGTCGTTCCAGCTGGAATTGGAGGTTTTGCTGCGTGTAGAGCATTGTCTCAAAGAAATGATGATCCCCGAACGGCTTCCAGACCATGGGACAAAGATAGAGATGGCTTTGTTATGGGTGAAGGAGCTGGTGTTTTGGTAACTTTATCATCCGATACTTTCTTGTGGTTCACTTTCTATCATGCTTCATAGATGTGAAACTTTGTATGGTTTCGTTTGCAGGTGATGGAGAGCTTAGAACATGCAATGAAAAGGGATGCACCGATACTTGCTGAATACTTGGGAGGTGCAATAAGTTGTGATGCATATCATCTAACTAATCCACGCTCCGATGGCCTTGGTGTTTCATCTTGTATCCAGAAGTGCCTTGTGGATGCTGAGGTGTCGGTAGAGGAGGTATTATTTCTCTTATTTTGTAACCACACTAAATACTACTCAGTAATTTTCTTGCACAAGAATAAGCAAGAAATAAGCTAGAAGAGATAAGAGAGATGAGATGGCCGGGTTTGGGCATTTGATTGGTTAAGCCAAAAATGTAACCACACTAAATACTACTCAGTAAGCACAAGAATAAGCAAGAAATAAGCTAGAAGAGATAAGAGAGATGAGATGGCCGGGTTTGGGCATTTGATTGGTTAAGCCAAAAATGTATGCATATTAGCTTAAAAGCCCAAGCCCGTTTACCCGTCTAGTCTATTACAAGCTTACGAAGTTCGTAAGCATGAATAACCTGCACTTAATAAAATAAACATTCTTCTACAAATTTTGTACGTCGTTGATAATCATTTGCGACTAAATCTAATATTAGGTAAATTACATCAATGCACATGCAACTTCTACACTGGTTGGGGATATGGCTGAGGTACATGCTCTAAAGAAGGTACTGAAGCACACTCAAGGGATCAAAATGAACTCCACGAAGGTGAGCTCCAGCACGATTGGCCATAATCCATGATATTGTCTCCATGATAAATTAAAACATATTGACTTTATTTTTGTTTCCATGGTTCAATCAGAGTATGATTGGGCATGCTATGGGTGCAGCCGGAGGTCTAGAAGCCATTGCTACCATAAAAGCGATTCAAACAGGATGGGTGCATCCCACCATTAATCAATTTGTAAGTGATCCCAACATTCATTATCATTCCGGCTTCTTTATCCATCTTCTACATTATCTCATGCTTGTATGCAACCTAGGATCCGGAACCCGAAATAGATTTTGACACGGTCGCAAATCAAAAGCAGCAACATGAAATCAATGTTGGTGAGTTTGTTACCAGCTCTCCGCCCTGTGCTCATAATCTGCAAAGTACTAACATTTCTTGTATGCAGCCATTTCAAATTCATTTGGTATTGGTGGACACAATTCGGTTGTTGCATTCTCAGCGTTCAAACCTTGATATGAACATTAAGAAATTCCAGTTATCGTTTAAGGGAACAACTTCATGACTGGTCTACATCTGTAATAAAACATATTGTTGGTTATAGGAGGAAAACTAGAAATAGAGACACCTCCGGTGTCGAGCTACAACCAAACTTGTATGAGTTGAGACACCAGGCATTCCTTATGTTCAAGATTTTAGACAGTTGGCACGTTAATGAAATCGTCTTTTATTCAAGAAACCAAATTGACCAAGTTTACAAAAGATTACAATTAATCACAGGATCAAACGAGCATAATAAGAATAATCACCAGAATGTACACATGCAGAGTGGTCAAACTGAAATAATAAATCAGTTGATAAGAAGATCGAGATTGATCTTGAAGCCTGAGGTATTCACCATACAAGCGCGGCCCACTTTCTTCCTGATGCGCATTGTAGGCATAACCACCATGCCTCGAGCCCAACAATCTCTTTATCGTTCGAAATTCATAGTATCCTCAGCTCGTGTAGAATGTAAAACAACCTGCCCATGGTTATACTAACCCAAGCCAAACTACCACAACTCTTAAGGATCTGCACCCCGATCAATCCCCAACCTCCGCCCAAGAAAAGCCTGTAGGCCCTCGTGCAACTCTTCTTTTTGCAAACAGGCCGGTGAAAACTAACCACATCCAACGTGCAACTGAGCTGCCTCTAGCGAGTCACCATATTGCAACTTCAGGGCTATGATGCATAAAACCCACACACAATGGCGGACCATGGCTCAACAACAGCGCAACCGGGTGAGATGGCCAGGAACCCGCCAAGCACACCAGCACACCGTTCCGTACATCTAAATCATCCACTGGCCCGTAAGTAGCTGGCGACCAAACAATGTTTTGGTGCCGGCAGTTGATCTAGCTAGTGTTGTTATTTATAGTATTACTAGCTTCAAGGCCCGACCGATGGGCGGCTAGCTTTAATAATTTGTTTGAAATTATGGATGATGGAAATCAAGACCTATGATATACACGATAACGTATATTAAGTATACATACCAGGTGTAATATGGTTACCTGACCACCTGATATACTCCATACAAAAATCCATTTAAGGAATGATACACTGTTAGCCAAGCTTGTAAGTCGAACCGAGTCAGAGAGAAAGAACAGAACCTCATGCGCAAGCTTGATATCAATTTGATACGAACATTTATAATGCTAAGTATAGAACTCACTTCAAAAAGCTAGCTTGAAGGAGGGAATACTTTGTGGATGCGGGATCGTAACACCACACCTCCATGTAGTGCTATATCGGTTTTTTAACACACCGCCTTTAGAGCCGTAGTGGTAACCGCGTAACCGAACACACAGAGTTACCCTACGTAATACAAATATCTCCCACAATATACTCCATGCCCACAATTTTTTTTCCCTTGTAACACACTTAGTTCAGATTAAGCTAATAATCGAGAACTAGCAACACAAGAAGCTAGAATAAGCTACAATAAGAATCAGTTTGACTTTTGCTGTGTTGACTTCCTTGTTTGACTTTTCTTGATTTTATGAATTGGCATATAACATCCCTCTTTTCCTTAAGGTGAAAGAGACCACCTAAGAAACCCCCTTTTCATCCTTTTCGTGCGCTAACACTGGACCTCCATCACAGCCTTCACGTGTGAAAAGTGGTCCTTCGCATGTGAAGGGTGCTACCATAATGGCTGGTCTAATAGGTGTGGCAAACCTTTGATGTTTTACTAGTATGCTTTGTTCCCTTTTATGTGATTATTAAACTAGTTTGAGTGAAACGAACATTGCAAAACATTCTCATCCGTAACTATATATGTCTTGCCTTTTACTGAAGGTGGCAAAATCCATGACAGGCTAATGAGTGCAACAGGACATTACAGGTAAAGGTTAAAGCTATAAAATGACAATGTACTATTTTCTTGTCATTTTAAATCTCACTTAACTTTGTACGGTGATGTGTTATTACGAGAAAATATAGTGTTGGTGAGCTATAGCGTTCTATATATATAGGATGGTTGCAGGTAAGGATTATCAACTTTTTTTTGTTTGATGAGCTTCAGATGTTTGGGGCAAGTCTAATGCGTGGACTTTGTGTTCCTTTTCCGTTGAGTCTAAGTAGCAGATTCCATCTTTTTTAGTGCACTCGTTTCATAATCATCTTTGTAACTCATTAACAAAGGTTAACAACGTTGCTAGATAAACTGAACAAAGCCTTTACTTTGATAATTTCACCATCTTGTACCCATATTTGACGTACCTACGGATGTACACTCTGTCCCTCTCAAAATCATAAACTCGGATGGACTACTCTCCCGTGTGGGAGAATCATTAATTTTCTGCCGATAAACAGATGTTGATGTACAGCGGCTAAATTAGTATTGTTTCTCCCTTTTCATTAAGGTTTGCATATCGGAGCATAGTACAGGTTCACTTCTAGTGTTTGTAAATTAGTATTTTTTAAGATATGTGAATACAAAATCAGGATCATCCAGTATCTGCATAAGAAAACATTTCCCAGTAAATTGAAATACTTGACTCGCCATATTGTTTGATATAAAGCTTTGATTAGTATTCAAGTTTGTAAATGGATTTATTTGACAATAACGCAGTCAGTATATGATAAAATAACTTGTGAATCAATGTAATATGTATAATTTTAGGCTCTGAACACATTTCCAAAATTTGTGAAACATCATAAGGACCACAAACTAATGTGCCTCATTGCCAAATGAATACTAATTCGCATGCATAACTATTTCCTATAAATGTCTATTATCCACTCTTGGAGCTGAGGGGTCCCTGACCAAGATTATGTTAACCAACCATAGTTGATTTTCACGAACATCCTATTTTTCACCAATAAAGATTAGCTTAGCACACACAACTGCTAGATGTACAGTATACCGTAGGCCTCATGCTCTCGTTGCATAACAAGAGATGCACACGTGTGATGTCCATATTGCATCTAGTCAGTAGTCGGTCCAAGTAAAATTTTGACATTCAAGCAATCATCTGTTTAGGAGGATCCATATTCTATTAAGTGTACTTCTGAGAATATGGGAGGTAAATATTCTTTTTCACGTTCTAGCCGATATAACTGGTAAGAAAATTATACTGATAAATTAGACCAACGCCATGCTAGGAATTACAGGTATATGCACCATAATTTCCACCATGGAGAATGTTAAGCTACTGCAAAACTCGAGCAATTAAAGGAGGAACGCCCGTCATTCAATTCAACAAAACATTCAACAAGGGGCACATCAGTCACCTGGTAGATATTGTGTAGTGATAAAGTGGACAAGTAGATATTTAACGACTACAGTGAAAAGTCAGGCTTTAACTATATAGTAAAATTATATAGCACACATAGATTAAATCCGGTAATTTAATGAGCTTAACGCCTTGACCCGGAATATCATACAAGTGTACATATACATTGTCTGAGTGAGGTAATACTGTGATAAAAATTTAGTATATTGGTTGCTTAGCTTCAGTATCCTTATACATCATTACCAATAATGGAAGTTCAAGCTCTTCTCGAGTTCAGGCATCCAATAGTTCCCTCAGTTAACTCACTCCAAAACAATTCATTACCTGTAAGTGTCATCAGACCACAGTTACGCATCATCACAAAAAGCAGCCCAATATTTGCTTTACACTCGTGTGCCAGTGCCCCAAAACGAGAGAAAGACGCAAAAAGGAGAGTTGTTGTTACAGGTGTAGGTCTTGTTTCCGTGTTTGGAAATGAAGTTGATACATTTTACGAAAGACTTTTAGCTGGAGAGAGCGGAATAAGCTTAATAGACAGATTTGATGCTTCAGAATTGACTACTCGATTTGGTGGTCAGATTCGCGGGTTTAATTCAAAAGGGTATATTGATGAAAAAAATGACGTGAAACTTGATGATTGTCAGCGGTATTGCATTGTTGCGGGGAAAAGAGCTCTTGAAGATGCGGCACTTGGTAGACACCAACGCTCCAAGGTTTGTATTCTATTCCTGTTTTTATGCTTATAAATATTGGTTTTAATGGGTTACATTACTTTCTCATTATGTGAAGATCAATAAGGAGCGTGCCGGTGTGCTTGTTGGATCCGGAATGGGAGGTACTAATGCATTTTATGATGGTGTGGAGTCTTTAAGCAAGACGGGTCATAGAAAAATCGAACCAAACCTAATGTTTACAATTACAACAAACATGAGTTCTGCCTTACTTGCTATCGAACTTGGATTTTTGGGACCAAACTATTCCATCTGTGCTTCTTGTGCATCATCCAATTATTGCTTCTGTGCTGCTGCAAATCATATCCGTGAGGGGAAGGCTGATTTGATGATTGCTGGTGGAGTTGAAGCTGGCGTCGTTCCAGCTGGAATTGGAGGTTTTGCTGCTTGTAGAGTATTGTCTCAAAGAAATGATGATCCCCAAACGGCTTCCAGACCATGGAACAAAGATAGAGATGGCTTTGTTATGGGTGAAGGTGCTGGTATTTTGGTAACTTTACCACCCGGTGCTTTCTTGTGGTTCATCTTCTATCATGCTTCGTATGTGTGAAACTTTGTACGATTCTGTTTGCAGGTGATGGAGAGTTTAGAACATGCAATGAAAAGGGATGCACCAATACTCGCTGAATACTTGGGGGGTGCAATAGGTTTTGATGCATATCATCTAACTGATCCGTGCTCCGATGGTCTTGGCCTTTCTTCTTGTATCCAGAAGTGCCTTGTGGATGCTAAGGTGTCGGTAGAGGAGGTATCGTTTCTCTTATATATTCTTCTTTTATAAATGTTATACGTACAAAGGAGACAAATTCATTGATAATCGTTTGCATCTAAATCTGATTTTAGGTAAATTACATCAATGCACATGCGACTTCTACACGGGTTGGGGATATGTATGGCTGAGGTACATGCTCTGAAGAATGTGTTTAAGCACACTCAAGGGATCAAAATTAACTCCACGAAGGTGAGCTCCAGCACAATGGACCATAATCAACGATATTGTCACCACGATAAGTTAAAATATGTTGACTTTATCTTTGTTTCCATGTATCAATCAGAGTATGATCGGGCATGCTATGGGTGCAGCAGGAGGTGTAGAAGCCATTGCTACCATAAAAGCGATTCGAACAGGATGGGTGCGTCCCACCATTAATCAATTTGTAAGTGATCCCAACATTTATAATCATTTCGGCTTCTTCATCCTTCTTCTACATTATCTCATGCTTGTATCCAACCATAGGATCTGGAACCTGCCGTAGATTTTGACACTGTCGCACATCAGAAGCAGCAACATGAAATAAATGTTGGTGAGTTTGGTACCATTTCTCCTTGTTTGGTAATAATTTGTTGCCTTCAATCACTCTAATTTCTCTTGTATGTAGCTATTTCAAACACGTTCGGTATTGGTGGAACCAATTCCGTAGTTGCATTCTCGGCGTTCAAACCATGATATGAACGTTCCCATTCCTGATTATGAACACAACTTCATGTCTGCTCTACATTTGTAATAAAACATATTGTTGGTTATAGGAGGAAGACTTGTAATAGACACGCATTAAGTATCGAGCAACATTAAACTTGTATCAACTGAAACACTACGCGTTTCTTGATGTGCGGAATTTCAAACAGTTTACAGTTGGAATCTTAATAAGTTGTCTTTTATTCAAGAGAAGCAATTGACCACATTTACAAAAGAATACTATAAATCACAGCATCAACAAACAGCCATAAATAGGAAAATATCACCATAATGTACACCTGCACAGATCAGTTGGACCGAATCGACTGAGAGGATCAAGATTGATCTTGGAGCCTGAGGTATTCACCATACAAACGCGGCCCACTTTCTTCGTGATGCGCATTGTAGGCATAACCACCATGGCTTGAAATATCGAGTCCAGCAATCTCTTCATCGCTCGATATCCTTAATATCCTCAGCCTATGAAGAATGTAAAACAATGGACCCATGGTTATACTAACCCATGCCAAAATTACCACGACTTCAACGACTTGCGCCCCGATCAACCCCCAACCCCCGCCCAAGAAAAGCCCGTAGGGCCTCGTTATACCTAGACTACCCGAGTTATAGGTTTGGATAACAAACTCTTCTTTCGCAAACAAGCCCGTGAAAATTAACCCCCAAGCCCCACATCCACCGTGCAACTGGGCTGCCTCTAACGGGTCATCGTACTGCAACTTCAAGGCTATGATATTGAATCCAATGAGCACACAAGCTGCAAAGAACCCACACACAATGGCGGCCCATGGCTCAACAACCGAGCAACCGGATGTGATGGCCACGAACCCACCGAGCACGCCGTTGCATACATCTAAAGCATCCCAATGGCCCACAAGTAACCGTCGACCAAACAATGTTACGATGCCAGCAGTTGATCCAGCTAGTGTGGTTGTAACTGCGGTTCTGCCCACTGCGGTCCAGTTACCCTGATCGAAACTATCAGGATACGAGACAAGAATCTTGTTGAATGACCCTGGGTTAAACCCGAACCACCCAAACCACAACAAGAGAGTTCCAAGAACAACTAGAGTTGCATTGTGGCCACGCATTTGAACGGGCTTCCCAAACGCATCGAACCGACCCACCCTTGGTCCTTCAATTAACGCACCCCACAGCCCGGCAATTCCGCCAACCAAATGCACCACACCACTACCCGCAAAATCTATAGAGCCTGACCCAAACAACAGGCTTGTGGAACCCGGGTTGAGCCAACCATTGGAAGACCAAACCCAGTGGGCCACAACTGGGTAAACAAAACCGGTAAGGAAAAACGAAAAAACAAGATACGCGCTAAACTGGGTTCTCTCTGCTATTGACCCGCTCGTGATCCCGGCTACAGCAATAGCAAAAGCCCATTGATATAGAAAGAAACTGTAATCATAAGAAGTTGATGGGATGTTGTTTAAAGCGAAGTAATGAGTTCCAATGAACGGGTTCGAGTCAGACCCTCCACCAAAGGCAAAAGCAAACCCGAATAAGAAATATGAGAGACTACCAACCACCGCATCGACAACATTAGTCAGCATAATGTTCATAGCATTTTTGGCCCTAACCGAGCCCGCACAAAGCATGGCAAAGCCCAGTTGCATCATAAACACCAAGTAAGCAGAAAAAAGAAGGTAGATAGTGTTGATCGAATCCGTCACACTAGTTTCCCACGAAACTTCCATTTTTTCACACACACAAACACGCTCTACTGTGTGTAAGCTAAGAAATGTGAGGGTATGCTGATAATAGTGAATGGGCCAAAAGATATAATAGCAAGTATACAATGTAGCAACAACTATGGTTACATCAATGGTCCCATTGATCATGTGACAGTTTGAGCATTTTAAGCCAGTGGCTTCCTCAACTTATGGATAGGCAAACTCAACCCGTTTAACTCGGGCTTACTATTTAACTGAGTGGTTCACTTGGTTATACTAAAAGGATATATTAGACAGCTATACATATAAGTTGTAAACTTGTATAATATATAACTGACCTTTTAATTTCTACATATTTTAGTATCTTTCTATTTGACTTTGTGGAGATCGGCTACTAAGAGCGGATTTCATTGTAACAATGGCAGATTCATTGGCTCCAGCTTTTAAAGCAGCTCTACCCGCCTCCAAAAACCTTGTCACTGCATCATGTGCGTATTTGTGGGCTTCACCTACCGTCATATATTTCCCGATATATGGATAACTATTAAGGGTGTGATCACCGTTCAGCTGTGACGCCAGCTGAATTAGTTCGATCTGGAACTCAGTGAGTCTCATATCTTCGTTTGGTCCTCTCTGCCTTAACGACGCCGTGATTTCAGGAAGCTTTTCTGTATAAATTTGTATAAAGATTCATAAAGTCTGAAGATTGATTTCAAAGAGAGTAGATGGTGTTATAGTGCACGAACCTGGACAATCATCACGTGGGGTATCCCGAATATTGAAGTAACTCTCAAAGGTTCCTGCCCAAGCGTCCCGTTTGGTTAAGAAGTCAGAGTCTAAATTAAAGAGCTTCTTTACGGTTGCTGGGATAGAAGAATGTTCATAATGTGAATCCGGAGTTGGTCCATTCGGCTCGTGGATCACTGCATTAAATGGTAAAGGTCAAATGGTCAAACTTAGATCACAAAGAAAGTAATTGACAGGTCGAAACCTAGTTACTTCTGAAATTATAAGATCAATAGTGGCATATCTAGTATTCTAGTTTGGTCGGTAGAAATTTCTATCATTTTCATGTCATGTCGAAATTTAAAGATAACCTGTTCGACAATAAAAAAAGTCAAACTATGGATTTGTGGATTATTTTTCCACAGAGCAAGGTACCAACTACTAACAGGCAAGTGAACATCCTCATTCCCGTATTACTTCAAACTGGCAGAGATACAATTAAGCTTCGTTTATCAAGAAAATGAACAAGAATGACTCAGAAAGTCTATAACAATGAGCTAAAAATAGACGCTTTTCACCAGAAAATGCGGCTCTAAGCCATCCAAATCTGTAGTATTTCTAAAACAAGAACCTAAAAACTAAAAAGCAACAATTTTCTTACAAAATATCAGTAAACCAACAAACTATTCTTAGAACCCATAAAGCAACCCTCCTTTTTCACCATGGTGTTTGTTTAAGTTTACTTATTGGCTTAAAGAGCTTATCTGTTTTTGGCTTATATATCATAAGCTCAACTTTTTCGGCTTATTCTGAAATTTGTGGGTATATAAGTTTGTTAGTATAACATAATAAACTTATATAAGCTCATAAATCAGAAAATAAGCTAAAAATTGAGCTTATGAAAATAAGCCAAAAATAAATAAGCTCGTAAGCCTATAAATATGGTTAAACAAACAACCCCATGAGTACATTGTGATAACTAGTACGTATTCTTACAAAATAATAATAGTTTCCGGTGAACAAGAACCCAAAAAGCAATTTCGTTGCAGTTTTAACTAGATAACTAGCGTGCATAGTTTCATTGCTGTTTCATCTTGTAGTGTTTATCCGCTTTACAAATAACACGTACCAAGTTACTTAAGTGGTTATCAATTCTAAGATAAGCAGCTAAGTAACCAAACATTAGAGACTGTTTATCTGCTTTGTAATACACAGTTTAAATGAGCAATCGCCTTATATAAGCAAGTCCCAAACACCCTCTAAACCAATAATTTGCATAATAATAGAACCTGGAAAAAAACAAAAAACATACCTGTCCCTTTCTCAATCCAGGGCGAAATCAACAACGTAGGAACCCTCACACCCAACCGATCAAACCCAAAATAATACGGTTCAGGCCCAATCAACCCATCCGGATTAGGCACATTATCAAGCGGCGTAGCCACATGATCATAAAACCCCCCATGCTCATCATACGTTATCAAAAACGCCATCTCTTCCCATTGAGGACTCGCCCTCAACGTCTCATAAACCTCCTTAACAAACTTCTGACCAATCGCCACATCATGGGACGGATGATCATCATTAGCAGGAAAAACATTAACATCAAAATACCTTTGTTCCACAACGACATAGTTAGGCAACTTTCCTTTTTTAGCATGGTACTTAAACATCAAGTCATATTCGTGAAACTTAGTAACATATTTCAACTTCCTTAAACTCTTGAAAAACAATGTGGCAGGTATATTTTGATAATATATTCCGAAACTAAGTCCGTTTTCGTCTAACGAGTCGAATATTGTTTTTTGAGGGAAGCCGTTTATTAAGTCCTTTTTAACATTACTAGACGCACCATGACTAGTAGCTGAATGTACATAGAACCTATTCGGCTGAGTCGAAGCTGGTACTGATGCAAACCATTTATCAAACACACCAAACTCGTTCACTAACTCGGTATAACTCGGTAACAAAACAGGTTCAAACCCACTCATAACTGTCTTATCCAATCCATCAACACCCATACTATTCGCTTGTTGCACAAACCCATTCATTGGTGCCACTTTCGGATACGACCCATTTGACCCGTTTGACCCATTTGACGGACTTGACCCGAATATCTGTTCATAAATAGCTTGAATACTATGACCAGGATCAGAGTCAACAAAAACAGCATCATTTGACACAGAGACTTTTTGAGAACCTGGGTCAGAAGCATTGACATGATTAAACTCATTTCCAGACAACCCGTCTATATCAGGTCGTGTTTTCTTGATCCAGCCAAGCATGTGATCAAAAGAACGGTTCTCCATGACTAATATGACTATGGTTTTAATGGGTCCGGTTATTTTTTGTTTTTTTTTATAAAAAGGTGATGAGTTCATGGGTTTGGTTAAGGTTAGTACGAGGATGAATAGAGTGAAAATGAGTTGAGGTTTCATGGTTTTTGGTTTTCTGGTGATGTTTTTTTAGAAGAGAATGGTCGAGTGTGGGGGTGATGAAAGTATATCCTTTTGGGAAATGGGAACAGATAGATATTCATACGTTTTCATACTAAAGTTTGCAACAGGTTTTTAAAGTTTGTAACGGTTGACCGACAGTTTCGTCATTTTAATGCTTGTTTAGCAAAAAGAGTGATGACAGTTACTGTTTACAGCTCTTTTTTATTGCTTTTAGTTATTGTTCATTTTTATCGCTCATTTTAACAAATGCACCTGATATGTCGTCTCTCTTTTTGATAGTATCAGTAACAGCTGTTATTGACGGGTGTCAAAACAAAAGACCAATGTGTCTCACCTAAGAATGAATAGTGCATTTAGGTCAATAAGCGAGACTCGTGGGTTAATACAAGCCACAACATTAACCCACAAGGACAAACGGTATAATTTACTTAAAATCGTCTATTTTAATACAATGTTTAACATGAATCAGCATGGTCAAACCGTCTATTTTGTTAATACAAAATAGACGATTTTCCACTTTTTGATACAATGTTTAACCTGAATCAGCATGGTCAAAAATACGCATTACATAAGGGCAAAATAGACGGTTTTTCATGTAAGCGTACTGCATTACATGTGTAGTAATTAAAGTCCACATCCAATTAATTTGCATAATCGCTTTTCTAAACCACTTAAATTCTCTGTATACGTTTCCTTCCAAATTTGGGTATGAAAATTATATTAGAGTACTAAAAGAGGATACTTAGTGTAAGAAACGGTGTATACTTTTATTAAATAACAATAATAAAATTAAAAATTAACAAAAACAAAGAACAGATTAAATAACAAGTAAAATTGAAAGCAGTAAGAATCTAGAGACGAGGCACGTGTTTAACACGCTTTCATTAAAACAGATTCGCCGTCTGTTTCCCAGGGTACAACGTCCAAAGCTGTTGTACGGACTAGACAAACTTGCCTGAACGATCATGGAAGCCTTCTGCGTTTCTGATCGATAACTGCTGGAAAAAGGTCTTCTGTGTCTTAACTGAATGAGAAGAGGTTAATACCGAAATCTGCCCGCACCCAAGACAGTTTTCGGAGCTGCATTCGTGTCCGCAGGTCGCGCGCTCGTGCACAAATTCAGTAGCTTCGAACCTGTTTTTGGCATAGAAATCTCACTTTCTGCACCCCCTCCCCCTGCGCTCGCGTAGGCGTGGGAGTAAAAACCCACAAATGAATATTGTAGGGTAGAAAGTAAGAGTTCCTTATAAACATGTATTCATTTCATGTTTTTGGCGATATGGGACAAATATTTTTCCAAATTTTGTGTTTCACGTGACTCTCTTTGAGACACAATATCTCATTCATATTAACTCCATATTGGACATACTTTAGCTCGTTGCGAAGCTCTCTTCGAGGAGAACGCAAAGCTACTAAGTACTACAAATATATATAACATATACATATATCAAATTATGTCCAAAATATTGCAAAAACTCATTTTTACAAAACTTTTCCAACAATCCCTCACATGAATGGGAATCGGTCGAAAACACACGAAAGTTTTGACAAAATTTCTGCGGTTAAGTCCTGCATAGGATAGGTAGGTGTAACCCTTTGAACCTTCCCTTGTGAGATGCAATTAGTCTCCTAGATCTGAGTAGACGCGATGTCCTTGAACTCAGCCTCTGTTTACGTAGACGACAATACACACTCACACAAGACTCTCCCTGACCTTGTCAAGTCCTCATAGTCGTGTTCGTTATGGTCATGAACACTCGTTTGGTTCTGCAAGAGCTCTTAGAAATTGTGCCCCCACAATTTCCTTCGAAGCGACCCCACTTCTCTCTCACATAGGTGATTTCATCTTGAATCATAAAAAACATATGTTGTATGATTTCATCTTGAATCATTATGCTTTATGATTTCATCCTGAATCATTAAGCCATATGTTTAACCTCTCAACAAGTCACTTTGTTCTAGGAATGGACTAGGAAAGTTCCTGTATTAAGTAACTCCCCCACATTGATGTGACTTCCCCCATATTTCTATGATTAGGTTGTCATGTTGAACCCAGATCTTGGGATCTCCAGTCAACTGGGTTAGGTTTTCCTTCATAGAAACTCATTCCTTTAAGGGCTTTGACGACTTACTAACTAACTCTCTGCTTAAGACTTTCGTAAGCGGATTCACGATGTTATCCTTTGACTTCACATAGTCAATTGAGATAACTCCTGTTGAGAGTAGTTGTCGTACAGAATTATGTCGACGACGGATATGACTAGACTTTCCATTATACATTGTGCTATGAGCTCTGCCAATTGCCGATTGACTATCATAATGTATACTAATGGCCGTTACCGGTTTAGGCCACCTGGGTATGTCCTCTACGAATTGACGTAGCCATTTCGCCTCTTCTCCGCATTTATCTGACGCGATAAATTATGATTCCATCGTGGATTTAGCTATTACAGTTTGCTTGGAAGACTTCCAAGATATAGCGGCCCCTCCCAGTGTAAACACATATCCACTAGTCGATATAGAATCCTTTATGTCAGATATAGGTATGTTCAGTGTCTGGTCTGACACCGAACAAACCAAAACGTAAACCGAATCGAAACCATATAAAACCGAACCAAACATTTTTAATTGGTGTATGGTTTGGTTTGAAACCGAACCAAAATATTTAATTGGTCTTTGGTTTGGTTATGGTTTGACAAAAATAAAACCAAAGCAAACCGAAAAACCGAATAACTCTATACACATGAAATTTGTAACTATATATACATATATTATAACTTATTATCCTAAGTAGTTGTCTTTCAAACTAATCATTCATCGGACTAAACATTGATGTATATCTCGAGAAACCGAGCTATAGTTTTCCTACTTGATTCATATAAATTATCATCTATGGAGTGAGTCTGAAGTTGCACTTATGTATGGATGCGTGGAGATGGACTATTCAAGTTAATGAAAATTCTAAAGACTTTCTTCAAAGAAAATTTTACCTTATTTTGTATATATTTATTTCTGTAAAGTTTTAAACCCTTTAGGTTTCTTTAAAAAATCTATCAATATAAGAGTTTATAATTTGTTATTTTTACTTGAAAAATTATGTTTTTGATTGTAGCTTCTAGATTATATATCGGAGTTTACTTGAATTTGGTTTTCTTGCTTTAAACCGAAACCAAACTGAATTCTAAATTGGTTTATGGTTTGGTTTTATCAGTACTATAATTGGTGTTGGCTTGTTTTTGGTTTTAACCTTAAAAATTTTCAAACCGATTAACCCGAACCATACAACCCACAAACCCGAAAACCGAACCGATGAACACCCCTAGTCAGATATCCAATTTGCATCACTGTATCCTTCAATAACAGATGGATATCTAGCATAATTCAGTCCATAATCACGATTGTATCTCAAATAATGAAGTACCCTAGTCATAGCTTTCCAATGTGCATCACTTGGATTACTAGTATATCTACTTAGCCTGCTAACAACATATGCTAAGTCAGGTGATAGGTGTGTAAACACCCATCCTTTTACCACTTAATTCTGGCTAAAACAAGACCAAAACACGTATTTAATATCATTTGTTTGGAATTATGCGTGGTTTTTGTGTTTATTGTGTTTTCAGAGCTAACCGGATGAATATTAAAGAAAACATGGGATTGCACGGGTTTCATCAAGGAAAAAAAGACTAAAGACGAAGTCTATTGTCCAAGAGATGCAAAAGATTTGAAGTCAATGGGCCTATTTGAAGATTTATCGAAGAAAAGGACCAAAGATGGAAGATTTACATATGTCGAAGAAACTCAAGTCTATTTAACGAAGAAATTAAAAGACGAGTTGAATTTAATCGACGACAAATCCCGAATCAGAATCGAAAACGTCAACTTTTCTGAAAGGACGAGAAGACAGGAAGAAAGGGAGAAAGCCCACTCACCAACCAACCACTAGGACTATATATAGATTTTTCCTTCACACATTAGGGAGTTAGCTTCATTTTTTCTTTTTTCCCAGTTCCTTGTTCGTAGCTTCACCAACACCATTAGGGTGTTTGGTGATTTTTTTCATTTTTCCTTTTCAATCTTGCAAGTGTTAATCATTACTCTTGTTACTCTTCCATTAATCTATCAATTCCATCTTTTTATTCATCTTGTTCTTCATAATCTTCTATTGCAAGTTCTTAAGTTTTCTATTCGATTCAAGTTTGATTTTAAAAAAAAGTTGTTGATTTAGTGTTTTTATTAGTGGGATTTGTTACTTATGGTATTTAAATGATTTGTGTTTGATTTGGTAAAACCTTTTTGAGTATTGGAGTCGATTTGGATTTAAAACCGTGTCCCCTGTTTTACTGCTACTGTGTCTGATCTTCGCTTTCCAGGAACTTTCCGAACAGAGCTTATTTTCCGAATAGGCAATTTCTCATTTCCCTTATTCGGAATATTGGATATTCCGAATAGGGGTGTTAATTTTCTCTTACTCGGAATATCTCAGATATTCCGCATAGACCATGCTTTTCCGCATAGACATATCATTCCGAATAGGATTTCGTTTTTCCGAATAGGATTGTGTTTTTCCGCATAAGGGTGTTTTTCAGAATAGGGTCTGTTTTTCCGCATAGAGATATTTTATTCCGAATAGCCCAGTTTTCCGCACAAGGTTAATTTTCCGCATAGAGTCTATTTTCAGCATAGACATTTTTTTCCGCATAGCACTTATTTTTCCGAATAGTGTAATTTCTGATTAGGATATTTTTCATTTACTGTTTGATTTAAATTCTTAAGTCCAGCTTTACTTTTTAATAGAATAGAAAACCAAACTCCTTTTTGTCACCAAGAACAATCATTCCACTTTAAACTGAGATCAATTCGAGAGGATTCCGAGAATTCGAACTTTTTCAACATAGAAAATACCTTGTATCAAATGGCGCCGCTGCCGGCTCTTCTCGTTAAGATCAAAAGTTTTTTGTGAGAACTTGGATTTTGGGATCCGTTCCCCGTGAACGTTACTTTTTCACAAAAATTTTCAAAAACACTAAAAAATATAAAATTTTCAAAAATCCTAAAAAGTAAAAAACCATAAAAAACCAAAAATATTTTTGTATTGTTTTTGCCTTGTTAGTTCTTTTGCAGGTGTATGCGCACTCGATCCACGTCATATCAAGAGCCCGAGCCTCTCGATCACTTAGACATGGCCGGTGTACCACCTCCAAACAATAATAACAACAACAACATGAACAATAACAACAACAATGAGCACCTTCCGGATAATCGCCCGATGATTGAATTATTGCAAGCTCATGTCGATGGCAACACGGATCCAATTGTTATACCACCAATTGCCGCCAACAGTTTCGAGCTTAAATCAGGCTTTATCCAGATGGTCTCCGCTCAACCATTCTTGGGACGAACCATTGATGATCCACACGACCACATCAAGAGATTTCTACAACTCACCAACACGGTCAAGTTCAATGGGGTTCCACAAGAAGTTATAAGGTTACAACTTTTTCCTTTTTCTTTAGAGGGACAAGCCCGGCATTGGCTTGCTAAGGAACCGCCACAAAGTATTCTCTCGTGGACGGATTTAGAAACAAAGTTTATCAACTACTTTTTTCCACCCTCTCGTACTACCGCTTTGCGGAATGAAATCATAAATTTTGAACAAAAGTACGATGAGTCGTTCAGTGAATCTTGGGATCGTTTTAAAGATCTTTTAAGAAAATGCCCACAACATGGTTTTACCAAAGTACATCAAATTAATACTTTTTACAATGGTTTAAGCATGAGTGACCAAGATTCACTAAACAGTGCCTCAGGGGGTAATCTATTGGCTAAGACTTCTAATGCTGCTTGGGATATCATTGAGAACAAATCTCGTGTGCAAACCAAGAGTGTTCGGACCAATGTCGCTAGTGCTAGCACTAATGACAGCGACAAGCGATTGGACAAAATCACTGTGCTTCTTGAATCGCTTGTCACCCACACCGTCAGCAACAACAACAGCAACAACGCCAAAAACGCACAAGTGAACGCTGTCAGCCAACCTTGTGAGATATGCGGTGGTCCTCACTCTTACACAACTTGTACCGCCACCCAAGACTACCCTGCTGAGAATGTGAATGCGGCATATGGCACCTATCAACAACCTGCTTATCAAGCTAGACCTCAAGGTGACCGTAACTTGCTTAGCTACCGTAGCAACAACTATCTTTCACCACCTGGTTTTCCTCCAACCAACCCAAACCAACAACAAAACCTTAACCGCCCTCCTCAACAACAACAACAACAACCTCGACAACCTTACATCCCTCCTCACAAGCAACAACAACCACCTCAAAGAAACAATCAAGTCTACCAACAACCTGCTTACCAACCACCTGCATACAATGCTCCTCCCAACCAACCCACCGCTCTTCACCAAGAAGTGGAAACTTATATGAGGACTAACGATGCGATAGTGGGAAATCTTCAGAGAGAAGTGCTCAACCTGAAAGCCGACTTGGTCAAGCAAGGAAACGATTTGAGAGCAGACATGAGAAATACGTTGGATAGCCAAACTAATGATCTGAGGAACATGATGGCTAGTTTCTTCCAAAGTAGTCAACCCTCTTCTTCGGGTACTCTTCCGAGTAACACCATTGCGAACCCAAGAGGGGAGATGAAAGCAATCACTACTCGTAGTGGCAAAGGTACAAAGGAACCCGAGCTTCCTATATCTCCACCGGTGATTGTGACTAAGGAGAACGAGTCACCTGCTCCTATTCCTCCTCCTTCTCCTTCCCCAATTTCTCCACCTCTTCCTTCTACCCCTCCTCCACCCGTGGCTGTGAGTGATCCTATTCTCCTAAAGCCTTCCTCTTCTTCCAATATACCTTATCCATCTAGGTTGAGGAAAGAGAAGCAAAAGAGCAAGGATGATATTCAGGTTTCAAATTTCCTTAAAATGTTTAAACAACTGAATTTCAATATCTCCTTCGCTGAGGCTCTCGCTCACATGCCCAAGTATGCAAAAATGTTTAAAGATCTTTTGAGCGACAAGGAAAAGCTCCTCGATATTGCCAACACCCAACTTAATGAGAACTGCTCTGCAGTACTCTTAAGGAAATTGCCAACCAAACTTGGTGATCCGGGTCGTTTTATTATCCCTTGCAATTTCCCGGGAGTAGAGAATTGCATGGCGCTAGCCGACCTAGGTGCCAGTATTAATCTCATGCCTCTAAGTGTTTGGAAGCAATTATCTCTCCCAGAGCTAGTCCCCACCAAAATGACTTTGGAATTGGCCAACCGTACGGTTGCTTATCCAGTGGGGATAGCCGAAGACGTCATTGTAGGAGTCGACAAATTTACCTTCCCTACTGATTTTGTTGTCGTCGACTACGAGATGGACCCCCGTGTGCCACTCATTGTTGGTCGTCCATTCTTGAGGACCGGTCGCACTCTCATTGATGTTGAAGCCGGTGAGCTTATCATGAGAGTGGGTGACGATAAAGTAGTCTTCAACATGGGAAAGCTTTCTAAACAGCCTTATTCTTACGAGAGTGTTAATTGTATTGACGTTCTTGATGAGGCTTGTGAAGAACACTTCAAGGATGCTTGTAAAAATATTCCTATCTCTCTTCCCAATGTTGAGACCGTTTCCTCTATCGACTCATCACTATCTCTATTTGGAGAAAGTGATTTCCTCTGGAAAGATTTGGAAGCCACCTTGGGAGATGTGAAGCAAGACAATGACGATTCTACTGCCAATTGGGATGACGATCTCAGTTTCATTGCAAACCTCCTCAGAGAAGACAATCCTTCCCCTCCATCTCCCACTGTTATTGCCATCGATACTCCGACTTCGAATACGCCTCACGTCGAAAATCCTCCGGATTTGGAACTTAAGGAGTTGCCGCCCCATCTTGAGTATGTATTCCTCGAAGAAGAGAAGAAGTCGCCAGTCATCATTGCTAAGGATTTGAAGGATGAAGAGAAAGCTCGCCTTGTCGCCGTGTTGAAAGATCATAAGAAAGCTATTGCTTGGAAGATTTCGGATATTCGTGGAATTGATCCTCACTTCTGCACACACAAAATTCTCATGGAGGACGACTATAAGCCCACTATTCAAAGCCAACGAAGGGTGAATCCAAAAATCCATGAAGTCATCAAAACAGAAGTTATCAAACTTCTTGATGCGGGTATGATTTACCCTATTTCGGATTCACCATGGGTTAGTCCAATCCATTGTGTGCCCAAGAAGGGCGGAATAACCGTTGTTCCCAATGAACACAACGAGTTGATTCCCACTCGTCTCGTTACTGGGTGGAGAGTTTGTATAGACTACCGCAAACTCAATGATGCCACGAGAAAGGATCATTTCCCTCTACCTTTTATGGACCAAATGCTTGAACGCTTAGCAGGAAATGAATATTACTGCTTTCTGGATGGTTTCTCGGGTTATTTTCAAATACCCATCGATCCCCAAGATCAAGAGAAGACTACATTCACTTGTCCCTATGGCACTTTTGCTTACAAAAGAATGCCTTTTGGCTTATGTAATGCGCCCGGGACTTTCCAAAGGTGCATGTTAGCTATCTTCCATGACATGGTTGAACAAACCATGGAAGTCTTCATGGATGATTTCTCGGTCTTCGGGGATTCCTTCTCTTCTTGCCTTGCCAATTTGGAACGTATGCTTAAGCGGTGCGAAGACACTCGCCTTGTTCTAAATTGGGAAAAATGCCATTTCATGGTAAAAGAAGGCGTCGTGCTTGGACATAAGATCTCGAAAGCCGGTCTTGAAGTTGACCGTGCTAAAGTCGATGTTATCGCAAAGTTGCCTCCACCTTCAACCGTGAAGGGTGTGAGAAGTTTCCTGGGTCATGCGGGCTTCTACCGTCGATTCATAAAAGATTTTTCTCAAATCGCTCGCCCGATGACCCACCTCTTGGAAAAAGATACTCCTTTTATCTTTTCCAACGAGTGTCTTGAAGCCTTCAACTCGCTTAAGGATAAGCTTACTAAGGCACCCGTCTTAGTTACCCCTAATTGGGAGCTGCCTTTCGAGTTGATGTGCGATGCTAGTGATTTTGCTATTGGAGCGGTTCTTGGACAAAGAGTGAACAAACATTTCCAACCGATCCATTACGCTAGCAAGACAATGACGGGGGCACAATTGCATTATACGACAACCGAAAAAGAGCTTTTAGCTGTCGTCTATGCTTTTGAAAAATTCCGCCCCTATCTTGTCCTTTCCACCACCATCGTGTATACCGATCATTCCGCGCTGAAGTACTTGTTGACAAAGCAAGATTCCAAACCAAGACTTCTTCGCTGGGTTTTGCTGCTCCAGGAATTTAAAATCGAAATTCGCGATAAAAAGGAGCAGAAAACTTAGCCGCGGACCATCTCAGCAGACTTGAGGATCCTTACCAAGGGGATCATCCGAATAAAGAAATCAATGATTCTTTTCCCTTGGATACCTTAATGTCTATAAACTCGAAGCCGAATGAAACCCCGTGGTTTGCGGACTTTGCAAACTACTTAGCGGGTGGAATTCTCAAGGAAGGGTTGACGTCTCAACAAAAGAAGAAGTTCTTCACCGACATTAAGACTTACTTTTGGGACGACCCTTACCTATTCAAACAATGTGCCGACTTGATTATCCGCCGATGTGTTGATGGACCGGCAGCGTCTGAAATCCTTGATGCTTGCCACAAAGGACCCACCGGTGGTCACTTTGGTCCCAACTACACCGCAAAGAAAGTGTTTGATTCGGGATTTTATTGGCCCTCCATATATCGTGACGCTCACGATATGGTTAAAAGATGTGATGTTTGCCAAAAGCAAGGCAAAATCACACATAAAGACGAGATGCCTCAGAATTTCATTCAAGAGTGTGAAATTTTTGATGTTTGGGGTATCGACTTTATGGGGCCATTCCCTTCTTCTAAAGGAAACAAATACATCCTTGTAGCCGTTGACTACGTTTCAAAGTGGGTTGAAGCCAAAGCTTTACCTACTAATGACGCAAGGGTGGTTTGTAACTTTTTGAAAGCTCTATTCGCTAGATTCGGTGTGCCTCGCGCCATTATTAGTGATCGTGGGACTCATTTCTGCAATGACCAATTTGCTAGAGTCATGGCTAAGTACGGTGTAAATCATCGTCTTTCCACAGCCTACCACCCACAAACTAATGGCCAGGCTGAAATATCCAACCGAGGACTGAAGCGAATTCTTGAAAGGACCGTGGGAGAGCATCGTGCCTCATAGGTTGATAAACTTGATGATGCTTTGTGGGCTTTCCGTACTGCTTACAAGACTCCGATCGGCTGTACGCCTTATCGTCTTGTGTACGGGAAAGCGTGCCACCTCCCCATTGAGTTGGAGCACAAGGCTTACTGGGCCTTGAAGTGGGCTAATTTTGATATTAACAAAGCCGGTGACCTACGCAAGATCCAACTCAATGAGCTGAATGAACTCCGTAATGAGGCTTATGAAAATTCTTGGATCTATAAGGAACGAACTAAGCTCATTCACGACTCCAAGATCAAAAACCGAGAGTTCCATGTTGGAGACAAAGTCTTACTTTTTAACTCTCGGTTGAAAATCTTTTTGGGCAAGCTCAAATCTCGTTGGTCCGGCCCATTCACCATTGCCCAAATTTTTCCATATGGTACTCTCGAGCTCGCTCAACCTAATGGACCTAATTTTAAGGTGAATGGCCAACGAGTGAAGTTGTACTTTGGTGAGGACACCTCTCAGGAGGTGATTCCATCCCTCACCACGTTCCCCATGAACTAAGTTTGGGCCGAGTCAGGCTCGTGACTCGGTTATCAAAAACAAGTGCTCCTCGGGAGGCAGCCCGAGTATCTATCCCTTTAACCCCCTAAGTGTAGGGGAGTACCTATTTTGGTCGTTTGTGTTTGTATGGTGATGTGATTACAGGGATAACTGCAATCTTGGAAATCTTTGAAGATTCGTGCTCCCGTGTTATCCGAAATCCGGTTCTATATCTCAACTATCGTGATTCAATTTTCTTCATACCCACATTTGGAATTGATCACTTTAGTCGTCTCTTCCTTAACTTGAGTTAACCAACGTGCACAATGTCATAAGTGTAGGGGAGACTTTTCCCACATGCTTAAACATTGAGGACAATGTTTATCTTAAGTGTAGGGGGGACTTCTATCGAAGTTTTAAGTGGACTTTTCCATGAAAATGCCTTCATTTAACCGGAAAATCATATTTTTCAAATCTTTTATTAACTTTGGCCATTTAGTCGTAATTTTTAAATTTTTATCGTTGCTTTCGTATGTATATATCCCACAATAAAGTCAAAATTATCAATAAAGTGGTGTAGCTAGTTTAGAAATCTTTGACATATTAGGCCCGTTGCGTTTATTTTGACTCAACCCGAATAGACTTATTCAAGTTTATTCTAGCTAGTATCCTTAACCATGTAGACCTTAATTGGTTTATTAGGCTAAGTGTCCACGAGTCTCATTACTTGAGATTTTAAATTGTGGAGGACGAGAAATGATAGAGTCAGTTATAAGTCGGTATTCTTGCGCAAGCTCACTTGTGTAATTATTTGCCTATTCTCCCATCACTTGCTAATAATTTATCTGCAATAAGTAAGGTCGTACGATTTGAAAAGTTACTTAGCTTCTAGCCCAAGATCGTTTAAAAGTTGCTCGGTAATGATAAGAGTTCATAGCCAAGGCATAACTTATGAAGCGGGGCGCGAAGATTGGCGAGTCCGAAAAGGCCCTAACAAGGCATGAGGATTCAATTTTATTGCTGAAGATCCAAAGTGATGTGAAAAGCATTATTCCTAAAGTCAATATGAAGGATCAAGACTCACGACGAAAAGCAATCAACTCCCATAAAGATCATGGAGAAGTCTATCCGAAAAGACCCTAAAAAGGTATGAGGATAAATAGATCCAAGTCCGAAAAGGAGGCGGATCGTTGTATCTCAAAATCCCAATTAGAGATTGAAGAAATAATCATGAAGTCGTGGTCAACCAAGTTGGAGTACCCCTCAAAAGTCTCCAAGTGAAGAAACTCTATTATGATGAGAAGACCATTATCTCAAGAACGTCTCTCGAAGATATGAAGTATGAAGTACATGCCAAATATCGGCCCGAGAAAGGTCTCAAATCGTGAACCAAGTTATGCCAAGATATGAACTTTTTGATATCCCGAGAAGCAGTTTTAAGAGATTTTGTCCTTTAGCTAACTATTGATCAAATCGTCCTACTTTGCTTTCAGCCTAAATAAACTATCGAAATAAGTCCAAAAATGCATCTTCATGATCATTCTAAGACAAAAATAAAATATAAGAGATACACCCAGGAATAAGGGAGTTTAAGCATTTAATTAAGTCATGTGTGTAAGTGTTTGAATTGCTAACTTATAATAACAATGATCTCGTTTTTAAGCTTAGTTTGGGGAACGTGAAACTTGAGGGTGATAAATCTTCGCAGCACCAAAGCCCTAATGTAAGTCATTGATTTCTTTGCAAGTTATTTCCATGTAGCTATTTTCAAGTGAAAATGGTTTTCTATCCTTTTGTTTCCTTTAAAGTCTAATTTCTTTTAAGTACTTTAATTTTTGTTGGTAGTAATTTAATAAGGCCAAGGTTGATTAATTATGAGAAAAGTGTAAAATTGCTTTATCACTAAGCATTGCATGAGGGCATGGCAATGGTTAAGTGTAGGGGATTTGATAGGTGTGTAAACACCCATCCTTTTACCACTTAATTCTGGCTAAAACAAGACCAAAACACGTATTTAATATCATTTGTTTGGAATTATGCGTGGTTTTTGTGTTTATTGTGTTTTCAGAGCTAACCGGATGAATATTAAAGAAAACATGGGATTGCACGGGTTTCATCAAGGAAAAAAAGACTAAAGACGAAGTCTATTGTCCAAGAGATGCAAAAGATTTGAAGTCAATGGGCCTATTTGAAGATTTATCGAAGAAAAGGACCAAAGATGGATGATTTACATATGTCGAAGAAACTCAAGTCTATTTAACGAAGAAATTAAAAGACGAGTTGAATTTAATCGACGACAAATCCCGAATCAGAATCGAAAACGTCAACTTTTCTGAAAGGATGAGAAGACATGAAGAAAGGGAGAAAGCCCACTCACCAACCAACCACTAGGACTATATATAGATTTTTCCTTCACACATTAGGGAGTTAGCTTCATTTTTTCTTTTTTCCCAGTTCCTTGTTCATAGCTTCACCAACACCATTAGGGTGTTTGGTGATTTTTTTCATTTTTCCTTTTCAATCTTGCAAGTGTTAATCATTACTCTTGTTACTCTTCCATTAATCTATCAATTCCATCTTTTTATTCATCTTGTTCTTCATAATCTTCTATTGCAAGTTCTTAAGTTTTCTATTCGATTCAAGTTTGATTTTAAAAAAAAGTTGTTGATTTAGTGTTTTTATTAGTGAGATTTGTTACTTATGGTATTTAAATGATTTGTGTTTGATTTGGTAAAACCTTTTTGAGTATTGGAGTCGATTTGGATTTAAAACCGTGTCCCCTGTTTTACTGCTACTGTGTCTGATCTTCGCTTTCCAGGAACTTTCCGAACAGAGCTTATTTTCCGAATAGGCAATTTCTCATTTCCCTTATTCGGAATATTGGATATTCCGAATAGGGGTGTTAATTTTCTCTTACTCGGAATATCTCAGATATTCCGCATAGACCATGCTTTTCCGCATAGACATATCATTCCGAATAGGATTTCATTTTTCCGAATAGGATTGTGTTTTTCCGCATAAGGGTGTTTTTCAGAATAGGGTCTGTTTTTCCGCATAGAGATATTTTATTCCGAATAGCCCAGTTTTCCGCACAAGGTTAATTTTCCGCATAGAGTCTATTTTCCGCATAGGACATTATTTTCCGAATAGAATTTATTCCGCATAGAATTTTATTCCGAATTGGCCTTGTTTTCCGAATAGCACTGTTTTTCCGTGTAGGTCCATTTTTCCGCATAGGCTATAGTATTCCGAATAGGACAATTTTCAGCATAGACATTTTTTTCCGCATAGCACTTATTTTTCCGAATAGTGTAATTTCTGATTAGGATATTTTTCATTTACTGTTTGATTTAAATTCTTAAGTCCAGCTTTACTTTTTAATAGAATAGAAAACCAAACTCCTTTTTGTCACCAAGAACAATCATTCCACTTTAAACTGAGATCAATTCGAGAGGATTCCGAGAATTCGAACTTTTTCAACATAGAAAATACCTTGTATCATCAGGTCAGGTACATGTCATCAAATACATCAACATGCCAATAATTCTTGAATACTCTAATTGGGCAACACCTGCGTCTCTATTTTTAGATAGATGCAAACTGGTGTCAATTGGAGTTCTAGCTAGGCCGGAATCCCCCACATTATGAGTATTGAGAATTTTGTCCATGTAATGTGCTTGACTTAATGCAATTCCACTCTGAGTTCGTATAATCTTTATGCTAAGGATCACATCAGCCAAACTCATATCTTTCATGTCAAACTTTGATGTCAACATGGCTTTAGTAGACTTGATCATCTTGTTGTTATTGCCAACGATAAGCATATCATCAACATAAAGACACAAGATTACATATCCACTATTCGTGTCTTTGACATAAACACACTTGTCGCATTCATTAATTTTGAATCCACCCTCTAGCATGGCGTGATCAAACTTTTGATGCCATTGTTTTGGAGCTTGCTTTAAGCCATACAATGACTTAACAAACCTACAAACTTTGCTTTGTTGTCCTGAGCCATGACACCCTCGGGTTGGTTAATGTATATTTCTTCTTCTAAATCTCCATTTAGAAAATCCGTTTTCACATCCATTTGGTGAACTTCTAAATTCCTTAATGCGGAAATAGCAAGAATCATACTAATAGAAGTTATTCGCGTAACAGACGAATAAGTATCAAAGTAATCTAGACCTTCGCGTTGTCTAAAACCTTTGATCACCAATCTTGCTTTGTACTTATCAATGGTGCATCAGCTTTCATCTTCTTCTTGAAGATCCATTTATAAGCTAGTGGTTTACAACCAGGAGGTAAATCCACGAGCTCCCAAGTATGATTGTAAAATAGACTCTATTTCACTTTTAATCGCTTCTTTCCATCGAGGCCCTTCCGAGGAATTTACCGCTTCTTGATAAGAAGTGGGTTCATTTTCTACCATAAAATAGACAAAATCGGGTCCAAATGATTTCTCGGTTCTCGCCCGTTTGCTTCTTCTAGGTTCAATCTCTTCTTCCTCGGGTTGATCTTGTCTCTCATCTTGGAGATCATTATCATCTCGTTGTCTCTTATCTTGGACAACTGCATCATCTATTCTAGATGTGCTTCCATTTTCCTTCTTTAAACAAGGAAATATGTTTTCAAAGAAGGACGCATTCCTTGATTCCATAACTGTGTTCTTGTGTATATCTGGATTTTTCGAATCATGTACAATGAAACGATACGAACTGCTATTCTTAGCATATCCAATAAATATACAATCCACACATTTAGGTCCAATCGTTTGGGCCTTAGGTGTCGGTACAGCTACCTTTGCTAGACACTCCCACACTCGTAAGTACTGGTATGATGGTTTTCTTCCCATCCACAGTTCATATGGAGTTTCCTCTTTATCCTTACCAGGTATCTTGTTTAAAAGATACGTAGCCGTTAGAATGGCTTCCCCCACATGTCCCGGCTCAAACCAGAACTTAACAACATGGCATTAACCATTTCTTTCAAGGTACGGTTCTTCCTTTCGGCAATACCGTTTTGCTGAGGTGAATAAGGAGCAGTAAACTCGTGTCTAATTCCATGTTTCGCACATATATCAGCAAAAGGAGACACATATTTACCTCCTCTATCACTTCGTACAACCTTGATTTTCCTACCAAGTTGATTCTCAACTTCGGTTTTGTATAGAACAAACTTGTCTATAGCTTCATCTTTACTTTTCAACAAGTAAACGTAGCAGTACTTTGTGCAATCATCAATAAACGTGATGAAGTAGTTATTGCCACCTTTTGTGGGTAGTTATTTCAAATCACATATGTCTGTGTGTATCATATCAAGTGGTTCGGTTTTTCGTTCAACCGATATGAAAGATGATATTGTAAGTTTGGCTTCGAAACAAGTTTCACACTTATAATTTGAATCAATATGAAAATTTGGTATGACATTAAATTTAATCAAACGACGCATTGAATTAAAATTAACATGTCCAAGACGGCCATGTCACACGTTAGAAGACTCAATCAAGTAAGTAGAAGAATTCATTTTATTGATAGCATTCTTAACAACTATTACATTGAGCTTAAACATACCATTCAGGGCATACCCCCCTTACCAACATACATTTGATTCTTATAAAGTACAAATTTATCAGACTAAAAAACAAGACGAAAACCAAACTTATTCAAAAGCCATCCAGACACAAGATTCTTGCGAATCTCCGGAACATACAAGACTTTAGTCAACCTGAGATCTTTCTCGGATGTCATCTTAAAAATAACATCTCCTTCGCCCTTGATATCAGCAGTTTCAGAGTTTCCCATGTACAACTTCTCTCCATTGTCAACCACTCTGAAAGAGTGAAACATACTCTTGCCAGCACACACATGACGGGTTGCTCCAGTATCAACCCACCAATCATTATTATTAGAACCTACCATGTTAACTTCAGAGATCATGGTAACGACATCAGACACCATAGCAATCATGCCCACATTATCATTCACCATATTAGCCTCGCGTGGAGTCACCCACTTTGGCTCTTTGCAATTAGCAGCACGATGACCTGGCTTGTCACAGTTGAAGCAATTTCCTTGGAACTTCTGCTTCGCAATTCCAGCTTTAGGAGCAAAGTACTCAGACTTCCCTTTTCTCTTCTTGTCATTCTTCCCTTTGCCAAAGCTCTTGCCTTTAGACTTTGAAGAAGACGAACCATGCTCAACCATATTTGACTTGGCAGAATCAGGTGTATAAGTGTTTTTCTGAGCCAGCTTGTTGTCCTCTTCAATACGAAGATGAACAACCAAGTCTTCAACAGTCATCTCCTTTCGCTTATGCTTCAAGCAGTTTTTAAATTCTACCCAGCTTTGAGGTAACTTTTCAATGATAGCAGCAACTTGAAATGTTTCACTCAAAGTCATACCCTCAGCATGAATGTCGTGTAGCAAAACCTGCAGATCTTGAACCTGAGTTATCACACTCTTTGAATCAACCATCTTGTAATCCAAAAAACGAGCTACCACGAACTTGTTTGTACCAGCATCCTTAGTTTTGTACTTGCGTTTCAACGACTCCCATAATTCTTTGGCAGTTGTATTCTTGCAGTACTCATTGTACAAAGAGTCCACTAAACCATTCAGAATATAGTTGTGACACAAGAAGTCTGAATGTTTCCATGCTTCAACAGCTTGCACGGCTTGTTGATTAGCGGGTACACCTTCTTTAGGAGGTTCCACCTGAGGTACAGTCTCCTTTAAGAACTTTGCAAGGTTCAAAGTAGTGAGATAGAAGAACATCTTCTGCTGCCACCTCTCAAAATTCTGTCCATTGAATTTTTCTGGTTTTTCAGCATGATTAGCAACTGTGTGGGTAACGGGCGCACCAGTTACATTCACAGTAGTAATTGCAGGAGTTTCAGGAGTGCTGGTAGACATTTTGAAAGATCAAACAAGATCAAAACACAAACAGTTAGACAACTGTTATAAATCTGTATATAAGAAATTCAATCGTGATCTCTATATACTTATAGTGGATCTGCTTCAAAGAAACTCAATCTTGGTTTCAATGAATCAGATGCAATTATCAAATATATCAGTTTAACAGAAACACAATCTTGGTTTCAATATAAACTGATAAGAACAACTGCTTAAAGATAAACGTTAAAGATCTGTTGATTAAAATCTGTAAATTAAAACTGATTTCCAGTGAAACTCAATCTTGGTTTCGGCAGAAACAGTTTATAAATAAATCTGATAAAATTATTAATCCAATTTAATAAAAGTTTTAATTCTGTTAAACAGAATCTGTTTTAAGATTGTAGGAAACGGTGTATACTTTTATTAGATAACAATAATCAAATTAATAGAAACAAAGAACATAATTAAATAACAAATAAAATTGAAAGCAATAAGAATCTAGAGACGAGGCACGTGTTTAACACACTTCCCTTAAAGCAGATTCGGCGTATGTTTCCGAGGGTACAACGTCTAAAGCTGTTGTACAGCCGGACTAGACAAACTTGCCTGAAAGATCACGGAAGCCTTCTGCGTTTCTGATTGATAACTGCTGGAAAAATGTCTGGTAATGGAGTAGGAAAAAGACTGCGTTTTTTTTGTGTCTTAACTGAATGAGAAGAGATTATATTTATATTGAAAACTTGACTTATTCTCAAAGAAAATATATACCAAAGCCAGGAACATCTGTTATAACTAAAACAGATTTCCTGTCTTTTTAACACACAAAAATATTCTGTAAATAACTTCTGTATCTATTCCTAAAAAGATACCGAAATCTGCCCGCACCCAAGCCAGTTTTTGGAGCTACATTCGTGTCCGCAGGTTGCGCGCTCGTGCACAGGTTCAGTAGCTTCAACCCGTTTTTGGCCTAGAAATCTCACTTTCTGCACCCCCCCCCCCCCTGCGCGCGCGTAGGCGTGGGAGTAAAAACCCACAAGTTAATATTGTAGGGTAGAAAGTTAGAGTTCCTTATAAACATGTATTCATTTCATGTTTTTGACGATGTGGGACATATATTTTTCCAAATTTTGTGTTTCACGTGACTCTCTTTGAGACACGATATCTCATTCATATTAACTCCATATTGGGCATACTTTAGCTCGTTGCGAAGCTCTTTTCAAGGAGAACGCAAAGCTACTAAGTACTACAAATATATATAACATATACATATATCAAATTATGTCCAAAGTATTGCAAAAACTCATTTTTACAATACTTTTCCAACACTTAGATAATTTGAAGTCAATCGTTTGCGTTGCAACGATTGATTCGAATAAGTCTAGCCCTGAAAGTCGATCCATCAGAGGAAGGATTGTTTCTTCCTTTTTTTTTAATTTCTTAGATTAAATTTATTTAATTTTAATTAGATAAATTTTATAATAAATTTTCAAATTTTAATATATTAAGCTTTGTTTAATTTCTCACAAAATATATTAATTTAACTGTTTTATAGTTAGATTTAGTTAAGGGCTAAGTTCATAAAATAAAAACAAATTTTTCAAAATTTACAATTATATATTAAACAAACTTATTTTATTGCCAATATATTTATCCACACAACATTAAAGCCCACTGAATGGCCCGTTTTGTAATAGCTCTTCAAACTTAAAAAACACAACACATTTATCCACCCATTCTGTTATAAAAATAAACACACACTCACAATAAATAGACGCCACTGATAGCCACCAATGCCGGAACACCCTTAGACTGAGACCACCACCACCGAAACCCACTCCTTCACCTCCTTCACCTGAAGGTTCATTCAAGTTTTTTGTTAGATCCATATTTTTTCATAGATCTTTTTGTTATATTCATTTGTTTTATGGATTTCCTTTAGTTAGATCCCCACGTTATTTTTTTTAAACCCAAGATGATTTTTTTTTTTGCCTTTTTGTTAGATCTATCTCTTTTGGATATTTTAGATGATCCTTAGTTTATTGTTTTGGTTAGATGCGTATGTTTTCTTTTGTATTTTTGATATAGCCATACATTTTTTGGAATTATCCATACTTTTTTTTTCTTTTAGTTAGACAAACAAATACTGTTGTTTTTTAGTATTACCTTTTTCAATTGAGTTTGTACAAGTTTTTTTTTTAAATTGTTTTTTATCGTATTTGTGCTGTTTTTTTAATTTTGAATGCTGCTAAAAAAGATTGCAACAAGTTTGTATTTTTATAGGTTGTGTGACATAGGCGTTGGTGATCTCGAGAGCTTGTTTGTCAGCAGCAAGGTGGTGATGCGGGTGGAAGTGGTGACGCACGTGATGGGTGTTTGAAACTAGACGGTTGTGGTAACACGCTGATGCGTGTTTCAAGTTACTATTGTTATTCAATTCTTACAATGTTACTCGCTCTAATCATTAGTCCTATCATATATAGAGTCGTTGGATTATACTTGATATCACTATATTTATATAAAGGTTGGAGTGTAACGTCATACACGTATATTAATCAGTTTTTCATATTATGTGACTGAATATCAATAAATATTTGATCATATCATACTAAAATATACACGCCGACCAAACAAACACGCACTCATGGATAAACTTATCATCATAAAGAAAACTATAATTGAAATACATTCCTTTGTCAAAAATTTGGTTATATAGATTAAGGTAATATAGATGCTCAGTAACAAGGCTTAAAATTAAACTCTTTAATTTGCTTGTTACAAAAAAATCTCTTAACTTGTAACGGTATTTTAATATTTCTAACAACTTATATAATACTATAAATATTTATAACTGCTCATTAAACGAAAATAAAAACATTTATCCTTTATATAAAGAGGTTGTAACTAATGATTATTTCTATATGAGATAGCTTACGTTGTTATTGCTTATACTTTAATTAAAATTTGTCATTCATTTGTATAGTTATTGTTAGACAAAACGTATAAATGATAAATATTTGCTTGTCACAAACTTAGTCGTCGAGTACGTACCGTCACATTACACACGTACACTGCTATTGTGAAATAGTCTGTACTGCTATTCCTCATAGTTATTATAATTAAAAGTTATTTATTCGTAAACTTATTGTTCGAAAAAATGTAACACGTGAATAATATTGGCTCGCCGTGGAATTAGTTACCGGATACCTGCCGCTGCATTGCGTGGGTATCCGGCTAGTATAACTTTAACTATTTAACATGTTGTTTGGTTATTTTTTAAAAGAAAATAAATAAGGTTAAGTTCCAATAGTGTGTGGTATTGCTAATCTCTTCAAAGAGGCGGGTTTACCCACTTTATATGGGTCCCATTGCAAATGTTATTTTACTCCACTATACAAATATATATTATAAAAATAAAAAAATTTGTTTTGATCTTTTATAAAAAATTTAAAATAATATCTTTATTTAAAAAAATATTTTCTCTCACATAATCAAAACCTAATCCTAAACCACTCACTTTATGAACCCACCACCAAAGTAAAACCCGACTTCAAACCAAAAGAACCCTTAATTGTTAATCCATATTTTCAGGGATTGTTTTTATTTTTTCAGAATATTCATCCAATAATGATCATTCATTATAATTATTTAGTAAAACTTTATTTTTAACGATAACCCTTAGAGTTGTCTATAGCAAAATCCAATAAAATTTGTAATAAAATTTTAAAATTTAATATATAGTGTTTTGTTTAATTCCTCACAGTATATATTGATTTGACCATTTGTAAAATTAGTTTCATTTTACTCATTTTACTCTTTTAATCTCTAATTAAGTCTTTTCTAATTACTTTTTAAACAGTATTTTAGTATATAATTATTATTGTAATATTTTTTATTTGAATAAAAAAAATATAAAAGTTAGACTTGGTTGCCTGTTATAAAAATAAATCGCTGATAGATCGTCGATAAAAGAAAGCTGGTGTGACAAAAAAACATGATCGTGGTGTGTAGTTATTATTGTGGATAGCGTGAAAACATGGAAAAAAAAATTCTAACATGTGTTCTGAGTGCATATGTTTTATATAAAAGTAATGTTCGAGATTGTTAAACCAAAATTGTTACTCTATTTATTTATGGTGAATTTTAATAATTAATATGAATTAAATGTATTTTTAATTAACAAACTTGTATTTTGTTGTTAGTGTATGTAAGTTACAGTTGGTAAAATACTGTCGTATGCTTTATAGAGATACTGTTATATAAAAAGTGTATACAACACATTCTAATTTTAAACTTAACTTAAAACTAAAAATTAACATAAAATATCAAATTTTTATCACTTTTAGAACCTAACCCCAAACCAAATGTACAATCTTAAATATTCATTTCTTTTGTAACAACTTATTAAAAAATCACACTTATTTTTAAATTTAAATGTTTTTTATTTATTTATTTTTTCATAATCTAATTACACTATATTTCTTAAAATTTTGTTCTCTTAATTCCACATCCATTTTGATATGTTTACAAATAATTTTTTTTTTTTTTTTTTTTTTTTTTTTTTTTAGTGATTTTATTTACTTTAAATTAAATTTTTTTATATTTTAGCATTAATTTGATTACTAAATATATAGCTATTGAGTATACGTCGCTAAATTACGCGGGAACCATGCTAATAATTAAACAAAAAGAACTCTGCAATATATTATGGTACCACATCGCACTTCAACTCGACCCAGTTCAAACTGATGTCACTTTTCGCGCACACCCTAAAGTATCATAGCATTACAAACAACAAATGAATTATGACATACATCCTGATACCTGTACCGTTCAAGCACGCTTAAGTCTTAACTACATATGAGACTATACTCCAAAACCTTCAATAATACAAAAAGTTATGAAGCTCTAGAAGAGATAAAGGGACATCTTTAGTTTGTTTTGTTTCCACCTGGGAAGCTGATAGAATGCTCTTTTTTCCATGGAAAATTTCTCTTGGAACTCGTCTTCTGATAGATAGGCCTACACAAGAACACCGGAAAACATCATAAACAGTCAATAGTGTGATATAAAGTCAAACCGTGTGTGTTAAAGAAATTTGAATTCTTAAACGAAAGAATACAACTTCAGTAGAAATTTGAATTCTTAAACGAAAGAATACAACTTCAGTAGAAATTTGAATTCTTAAACGAAAGAATACAACTTCAGTATCAATGAAAATGGAAATTTAAGTTTACCTCTCTCTTTGTAATGTCAATGTCGGGAACCGGGTCATGTGAGTTGATTTTTACACGATCGTATGGGTAGTTGGGTAAGTTGGCGTTACTCTGGCTTTGACCATTAGAACCCAATCCTCTGGAAGCAAATAAATCTTCTCTTGAAGGACTTGCAGAAACCGGTGTGTTATCTGTGACAAGAACGTTTTGAGTTATACCGCAACCAAAAGACCATAAGAGATAGAGCTGGACTTGATCAAACCTACTAATTTCACCGTTCAAAAGCACATGGATTTTAATTAAGATTCGGAGACGTTTTTACTTGGTGACCGGACTGTGGTTTCCAGATCTTACTCCATTTAGATTTTGAACATTTTAGTTTGAAATTCAATTGTCAGCTGATTCTAATAAGTTATAGAATTTATACTGATTTTGGAGTTTAGCCCACTTTGACCTTAATAGTCCAAATTTTCTCATTCACTAAGAAAATGGAAACATACCTGCACTGCGAAAATTAGGGGAAGATGCTGACGGGATCATTCTATTAACAGGAGGGCTGGAAAATCGACGAGTGTTCGTGGCGTTAAATTCAGACCTAGAAAAAGTAGGAGTGGAGTCAAGAGACTGTCTTCGGGTTAACCCATTAGGAGCTGGAGATGGCCTTCTTGAGCCATTCGGAGTGGGAGATGGTCTTCTCAAACTGTTTGGAGTTGGTGACGGTCTTCTAAATCCGTTTGGAGTTGTCTCTTTGGAGTAAGCATTCGGTGAATTTCTTAAAGGTGCCTGAAACGTTACTCTTAGCAAAAGTAGACCAATTAACATAAAATATTGATAACGTTGAAGAGCTATACTTACCTCAAGTTTCTGTGATTGTCCTTTTAAAATAGCGAGCTTTCGCTCAAATGAGTTGCCAAGCATCTACCAAAACAAAGTTCAAACGTGCATCAAACATTGATATATCAAAAAGATCTAGTAAGAATTGGGCTGCAATTTGCAAGAGGTGTTAAAATAAAAGCTCGAGGAGAAGCTTATGTACGACTATACTTACATTTGCCTTTGAAGCATCCCACTCAAAAAACCGAGTGAAAAAGGGTGGTTCATGCCCTTCAGTAACCACGTACGTAGGAGTATCCATGGATAAGCATTCTCCCAAAACATCTTTCTTGAGGAACGCCTGTTAAACGAAAAATTATTAGTTCAACAAAGAAGATAATTTAATACAGAAAGTAGAAACATGTTTCAACTTTTGTACATAAATCACAGAAAGCAATCAAAGTATAATAGAACCAACCCCTCTCATGGTAGTTGCAACTTTTTTTTCCCCGTATTTTCAAATATCAAGCAAAATTTTATGGTTTTGGTGCATAACATATCAGTATACAACGTGTCAAGTCAAAAGTTGCAATTTCCAGAGATGGAAGGACAATTTTTTTTAACATACAATGAAATCATACCAAACCAATAGATAGGGCTTGTTGCTTGGACTTAACAACTGAATTGTGACCTATCCACACAAAAATTTCAGAAAAACAGTCGAGTACTAACACGTCTTCAGTAGTTAAATCATCCTGAGTAAAACTGAATATCTCTTTAACCTGATAATAATTCAACAGATTGTTAAATGAATTCTTAACATGTAAAACCAAAAAAACAAAAAAAAAAAAACGTCTATAAATAAATTCACATAGTGTAATAAAAAATTGTACCTTGAGATCGCTTGATTGAGAACCAACATCTGGTATAAAAAAATAAGCCACCATTAAACCATTTAAAAGCTTCTAACTTCTGAACCCAAGGAGAATAGCATTGCAAGATACTCCGTAATATATATTTTCTTACCTTCGGTATATGTACAAACAAATAAATGTGGGTCTTCAACGAATCTTTTAATTTCTTTCTCCTTTGGATATTCAGTCTTTCCACCAAGTGCATCCCAGAAAACATCTGGTTCGCTACCTTCTCTAACCAATATTGGTTGCCATGTTGGCTACATATAACATCAGATGGTTACCACTAAGCATTGGATACAGAGAATTGTGATAACTAAAAGCTGAGATGTGTACCAACATTTATCAAATCTAACATTCCGTACAGAAGATCATGATCTCGGGTAGTTGAGAGGTTTCCTAGCCAAGTGAAGATTGATCCTTGAGCCTTAAGAATGTAGCATGATGAGGAGTTCAAAGATCGAGAAACCTGCCATCAAAGTTATGTTTGACAATTTACATGTAGGTAATTCAGATTTATATATAATACTGAATCATATTCGATGTATACCCTTATAAAAGAATCAATTTTGAGCTAAACGTAAAATTACCATCCAAAAAACTACTTTTAAAAATCACATCCAAACACCCCTTATATAAGCATTTTGGTTTGTATTAAATTATGATTGTTAGACATGCATCCTTTTGTGGCGTTTTTCATATAAAATGATAAATCTTTTTATAAATAAGTTTATTCACATTAGGATCCAACTAGCTACCCAAACAAGCGCCGACTAAAACATTCATTTCAACCAATATCACATTAGAATAAATGACACTTGTTGTAATCTACTTTATCAAAAGGATTAGCAGTCTTCTCGAATCTTAAAGTTTGACCAAAAGGCTCGCTATTTAAAGACCATCAATTCTTTTAACGATAAAAAATCTTTGCGCTTGATGGACTGGTGGTTCTATAAAAAGGACCGACTTACTTGATCAACTTGAACTGCCTGCATATTGTCGCGATTTGTACCCTGTATTCGGAAAAGGGCAGTCATTTTATCATCATAAGTTTCATCATCAAGCCCTTTTTCAGCAATAGATGACTTGTATCGTGAACCCATACCACCCTGAAGAAAAACGATATGGCAACTTTAGAAACATGCATAGTATTATCCACATTAATGATAGAGAATTTTAAGAAACATTAGATCCATATTTTGAGAAAAAGAGTAGAAACCTTAAATATAATTAGCGTCTGAAATATCATGAAGAATTGAGATGGTTCCTTGTTCTCAACAATTCGAGCCTGAAATCATTACATGAATGCAATATGTAAACACACGTTTAGAGTAATGTAAAACATGGTTTACCTAGTCCCAAAGAAACTGGGCCTGCAGGGGTTGTCTACATGCTCGATTTTAAAGGGATCGTGTGATGCAACAAAACATGGTGTATAAAATGCATGATGTAGGAGAGAATGCCCATTTATGTAAATACTTTACTATTCTAATCACTTCTTAAATAGCCATAAACCGATTAACTGAGCACTAAATAGTAAGATCAATATAAGCAGAAGTAATGACCGAAAAACTAGAAGTTGATGATTCAAATGATCACTTAGTGATAATTAGTTGAAGCTAAATAGAGACCTATGTGGAGAATTTTAATATTTTGTAATAGGAAATGGTAATTGTTGATTTAACATTTCATTTTGGTTAAAGGTCTAGTAGACAGCAAATTACTGGGAATTGAGAAGATAACCAACCAATACGGGATCTCCTTTAGTTGAATCAACAACACCACTAGTAAGCGAAATTGCTTCAGCTCTTTCTTCCTGCATAATTGATCAAAATTTGAACTTTATAACTTAAGATACCATGAAGTCTACATTTGCTCAACCTTGAAATCTGACATATCCTATTAATGAAGAGAACAAGTTTTGCTTACCATCGAACACGTGTTTCCAAGCCAAATGTAAAATAAACGCTCCTCTCTTCCATTGGCAGAATATATATACTGAACGGTGTAACAGTCACCACTATAAAGCTTTCTCTGTTCTACAACAGGAACAAGCGACAACTTACCATTATTTACTCTCCAAACCTACAGTAAAACAGAAGTAGCCACATTTAAGAGCAGATGGTGCAAGATCCAGCTGGCAGGTATGAATGGATTTTGGATTATATTTAATCTCAAATGGCTCAAATAAAGAAGAGCAGCTAAATGGGAATGGGCCAAACAGGTTGAAAATAGTCAAAAAAATGTATTTTACAAGGCATGGGGCCTCCTAATTTGGTTTACTTCATGGTTCAGATTAGCACTGTTTTGCAATCATTTTTAATGTCTTATAAATTATCAAAAGTAAAAAAATGGAGATAAAAGTGTTTCTGGTTTAGGGGATTTGATATGCACAAAAATTTTGACCCGTTTTGACTTGTAAAAGTATATTACACTTGTATCGTGACAACAGGTATCACTGGTAGAGAGTAACCTTTAGTGTACCATTGCAATCAATATGTATACTCTCATCTTCATCAGGGAGCTCCTCCACATCATAACCAGTTTTCTTGAACATCGCTGAAGTTTGTAAAGACCATGAGATATGTTTATAACCATAAATAATCGCCATACGAAAACTTTGTGAATCGGTACTGCATTTTTAATTAATTTTCATAAAGTTGGTGTAAAGAGAAAAATAACCTGCTACTTTCCCTCGACCTTCTTCGTATAGCTTGGCCTCCACTGTTTGAGGCCAATCATCAAAATATGATTTGAATATGGCGGTTTCTGATCCTTCTGTTAAGAAGGCTAAATGAGTATTTACAGGTCTTTCTTGAGCTCGAAGGAAATCCTGTAAATGCAATAACATATAACAGATTACATGTGAGAATTTCAACCAATTAATGTCAAAACGGGTCAGCTAGCGCTGTTTTTACGAGCTACAGATCTAATTAGATAACCAGAAAAAGTTATCCATAAAGGAGCCCGATCAAAAATTGTAAAACAGGTTCAATATACTAGATAAAAAAATGGACGAAAATGTTGGCCAGTCAAGTTAACCCACTTTTGATGTGTTACCCAACCCGCCCACTAGAATCGATACATAGCGCGCACACAAAAACTACCTCTGCTGCTGAGATCGATTTCTTTCGTTCTGTTATTGAGGTGGTTTTTCCCATCCACACGAAAATTTGAACATCACCATCCAGCAAGTAGCATTTATTTGATTCAAGCGTTGACCTTTTTAACCTGCCACTCCCACTTTGAGTGAACTTTCCTTGAAGTGTTATCCTATTGTAGTTAAAAGGATAACCCATTATGATAGAAAAACACAAATCACAACAAATCAAGAGTACAACAGATTCCAGAAAATCTATAAGCACAGTTTTGGAACAACTCACCAAAATAATTTAATGGCTGAAGTTTGAGCCTGTGGTTGGTCCGAAGGTGGATCCTTTGGAATGGGAGCATAGCCACCGAAAAAGTTCCAAAATTCACCCACTTCAGCATCACCAACGAACTTTCCATCCTCTACAACAATTGAAAAACTCAAAAGTCAACATTCACTCTGTCGCCGAGAAATGTATAATGTAAAAGTATAAAATAGATAGCACATGTTACCTATTGCTGCCACTTCACAGTTCCCCTTGTGCTTATATTCTTTGATATATTGAACCACCTCCAAAGCTTTCGCTCTTTCTTGTATGCTGGAATTGCATCCACTGAAGTGAAAAATCTTTGATGATGTGTCAAGTATGAATACATCACGGTGGTTCAAGGATGACCGTGAAAAGGGTACCTAATCATCATACAAACCTTGAAAAACAATATTCGTAATAATAAAAAAATTATATGTAACAAAAGAAATTAAAATAGTACTTACTTCTTTCACGTGCACCACACGGTCACCTTTGCAAGTTAACAATCTGGTTTCATAAGCCGGACCTTTTAATTGCACTTGCCCTGAAGAATATACACCCTCAACTGGTATGACGCATGGTTTAAAATATGACAAAAATTTCCCGGTTTCTTGACCTTGCACTTCCTTGTATTGTACAGACTGAGACCCTAAGGCTGCATCTAATTCGAGGGTTTTGTCCGATGCCAGAGATGAGTCAACCTGCATATCAGCAGATAAACCTTAAACACCTTTTTTTGTAAAAGAGTAAACTAAATCACCATCTATGAAACATGATCCATTTCATTAGCCGTCACCAAGTAGCCTAGTGGTTTGCACAAGACGTCTCAGGTTCAAACCTCACTAGGTACACATATTGGGGGTGGCCAGGGATAGGTCGGAAACAGTCACAGGATACCCCATTTAGGCCACGTAGAGTCAAAGACTTGCACTCCCCAGGTAAACTAAACAGCGGAAAAACTGCATATGTTTACCCGTTTTAGTCTATGCATGAAGATGTGCAGAATAACAAAGTTACTTATGTAACCATTTGTTTTTCATTTTTATTTAAGGATGCTGTGATTCATTTACATATACTATGTTATTAAGGATTTAAGGATACTATTATCCATTTACAGATACTAAGGAAACTAGATCACACTTGCCTATGCAAAAAGTTTTCAATAGAAAGTCTGTTGTTGTATGTTGATTTTATATCCTAAAAATATATACGAAATTTCTAAAAATTTCTTCCCACCCTATATCCCGGGGTAACCCATTACCCAAAACTGAACTAATACCAATAAAAGGCATCAAAGTTGAAAGTAATACCTCATTGACATCGTTCCCCAGCCAATAATGTATGTCATGTTGAAGAGCACCGCTTTTAAGCAAAGTCGTCTGTCTCAATGAGATTAATAGAGGTCAAATAATGAGGATTTAACTAAATTTATCTTAAAGAAAAACGGTTCACTAGGTAAAATTGGTCAACTTACGTGAAGAACTACATATGCACTTCCCGAGAAGAATTTTCCATGTGAAGATTGTGGCACTGAAACCAAACGAAGGTTCTCTACACACCAGACTTCTAAGCCGCTGCAGAATATCATGTTAAGGATATTGTTATACTTAAAGAAACTTGAACTTGTAATATGATAGAAGAAATCTATTTTAAAGTGCTTACAGCTTTGATCCTGCCCCTTGAAATTCTGAATCAATATTTTTGTTGGATCCCATATTTCATCCTCCAGAAAGGATTAACCCGTCGTACTCAACATAATCTGTAGTACCATATTCATCAATAAACAGAAAAAACTTAACATATAATGAACACGCATCCATTCATTCAGATTACATGGTGCAAAATACTTTTTAGCTCAAGAGGTGTTAAGGATTAGTTGTTTTTAAACGGGTTATGTGCTTTAAAAATACATAGGGACCAACCAGCTTATTTTAAAGTGGTTATTTACTCTAATTGAAACACTCAGAATGGCTAATTTGGTTAAAACGTAAGCTGGCAGGCACTTAAATAAGCAATACCAAACACCCCTATCAAAAATGATGTGTGATTTTAGTGCATCCCCTGAAACTTGTCTTAAGTAGCAGTGCATAACTGCATACCCTTGTCAGAAATCCTAAACTAGCATGAAAGTTATTTCAACTCTACAATGAAGCACTTGTATAAGATCAAAATTTTGGTAGAATCTCAGAAACCATCGATTACGGGCAATTAAGAAGACGGTATGTCGAGTTTCCATTTTTATAAAACCACACTACAAAAGGGATTTCCCAAAACTTACAAGATTAAATAAAAAATTTCCTTCAGCAATGTAGTCAAACTGCTTAAGCAAGTAAACAGTATACACTTAAATGTTCATTTCTACTAGATACAATTGTGTGTAAATCTAAATAAAATCGGTAAAAACCAAGATTACACTATCTAATATTTTGACAACTTCATTTCTGCCGAGTTAACCTTCTTAATAACCAAATACATCATTTCGAATGCTGATCACATTGCGAGCTCTTAACAATTTATTCAAAAACACACTACTAATCCTTTTAACTGCGAATTACATCAGCAAGTGTATAAATGGGTGTTTTTTATTTCGAAAAGCAGTTTAGGCAAACAATCCTAACAAAAGATCCTCTTAAATAAGCAGTTTCAACATTAAACTGATAAAAAAAGATCATTAAAAACCAAAAAAAAAAAAAAACTAACCTTAATAATGGTTCTTTATGAGCAAGATCAAGAACATAAACAAAGATCCAAGATGCAAGATTTTTTTATGAGTTCACACACACAGAAAACACTAAACCAACTTTAAACTTAATCAAAATTTTAATAAAAGAATGTAGAAAAAATTAACCAATAAAGTGAAATGGCAATGATTAAAAAAGTTTGCTTTTATCATACAGCTAATTAGGGACCCACATTTGAATATTTATGTAAACTTTTTTTTTCTTCATAAAAAGCACATGCCATGCTGACTGTTGTGTGTTAAATGTTTTGTTATTAAGGTTAATTAAATGAAGTGGCATGGGTTTAGTATGATTGATGTTTTTTTTAAGTATGTTTTGTGTGCCAGCTACGACATTTTGGGGTTTGGAAAATTTGATTGTCACTTGCGGATGACTCGTAGTTTGTCGGATGTATAATTAGGGGATGGATATTCGGATTTTGACTAATCATTGGACATTGGTTAATAACTTAATGTAAAATGGAATAAATAGGGGTGTCGAAGACAACACGTTAGAGCGTCAGATTTCATAACATTGTAACATTAAAATTTATAGCCACGTTCTTAACAAAATCTCTATCTCTATTACTTATAAAGGCTGTATAATTTTTTTTGAAAAACTCTTCATTTCTATTAATAGTAGTTTTTCTCAACATTACTATAATTACACTAATTTTTAAGCCATAAATAAAAAGGTAACAACCTATAATCCAATATGGAATGTTTTAATATTCTATCTTTTAACTTCTAACTTTTTTTTAACAAAACTTCTTCTGTAAGCTTGATAAAACCAATGTATTTATAATCCATTCTTTCACAAAACCTGCCGATTTAAAAACATATGATAAAATCGCCTACACAACCCACATTATTGCCGTCACCATAACCCTACGATTGACGCCTTCCGCCTTTCCACCATGTGTTGGTGGTTTCGGTTTGTTGAGGTTTTCAGGGTTTTGGTGTGCTTGGTGGTATCGAGTTTCATTGGTGTTTTTGATGTTCTTTGTTACTTAGTTTCAATTCAAGTTATTCCATATTTTTATAATATATCTGGAGACGGCGTTTCGATTCCTTATGGCGATATCTAGAGTATTTCTGACAGCGTTTGAATTATTGCGGTAGAAGAACCCTAATTTAATTAGATGGACAAGCGATGTCTGAAATAAAATCTGATGCCATTAAGGGTGTTTTCCTATATGGCTTTATATATAAACCCTTTATTTTACCAATTCGTGGAAGTTTATGAATACTTTTGGAGCAACTGTGATAGAAGAATTTTAAGGTTTCTTAAGAGGGTTTAATCACTTTCATATCAACTTAATTTTAGGTTTATGTTTCTGTGATTATTGTATTAGCATTGTGGCACTTCAATTTCTTGATTTGTTAATTTTTATTTAAGAGGGCTTAGGATAGAAATGATGCATATTGATTAGCTAACTTGAACGGTGATGTCTTAGTTTTTTTCCTTTCGAATCTTTGGACCAACTACAGTAACCTTTTGCTGGATTAGAACCCATGAAAAGTGAAAGCAAGGTATGCTCACAGTAAAGTTTCTTATCAAATTACGATCAAGCAATGTTACTGCAGTCCAAATAGCTTATAGCAATGTCCAAATAGCTTATTATATCTTTATGATATTATGCTTGAATGTATAAAACGGAATTTGAAAATTTGTATGTTAAAATTTTGTATTGCAGGTCCTTACCATAAGTCGCGTAACTAGAAATTCGGTTTTCCTTGCTGCAGGTCTACAATCCCAAACACCTTCTACACACAAGACTTGAACCATAATAAAAGTGTGATGTGTTTGATATTATGGGCGCTGGTGCAAGTTTGGGACATCTCAGCATAATAATGTGCATGCTAACCCAACTGGTGAAAGAGGTGGTGCAAGTTTGTGACAAAGGTGGTGTCCCGTAGGTGTGGAACACGAGTTTAGTTCACGGGAGCGAGAAAGGTGCTTCTCCGGGTTTATGCCTCTAAATAAGTTATATGACCCAGATGGAGGATATCTTGTGAATGATACATGTATTACTGAAGTAGTCAGGTACATTTTCGATTACGTCCCATATAATATGATCATATGTCAAGCAGGTTAGTAGGATTATTTTAGTTTATTTTAGGAAAATCTCAGAAACCATCTTAATTTCAATTGCAATGCACTATATGGTGTTCATATTTTCTTGATTAACTTAGGGAGTGTTTCGGTATCTTTTTTTAAGGGCGTTTTAGGCTTAATGTGTTTTGATAAAGAATTATATAGTGTTACGATTAGCTTGATTAGCTTAGACTGTTAGATTGATTAGATGATTATTAATTTTCAAAACATTTGACTATGACCAGGTGTGCCACCATTGTGGCGCTCTTTTTTGGTCCGTATGACTATATGAGGAGAGAATGAATTCGTAAAACAAAAAAGGACTTCCACAGTATCATCACTGCTGCTTAGGTGACCGGGTTGTGGCATTCTATTCTGGTAAAGCTCATTAACAATGGTAGTGGTTTCATATTTGCACCATGAATATATACAAACAACCATTAAAAAACACAAATCCATAGTTTGCATTTACGGGTCAATATAGTAATTATAACATACTTAGAAGTATTTGCTTATGGGAATACAAATATAAGAATGGCAAACATCCCTTACTCAATCTAATATGTATGTTGTGTGTTTTATGGGTTATTTGTTGCAAAACAAGATTACAGATCCTGAGGTAAAGGGGCATTCATATAGTGTAGATCAATTGTGTTGGGATCCTAAGTTTTCTGATCTAATTATGGACCAGTTTCGTTTAAATGGTGATGAGGTCTTGGCTATATATTGTGCTCATACCATAAGATCTTCCATTATATGACAATAGTTTCAGAAAGGCCATAGCCATATGACTGTTGTCATTAAACAATGTAATAAGGTGAACTAGGAGCAGGTTGCCGCTAAGAGTCCAGCGTTTGGTAAGAAATAAAGTGAAATGTCATATAAGTTGGTTCAATAGTTGGTATTTTTAACAAAATACTATGGAAAATTTTGTTGCATGACTCCATGTGCTCCTTGGATAACGTAGCAACTTGTATTTTGTTTTATAACTATCGCCGCACATGTATGGTTAAGGTCTTCCTAGCAAAATATCTCATATTATACATGTAAGACTCGGATAAACATTAGTGTGCTAATTTATGTAGCATCAATATCATTTTGTAGGCTCGGATATAATTTTTTTTGGATAATGGGATTGCTAATAAAAGTTGTGTATCTTATATAGAGGGTGTTTGGTTCTCATCCCAAAGTCGACAATCTTATTTAATTTGTCTGTTTTTATTGATAGAGGTTTTCAATGACGAGTGTGAGATTATCTGGAAGGTAGGTAATCACATACTTAGTTGGAATGAGGTTTTGCGTTCTTTATAATGTTAGATACCACATCTATATGGTGCTTCCATTAATGACAACCGTTAGCTGCACTATGTCAACTATCATTGAAGCATGTCAAGATGAAATAGTTGCTTTCGTTTTAAAAAGTTTAGTGTTTCTTATGGCTGGATTCATTAGATTAGCAGTTCTATTGGTTTGAAAAGATGGTGACTTCATACAGCAGAAAACAAGGTAAATTAAGTTTTTTAAGTTTCTGTAGGTGGTTGCCAATTTAGGATGGGCAAAGATAAGAAAGTATTCAGGTCTTCTGGCGTGCTTCTCAGATATAAGGATAAATTTAAGAGTGCTGCTCGCTGGTGGAGGCATTCAAATGATCATTTGTCAGGTAAGCTTGAAAAAAGTTATAAATAATTGCTTATTGCATTCCTAGAAGCAGATCATACTTCTTCTTTTTGCCCAACTTAATAGAAGTTTACTCCCATTTCACATAATTATGCCAGTTTTTGTAAGCTAACAATTTAGTCCGTCTCCCTACTAATATAACAAATATTATGCGTTCAAACAAGTCATTGTAAGCATAATATTACGACTTGAATTTGACAATGATCAAGAACTCTCAGAAAATGACTTGATGATGATTAGCTACCCTGTACTTTCCGTCTGCAGTGCTTAAATCTATCTCATGTGTTCAACAACGTGACTGATACTTCTTCTCTGATATTGAAGATACAAGAGAATGGTATAATCAACATTTGACTACCCTTGATTTTTAAAACTGATTTTTAGGCTTTTGGAGAGCAATAGATTTCTTGGTGGAGCTATTTCGTAACTTACACGAACATCAAGATTAGTTAATGCAACAAGGTAGTATTGATTCCTACGGCAAGACTTTGAAGAAAGGACATGGATGGATAGCAAGTTTAAGTTTTACAGTAGAACGAATGATGCTCTCACCATGAAGTTTTAGGAAGTGGTTTCTTTTCTTTCTTAAAAGTGATTAAGTGATTTGGATAGTCATTACAATATCTCATAGTTAATATCTGAGTGTGCTTTTGCTGTTTCATATTGCAACCATTAGATATGTAATAAGTAAATCTGACTACTATCTTTTTTGTTGCAAGTATAGTAAAAATCTGATTATCTAAACATCCACATATAGTTTATGTGTACATCCACCAATGCTTGATCAGTTATAATATTCTGGAAACGAGGGTGAACAATCATTCTTGACTTGAAATGCTTCTTTGCTAACTCTTTGGCTGTACAGTCGTTTTCTTTGATACTGTCACGGTCTTCATAATAGTGGGTTTTGCTCAAAGCGAGCATCTGAATTAGGTGAAACTAAAACATGACCAGACACAATCTTTGATAGCTCACTACCATCATTTATCAAAACCTGTAATTCTCCATCCAAACATCACATTATGTTGATATATAATGTAAGTGAAAGGATGGGCATTTTTTGGAAAATATGTGTGTCTCATATTCAAATGTTTTATCCTTTTGTTTCATGACGTATTGCTATCTAAAAGTGTTCATATGTCAAATGGCTAATTTATAAACAACAAAACCTCTAGGAAACAATCAACTTTAAAGAAGACCCCATAATGAGATCGTTTTTCTTTTTGCAGCACCCGTTTAGCGCATAATTCTAATGAGAGAAAACAGTTGCCGTGTTTTTTAGGCCCAGGATGGCATCCTGACAACTTGAACGCTGCAACGACCGTGTATACCCCACGAAACCAAAAAACATCCCCCCGCAGCGAAACGCGGGTGGACCAATCTTGTTTTCACTATCTATTGTACCAAACATATGAATAAATTATTTAACCGATTTTGACACTCTCTCTATTCTATATTGTTGCGAAACAATGGAGTCTATTTTTTTATTCGAAAGTCATTCTCATTCTCTGTATTCTACATTGCGTTACCATTCTTCGCGTTTCAGTCGGATCAAACATCTCCTTAGTGATTAAACTGATCCAAAACCAGACGTATATCACGAGCTTTACTAGCAACAGTTATCCAAAGTTTCTCGACTCACCGGTTTTTGTCAAAGTACGTTTTTGCGATGTAGTTTTTACGGTTTTGCAGTTCGCATTGCGGTTTATATTCACTCCAAACTCTATGTCACATAATAAGGGCTTTCCAATAAACTTTCACTCAATCCCGAATCCTTCAATTGTCATATATTAAGGTTTACGTTCCATGTAGCCATGCATGCTAGAACCTGATGTTGGGACAATTATATCAACGCATCCAGTTGGCTTAACATGATTTCTTCACACAGATCCTGACTCAACTCTAGATTATCTTTCGCCTAAGTTTTTCCGCTGCTATGCGCGGGTATTCACCTAGTAATAATAACATCTCAACACCAAATAACACTATTTAACATCAGCTTTCTTATTTCTATTTATTTGATTCCAAAATAAATACTCACACAAAAATAACACCATCTAAACAATAAAAAAATAACGTGGTCGGTATCATAACGTCGCATAACACTGATGTAGTGGTTTTTGTACCCTTTAGGAAAAGGATGACAAATAGTGGTAGTATTAAGTGTCGGTTTAGGAAAACCGAGCACCAATGACCAAGCAAGTTCGTTTCCCAAGGAGGCAAGTGCGTTGTGTTAAGAGTTGATATATGATGTTTGTGATTATGAACAAGAAGAAAAGAAATGAGAAAGGAAAGAAAAGACGGTTACGACTACGAATTAAACTACGACGAAAAAGGCGTAAACGTAAAACCGTAAAAACGACAAAATTAAAAATTTCAACCTAAAAATTAATTATGAGTTAAAAAAAGTCTAAAATAATATAAATAAGGAATAAAATCCAATAAAAATATTTTTTACCCTTTTATTAATTAAATATTCAATTTTAAATGCTAATTAAAGCCCTAAAATTAAATATAATTAATCAAAATGGCCAAAATATGATTTTATTGAACAAATAACTTACTTATATTATCTAAAAACTAAAAAGTATTTTTTTTAATTTTTAAATACTATTTTTCTATTTTTAATTTACTAAAAACTATTTTTAAACCAAAATAATTATAAAAAATAATAAAATAATGCTAAAAATAATCTACCAATTTTAAAAATCCTATTTCACTCTAATGAATAGTAGAAAAATGAAAAAGCTTGAAAAATATTAAATTTTCCACTAAATGACAAAACTAGTTTAATTAAAACCCTAATTAAATTAAATTAATTCTAAAAATTAATAAAAGGATGAACAGTAAAATCTTTTTTAACCAAAAACCTTAAAATATTATTCTAAGTTCAGAAAAATTGATTAAACCTAAAAATATTACTTTTTGGCACTAAAAGACAAAAACAGAAACTTTAAAGTTAATTAAAAATAGCTAAATAATCTAAAAATTACTAAATGAACAGTGAATAAAAATTTAATTAATCAGAAAAATCCTAAATTAAATAAGAAAAATAATGAAACTGGTTTCAAGATCTAAATCATATTTTTACTCACTAAAGACAAAAATACAAGAAAACTGATAGTGACATGTGGACTGGATTTGTCCTTTAGCTTAGCAGTGGTAAAAAGGACACTAGCAGTAGGAAAGGAGTTCCCACTGACAGTGTAAATTTTTGGTCTGTTTTTCAATAAGCTTAGGAAAGCTTATTTTGATAGCTTATTTGGGACAATAAGGCACCCTTATACTCTTTGGAGTATAAGGAGTCAGATAATGCACAAAAAAGAGCAAGTCACAAGCCAAGATCAAACAGAAATAAGCCAATTAAGTTCCTGAGTAAGCTAAAAATCTTTCTCATGAACAGTAACAAAACTATATGCACAAATCTGAATTTCTATGGCTCATAACTAGCACATAAGCTCATCAAATGGCAAATAAGCAATTTCAGTCCCTAAAATATCCTATATCCTAACAGTCTTTCAAGATTTAGAGCAAATCATGAACAAAGTAAGTAGAAAAGTGGCCACCAGATTTTAAGCTATCTTTTCCCTTTTTTATCACACCATTTGCTTCAAAACTTTACCAAGATGAAAACAAAACCAGATTCTACCTAAGACAACCCTATTGACTATTCCTAACACGTTTTACTTGCACAATCTAACAAATTTATCAATATAAAAAGCAGATCCAAACACCCCTTTAAGTATTACAAACCAAGATTTTCAAAACAAACTCTTTAAAATCTTACTCAAACTGATTCAAAAGACTCTAATCATGCATAAACATAACATTTAAACAATGACCAACATATTAAACAACATATAAGCACTTAAGCATACGAATCACAAAAACTGCACTATTTTCTGAAAATTTCAAAAGGTAAATGATCTCTTACCTAAGAACCTTACATCCAAGGTTCTTTGTGGTTGCAATACCACCTCCCATACACACGGGTGTATGCAGAACAATGATCAACAATCCTTCAAAACCTGAGAAGAAAATCAAAAAGAAATACAAGCAATATCCAATATTCTGTTTTCTTTTACTTTCTTAAAAATCTTTTTGAAACCTTTCAAAACTTCTCAATGATATCTTTCAAAGCATTAACACAATAAATTAAAACTGGAAATACCAAATCTTGACACAAGTTCTTACCAAGAACTTGCTCAAAATCAGAAACTTAAAAACCTTTTATGAAACTTTTAAAAAAAAACACAAACTTGAACACAAATGAACTCAGGAAAAACAACTTTAAAACATTAATGCTGGAAAGTAAATGGTTCTCAGTCATATGCAAGATGAAAATTTTTCATTAATTCATAAGAAATTTTTTTACATAAAACTGGAACAACCCTTCTCACAAGTTGAGAGGTCTTTAAATACTAGTCTATGGACTATTCTAGACTAAGAAACCCTAGCAGACGGATTTCCCATTGTGCCCTTGGATTTTCAAACTTGAAAAAGTGGTCAAGTGACCCATGTGATCTTCTGGCCTTGATGTTGAGATTCCAGCTGTGTTGGATGCATCTGGAACGTTTGTTTAACCTTTGGGACCAAGTAATTTTATCCAGCCGTTGGTTTTGTCTCCCCATGGGGTTTTGTGGGATAGTGACGTAGCAGGGGAGCCACGTGGGGGGTCCAGGAGTTGAAGGTGATGGGTTTTGGGATGTGGGTTTAGATGGGGAGAGGGTAAATTAGCAATCTGGAGCTTAATTTCCTAAACCCCTTTGGTTTAAGTAATTTTGTGATTTAGGGTTCATGTGATGGAAGTAATTAGCAGAAAAGGGGTAAATCCGTTTGGGGTTAAGTATATTTAAAATATGTGTTTACCCCCTATTTTCAAACTGATTAAATAAATCAGTTTAAAACAAAGAAAGTGGAAGTTGACGTGGAGGGATGGAGGGGTTTGATTGGTGGAGGGTGATGATGTGTCACAATGATAGGCTGGGAATACTTGTGATGTCTTGGCAGAAATACCCCTTGAACTCTTTTTTCTTGTCCCTTTGTATTAAAACTTTATCAACGCCCAAAATGCATGTGACAACTTTGGCAAAGTTGTCAAATTTGGCACAACAAGTTTTAAAACTTGTTTTAAGGACTAAACATGCAATTTCTTCATATTCCAAGGACTGTTTTTGACATTTCTTTAAACTTCAAGGCTTTGACTTGTTTGTTGACTTCTTGAAGGACCATTATTGACAATTTAGATTTGTTGAGGGACTAAATATTCCAATTCTTCAAAGTTAAGGGTCCTTTTTGTAATTTTGACAAACTTTAGGGACCAAACTTGTAATTATGAAGATACAAGGGTATAAAGTGTCAATTATTCAAACTTGGAGGACCAATCTTCAATATTCTTCAAATCTTCTAGGGTTTTCTTTGGAAAATTCCTCACTAGCGCTTGGTTCATCGTGCGGCTTCGTTTCCCGTGTTCGTTTTTGCGTGATTCTTGTGATCTTTTGTCATTTTCTCAATATCCGTACCTAAAATACACAAGCAACAAACACAAGCATATATTTGGGTATTTTGATGATATTTAATGCATTTTAAGTCCAAAAAGAACGATGAGACCATGTATAAAAGCCGTCTCATCACTCCCCCATACTAAACCATTGCCGTGCCCTCACGCAATGCTAGAATAAAGTATCGTAGCATCTCCAAAATTCATTTTATTCACTTTATTGAAATGATAAACTAGCTACACTACTACTATTGCTACTATTTGTGTTATAGACATAATGTATGATTTTCATCGCAAAATGGGACGTTTAGGTTCGTAGAATAAGAACACGTGAATGCTTCGTTAGAAATAATTTCATCGTCCTCGATTTTCACTTTAATTCCATGCTAAGCGTGCAACGAGATCATTGTCATTATAAGTTAGTAATGCTAACACTACTCATATGCCCTAATCACGTACTTATTCTCCCATTATTCCTAAGTTGTATCTCTTATATTTTATTTTGTCTTGAATGTTTCACGAGGATACATTGTTTGACTTATGCGATAATAGAGATTTAGGTCTAAAAATAGAGTCCTAACGGTGTAACTAAGACTATCAAATCAATAACCCCTCCTAATAGACAACGATGTTAAAAAATTAAGTTGACAAGAAGAATCGATAAACACGGTTTTATAACGGTTTTGAACATGAGACTTATTACCAAGACTTTTATACGCCCCCTAACGGAAGGGCCTTATTATCTTTGGTTTACCTCCATCTTTTATTCAACTTCGCCATGAAGCTTTTATTATGACTTCGGTCTTGCCTTGCCTTTTATTATCCGCCTCATCGGTGGTTTTATTAGCCAAAGACGTATATCCTCACGCTAAAGCGAATTTTGGATCTTTAAAGCTTCGAAGATTAAGGCTTGATTCACTTTCAATTTTGCATAGATTTTAGGCCTTGTGGGGCTTCAAATTGTTTGCTTGATTTAGGTGAGCACTTGAAATCTTATTATTGGGTGAAGCTTTCGATTATTCGGGTTGCCAATACTTCAAAACCGTGACGCTGGCGATATCTTAATGTCTTCCCAATTTAATTACACGGAAGCTACTAGAAAAGACTAGAAACCCAACAATCCTAACTAAACCGCTAAGTCAATATTTATTAAGCAAAAAATATTTACATGCGAAGGGAGAATAAGCAAACAACGAGAACACATGAGTTTTTGAAAGAATACAAGTACTCTACGTTTAGCATAGTAACTTATAATTAACTCTATCATTTCTCGTCCTCATTTAAGAGACTTAGCCTAATGTGTAGTTAAGGAATCAAAGCTAAGTGCTCAACACGCACGGTCGAGTCAAAAATTACTCTTATTCTCGCCATCGGAAAACCTACATTCGTGTCTTCAAACACTTATAAAATATAAGAAAATTTTTTAAAATTTGGCCATTTTTAGCCTTATTTTGCAACAAAACGATAAACAAAACGATAAACTTTGGAAAGCGTGAAGGTTTGGCAAGGCAAAGTATCTATTCACCCCCCCATACTAAAGTTAAACATTGTCCTCAATGTTTCGAGTCTAGGGGTGAAAACACCCCCATACTAGAGACGTAGTCAAATGCCTAATCTAGCATGGAAAGGGTGTAACCATTAAATTAATAGCCGTTTATGAAGTGTGCTAAAAACCTATGGTTAGAACAATAAAGGATATATCATGGATATTGAGAAATGTCTCCAAAGCAAACGATCGAGTGCTCCCATAAAACGAACACGAGAGGCTCCAATCGTGAAGATCATGATCTAGAAACCACATATCACAAACAACCATGGAACAAAGGTTGGAAGGGCACGAATCCCCACACGTAAGCTACATTAGACTAAGAAAGCGATAATATGTACATAGGATAAGCATGGGACTCCCCCACGAGGCACCTCGTTTTTGATTACCGAGTCATGAGCTCGACTCGATCCCCTCAATACTAATTATCATTGGGGAAGGTGACTTGGTCGAGGTAGTTCAAGGATGGAACTTCCCCACCAAAGTAGTGCTTCAACCTATGTCCATTCACCTTGAAGTTAGGACCATCATCTTGAGCTAGCTCGATGGTCCCATACGGAAATACTTGAGTCACGGCGAATGGACCGGACCAACGGGATTTCAATTTACCGGAAAATATTTTCAATCTTGAATTAAAAAGTAAAACTTGATCCCCAATGTTAAAAACCCGGTTTTTAATTTTTGAATCATGCAACTTTTTAGTTTTCTCTTTGTAAATCAATGAATTTTCATAAGCAATGTCCCTTAATTCATCCAATTCATTTAATTGCATTTTCCGGTGTTTTCCCGCGGTCTCCATGTCATCATTACAATGCTTTAGGGCCCAATAAGCCTTGTGTTCTAACTCGATAGGCAAATGACAATTCTTTCCATACACAAGCTTATAGGGAGTGCACCCAATGGGTGTCTTATGAGCGGTCCTAAAGGCCCATAAAGCATCGTCCAACTTATCCGACCAAGTTTGTCGGTTTTCCCCAACGGATCTTTCCAAGATCCTCTTCAAAGCTCGGTTTGAAACCTCGACTTGCCCACTCGTTTGTGGGTGATAAGCCGTAGAAAGACGATGTGTAACCCCATATTTCCTTAGAACCCTTTCAAATTGGTCATTACAAAAATGGGTTCCACGATCGCTTATGATAGCACGAGGGGTTCCAAACCGAGAGAATAATTGCTTCAAAAACTTGACTACCACACGAGCATCATTGGTGGGCAAGGCCTTTGCCTCCACCCACTTGGAAAGGTAGTCAACCGCAACGAGAATGTACTTATTACCACGAGATGATGGGAACGACCCCATAAAGTCTATGCCCCAAACGTCAAAGATCTCACATACTTGAATGATATTTTGTGGCATTTCATCTTTTTGTGAGGCTTTTCCTTGTCGTTGGCATGAATCACAAGACTTCACAAGATCTTGTGCATCTCGGTAAATAGTAGGCCAAAAGAACCCGGCATCAAACACCTTCTTAGCCGTGAGATTAGCACCGTGGTGACCACCCGTGGGTCCCTCATGGCAAGCTCTAAGGATGTTAGAAGCTTCGGTACCAAATACACAACGGCGGATGATTTGATCCGCACAAGTTCGAAACAAGTAAGGGTCGTTCCAAAAATAGAACTTGACATCACGAAAGAATTTTCGTTTTTCTTGAGTTGTCATACCCTTAATGAGGAAGTTACCCGCATGGTAATTTGCAAAATCCGCAAACCATGGGGTAGAAGAATCAAGTTTGGAATTCACTACACCAAGTGTCTCGAGCGGAAATGTTTCGGTGATTTCCTTAGGCTCGTAAACACTTTGGTGAGGATCTTCCAAACGAGAGAGATGATCGGCCGCTAGATTCTCGGCTCCTTTTTTGTCAACGATTTTGTGATCAAATTCTTGAAGGAGGAGAATCCAACGAAGTAATCTCGGCTTTGCATCTTGTTTAGCCATGAGATACTTGATAGCCGAATGGTCCGTATACACTATGCATTTCGTCAAGACGAGGTAAGGTCGGAATTTCTCAAATGCATACACCACGGCAAGGAACTCCTTTTCCGTTGTAGTGTATTTAAGTTGAGCCTCGGTCATCGTCTTGCTAGCATAGTGAATAGGCAAGAAGTGCTTATCATGACGTTGCCCCAAAACGGCCCCAATAGCGTAATCACTTGCATCACACATAAGCTCAAAGGGGAGGTTCCAATTTGGAGCAACAAGAATGGGAGCTTCGGTAAGTTTCCTCTTAAGGATCTCAAAGGCTCGTACACAATCTTCGTCAAAGACAAAACGTGCCTCTTTTTCAAGAAGATGTGTAATGGGTCGAGAAATCTTTGAGAAATCCTTGATGAATCGTCGATAAAAGCCCGCGTGGCCTAGGAAACTCCTAACTCCCTTGACGGTTTTGGGATGAGGTAATTTGGCGATGACGTCTACCTTAGCTTGATCCACCTCAATCCCCGCTTTCGAGACCTTGTGCCCTAAGACGATTCCACTCTTGACCATAAAATAACACTTTTCCCAATTGAGCACAAGGTTGGTTTCCTCACAACGTTTTAACATTCTCTCAAGGTTCGACAAACACGAAGTAAAGGAATCACCAAACACGGAAAAGTCATCCATGAAGACTTCCATCGTCTTCTCGATCATATCATGAAAAATAGCCATCATGCATCGTTGAAAAGTTCCCGGTGCATTACAAAGTCCGAATGGCATTCTACGATAGGCAAACGTTTCATATGGACACGTAAACGTAGTTTTTTCTTGATCACGAGGATCGATGGGAATTTGGAAGTAACCGGAAAAACCATCTAAAAAGCAATAGAAATCGTTTCCCGCAAGACGCTCCAACATTTGGTCCATGAAGGGCAAGGGAAAATGGTCTTTTCGAGTGGCTTCATTCAACTTACGATAGTCAATGCACACTCTCCATCCGGTCACGAGTCTCGTGGGAATCAACTCGTTGGCATCGTTTGGCACAACGGTCATCCCTCCCTTTTTAGGGACACAATGAATAGGACTCACCCAAGGGCTATCGGAAATAGGGTAAATCATTCCCGCGTCAAGGAGTTTAAGGACCTCCTTTTTGATGACGTCGTGAATTTTGGGGTTCACCCTCCTTTGACTTTGGATTGTTGGCTTGAAATCTTCCTCCATTAATATTTTGTGTGTACAAAATTTGGGATCGATTCCCTTAATGTCGGATAACTTCCACGCAATCGCCCCTTTGTGATCCTTAAGAACATCGACAAGTGCGGTTTTTTCATCATTCGAAAGTTCCTTCGCAATAATAACCGGCAACTTGTCTTCCTCCTCCAAATAGACATATTCGAGGTGAGGAGGTAAATCTTTCAACTCGAGAATAGGTGGTTCCTCAAGTGAAGATTTAGGCTCGATACTCATAACCTCCTCGGGTGGAGGAAATGGGAAATCGTTGAGAAAATCCTTGATAATCGAGAAGTCCTCATAGTTGTCGAGGTCTTCGTCACAAGTACGTGGAACATCGAATTCTTCCAACGTAAAACCACCACCTTCGAAAGGAGTGAAGGTTGGTGTCGAATTATCAAGAATTGGATCTAACATAGTGGGATTACCACTAGTTTCTTCATCACCAAATCCTAAAACTTCTTGTGAAAATTCCTCGCAAACCACGTCGATCATGTCAACGAGGTTTATGGTAGCAACGGAATAAACATGAGAAAGTTGAGAATTTTGAGTTGCGTTTATAACAAGTTCCTCGTCGTTGAAACGTAAGGTGATCTTTCTAGCATGCACATCAATTAAAGCCATAGACGTATCTAAAAACGAACGACCTAAAATAAGAGGAACTTGAGGATCCGTGGGGATATCAACAACGATAAAGTCTACGGGATAGTAGAACTTCCCCACTTTCACAAAAACGTCTTCCGCCAAACCACATGCAAGAATCGTGGAATGGTCGGCCAACTCAATAGACATTCGTGAAGGAGTAAGATTAGGAAGATTGAGCGACTTGTAGATTGCAAGTGGCATCAAGTTAATGCTAGCACCAAGATCGGCCAAGGCATAGCATTCTTCCATATCTTGAATTGCACAAGGGATCAAAAATTTACCGGGATCACCGACTTTTTGAGGTATGCGATTAAGATAACCGACGAACAACTAGACATTTGGTGTAATTTTTCCTTGTTGTTCAACATACTCTTAAAGTTAGCGGCAAATCGAGGCATCATGACCAAAGCATCGGCGAAACTCACATTAAAGTGTAAATCACGAAACATTTTCATAAAAAGCTCAAATTGGTAGTTGTCGCGCTCTTGTCGTTTCTCCTTCCTAAGTCTTGATGGGTAAGGCAAGGGTGGTGTGGGTTGGGGCATAGGCATAGCCTTTGGAATCTCGGGTTCTAACATGGGTGATGGGTCAATCGTAGGTGTGGCATGAGCGGTACTTTGTGGGCTTGAAATATGCTCCTTTTCGACCACCACCTCGGGTTCTTCCTCAATTTCCTCCACCGTTGGAGTAATTGGTTGAGGAGTCGGTTCTTTAAGTGCCTTACCACTACGTGTGGTAATCACTTTCATCTCTCCCTTCGGGTTTGAAACGGTGTTACTAGGCAAACTACCCGAAGTAGAGGCTTTGTTTCCCATTACGGCTTCTAAAATTGCATTAAGCTTAGCATCAAAATTATTAAACTTCACATCTTGAATAGCGGCTTTTTGGTCAATTCTTTGTTCAAGCCTAGCATGACTTTGCTCTATCTTGTTGTTTTGACCTCGAATTTGGTTAGCAAAATCATTTTTCAATTCATTTCTCATGGCTAGATTTTCCTTAATAAAAGTGGCTAACTCCTTTGCATTCTTAGCCGTGTCCTTAGCTTGATTAGCCATTTGCTCTTGAATGTTTTCCAAAATCTTATCATTTGAAGTAGCGTAATTCAAAAAGTCTATTGGAAGTTCTTTATTATTTTGAAGACCTTGACTTGCATTTTGAAAATTACGGTTTTGATTTTGATTTTGCAATTGGCTACTACTACTACTCCCTTGATTCCCATAGTTGTTATTACCCTTATAATTGTTCCTTTGATTGCTTTGGTAACCAACTTGATTGTTTCGATAATTGTTAGCATTTTGATTTGGTGAAAAACCCGGTGGAGTCAATTGATTAGTGCGAGGAACTTGACCGTTTTGGTTATAAGTTCCCGCGGCCGCGAAGGCACTCGAAGTGTTACCACCGTTGGTAATGCACTCGGAATAATCGTGAGCTCCACCACAATACATACAAGAAACCTCAACCGCTTTAATCGTAGCGGGAGCGGGTTGTTCACCAACTTTAAACTCAACTAACAAGCCTTTCACTATATCAAAAATTTTGTTCTCCAAATTAGCCTCGACTTGGCAAGCATCAACGGTGTGTGACAAACTAGGTGAAGATGAAGACGAAGCCTTACGAACACTCGACGTGCTACGAGGACTATACACCTTAGACCTATTCTCAATAATTACCAATGCTTCCTCGACCGTCTTACACAAAAAATTACCAGCCGCGGCGGCATTAAGATAATCACGCTCATGATCGTTCAAGCCATTGTAAAACGTGTCTATTTGATGTAAGTCGGAAAAACCATGATGAGGACATTCGTGCAACATTTCCTTAAACCTATTCCAAGCCGTTGAAAAACTCTCATTAAACTCTTGTGAAAACTTTGAAATCTCGTTTTTCAAGTGCGTAGTCTTAGAGGGCGGAAAAAATTGGTTCACGAATTTTGAAACGAGATCCTTCCACGTCAATATAGAATTGGGTGGCTCTTTCTCTAACCAAATTTTTGCGGGCCCCGCTAAGGAATACGGAAAAAGCATCATCTTAATCGAGTCGTTTGAGACGTCCTTAAACTTGCACGTGGCGGTGAGACGATTAAATTGGCGAATGTGGTTATGCGGGTTGTCCTTTTCGTCCCCTCGAAACTTGTTGTTTTGAATCATGGACAACAAACCCGTCTTAACCTCAAAATTCTCCGCAAGGATAGCGGGAATCACAATCGCTTCTCCATAACCCTCGGTGGGTGCTTGAAGCAACTCCATCATAGTTCGATTAGCCATGGGTGCTTCTTTCACTACAATGGGTTCGTCAATAGGAGAGTCCTCACTTGTAGGAGTGAGTGATTTGTTTCTTCGTTTACGAGCACGTCTAGCTTTAGAGCGAGTTTGCATAAACGTCACGTACAACGAGAAGGCGAGCAAAGAAGATTCTTTTTGGTGTTTTTACTTTTTCAAATTTTTTGTGGTTTTTGATTGTTTTTAACTTTTTTGGATTTTTTGGAATGTATTAAGTAGACCAAAATCTACAAATCTCCTCCTTAATCAAATCTCTCGATTAAAGAAGCCTCAAAGAATGAAAACGATCACGTGAAGTGAACGCCTTCGATGACTTTAGAACGATGGTGGAACACCAAATCGTTCAAGAGGGTTTAATCAAATGAAACCAAGAAAATATATATGATACTTAGTAATACTTTGGGCGGCAAAACCCTCGGATCACTCTCAAAATCAAATACGCACAAGCAAGCGGAGGAAACGAGGCGGCGCGAAGCACTTAAGAGCCTTTTTCCTTTAGGTCGTGAAATACAACCGCCTTATACCCACCTTATAGTTTGTATTATCAAAATCAAGCTTCACGAAAGTATTTATCTATTTTTGCCTTTTTTCTTTGGTTTGAGATCGAATACAATGATCGAGTGATGAAATCCCGAATCAAGGTTGTGATTGCTCACGTATTTGGAGTACTTGTAAATTTATTGTTCTACGTATACAATATAGTAATAATATTCACAAAAATCGAAAAACGATAATACGTATTAATAGAGTGCTATTAATACAATTACTATTTATGGCTAATATAGAAAACAACAATGGTTCAACCAAAACACAACACGCCTCCCCGGCAGCGGCGCCAAAATGATGTAGTGGTTTTTGTACCCTTTAGGAAAAGGATGACAAATAGTGGTAGTATTAAGTGTCGGTTTAGGAAAACCGAGCACCAATGACCAAGCAAGTTCGTTTCCCAAGGAGGCAAGTGCGTTGTGTTAAGAGTTGATATATGATGTTTGTGATTATGAACAAGAAGAAAAGAAATGAGAAAGGAAAGAAAAGACGGTTACGACTACGAATTAAACTACGACGAAAAAGGCGTAAACGTAAAACCGTAAAAACGACAAAATTAAAAATTTCAACCTAAAAATTAATTATGAGTTAAAACAAGTCTAAAATAATATAAATAAGGAATAAAATCCAATAAAAATATTTTTTACCCTTTTATTAATTAAATATTCAATTTTAAATGCTAATTAAAGCCCTAAAATTAAATATAATTAATCAAAATGGCCAAAATATGATTTTATTGAACAAATAACTTACTTATATTATCTAAAAACTAAAAAGTATTTTTTATAATTTTTAAATACTATTTTTCTATTTTTAATTTACTAAAAACTATTTTTAAACCAAAATAATTATAAAAAATAATAAAATAATGCTAAAAATAATCTACCAATTTTAAAAATCCTATTTCACTCTAATGAACAGTAGAAAAATGAAAAAGCTTGAAAAATATTAAATTTTCCACTAAATGACAAAACTAGTTTAATTAAAACCCTAATTAAATTAAATTAATTCTAAAAATTAATAAAAGGATGAACAGTAAAATCTTTTTTAACCAAAAACCTTAAAATATTATTCTAAGTTCAGAAAAATTGATTAAACCTAAAAATATTACTTTTTGGTACTAAAAGACAAAAACAGAAACTTTAAAGTTAATTAAAAATAGCTAAATAATCTAAAAATTACTAAATGAACAGTGAATAAAAATTTAATTAATCAGAAAAATCCTAAATTAAATAAGAAAAATAATGAAACTGGTTTCAAGATCTAAATCAAATTTTTACTCACTAAAGACAAAAATACAAGAAAACTGATAGTGACATGTGGACTGGATTTGTCCTTTAGCTTAGCAGTGGTAAAAAGGACACTAGCAGTGGGAAAGGAGTTCCCACTGACAGTGTAAATTTTTGGTCTGTTTTTCAATAAGCTTAGGAAAGCTTATTTTGATAGCTTATTTGGGACAATAAGGCACCCTTATACTCTTTGGAGTATAAGGAGTCAGATAATGCACAAAAAAGAGCAAGTCACAAGCCAAGATCAAACAAAAATAAGCCAATTAAGTTCCTGAGTAAGCTAAAAATCTTTCTGATGAACAGTAACAAAACTATATGCACAAATCTGAATTTCTATGGCTCATAACTAGCACATAAGCTCATCAAATGGCAAATAAGCAATTTCAGTCCCTAAAATATCCTATATCCTAACAGTCTTTCAAGATTTAGAGCAAATCATGAACAAAGTAAGTAGAAAAGTGGCCACCAGATTTTAAGCTATCTTTCCCTTTTTTATCACACCATTTGCTTCAAAACTTTACCAAGATGAAAACAAAACCAGATTCTACCTAAGACAACCCTATTGACTATTCCTAACACGTTTTACTTGCACAATCTAACAAATTTATCAATATAAAAAGCAGATCCAAACACCCCTTTAAGTATTACAAACCAAGATTTTCAAACCAAACTCTTTAAAATCTTACTCAAACTGATTCAAAAGACTCTAATCATGCATAAACATAACATTTAAACAATGACCAACATATTAAACAACATATAAGCACTTAAGCATACGAATCACAAAAACTGCACTATTTTCTGAAAATTTCAAAAGGTAAATGATCTCTTACCTAAGAACCTTACATCCAAGGTTCTTTGTGGTTGCAATACCACCTCCCATACACACGGGTGTATGCAGAACAATGATCAACAATCCTTCAAAACTTGAGAAGAAAATCAAAAAGAAATACAAGCAATATCCAATATTCTGTTTTCTTTTACTTTCTTAAATATCTTTTTGAAACCTTTCAAAACTTCTCAATGATATCTTTCAAAGCATTAACACAATAAATTAAAACTGGAAATACCAAATCTTGACACAAGTTCTTACCAAGAACTTGCTCAAAATCAGAAACTTAAAAACCTTTTTTGAAACTTTTAAAAAAAAAACACAAACTTGAACACAAATGAACTCAGGAAAAACAACTTTAAAACATTAATGCTGGAAAGTAAATGGTTCTCAGTCATATGCAAGATGAAAATTTTTCATTAATTCATAAGAAATTTTTTTACATAAAACTGGAACAACCCTTCTCACAAGTTGAGAGGTCTTTAAATACTAGTCTATGGACTATTCTAGACTAAGAAACCCTAGCAGACGGATTTCCCATTGTGCCCTTGGATTTTCAAACTTGAAAAAGTGGTCAAGTGACCCATGTGATCTTCTGGCCTTGATGTTGAGATTCCAGCTGTGTTGGATGCATCTGGAACGTTTGTTTAACCTTTGGGACCAAGTAATTTTATCCAGCCGTTGGTTTTGTCTCCCCATGGGGTTTTGTGGGATAGTGACGTAGCAGGGGAGCCACGTGGGGGGTCCAGGAGTTGAAGGTGATGGGTTTTGGGATGTGGGTTTAGATGGGGAGAGGGTAAATTAGCAATCTGGAGCTTAATTTCCTAAACCCCTTTGGTTTAAGTAATTTTGTGATTTAGGGTTCATGTGATGGAAGTAATTAGCAGAAAAGGGGTAAATCCGTTTGGGGTTAAGTATATTTAAAATATGTGTTTACCCCCTATTTTCAAACTGATTAAATAAATCAGTTTAAAACAAAGAAAGTGGAAGTTGACGTGGAGGGATGGAGGGGTTTGATTGGTGGAGGGTGATGATGTGTCACAATGATAGGCTGGGAATACTTGTGATGTCTTGGCAGAAATACCCCTTGAACTCTTTTTTCTTGTCCCTTTGTATTAAAACTTTATCAACGCCCAAAATGCATGTGACAACTTTGGCAAAGTTGTCAAATTTGGCACAACAAGTTTTAAAACTTGTTTTAAGGACTAAACATGCAATTTCTTCATATTCCAAGGACTGTTTTTGACATTTCTTTAAACTTAAAGGCTTTGACTTGTTTGTTGACATCTTGAAGGACCATTATTGACAATTTAGATTTGTTGAGGGACTAAATTTGCCAATTCTTCAAAGTTAAGGGTCCTTTTTGTAATTTTGACAAACTTTAGGGACCAAACTTGTAATTATGAAAATACAAGGGTATAAAGTGTCAATTATTCAAACTTGGAGGACCAATCTTCAATATTCTTCAAATCTTCTAGGGTTTTCTTTGGAAAATTCCTCACTAGGGCTTGGTTCATTGTGCGGCTTCGTTTCCCGTGTTCGTTTTTGCGTGATTCTTGTGATCTTTTGTCATTTTCTCAATATCCGTACCTAAAATACACAAGCAACAAACACAAGCATATATTTGGGTATTTTGATGATATTTAATGCATTTTAAGTCCAAAAAGAACGATGAGACCATGTATAAAAGCCGTCTCATCAAACACCAATGCCATGTTATAGTACATAAGGCTCTAATTCGTTTAAGATTGCTCGTGTCGTTCTTTTTTTATTCGAGTTGATATTATTAACTCCAATGTTAAATAGAAACATAGATATGTTTAGGTATGTCACTCACAGGGCCGGCCTTGACTTTTCTGCTGCCTTGGGCGAGCCGGCTAAAAAATTCCCCTTATAACTAAATGTTACTACATTGTTTTTTACACGTTTCAAAACCTAGTATAACTATACGAATTTTCTCGCACTAATTTTTATTTAATGAAAAATGCTATGGTACGAGAAAATCCTCATAAGCAAATAATACATTGTTTTTTGTGGTTCAAAACCTGATCTAACTAAACGGCTTATTTTCCCCTATTGCTATATAATAAACGAAACATTACAAATACAAGAAGATCGACTTCAGATTATAAGTTTAGAAAAATGCTAAGTAGTTTGTAGAAAAATTAAGAATTAATGCTTTTAAAAGAAGAATATTTAGTAAAATAATATAGATATAAATAGTCTCAATTGCTATTTATATATACAAAACATCATTTTAGGCAAAAATAAATAAATACAAATACAATATGGACACTTATGTGACCGACTAAACATAGTTGTTAGTAAAAATTAGTCATACTACAAAATGTATAATAAAATTTACGTTACAAACTTATAAAGCCGTAAAAGAATGAGAAAAACCCAGTTGCAATTTAAGTGTGTAACCAAGCATTTTGGTAAAAAAATGTACAAGAGTTTAAAAGGAAATATCAATACGTATCTTTAATCTTTTTTTATCACTTTTTACTCCCTCGATTACCTGACTAACTTTAACTATTTAATGTATATAAACCTTTTTTAATTTTACAATCAATTTCTCTATCCTCTTAACTTTATCTTCTTCCTTTCATTTATCAGTTTCAACTTTCAAGATCTGCTATTTCTTCAAAAGGTTTAAGTCTATAACACAGCATAACAAGAACTTAGATTTTGATGCCCCCAAAATTTTGATGCCCTGGGCCGTCGCCCACCTCGCCCTATACTAAATCTAGCCCTGGTCACTCACGTTATATTATAAGGAGAAATGAGCATAAAAAATAGTATCTCCCCATCTTACATAAAAGGTTTGTGTGCAAAAGAAAAATGGAAATGAAAAACTATGTCTTACAAAGAAAAGTGTGTGCATATTGCCCCGATTAAAAAAACCTTATTATTTACTTCTATTATATGTTCTACATACAAACCAACCGTTGATGAGTTCTTAGATCATGTAGCAGTAGCTGCTTCTGTGTCATTCATCTATTTGCTATCTCACTACTTGGTGGTATATATACCACTAATAATTTTGATCTCGCCTCACACTCATTATATAAAAAAATCAGCCTCTACTGTTTTGGGTATAGATCTATATCGAACCTCTTCGATGTCGTCCATCCTTTATGTTGATACAAAAGTTGGATGAACCGCGCTTAACCCAAATTAGGCTCAATCCAGGTGTTGAGGACTCCGGCTCTTGCACAAAGTGAACTTGTATGAAGACCCTGCATACTAAAGAACAAACACCGTTAGTGTTGGGTCTGTATTTACTGACCCTGAATCAACTCTAGGATTTGAATATAAAATCCCCCTAAGTGTTTCATGCTCAACAGTAAGGCCAGTCTGCTGATGGATGACCAGAGGAACAAAGTTCCTATTGGAGACTTTAAAGCTGAAGAAAGTTCAGCACTCCCCTTCCAGTGAACTTAGAAGACAAAGGAGTATTTGCTTCAAATACTAGGTGGTCTAGTTGCTGAAGAACAAGGACTGAAGAAGGGCTTTCAGTTCAGTTTGGCTTGACAATACCAAACTGAATGATGTCGATCTCCTCTAGGATACTGAAGACTCTTCAGTATTCTGATGGTTTGCATTAGGCAGGAAAAGATAACTTTAAGTCAAAGTAGGTTTCTTGTATACTTAGATATAAGTAAAACCTTTATCTTTTCTAGAATAGTTTATTAAGTACTTTGTATTGTTTATCTAGCATGGGCATCAACCACCCACTGGATAAACTGATGCATTGGTACATGCAAAATGCAAACCCTAATTTACACTGCCTATATAAAGGAGTGTACATTGGGCGAGAAATGTAACCAATACAAGAGCTTAAACTCTGGAAAACCTTTCTCTCTCGTTACCAACTAAACCATATAGCCAAAGATGCATATGAACGTTTAGATTGAAGCTTAGAGTTTAACTTTGGTTAAACGTTTAAGTAGAGGAGATCAAACCCCATTGTCATTCAACCACTTTGTTATTCCGCAAACAAAGTGGGTTATAGATTATTTATTTGATTCTAATAAAAGTCTATACGTTGAAAAGTATATTGGTATTGTTGTTTTAATCTTTCATAGTTCTTATCTTATGTTAAAACAACACACTTGAGTCAAAGTAAATAGTTATTAATTAAGATAATAAGTAATATTGAATTACTAGGGACCAACAAGTGGTATCAGAGCAGTTTGATTAGCTAAACTCTTATTTTATTAAACTGCTCATTTAGAAGTTTTCAAATCAAGATCCAAAATGGCTCAAGTTATACCACAAACCCTAGAATATAGGGGTGGCCAACTCAATGCTGCTCCTGTACTAGTGTCACACCCCACCATGGCGGAATATGGGGCGCGACGTATGGATATCATCACAACATGACGTGTCTATAGAGATAACTATATGAAATCAGAAATGTCATAAAATGGTGACACAAAAGTCATGACAATATCTCAACAATGTAGGAGTCTAGGTAAGTAGGTAATAGTCCTACCTCTTACCCAAGACAAACAAATAACATAACCAAAACAAACATATAGGTGCCAAATAGTATCACTTATTAAATAATCAAAAGAAACTAAGAAGGAACGGGGATCTCCTTCTAAATGCATTCCTACGCAACTCCAAATCCTAGCCACTCAAGTTCTCACGCTTAACCATAATATCACCTGAAAGAGACACTAAAACACGTCAATATAAAGTTGGTGAGAGTCATAGGTTTAGACTCCAACGCCAAAAGCAAACCATAAGCTGTGAATAATAACCAAATAATAACATATGGACAATGTGATACAAACATGCATTAACAACTAATATTCAAGATTAAACAACCAAACCAAATCCAAATCTAAATCCAAGGCTCCCAGCCTTACCAACACCATACTCCCATAGGCATCCAAACACCTATGAACCAATCCCAAGGCCCCGCCTTGCCAATATCCCCTTGGTACCAAGTCAAAACATAAACAATCAAGAATCAACTAGCAGTTAATCATATAAGTATGCACACACAAGTCCATTACCAACGCAAAACATTCACAGCATAATTTAGAAATAACAAAACAGTGTCTCTTCCATCCCATCTGGAAGTCATAAACATTAGTAAACATGGGACTATGAAACTCACCTGATTGAGCTTCTCCAAAAGTCCGCGCACTAGCAAAAAGCTAACAAACCAAAAACACATAATCAAAACATGAACCAATCACTAAGACGGCTCATCAACCTATGATGGACATCTAGCATTCTCCCATATATGACCCTCATTAATATGCTCTAAACACCCCAATACCCTTCCCTAACAAGTCCTTAACTTGGTTAAGTTTGATAACTATCCCGTTCGTATTTTACACAAAACAGTCCCAACTTTTAGGTCTCCAAACTATAAGTCAAACGCCCACATAAACATACCCATGATCTCTGTAAAGGGAATATTTATTCCCTTAAATATGTTGGCTAACACCTCCCATTTTCCCCAACCTTAAAGCTAGTGTTAAGGCCCCGATATATATATATATATATACTTCTGTCTATCTAGATTTTACTGATTTTAAACATACAAAAAGTTTGTTATGATTAGGGGGTCTTACCCTAACCCACAATCTTATCTCCAATGAAGATACTTCCTATAATATATAAAACATCTCTCATGTTCGTTTGAAAGTCCCAATGCAACCCTTAGTACCCCAAACAACCCAAAACGTAAAAAGAAAATAGGCTGACTTCAAAACTGTTTTGACCTCCGACTGTTGTAACCTGTTTTTGACCCACTTCCCGACCTCCAATTTAGTTGTCGTTTCTTGCATTGGAAATCCATTTCAATTACCTTTCCAGCGATACTTGGATCGCAAAATAATAGTTTGTAGAACTTCCTATATGATCAAAACAATTGACCCTAAATTTTGCCCAGTTTTTAAAAACGATTTTAATTAAATTAACCTAATTAATTACCCATAATCCCACCAATTACAAGCCCTAAACCACCTAATCATTATGATTCCATTAATATACAGATTTTTATTTAAACCTAACCTAAATTTATCATAAGATGATTATATAAACATTAAAAACAATTAAATTAAAAAGGGTTATTGAAGATTTACCTTTGATTTATGAAAACCCCCAAATTTTATGAGGAACCCTAATTTAATTTAGGTGGCCGTCGGTTTAAAGCTTCCAAGAGAAAAGAATATGTTTTTAACAAGAACTCTACATATAGGGTATGGGTGAATCCTAGTCCAACCCAAAGCCCACTTTCCTTTTTCTTTTTTTTTTCTTTCTTTTAATCGGCCTAACTGACCCTTTATTCTTTTTTTTTTCTCTTTTTATTACATATTATTAAGTTACTAATATTACCTTAATTTACCTTACTTTATTTCAGCTCCTAAAACCTCCAAAACCTCAAAACCGTAAAACTAGTCAAATTTACGCGTTTACCGTAAAAGACGTAAAATATACAGTTTTATAAAAAATCTTAAATTTTGAAATAAACTTTATAACTAAGTCCTAAATGACTTAAAACCATCCCGAAAAATACTCACATGACTAAACACCTCATCCGAGACCTCAAAATGTTAAACCGTAAATCGTAAAAATACGATTTTCTATAATACATATACGTATACGTAAAACCACTAAATAACACCATCTCATTTCATAGTCACTACCATGTGAGCTCTTGAACATGAAATCATCTCACATCGTTTCACTCACAAGGTACCCCGTACCGGAAACGATATCCAAACCACAATCTATACACACCAATTAGTACATAAACACGTAACTTGCACAAAATAAAACTAAGTGACGAACCTCAAAACCGCGGTTGTCACATCACTCCTTCCTAATAGAAATCTCGTCCCAAGATTTACTCCTTTGGATCAAACATACCATTAGCAAACAACTGAGGATACTTGTTCTAAATGAACTCCTCTCATTTCCACATGAACTTTAGTTCAAGTCTCAAATTACCACATATACAAACCAAAAATATTTAAATTCATTGCCCAACCCTTGACCTCACAGTCAATAAATCTCACAAATGATTATTTAATACAACAAACTCTTATTAACACCAATCCCAAATAACCGTACATGCAAATATGCATTCTCAAACAACATTTACCAATCTTAATACACGTAATATAACATGTATACCACTCATTTCCCCCAGGTAATTCTATGCTCATAAGCTACTGGTCCGATCTTTCCAAAGATCATAAATGGACCTACAAAACTCTACATCAACTCTTCCATTTTACCAAAATATAACAACCGTTACTATGGGTGAAACTTCATACACAACTTTGTTACTAACTCTAGTGGTTTCCTCCTTCTCTACATAGCATCCCTTGTTGCCCTCATCCTGTCCACAAACACCATTACCACATTAGTAGCCTCTTTTACCAATTATAGTCCACAATGGGGACAACTCACCCTATCCTTTCATATAGTGCCTCAAATGGCATTTATCGACTTCTAGTATGATAACTATCATTATATGAAAACTCAGCCATCGCTAATGAGTTTCCTATCTCCCTCTAATCAGTCAATCATGCCCTCAGTGTAACTCCTAAGGTTGTATCAATATCTCACTTGCCTATCCTTTTCCAGTTAGCTGGATATACTCATATCCAATCATGTTCATCAACTCCCTTTAGTCCGTATCCCAAACTACTTAAATATTCCAATTTCCTTACAAAGTGACCTATGACGGTCTTTCACATATGCATTAGTTCTTCCAAATCCAAATCAACTTATGATCTATACACATCATCAAAAGGACGGTTATCCCAGTTAGTCTATCAACTGCCATCCAAACCCATGCTACAACTACTTCTATTAAATTTAGATACCTCATTAGTAGCACCTATACACTTCTCTCTTACTCTTCTTCATGATGATTTTTTTTATACTCAACACTTCCTTTATACCTACACAATGTCTTACCTTCAAGGTCATATTGCTCCTCATCTTGTCTCAGTTAGACCAAGCCCTTCGTCCCTATGGCACATCACACCTATAACTCCTCATCCATTCGATTATCGATACTAAGCCTCCCAAACAATCAGTATAGTTCAGTGCCATTTCCTTTTCCACACTACGACAGTATTAGCCTGCGTTGTGCTTTATTCTACTCATTAGGCTCTACCAAAGTTTTACCTTCGGTTCCTATCTCGACCTATTTCATTCATGCTTCGCTTCTATACACACTTCCTTCTTCTTCCTCAACTCATACCATACACCACGATGTGATGCTTCCCGTCGTTTCTTCCCTTGCCATAATCCTTCATAAGGCATTCCATACATATTAGGCTAACTTTTACGCAAAACCCTCTATTCCATCACATTCGTACGCAATCCTTCCAACTTCTCAACTACGTGACTTCTCATTCCTCTTGAAATATGAGATGAATTAGTCAGTCTATCGACTATCACCCAACTCTCGTCGTACTTATTCCCCCACCCCATTATGTATCCCTTTCACCAACTTCGTCCTTACATCGCCCCTTTCTAAGCTACTCCTATCTATGTAGGAAGTATAGTCTACGTCCCTTTTCTCCATATGATTGTCCAAGCCACGCAACATACATGTTGACGCGTTCTCTGCTTTAGACGACTCAACTCGTACAACCTACATCCTTCATCCAAACTACCCTAATACGTCATCCATATAGTTCAAGTTTGTCCCAGCTTCACTTCATTCTTCTGATTCCATGTCTCATCAACCATGCTTGCCTTTCCCAGATGGTACTTGGCCTTGCAATTTTTCTTTCATCACTTAACTCTACCCATCACCTTTTCCAAATGTTCAATCAAGATGATTAAATATATGTTGGAGACGTTCATGATCTGTATAGATCATTCTCTACGTCTCGTACCCCAAATGCCTCTAGCATTCTAGGCAGATATAACAATCCCAGCTCCACTAGCTAAGTCTATTTAGTCATCTATACGCCAAAATTTTCCAAGTAGCTTCACTTGTTTTTCCCACAACCAGCTCTCCTACTCCCTCCTAATAGGGGCAGACTAGAGTTTCCTGTGATTCCATGCAGATCACACTCTCATCTTATACCCACATTAGTTTCCATTTGTCTAACTAAGCCCTATTCTAAATTATTACTCAAGTATCATACTTCTATTATGATCTTGACCTAACATGAGGTACTTTCAGTCATCATCTTCTAGGAATACTTGGTTCTCTCCTTCCATGGTTCTCCCTTATTCCTACACTATCCCGTCCAACAAAAATTCCATACTTCATTCATCAGATCTATGGAAATCACTAGTGCACTAGATAATGCATAGCTGTCTCTTCCAAAGATCTTTCGTAACACCTTCACAAAACCGACTCTCTAATCACTTCTCCACGAAACTTATTCAGCTCAGCTTCACTCCGATACTCGATCTTCCCTTCTTCGTCACGAACCATATGTAATTTCCCATCATAGTGCTTGTCACCTTTCCAGTCCTCGCAACTTTTGTGACTCCTTCGAAATCTCTTGCATCCTTCTTGCAGCCGACACGTAGTCCTTTCAGCTCCTTGCTTCACGATGTAGCTCTTTACGCCCTCCTTCTCGTCTCCATGATGTTACCTAGGAACTTCACACTACCAGTAGCTTCTAACTTCAACTCATCTACCATAATATTTCTAAAAGTACTTCAACCCCTCAATGGCTCACTCTTCCTTACTTGTTGTACTTCACCGTTAATTAGCCTCCTACCAATCATTCTTTCACATTCCTGTTTTCCTTCACGTGTCTACTACTACCTTGCCTCCATAACTATACCAATCCCTTGCGTGTTATTTACCCAACCTTTCCATTAGTATAAACTTTCTACTCTATCCTCACATCCGCTAGTACTTTCATCAATCTCCTAATGGTACTTCAACCAACTTCTCATAGCATGACGTCTCGTTCTCACGACCAGTCAACTAACTTTACTTACTCCCTTATTCCCCTAACCAATCTAAGTTCTAAGACTCCACAAATCTTAATCACTCCTTCAACACAACCTTTAAACCATAACACATCTCTCCATTATAGTATCTAACCATAAGTGATACTACCTAACTCTATCCTCTCATCCTAACGTTCCTACACCCGCATAAATAAATCAACCATGACGTGTAACCCAAAGAATTCCAAACAATCGTGTCCCAAAATAAAATATAGGGTAAAACGAACCCTATCCAAAACAACTGAAAACAAAACAATGTAATCCGAAAGATCAATGGAGTGTGCCAACAACGAAAAATTAGACTCGTCACGATTAGTATTACCAAATTTCGATACATTTGAAAATTTTAAACTTTCGCCCCATTTAGTTACTCCTCATAAGAACCAAACTTCAATACTACCAAAATCAATCATACTCATTTTTAATCAATAACTCATCCGTTTATCTTCATCATTTTATCCAGATATCAACTAGTTAGTATACTACAATCTTATTCTAACCATTATCTTATTTACCCATATTAAACTTATTTCACTTGTTATTATGAAACCAATACATGTTTATAAAATACAGTGTTTTATTTTCATTTTATTCTATATTATTATTATTATTTTATAAAATCCATTTAGGCTGGTTATAACTAAACTACTACACGTTTACAAGGTGTTGTGTTATTATTATCATTACTATAATAAAATCTCCCTTTTACTCTTGCCGTCTAGTTAAATACTTGTAAAATTTTAATTAAACTTAAGAAAATTTTTGTAAAATTTCTTTACCCCTTTAAAATGTATTATCACATGTTACATAGAAAACTAATCCAATTATTTTCAAGACAAATTTTTTTTATAGCTTACTACCACAAACTTAAAAAAATATGTAAGTCACGATATCATACCATACACTTACAAATTATTTTCAAAACCGTTTTCCTATAATCAGCCACACTTATTTGTAAGAAAATTTAGTGGTTCTCAATAATTAAATACATACCCGAATGTAGACACACATCAAAAGACTCAAAACGTCGTTGGAACTCCATCAAACTCCAGCACCATAAAACACGAGCAAACACAAGGTACGTTCAAGTTATAATAACTAGTGAACGACCATATACCATAACTTAACACATAGTAGTATATATACATCCGCATATATATACCTATGAAATCTCCCAACACATACTCGTTATCATACATATCAAGTCAATCGATCGCGTCATACACTCGTTTTTTCATACGAGTAATCACCTTCTCACCATCTCACCATGCCACAACAAGGCACAAAACCCATATATTATAAATATACCCAAAATCCACATCTCATCATATACAAGCATGTACTAACCCTCTTTCATGCAATCATACTTAGGAACCCATTGAAGTTGTGGTACTTGTATAACTATGTTGGCCACCATACTTATACAACTACCCTTTCCCCAATGCACTCCCTCCTATGATGACACTTGTAAGAATTAATACAACATATAACACATAAATCCATCAACTTACCTAAGCACATAACCACATAAACAATAAGGTCTAAAACTCCATCTATTTAAATAACATAGTCAAACTCTTGAAATACATAAATCCATAGTCTAGCTAAAACAGCATAGACTAAATCCAAAACGAAAACGTAATCAGTTATAAGTCATATAGCCCATAAGAGTGGAAATAGCTAAAAATCCTTCATACCCACCTACTCCTAATAACTCGAACCACCACATGATCCTTAGGGAACATGACTTAAACATCAAAAGAAAAAAAAATACTACACCTCAGGTACATAAAATAACCCAAGAAAAGATAGAAACTACCATGTACCAAATTATGTACTATAACGTACAATTTAAGCAAATACGACAATGACTAGCGTGGATGATTATGGTTCAACCAGCACTAGTCACATCCTGAAAAGAAAAATAACATGAGGCTAAGTATGAACTTACTATGGTTCAATTCATACTAGTCAAAACATCACAATAAATAACATCCAAACACATCAATTATTATAAAATGCACACATACTCCTATGACGCCTATATGCAGGGACCCTTAAGCTATAGACTAGGCTACGCGACTAGGCAACCTAATTCTCTATAACCATTGTCTCTGATACCATTCTGTCACACCCCACCATGGCGAAATATGGGGCGCGACGTATGGATATCATCACAACATGGCGTGTCTATAGAGATAACTATATGAAATAAGAAATGTCACAAAATGGTGACACAAAAGTCATGACAATATCTCAACAATGCAGGAGTCTAGGTAAGTAGGTAACAGTCCTACCTCTTACCTAAGACAAACAAATAACATAACCAAAACAAAAATATAGGTGCCAAATAGTATCACTTATTAAATAATCAAAAGAAACTAAGAAGGAACGGGGATCTCCTTCTAAATGCATTCCTACGCAACTCCAAATCCTAGCCACTCAAGCTCTCACGCTTAACCATAATATCACCTGAAAGAGACACTAAAACACATCAACATAAAGTTGGTGAGAGTCATAGGTTTAGACTCCAACGCAAAAACCATACCATAAGCTGTGAATAATAACCAAATAATAACATATGGACAATGTGATACAAACATGTATTAACAAATAATATTCAAGATTAAACAACCAAACGAAATCCAAATCCAAATCCAAGGCTCCCAGCCTTACCAACACCATACTCCCACAGGCGCCCAAACACCTATGAACCAATCCCAAGGCCCCGCCTTGCCAATATCCCCTTGGTACCAAGTCAAAACATAAACAATCAAGAATCAACTAGCAGTTAATCATATAAGTATGCATATACAAGTCCATTACCAACACAAAACATTCACAGCATAATTTAGAAATAACAAAACAGTGTCTCTTCCATCCCATCTGGAAGTCATAAACATTAGTAAACATGGGACTATGAAACTCACCTGATTGAGCTTCTCCAAAAGTCCGCGCACTAGCAAAAAGCTAACAAACCAAAAACACATAATCAAAACATGAACCAATCACTAAGACGGCTCATCAACCTATGATGGACATCTAGCCTTCTCCCATATATGACCCTCATTAATATTCTCTAAACACCCCAATACCCTTCCCTAACAAGTCCTTAACTTGGTTAAGTTTGATAACTATCCCGTTCGTATTTTACACAAAACAGTCCCAACTTTTAGGTCTCCAAACTATAAGTCAAACGCCCACCTAAACATACCCATGATCTTTGTAAAGGGAATATTTATGCCCTTACATAGGTTGGCTAACACCTCCCATTTTCCCTAACCTTAAAGCTACTGTTAAGGCCGCGATATATATATATATATATATATATATATATATATATATATATATATATATATATATATATATATATATATATATATATATATATATATATATATATATATATATATATACTTCTGTCTATCCAGATTTTACTGATTTTAAACATACAAAAAGTTTGTTATTATTAGGGGGTCTTACCCTAACCCACAATCTTAGCCCCAATGCAGATACTTCCTTTAATATATAAACCATCTCCCATGTTCGTTTGAAAGTCCCAATGCAACCCTTAGTACCCCAAACAACCCAAAACATAAAAAGAAAACAGACTGACTTCAAAACTGTTTTGACCTCCGACTGTTGTAACCTGTTTTTGACCCACTTCCCGACCTCCAATTTAGTTCTCGTTTCTTGAATTGGAAAGCCACTTCAATTACCTTTCCATGGATACTTGAATCATAAAATAAGAGTCTGTAGAACTCCCTATATGATCAAAACAACTGACCCTAAATTCTGCCCAGTTTTTAAAAACGGGTTAATTAAATTAACCTAATTAATTACCCATAATCCCACCAATTACAAGCCCTAAACCACCTAATCATTATGATTACATTAATATACAGAACTTTATTTAAATCTAACCTAAATCCATCATAAGATGATTATATAAACATTAAAAACAATTAAATTAAAAAGGGTTATTGAAGATTTACCTTTGATTTATGAAAACCCCCAAATTTTATGAAGAATCCTAATTTACTTTAGGTGGCCGTGTGTTTAAAGCTTCCAAGAGAAAAGAATATGTTTTTTTAACAAGAACTCTACATATAGGGTATGGGTGAATCCTAGTCCAACCCAAAGCCCACTTTCCTTTTTCTTTTTTTTTCTTTCTTTTAATCGGCCTAACCGACCCTTTATTCTTTTTTTTTTATTTTTTTTCTCTTTTTATTACATATTATTAAGTTACTAATATTACCTTAATTTACCTTAATTTATTTCAGCTCCTAAAACCTCCAAAACCTCAAAACCGTAAAACTAGTCAAATTTACGCGTTTACCGTAAAAGACGTAAAATATACAGTTTTATAGAAAAATCTTAAATTTTGAAATAAACTTTATAACTAAGTCCTAAATGACTTAAAACCATCCCGAAAAATACTCACATGACTAAACACCTCATCCGAGACCTCAAAATGCTAAACCATAAATCGTAAAAATACGATTTTCTATAATATATATACGTATACGTAAAACTACTAAATAACACCATCTCATTTCATAGTCACTACCATGTGAGCTCATGAACATGAAATCATCTCACATCGTTTCACTCACAAGGTACCCCGTACCGGAAACGATATCCAAACCACAATGTATACACACCAATTAGCACATAAACACGTAACTAGCACAAAATAAAACTAAGTGACGAACCTCAAAACCGCGATTGTCACAACTAGAGGTAGCCAACTTTACAAATTGGAAGAAGAGGTTTCTTGTCCACATGGTTGGAATTGAACCTCAATTCCTTGGAATCATTGAAAATGGTCCTTTTGTTCCCATGGTTGGGGACAATAAAAAACCTGAAGTACAATGGACTGCTGATGAGAGAAAAGTTACTAACCTTGATCAGCGTCTCAAAAGTCTCATCATGTCGATACTCCCAGATGACCAAATGAATTCTGTTGTAAATTGCAAAACAACCAAATCAACATGGGAGGACCTTATTCTTTACCATGAGGGACCCTCTGATTTAAAAGAAACCAGAATCATGGATTTAAAGCTTCAATACAACACCTTCAAGCACAAAGAAAGGGAAAACCTCACACAGACATTCACCATATACAAAGCACTGATGAATGAACTTGTGAATGATGATGTTGAGCTTTCAAAACTTGAAATCAACACAGTTTTTGTTAATGCATTGCCAAAGAAGTGGCTCAGTTTCTGCCAAAGCTTGAGAAATGCTAATCACATTAAAGATTGTGATCTAGCCTCTCTTTTTGGGAAACTAAAATATGAAGAACACCTAGTTGATAGGATTTATGAAGGCTCAAGCAAGAGTAAAGCAATAACCATTGCTACACCCTTGTCCACAGCCTTCTTCAGTGAAGCTGTCATTCAAGACTACCAAGATAGTCTTGATGACGAGGAAGATACTAGATCTAGTGAGGAATATCTGAATGACCTCAAAGAGGAATTTCATGAAAGAGCACTTCTAGCCAAGTCTAGAAGGTTCTTTAAGAAAGGAGGCAAGTTCTCCAGCTCCACAAAAGCTTTAGTTGACACTGAATGCTACAAATGTGGGAAGACTGGTCACTATGCTAGGGATTGTTATTCAAAAACATCTCTCCCTTCATATTCCTCACCAGCTCAATCAAGACCAACTGGTCAATCATCATTTCAACCAAAACAAATTGCTTCTACTCTATTTCAGCAAAGCAGGGTTGAACTTAGGCCTACAAAAGACTTTGAGGCCAAATACAAGGAAATCAAGGCAAGATTGGCCTTAATGAGTACTGAAAGCTCCTCATCCAAGAACCCCAAGCAAGACAAGAACAAAGGACTTGTTGCTGAAGCATATGAATGGGATGAAGAAGATGTTTCTTCAGATGATGATGAGTTGGTAAATGTAAAAGTGTTAATGGCACTTGCTGATGATGAAGGGGCAAGCTCAAATGTTGTCACCAGAGAAAGTGCCAGAAATGGAGAATGGGTCAATGTCACAATAAAAAAGGTACAAACTCTTCTTGAATTAGAAGATATAGATGACATTAAATTTGTCTTTGATTACTTGTGCATTGATCTAAAATTTGTTGAAGAGCAAAGAAACAATTTGCTTGAAAAATTTCACAAACTTGTTTTACAACTTGAAGATTTTGAAAGTAAGCAAATAGAGCTAAAAGAAGCTAAACTTGATATTCTTACTTTTCAACAATTGAACAAAGAAATTTTGGAGGAAAATAACTCTCTTAGAGTGGAACTAAAAGAAGCAAAAGACATTGTTAAATCTTGGCTTAGAAACTCTGATAGGGTAAATCAATGCATAAGTGAATAAATACCTGCTCAAAAGAAGAAAATGCTTGGTGCTGAAGGATCCTCCAACACCAACCCTATTGTCTTTGTCAAAGCCTCAAATGAGGTTGGTAGCTCGATCCCTGACATTGAAAGGTTAGGTGAGGAGAATTTACCCAATCATGAACCTGGACGAATCCTTCTTCCTGAGTTTCAAGCATGTGTTGACACTTCAGCACAAGCTGAATCCTCAGTTACTGAGGATGACTCAGATGATGATATAGAGATTGAAGTAAGTACCCCACTTCCTCTTTTGGAGAAGCTGGCTGGTGATGAACCCTCTACTGGACCTAAATCTATCCAGTCTATCATCAAGTCACATCGCACACACAAAGGTAGTTCTTCCAAACATGTCAAAATTGACACTTCAAAGAACTCCTCAGCTCCTGCTGAAGGTTCACATATGGGAACTACCTCTTCAGTTTCATCAAATAAACTGAAGAATGCTAAATCTGAGGAAGATAAGAGAATGCTCTTGTAATGAAGAGATCAATGATCTTAAAATACAACTCAAAAATCAGCAAACACCAACAAACACCAACACGATTCAGAGATGAACCTTCATATTCTTCTCATTTAAAGTACAAGACACAAATTCAAAAGAGCTTGTGAGTTATGTGGTCAAAACAACCATCTCACTCAAACTTGCTTAAGAGTGATTTATTGTACTAAATGTGAAAGGACTAATCATCGCACTTGTGAACACGTTCAGTATATGCTGGCCAAAACAAGTGCTGATGCTCACAAATCTGAAGCATCTCATTCCAGGTGAAATATGTCTTTCCCACCATGTATTCATTGTGGTATGGACAATCATCACCCAGATGACTGCCATTATTACCCTGTTTGTAATATTTATGGAAGTTATGACCATGACACTCATGGACATAATCGAATCATCTCACTCAGAAGAGGTATTAAACTAAGAAACCCAAACTCTATTACCAAATGTTGTGAGACTTGTGGAAGCAATGTCCACACTACATCTGATCACAACCATATAGAGTGGTTCAGAAGAGGTGAAGCCCTCCAGGCTAAGAAAGCTAAAGCTGTTCAAACCTCTTCTTCTTCTAAGCAATCACACATACCCTCTACAAAAGAACCCTTCAGATCTAGAACACTATCTAGATCTAAAACCCCCACCCAACAAAGGTGGGTTTCAAAACAAAACTGACCATTTCCTTAACTTGTGTAGTGTGATCTCAGGAAGCCTATTTGGTACCTAGATAGTGGCTGCTCAAGGCATATGACTGGCACCAAAATTTATCTGCACAAGTATAAGGAGGAACAAGGTCCTAAAGTTGTTTTTGGTGATAACTCGTCAGCTACTACTGAAGGATTTGGTTCAGTGAAATGCAATGGTATAGTTTTCTCAAGGGTAGCATATGTAAATGGATTGAAGCACAACCTCATCAGCATAAGTCAACTTTGTGATGCAAAGTATCTTGTGTTGTTTGATGACAAAAAAGGGACAATATTCAACTCCAATCATGAAATTGCAATGATTGCTCCAAGAGTCAAAGATGTTTATGTCATGAACATGAACTCTACTCAGGAGACATGCTTATTTGCTAAAGCTTCCAATATTACCAATTGGCTTTGGCATAAGAGGCTCTCACATCTCAATTTCAAAACAATAACTCTGCTGGCAAAACAAAATCTTGTTATTGGTCTTCCCTCACTTGTCTACTCCAAGGACAAACCATGCTCAACATGTGAAAAAGGGAAGCACCATAGGGCCAGTTTCAAAACAAAGCAAACTTTCTCAATCAAAGAAAGTCTTCATTTGCTTCACATGGACTTATTTGGCCCAGTATCACCTAGGGCCATTTGTCATGAAAAATATACACTTGTCATTGTTGATGAGTACTCAAGGTACACCTGGGTATATTTTCTAACAAAGAAAAGCCATGCACCAGATGCCATTATGTCATTCATCAAAAGAGTTGAAAATCAAAATGACACTTATGTCAAACAACTCAAACTGACAATGGCACTGAATTCAGAAATCACTCATTGATCAAATTCTGTGATGCTAAAGGAATTTCCCAAAATTTCTCATCTCCTTACACACCTGAACAAAATGGTGTGGCTGAAAGAAGGAACAGAACTTCGATTAAACCAGCAAGAACAATGCTTGCTGGATCTGCTCTCTCTAAGCACTTTTGGACTGATGTTGTAGCTACTGCTTGCTACACTCAAAATAGATCCATTATTGTGAAGAGACACATGAAGACTCCCTATGAAGTCTTCAGGGGGAGAATTCCAACCATTTCATTCTTACATGTGTTTGGGTGTCTAGTATTCATTCACAATCATAAGGATCACCTTGGAAAGTTTGATGAAAAATCTGATGATGGTTATTTTCTTGGATATTCCATAGTATCTAAAGCATACAGAGTCTTCAACACGAGAAGACAATGTATTGAAGAAACCTATCACATCACATTCAATGAAAGTTCTGAAGCTCTAACTTTTACAAATCCATCAGATGATGAACTTCATATACATGAATCTCAAAATTATCCATCTGATGAATTTAATCATTATGAGCCTTCTCAAAAATATCAAACAAGCAATTCAGTCCCTCAAATTGATCCATTTGAAGATATGACAAGTCCTACAAAAGAAAATCCTTCAGTATCACATACTGATGGCTGTCAATCAAATAATGATCAATCTCAAAATGATCAAAATGATCAGCAAGGAAACACAAATGACCAAAATGGTCAGTCTCAAAACGATCAGCATGCTGACACACATGATCAAAATGATCAATCATATGCAGCTGCTTAAGAACAATCTAAGCCCCTTGCTCAAAGCTCTCCTATCATCTTTAGGGAATTAGGTCTTGGATATGCTTCTTCTGACCAAGAAGGAAGTCCTCCAATGATTGAACCCTTGTCCACTGAATATCCTTCAGTAGACACTAGAGACATTCCAAGTCCATGTCATGGACTTCTAAGTTCTAGCTCTAATCATGATACCAGTACCTATTCTCCAGCTCCACAAAAATCTTGGACTCAAAATAGTCACATACAACTGGTGAACATAATAGGTAATCCTGGTGAAGGTAGAGTCACTAGATCTATGGCAAAGAAACTGAGTGCTGCTTCATCTGGAAAATGCCTTTATGCAAATTTTCTCTCAGAAATTGAACCTACAAAGGTTTTTGAAGCACTCACACACCCTGGATGGGTGGATGCCATGCAAGAGGAACTTAATCAATTTGAAAGAAACAAAGTCTGGAAATTGGTTCCTCTTCCATATGGTAAATCAACCACTGGCACTAAATGGGTTTACAAGCTCAAAAGAGATGAAACCAATGCAGTGACCAAAAATAAAGCTAGGCTAGTGGCTCAAGGATTCAATCAAGAGCCTGGTGTTGATTTTGATCAAACCTTGCTCCAGTTGCACGTATGGAAGCCATACGAATCTTCCTTGCATATGCCACTTACATGAACTTCATAATCTACCAAATGGATGTCAAAAGTGCATTCCTAAATGGTGACCTAAAAGAAGAAGTTTATGTTACCCAACCTCCTGGCTTTGAGAGTAGTAAATACCCAAATCATGTCTACAAGATTTACAAAGCTTTGTATGGACTGAAGCAAGCCCCAAGAGCATGGTATGAAACTCTCTCAACTTTTCTCATTGAACATAAATTTGTCAGAGGAAAAATAGATAGCACCTTGTTCATCTATAAATCTAAAACTGACACCATTCTGGTACAAATTTATGTGGATGACATAATCTTTGGTTCTACAAGCTTGAAACTTTGCAAACAATTTGCCAAGCTTATGACCAGCAAGTTTGAGATGAGTATGATGGGAGAACTCACATACTTCCTTGGTCTTCAGATTAAACAATTTGACCAAGGCATCTCCATCAATCAAGAAAAATATGTCAAGGATCTGCGGAAGAAGTATGATATCAATTGTGCTTCAGTGAAGACTCCAATGGTACCCCCTAACAACTTAGGACCTGATCTCACTGGACAATCAGTCAATGAGACTCAATATAGAGGTATGATTGGGCCACTCATGTACTTAAATGCAAGCAGACCTGACATTCAATTCTCTACATGCCTTTGTGCAAGATACCAAGCAGATCCAAAGGAATCACACCTTACTACTGTTAAGAGAATCTTCAGATACCTAAAAGGTACACCAAGTCTAGGTATTTGGTACCCCAAATACTCTGGTTTTGATCTAAAGGGGTACTCAGATTCTGACTATGCTGGTTGCAACTTGGACAGAAAAAGCACTTCTGGTGCCTGCCAATTGCTAGGTGGAAAACTTGTGTGTTGGAGTGCTAAAAAGCAACAAACAGTTGCCATGTCTTCAACAGAAGCTGAGTATGTGGCAGCTGCTGGATGTTGTGCCAATGTTCTTTGGATGAAAAGCCAACTGGCTGATTATGACATAGAATATGAAAAGGTACCAATCTTTTGTGATAACACTAGTGCTATTGCAATATCCAATAATCCAGTCCTCTACTCAAGAACAAAACACATTGATATCAGATATCACTTTATCAGAGATCACATTGTGAAAGGGGATATTAAATTACATTTCATCCCCACTCAATACCAATTGGTTGATATCTTCACCAAACCGTTGGATGAACCAACTTTAAAAAGATTGATAATGGAGCTTGGTATGCGGAACATTGATGATACAAAACCTGAACCTTCAGCATTCACTGAAGAAGCTTGAAGGTTCAACATTTCTTAAAAGATTTTGATTAATGTTAAGTAGCATTGTCTGAGTAAAGGAGTGTGCAATGTCATGTGTCTATTTCACTTTATGTGATTGTGTATATGATGTTTTGTCGCCTTATCTGATTCACTGAAGCTGAACAAATAAATCACCAGTCATCAAAAGATTCCTTCAGCAATGCTGAACAAAGTTTTAATACAAATGAGTAGCTATGCCTGAGTAGAGGAGCGTGCAATGTCATATGTCTTGTTCACTTATGTAAACATGTATATTGGGTTTTGTCGCCTCATCTGACGCACTGAAGCTCACAAGTATAGCCATCAGCTTCAGCATATATGAGCAACAGCTTTCAAAACAAATCAATCATGTGACTCAATGGAGTAAATGGCATTAAATTTCTTGAGAATAAATACAAAACATTCTTTCAAAAGGCGTCAATTGTTTATTTAGGAAATATCAAACGTCCATATCACAGTCAACAACTTTCTGACATAATGAGGCGTTTCACTGTTCAAAGCAACAGAAAATCATCACCTTTTTTAGAGCATTAATGAGAGAGTTTGTGCCATTTGTTCAAAAGAAACCCTAAAAGTTTCATTCTCTTTTCAAATTTTTTACAAAATTTGACAACTCAGTTTAAAAAAAAGTGTTTACATATATCTTTTGAAGATTGATGATTCATATCATTTGCAAAATCTTTAACAAAAAACACAGACACAACTCTCTATCTCTTTTTCAAAAGAAAGCACACACAGCAAACATCAATGGCTGCTGAATCTTCTTCACAACCACAAGAGAATAAGATCACCCTCAATTCTTCCATCCATGTAAACTATCCCATCGAGGACATATTCTTTAAACCCAACAACATCGCCTTGATCAAACCAGAAACCCTAGCATCTGAACCAGGAAAACAAGTACTAAACTTTTTTTCCAAATGTGTGATTCATGATGCCTTGTTCAAGGATCCAAGGGTTATGTTTGAAAATGTGTTAAAAGAGTTTTGGTTCACAGCACAAGGGTCAACAAACAAGAAATTTATTGAGTTTGTGTCTACTACCTTGGGTATTCATAGGAAAATAAATTTAAAGATGTTTAGAAGGGTCTTAGGGTTAAACTATTTGGAGGATTCTAGCACATATGAGGTTGTTCCTAATGATCTCTCTGTTGTCAAAACATTTTTTCGAGAAATTGGATACACTGAAGAGATTGGTGATAAATGGGGGTTGAAGAGAAGCTGTTTACCACCTAAGTGGAAACTTTTGATGTCCATCTTAATTGAGTGTCTGGGTGGGAAAACTGGTGGGCTGGATCAAATCAACCAAAAGGATGCCCTTATTTTGTATTGTCTGGCAAAGGGCATAAAAGCTGATTTTGGAAAACTAATCTTTGAAGATCTCCATGGGAAAATGGAGAAGAAAACTAGGGAGAAGAATGTGGTCTACACCAGATTTTTATCCCTCATTTTTGCTGACCAATTTGGTGAAGAATACCCTAAAAATGAAGGAGTTAAACTTGTTTTCTCAATATTTGATACCAATCACTGGAACATTCCAGTCAGCACAACTGAACCTCCTTTCACACAACCCATGCTGGACATTTGCTCAGCAAATTCTCTAGTAGTGTCCAAAGCTCCAAAAGACACTTCTCCAACTGGAGAAGGGGATCTAACAGGCAAAAAGTCTAGAGCTTCTTCTGGACCACGTCAAAAGAGCACATCAGTGAATACTCTTAAGTGTAGACGTGGGTCTAAGAAAATGAGGCACCCCACAAAATCTTCATCAAAGAAGCATTTTGATGATCCCAAAGGCCAAGCTATGAAGAAACATAAGTCCTCGGCCAAGGACCAGAACCCAAGCCAGCCGCCACCATTAGTCTCTGCTGAAGGTGGTATGCATCAAGAGGCCCTAAAGGCAACCCATCTCTCAACTTCTTTAGGAGAGAAGGGTGAAGATAGAGCACACCCTCAGCTCGATAGAGTGGAGTCAGCATCGGTAAGCAATTTAAATCTGAATGCATCTCAAATTTCATTACCAATCTCTATCATTTGTCACTCTGAGTCTTCATCAGGGAATGATGTGTTAGCAAATCCAACAGCTGATGCTGACCCTGGCCTTTCTGTTTCTAATGATGTAGTTCCCCCACAACAGGGTTCTACTGAAGGAACCACACACATTATCATTGATCTTAACTCATCAGGGACTCTTTCTCAGGATCCATCAGGTAAAACCAACCCTGGTGGTGAAGGACTTGAAACTGACCAGCACGCTGAAGGTGGCGATCAGCAGACAATGAAGGAAGTGCCTCTCTCCACTGGCACCAAGGGGGGAAACTTGCCTACATTTATGTTCAGCATGTCTGCTGATGACTTGGAGAAGGAATTGGGACTAAGTGAAAGAGCTCCAGTAAACTTGGATGATAGTGAATCTGAAGATGACATTGCTGATCAAACTCCCAAGCCTCTTTCCCCCAGAACCGTCAAGGTAAATGAACTAACAAATCAGGTGTTGGTTCTACAATCAGAGGTGACTAAGCTCAAGGAGGAAAAGGCTCTTGCTGATGCTAAACTCGTTACTCTTAGAGCAAGGCCAGTTCCTCCCACTACTGAACAACTCCGAGATGCAATTCTCACTGCACTGAAGCCATTGGTGAAAGATGTGGCCACTACCACTTCTATCAAGAAAGAAATCACCTCCCTCATGGACTCCATTAATGCTACATCGTTTGAGCTCCCTGCTGAATACAAGCCGATTCCTAATCAGCTTAATGAGTTATGCGATTCAGTTTCAAAGATCAAGGATAGGGTGGGTCTGCTGGAACAACAAAAGCTGACTTTATCTGATGAAGTTAAGCAAAAACTGAATGCTCTTGCTAATGTTTCGGCAATATTGACCAAGGTATCATCCACCTTAGCCTCTATTTGTACATGGTTGCCTGCTGGGGGTTCATCAGAAGTTGCAGGGCAATCTTTTGCTGAGGGGGAGAAAGTAACTATTCAGCAGCTCTTCAAGAAACATCCACAGAAGAAGGCCCAAAAACAACCTTTTGTTTATGTATCTCCGTTCAGTGAAGGCAGTCCAGATAAGACTAAGGGGGAGTCTTCAACAAAGGGCACTCATATTGATGGCCATATTGATGGTCTTACCACCAGCACTGAATCATCTGAAGATGTGTCACCTCCTATCAAACCCAAAAGCAAAGGTGAAACCACATTAGATGAAAGAATTATCAAGTCAGGGTTGGTCACTCAAGAAGACCTTGATAGAATCCACAAATTCGAGATGAAGAAAAGCTCAGAGATCTGAAAATGAGCTTATATGAAAGAATTGGAAAATCTGAGGTTGAAGGCCTTTTCAAGAAAAAGATGTTATACGAAAATTTTTGTAGAACAAGGTTGAACAGAAGATGTCTCTTAGTAAGTGTGAAAACACTTATCCTTTTACCACTTATTTCCAATAATAACAAGACCAAAACGTGTATTTTATGTCGTAAATGTCGGAATTATGCGTGGTTTGTGTTTTTATCGTGTTTTAGGACCAAAATGTGGAAAGAGAAGAAAACATGGGCTTTCACGGGCTTTTATCGAAGAAAACGAGAAAAGACGAAGTCAAAAGATCAAGAGTGCAAAAAGAACGGAAGTCCAAGGCCTATTCTGAAGATTTATCGAAGAAAAAGTCTAAAGACGGAAGTTTAATGAAGACGAAGAACTCAAGTCTAATAGAAGAAGAAAATTATAAGACAAGTTCGATCTATATCGACAAATCCCAAGACGACGTCGAGAAAGACAAGAATTTAAATCGAGTCGAGAAGAAAGAAAGAAGGAAGCAACACATGCACCTTCCCCACCTCCTATAAATACCCTCCTAATGACACATTAGGAGGGTGTTAGCTAGTTTATTTTTCCTTCCTTAGTTTTATTTTTAGAGAGAGAAAGTGTTTAACTTTCTCTCGCTAGAATTTCATCTTTTCTTTCCTTTCATGTTTTAGCTTTAATACAATCTTGTATTTTGAATCTTTAATCTACAAGTTCAAGTTAAGCTTTTTATCTTTAATCTCTTTCTACCTTTCTTGATTTTTACTTTAATTTTGATCCGAAATCATTTTCCATATTGTTTCATCTTGATGTTTATGTGATTAAAAAGTTTATCTTTTTGATCATATCTAAGTTTTTATACGGTTTAAGCTTTAAGCTTGTTGTGCTTATTGGCTTGTTTCGTATATATAGCTTATTGTCTTTTAAGTTTTCTTAAAAGTTTAGTGTTTTTAAAGTTTGATTTATAAAGTTTGCATATTTCGTATTTTAAAAGTTTTCAAATTTGTGCTTATTGAGTTGGTTAAGTTTTTTTAATTGTTCTTTTTAGAAATGCTTATTGGTTTACTAGCTTATTTTCTTTCATCCGAATATTATCATTTCCATCGCAAAGTTAGGGGTTTACTCATTCTGACGCTACATTCTGACGGTTTCAGTGTGATCGCAATAACCTTGAAGGTTCTACTTTGCGATCACGAGTGTTTTTCCCATTATTCCGATTGTGATTGCGATCACTCATTGCGATCGTATATTGCGACGGGTCTTAAGGCTATTTTAAGACGAAACGCTGCCCAATTTTTATTAATCATATTCCGACAGGTTCACCATATTCCGATCAATATTCCGACGGGGGTAGTTGTTTGTTATTCCGATACTTTGAACATTCCGACAGAGTTGATTTCTTGTATTCCGATACCTTGGATTCCGATACTAGACATTCAGATAGATTATTCCCATAGAATTAATTTACATTTATTCCGATGGTTATTCAGACAGCATTATTCCGATAGCTTTCATTTTCTATTATTCCGATGGTTTTGTTTTCAGTACATTCCGATAGAATCCATTTTTACATTCCGATGGTTTAAGTTTTTAGTTTTACAAAGTTTTCAAGTTTTAAATTCATTACGTTTTAATTTCAAATAATTACACGCTTCCCGAGATCTCTATTTTTACCAAGTGTTTTTCTAGTCATTTTTAGTTTAATTTCTAAAGCTTTTATTTTACTCAACGACATTTTCATATTTTTGCTATTAGGTCCTATAGATAACTAAACCATTTTCTTTTCTACCAAGAATGACTGAGTCGCACTTTCTACTAGTAATCAATTCGAAAAGACCGGAACAACGAATTTTCATAACTAAGTAAAACCTAGTTATTAAATGACGCTGCTGCCGGCTCTTTTCATTAAGATTAACGGTTTTTAGTGAGAGACGCGTTGGATTTTGGGATCCGTTCACTTTTGAACGTTATTTTTCTTGCTTTAAAATTTTCAAAAATCCATAAAAATAAAAACATTTCAAAAAAATAAAAAAAAATAGAAAAATATAAAAAACCAAAAATATTCTTGTCTATTTTTCTTTTCCTATTGTAGGTGTGTATGCGTACTCGTGCTCGTAAGAAGAAAGCAATTCAAGCCGAAGTCATTCCTCCACCTATTGTCACCATGGACAATCAACCAATGATCGAGCTTTTGCAATCGCACGTAGAGGGCAACACCGATGCTATTGTCATACCTGAGATTGGAGCCAACAATTTTGAACTCAAATCCGGCTTCATTCAAATGGTCTATGCTCAACCTTTCTTGGGGCGTTCGCTTGATGATCCTCATGACCATATAAAAAGGTTTCTTCAACTCACCAATACGGTTAAGTATAATGGGGTTTCACAAGAGGTAATTCGCTTACAACTTTTTCCTTTCTCCTTAGAGGGACAAGCCCGGAATTGGCTTGATAAGGAACCGCCACAAAGTATTCTTACGTGGACGGATTTAGAGACTAAATTCATCAACTATTTTTTCCCACCCTCACGTACTACCGTTTTGCGGAATGAAATCATTACCTTTGAACAAAAGTACGGTGATACATTTAGTGAATCTTGGGATCGTTTTAAGGAACTTTTAAGAAAGTGTCCATAACATGGTTTCACAAAAGTACATCAAATAAATACTTTTTACAATGGGTTAAGCATGAATGACCAAGATTCACTAAATAGTGCCTCGGGGGGTAACATTTTGGTTAAGTCTTCTAATGCCGCATGGGACACTATTGAGAACAAGTCTAGAGTGAAAACCAAGAGTGTTCGGACTAATGTGGCTAGTGCTAGTACTAGTGAGAGCGACAAGAGAATTGATAAGCTTACTTCGCTTGTTGAAACACTTGCTCTACAAACCGCTAACAATACCAAAGCCATCAATGCACAAGTTAATGCTATGAGTCAGTCATGTGAAATATGCGGGGGATCTCATTCATACACCGATTGTCCTTCGACTCATGACAATCCGGAAAATGTGTATGCCGCCAACGGTAACTTTTCTACGGGAGGCTATCAAGCTCGTCCTCAAGGTGACCGTAATTTGCTCAGTTATCGTTCAAACAACTTTCTTTCACCACCCGGTTTTCCCCCACAAAACCCAAACAACCTCAATCGCAACAATTAAAACCAACCTCGAGCTCCAAATCAATATCAAACCCAAAGAAACCCATATCCACCTCTAGGAAACAATCAAGTTCACCATCAACCCGCTTATTAACCACCTGCCTACCATGCTCTTCCTCCCACCCAACCTACCGTATTTAATCAAGAGGTTGAAACTTACATGAGGACTAATGATGTGATAGTGCAAAATCTTCAGCGGCAAATGGCCAACTTGAAAGTAGATATGGTGAAACAAGGGAATGATCTTCGAGCCGATATGCGAAACTCTTTGGCCAGTCAAACGAATGAGTTAAGGGATATGATGGCTAGTTTCTTCCAAAGTAATCAAACCTCTGGTTCGGGTTCTCTTCCGAGTAACACCGTTGCTAATCCAAGAGGGGAGATGAAAGCAATCACCACTCGAAGTGGAAAAGGTTTAAAGGAACCCGAGCTTCCTACACCTACACCGGTGATTGTGACAAAGGAAAACGAGTCCCCTTCTCTAATTCCTCCATCTTCTCCAACTTCTACTTCTCCAATTCCACCGCCTTCTACTTCCACCCCTCCACCACCCAAGGATGTGAGTGAGAATTCCATTCCAAAGCCTTCATCTCAACCCAATATACCTTATCCTTCAAGGTTGAGGAAAGAGAAATTGAAGAACAAGGATGATATTCAGGTTTCTAACTTTCTTAAAATGTTTAAACAACTGAATTTCAATATCTCCTTTGCTGAGGCTCTCACTCACATGCCGAAGTATGCTAAAATGTTTAAAGATCTTCTCAGTGATAAGGAGAAACTTCTTGATATCGCTCAGACCCAACTTAACGAGAATTGCTCCGCAATGCTCTTAAGGAAATTACCAACCACTTGGTGATCCGGGTCGTTTTCTCATTCCTTGCAACTTCCCCGGGGTAGAGAATTGTATGGCCCTAGCCGATCTAGGTGCTAGTATCAACTTAATGCCTCTAAGCATTTGGAAACAATTGTCTCTACCCGATCTAGTCCCCATACGAATGACTTTGAAATTAGCCAACCGTACGGTTGCTTATCCGATGGGGATAGCCGAAGATGTCTTTGTCGGTGTCGACAAATTCACCTTTCCGGCGGATTTTGTTGTCGTTGACTACGAGATGGATCCCCGTGTTCCATTAATCGTTGGACGTCCATTCTTGAGGACCGGTCGCACTCTCATTGATGTAGCCGCGGGCGAATTAAACATGAGAGTTGGTGACGATAAAATCGTTTTCAACATGGGTAAACTTTCTAAGCAGCCTTTTGAAAACGAGAGCGTTAATTTCATTGACGTTCTTGATGAGGCTTGTGAAGAACATTTCAAAGACGCTTGTAAAAGTGGTTCTTCTTCTCTACCCATTGTTGAGACCGTTGCCTCCATTTCTCCCTCGCTAACTCAATTTGGAGAAAGTGATCTCCTTTTGAAAGAATTTGAAGCAACTTTGGGAGATGTGGACTTACAATATGACGATTCTCCCTCCAATTGGGATGAAGACATTCGTACAATTGAGAAACTTCTCAATGAGGACCATATTTCTCCACCATCTCCTAAGGATATCTCTATCGATGATCCGACTTTGACTCCGCCGTCCATTGAAAATCCTCCGGATTTAGAGCTTAAGGATCTGCCGTCTCATCTTGAATACGTGTTCCTTGAAGACAATAAGAAGTCACCCATCATCATCGCTAAGGATTTGAAAGAAGACGAAAAATCTCTACTTATCGCCGTCCTGAAGAATCTTAAGAAAGCGATTGCTTGGAAAATCTCCGATATTCGTGGAATTGATCCTCACTTTTGCACACATAAAGTTCTCATGGAGGACGACTTTAAACCCACTATTCAAAGCCAAAGAAGGGTAAATCCCAAGATCCATGACGTTATCAAAAAAGAGGTTATCAAACTTCTTGATGCGGGAATGATCTACCCTATCTTGGATTCACCATGGGTTAGTCCGGTCCATTGTGTGCCTAAGAATGGCAGAATCACCGTTGTCCCAATGAAAACAACGAGTTGATTCCTACTCGTCTCGTTACAGGGTGGAGAGTTTGTATAGACCATCGTAAACTCAATGATGCTACGAGAAAGGATCATTTCCCCTTTCCTTTTATGGACCAAATGCTCGAACGTCTAGCGGGTAATGACTATTACTGCTTTTTAGACGGTTTCTCCGGGTATTTTCAAATTCCCATCGATCCAAAAGACCAAGAGAAAACCACATTCACTTGTCCTTATGGAACATTTGCTTACAAAAGAATGCCTTTCGGCTTATACAATGCTCCCGGGACTTTACAAAGGTGTATGATGGCTATCTTCCATGACATGGTTGAAGAAACTATGGAAGTCTTCATGGATGATTTCTCGGTCTATGGTGATTCTTTCTCTTCTTGCCTTGCCAATTTGGAACGCATGCTTAAGCGGTGTGAAGACACTCGCCTTGTTCTAAATTGGGAAAAATACCATTTCATGGTAAAAGAAGGCATTGTGCTTGGACATAAAATCTCAAAAGCCGGTCTTGAAGTGGACCGTGCTAAAGTTGATGTCATAGCCAAATTACCTCCACCTTCAACCGTGAAGGGTGTGAGAAGTTTCCTTGGTCATGCGGGCTTCTATCGTCGATTCATTCAATATTTTTCTGAAATCGCTCGCCCAATGACCCACCTCTTGGAAAAAGATACTCCTTTTATCTTTTCTAAAGAGTGTATTGAATCCTTCAATCTTCTTAAGGACAAGCTAACTAAGGCACCGGTCTTGGTTACCCCTAATTGGAAGCTACCTTTTGAATTGATGTGTGATGCTAGCGACTTTGCTATTGAAGCGGTTTTGGGCCAAAGAGTGAATAAACACTTCCAACCAATCCATTATGCTAGCAAGACAATGACGGGGGCTCAATTGCATTATACCACTACTGAAAAAGAACTTTTAGCTGTAGTGTATGCTTTTGAGAAATTTCGCCCCTATCTTGTTCTTTCCACCACAATCGTGTACACCGATCATTCCGCGTTGAAGTACTTGTTAACTAAACAAGATTATAAGCCAAGACTTCTTCGTTGGGTTTTGCTCCTTCAAGAATTTAAAATCGAAATTCGTGACAAGAAGGGATCCGAAAACATAGCTGCAGATCATCTAAGTAGACTTGAGGATCCTTATCAAGGGGATCATCCGAATCAAGAGATCAATGACTCTTTTCCCCTTGAGGACTTAATATCTATGAATTCCAATCTTGATGACACCCCGTGGTTTGCGGACATTGCAAACTACTTAGCGGGTGGAATTCTCAAGGAAGGGTTAACGTCCCAACAAAAGAAAAAGTTCTTTAAAGACATTGAACACTATTTTTGGGACGACCCTTACCTCTTCAAACAATGTGCGGATCTTGTCATTCATCGGTGTGTTGATGGGCTGACAGCTTTATTAATCCTTGAAGCTTGCCATAGAGGACCAACCGGTGGTCACTTTGGTCGTAACTATACCGCAAAAAAAGTGTTCGATTCTGGATTCTATTGGCCCACCATTTATCATGACGCTCATGAAATGGTTAAACATTGTGATGCTTGCCAAAGGCAAGGCAAGATCACACATAAAGATGAGATGCCTCAAAATTTCATACAAGAATGTGAAGTCTTTGATGTATGGGACATCGACTTTATGGGGCCATTTCCATCATCTAAAGGGAACAAGTACATCCTCGTAGCCGTTGACTACATATCCAAATGGGTTGAAGCTAAGGCTCTCCCTACGAACGATACGAGGGTGGTTGTGAACTTTTTGAAGCAGCTTTTTGCTCTATTCGGTGTTCCTCGTGCTATAATCAGTGACCGCGGGACTCATTTTTGCAATGATCAATTTGCTAGAGTCATGGCTAAGTATGGTGTCAATCACCGTCTTTCCACCGCTTATCATCCTCAAACAAATGGTCAAGTCGAGATTTCTAACCGTGGATTGAAGCGAATTCTTGAGCGTACTGTGGGAGAGCATCGTGCCTCGTGGGCCGATAAGTTAGACGATGCTTTGTGGGCTTTCCGTACCGCCTATAAGATTCCGATTGGTTGCACTCCATATCGTCTTGTGTACGGGAAGGCATGCCACCTCCCTATTGAGCTGGAACATAAGGCGTATTGGGCCTTGAAGTGGGCCAATTTTGACATCAACAAAGCCGGCGATCTTTGGAAGATTCAACTCAATGAGCTAAATGAACTAAGGAATGAAGCTTATGAGAACTCATTGATCTACAAAGAGAAGACCAAGATCATCCATGATGCTAGGATTAAGAACCGAGAGTTCCACGTTGGTGATCAGGTTTTACTCTTTAACTCTCGTTGAAGATCTTCTCGGGCAAGCTGAAGAGCCGTTGGTCTGGTCCATTCACCGTCGCCAAAGTCTTCCCTTATGACACCATTGAGCTTTCTCAGCCAAATGGGCCAAATTTTAAAGTGAATGGCCAGCGTGTGAAGCTGTATTTTGGTGAGGACATCTCTCATGAGATGATTCCATCCCTCACCACATTTCCCTTGAATTAGTTCTGGGTCGAGTCAGGCTCGTGACTCGGTTAACAAAAACAAGCGCTTCTCGGGAGGCAACCCGTTGATCTATCCTTTACCGTTTTCATAATAAGTGTAGGGGGAGCCCCGTATGTGTTTGTTGTCTTGTTTCTTATAATGTGCAGGGATTAAAGCTTCAAAGATCCATTCTAGATGACTTTGACGAACTGTGATCCCGTGTACCCGTCTTCCCGGTTCTATCCTAAACTGTCGTGATTCAATATTTCATATCTTATATGTTCACATTGAAATCACTATAGTTTTCCTTTCCTTAGCAAGATTTAAACAACGTGCACAATGTCCTAAGTGTAGGGGAGTTTACTCCCACATGCTTAAACATTGAGGACAATGTTTATATCAAGTGTAGGGGGGACTTCTATCGAAGTAAGTGGTCTTTTCCATGAATTTGCCCTCATTTTAACCAGAAAATTTGATTTTTCGACATTTTTCAAAATTTTTAATCTATTTTGGCCTATTAGTCTAGTAGTATTTTCCTTTGTTATCGTTATTTACTTTCTGTGTTAGAATAAATTTTTAATAAAGTGGTTTTAAATTTTTCAACGTCATGAATCTTTTAACTCAACCCGAGTTTACTTATCTAAGTTTACTCTAGCTAGTATCCTTAACGTGTTTAAGTCAAGTTTTGCTAGGATTTTATATAGGGAACTTTAAAACGCGAAAGTCTTAACTCTCACGGGTTAAGAACAAGAACTTTTCGCAAGTTCCTATAATTGATCCTAGAGAGTCGTTTATCAAGGGAACTTTAAAATGCGAATTCTAAACTTGAAAAAGTCTAAGAGTTTGCAAGATCCTATAGATGACTCGAAAACCCAAAAATTTGATTTAATTGGCTAAGCATCCACGAGTCTCATTCCTTGAGATTTTAAATTTTGGAGTACGAGAGATTATTGGAAATACGTTTTTCCCAATAAAGTCTCGGTCACATCTTAGTTAGCATAGATCACGAGATATAGAATATTTAGAACTTTGTCTCTTGGAGCGACCTCCCTTAGGGGGAGATTGTTAGAAATACGTTTTTACGTATTTATGAAGGATCGGTCACTCCAACGATATATTAATGTATTGGGCTCGTGATCTAGTTATTTATCATATAGTCTATATAGCCCACATGTAGGGTGGGCTATATATACCCCCTCTTAGCATGTTAGGAGGGGTTGGTGGTTTTCATTTATCATAATTTCATATTACTTTCTCTCTCTACCCTCCTCCCTTCTCTCCTTTCTCTCTCTACACCATCATCTCCTTCATCTCATCTTTATATTATTTAATCAATCCCTCCATCTAATCAATCCAATCTAACATGTAGAATAGGCCAAGATTTTCGTAGACTTTCAATTGGTATCAAGAGCTAAGGTTAGACTGGTTTATTCATATTTTTATTTTGATTGATTTTGGTGGGTTTTGATTTAATCAAGCTTCAATCTTAAAAAAGTTTGTATTTTTATGCTTTAAATCATAGTCAAATCTTTGATTTACTTATTTTAGATAAAAATCACAAATTTTTTATGCAAAAATCAAAAACCTTTATCATCAAATCTTAAAAAGTTTGTGTTTTTATAAAAAGTTTGTGTTTTCTTTTTTTAATTTTGAATTTTTTATTGAAAAATTTTAATTGAACTTTTCATCTTATCCTTTTAATTGATAATCAAAATTTTTAATTTTATCTTTTTTAAATTTTTAATTCTTATCTTTTTTATTCAAAAGTTTGTGTTTTTGTTTCTTTTTTAAATTTATCTTTTTTGAAGTCACGGGTTTTCATTTCTCGAATCTTTTTTTTTTCCGGATGAACAGTTTTTCGAATGAACAGTGTTTTCCGAATGAACAGTGTTTCCGAATGAACAGTGTTTTCCAAATGAACAGTGTTTTCCGAATGAACAGTGTTTTCCAAATGAGCAGTGTTTCCGAATGAACAGTTTTTTTCGAATGAACAGTTTTTTTTCTGAATGAACAGTGTTTTCCGAATGAACAGTGTTTCCGAATGAACAGTGTTTGCCGAATGAACAGTGTTTTCCGAATGAACAGTGTTTCCGAATGAACAGTTCCCGAATGAACAGTGTTTCCGAATGAACAGTGTTTTCCGAATGAACAGTGTTTCCGAATGAACAGTTTTCCCGAATGAACAGTTTTTTTCCGAATGAACAGTGTTTTCCTAATGAACAGTGTTTTCCGAATTAACAGTGTTTTCCGAATGAACAGTCTTTTCCGAATGAACAGTGTTTCCGAATGAACAGTGTTTCCGAATGAACAGTGTTTCCGAATGAACAGTGTTTCCCGAATGAACAGTGTTCCCGAATGAACAGTGTTTCCGAATGAACAGTGTTTTCGAATGAACAGTTTTTCCCGACTGAACAGTTTTTTTCCGAATGAACAGTGTTTTCCGAATGAACAGTGTTTCCGAATGAACAGTGTTTTCCGAATGAACAGTGTTTCCGAATGAACAGTTTTTTTCCCGAATGAACAGTGTTTTCCGAATGAACATTGTTTTCCGAATGAACAGTTTTTTTCCGAATGAACAGTTTTTTTTTTTTTTTTTTTAACGAAAGTGTTTAAACGACAAAGCAATCTCTCGGTTTTACAAAGAGTTGAACTATAGACAAACTTAGAGGATTTCAAACATCGATTTATTTCACCAAACAAGGATCCAATAATTTTTCATCGACTCTCAATGGATTCGTTGAATTCAAAATTTCAAGAGGGAGACTTGCATCACATGCAAGACACCGCTAGACAAAGTGGTCTAACTTCATTTCGAATGCTTCAGTCTCATCTTGTCACTCTTTCATGGATTCAAGGAGGGAACGAATTTGTGACAATCTTTGGTCAAGATCGTCATATATTCATCGACTCAATATTCACCACTTTGACCCAACTCGCCGAGCAACTCAACAATGAAAACTTTAATCACTCTGCATCGGCACTTGCATATAAGACTCTTGTGACACAACTCACGCCTTTCCTCCAATTCAATATCATCAAGTCTGAAAGTTCAGTGATTTGCCAATCATTTCTTCGAGATACACATACCGAGCTTCGAGATTTCCGTGGTACAATATTGAAACTCATGACATCGGTCTCGTCTTTGATTTATGAAAGATCTCGACTTCAACAAGCGTATGATAATGGAGTGCAAGAATCTATGATGCAGATGCAAGAGGAGAATGCTCATACGGTTGACAACTTGGAGCCTAACGATGACAAGAGCACGGAATCAGGAGAACAACATGACACCAATGGCACGTCAGGGAACGCTCACGAGATTTATTTTGATGACACCTTACCCGTTTATGACGAAGAACCTGCGAACATGGTACAATGTAATGTTGTTTATGATGTATATGCTGATGACATGCCGCATATTGAGCATTCCGAACTTAATTAAGACAAACATGGGATGCAAAAGAGTTATAGCAATACCACTTCTGATTCATCCGATGTGAGTCATAATGGGGGAGAAAGTGTTCAAAATGCTAAACATCATGATAATTGTCTTATAACTGCTTCATTGACTGCTTCTGATTCCAAGATTAGAGAGCTCGAAACGATTATAGCTCAACAATCAAAGGTCTTGAGGATGCCAAACTTGAATTTTCTAAGAAAACGGATGATAGATGTGTAAACACCCATCCTTTTTACCACTTAACTACAATAATAACCGAGCCAAAACGTGTATTTTATGTCGTAAATGTCGGAATTATGCGTGGTTTGTGTTTTTGTTGTGATTTAGGACGAAATTATGAAAAGGGGAGAAAACACGCGCATTCATGGGCTTTTATCGAAGAAAAAGACAAAAGACGAAGTCAAGAAATCAAGAGTGCACAAAGAACGGAAGTCCAAGACCAATTCTGAAGATTTAACGAAGAAAAAGTCAAAAGACGGAAGTTTACTAAAAGCCGAAGAACTCAAGTCTAATTTATTGAAGAATTACAAGACGAGTTTAAAGAAATCCCGAGACAAAGTCGTTAAAGTCAAAGAATTAAGAAGACAAGGGCTTAATCATGCAATTAAAGAAAGAAGAAAGAGGGGAGGAAGCTTCCTAAGCACCTCCCTAATCCTCCTATAAATAGATTAGATTTCATTTCATTTTGTTTTGTTGGCTAGACACTAGTTCTTCCACCATTTTAATTACCTTGCACTTTAATTACATGTCATTTAAATACATTGTCTTGCACCTTAAATTCATTTAATTTCAAGTAAGTTTCCTTTTAATTATTGTCAATCTTTACTTTAATTGTGCATCTCTTATCTTCCTTTCTTGTTAATCTTTAATCTTTATGCTTTATGTTCATGTTTATGTTTTTGATGTTTTATTGATTTGATTTAAGTGGGTTTTGATTATTGTGGTTATTATTATTAGTTTTATTGTTTTGGTTTGATAGATTATCATTAGTTGATTATTTGTTATTAGTTTGATTTAATCTTGTAGTTGATTTTGATTAGATTAGATTGGATTCGTGTTATTTTTGTTCTTGCGTGTTCTTCGTGATTTCTGTTTCCCAGGAATATTCCGAATCAAGGACCAGCTAAGCATTCGTTCCGAATCAAGGTGATCTTGTGTTTATTCAGAATAATTTATTATTCCGGATCAAGCTAATCATTCCGGATCAAGGTCTTCATTCGGATGATTCAACATTCCGGATCAGCTGTTCATTCGGAACATTCCGAATAAAGGAATTGTTGTGAAATATTCCGAATCAAATTTCTTCCGGATCAAGGTGTGTTCATTCGGAACATTTTCCGAATCAAGGAGTTTGAGTTCATTCGGAATATATTCCGAATCAAGACTTTATTCCGGATCAGCAGAACATTCCGAACCAAGCTCCATATTCCGAACCAAGTGAACATTCCGGATCAAGGCTTATATTCTGAACGAAGGATTTATTCCGGATAAGTGACATATTCCGAATAAAGAATTTATTCCGGATCAAGGGTTTTGGCTAATATTCCGAGTGAAGAACAATCATTCCGAACGAAGGTGACATTCCGGATGAGTGATTATTCCGAACGAAGGATTATTCCGAATGAGCTGTTTTCAGGTTCTTTTTAGTTTCAGTTTTTAAGTTTTTATTTTTACGCTTTACTTTTCCCGCCTCTTTACTTAGTCTCACTTTAAGTTTACTTGCCTTAGATTTATTTTAAGCCTTTCCTTAGTTTAAGTTTTAGTTGCCTTTTAAGTTTGCCTTAGATAGTTTTAAGTTAGCGTTATTTACTTTAATTGCCTTTTAATTTCTTGTCACGCTTTAATTTACCGTCATTTATTTTCAATTTAGTTTAGATTTAAATTAACGTCATTTACTTTAATAGTTTTTGCACTTTTAATATACTACAACGACACAACTATTTGTTTCACCAAGAACAGCTTAGTCGCACATTCCACTGTTATCAATTCGAAGAGACTGGAACAACGATAATTTTCATACTAGGCAAAAGCCGTGTATTAAATGGCGCCGCTGCCGGCTCTTTTCTTGAAGATTAACGGTTTTCTGTGAGAGATGCGTTGTTTTTTTGGGATCCGTTCATTCGTGAGCGTTATTTTCTTGCTTAAAAATTTTTAAAAAAACCACAAAAATTAAAAATTTTCAAAAACCATAAAAATTAAAAAATTTTCAAAAATCCAAAAAGATTTTATTTTTATAGTGTATATATATTCTCTTTGTGTTTGGTTTCTTTTTCTTTTACTTTTGCAGGTGTATGCGTACTAGATCTTCTACTTATCCAGAGCCCGAGACTCGTGAAGATTTAGCTATGGCAGGTGTGAACAACAACAATAATCCACCGCACCTCAAAAATAATAACAACAATGTTCTTCCACAGCCCGATCTTCGGACAATGGAGGAGCTTTGTCAACCCACAATGTTTGAACGAGGAGGACCGATTGCGCTGATGCAAATCACGGCTCCGAAGTTTTCGTTGAAGCATCACATGATCCAGCAAGTGCAAACTAACCCATTCCGCGGAATGCCTGATGATGATGCCAACAAACACCTCGACAAATTCATTACTATTACCCAAAGCATGAAGTTGCCCGGTGCTACTATGGATGTCCTTCGCCTTCAACTCTTTCCACATACTTTATCACACCACACCGAGAAATGGTTTGATCGTCTTCCAAAGAATTCAATTCATACTTGGGATGACATGACTCAACGCTTTTTGTCGCGCTACTTTCCACCATCCATGGTCACGAGCCTTCGAAATCAAATCAGTGGTTTCATGCAAGAACCCGATGAATCTCTCTTTGATGCTTGGGAAAGATATAATGTTTTGATCGATCGTTGTCCAAACCACAACATGCTCCCCGTGACCTTAATTGATACTTTCTACAACGGTTTTTGACTTTTCATGATCGTGATACGATTAATGTAGCCGTCGGTGGCACATTTATGAAAAGAAGACCCGAGGAGTGTAGAGAGCTTATTGAGAACATGACTACTCACCACAAAAACTGGGATTCCTCCGCTTCTTCAAGGAACAACCCGAGAGTCAATGTTTCTTCTACTTCAACAAACCCCGACATGACCGAATTCACCCGCATGATGGCCGAAATGAACAAAAATATCTTGCTTCTCGCTACAAACCAACAACAAGTTAAAGCAGTAGCCAATCCTTGTGAGACATGCGGCGGTCCACACTCATACACTGATTGTCCTTCTACTCAAGGAAATCCGGAAAACGTGTATGTGGCTTATGGTAATTATTCACCGGAAAATTACCAAGCCCGACCTCAAGGGGATCGAAATTTGCTAAGTTACTGGTCTAACAACTATCTTTCACCCGGTTTTTCTCCTCAAAACCAAAACCCCAACAACAATTATAATAGAAGCAACCAAATCCCACCTAGAGCTTCTAACCCTTATCACCCACCCGCTCAACAAGCCCCACCCATCAATCAAGATGTTGAAGCTTTAATGAGAACCCAAGGAGAGCAAATTAAGAATCTGCAGAGCCAAATTATCAATTTGAAAGGGGATATCACCAAGCAAGGGAATGACATTAGATCCGAGCTTCGAAATGATATACAATCCTCCTTCAGCAATCAAAAAAATGATTTGAAGAATATGATTGCTAGTTTCTTACCCACCACTCAACCCTCTACTTCGAGTTATCTACCTTCAAATATCGTCACCAATCCGCGAGCGAATGTGAGTGCTATTACTACCCGTAGTGGAGTTACATTAGTAGGACCACCTATCCCTCCTCCATCATCTACACCTCCTCCACCACTATTTATCCCTGCTACTCCCACACCTTGTATTAGTTCACCATCACCGTCTCCGCCTCGTCATGACAATGTACCCAAGCAGAATCCACCAACCCCACTCTCAACATCTCAACCTTCACCTTCTACACCCACACCACCCAAACCAGCATTCCTTACCCTTCACGGCTAGACAAGGCTAAATTGCTAACCAAGGATGACACTCAAGTGTCGAACTATTTGAAGATGATCTCTCAAATGAATTTCAACATTAGCCTTGTTGAAGCACTTGTCCACATGCCAAAATTCGTCAAAGCATTCAAGGAATTGCTTAACAAGAAGGAAAAGCTAGTTGAGCTCGCCAACACACGCTTAAATGAAAACTGTTCTGCAGTTATTCTTAAAGAACTTCCGGAAAAACTTGGAGATCCCGGTCGTTTTGTGTTGCCTTGCATTTTTAACAAAACCGAAGAATTTACTGCCCTAGCTGATCTTGGGGCAAGTATTAATTTGATGCCTTTAAGTGTTTGGACAGCACTATCATTACCCGACCTTACACCAACGAAGATGACTCTTGAGCTTGCAAATCGCGCTCTCGCTTACCCCGTTGGTATTGCTGAAGATGTGTTCATTAAAGTTGACACCTTCACTTTTCCGGTCGACTTTGTTGTTGTAGATTATGAAATGGACCCTCGTATTCCTTTAATACTTGGTCGGCCATTCTTGAGAACCGGAAGAGCTCTAGTCGATGTTGCCGAAGGAGAGTTAATTTTAAGGGTCGGGAATGAACAACAAGTGTTCAAAATGGGAATGCTTACAAGAAAAACCTATGGAAGAGAATCCGTGAATATGATTAATGTGCTTGATGATTTTGTCGTCTACAACAATCCTCTATTCGAATCTTGCAATGATAATCCACTTTTTCAAGATGATGTGGATGATTCTCTCTCCAATTTGGAACCTTCACCCATATATGATTCTCCACCGATCTTTGATGCTTATGATGTTTATTCTAGTTCCGATGGAGATGATTATGATGATTTTACTTCCGAGTATCCTGACATGCCCACTTATGATGATTTTGATGAGGCCGATACTCTCTCGAGTGATTCTTCACATGATGAAGATCCTCCATCAACATCACTTGATCCTACTTTGGATGACTACTCATTTGAGGAAGACTTTGCTACTTTTCTCAACACTTACTTCCCAAATGAGAGTGATGTTCCTCTTTTAGACTTTGATGATTATGATCTTCATTCTTCTACGGAGTTGAAGAAAATTCTTTCAAAGGAGAAGAAGCCGGACGACACCAACATCCGTAGCACGTATGTTTTGACACCTCTTTGTCCACCTTTTGAGGACGAGGTTGTGCATTTTCTTCGCGGATGTTCTTCAAATTCTGCTGAGCCTGAGTGCTATTTTCCCCTAAAGTAAAAGGTGTTCGACCCTGGTATTGAAATTTTTAAGCCATCTCAGTATCCGTCTGAAGAAATAAAAGGAAAGATCTTTGGAACTTATGGAGATATGCTTACACCTCTTCACCCTTGCTCCCACCGTGATCCATCTTTGCTTAAGGGAACCTTGCCTACTCTTCTTTGGCTTGCCTTGTTCGCCTTAAGCTTGTGCTATTTGATGGACGAAAACTATGTATTTGATCCCGGTGGATGTTTTTCATGCTTCTTCCTATGATAATCAAGGTCGAGTCAGGCTCACGACTCGGTAATCAAAAATCAAGCGCTTCTTGGGAGGCAACCCATGTATCTATCTTTTAGCTATCTATACCCTAAGTGTAGGGGAGACCCGTTGGTGTTTGCTATTTCCTCTCTTCTCCTATTCAGGGATTCGAGCGCTTAATTATCCACTCTTGATGATTTTTGACGACCCGTGATTCCGTGTTTCCGTCTTCCCGGTTCTATCCTAAACTCTTTTCGATTCACTATTTTATATTTTCCAATATTAAAATAGGAATCTCGTTAGTTGTCTTTTCCTTAACAAGATTTAAATAACGTTCATAATGTCCTAAGTGTAGGGGAGTTTACTCCCACATGCTTAAACATTAAGGACAATGTTTATATTAAGTTTAGGGGGGACTTCTATCGAAGTTAAGTGGCCTTTCCTTGTATTTGTCCTCATTTTAACCAGAAAATCAATTTTTCGACATTTTTCAAAATTTTTGATCTATTTTGGCCCATTAGTTTTTCCCTTTGTATAGTTATTTTCTCTCTCTACTAGAATAAATTTTAATAAAGTGGTTTTAATTTTCAACGTTGTGAATCTTTTGACTCAACCCGAGTTTACTTATCTAAGTTTACTCTAGCTAGTATCCTTAACGTGTTTAAGTCGAGTTTTGCTTGGCTTTTATATAGGGAGCTAAAAAACGCGAAAGTCTTAACTCTCACGGGTTAAGAACAAGAACTTTTCGCAAGCTCCTATAATTGATCCTAGAGAGTCGTTTGTCAAGGGAACTTTAAAATGCGATTTCTATACTTGAAAAAGTCTAAGAATTTGCAAGATCCTATAGGCGACTCGAAAACCCAAAACTTTGATTTAATAGGCTAAGCATCCACGAATCTCATTCCTTGAGATTTTAAATTATGGAGAACGAGAGATGATAGAGTCAATTATAAGTTTGGTATCCTTTCGTGAATTTATGTGAGTTAATTATGAGCCTATTCTCCCATCGCTTGCTAATAAATTTATCTGCAATAAATAAGGTTGTACGATTTGAAAAGTTACTTAGCTTCTAGCCCAAGATCGTTTAAAAGTTTCTCGGTATTGATTAGAGTTCATAGCCAAGACATAACTTATTGAAGCAGGATGCGAATATTGGCGAGTCCGAAAAGGCCCTAACAAGGCATGAGGGCTACATTTTGTTGCTAAAGATCCCAAGTGATGTGAAGAATCATTTATCAAAGATCAATATGAAGGATCGAGACACACGACGAAAATAAAATACTCCCCAAAAGATCATGGAGAAGTCTATCCAAAAAGACCCTAACAAGGTATGAGGATAAAAGATCCAAGTCCTAAAAGGAGGCGGGTCGTTGTATATCAAAATCCCAAATAAAGATTGGAGAAAAATGAAGAAGTCGTGGTCCAAGTATGAAGAATCTCTCAAAACTTCAAGTGAAGAAATTCCTATTATGAAGAGAAGGCCATTATTTCATGAGCGTCTCTCAAGATTTGAAGTATGAATTCACTGCCAAATATCGGTCCGAGAAAGGTCTCAAATCGCGAAGCGAGTTATGCCAAGATATGAACTTTATGAGGTCCCGAGAAGCAGTTTTAAAAGATTTTGTCCTTTAGCTAACTATTGATTAAATCATCCCACTTTATTTTCAGCCTTAATAACTATCGAAATAAGTCAACAATGCATCCTCGTGATCATTCAAGACAACAATAAAATATAAGAGATACACCTAGGAATAAGGGAGTCTAAGTAAATAATTGGCCCACATGAGTTCGTGTTAGTCTGCTAACTTATAATAACAATGATCTCGTTTTTAAGCTTGGTTTGGAGAATGTGAAAACTTAAGGATGATGATAATTCATGACATTTCCAAAACCCTAAGGTAAGTTTTTTTTTTGATTTCTTTACTTGTTTTGTTATTTTCTATCTCTTTAATAAAGGCCAATGTGGATTGATTGTGATGAAAAGTGTAATCGTGCTTGGTAACTAATGCATTGCATGAGGACATTGCAATGGTCAAGTGTAGGGGATTTAATACACGGCTTTTGCCTAGTATGAAAATTATCGTTGTTCCAATCTCTTCGAATTGATAACAGTGGAATGTGCGACTCAGCTGTCTTTGGTGAAACAAATAGTTGTGTCGTTGTAGTATATTAAAAGTGCAAAAACTATTAAAGTAAATGACGTTAATTTAAATCTAAACTAAATTGAAAATAAATGACGGTAAATTAAAGCGTGACAAGAAATTAAAAGGCAATTAAAGTAAATAACGCAAAATTAAAACTATCTAAGGCAAACTTAAAACGCAACTAAAACTTAAACTAAGGCAAGGCTTAAAATAAATCTAAGGCAAGTAAACTTAAAGTGCGACTAAGTAAAGAGGTGGGAAAAGTAAAGCGTAAAAATAAAAACTTAAAAACTGAAACTAAAAAGAACCTGAAAACAGCTCATTCGGAATAATCCTTCGTTCGGAATAATCACTCATCCGGAATGTCACCTTCGTTCGGAATGATTGTTCTTCACTCGGAATATTAGCCAAAACCCTTGATCCGGAATAAATTCTTTATTCGGAATATGTCACTTATCCGGAATAAATCCTTCGTTCGGAATATAAGCCTTGACCCGGAATGTTCACTTGGTTCGGAATATGGAGCTTGGTTCGGAATGTTCTGCTGATCCGGAATAAAGTATTGATTCGGAATATATTCCGAATGAACTCAAACTCCTTGATTCGGAAAATGTTCCGAATGAACACACCTTGATCCGGAAGAAATTTGATTCGGAATATTTCACAACAATTCCTTTATTCGGAATGTTCCGAATGAACAGCTGATCCGGAATGTTGAATCTTCCGAATGAAGACCTTGATTCGGAATGATTAGCTTGATCCGGAATAATAAATTATTCCGAATAAACACAAGATCACCTTGATTCGGAACGAATGCTTAGCTGGTCCTTGATTCGGAATATTCCTGGGAAACAGAAATCACGAAGAACACGCAAGAACAAAAATAACACGAATCCAATCTAATCTAATCAAAATCAACTACAAGATTAAATCAAACTAATAACAAATAATCAACTAATGATAATCTATCAAACCAAAACAATAAAACTAATAATAATAACCACAATAATCAAAACCCACTTAAATCAAATCAATAAAACATCAAAAACATAAACATGAACATAAAGCATAAAGATTAAAGATTAACAAGAAATGAAGATAAGAGATGCACAATTAAAGTAAAGATTGACAATAATTAAAGGGAAACTTACTTGAAATTAAATGAATTTAAGGTGCAAGACAATGTATTTAAATGACATGTAATTAAAGTGCAAGGTAATTAAAATGGTGGAAGGACTAGTGTCACTCTAGCCAACAAAACAAAATGAAATGAAATCTAATCTATTTATAGGAGGATTAGGGAGGTGCTTAGGAAGCTTCCTCCCCTCTTTCTTCTTTCTTTAATTGCATGATTAAGCCCTTGTCTTCTTAATTCTTTGACTTTAACGACTTTGTCTTGGGATTTCTTTAAACTCGTCTTGTAATTCTTCAATAAATTAGACTTGAGTTCTTCGGCTTTTAGTAAACTTCCGTCTTTTGACTTTTTCTTCGATAAATCTTCAGAATTGGTCTTGGACTTCCGTTCTTTTTGCACTCTTGATTTCTTGACTTCGGCTTTTGTCTTTTTCTTCGATAAAAGCCCGTGAATGCCCGTGTTTTCTCCCCTTTTCATAATTTCGTCCTAAATCACAACAAAAACACAAACCACGCATAATTCTGACATTTACGACATAAAATACACGTTTTGGCTCGGTTATTATTGTAGTTAAGTGGTAAAAAGGATGGGTGTTTACACACCTATCAACGGACAAATTTGAAGCATACTTTGAAAAACTTGAAAAGTCAAACGTTGTTCTTGAAAGAAAATTGGATCAAAAAGTTTTAGATTCGAAAGCTGAAAAGGTTAATCTTTTGAAACAAATTCAGTTACTAGAGTCTAAATTGGCATCCCAAGATAGATTGCTCAAAGAAAATGAAACGTTAAAAGCTCAAGTTGAGGAAAAGGTTTTTGCTATAGCTGCGTTGAAAAACGAGTTAAGGAAAAATAGAGGACCTAGTGTGGACACTAAGCTTGAAAAACCATCAATCTTGGGGAAACCGCCTACAAATCAGTTCGTCAGACAACCGACTGTCAGACAACCTACTGCATTTAGATCCGAGCGACCACAATCCTCGAGACCGCGGTTTGCCTCCCAAGTTGATTTGGTTCATTTTCCTAGACCAGTCACTCCATCAACTAGGCCCAATGTGATCAAAACAGCGTTAGCAAGATCTAATCAGATGATTGCCCCTAGTTTCCCTAAAAATACCAAGAGCACGTCTAGAACTAGTTCAAATGACGTTTGCCATAAATCTGGTCTTAGGGAAGCTAAGCAAAAGACACATGTAAGAGATAGCAATGTCAAACCTAGTCAGATGCCTTCTAGATTACCCAACACTGCTAACCGTAGCATGTCATATCCTAGGAGCATCGATCAATCATCTAGGAATTACTCGGACATTAAATATGCTACTTGTAAAACATGTAGAAAATGTGTCTTTACGGCAAATCATGATTCTTGTGTCAAGAAATTACTTGATGAGGTGAACTCCCGTGCTAGACTTAAATCCCAGTGGATAGCTAAAATCAAACCCATTGGTAAAGTTTGGCGCCCCACTGGTAGAACTTTCACTCTTGTAGGAAACGAGTGCCCTTTAACTAGGATAGTCTCCGATTCTACTAAGTCTACTAGGGAGGAAACTGATAAAGATGATAATTCACTTAAGCCTAAACTTAAGGTTTTCTATAAAAGGAAACGTTTGCCAGCCAAGACTAGTGAATCATCTACTCAGGTCGCTTCTGACACAAGTAAAGCCAACTGTGAACCCTCACGTGCTTCTAAAAGTGATATCGCTAACCCATGTCAAAGCAATCAAATTCCTAATAAGAATGCAGGTACCAAAGTTGATGTTCCAAAAGAACGAAGCGGTCCAATCATTTTATACCGTTCAACTAAGGATACTCTTAGAGTTTGGTTGCTGAAGAAGCAGATATCGGAGAAACAAGTGTCTCAAGGGATTCATGGTTAAGCTTAAATATCAAGGCTTACAGTCGAACCACAGATTGTAACCCGTGCTTCAAAGAAAGGAAAGTTTATCGCCGATGATAAACTTATCCTAACAACGAGAAATTAAGTTTTCTCGGGCATGAGCTAATATTAAAAACATTCAACGTTTTTAAGCTCATGCACAGAGGCTCACATTCAAATCCCAGTCTGTGCCCCGTGCTTCAAAGAAAGGAAAGTTTATCGCCGACGATAAACTTATCCTAACAACGAGAAATTCATTTTTCTCGGGCATGAGCTTATATAAAAAACATTCCAAGTTTTTAAGCTCATGCACTAAGGCTTACATTCAAATCACAGTCTGTAACCCGTTCTTCAAAGAAAGGGAAGTTTATCTCACAACGATAACTTACCCTCAAAACGAGAAATTAAACTTTCTCGGACACGAGCTTCCGTTAAAACTATTCAAAGGTTTTAAAGCTCGTGTAAATGGCGTATAATCACATCACAGTTTATGCCCCGGACTACAAATAAAGGAAAGTTTATCATTAATGATAACTTATCCTCATAACGAGAAATTCAATTTTCTCGGTCACGAGCTTATATTAAAACATTCGAAGTTTTATGCTCAGAAAGGAAAGTGTATCTTTTAAATAAGAGAACTTTTCCTCATAACGAGAAATTAACCTTTCTCGGTCATGAGCTTTCTGTTAAAACAATCAAAGTTTTCAAGCTCATGAAAACGACTTCTAAGTAAATGTCAGCTTAGGACTCGTCCTTCCGATAAAAGGAAAGTTTATTGCCGATGGTAACTTATCCTTACAACGAGAAGTTTACAACTTCTCGGACTTGAGATTTCTTAAGATATTCAAAATCTTAAGCTCAAGTAATTGTTTTTCAAAACTTGGAACACAATTTTTCAAGAATTTCTCAAAATTTTTTTCTAAATCTTTCAAAATTGTGTGTTCAAATATGTTTTGATAAAAAGAGCATGTCTTCTAGAATCGATAATATTTACGATCCTAGAAATGTCGTTCAATAATGACACGGGGTTGTAAATAAAGTTCGAGCAAAAGTTTAAATGATTTAAAACATGCTCAAAATGGTTTGCTATTATTTCCGATAGTAACCCACTTTTCACATTGAAGTCAAGCATTTCACCGGAAAGCTTTGACTTCAGAATCCGAAGTTATCAACTCCACAATCCGAAGTTCGTTGCAATTGATATCTACATACTAGACGATGCGACTACTCAAACGACGACTACATCTCTTTAAGTATAACACGAGTCAACAATTGAGGGGGAGCAATTGTCAAGCGTTCAGACTCTTCGATGCCGAAAGTGCCAATGTTCACAAGTTAGTGTCAAAGACAACGATATCAATTGTCCATGTGGTGTAAAGGAGAAGATAATTTCAGAAGTTACGAGGAAGACCGACGTTCGCAGACAAGAACCACGTGATCTTATCACATGATGTTCTCATCATTTTAGGTCCTAACTCGTATACTATAATCTTGTGAATTCATTTTTATATATGATCTTTGCTCGTGAATATTATTATTTGAGAATCAAGTGCACCCTTATTAATTTGAGGGGGATCTTGTAAAAAATCATGAAGATAAATGGACTTAATTGGATTTGCATTTTTCTTCCCAATTTTTTCTTAAAACATTATTAAATCAATTGATATTAAAAACATCGATTGGGTTAATATTTTTAATATGGGGGAGAAAATGTGATTTAATACGACTCAATGGTTTGACTTAATGTGCTAGCTCATCCCGACATGTGCGAAATGTTTTCGAATATCGTGGCATATGTTAAGGGGGAGCAAAATGGATTTGGATATTAAAATGGATTTCATGGTGACGTATACTTACCCACAACATCTTAATTCATGACGGTGACGATTGTGGTGACATAAGGATGGTAGGATAGGTTAAAGTCTAATGATTCCTCTAGAACCGGAGGAATCTTCCCAAGGATATTCCATAGCAAGAAATAGAAGTCCTTAGGAAATATGGAGAAAGACTGTGAACGTAGCTGAATGCCGACCAAGTACTTAAGTTAGCACTGGAACAATCACAACAAGGTGCTAGTTATGACGTATTGGTAAGCATTGAAGGGGTTGAAGAATGAAAAAGAATTGTAAAGATAAAGGGTGTAAATAAAGTAGCCCTCCTTACAACTTAGGCAGAAACCGGGTCAATTCATATGCTATTGAGATCATTTTCAATGATTCTTGATATTGAAGATAGACATCATGGACCCAGTGATGCAAGGCACAACCCATCCCAACTAACTCAGATATCTCTCAAAAGATATTTGTTTTAATCACACGGAGAAAACGCATTATCTATTGATTTATTCACTCCGAGTAAATTGGTATTGAAAAGGTGGCACTCCTCTCCAGCCTTCGATCACAAAAATCCAAAATGCACGATCGAGTTTAGAGCCATTTGAGATCATCAAATATCTCATTAGGACATATTTTCATTATTCCTTGCTTGTTCACACAATGTGAAAAGTAAGAAAGATTTAAGAGTCCTGCGAAAAATCTTCATGATCTTGCCTGAACATCCGAGTAATACGAAAGTATTTACAATGAAGATGGAAATCCTTCTTGAGCGAACGTCAAAAAGCCCATGGTAGGTGCTTGTGCGATTCTTTTTGAATCAAACTTGTGATAACTAGAAAGCAACAGTGGTTTAAACTCTTAAATGAATTTAAACACGTTCCAGGCCTCTACGCAATATCTAAGTGATCTTGCCAGAACATTCAGAATAATACTATTAAGTATTTACAGTGACGAATGGAAATCCTTCTAGTGTTAACTTCAAACAGCACTTGGTAGGTAACTTGCAAGATTCTATATGAATCAAGCTCGTGACAACTGGAAAGCAACGATGGTGCGGTTCTTAATTGAACTTCACTTGTTCCAGGAACATGAATTGATGGCTTCAAATCATGCGGATAATATTATCCAAATGATTCACTCTTTACGTTCACAGTCAGCTTTGGACGGTCGAGTAAAGAGAACAGGTTTACCCGCGAAATCATGTCAAGGAGGTTCTTTATTGAAACTACCTACCACAAGTACGATATTTAATATCGTCCAACGGTCTTCGCCGACCGGAGGTAAAATGCTACCGAATTAGAATGAAATGTTCAAGGCCATTTCATCCTTGTATATGGTTTGTTGCTAACTGTCTTATGCAGCATAACAAGAAGGTGGCATTGCGGTGTATAAACCAGAAGAAGTCGTCACCACATGCTTATACTGCATACAATTAGTGCTTCAACGAATTCAAGAAAGCCTGAAGGTCAAGTCTTCCGCTGTATCAAAGTCTGAAGCTTTCAAGAATTATAAAGGTATAAGTATGTGGAACATGAAGTCACGAAGAGGCGAATATCACAAGTGACGAATGCACAAGGTCAAGGCAAGGAAACATGCTCAAGACTAAAGTCAAAGATCACATCAAGCATATTCACAAGAACAAGATCGAAGACTCAAGCATAGATGCTAGGTTTAAGATTTTGTAAAAAGATGTGACCTCCCTTAGGGGGAGATTGTTGGAAATACGTTTTTCCCAATAAAGTCTCGGTCACATCTTAGTTAGCATAGATCACGAGATATAGAATATTTAGAACTTTGTCTCTTGGAGCGACCTCCCTTAGGGGAAGATTGTTAGAAATACGTTTTTACGTATTTATGAAGGATCGGTCGCTCCAACGATATATTAATGTATTGGGCTCGTGATCTAGTTATTTATCATATAGTCCATATAGCCCACATGTAGGGTGGGCTATATATACCCCCTCCTAGCATGTTAGGAGGGGTTGGTGGTTTTCATTTATCATAATTCTATATTACTTTCTCTCTCTACCCTCCTCCCTTCTCTCATTTCTCTCTCTACACCATCATCTCCTTCATCTCATCTTTATATTATTTAATCAATCCCTCCATCTAATCAATCCAATCCAACATGTAGAATAGGCCAAGATTTTCTTAGACTTTTAGAGATGATAGAGTCAATTATAAGTTTGGTATTCTTTCATGAATTTATGTGAGTTGATTATAAGCTTTTTCTCCCATCGATTGCTAATAAATTTATCTGCAATAAATAAGGTACGATTTGAAAAGTTACTTAGATTCTAGCACAAGATCGTTTAAAAGTTGCTCAATATTAATTAGAGTTCATAGCCAAGGCATAACTTATTGAAGCGGGATGCGAAGATTGGCGAGTCCGAAAAGGCCCTAACAAGGCATGAGGGCTATATTTTGTTGCTAAAGATCCCAAGTGATGTGAAGAATCATTTATCGAAAATCAATATGAAGGATCGAGACACACGACGAAAAGCAAATACTCCCCTAAAGATAATGGAGAAGTCTATCCGAAAAGACCCTAACAAGGTATGAGGATAAATAGATCCAAGTCCTAAAAGGAGGCGGATCGTTGTATATCAAAGTCCAAAATAAAGATTGGAGAAAAATGAAGAAGTCGTGGTCCAAGTATGAAGAATCTCTCAAAAACTTCAAGTGAAGAAATTCCTATATTGTCGAGAAGACCATAATTTCAAGAACGTCTCTCAAGATTCGAAGTATGAAGTCGCTGCCAAATATCGGTCCGAGAAAGGTCTCAAATCGTGAATCGAGTTATGCCAAGATATGAACTTTAAGAGGTCCCGAGAAGCAGTTTTAAAAGATTTTGTCCTTTAGCTAACTATTGATTAAATCGTCCCACTTTATTTTCAGCCTAAATAAACTATCGAAATAAGTCAAACAATGCATCCTCGTGATCATTCAAGACAAAATTAAAATATAAGAGATACACCTAGGAATAAGGGAGTCTAAGTGAATAATTGGGCCACATGAATTTGTGATAGTTTGCTAACTTATAATAACAATGATCTCGTTTTTAAGCTTGGTATGGGGAACGTGAAACTTGAGGATGATGAACATTCATGACAACCAAAACCCCAATGTAAGTTTTTGATTTCTTTACTTATTTTGTACATATTTATATCTTTTTAATTTCCTTAAAAGTTTAGTATTTAATAAAGGCCAAGGTGGGTTATCTATGATGAGAAATGTAATCTGTGCTTTGAAATTAATGCATTGCATGAGGGCATTGCAATGGTCAAGTGTAGGGGATTTAATAAGTGTAAAAACACTTATCCTTTTACCACTTATTTCCAATAATAACAAGACCAAAACGTGTATTTTATGTCGTAAATGTCGGAATTATGCGTGGTTTGTGTTTTTATTGTGTTTTAGGACCAAAATGTGGAAAGGGAAGAACACATGGGCTTTCACGGGCTTTTATCGAAGAAAACGAGAAAAGACGAAGTCAAAAGATCAAGAGTGCAAAAAGAACGGAAGTCCAAATCCTATTCTGAAGATTTATCGAAGAAAAAGTCTAAAGACGGAAGTTTAATGAAGACGAAGAACTCAAGTATAATAAAGAAGAAAATTATAAGATAAGTTCGATCTATATCGACAAATCTCGAGACGACGTCGAGAAAGACAAAGAATTTAAATCGAGTCGAGAAGAAAGAAAGATGGAAGCAACACATGCACCTTCCCCACCTCCTATAAATGCCCTCCTAATGACACATTAGGAGGGTGTTAGCTAGTTTAATTTTTCCTTCCTTAGTTTTATTTTTAGAGAGAGAAAGTGTTTAACTTTCTATCGCTAGAATTTCATCTTTTCTTTCCTTTCATGTTTTAGCTTTAATACAATCTTGTATTTTTGAATCTTTAATCTACAAGTTCAAGTTAAGCTTTTTATCTTTAATCTCTTTCTACCTTTCTTGATTTTTACTTTAATTTTGATCCGAAATCATTTTCCATATTGTTTCATCTTGATGTTTATGTGATTAACAAGTTTATCTTTTTGATCATATCTAAGTTTTTATACGGTTTAAGCTTTAAGCTTGTTGTGCTTATTGGCTTGTTTCGTATATATAGCTTATTGTCTTTTAAGTTTTCTTAAAATTTTAGTGTTTTTAAAGTTTGATTTATAAAGTTTGCATATTTCGTATTTTAAAAGTTTTCAAATTTGTGCTTATTGAGTTGGTTAAGTTTTTTTAGTTGTTCTTTTTAGAAGTGCTTATTGGTTTACTAGCTTATTTGCTTTCATCCGAATATTATCATTTCCATCGCAAAGTTAGGGGTTTACTCATTCCGACGCTACATTCTGACGGTTTCAGTGTGATCGCAATAACCTTGAAGGTTCTACTTTGCGATCAAGAGTGTTTTTCCCCTTATTCTGATCGTGATTGCGATCGCTCATTGCGATCGTATATTGCGACGGGTCTTAAGGCTATTTTAAGACGAAACGCTGCCGAATTTTTATTAATCATATTCCGACAGGTTCACCATTATTCTGATCAACATTCCGACGGGGGTAGTTGTTTGTTATTCCAATACTTTGAACATTCCGACAGAGTTGATTTCTTGTATTCCGATACCTTGGATTCCGACACTAGACATTCAGATAGATTATTCCGATAGAATTAATTTACATTTATTCCGATGGTTATTCAGACAACATTATTCCGATAGCTTTCATTTTCTATTATTCCGATGGTTTTGTTTTCAGTACATTCCGATAGAATCCATTTTTACATTCCGATGGTTTAAGTTTTTAGTTTTACAAAGTTTTCAAGTTTTAAATTCATTACGTTTTAATTTCAAAAAATTACACGCTTCCCGAGATCTCTATTTTTACCAAGTGTTTTTCTAGTCATTTTTAGTTTAATTTCTAAAGCTTTTATTTTACTCAACGACATTTTCATATTTTTGCTATTAGGTCCTATAGATAACTAAACCATTTTCTTTTCTACCAAGAATGACTGGGTAGAAATTCACACAAGAATTGAACCCTTTGTGAGAAATCATGAAAGGCTTGGTCAGCATCTGAACATCAGCAACCAAATATCACTGGAGGATTAAGATCCAATTCTGGAACTAAACAAGAGAGCCAATCTGGTTCAACCTGGTGTGGGTGACATCTTTGTCACCACCAAGAAATACAAAGATCTTGTTCAGTTTGGAAATTGTTGATCCCAAACTTAGATAGATTTAGCTTGTGTAAACGAGATTAGATCAAGTTACACACTTAGAGAAACTTTGTTGTGTATGAAACAATTCAAGTATTATGCGGAATTAATACTTAAACAAGAACACACAAACAGTTGTAAAACAAACTTTCACTTGATTGATAATAACGAACTTGCTTACAATGAAAGTGTTTAACGTATTGAAAAACTTATTGAAACAATAACCTAAAGGTCTTCTTTTATAGACATAAGAAGCCTTGTACAAGAAGTCTACGTATCAACTATTCTAGGTCAAGATAATTATAGAAAATACATTATTGATCCTATCTTTACTAGAAACAAACTAGAAACAAAATACGCGTAGACCATATCTTTCTATCAGTGCTTGTCTTCAACCTATCAATGCTTGACTTCTTCCTGTCAACGCTTGATCTGTCAACGTTTGTTTTCTTCTTATCAACGCTTGTTTTCTTCTTGTCAGCGTTCAAGTAGACTGGCTACATTTTATTGCCAACAATCCTCCCCTAAACTTAATATCTACTCTAGCAATCAAGCTTCTGAATAAAATTTAAGAACTAGGAGGAATCTTACAAATCTTATCATGTTGGTAATAAACATGTCTAATCAAATCTTTGGCCACGTCACTTGAATAATCAGTCTCTAGCTGTGTTGTCTTCATCTTTTCCAAAACTTCTTTGGACATGGGATACTCAGCATCTACAAGTAGATACTCAGCAAACTTTGTAGAGCTCAAATAATACACACCAGCAGCTGAATACAAACGCCATTGAAGACAAATGATATCATCCTCAAGATCCTTCCAAACAGGATCTTCTTCTTCTGGTCCACACATTCTCTTGAATGTTGACCAAAGTTTTATTCCATTGACTGAAGTAGGTGCTTCAGCCTCATACTTGGCCTGCAATAACCTCCAAAGGTCTGCCAAGTCTTCCCTATCCACACTTGCAAAGAGAGACATAAGAGTAGTAAATATGTATACCTCTTTCCCATATCTCCCAATCTTCCAAAACCCACTTGCATCTTCCTCATAGCTGATAGGGTTTCTGGCATCAAGAGGTAACACTTGTACCATATCTGAAGCTTCCATGGGTGAGAGCTTAATGCTTCTTTTAAGAACAGCTTCACTGGGATTCAATTTATCCATATCTTTAGGGAACTCAAGAGGAACTCCCTTCTTCAAAGACCTTGGAACAATCGTTGCCTTCTGAATCTCTATCTCTTCTGCAAGTTCTTCTTTCCTTTCATCTGAAAGAAGTCTGATAGTATTCATTTCCTGCACTTTGCCCAAATGGGATAAGCCTTATATTCCAATTCTTCAAAGTATAATCCCAATAATTTCTTATAGGTCCATCCTGTTCCATGACATCTGAGTACATGTAGTAAAGCTCTCTTCTATCCCTTTTCAGCAGTGAGAGAACATTGCGAGCCTTATGCTTCGGAATCACCTTGCAATCATTTTGAACTCTTAGAAGAATTTCCAATCCCTAAATCTGATCTGAAATTGTCAAATCTGGATTTTCCATATTTCTATTCTCCCAAGTATGGTACATCTGAACAACTTATGGCATATCAAAGTCTACTTGCAATTGTAACTCTCTAAGCTTCTCTCTTGCTAAGTCATCACCATATTCAAGTCTTTCTGGTTCCTCAATGATCATCACACTTGAATCTGAACTCCCTTCATCACTTCCTTCTTGTTCCTCTGAAGTGACAACAAATGATGATTCACCAAACTTCTTCATCTCTTGTTCCACAAGTTGTGCAGCCAACCTGGAATCAAACTCTACTTGTGCTGCATTCTTTGGAACATCTACCTCTACCATAATTCCTTTACCCTTATCTAATGGATCAATGATGGGTAAGGATGATGGTAATACCTGTGAAGACACTTCTTTGATGATAGCTGATGACTGGAATACATCAACCATATCTGCAGGTCTGTCAACGCTCAAATTCCTTGTGTCAGCGCCCAATTTACTTCTGTCAGCGCTTGGTGTGTCAGCATTCAAATTTTGCTTGTCAACGCCCAAATTACTTGTCTCAGCGCCTCTTGTAAACTGCTCCATCATAACTGTAAAAGACAAGTTTAAGTTTGTAGGAGTAACCAGAGATGTGTCAAAACCTGGTTGCTACTTCAATGTAGTGAGGGCTTCAGCAACACCCAATAGTGAGGGCTTCAGCAACACCCAAAGATTCTCCATCATGTGAGCCTTTGTCACTCACATTAATCTGCTCATCCTCCCCTTTGGAAGATTCCTCCATTCCACGCCTAGTGTTAGCATCCTCCAAAATAACAATCCTCTCCCTCAATTGCTTGAGTTCAAGGCCTTGTGTACTGACTGTTTGTACCAGGTCTGCATTTTGCCTTTGCAAGCTAATGCAGACAGCCGTCAATTCCATCAATGTGTATGGTTCCAATCTGCCCTCTTCTAAAATGGGTATTTGACCTCCCAAAATAGAATCATGGGGCATGGATGAGGTCTTAAAGATGTTAGGACTGTCTTGGCCTGCATCTAAGCCAGTACTAATAGTCCAAGCCTCATCCATAGCACCAACCACACTTGTGGTGGTGGTTCTCTCTGCTACATGGCTAGGACCACTGGAGGAGAACACTCCAGTAGTCCTTGGGCGTTTTTGCAACCTATATTCTGGTGGGGTAGAGGATGATGTGGATTTGGTGGTAGTTTGAAGGTTAAGGGGTGTTTGGGTCTGTGAAGGAAAAGTGTCAGCGTTTGGATTACTTGTGTCAACGCCAACATTTAATGTGTCAGCGTTGAAGGGTTCTTGGTCAATTTCCATGTGTTGAGGTGAAGGCAAAGGTTCTGGTATTGGGTCAAGTTGTGGTTGTGGGTCTGGTTGGGGTTGTGCTGCTGCAATAACAGCAAGCATAGCTTGGGTAAGAGGTAAGTCACGGTGAGGGGGTGAGTTCATCTTGGTAAAAATAGCTTTCTTTTGCACAGGGATCGCATAAAAATCATCATGATCCCTTGTGCAGTAATTTTACACATCAAAAACCATTTGCAAAAATCTGGGATAAGACAAAGTCATCTTACTCCTTTTGTTTTTACACATGCCATCAAAAATTAGTTTTGAAAAATTAAACCTTTGCCCATTTGCAATACACACAATTGCACTAGCAATTGATCTATTAATTTCATTGTGTGCAGTACATTTGGGACTCAAACATTGTAGGATGACATGTATGAGATACTTCCAGGCTGGGGGAAATTCTTGTTTATGATATTTGTTTAAAGTGCCCTCATCAGGGAAAGGATACCCCAAAGCCCGAAGTCCTTGTTCTATTTCATTAATGGGGAGGGTGGTTATACCATCTGCATCATTAAGATGCAAAGCCTGGCGAACCAAGGCTTCAGTAACCACCCAAGTACGCCCATGAACAATAGCTGATAATGTAGTCACATTATTAATTGTTGAGGAACTTACAGTATTCCAAAACTGTTTAATATGAGTGACAGGGATGAGAGGAGCATGAGAAAGAGCATACCTAATAGGAGATGCATTCAAATACGCCACCATCTGAGTGTATTATGGAAACAAAGCATCATCAGCGTCCAAATAAGCAATCATGTTGTGCTGACTCCTGAATCCCAATACCAAGTCACTTGGTTTAAACTTTGGTGCCATTGTTGGAAGAAAGCTGTTTGTGAATTATTGAGAAAGATGAATTATAGGAGAAAATTGTTAGACAAGAATATGAGATACCCTGTTTAAAAATAGGAGCCAAATATATAGGAGAGATAGGCACATGTGATTGGTCAAAAATAAGGCAAGAAATTTTCAAAATATAATGATGAAAATCTTGAAAAGAAAATAATTTATCTTGTGCATTAATTAAAAGTTATCTACTCCCAAAATTACGGCCCCAAAATTTTTCAAAAATAACAACTGGCTGGGTGTCAACGGTCAAAAATAACCCATCAACGCCCAACGGCTATATTCTTGTCAACGTTTGCCAAAGCCATGTCAGCGTCTAAATTGGTCATAACAACGCTTGGAAAAATGTTTGTCAGCGTCCAAAAATAAAAGTAATAAAAATGAAAAAGGACCTTAACAAAGTAATTTATCCTAGTGAAGATAACCTATAAAGTGATAATTATTATAGGACGGCAAGCACTGTCCAGTAATGCACACTTGCTTATGCAGGATAGACATAACAGTCCTCTAGTGTCCCTTGCTAACCAAAATTCTTAACAATTAAGTTATCTCTTAAAATCCCTTGTAACTCCCAGGTAAACCCATCAAAAATCATTCCCAAGTCTCCCAACAGACCACATCCAATTCTAGGCCAAAAATGTCTTGGCAGCATGCATAGTATATCAACTTTGCATGCTACAGTGCCTCATGATTTAGAAAACTAACTCATACTCACCAGTAGACACAATCTAGAATTGTGATAAGAGTATTATAAGAATACCCAAAAGTCCTAAAGGTTCCTAAAACCTCCCCTCAAACTGTGATACACAAGTTGCCAAATAATATGCATGTAAATAAAAATTTATGTCAAGATAGGAATATAAATATTCCAACCATCATCCATAAATTGAAACATGCTCCAATGATTCTCCAAGGATCCATAAGCAACTCTGTATCCATTGATATAATGCTAACACCACCTGCACACTTAGATTAAAAACCACAAAACTAACATGTTGCTGACAACGTCACGATAACACTTATCAGCGTTAAAATAACCTTTGTCAGCGTTAGACAAATATTGTGGAAAATCTAACTTCTCAAAAAGACCAATAACAATGCATATCCTGTACATACTTTTACAAAAAGATCCCAAAACACATATTAAGTGAGATTGATCATTCCAATACTTGTTACCAAGTATTGAAACCTTCCAGCATCAAAAGGTTTAGTTAGTAATTCAGACACATTTTCTTCTGTGTCAACCCTATCTGGTTGTATTAAACCCTTTTCAAAACAATCTCTTATAAAATGATGTCTAATTTCTATGTGTTTTGTTTTAGAATGATGTACAAGATTTTTAATAATGCATAAAGTACTGTTATTGTCTACAAAAATCTTGGTATGCATGAAATTATACCCATAATCCAACAGTTGGTTCTGAATCCATAAGACTTGTCCACAACAAGCAGCTGCAGCTACGTATTCTGCTTTAGTTGTAGAATTGGCCACCACTGTTTGTTTCTTGCATTGCCAAGATATCAATCTACTCCCAAGAAACTGACATCCACCAGTTGTGGATTTTCTATCAAATTTATCACCACCATAATCACTGTCTGAATATGCAATAAGCTCCAATGGTGAATCTTTTGGATACCATAAGCCCAAATCTGGATAACATCTAAGGTACCTAAAGATTCTCTTGACAGCATGAAGGTGACACTCTTTGGGAGTCACTTGATGGCGTGCACATGCACACACAGCAAACATAATATCAAGTCTTGAGGCTGTGAGATACATCAATGAACTAATCATTGATCTATAATGCCTGACATCCACATCTTTTCCATCTCCAACTTTTCCCCAAGGATGTTCTCTATCCATAGGAGTACTAGCCCGTTTTTCATGAGGAGAAAAGCCAAACTTCTTCAAGATTTCTGCCACATATTTATCCTGAGAGATGAAGATACCATCTTCTTTCTGCTGATTGTAACCCTAGAAAGAAGTTCATCTCCCCCATTGCACTCATCTTGAATTTGTTTGTCATAAGCTTGGAAAAGTCTTCACTCATCTTTGGGTTGGTAGAGCCAAAGATGATATCATCAACATAAACCTGAACAAGTAAGACATCCTTACCATTCTTCTGTGTAAATAAGGTCTGGTCTATGTTGCCCCTTTTGAATCCATTTTCCACCAGATAGGTGGACAATGTGCCATACCATGCTCTTGGGGCTTGATGAAGTCCATACATAGCTTTCTTGACTCTATACACTTTGTCTGGATGCTCTGGATCTTCAAAACCAGGAGGCTGCATTACATAAATCTCCTCAACAATTATGCCATATAGGAAAGCACTCTTCACATCCATTTGATAGACAGTAAAGCCCATGCAAGAAGCATAGGCTATAAATATCCATATAGCCTCAATCCTTGCAACTGGTGCAAAGACCTCCTCATAGTATATCCCTTCCTCTTGTGTATATCCTTGAGCCACTAAACGTGCCTTGTTTCTGACCACAATGCCTCTTTCATCTTTCTTGTTTCTAAGAACCCATCTTGTCCCAATAGGTCTGACATATCTGGGACAATCAACCAGCTCCCAAACATCATGAATAGAAAATTGGTGAAACTCATCCTGCATTGCTTCTACCCAACTTGGTTCTTTGAGAGCATCAAAAATCTTCTTAGGTTCCTGTTGTGACAGAAAACAGGCAAACAAACATGCTTGAACAAGAGGGGTATCAACCTTCTTGTGAATATTAGCAATAAATCCTCCAAGACTCTGATGAGACCTTCTAGTTTGAACAGGAGACATCACATCACCAATAATAAGAGAAGGAGGATGAATTTAAGTTGTAGTTGTAAGCACTCCTCCCTTAGTAAGTATGTTTTCCTCAATCTCATCCTCCATATTGCTAATATCCTCTCCAGACTCTCTTCCATCAATATCTGAATGAACCTCTCCATTTCTGTTTGAAGGTTCACCTTGTTTAAAATTTGAAGAGAAAATATGGTCAAAAGAGTTGTCAACGCCTGAATCAAGGTTGTCAGCGTGAGAGCCATCAACGCCTGAAATAGAATTGTCAACATTTGAGACATCAGCGCCTGAATTTGTCTTGTCAGCGCCAGATTTCCCTTTGTCAGCGCCTGAAAGATCATGCATGTTTTCAACTGGTGATACTTGGGGACCACCATTTTTCTTTCCAGCAGCAGCAGCAGCAGCAGCAAAAGCATCTGTCCATATGGGAATAGTGACATACTCAGGTATGGGAGATGTCTTGTCTGCTTGTGATCCAACCTTTTTAGTAACCTATGTACCTGAAACATCAACAACTGGTTCTTCTACAACATTTGAAGTTTCCTTCACAATGTCTGGATTAGTAACAGGCATATAATTCAATGTCCTAGATAGAGGTTCTAAGTCAAACAACCAATTTGGACCACTTTCAGGATCACTAGGTTTATTCTCTAAAAACCTAACATGTACCTTTTCAAGTATATGTTTTTCCTTCTTAAGGTAAACCCTATATCCCTTGCTCTGCACTGAATAACCCATGAAGTAGCCTTCATTACCTTTAGCACTAAATTTACCTAAGGCATCACTAGTGTCCAAAACAACTACATGACAACCAAAAGGTTTAAGAAAACCAATATTGGGTTTCCTTCCCCAAAGTAACTCATAAGGTGTTTTATTATGTATCTTGTTGACAAATGCTCTATTATGAACATAACAAGCTGTATTCACAGCCTCAACCCAAAATGCAATGGGAAAGTGAGCATCAGCCAACATAGTCCTAGCTGCTTCAATTAGGGTTCTATTCTTTCTCTCAGCAACCCCATTTTGCTGTGGGGTTCTGGCAACACTAAACTGTCTAGTAATCCCTTTCTTGGCACAAAAATCATCCAACAGTTTATTTCTAAACTCACCACCATTATCACTTCTAAGCATTTTAACTTTATTACCAGTTTTCTTCTCAATCTGACTAATAAAGTTAATTAAAGTATCAACAGTGTCACTTTTCATAGCTAAAAAGAAAGTCCAAGTAAACCTAGAAAAGTCATCTGTGATGACAAAGCAGTAAGATTTACCATTCAAGCTCTCTATATTAGTTGGACCAAACAGGTCCATATGCAGCAAGTGAAGAGGTTTAGAACTAGAGTGCACCTGTTTAGACTTAAATGAGACCTTATGCTGTTTGCCTTTAAGGCATGCAACACAAGAGTGGTCATTGTGGAAAGCCTTTTCAGGCAAACCATCAACCAAACCAAGTCTCACAAGTCTGTTTATATTTTTAAAGTTTATGTGCCCTAGTCTCCTGTGCCATAGATTACTCTCATCAACTGAAGCTTTAGCATAAAGGCATGACAAGTTATTATTCATCCTAATACCATTAAGATTCACATTATAAATGTCCTTATGCCTAGGTGTCCTATAATCAATTTTAAAATCCTTGCTCAACACCAAGCATTCAGTATCAGTAAAAGAACCTTATTTTTGTTATCACAAACTTGTGATACATTAAAAAGATTATAATCAAGTTCTTTTACCAGAAACACGTTTTCAAAACGCAAATTGTTGGTGAGAAGAGTTCCTTTGCCTGTGATAGTTCCATATCCGCCTCCAAAGTAAACTTTATCACCATCCTTAATGGGAGTGAAGTTTGTGAGGTAATCTTCCTTCCCAGTCATGTGCCTAGAGCATCCACTATCCTAATAGCCATAATCATTCACCTGTGTTTGAATGCCCTGCACATAAAGAAAACAAATTAGTTTTCTGTGGGAACCCAAGCCTGAGCAGACTTGGATTCATCTGGTTGTTCAACAAGAACAGACTTAGTTCTCATAACAACCCCTTGTTCATCCCTTTTTGGATGAAACACCTAGTTAACCCCAATTGGTTTTGTGATGACCTTTGAAATATAATTAATCTGTTACAGGTCATAGAAATCCCATTAGAATTAGGGTTTTGATCTTGCTTAGGTCTCCATGTCAAGCTAGAAGAAGCTTTAGACCTCTTTCCCTGTGGTTGCAGATATTTACCATTACTTGGTCTGGCAACGTTTCTGTCAGCGTTTGATTTGGTCTTGTCAACGCTGAAATTACCCTTATCAGCGTTGAACCTAGGGTTTGCTACAGGAACCCATTGCCTATTAGACCATGTATTGGTCTTCTGAAAAGGTCTTTGTCCATGAGTGTTAGACCCTTTAGTGAAGAATGGGTCGGTCTAACAACTTGTGGACTTTGCTCCACAAATTTTTTGGGTCTGACAGTGTTTGACCTTTTGTCAGCGTTGACCTTGGAAGCGTTGACACACTTATAGGCTAAATGTGAAAAGCTACCACAAGTATAACAGGCTTTTCTAGACACAACTCTTGCCCTAGAAGAAAAGAAACCTGTTCCATTATCACTAACTTGGCTTTTTGGTGACCTAGTATTCCTATACATTTCTGCATATTTAATGCTAAGTTTTCTAACAACGTTTGAGCCAAGGTCAACAGTCTTGCCACTGATTGGGTTTGTCACCTTTATGGGTGTGGACTCATTTGGACTTTCATTCAGCAGCCCACCCTGTACAAACAAAGTAGGGTTAGCTTTCTTCCATTCATCCAAATCAGTCAATTTCTGCTGATATTCCTCTACTGGAGTAAGAACTTTTGGTGGAGGAATGAATTCCTCTTCTTGGCATTCTGGTATACCAGTCCAAGACAAGTCCTTTCTAAGGACACCATAAAAGTCCCCAGCAGGTGGTGGAATTTCAACAAATTCTTTCATCCCAATCCCAGTCATATCCCTAGGATCCCTTTGCTTACTGACACATTCTCCTAGGGTTTATGAGGTTTTATCAAATCTCTGAATTTTAAGACCTACATTATCCTTATTCTTGATAGCCTCATCTAACTTAACCTGTAGTTTAGAATTGACCCTTTCCATGATGTTTCTAATATCATTACTAGCATTTAAATCATGTTTTAAGATATTAATTTAATCTTTTAGATCAAGCTCCATTTTCTTATACTCAGCTACCGTCTTTTCAGTTTGAGTGAGAGCAAGTTGATAGTTAGACAACTTGCATCTCTCAGTACTCACATCTCCTAACAATCTTAAAACCTCTTTGTTAAGTCTTTCAATATTTAAACGACAACCCTTACTACAAAAAGCATCATCATATACCTCACTGTCTGATGAAGATGAGGAGTGTGCCATGAGAGCATATTGAACATGATCTTCTTCTTCTATCTCAGCAACCAAAGCTTTATCCTCTTCCGCATTCTTAACCAAATAGCTCCAGTCCCATCCAACACCATCAATTTCTTGCATTTCCACCATGGCCTTAGGATCCTGAGCCTTAACAATTTGGCTTGAGGGTTTTCCAGCATCAGACCTTCTTGGAGATCTGCATTCCCTCATAAAGTACCCCATACGATGACAATTGTAACACTCAACCTTGGATTTATCAAATCCAGCAGTGTCCTTTGCATTAAAAGTCATCTTATTCTTGAATCTTCTATTTCATCTGTTTGCTCTTATACTTGCAAGAGCCATATTCCACTTAATATCCATCTCCTCCAAATGCTCATCACTGATTTGCTCAAGGTCCTCATATGTAATCACTGAACCATTGGGCAATGAAGCAATATATGCACACACATTATCCAGATCTATACCAGCAGGCTTAACTCTTGGAGAGTCAATTTTGTATGTGTCAGCGTCTGAATGTGAGGCGTTGACAGGATATGATCCAGCGTTGACACATGTTGATCTAGTAACTGGATGCATGTACGAATCCTTCTGATCAAATTGGCCTTCACTATGTGAGAATAAGGCCATGTTACCATTGGTAGACTTACTTCCATGATCCAAAAGAGTTTCATTCTCCAACAGCCTCAGTTTGTTGTACACATCATCAAAAGTAGAACTTTTGTGAGTGTTGTTGGCAATTATAGATCTTGCTTCAATTTTCCATGCATCACCAAGGCTTTTAAGAAAAGTGGCAATAATGTCAACATCACCAATTACTGTCCCCATGAAGGACATCTTACTTGTAATGTCAAGAAGTCTGCTTCTCACACTGCTAAGCTTCTCATTAGGTTGAGCCTTAAAAACAACATACTCATGCAAGAGTTGCTTCTTTTTCTCTTCCTTAGTACCAGCATTACCACCATAGGCAACTTCAAGGGCTGCCCAAAGATCTTTTGCAGAGTCATAACCTCTGTATTTGTGCTAATTTTCTTGTCCCAACGAAAGTTTCAAGATGCTTAGGGTTTTCATATCAACCCTTCTCTTTGCTATGTCCTCAACAGACACAGCTCTACCATCTCCAGGTTTTTCTTTCTTATCTGCTTCAGAGCATCCTTGAACGGCTGATCTTGTAGAAATGGCATCTGCAATCTTTTTAGCTTTATTGAATGTGTTTCCATATTCAATAATCTCCCAGAGAGTATAGTCATGGATTTGCAAATATTGCTCAAAGTTAAACTTCCACAGTTCAAAGTTGTCTGCATCAAGCATGGGAATCCTAATGTTGTGGTTTGAGGAGGAGGAGGAGGTTACTTCTGGAGTAGACATGATGTTTTTAGGGTTTTGTGAAAATTAGGGTTTTTGGTGATTTTAGGGTTCTTGTGTTCTTTTAGATCAAAGTTTCTCAACAAGCTCTGATACCACTTGTTGATCCCAAACTTAGATCAATTTAGCTTGTGTAAACGAGATTAGATCAAGTTATACACGTAGAGAAACTTTGTTGTGTATGAAACAATTCAAGTATTATGCGGAATTAATACTTAAACAAGAACACACAAACAGTTGTAAAACAAACTTTCACTTGATTGATAATAACGAACTTGCTTACAATGAAAGTGTTTAACGTATTGAAAAACTTATTGAAACAATAACCTAAAGGTCTTCTTTTATAGACATAAGAAGCCTTGTACAAGAAGTCTACGTATCAACTATTCTAGGTAAAGATAATTATAGAAAATACATTATTGATCCTATCTTACTAGAAATAAACTAGAAACAAAATACGCGTAGACCATATCTTTCTATCAGTGCTTGTCTTCAACCTATCATCGCTTGACTTCTTCCTGCCAACGCTTGATCTGTCAACGTTTGTTTTCTTCTTATCAACGCTTGTTTTCTTCTTGTCAGCGTTCAAGTAGACTGGCTATATTTTATTCCCAACAGAAATCATCTCCCTGGGCATGTGTTAGAAGAACCAGAATTGGGAATGATAATGTTAACCATCATGAACAAAAAGATTTTGTGGGCATTAGTGATCTGAATGATCTAAATAATGAATCTCTTGAAAACATTTAGAAAATCTTCTTTGCTCACCATGGTGGTCCATGACTCACTGAAGCTGCAAAAACCTTCAGCATGTGCTTACTATCGATACTGGACGTCAGAAACTCTGATCCGTCAGTACATACCCCTGTCATTGAAAAACTTAGGCCAAAGGAAAACTGAATATCATTTGTAATATTTTGTTGTAATTTGTAGTGTTATTGAATAAACGATTATTTGATGTTTATAAGTTATTAATTGTTCAGTGCAAGTAAGAAGAAGTTGTTATGCTCACTTACTACTGACATTAGACTTAGGCTAATTGTATATCCAAATAGGGGGAGATTGTTGGGTCTGTATTTACTGACCCTGAAGCAACTCTAGGATTCGAATATAAAATCCCCCTAAGTGTTTCATGCTCAGAAATAAGGCCAGTCTGCTGATGGATGACCAGAGGAACAAAGTTCCTACTGAAGACTTTAAAGCTGAAGAAAGTTCAGCACTCCCCTTCCAGTGAACTTAGAAGACAAAGGAGTCTTCGCTTCAAATACTAGGCGGTCTAGTTGCTGAAGAACAAGGACTGACGAAGGGCTTTCAGTTCAGTTTGGCTTGACAATACCAAACTGAATGATGTCGATCTCCTATAGGATACTAAAGACTCTTCAGTATTCTGATGGTTTGCATTAGGCAGGAAAAGATAACTTTAAGTCAAAGTAGGTTGCTTAATACTTAGATATAAGTACAACCTTTATCTTTTCTAGAATAGTTTATTAAGTACTTTGTACTATTTATCCAGCATGGGCATCAACCACCCACTGGATAAACTGATGCATTGGTACATGCAAAATGCAAACCCTAATTTACACTGCATATATAAAGGAGTGTACATTAGGAGAGAAATAAACCAATACAAGAGCTTAAACTCTGGAAAACCTTTCTCTCTCGTTACCAACTAAACCATATAGCCAAAGATGCATATGAACGTTTAGATTAGAGCTTAGAGTTTAACTTTGGTTAAACGTTTAAGTCGAGGAGATCAAACCTCATTGTCATTCAACCACTTTGTTATTCCGCAAACAAAGTGGGTTATAGATTCTTTATTTGATTCTAATAAAAGTCTATATGTTGAAAAGTATATTGGTATTGTTGTTTTAATCTTTCATAGTTCTTATCTTATGTTAAAACAACACACTTGAGTCAAAGTAATAGTTATTACTTAAGATAATAAGTAATATCGAATTACTAGGGACCAACAGTTAGGCATACCGTGGGAATGTATCACACGATTAGACTCCGGAATGAAAGTGGGTAATCGATTTGATTGAGTAATCGGTCAGGGTTTAGAGATTGTATGGATCATACCTTTGTGGAACCTCGAGAACTCCTTTTATACCTAGTGAAACCCTAGTGGGCTTCCCTAAACTTGCGGTCTAAGCAAGAAATATTTACTATATAAAACAAGCTCCGTATCACGTAAATATAAGAGAATGTATATTCTCATAGCCTAGGCGAATCATAATCCTAATTAGATTATGATTCTGCCAGATCCTGTCCGCATGCTGCCAAAGTGCGGTTGTTGCGGAACCGCGTATGACAACGGCTTATTAGGCTTCATGGGCCTTAATGATGTCTGCTTATAACTCATACGTAATGGATACGGGTAGTACCTGTGGTTCAAGTCTTACAGCCCGACTAGGGACTATACGTCATCATGTCCCCCAGTTTAGTAGTCGCTGGACGTACCGTGGTTACTAGACTTGATAAAGAAACGTAGTCGTACTCAGAACTGAGTTGGTAGACAAAGAAGAAGTGTAGCAAAAAAGTTTCAAATATTCCCGCCAAAACATGCACATACATCACTCCTTTTATCTACTGTTGATACAAAAGTTGGATGGATCACACTTGACCCGAATTAGGCTTAATTCGGGTGTTTAAGGACTCCGGCTCTTGCACCATGTGAACTTGTTTGAAGACCCTACACACTAAATTACAAACACCGATAGGCTTATCGTGGGCGCGTGTCCCACGATTAGACTCTGGCGTGAAAGTAAGTAATCGGTTTAAGTTATGGGTGACTGTTTAGAGTATTGTGAGTATCGTAGATCATACCTTTGTGGAACCTCTGGGGTTCCTTTTATACCCGATGAAACCCTAATTGGGCTTTCTTATTCTTGCGGTCTAAGCAAGAGATATATACTATATAACAAGATCCTTATCACGTAAATAAGGAGAGTGTATATCCTTTTAACTTAGGCGAATTATAATCTGAATTAGATTATGATTTTGTCTGATCTTTTCAGTGTGCGGCCAGGACGCGGTTGGAATAGAACCGTGTGCGACAACGGCTTATTGGGCCACATGGGCTGTAGCGCTGTCTGTCTATGATCCATACATAATGGATACGGTTAGTACCTGTGGGTCGGACTATTCAGCCCGACTAGGGACTATACGTCATCATGTCCCCCCAGTCTAGTAGTCACACGGTGTGCTACGGCTACTAGACTATAAAAATAACTTGTATCTCTCTTGAAACTAATGTCGTAGGAATAAATGTGAAGAATACCAAAAAAGTTTCAAACTTGCCCATCAAAACAGACACATTCATCCCCCTTTTTACCTACTACCTCAAAAATCAGAAAAAGTTGTTTCCACGTTAGTACATCATTTCGTTGTCTACCGCTACATGATGTAAGTGATCAACACGCGACACGCAACCTAGAATGTGAAAGAGTAAACCTAGGAGTATTACTATCTCGAACCCTCATTTTAATGTTTTTACTTTCCGCCATTAACAACCCTTCATATACATCATCAAGTTTTCCAGAAAATCATCTACTATCATTTCTTACAAAATCAAAAATGGTGCATCAATTATTTGATATCACCTCTCGCATCACAAAACAAGAGTTACTTAATTTCTCCACCAAGTACCTGTGGAATCGTAAGATTCACGGATCTTTAAGCTGCTAGGCATAATCATTATTCATATGATGTAAATCATAGCGGAATAGAACAACAGTTATGAACAAGGTGTTTAGAAACAAACGTTTTCTCTTTATTAAAAAAGAAAACAAAAATAAATCCTAGGCGTCTTATAAGAAGACTTTGACGCCTAGATGACACACACTTGCCGTAGGTTTTACATTATATAGAAAGTTGATGAGACTGTATTTATACATAGTCTCATCGTCCAAATCGGGCTTAAAATGCTTAAAATATCATCAAAATACCCATATATGTGCTTGTGTTTTTTCATTGTGTATTTTAGGTACGGATATCGTGAATTCACCAAAAGATCAAAGGAATCAAGCAAAAACGAACACGGGAAACGAAGCCGCACAAAGAACCGGACCCGAATCATGAATTTTCTTTAAAGTCCTTGAAGTTTGAAGATTTGGCAAAAATGGTCCCTCAAGAATTGAAGACTTGTCATATTATACCCTTGCAAAACTCAATTATTGCATTAGGGTCCCTAATATTTCAAGATATTGCATTAAAGTTCCTTGAATAATATCAAAATTACAAGAGAAGTCCTTGAATCATGTTTGAAAAGTGTTTGTGCCAAAAATGACAAGTTGAGCAAAGATATTACAAAGGAAAAAATGGTTTGGAGCTATTTTATACAAAATGAAGAAAACAAGAAAAGCAGGGGGACATTTGTGGGAAACACACAAACATATCCCACTAATCCCCACCTGACACGTCACTGAAACCCGTTTACCCTACCCAAACCCACCATTAAACCCGACCCTACCCAGTCTTTACCCGACTTTAGCCCAAGTCAACCCCCAGTCAAACCACCCACTAATCCACTTTTTAAACTTATTTAATATAATTTAAAAACGGGGGAAACAGGTACTATTCATCACCACTTCCCCTAATCACCCTTAATCCCACCTTAGAACCCTAATCTAATCCTTCACCAAAACAAAGGGGTTTTTGCCCCAAACTTCCAGATCAGCAATTCACCACCCCTTAACCCCAACCCACTCACAAACCAAACCAACCCGTGACCCCCATGGCCCCCACGTTTGTCCCCTGCTTGTTCAAAAACGGTAAAAATGGAATCCTAGCAGTAATCCAACGCTTCTCACCCATTCCTTTGTCCCAAAGTCACAATGGACGTCCCTGATTGCTTCTAACAGCTGGCAACACCTCAGAAATCACATGGAGAGCAAAGACCAAGTTTGAAGATTCAAACCCAAGGGGCATTTCTGGAAATCATCAAACTAGGGTTTTTATTTTTCTAGTAGCTTCTTAGTACTTGTATATAATGGTTCGACATGTGAACCGTTATCCTTGTTCTAGTATTTTGTAAAAAGCTTTTATTATTTATGAAAATGAAACTTTAAGTTTATGCAAAATATTGAGTTCCATTTTAAATGTTTTCTAGTATAAGTTAGGTTAATGAATCATTGTTTATGCAAGTTTGTTAAAAAGGTTTCACAAGTTTTTTTTAGTTCTTTGCTTGAATTTTTGAAAATCCATTTTTTATATGTTTGAAAAAGTTTTTCAAAAGTTTCCTTTAGAAAAGTTGAATCCAAGAGTGAACTGAAGTGAAAGTGGAATTTCACTCTTGGTTCAAGGTTTTTGACAAGCTTTTGAGGGCTTCATTCTAGTTTAGAGAGAATTGAAGATTTTTCATTAAATCTAATATCTTTTTATTTACCATCTTACTGTAGCTAAAGCCACAAGCTTGCAGCTTGTGGACTTTTGTCTACTTGAATTTGTTTCTTTGGGTTTTGTGGTGGATGTGCAGGTTACAAGTATAACAAGATCATCTCATCATTTCATTCCATTTGTTTTTTTTTTTCTGTTTGAAGATATTTTGTACCCTTGGGTCCTTTGTGGATTCCAATCAGCAGGGCTCTCTACATAGCAACATAAGCTCCTAAAACCACAAGGAAAAGTCATCAGCTAGGTAGGCTTGAACCTTCCTTGGATTTTACAAGTTTTATATGTATGTGAAGTTTTGGTGAACTCCTTAAGTGATTCTTTGTTTAAATTGTGTTTCTGTTAGTTTGTCTTGATGTTAATGCTTGATTAGTGCTATTATGCATGTTTACTTAGGGTATAATCAGTCTAGTTAAGTTTTGTTTGCAGTTGGCTTGTTAAAAGTTACTTTCTGATTTTAAGGGGGTGTTTGGGACAAGTTTTTAGTTGCATGTTTGATAATATGTTGGTTTGAATACTGCCTTAACACACTACTTATGCTACTAATAGGGGTTATTTGTTAGTATATTGTCAGTTTGATAGGTTTAAAAGGCAAGTGCATGTTCAAACTTTGGTATAGATAGCACAAATTCAGCAAGTACAATTTTCTGTCTTGATTTAGAGTAATTTTGCCATGAAGTTTTGTGTATTGTTAGACGATAGGTCTAGCTAGGATCTTAGATAGGTTGTGATTGATTTGGTAAGCTGTTGTGCAAGTTAGCAAGCCTTGAAATTCGTTTGTGTGCCTATAGCATTAATCACTGTTCATCAGAAACATCAAGACCATTTACAGTCATTGATATTTGCTTCTTTTGTGATTTTGATGTGTTAGACTTGGCTATTTTCTTGTTCATCTGACTCCCCACAACCCAACTGGTTGTGGGGGTGCCCCTCTTGTCCATCAAAACCATCTAATCAACAAGATCTAGCTCAAAAGGTCCACAGACCTTGCTATTGCACTAGCAGTGGGAACTCCATTACCCCTGCTAGTGTATTTGTTTCCCCTGCTGTGCTACTGGACAAAAATAGTCCAAGTGTCACTTTCAGGGTTTTGTTTTTTTGTCTTTAGTGAACAAAATTAGGAGTTAGACTTTGAAACTTTTTCCATTATTTTTCTTTTTTAATTTCTGATTTTTCAGTATAATTTATTTTCTGATTACTGTTCATTTCCTATTTTTTATATTTAATTGCATTTTTAATTACTTTTAATTAGGCTGTTTTTGTCATTTAGTGTAAAAAAGTTATATTTTTCACTCTTAATATTTTTCTTAGATTTAGAAAATTAATTTAAGATTTTTAGTTTAAAAATATTTCACTGTTCACCTTTTTAATTATTTTTTATAATTAAATTAGTTTAATTAGGGTTTAAATATTAAACTGTTTTGTCTTTTAGTGCAAAATTTTACTTTTTTCAAACTTTTTCAATTTTATACTGTTCATTAGTATAATTTAGGATTTTTAAAATTGTCAAATTAATTTTGGCATTATTTTATTATTTTTTATGATTATTTTAGTTTAAAAATAGTTTTTAGTGTTTTAAAAATAGAAAAATAGTTTTGAAAATTTAGGAAAAATACTTTTTAGTCTTTAAATAATATAAGTAACTTATTAGTTCAATAAAATAATATTTTGGACTTTTTGTTAATTATATTTGATTTTAGGGCTTTAATTAGCATTAAAAATTGAATATTTAATTAATAAAAGGTTTTAAAATATATTTGTTGGATTTTTATTCTTATTTATTATATTTTAGACTTAGTTTAATCTTTTAATTAATTTTTAGGTTTAATTTTTAATTTTGTCGTGTTTTACGTAATTACGTTATCGTTTTACGTCAACGTCGTAGTTTAATCGTAATTGTAGCTCGTCTTTTCTTTTTCTCTCTTTAAACCAAAAACGTCACTAATCCAAACATTTTTATTTTATATATTGGCACATTAATACACACACCTCCTTCGAGAACGAACCCGCATTTATTCGATTCTTCGGTTTTCCTAAATCGTCGAGTTTAATACTTGCCGCACTTATACGTTCTTTTTCCTAAAAGACGTGTTTTCACTCAACATCATTTTTGCGCCGCTGCCGGGGAGGTGTTTAGTGTGCCATTATTATTAGTATCGTGTTTGTGTGAGTAGTGCGTTTTAGCTTTTTATTTTTTGGAAAGCGTGAATATCGTACATACTCATTTTTGTTATTTTTCTCTATTATAGTATAATATCCAAATAAAACGTGTTTAATTTTCCTAAATTAAACATAAATCAACCTTTTACTATATTGTAGATATATTGGTTTTCGTTTTTCTTGTGAATATATTATTACTATATTGTATCTACGTAAGAACAATAAATATACAAGTACTCCAAAAGCGTGAAAACGCAACCTTGATTCGGGATTTCATCACTCGATCATTGTATTCGAATCCAAAGCAAAAGTTTAAAGGCAAAATAGATAAATACTTTCGTGAGGCTTAATTTCAATTAACACAAACTATAAGGTGGGTATAAGGCGGTTGTATTTCACGACCTAAAGGAAAAAGGCTCTTAAGTGCTTCGCGCCGCCTCGTTTCCTCCGCTTGCTTGTGCGTGTTTTGAGAAAGAAGGCTAATCGAGGTTTGCCGCCCAAGTATTATCTACGTATATTATATTTGCTTGTGTTTTCAAGATTAAAGCCTCTTGAACGTTTTGGTGTTCCACCAACGTTCTAAATTTATCGAGAACGTTCACTCCACGTGATCGTTTTCATTCTTTGAGGCTCCTTTAATCGAGAAAGTCGATTCGAGGGGAGATTTGTAGATTTGTGTCTACGTAATACATTCAAAAATCCAAAAAAATTTAAAAAACAATCAAAAACCAAAAAAAATTGAAAAATCGAAAAGCCGCAAAAAGAATCTTCTTTGCTACCACCCATTCTACGCTTAGTGCATGCGCACTCGATCGAAGGATTATTCCAATTCTAGTGAAGCTTCGAATCGACTCAATCGTAATCGAAGCAATCGACGATTAGACGAGAATTAGAAACCGACGTTCCTAATATCGTTGTTGAAGAAACCGTAGAGGAGATGGCCGACAATCGTTCTATGATGGAATTGCTCCAAGCGCCCACCGAGGGTTATGGAGACGCGATCGTAATTCCCGCTATCGAAGCGGAGAATTTTGATATTAAGAGTGGAATGCTTTCGTTAATCCAAGCTACGAAGTTTCGAGGTCGTGAAGCCGATAATCCTCACGACCATATTCGGAATTTTGATCGTCTCTTAGCCACGAGCAAGTTTAAGAACGTCGACACCGATGTCGTCAAGCTTATGCTTTTTCCGTACTCGCTCGATGGTGCCGCCAAGGATTGGTACGAGAAAGAGCCGCCTAATTCGATAGTTACGTGGAAGGATCTCGTTTCCAAGTTCGTTAATTATTTTTTCCCACCGTCTAAGACAACGTTTTTCAAAAATGAAATTACGAAATTTGAGCAAAAACCGAATGAATCTTTTAGAGACGCGTGGGATCGTTTTAAGGAATTGCTTAGGCAATGTCCTCACCATGGTTTTTCCGAGTTGCACCAAATCGATACGTTTTACAACGGTCTTAATTTTCACGAACAAGATTCGTTGAATTCCGCCGCTGGTGGCAACTTTTTGTGTAAAACTCCGAAAGACGCTTTGATAATTATCGAAAACCGATCCAAGGTTTACCAACTCCGCAACGCACCGAGTGTTGCCAATGTCGCCAATGTTAGTAGTTCTAATCGCGACATTGAGAGAGTTGATGCAAAAGTCGACAAGTTGACGAATGTGTTCACGTCTTTTCTCGTTGAAATGCAAAAGAAAGACGCTCCCGCTACGGTGAAAGCGGTTGAGGTTTCGTGTACGTTTTGTGGTGGACCTCATAATTATTACGAGTGTGCGGCTACGGATGGCCAAACGTCGAATGTGAGTGCGTTAAATGGAAACAACAATTTTTCTAATCAAAATAACGCGGGTCCATCACAACAAGGAAATTATAATCAATGCAACAATTTTCAAAATCGAAACAATTTTCAAGGAAATAATCAACAAGGAAATTTTTCGAATCAAAATCAAGGAGGTTATAATCAAGGTCGTAATATAACTTGGCAAAATCGAGACAATAATCAAAACTCGAATTTTTCAAACAACAACAATCAAGGCAACAATTTTTCAAGTGGGAATCAAGGAAATTTTCAAAGAAACAATCAAAACCAAGGGAACTTTAATTCAAATCAAAATAGTTCGTCAAACGATTTTCAAAATTACATGAAAACTAATGAGGCTAATATGAGACGATTAGAGGGAGAAATTGGTACTTTGAAAAACGACTTTTCTAATACATTGAAATTGCAAAACACGAAGATTGAGCAAGGGCAAATTGATATTAAAAAGATGTTTTCGGCCATAATGAACAAGTCCTCGGGTGCGTCATCGAGTTCGTTACCTAGTGACACCATAGCAAATCCGAAGGAACAATGTAAAGCCGCCTCGTCTCGTGAGAAAGGTCGTGTGATTACCCCTAACCTTGAAGGATTCCGTGTTGTTTATTCCTCTCAACCCTCGACTTCTAAGACGTCTTCTTGTTCTAAAGTCGATGGGGTGAACGTGGCGACCAAGGAAAAGAGTGCACACCCTTGTGTACCTCAAATTCCATCCACGGTTCAAAAAGAGAGCTTTGTCGACCTTACCAAAGTAACCCTTGAAGAAACTTGTGCATCGATCCTTCTTAAAAAACCCAAAAGGCGTATGCCGAGAAAGGAAAAGGATCCGGGCCAATTTCTATTACCTTGTGATTTTTCCGAGATTGAGGGATGTTTAGCCCTTGCCGATTTAGGTGCTAGCATCAATCTCATGCCTCATTCTCTTTAGAAATTGACGAGATTGCCTTCGCTTACCCCCACAAACATGACTATCGAGCTTGCAAATTGTACTCCACTTATACCAATTAGAGTAGCCGAGGATGTCTATGTTAGGATTGGAAAGTTCGTTTTTCCCGTGGATTTCGTTATATCCGATTACGAGTGTGACCCTAAATGTCCCATTATTTTAGGCCGACCATTTTTATCGACGGCTAGAACCGTAATCGACGTTCACGAGGGGAGACTTACTATGAGATATGGGGATGAGAAAATAGACTTTTTCGCTAGAAAATCCCAAGGATTTTATGAGAATGAAAAAACCGAGGTTTCAAAACCTAATGATTCAAATCCTAATGATTTCAAAATGTTCACTTTAGCGGAAAGAATGAAGCTTGATGCATGTTTTGAAAGAATTAAGAAAAACGGTTTTAAAGATGATGATTTTAATGATAAAGAATACGTGTACCTAATTCAAAAGGGTATGTGTAAATTTATGAATGAAAACTCACTTTGGGATGTTTTTAGCGAAACAAGTGAACCACCAATTCCGAAGGGCGACGTTAGTGCCATCACGACAACGACCGAAATGGGCTCGTCTTCACCACCTTCGAAGGACCACGTCTTTGAGGCTTCAACTTCTAACTCCATCGAAGTGCCTCCTTTGCCTAGCCCAACACCCGTTGAGGCTAAAGGGTTTATCGACATCGATCCTCTCGTCTTAGAAAAGTCACCTAAGCATAGTCATTCGACTTGTAAGTCCATGGTTGTGAGTGCTCACATCGACTCTTTCTTTGATGATGACGATGGCGATGTTGCCGAGATTGAACACGTACTTCAAAATCCACATGCAATTTTTGATTCTCCTAAGAAGAAAAATGTGAAGTATGATGATTATGAGTTTGATCCCGAGATTGAGGAAATTATTGAACGAGAGCTAGCTCTTATGCCTTCACTTCCACCTACGAGTGAGGTCGATCTTTCCAAAATCGAGGATGAACTTAATGAGTTGGAACGTCTTATTTTCGATTACGAACCAACTCATGTGACCACTAAAAATCCCATTCTCGAGGAGTTACCTTATAAACACTCCTCATTTGAGAATGACGTTTACCACATTCGTGAGGATCTAACTTATCAACGATCCCCACAAAAGAATGATGGTTTCGTGCTTGATCGTGATCTTTTCGAGAGAGTTTCTAAGATACTCAAGGAGGGGAATGAAAAACCGTGGTTTGACAAGCCTATCTTTGATGAAGAAATCGATGAGATAGACGTTCATGAGGATGACGAGTATGTTGACCCCGAGGGTGCGGTGTTCTTTATTGACAAACGTTTTGAGAACTTATATAATCCGCCAGCCCCTCCCACCAAAGACTTAAATGTGAGGATTTTTAGCGCGACTAATTTTCAATTGACACGCAAATATTTTCGACATTATCAAATCGGGTTTTCATAAAGAGTTTTTGAACGATGAAAAAGGAAAAGATTTTAAAAATGTTTTAAAAGATTTTTCTACGTGTTTAACTCCGTCATCACATCGTGTTATGAGTGCTACCACCTCGTCTACTCCTTTTGACGACGGTTGGTGTGGTTTTAGTGTGGGGGAAGCCCCAAATGTTCCCTCACATTTCTCCACCGAGGACGAGATTTACGATCCCGGAATTGCTTGTAAAGGGAAATCTCGGTCTTCCACCGATGCAATAAATGGAAAATCTTTTCGTTTGCTTGGTGTGAGTCTACCTCGAGTAGCTCATATTGTTGACTTACTCATTGCCCCACCTTTCTACTTCTCATCTCTTTTCTTCTACCCCATTGGGGTTCATGTTGGAGTAGCGTTGTTTCGTCTTTCATCCGAAAACGAAGACGCTATCTTTGACCCCGGTATACGTATATCGGGTTTTTAAAGTACTCCATGTACTTTTGGGCCTTGTTTATCATGTAAGCCCCACCAAAAATGAACATACCAAGATTATCCCTAAATGATCACATTTATGGGGATTCGAGTCGAGCTTTTGACTCGGTTAACAAAAACAAGGTGCCTTGTGGGGGATTCTCATGCTTATCCTTGTACATATTATTGCTTTCTTAGTTTGACGTAACGAGGGGACTTGTGCTCTTCCAACCTTTGTTTCGTGGTTGTTTGTGATTGTGATTCATTAGGTTCATCGTCATCATTGAAGCATCTCGTGTTCGTTTTATGGATCACTCGAGCTTTGATCGTTGCCTTTGGAGATTCCGATATCCGATGATATCCTTTTATGTTCTAACGTTTATCTTATTAGCATAATTCATAAACGGATTTTAGGTTATTCGTTTTACCCTTTCCATGCTCGAGATTAAGCATTCGACTTCGTCTCTAGTATGGGGGTGTTTACACCCCTAGACTCGAAACATTGAGGACAATGTTTAGTTTTAGTATGGGGGGGGTGAGTTGATACTTCACCTTGGTCACGTCAACACGCAATCCAATATTCATCTTTTTGTTATCATTTTATGCAAAATAAGGCTAAAAATGGCCAAATTTTAAAAATTTTCTAGTTTTTCATAAGTGTTTAAGACACGAATGTAGGTTTTCCGATGGTGAGAACGAGAGTAATTTTTGACTCGATCGTGCGTGTTGAGCACTTAGCTTCGACTCCTTAACTTTTTAGGCTAAGTCTCTTAAATGAGAACGAGAAATGATAGAGTTATTTATAAGTCTCGTAATCATCACGATCTCATGTGTAGTAATTATTAGCTTATTCTCCAACGCTTTTGCATAATAAATTGTTAATAAATATTGATTTGGCGGTTTAGTCACTATTGTTGGTTTCTAATTTGTTTTGGTAGCTTCCATGTAATTAAATTGGGAAAACATTAAGGTATCGCCAGCGTCACGGTTTTGAAGTATTGGCACCCGAATAATCGAAAGCTTCACCTAATAATAAGATTTCAAGTGCTCACCTAAATTAAGCAAAAATTTGAAGCTCACAAGGCCGAAAAATCTATGCCCAAATTGAAAGTGAATCAAGCCTTAATCTTCGAAGCTTTAAAGATCCAAAATTCGCCTTAGCGTGAGGATATACGTCTTTGGCTAATAAAACCACCGATGAGGCGGATAATAAAAGGCAAGGCAAGACCGAAGTCATAATAAAAGCTTCATGGCGAAGTTGAATAAAAGATGGAGGTAAACCAAAGATAATAAGGCCCTTCCGTTAGGGGGCGTATAAAAGTCTTGGTAATAAGTCTCATGTTCAAAACCGTTATAAAACCGTGTCTATCGATCCTTCTTGTTGACTTAATTTTTTGACATCGTTGTCTATTGGGGTGAATTATTAATTTAATGATTTTGGTTACACCGTTAAGTTTCTATTTTTAGACTTAATCTCTATTCACGCATAAGTCAATGATGTATCCTCGTGATCATTAAAGACAAAATAACATATAAGAGATACCAAGTAGGAATAAGGGAGTTTAGGTTCGTAATTAACACTCATGAGATATGAACTTGTTGCTAACTTATAATAACAATGATCTCGTTACACGCTTAGCATGGAATCAAGTGAAAATCGAGGACGATGAAATTATTTCTAACGAAGCATTCACGTGTTCTTTTTCTATGATCCCAAAAGTCACTTTATCGTGATGAAAACAATACATTATGTCTAAAACACATGTAGTAGTTTATTTAAATGTATGTCTTCAATAAATATCGTCATAAAATGAATTTTGGAAGTGCTATGATACTTAATTCTATCATTGCGTGAGGACACGGCAATGGTTTAGTATGGGGGAGTGATGAGACTGTATTTATACATAGTCTCATCGTCCAAATCGGGCTTAAAATGCTTAAAATATCATCAAAATACCCATATATGTGCTTGTGTTTGTTCATTGTGTATTTTAGGTACGGATATCGTGAATTCACCAAAAGATCAAAGGAATCAAGCAAAAACGAACACGGGAAACAAAGCCGCACAAAGAACCGGACCCGAATCATGAATTTTCTTTGAAGTCCTTGAAGTTTGAAGATTTGCCAAAAATGGTCCCTCAAGAATTGAAGACTTGTCATATTATACCCTTGCAAAACTCAATTATTGCATTAGGGTCCCTAATATTTCAAGATATTGCATTAAAGGTCCTTGAAGAATATCAAAATTACAAGAGAAGTCCTTGAATCATGTTTGAAAAGTGTTTGTGCCAAAAATGACAAGTTGAGCAAAGATATTACAAAGGAAAAAATGGTTTGGAGCTATTTTATACAAAATGAAGAAAATAAGAAAAGCAGGGGGCCATTTGTAGGAAACACACAAACATATCCCACTAATCCCCACCTGACACGTCACTGAAACCCGTTTACCCTACCCAAACCCACCATTAAACCCGACCCTACCCAGTCTTTACCCGACTTTAGCCCAAGTCAACCCCCAGTCAAACCACCCACTAATCCACTTTTTAAACTTATTTAATATAATTTAAAAACGGGGGAAACATGTACTATTCATCACCACTTCCCCTAATCACCCTTAATCCCACCTTAGAACCCTAATCTAATCCTTCACCAAAACAAAGGGGTTTTTGCCCCAAACTTCTAGATCAGCAATTCACCACCCCTTAACCCCAACCCACTCACAAACCAAACCAACCCGTGACCCCCATGGCCCCCACATTTGTCCCCTGCTTGTTCAAAAATGGTAAAAATGGAATCCTAGCAGCAATTCAACGCATCTCACCCATTCCTTTGTCCCAAAGTCACAATGGACGTCCCTGATTGCTTCTAACAGCTGACAACACCTCAGAAATCACATGGAGAGCAAAGACCAAGTTTGAAGATTCAAATCCAAGGGGCATTTCTGGAAATCATCAAACTAGGGTTTTTATTTTTCTAGTAGCTTCTTAGTACTTGTATATAATGGTTCGACATGTGAACCATTATCCTTGTTCCAGTATTTTGTAAAAAGCTTTTATTATTAATGAAAATGAAACTTTAAGTTTATGCAAAATATTGAGTTCCATTTTAAATGTTTTCTAGTATAAGTTAGGTTAAGGAATCACTGTTTATGCAAGTTTGTTAAAAAGGTTTCACAAGTTTTTTTTAGTTCTTTGCTTGAATTTCTGAAAATCTATTTTTTATATGTTTGAAAATGTTTTTCAAAAGTTTCCTTTAGAAAAGTTGAATCCAAGAGTGAACTGAAGTGAAAGTGGAATTTCACTCTTGGTTCAAGGTTTTTGAGAAGATTTTGAGGGCTTCATTCTAGTTTAGCGAGAATTGAAGATTTTTCATTAAATCTAATATCTTTTTATTTACCATCTTACTGTAGCTAAAGCCACAAGCTTGCAGCTTGTGGAATTTTGTCTACTTGAATTTGTTTCTTTGGGTTTTGTGGTGGATGTGCAGGTTACAAGTATAACAAGATCATCTCATCATTTCATTCCATTTGCTTTTTTTTTCTGTTTGAAGATATTTTGTACCCTTGGTCCTTTGTGGATTCCAATCAGCAGGGCTCTCTACATAGCAACATAAGCTCCTAAAACAACAAGGAAAAGGCATCAGCTAGGTAGGCTTGAACCTTCCTTGGATTTTACAAGTTTTATGTGTATGTGAAGTTTTGGTGAACTCCTTAAGTGATTCTCTGTTTAAATTGTGTTTCTGTTAGTTTGTCTTGATGTTAATGCTTGATTAGTGCTATTATGCATGTTTACTTAGGGTATACTCAGTCTAGTTAAGTTTTGTTTGCAGTTGGCTTGTTAAAAGTTACTTTCTGATTTTAAGGGGGTGTTTGGGACAGGTTTTTAGTTGCATGTTTGATAATATGTTGGTTTGAATACTGCCTTAACACACTACTTATGATACTAATAAGGGTTATTTGTTAGTATATTGTCAGTTTGATAGGTTTAAAAGGCAAGTGCATGTTCAAACTTTGGTATAGATAGCACAAATTCAGCAAGTACAATTTTTTGTCTTGATTTAGAGTAATTTTGCCATGAAGTTTTGTGTATTGTTAGAGGATAGGTCTAGCTAGGATCTTAGATAGGTTGTGATTGATTTGGTAAGCTGTTGTGCAAGTTAGCAAGCCTTGAAATTCGTTTGTGTGCCTATAGCATTAATCACTGTTCATCAGAAACATCAAGACCATTTATAGTCATTGAAATTTGCTTCTTTTGTGATTTTGATGTGTTAGACTTGGCTAATTTCTTGTTCATCTGACTCCCCACAACCCAACTGGTTGTGGGGGTGCCCCTCTTGTCCATCAAAACCATCTAATCAACAAGATCTAGCTCAAAAGGTCCACAGACCTTGCTATTGCACTAGCAGTGGGAACTCCATTACCCCTGCTAGTGTATTTGTTTCCCCTGCTGTGCTACTGGACAAAAATAGTCCAAGTGTCACTTTCAGGGTTTTGTTTTTTTGTCTTTAGTGAACAAAATTAGGAGTTAGACTTTGAAACTTTTTCCATTATTTTTCTTTTTTAATTTCTGATTTTTCAGTATAATTTATTTTCTGATTACTGTTCATTTCCTATTTTTTACATTTAATTGCATTTTTAATTACTTTTAATTAGGCTGTTTTTGTCATTTAGTGTAAAAAAGTTATATTTTTCACTCTTAAAATTTTTCTTAGATTTAGAAAATTAATTTAAGATTTTTAGTTTAAAAATATTTCACTGTTCACCTTTTTAATTATTTTTTATAATTAAATTAGTTTAATTAGGGTTTAAATATTAAACTGTTTTGTCTTTTACTGCAAAATTTTACTTTTTTCAAAATTTTTCAATTTTCTACTGTTCATTAGTATAATTTAGGATTTTTAAAATCGTCAAATTAATTTTGGCATTATTTTATTATTTTTTATTATTATTTTAGTTTAAAAATAGTTTTTAGTGTTTTAAAAATAGAAAAATAGTTTTGAAAATTTAGGAAAAATACGTTTTAGTCTTTAAATAATATATGTAACTTATTAGTTCAATAAAATAATATTTTGGACTTTTTGTTAATTATATTTGATTTTAGGGCTTTAATTAGTATTAAAAATTGAATATTTAATTAATAAAAGGTTTTAAAATATATTTGTTGGATTTTTATTCTTATTTATATTATTTTAGACTTACTTTAATCTTTTAATTAATTTTTAGGTTAAATTTTTAATTTTGTCGCGTTTTACGTAATTACGTTATCGTTTTACGTCAACGTCGTAGTTTAATCGTAATTGTAGCTCGTCTTTTCTTTTTCTCTTTTTAAACCAAAAACGTCACTAATCCAAACATTGTTATTTTATATATAGGCACATTAATACACACACCTCCTTTGAGAACGAACCCGCATTTATTCGATTCTTCGGTTTTCCTAAATCGTCGAGTTTAATACTTGCCGCACTTATACGTTCTTTTTCCTAAAAGACGTGTTTTCACTCAACATCAAAATTGATGAATAAACGTAAAGCCTTGGGTTCCTTTTATAGTATAAGGACCAGGGATATACAAGAGATAAAATCAAATAAACATGAAGATATTCTATTCCTATAATATATTGATGAATTCTTATCATAATACGAATATTTAGGCGTCGAAATAAGTCCTCCATGTTTTCTTTTTTGAGTTTCTGACACATCAACTTTTAGACCCAACAATCTTCCCCTAGTATATTATTTGGTTAGATTAGAAGTTTTCTAGTGATAATCATAATCGTTGGTTTTTACTTTTTCGAGAATTTGAAGACGTTGAAATGGAAACAGAATCTCACCGCATGAATATCCACAGTTGTATTGTGAGATAGGCCGCAAACAACCGACCGCAAACACAACCATAAGTATAAAAAAATGGGGGTTATCTAATCAAGTGAAGTCTGAAGTTGATTTAGTCACAAGATCAGTTATTGTGTTACAAAATAACACCTTAGTGAGATGTTAATGCAATGATGCCTAAAAATGTTACTTGCATTTTTCAGTCTCGCTTTGTTTTGATTACAACAATATGTAAAAACAAACATTTATGAGAACAACAAAAACCGAATTCTTTAGTTCAAGTATTTTTCATTTCAACCATTATCACTTAAGGTATGAACAAAAAAGTTTTCATCCTAACTAAGTGATCAAGGATTTAATTTTTCTTAAAGCTTACCTTTTATTAAATGTGACAAAGTTTTTTATTAAACTTTATTTTTAAGAAAATGTTTTATTAAATTAAATATTTAAAATTTTGAAAATGACATATTCCATATGATTTAGTAATATCCCCTAGGGGTAAATATTCCACCAGATGTGACTACCCCACTAAAAGATAAAAGGGAGTGGAGTCTACTCTCACGGTTCCTTAATAGTTATGCGACTCCTTATCAATAAGGAACCGCAGGCACCTTTTAGGAACCGCGGGCACCTTTTAGGAACCGCGCCCAGAGATAGCCGTTTCCCGTTGGAGCTTTGTCTTATAAGTAGTGGACCATTCTCAGATTTTCTCCTTACCTCTTTTGCACATATAATTTCAGATTCAATCCTACTTCTTAAATTATTCAAATCCTTGATTATTTGGTTGATTACTATTTGTTTAGAAGTGAATCTTTCTCCTCCCATCTCTTCCTCTCAAGTGCAAAGAGAAGAACACTTTCATCCTTGAAGTGTTGTGTCTACCTCAAAGATCCATTGAAGATCAAACTTTTATTATTCATTCTTGTGTTATTGTTGTAAAGATCCAAATAGTTGTGTCTATTTGGAAGTTGTGTATGTAGTGTGGTTTATACTTAGTCCTTAAAGTATATTGGTGTAGATTGGTCCTAGCTACGATTAGGGCTCGACTTTTAGCTTATAGTTGGAAATTGGTTAAGCGACGTGTACGGTTTCTCCACCTTAAGGAGCTTGTTGATTAATGAATTCTCGAGTAAGGAGTACTCGAGGAGTGGAGTAGGAACGAGGAGTGAGCTTCGTTGTCGAACCATTATAAATCCTTGGTGTTTGGTTTGATCTTTCTTTTCCTTATCTCTTTTACGTTCATTATTCTTTATTTGCATATACCTGTGATTATTATTTTAGTTGCACTATCCCTTGTTCATATTGTGTATAAGAAGATTTCACTTATTTGCTTAAGTCTAAGTTTTTGAAAACCCATATTTAAAAAGTAAACTTAAGAAATTATTCAACCCCCACTTTTAGTTTCTATAATTGGTATCAGAGCGGGTTGCTCAAGCGTTTTTAAAATATATTGTATTTTAAAACTTGAATCGTTCTATGAATTCCAACAAGTACCTAGAAGGGAAATCTATGCAAAGACCACCTTTTTTTTGAAACCGCTAGTTTTATTTATTGGAAAAATAGATTTGAGACTTATATGAAATCAAAAGATTTAGATCTTTGGCATGTTATTACCAATGGTGACTTTTTCCTTATCAATATAATGAAGTTTCTAAAAAGAAAGATTTAGTCACTGTTGATAATTCTAATGATGACACTAAAAAGAAACTTGCTAAAAATAATGAGGCTAAAATGGTGATTTATAATGCTTTACCTAAGAAAGAGTCTGAACGGGTTTTCATGTGTAAAACCGTTAAAGATACTTGGAATACTCTTTTAGTAACCCACCAAGGTAATAGCCAAGTCAAATAAAGTAAAATCGATCTTCTTGTTCAACAATATGAACAATTTGTCATCTTAGAAGATGAAACTACTGATAGTGCATTTGCTAGGTTTACTACTATTATTACTAGTCTAAAAGCACTTGATGAAGGTTTTTCTAGCAAGAACAATGTTAGGAAGTTTCTTAGGGCATTGCATCTAAAGAGAGCTAAAGTCACGATGATTAAAGAATTAAAGGACCTTACTACATTATCACTTGATGAACTTATTGGCAACTTAAAAGTTCATGAAATGATAATTTTAAAGGATACGGAAATGGTGAAAACCAAGAGTGAAAGGAAGTATTTAGCACTAAAATCCAAGAAGGTGAAAAGTGACCATGATAATTCCTCCTCGGAAAGTGATGATGAGGAATATGCTATGGCGGTTAGAGACTTCAAGAAGTTCTTCAAAAGGCGAGGTCAACACGTAAGACAACCAAGCAACGACAAGAAAGTCTTCTCCAAAAACCGATTTGTCAAGAATGACAAAGGTGATAAGAAATGCTTTAGATGTGGTGACCCAAATCATTTCATCGGTGAATGTCCCAAGCCATCTCGCGACAAGAATCACACGGCTTTCGTTAGAGGTTCATGGAGCGATAGTGGTGAAGAATGTGAAGACAATGCTAAAGACGAGAAATGTCTTATGGCTCATTCTTCCAAAGAGGTACATTCCGAAACCGAATACTATAGCAATGATAGTTCATCTCTAGATGATTTAGAATTAGAAGGTCAATATAACAACCTATGCAAACTAAGTCTAAAATTCATTGAAAAGAACAAAATGCTAAATTCAACTAGGACCAAGCTTGAAAATGAGATTAGTGAGCTAAGAGATAAATTAGCTAAGCTTGAGAAAAATAAAGAAGTTGATTTAAGATGTCTAAGTTGTGAAAGTCTGAGACAAGAGAATGAAGATCTCAAGAGCACCTCCAATAACTTGGAAAAGTTCATGAAAAGTACTAGTTCTCTTGACGATATGCTTAGTAGGCAAATTCATTCTAGAGAAAGACTTGGGTTTGGATTTAACACCAATGAAGCATATACTAGTGAACCAAAACAAGTTAGGTTTGTTGAAAAACGTCCCACTGCCCGCGGTGCTCCAAAATAGGGGGCGGTTCCATATCAATATCGAACCGCAGGTTGCATTAAGTAACCGTGGACAGAACACGATTTTTGTGAAAATCCTCAACTTTCTGATAAGTATATTTTAGGTAAAGGTCCAAAACATCTTGTTGTTAACAATGTTAAATTACTTATAATTGATAAAAAGGAACTTGATAAATTCTACAAGCCTTTAAGTAAACCTTTAAGGGAATGAGAAATTTATCAAGACAATCATCTACTCCTTCAAGAGTACGTAATGATTCAAGGCATAGAAGTAGAACACCTACACCTAAAAGAAATGATCACTCTAGAAACAACTCTAGGTCTAGATCAAAGACTCCTAAGAAAAACAATGGACATCAAAATACTCATATGAATCAGAATAATTTTCAACAATGTTTTTCTCCGTGGGGCATGTGTCCTCCATTCATGCATCCCAACCAAATGCAAGGAATGTTTCGAACTAACAACTTCGGACCCATGAGATATTAAGTACCAAATGTTTGATTTTGTGTATTGTTACCTAGATATGCTTGGGAATTGATTTAAAGCACGATGAGTGGATTAAGGATAATGGTTGTTCTAAACACATGACGAGTAATCGAAGTTTGTTCTCTACTTACAAAGCATATAATGGAGGTAACGTTACTTTCGCTAGTAAGCTACGTGGTAACATCATTGGCAAAAGTACGGTTTCTCTTGACTCCATGACCATTAAAAATGTTGAACACGTAGATAAGTTAGGGTTTAACTTACTAAGTATAGGTCAAATTTGTGACAATAAGTGTAAGGTCATCTTTTTGGAACATGATAGTGAAATCATAAAAGATGGAAAGATCATTGGAAAAGGGAGGTGATTTGCACACTCCTCAAATTGATTTGCACACTCAAAAGTAGTGTATTTTGACATTTATACCCTTGCATGGATAAACATGATTAGAAGTGATTTAAGGGTATATATGTCAAGACACACTATTTTTGAGTGTGAAAATTAATTTGAGGAGTGTGCAAATCACCTCCCATTAGAAAAGGTGTTAGAAAGCATGGGCTTTATGTCATGAAGGTCAATAGGAAGTCAAAGGACAACTTATGTCTAGCGACTTTAGATGATAATGCGTCTAATTCAATCTTTAGTCTCTAAGGAGTTGGTAAGAAATCTCCCCAAGATTAAGTTTGATAGTCACTTTTGTGATGCTTGCAAAGTTGGGAAGCAATTTCACTCAAGTCACAAGGCCAAGAATTTGGTATCGACCTCTCGGTGTTTAGAGCTCCTACATATGGATCTCTTTGGACCTTCTGTCATAAGGAGTTTTGGAGGTAACCTTTATACCCTAGTTATAGTTGATTACTATTCTAGATTCACTTGGACTAGATTTTTGGCTACTAAGAATGAAGCTTTCGATCATTTCAAAACCTTTAGTCGAAGGATCCAAAATCAACTAGGATGTTCAATTGTTTCTATTAGGATGGATCATGGTAGGGAATCTGATAACGAAGTGCAATTTGGTGCCTTTTGTGAAGCTCATGGTATTACCCATAACTTCTCGACTCCTCGCAATCCACAATCAAATAGGGTAGTTGAAAGGAAGAATAGTACTATCCAAGAGATGAGTAGGATCATGTTAAACGAGCAATCTTTGCCTCAAAATTTTTGGTGCAATACCGTGGACACATCGACCTATATTCTCAGTCGAATTCTTATTCAACCTTTTCTAGGAATGACCCCTTATGAGATTCTTAAAGGTAAGAAACCCTCATTAGAGTACTTTAAGGTGTTTGGAAGCAAGTGCTTCGTTCTCAACACCAAAGACTACCTTACTAAGTTCGACCCAAAGTCATGCCAAGGTATATTTTTAGGTTATTCTCAAACTAGTAAAGCCTACATAGTCCTCAATAGAACCTCGGGTGTAATCGAAGAATCACTCAACGTGACATTTAATGAAACTTCACCTTCATCTAAGACACCACCTTTGGTAAATGATGACTTGGATAAAATAGACATATTTAAAGCCAAAGAGGTTAGAAAAATAGGAGTTGAAGACCTTGTTGATCCCAAACTTAGATCGATTTAGCTTGTGTAAACGAGATTAAATCAAGTTAAACACGTAGAGAAACTTTGTTGTATATGTAAAAATTCAAGTATTATGCTGAATTAATACTTAAACAAGAACACACAAACAAGTTAAACCAAACTTTCACTTTGATTGATAAATCTAACTTGCGTACAATGAAAGTGTAAACATACATTAAACTAAAACCTAAAGACCTCCTTTTATAGACTAAGGAGCCTTGTACAAGAGTCTACGTATCAGCTAATTTAGGTAAAGATAAATATAGAAAATATAATGTCGAACATATCTTTACTAGAAATACAAAACATGTAGACTAAGTCTTCTATCAATGCTTGACTTCTTCTTATCAACGCTTGACTTCTTCCTGTCAACGCTTGTCCTGTCAACGCTTGATTTCTTCTTATCAACGTCCAAATTGCTCTTGTCAGCGTCCAAGTCTCTTGGCCATATTTTATTCCCAATAATCCTCCCCTAAACTTGATATCTACTCTAGTAATCAAGTTTCTGAATAAAGACTAAGAACTAGGAGGATTCTTACAAATCTTATCAAATTGGAGATAAATATATCTAATCAAATCTTTGGCCACATCACTTGAGTAGTCTATTTCCAGCTGTGTTGTCATCATTTTCTCCAAAACTTCTTTGGACATAGGATACTCAGCATCCACAAGAAGATACCTAGAGAACCTTGTAGAACTCAAATGATACACACCAGCTGCTGAATATAGACGCCATTGAAGTCCACTGATATCATCATCAAGATCCTTCCAAACAGGATCTTCTTCATCTGGTGCACACATCCTTCTGAATGTTGACCAAATCTTTATTCCATTGACTGAAGTAGGTGCTTCAGTCTCATACTTGGCCTGCATCAACCTCCAAAGGTTTGCCAAGTCTTCCCTATCCAGGCTTGCAAACAAAGACATCAAAGTAGTAAAAGTATGTACCTCTTTCCCATATCTGCCAATCATCCAAAACCCACTTGCATCTTCTTCATAGCTAACTATAGGGTTTCTGGAATCATGAGGTATCACTTTCACCATATGTGAAACTTCTAAGGATGAAAGCTTAATGCTTCTTCTAATAACAGCTTCACTAGGATTCACTTTATCCATGTTTTCTAGAAACTCAAGTGGAACTCCCTTCTTCAAAGGTCTTGGTGCAATTAAAGCCTGTTGAATTTACGTCTCTTCTGCAAGCTCTTCCTTTCTTTCATCTGAAAGAAATCTAATAGTGTTCTGCTCTTGCACTCTTGCCCAAATAAGATAAGCCTTATATTCCAATTCATCAAAGGACAATGCCTGCAACTTCTGAAAAGTCCAACCTCCTTGATGACATCTAAGCAACATATAATAAAGCTCCATTCTATCCCCCTTAGATTTTGAGAAAAATTTGCTGGCCTTATACTTTTGGATTACCTGACAATCCCTTTGAATCCTGAGTAAAATCTCCAATCCACAAATCTGATCTGATAAAGACAGATCTGGATTCTCCATGATCTTATTCTCCCATGCAAAGTACATCTGGGCAACTTCAGGCATATCATAATTTACCTGGTTCTTCAACTCTGCAAGCTTTTCCTTTGCCAACACATCACCATATTCAAGTCTTTCTGGTTCTTCAATAATCATAACACTTGAATCTGTACTCTCATCATCACTGCTTTTCTTACTTTCAATAGCAGTCTCCTTCATCCTATCTTCTTTCTCAAGTTGTGCAGCCAACATGGAATCAAACTTTATTTGGCCTGTATCCTTGAGAACTATTATTTCTACCATAATCCCTTTACCTTTATCTGATATATCAATGATGGGTAAAGTAGATGATGGTACCTGTGAAGACACTTCCTTGATGATAGCTGATGACTGGAATACATCAACCATACCTGCAGGTCTATCAACGTCCAAAACCTGTGTGTCAACGCCTAACTTACTCCTATCAGCGCTTGGCTTGTTAGCGTCAAAAATATGCTTGTCAACGCTCACCTTACTCTTGTCAGCGCTTCTTGTGAACTGCTTCATCATCTCAGTAAATGATAAATTCAAATTTGTAGGGGTAACCAATGAGACATCAAAACCTGGTTGCCTCTTCAAATATGTTAGAGCTTCAGCTATACCTAAAGATTCTCCTTCATGTGAGCCTTTGTCACTGACATGTATATGCTCATCCTCCCCTTTGGAAGAATCCTCCACTCTACGCCTAGTGTTAGAACCTTCTAAAATAACAATCCTCTCCCTCAATTGCTTGAGTTCAAGGCCTTGTGTAGAGACAGTATGTACAAGGTCTGCATTTTGCTTTTGCAAGCTAATGCAGACATCCGTCAATTCCAACAATGTATAGGGTTCCAATCTGCCCTCCTCTAAAATGGGAATTTGACCTCCCAAAGTAGAGTCATGGGGCATGGATAGAGTCTTAATGATGTTAGGACTGGCTTGGCCTGCATCTAAGCTAGTACCAATAGTCCTAGCCCCACCCATATCACCAACCATACTTGTGGTGGTGGTTCTCTCTACAACATGGCTAGGACCACTAGAGCAGAACACTCTAATAGTCCTTTGGCATTTTTCCATCCTAAAGTCTGTAGGTGAAGATGATGATGTGGATTGTGATTCAGTTTGAAGGTTAAGGGGTGTTTGGGTTTGTTGTAAAAGGGTGTCAGCGTTTGGATTTTGAATGTCAACGCCAACATTTAACATGTCAGCGTTGAAGGTATGTTGGTCAATTTCCATATGCTGGGGTGATGATGATGGTTCAGGTAATGGGTCAAGTTGTGGTTGTGGGTCAGGTTGAGGTTGTGCTGCTGCAATAACAGCAAGCATGGCTTGGGTAAGGGATAAGTCTCTGTTTGGGGGTGTATTCATCTTTCTAAAAATTGCTTTCTTTTGCACATGGATCGAATAAAAATCATCATGATCCCTGGTGCAATATCCTTGTTCATCAAAAACCATTTGCAAAAATCTTGGGTAAGCAAGAGTCATCTTGCTACCCTTTTTTTACACATGCCATCAAAAATCATTTTAGAAAAATTATATTTTTGCCCAGTAGCAATACACATAATGGCACTACCAGTTGATCTGTTAATTTCATTATGCGTAGTACATTTGGGATTCAAACATTGAAGTATGACATGTATTAAGTACTTCCAAGCTGGGGGAAATTCCTGTTTAGAATATTTGTTTAAAGATCCCTCTTCAGGGAAAGGATAACCCAAAGCTTGAAGTCCTTGTTCTAGCTCACCAATGGGTAGGGTGGTTATACCATCTGCATCATTAAGATGCAAAGCCTGGCGAACCAAGGCTTCAGTAACCACCCATGAACGCCCATGTACTGTAGCAGTCAATGTAGTCACATTATTAATTGTTGAGGAAGTGATAGTATTCCAAAACTGCTTAATATGAGTGACAGGGATAAGAGGATCATGAGAAAGTGCATACCTAATGGGGGATGCATTTAAATACTCCACCATCTAAGTATATTGAGGAAACAGAGCATCATCAGCCTCCAAATAGGCAATCATATTATGCTGACTTCTGAACCCCAATACCAAATCACTCGGTTTAAACTTAGGCGCCATTGATGTAGAAAGCTGTGTGAAAAATTATGAAAGATGAATATGTGTAAAATTTTAGTTAGACAAGAATAAGCAGTTACCCTGTTTCAAAATAATGAGCCAAATATATAGGAGAGGTAGGCACATGTGATTGGTCAAAAATTAGGCAGTTATTTTCAAAATATAATGATGAAAATCTTGAAAAGAAAATAACTTATCTTGTGCATTAATAAAAAGTTACCAACTCCTAAAATTACGCCCCCAAATTTCGTCAAAAATAACAACTGGGTAGGACCCAATGGTTGTCAACGGTCAAAAATAACCTATCAACGCCCAACGGCTATATTCTTGTCAACGTTGGAAAAAGCCATGCCAACGTCAAAATTGGTCCTAACAACGTTTGGAAACAAATCTGTCAACGTCCAAAAATAAAAATAATAAAAATGAAAAAGAACCATAACAAAGTGATTTATCCTAGTGAAGATAACCTATAAACTGAAAATTACTATAGGGTGGCAAGCACTGTCCAATCATGCACACTTGCTTAAACAAGATAGACATGAATGTCCTCAAATGTCCCTTGCTGACCAAAGTTCTTAACAGTGAAGTTATCTTATAAAATCCTTTGTAACTTCCCAGGTAAGCCTAATCAAAATCATACCCAAGTCTCCCACCAGACCACATCCAATTCTAGGTCAAAAAGTCTTGGCAGCGTGCATAGTATATCAACTTTGCATGCTACAGTGCCTCATGAGTTAGTAAACTAACTCATACTCACCAGTGGACACAATCTAGAATTGTGATAAGAGTATTATATGAATACCCAAAAAGTCCTAAAGGTGTCCTAAACCTCCCCTTAAACTATGATACATAAGTTGCCAAATAAAATGCATGTAATAAAAATTTATGTCAAGATAGGAATACAAATATTCCAACCATCATCCATAAACTGAAACATGCTCCAATAATGCTCCAAGGATCTATAAGCAATTGTGTATCCATTTATACAATGCTAACAACGCCTGCATAATTAGAACAAAAACCACAAAACTAACATGTTGCTGACAACGTCAATTTAACATTTGTCAGCATTAAAATAACCTTTGTCAGCGTTAGACAAATAAAGTGGAAAATCTAATTTTGTATAAAGACCAATAACAAATGCATATCCTGTACATAATTTTACAAAAAGTTCCCAAAACACATATTAAGTAAGATCGATCATTCCAATACTTGTTACCAAGTATTGAAATCTTCTAGTATCAAAAGGTTTAGTTAATAAATCAACCACATTTTCCTCTGTATCAACCCTATCTGGTTGTATTAAACCTTTTTCAAAACAATCTCTTATAAATTGATGCCTAATGTCTATGTGTTTTGTGTTAGAGTGATGTAAAGGATTTTTAATAATGCCGAAAGTACTGTTATTGTCTACAAAAATCTTGGTATGCATGAAATTATACCCATAATGCAACAGCTGGTTCTGAATCCATAAGACTTGTCCACAAAAAGCAACTGCAGCAACATACTCTGCTTTAGTTGTAGAATTGGCTACCACTGTTTGTTTCTTGCATTGCCAAGATATCAACCTACTCCCAAGAAATTGGCATCCACCAGTTGTGGATTTTCTATCAAATTTGTCACCACCCTAATCACTGTCTGAATATGCTATAAGATCCAAAGGAGAATCTTTTGGATACCATAATCCCAAGGTGGGATAACACCTAAGGTACCTAAAGATCTTCTTGACATCATGAAGATGGCACTCTTTGGGAGTCACTTGATGGCGTACAAATGCACACACAGCAAACATAATGTCAGGTCTTGAAGATGTAAGATACATCAATGAGCCAATCATTGACCTATAATGCCTGACATCCACTTCTTTTCCATCTCCAACTTTTCCCCAAGGGTGTTCCCTATCCATGGGTGTGCTAGCCCGTTTCTCATGTGGAGAAAAGCCAAACTTCTTCAAGATTTCTGCTACATATTTATCTTGAGAGATGAAGATACCATCTTCTTTCTGCTGAACTTGTAACCCTAGAAAGAAGTTCATCTCTCCCATTGCACTCATCTTGAATTTGTCTGTCATAAGCTTGGAAAAGTATTCACTCATCTTTGGGCTTGAAGAGCCAAAGATGATATCATCCACATAAACCTGAACAAGTAAGAAATCCTTACCAGTCTTCTTTGTGAACAAAGTCTAGTCTATGGTGCCCCTTTTAAATCCATTTTCCACCAAATAGGTGGACAATGTACCATACCATGCTCTTGGGTCTTGATGAAGTCCATACATAGCTTTCTTCACTCTATACACCTTGTCTGGATGTTCAGAATCTTCAAAACCAGGAGGCTGCATTACATAAACCTCCTCTGCAATTGTGCCATAAAGAAAAGCACTCTTCACATCCATTTGATAGACTGTAAATCCCATGCAGGAAGCATAGGCTAGAAAAATTCTTATTGCCTCAATCCTTGCAACATGTGCAAACACTTCCTCATAGTCTATCCCTTCCTCTTGTGTATATCATTGAGCTACCAAACGTGCCTTGTTTCTGATCACAATTCCTCTCTCATCCTTTTTGTTTCTAAGAACCCAACTTATCCCAATAGGTCTGACATGTCTGGGATAATCAACTAACTCCCAAACATCTTGAATATAAAATTGGTGAAGCTCATCCTGCATTGCTTCCACCCAACTTGGTTCTTTGAGAGCATCAAAATTCTTCTTGGGTTCCTGTTGTGACAGAAAACAGGCAAACAAACATGCTTGAATAAGAGGGGTATCAACCTTCTTGTAGATATTGGCAACAAATCCTCCATGATTCTGATTAGACCTCCTAGTTTGCACAGGAGTCATCACATCTCCTATAATAAAAGAAGAAGGATGTGTTATTCCCATTCAATCCATAACACAAGATTTAGAGAGAAATAGTAGAAAAGTAGAGAGAGAGTAAAGAGAGAAGTGGAAGGTTTACACTAAAACTAGGTGTTTTATGAAATGAACCAACACCCTCTTCCACATGTGGAAGAGGGTTATATATGCCACGGCTCTAAGGCCTTTGTGGGCTTCATCTTGGGCCGGGCTTGGCATTCACTTGGGGATATAGCCCCTAACAAAGACAATATTAGCTTAAAGTCCAAGCCCGCTTTTCCCGACTAACCTATTACTATACAAGACCAATAACGACTAAGATGACCTATTACATTCTTGTTTGACTATATAAAATATACGGCTAACAATCTCCCCCAATGTATCGGTCATCTTAAAAAGCTTAAAAAGCATAAGATGATTGAGTGAATACATTCTTGTAGAGGAGATCTTCCTGCTTTGGTCTTGTATCTTGGTCTTGATCTTGTTTGTAACAACTTTGTTCCTTCATGCTTTCATGATATTTATCTTGAGCCTTTATCATTTGACTTTGAATGCTTGAGATCTTCATCTGTACTCCTTGTGACTGAGATGACCTATTACATTCTTACATTCTTAGGTATCTTGATTATCGCCATCTCGTGCTCTTGTGACTTCTGAATCGACATTGGTTACACAGCTACGCCACCTTCTTGATATGCAGTAACATATACAGACACGGATGAAATGGCTTTGAACATTTCACCCTAACTCGGTAGCGTTTTACCTCCGGTCGGTGAAGACCGTTAAACGATATTAAATACCGTACTTGTGATCAGGTAGATTCGATTAAGAACCTCCTTGACAGGGTTTCCCGGCAGTAGTAGCCAGTTCTCTTTACTCGACCGTCTCAAAGCAGACTGCGAACGTAAAGAGTGAATCATAAGGATAAATTATCCGTCTGATTAGAGTCGTCAATTCAGATTTCCTGGAACAAGTTTGATTCTAAAAGAATCGCACCATTTTTGCTTTCCAGTTTGTCACAAGCTTGATTCATAGAGAATCTTGCGAGTTACCTACCACAGTGCTGTTTGATGTTGACACTCGAAGGATTTCCATTCGTCACTGTGAACACTAATGAGTGCCACTCTGAGTGTTCTGGCAAGATCACATGGATTTTGCGAAGAAACCTGGAATCAAGTTTGAATCAATTAAGAATCGAAACTTAGTTGCTTTCCAGTTCTCACAAGTTTGATTCGTGTAGAATCGCACAAGTTACCTACCATGAGCTTGTTTAATGCTGGCTCAAGCAGGATTTCCATCTTCATTGTGAATCGTATCACTCAGATGTTCTGGCAATATCACAAGGATAACGCGTAGGACTCGATTGTGTCCTAATGAGATGATAGATTGATCTCTTTTGGCTCTAGACTCAATAAGTGCATTTTGGTAATCGGAGGCTGGAGCAGACTGCCACCTTTTCAGTATTAACTAACTCGAAGTGAGAAAGTCAATAGATACGTAATGATCTCCGTGACAATGAGACAAGTTTCTTTTGAGAGAAACTCGAATGGTTGGGAAAGGGTTGTGCATCGCATCACTGGGTCCATGACACTTGTCTTCAAAAGATGTGTTAACCCGGTTTCTACCTAAGTTGCATAGAATATTCAACTCCTTCAATGCTTACCAATACGTCATCATTAGCACCTTGTTGTGATTATTCCAGTGCTAACTTAAGTAATTGGTCTGCATTCAGCTTCATTCAACTCCATCTTTCCTAAGGACAACTATTTCTAGCTATGGAATGTCCTTGGGTAGATCCCTCCGGTTCTGGTTGGATCATAGGACTTAGTTTCCTATCCTAAACCACCTTTTGACTCCATCGTTCCGTTGTGGATAGTAGGTTGTTTTGGGTATAGATCGTAACCATAAACCATTGAAAACCATTCAAAGTGTTTGATAAAAATCAAAACTTTTAACACTTGAAAGTTTTACATTTCCGAAAAGCTCCCCCTACACCCATGCATCGATATGCGAAATAGTTTGGCATGTGAAGGAAAGAGTTGCACTTGAGTTTTTAAGATCACTTGTTGCGATATATTACATTTTAATCACATTTTCTCCCCTATCTCTAATATAAAAATATAATATTAGAGATACCAACTGACTAAAATATGACATTTTTCGAAAAATCGACGGGAGAGAAACATGTGTGCACGCATGAATCATGGAACATTTTCAGTCGGGTCGCTCCCCCTCAACAATATATGTGTGTCTTGAGACAAAATTTGACAAAATTTTAGAAAAACGACACCACAAAATATGTTGAGGTACGGAGTTGAGATGCCTTTACCGATAATATATGACAGATTTAATATCATTTTCGGAATGTGTTGGATACATAAAATATGACAATTTTAGAGATGTACCCAACAACATTAAAGGCTTAATTTTAAAACGCCCCCCCTCAAAAATTGATCAAAATAACATATGACATTTTGAGATAAAAACCTATTATGAGGAAGGGAGTGTTGAACACTCAATTTTGAAAGATTTAGAAAAACCTTTTGAGAAAGTCTTGAAAAATTGTGTTCAACGGTTTTAAAATAATCAGGATAGAAGACTTCTCTTCTATTGCTTAGGGAAAGCGCACTGAAACGTACACTCCCCTTTCGGGTCCGTTTTTCATGAGCTCAAAACTTGGATTGTTTTGTGACTAGCTCATGACCGAGAAAAATAAATTTCCCGTTGTGAAGGATAAGTTATCATCCGTGATAAACTTTCCTTAAGTTGAAGATCGAGTTCTAAGCTGACATTTACTTAGAAATCGTTTTTCATGAACTTAAAAACTTTGAAAGTTTTTATGAGAAGCTCATGACCGAGAAATATGAATTTCTCTTTGAGAAGGATAAGTTATCGTCCGAGATAAACTTTCCTTAGTTGAGGTCCGAGTCCTAAGTTGTGATGTTCTTAGAAGTCATTATGAGATAAAAATCAAGCAGCTTCATTTGCCAAAACCTCCAAGTCTTCGGGAGTCATATACTTCATACCAAGACGGCCAACGAGATACGCAAACCTATCTTTCGATAGAGCTTTTGTAAACAAGTCTGCCAGCTGGTACTCAGTTCTGACAAAGTATAATTCCACGATGCCGCGTTCCACTTGTTCCTTGATGAAGTGATATCTGACATCGATGTGCTTGGTGCGGGAGTGCTGAACCGGATTGCAAGATATGGCTATGGCCGACTTTGAGTCACAATACATAGGTATTTTATCAAAGTGGAAGCCATAATCCGTGAGTTGAGTTCTCATCCAGAGGACTTGAGCACAACACGCGGAGAGAGCCACATATTCTGCTTCAGCTGATGAGAGCGAAGTGCAGTCCTGCTTCTTTGACGACCAGCTGACAAGCTTGTCTTCCCCTAGAAATTGTATGCTACCAGAAGTGCTTTTACGACTATCAAGACAACCTGCGTGATCAGAATCTGAAAAAGCCGTTAGATGAAAACCGGTTTCCCTCGGATACCAGAGTCCCATGTGAATGGTATTCTTAAGGTACCGAAAGATCCGTTTAACCTCTTTGAGGTGCCTTTGAGTAGGTCTGGCTTGATATCGTGCACAATAGCATGTGGCATGATGAATATCAGGCCTGCTGGCTGTAAGGTACATAAGTGACCCGATCATACTACGATATCGCGTTTGATCTATGGGATATGAGTACAAGTCAGCGTCTAGGGATGTGGTCGACAATGGTGTACCAACGCGAGCACATGAGGTCATACCATGCTTTTTAAGTATCTCTTGAGCATACTTAGCTTGGTTAATGAAGATACCACGTGGGGATTGATTAATCTGGAGGCCTAAAAAGAATTTTAGCTCCCCTATCATTGACATTTCATATCTGCTGTGCATTAATTTTTCAAAACGTTTTGAAAGTTTTGGGTTCGTAGAACCAAAAATAATGTCATCAACATAAACTTGCACCAGCATTATGTCATCCCTATATTTATTAGTAAAGAGAGTAGGATCAATAGAACCTTTGGAGAATCCTTTGGACACCAAGAAGTTTGAAAGTTCTTCGTACCATGCCCTCGGAGCTTGTTTAAGTCCATATAGAGCCTTCTTGAGACGATAGACTTTGTCAGGATGATGAGGATCGATGAATCCTTCCGGCTGATTCACATACACTTCTTCCTTCAAATGACCATTGAGAAAAGCAGTTTTAACGTCCATTTGAAAAACCGTGAAGCCCTTATGTGCAACATAAGCAAGGAATATCCTGACTGCTTCCAAACGAGCGACTGGAGCGAATGATTCATCGTAGTCTATGCCTTCTTGTTGACGGTATCCCTTAACCACAAGACGAGATTTGTTTTTGATGATGGTTTGTTCTTCATCCAGTTTGTTTTTCCAGATCCATTTGAAATCTAAAATTGACATTCCATAGGGTCGGTCAACAAGTTCCCAAACATTTAGGCGTTCAAACTGATGAGTTTCGTCTTGCATTGATTCAATCCACGCATGATCAGTCATGGCTTGTTTGATGTTTGTAGGTACAGTTGAACTCACGGTGAGTGCATACATACACACATCGCCATCGGTTTCGAGTTGTCTGCATGTTCGAACCGGTTGTGAAGGATTTCCAATGACTTGCTCCAATGGATTATCACGTGTCCAATGGTGAGTGGATGGATATGGTTGGTAGAATGTATGCATGTTGGACGGATCAACATGTTGAGTAGAAGACTCTCCGACTTCATGTACCGGTGTACCGAACGGATTGATAAATTCTTCATCGTCAGGTTGTGCATCGACTGCTTGATTGTTGTTTCCTCCTTCAGCATTGACGGTTGGTGATGTTGGTTGTATGACAGTTTCTTGAGTTTGTTGTGTATCCACTGGAATTGTCTCTTGCGCAACGGTTGCTGAAGTAGATGCAGTTGTGTCTTGTTGACTTTGTGCGGGTGCATCAGCAGTATTGACAGCGGAAGGCTTTGACACAACTTGATTGTTTCCATAGTAATATTCATCAAACATTGGATCATATAGATCAACCAACTCATTCATTTATGTCGTATCCGTCGAGTCTGCTGTAGGAGTATTTTCTTGACATTCTTGCACGGGATGTACACTGTTGTGTGTAGGTGCCATTGCTGGACATTGAGGTGCGGGACTTGAGCTGTTGTGATCAAGTACCATTTGTGGCAATTCATCAAAGTTCACGTGAATTGTTTCGACAATAATCTTTGTTCTCTTGTTAAAGACTCGATATCCTTTCGACAATGTAGCATACCCCACAAAAATACATGCATCACCTTTTTCTTTCATCTTGTCGAGATTCTCACCGTCTTTAAGGATGTAGCATAAAGATCCAAATACGTGAAAGAATTTGACAGTAGGTTTCCTGCCATTGATGATATGGTAAGGTGTCTTTTCATGTCTAGGGATGACGAGAGAACGATTCTGAGTATAACAGGCAGTTGCAATTGCTTCAGCCCAGAAGAATAGCGGTAATTTTGAAGCAGTAAGCATTGTTCGAGCAACCTCAACCAAAGTACGGTTCTGTCTTTCGACAACGCCGTTTTGTTCAGGAGTTCGAGCAATAGACGTTTTATGTTCGATACCTTCTTCTTGAAAGTAAGATTGCAAGTTCTTGTTCAAAAATTCAGTACCCCTATCCGTTCTTACGGTTAAGACTTGAGCTTGAAGATTGCGTTGTATCATCTTGTGAAAGTTTTTGAGAACCTCTGGTGTTTCATCTTTGGACCTTAAGAAGAAAGTCCATGTGTATCTAGAGTAATCATCAACAATCACGAGAATATACCTTTTCCCGTTAATACTCTCTACACGCATGGGACCATATAAATCCATGTGTAGAAGTTCCAATCTTCCTTTTGAGCTTGGGGTAGTCTTTGATTTGAAAGACTTCCGTTTTGCTTTCCCCAACTCACAAGAAGAACAAAGATGGTCTTTGACGAATTTTAACTTAGGAAGACCGGTCACAATATCATTCTTAGAAAGCAAGTTGATGGTGTCAAAGTTGAGATGTGACAATCGTTGATGCCATAACCATGCTTGAGATGATGAAGCTTTAGCCATTAAGCAAATTGGATTTGTTGAAGATGGGTCTTGAAGAGTTACTGTGTAGAGATCAGAACCACGAGAACCTGTAAGAAGGTCATTCCCATCGTAGTCTCTAACATAGCAAGTAGATTTTCGAAAAGCCACTTCCAAATCCGCATCACAAAATTGACCAACCGAGAATAAATTGTGATTCAGTCCCTCGACGTAATAAACCCGTTTGATAGTGAGATTTCCTTGAACCAAGTCTCCATATCCGAGTATCGGTGCAAATTGATCATTTCCAAACCGTACCGTACCCAGAAACTTCTCCACGAAGTTAATTAGAAGCTTGAGATTGCCCGTCATGTGCTTTGTGAACCCGGAGTCCATTATGAATAGGATGATTTCGACGAGCTGCAGAAGAATTAGAGGACAATGTAGCATTTGACAAATGGGATCCCTTGATTGAAACGGGTTCCAAAATAGTAGTGGACCTAGATTCTAAAGGCAAGCTAACATTCATAGACCCAATTAGAATAGGGGTTGTCTTAGGTACCCATTTGTATCCGGGTGGTGTAAATCTTGAATACCCCCGTGTACATGTCCTAATCATGTTCTCATAAAGCTTCTTTAACCTGCTTTGTTTACGTAGAGTAGTGGATTCTAACGCACTTAGTTTCTTAAGTGGTTGATCAGTGGATTGGTTCAAAGTTCTTGTGGGTTCACTAGTACTAGTGGGCATACGAATAAGCTTCCTAGTTCTAGTATTCACGCCATTATGATTAAGAGCACAAGCATCATGATTAAAAGTACGAACACATTTTCCACATTTAACACAAACAAATTCAACATTCGAGGTCTTTGCATTTAATCTGTCATTACATGCAGTTACAGACGTTTTATTCTTAGAAAAATTAAAATTCCTACGGTGGTCTTCTACTTCCAACTTCTTTCCTTGACTATTGTTAGGCATGACCTTATCTTGCATTCTATTGCTCTTAAGCTGTGGTCCGCTAACGCTAGTAGTGGGGATTACTCCTGTAGAAGAAGACACACGTTGATTAGTTTTCCTAATATTCTCAGGTAACCGCGATGTTCCAGTTTGAGTGGGCTTAGTGTTCATCTTATACATTCCTGGTGCTATCACATTTGTACTCTTATCATTTCATATCTTAGTCAAAGTCTGTGGGGATTGTCCCAATATAGATGATTTAGGGCATTTAACCGCATTCGGTTGACGAACGGCGGATGGTTTACCCAAAACAGACTTTCCTTTGATTTTCTCAATGAGTTTTTGTAACTCACTTATGGCTATGTCCCTTTCTTTTAGCTGAGCTTTCAAATCATTTATTTCGAAATCTTTTTCATTTAGTAGACGAAACGAAGAAGCTGACATTTCTTGACACTTTTTATGATTATGAGATTTTTCACCTTTTTGTAAAGCAAGTTCAAGAGAAATGGAGTGTTTCTCAAGTTGAGAAAAGCTTTTCGAAAGTTTGTTGTATGACTGAATTTGTTTTGAAAGCTCTACTTCAAGATTGCGACATTTCTCGTCCGATTCTGACACTAGACATGCTACATGACAATATTGATCAAGATCGGTATACACACCAAGTATAGCATTCATATGGTCAGCATAAAAGTATTCCTTAGAAAGTCGATCAATTTTGTTAGAGAGTTGGTGTTCTTGTGTCTTTAATTTAGTTTGAAGAAAATCAACTTCATCTTCAAGAGATTTGACATAGCTTAAATCAGTTAACATTTCTTCAGTGAGAGCATTATAAAACATTTCCACATTTTTTGAAAGATCATCAATGGTTGGAACAATGCATTGTTGAATGACGACTTCTACTTGTGGGTTAGGTTTAATATTCCAAATGGTATCCCTAGAAACTTTTTCATAGTCGACGACACCTTTGTAGAAATTTAAAACCCCTTGTTTTATAAACTCAAATTGCTGAACACTTTTGCTTTTCTCATCCCATTTACGTTTTTCATCCAAAATTCGCTTTTCTAACAAAATTGATTGCTTTTTGAAACTCCTTTTTAAAGAAACTTTCTTTTGGGGTTCATCACTTGGTGGTGGAACACTATTGTACATCTTTTGTTCGTTGGAAAGTACTTTTTGAGGAACCAACTTAATATAATTATCAGAATCAGAAAGGTTTATTAAATCACTTAAGTTTGATCGACTTTCTTCTTGTTGACGAATGATTTCGTCGCAGTCAGGGGAAAGCATAAGAGAAAGATTATCAACATAGCAACCGATATCATAAAGAGAAGGCTTGGTACTTTGAACTTTCTTGAGATATTCAGGCTTGACAAAACTCGTTTTCATATTTCTATTGAGCATATTCATAGTTTGAATAGACTGACCCGTTTTGTAAACAATGTTGTTTAACGTGTCGACTCTCTTTTCCAAAGCAAGAATTTTTTTAATATCCTTTTCTTCACGAGTTTTAAAAAGCTCAGTTTGTTCTTTGTTAACCGACTCTAATTCAGTAATTTGGAGTTTATGTAGCAGCAATTGTTCTTCAAGTTCCGATATCTTCTGTTTTGACATATGAATTTCGTGTGTTACTTCAGAACAATATTGTTCGTTGAGCACCTTACGTTCATATACCAAACCATTAGCTATTGCAACTCGTCGATCAACTTCTTTTACATAATCACACTCTTTAAGCCTGTCTATCTATTCGGCTAAGGATGCGTTTGCTTGCTTCAAACGTTTATTAGCTTCTTTGTTTTCATCAATTTCACGTTTTAAAGAGTCAATAATAGACGCAAGCAAATCACGGTCCTCATCCGAGTCAGTATCCTGAACAGCTTTTTCGTCATCATTACACATATGCTGTGAATCCATAGAGATATTGCTATCCTCCGTGTCTATTACATATGTGTCATTGATGCTTTCGGGTTGCTCAGGATGCCGTCGTTCATTAGCAAACACATTATAGTTATCATGTGATGGTACCTTTTCAAGTGGCTCAGAATCATAGATGGGTCCAGAAGTATCATCAGTCTTTGGGATCGCTTCTTGAATCTTTGCCATGTACACATAATGTGCTTCCAACTCTTGATCATCGGCTTCATCATCAGTGTCATCACGCCAGTCAACTTCATCTGCTGTGAGTGGAATTCCTGCTTCTTCTTTCTTACACAACAACATCTTTTCTTTGTGATACCCTGAGTCCTTAACCCGTTTTGGCTTCTTGCATTCCCTAGCCATGTGCCCAAATCCCTTGCAGTTGAAGCATTAAATCCCAGTCTTTTGCACAACTGGAGTGCCTACAGTGTCTCTAGCCCCAACTTGATTCGGCATCCTCTGATTATCATACCTAGCATCACGATCATACCGAGGTGCATGATCAACTTCCTTATATCTTGCATTGGATGATGATCTGAGGTTGTTGTTGGTAGGTTTGTAGATCTTCTTATAAGTTGTGGTGAGTAAAGACATGAGTTCTTCAATCTTCTTGTCCCTTGAAGTTTGTTCATCATCACTGTCTCCATCTGACTCGGTGTCATACTTTGGAGGTGGAGTGGGGACAATTGCTTTTGCTTTGTGTTTAGCAGCAGCTGGAAGTTTGGTGGATGAGCTAGATGACTTTGAGGAATGAATAGGTGGTTATTGACCGGGAACAGGTTTTGTTGAAGTAGCAGCCACAAAAGCAATAGAGTTCGCAGATCGTTCTGCCTTTTCAGCCCTAAGTTCATTCACTTCATTCTGATGTTGTTTCAATATTTCATAAAGTTTGTGGTAAGATATAGTCTTGATATCCTCCCTTTGTTTGACCAAAGTCACAAATCTTTACCATTCCGGTTTGAGTTGAAGTAGAAACTGAACATTGGCATGATGATTGGAGATGGTGCACTGATTTCTGACAAGCTCATTCATCATTTTGTAGAATCTCGAGTAATATGAGTCAATGGATTCACCATCTTCCGATGTGAATTTTCCAAACTCCCAAAGTAGATTAGTCTCGAGATATTGAACGTTGATCGACTCACCTTGCTTTAATCGATGAATTGCATTCCACATTTCCATAGCATTAGGACATGCATCAACTATGGAATAGATATCGTTATCAATTCCAGTGAGTATGAAGTTTACAGCATCAGCTTCAGCTTGGAGGAGTTTCTTTTTCTCAGCAGAACATGTGTCAAAATCCTCTATAGCTCGTATAGTTGATGAAGTACCATCCTCTGCCTGTGTGGTAATTGGTCTGAATTCAAAAACTGGAGGTGGATTCTCAAGACAGTGACGAAGAGCAGTTCGGTTTTCTTTTCCGTCAAGAAATATGAGAAAACGAGATCTCCATTGAACGTAACAACCGGCAGTGAGCACAGGTGGATTACCGTTGCCACCTTGTTCTAAACGAATTTGATTAGCAGTTGCAATGTTGATGTTGTTGTTAGACATGGTGAATACTTGTGAATGAATTGCAGATCTTAGTGGATTTGTTGTGATGAGGTGTGGTTGAAATTTCGTAGAGTTCCGGGAATCTTCAGTCCGACAATAAATTCCTCAGTCCGACAAAACGGTAAGCCGAAAAATTTTGTATCGCCAAATTTTGAAATTGAGTTAGAAATAGCCAAAAACTAGTAGAAATAGCCTAACTTTTTTTTTTTAATTTTTTTTAATCTTCGTGTAAACTATGTTCCGAGACTAGTCTAGATAGTGGCTAAGTCTAAAAATTGTTCAAACAAAATTTATCTGTCCATCGCAATGTGACCCATCGTACTCTTAGATCGCACTCTGATCGCACTCTGATCGTACTCTGATCGCACTCTATGATCGTGGTCTGATCGCACTCTGATCGTACTCCTAGATCGCAGTCGGATCATACTCTGATCGTACTCACTTATCGTAGTCTGATCGCAGTAGTAGATCGTAACGAGTGATCGTACTCTTGGATCGTACTCACTTGATCGTATTGGTGATCGTATCCAACGATCGTACTGAGCTATCGTAGTAAAGCGATCGTACCCTGATCGTATCCTAGATCGTACTTAGCAATCGTACTAAGCAATCGTAGTCTGGATCGTACTTTGGATCTTAGAGAGCTATCATAGTCACATATCGTAACTTGGATCGTACTAATGATTGCAGTTAGATCGTAACAATGGATCGTGACTATGGATCGCAAGTAGAAACCCCCAGGGTTTATGCAAACACAAAGTCAGATCGTACCAAGGAATCAAAATACCCCTTTTCTCGGATAGTACTAGAACACAACAAATTCGTGATTTTTAGCCTAAAAATGAATCAAGCACCCAAACATTTTGTGTTTTTAACCAAAATAACAATACCAAATCACTACCAATAGTAAGTAGGTGATTTGTATCAAGAATAAACCATAAAAACACAAGAAAATTTTTTGTACGTGAGTTTTTGGATCAAAATAGGCACGAAAAAATCAAGAACACAACACACGAATCTTCAATCACCTATCCAATATAGGCTCTTGATACCAAATGTTATTCCCATTCAATCCATAACACAAGATTTAGAGAGAGAAATAGTAGAAAAGAAGAGAGAGAGAGTAGAGAGAGAAGTGGAAGGTTTACACTAAAACTAGGTGTTTTATGAAATGAACCAACACCCTCTTCCACATGTGGAAGAGGGTTATATATGCCACGGCTCTAAGTCCTTTGTGGGCTTCATCTTGGGCCGGGCTTGGCATTCACTTCGGCATATAGCCCCTAACAAAGACAATATTAGCTTAAAGTCCAAGCCCGCTTTTCCCGACTAACCTATTACTATACAAGACCAATAACGACTAAGATGACCTATTACATTCTTGTTTGACTATATAAAATATACGGCTAACAGGATGATTCTTCATAGTAGATGAAAGCACTCCTCCTTGAATAACGGTGTTATCTTCAATATCAGTCTCCATGTTGCCAATATCTTCTTCAAATTCTCTTCCATCATCATCTGAATGAAACTCTCCGTTTCTGTTTGAAGGTTCGCCTTGTTCAAAAACAATGGAAGAGAATAAATGATCAAAAGTGTTGTCAACGCCTGAATTAGGGTTGTCAACATTTGAGCCATCAACGCCTAAATTTGTCTTGTCAGCGCCAGAATTTCCTCTGTCAGTGTTTGAAGAATCATGCATGTTTTCAACTGGTGATACTTGTGGACCACCTTTTTCTTTTCCAACAGCAGTAGCAGTAGCAAATGCATTTGTCCATATAGGAATTGTAACATACTCAAGTATGGGTGTTGATTTGTCTGCATGTGATCCAACCTCCTTATCAACCTGTATACCTAAAATTTCAACAACTGGTTCTTTCACAACATTTGAAGTTACCTTCACAATGTCTGGATTAGTAACAGGCATATAATTCAAAGTTCTAGATAGAGGTTCCAAATCAAATAACCATTTTGGTCCACTCTCAAGATCACTAGGTTTACTTTCTAAAAACCTAACATGTACTTTATCAAGTATACGTTTTTCTTTCTTCATGTAAACTCTATATCCTCTACATTGCACTGAATAACCCATGAAATAGCCTTCATCACCTTTAGCACTAAACTTTCCTAAGGCTTCACTAGTATCTAGCACAACTACATGACAGCCAAAGGGTTTAAGAAAACCAATATTAGGTTTCCTATTCCAAAACAATTCATAAGGTCTTATTATGGATTTTGTTGATTAATGCCCTATTCTGAACATAACAAGCTGTATTTACAGCCTCAGCCCAAAATGCAATGGGAAAGTGAGCATCAACCAACATAGTCCTAGCTGCTTCTATGAGTGTTCTATTCTTCCTCTCAGCCACCCCATTTTGTTGTGGGGTTCTAGCTATACTAAACTGTCTAGTAATCCCTTTCTTGGCACAAAAGTCATCTAACAGCTTATTCCTAAACTCACCACCATTGTCACTTCTAAGCATTTTAACCTCATTTCTAGTCTTTTTCTCTAACTGGGTAATAAAGTTGATCAAAGTATCAGTAGTTTCACTCTTCAAAGCCAAAAAGAAAGTCCAAGTAAATCTAGAAAAATCATCAGTGATGACAAAACAGTAGGATTTACCATTTAAGCTTTCTATATTAGTTGGACCAAACAAGTCCATATGCAGCAAGTGAAGTGGTTTAAAACTAGAATGCACATGTTTAGACTTAAAGGAGACTTTGTGCTGTTTGCCTTTAAGACATGCAACACAAGAATGGTTATTGTGGAAAGCTTTTTCAGGCAACCCATCAACTAAACCATGTCTCAAAAGTCTATTTATGTTCTTAAAATTAATGTGCCCTAACCTTCTATGCCAAAGATTACTCTCATCAACTGAAGCCTTAGCATATAGACATGACAGATTATTATTCATCCTAATTCCATTAAGATTCACATTGTATATGTCCTTATGCCTAGGTGTTCTATATTCAATGAATTTCTCATCAGGCATTTTAAAATCTTTGCTTAACACCAAGCATTCAGTATCAGTGAAAAGAACTTTATTTTTGTTATCACAAACTTGTGATACACTATACAGATTATAGTCAAGTTCTTTTACCAGAAATACGTTCTCAAAACGCAAATTGTTGGTGATAAGAGTGCCTTTGCCAATGATAGTACTATATCCGCCTCCAAAGTACACTTTGTCACCATCTTTAATGGGGGTAAAGTTTTTCAAGTAATCTTCCTTCCCCGTCATGTTCCTAGAGCATCCACTATCCCAATATCCATGATCATTAACCTGCTTTTGAATGCCCTGAACATAAAGAAAACAAATTAGTTTTCATTGGGAACCTAAGTCTGAGCAGACTTGGATTCATTTGGTTGTTCAACAAGAACAGACTTATTCCTTATGACAACCCCTTGTTCATCCCTTTTTGGATTAAATACCCAGTTAACCCCAATTGGTTTAGTTATGAACTTTGAAATATAATGAAATCTGCTACAAGTCATAGAAATCCCATCTGAATTAAGGTTTTGGTCTTGTTTGGGTCTCCATGTCAAACTAGAAGAAGCTCCAATCCTAGCCAACACCATCTATGTCTTGCATGGCAACCATAGCTTTTGTATCTTCAACCTTGACAATTTGGCTTGAAGGCTTTCCAGCATCAGATCTTCTAGGAGATCTACACTCTCTCATAAAGTAACCCATTCGACGACAGTTATAACACTCAACTTTGGATTTATCAAATCTAGCAGTGTCCTTAGCATTAAAAGTCACCTTCTTCTTGAATCTTCGATTCCATCTATTTTCCCTTATGCTTGCAAGAGCCACATTCCACTTTATGTCCAACTCCTCCAAATGCTCATCACTAATTTGCTCAAGGTCCTCATATGTAATCACTGAACCATTGGGTAATGAAGCAATGTATGCACACACAGTATCTAGATCAATACTAGCAGGTTTAACTCTTGGTGAGTCAACATTATATGTGTCAGCGTTTGAATGTGAGGCGCTGACAAAGCTTGATCCAGCGTTGACACAAGGTGATCCAGTAACAGGGTGCATGTATGATTCCCTTTGATTAAATTAACCTTCACTCTATGAGAAGAAGGCCATATTACCATTGGTAGACTTGCTTCCTTGATCCAAAAGGATTTCACTTTCTACAAGTCTCAGTTTGTTATAAACATCATCAAAGGTGGAACTTTTGTGAGTATTATTAACAATCATAGACCTTCCTTTAATCTTCCAAGCATCACCAAGACTTTTAAGGAAGGTGGTGATGATATCAACATCATTATGCACTGTTCCCATAAAGGACAACTTGCTTGTAATGTCAAGAAGTCTGCTTCTCACTCCACTTAGTTTTTCATTGGGTTGAGCTTTGAACACACCATACTCATGCAAGAGTTGCTTATTTTTCTCTTGTACAGTATCAGCATTACCACCATAAGCAACTTCAAGGGCTGCCCAAAGATCTTTTGCAGAATCATAGCCTCTATACTTGTGCTGATTGGCTTGTCCCAAAGAGAGTTTGAGGGTGCTTAGGGTTTTCATGTCATTCCTTCTCTTTGCTATGTCCTCAGCTGAGACATCTCTTCCATCGTCAGGTTTTTCTTTTCGTTCCTCTTCAGTAGAGCCTGGAGTTGATCTTGCCAGGATAGCAGCTGCAATTTTGGCAGCCTTATTGAATGTATTTCCATATTCAATAATTTCCCATAGGGTGTGGTCATGAATTTGAAGATACTGCTCAAAGTTAAACTTGTATAACTCAAATTTGTCTGGGTCTAGCATGGGAATCTTGATGTTAGGGCTTGAGGAAGAGGAGGTTAATTCTGGAGTAGACATGTTGTTTTTAGGGTTTCTTGAAAATTAGGGTTTTTGGCGATTTAGGGTTTTTGTGTTCTTTAGATCAAAGTTTCTTAAGCAGCTCTGATACCACTTGTTGATCCCAAACTTAGATCGATTTAGCTTGTGTAAACGAGATTAAATCAAGTTAAACACGTAGAGAAACTTTGTTGTATATGTAACAATTCAAGTATTATGCGGAATTAATACTTAAACAAGAACACACAAACAAGTTAAACCAAACTTTCACTTTGATTGATAAATCGAACTTGCGTACAATGAAAGTGTAAACATACATTAAACTAAAACCTAAAGACCTCCTTTTATAGATTAAGGAGCCTTGTACAAGAGTCTACGTATCAGCTAATTTAGGTAAAGATAAATATAGAAAATATAATGTCGAACATATCTTTACTAGAAATACAAAACGTGTAGACTAAGTCTTCTATCAGTGCTTGACTTCTTCTTATCAACGCTTGACTTCTTCATGTCAACGCTTGTCCTGTCAACGCTTGATTTCTTTTTATCAACGTCCAAATTGCTCTTGTCAGCGTCCAAGTGTCTTGGCCATATTTTATTCCCAACAGACCTTAATTTTGAAAAGGGAGTAAACATCAGGGAGTCTAAGGATCATACTCTCGAAAACGTCATAGGAGACTTAAATCAAAGGACCCTTAGATCTCAAGTCCAAAATCAAAGTAACTTCTTTTGTTTTGTCTCATTGATTGAACCAAATAATGTTAAAGAAGTTTTGATGGATGACAGTTGGGTCATCGCCATGCAAGAAGAATTGAATCCATTCATTGCTAATAAGGTTTGGGAACTTGTTCCTCCACCTAGAAGTACTACCATCATAGGAACCAAGTGGGTATATAGGAATAAGTTAGATGAGAACGGTGTTGTGTCTCTTAACAAGGCAAGACTTGTAGCTCAAGGCTATAATCAACAAGAAGGGATTGATTATGACGAGACATATGCACCGGTAGCAAGGTTAGAGTCTATTAGGATCCTTTTTGCTTATGCTTGTGCATTAGATTTTAAGCTTTAATAAATGGATGTAAAGAGTATGTTTCTTAACGGTTTGATCAATGAGGAGGTATATGTGGCTCAACCTCCCGGCTTCATTGATTTTGAGAAACCAGATCATGTTTACAAGCTTAAGAAAGCTCTTTATGGTCTTAAACAAGTACCCAAAGCTTGGTATGATAGACTTAAAGCATTTATTGTAAAACATGAGGATACCATGGGGATGGTAGACAATACACTCTTTACAAAGAATAAACGTTCTCACCTCATAATCGTACAAATATATGTTGATGACCTTATATTTGGTTTAACTTGTCAAAGCTTGTGTGATGACTTTGCCAAAATCATGCATGACGAGTTTGAAATGAGCATGATGGGAGAACTTAACTTATTTTTAGGACTCCAAATTAGACAAATGGATGATGGTATTTTCTTTAATCAATCTAAGTACGTTAAAGAAATGCTAAAGAAATTTGGATTAGAGGACTCTAGACCAATGAAGACCCCTATGGCCTCGGATACTAAACTCACCGTAGATGATGATCGTGAGTGGGTAGACAACACCAAATATAGAGGTATGATTGGTAGTTTGTTATACCTAACGGTAAGTCGACCGGACATCATGTTTAGTGTTGGCCTTTGTGCTCGCTTCCAAGAGGCTCCCAAAACCTCTCACCTTGAAGCGGTTAAGCGTATCTTCCGATACATTAAGGATACTATACATTTAGGATTATGGTATCCTAAAGAGACCGGTGTAGAAACCATAGTATACGCGGACTCGGATCATGCGAGAGACTATGTGGACAAAAAAATCACTAGTGGAGTTTATACCTTCATGGGTTGTTGTTTAACTTCTTAGTTCTCCAAGAAACAAACCGCTCTTGCTATGTCCACCACGGAAGACGAGTATGTGAGTGCCGGTAAAGCTTGTCAACAAGATCTATGGATGAAGCAAGCGCTTGTTGATTACGGGATTTCACTTAATGATGTTCCCATCATGTGTGACAATAAGGGTGCAATAGACCTTAGCAAGAATCCCATGCAACATTCACGAACTAAGCACATAGAGATTCGCCACCATTTCTTAGGGATAATGCTCAAAAGGGGAACATTTCGATTGAGAAGGTGCCCTCGGTAGAAAACTTAGCCGACATATTCACTAAGCCACTTAAGAGGGAACCTTTTAATTACTTGCGTGTTGGTCTAGGTTTAATGGAACATAAATTTTAATTGCTCATTTTATTAATCGAGTCTTTTTCTCTTTTGAGTCTTTTCATTCTTTGAGTCATTGAGTATCTTAAACTCTTTTTGGAAAATTCCTCTTTTCTTTTTCAAAATTCTCAAAGTTCTTTCAAAAATGGTCGAGAAATGTTTTTTCATTGTTAATTCAATCTAAAAACGTCTTTTATGGATTCTTGCTATTGATATCAAGCATACATAATTTATATGTATGAGTCTCTCAAATATAGCAAGAACAAAATTGAACAATGGAAGATCATCGTGTCATGACTATGTGTCTAGATTAACACACCTCCAACATTGATTTTATTTTAAATCCATGTATCTTGGTCAAAATCTTGGTTGTTGAGTTTTTGTATATTTTCTTTGTCTATTATTGCTTCTTAGCATGTCTCTATGATAAGTTAGACTAGAAAACTAGGATTTGCTGAATTGGAAAATTCTCCTTATCCACCAAAATCGCCTCTCTGTAGGCGGTTCTCCAAATAACCTATGGATCCATATATATATGGACCCGCAGGAGGAGATAAGTAACCGCGGCCAAAGCCTTCATATTTTTTGTTTTCTGTAACTCCAAATTTGTTCCAACTCTTTTTGGAATCTCTGTTTCAAACCTTTGACCTCCCCAAAATTGTCTTGTGCTTTCTCTATTTAACCCTAAGCATTTTGCATCATTTCTCAAATCAAAATGTCTTATTCACCAAATGAAAGCCTTGATTCTCCTCCATTTTCCCCAATCTCTTTCAATCCAAATTCACCCAAGAACACTCAAAATCATATTTCTTTTTCTTCAAAGAATATTGATTGTGGAACTTCTTTTCTTCCACCACTAGCCTTTTGTGTTCTTCCTCCCTCACATGATAATGTCATGCATCATGGGACATATTGCCATTGTTATCAATATCAACATCTTGCTATGGCTCATATCTATGAGGAGTTGAATTACATCAAGAGTCTCCTAGTCAAGCCTCCTATTCACTATGACTATGAGATTATTACCAAGCCACCACCACATCCTTCCTCCTTTACCTTGTCTTTCATTAAAGTATGTGGATTGCTTATCTCCAAAACATCTATTTCAAGCAAATCTTAAAGTTCTAGTTTAACTAGGATTAGATTTATGCTTTTCTTTTGGCTTGTTTTGTTTTTCATACATCTTTGTGTGATTTATTTCCTTGTATCTTTATTCATGTTTTCTTCTTACAGGACTTATTATGGATCTTGGTTAACTTCTCTTTTCTTCTATTATTTCTCTTATTGTGTGACCTCTGCTATATCTTTTTGGCTGTTTCTTTTCTTCTTATAACCCTTTTATGTAGCTTGTCACCATAGCTCGATTCCTTGGTGCCCCAAGCAAGGTGGAGTAAGCACCAAGGGGAGCACTTGCAAAGTCTGATTCTTTTCTTCTACAAATACTTATGCAACCTTTTTGCTTCGAAAAAGGGGAAGAAATGAAATAAACTCGTCTTCAAAAATCTATTTTTCATGTGAATTGAGTTTATGTATTGTCGAAATCAAAAAAGGGTAGATTGTTAATGCAATGATGCCTAAAACCGTTACTTTCATTTTTCGGTCTCTTTTTCTATTGATTACGACAATATGTAAAAACAAGCATTTACAGAACAACGAAAAACGAATTCTTGAGTTCAAGTATTTTTCATTTCAACCATTATCACTTAAGGTATGAACAAACAAGTTTTCATCCTAACTAAGTGATCAAGGATTTAAGTTTTCTTAAAACTCGCCTTTTATTAAATGTGACAAAGTTTATTATTAAATGATGTAATGTTTTTGTACACTCTTTAGGAAAAGAGCACAAAATAGTAGAAAGTATTAAGTGACGACGGTTTAGGAAAACCCTGTACTAATGACCAAAGAGAAGTTCGTTTCCCAAGGAGGCAAGTGTGTTGTGTCAATGAAATTATTAATTATGTGATTATATTTGTGAGAAAGAAAAATAGAAATGGGATAAGAAGAGAATGACGGTTACGATGTCGAATTAAACTAAGACGAAAAGGGTGTACACGTAAAACCGTAAAAAGCACCAAAATTAAAATTTTACTCTAAAAATTCCTAAAAATCACTAAAAACCCACAATAATATTCTAAGGGTTTACAAAAAATCCAAACTTGCCAAAACCTTTTAATTTATTAAATAATGACTTTTTAATGCTAATTAAAGCCCTAAAAATCAAAATTAACTAATAAAAAGTCCCAATCAAGATCTTTAAGTTTGTAAACCCTTAAAATAACCTAATTAAGCTAAAAAGTATCTTTCAAAATTTTAAAACCAATAAAAAATATTTTTAAACAATTAAAAACTATTAAAAGCTAATAAAAGTTAAAATAATTCTAGAAAATAACTGAAAAGCCCTAAAAATATTTGAAAAGTTGCAAAATTCCTAATTAAGTGTATAGAATCTAGGAAAAATATAAAAACTTAGAAAATCAGACTTTTAATTTTTAATAATAAAATAATATTAAAATATTAATAAAAATCCAAAAATGCTAAAAAATTCTAAAAAGTTGCAAACTAGCTTCATTTAACATAAATGACTCAGAAATGCACTTGAAATTACCTAAATACCCTCAATGGGCCTAGAAAATGGGCTCAACCCAAAACAGATCCTTAATGGGCCAAATTTGAGCCCAAAATGAAAAAGTTGTCCAAATAAGCCCAAAAAGCACTACTTGACTCAAAATTTGATTTTAAACAACTTTTTCCAAAGGCCCAAAAGCTGAAAATGTGAAATAAGCAAGCTTATACCAAACAACTTATTCTTAATGGGCTTTTTGGCCCATTAAGCTATAAGCTAATGCCATAAGCTCAAATTAGACACACAAGCTTCTTTTGTCCTAAATAAGACTTCTGTAAAAAGAAATTTGAAATAAGCCCAAGGAATAAGCCTGAAAATGCAATAAGCAATCTACAGAAAACGACAAAATAGTCGTTTTTGAGTTCTAGGCCACCCCAAGAACTGATTCAAGTTTCTAAAGCTTTTAAATGACTTAAATAAGCTATTTCAACAAAAAGTTTTCAAATAAGCTGACTCAATAAGCTAGAAAAAGCAAATAAGCACTTATGTAAAAGTCAAATAAGTTGGTTTTCTAGCAAAAAGTCAAAGTCAAAGTTCAATAAGCTCCAGTCTAATCAAATGGGTCAAATAATGAAGATCTATCACAAAAATAAGTTGTTGCAGGTCTGGATAAGCTAAAATAGCTTATTGATAAGCTGAGTACAAATTAACACTAGTAGGGGCTAGTTTTGGGTGTTGAGCAGTGGGAACTTTTCCCACTACTTGACTTGTAGACTTTTTTTGTCTTTGGTGAACTTTTTGGAGATTCAGATTACACAAAGGCACCCAAATGATCTTTGGATCATAAGGAGTCAATAACAATAAAAAAATCACAACAAGCAACAGCCAATTGATACAGTTTAATCAATTAAGCACCAGATCTAGCACGGACTTAGAACAATAAGCAGTTTAGGTTCAAAAAGCACTTTTAGCACAATTCAGCCAGCCAAATTCAACCAAATGCATACACAAGCTATATTAAACTTAAATAAGCAAGTCTAAACAGGTTTCATGCAATGATTCAAAGAATTAAGCAATATTTAAGCTGATGAATGTTACTGATGAACACTAACACATGCAATTTTCACTTTGCTGATGTATTTGACAAACAAGCCAGATTCAAACCTTTAAATCTATCAAGTATATTATAATAATGATGTTTTAACAGCTTTTAACCCTAAGCATGCATAAACTCTAGGTTTTCCCAAATTCTTAGGTCAAAAACAGTCAAACTCAACAAGTTATAGCAGATTATGTGATTCAAGGTTTCAAACTCCAAAACTTGCAGCAAAACACTCTCAACCAAGCATATAACAGATACCAACCACAAATAGACACTTCTAACAACACAATACCAAGATTTGAACTCAAACATGTAATCCCAAACACCCCTTTAACTTTTCAAATCAAACTTTAAACAAGAAAAGTGTGATTCAGTTTACCAAATGATTAATCTAGCATATAAACAACATTTCATGCAAGATTAAGCAGATTCAAGCCAAGAAAACAACAAGAACAACAGTAGAGCACAAATCCACAAAAAATCCAATATTTATCAGATTTTCAAGGTTTTAAGACAAACCTCATGGATGTACATCCACACCCACGAATTTATGAGCTTATGTGCTAGCAAGAACAAGCACAAGCTTCGAATAACAACCCTACTAAGATTCAACAAGGTTAGAAGCAAAAATCAAAAACAGAAAGGTGACTTTTTGGAAAATAAACTTGATTAATGCAACTTCTTGTACCCACTCTGTATTATCCCCAAGATATGAACTTCACAACACCTTAATATCACAATTAGAATGCTATGATCAGCTTATATCCCAAGAATTCCAGGATGTACCAAGAAAACTTAGCAAAATATCAAATTTTGATCCAATGTGTAATTTCTTACACAAGGTTTAAAAAACGTTTTAAGGTTCAATTTCAGTTAACAAATATCATAAACAAGCTTAAAATAAAATGGAACTTGGTCTTTCTTCAACAAACTTAACACACTTTCATTAACAGAAAAGAGGATTTACAAGTAGTTGAACAAGGAAAAACCAAAAGCAATTGTAAATGTTGCAGCCCTATGCCTTTATATAGGCTACAATGAGACTAAGTTACTGAATAAAAACGTGAACCCTAAGTGCTTGATCTTCCAAATATGCCCTTGTAGAATTTGAAAACCTTGGACTCATGTGATTTTATCTTGGACGTTTGTGGAGTGTATAGCTGTTGGAATTGCATCCAATGGCTCTTGTGAAGCTTAGAAAGCAAGCAAGTTTGTGGGACGTTGGATCTCTTTGGCTTGTTTGTCTTCTTCTCCAAAACGTGGGACAAGGGTTTAAGATGTGACATGGGTGATGATGTGGCATAGGGTTTAAGGATTTGGATGTGTTTATGTTGACCTTAATCATAAATCTGGACACTTTGGTGGCTTAATTTCAAGCAGTTTAGGAAAACCCAATTTGGATTATGAATGCCAAGAACATGGGTTTGATCTGTTTTTGTTTTTAAACCAAGTGTTAGGCGCCTAATCTTTATTTAATAAAGATTAGTTAAAAACCGGTAGTGAGTGGAGTGTGACATGGTAGAATGATGGAAGGTGATTGGTGGTTTTAAGTTAATGGGGCACGTGTCATGCAATGGTTGGTTAAGGTAAGTATCTTGTCGGCCATCTTTAGTCCCTCAATTCCCTTATTTCTTTCATTTGCAGATTAAACAAGCCAAAACTGAATTCCCTTTATAAATAAGTTTCAGTTTTTAGACTTTTGCCCCAAAAAGTTTCCAAAAGTAATTTCAGGGGTAATTCTTGCCATTTGATGATTCTTGAAGGGTTGTTTTTGGCATTTCTTCATTCTTGATGGTCTTGACTTGTATGATTGACTTCTTAGAGGACTAATATTGACAAGTCTTGATTTTTGAGGGACCATTCTTGCCAAATGTTGAAAGTCAAGGGTCCTTTTTGTAATTTTGGAATTTTCAAAGGACCAAACTTGTAATTTCTTGTACTTTGAAGGACTACATGATATATTTGACTTTGTGGAGGGTAATGGTTGACAATTTAGCTTTGTTGAGGGGCTAAACTTGTCAATTCTTCAAAGTGAAGGGCCCTTTTTGTAATTTTGACAAACTCTAGGGACCAATCTTGTAATTATGAAGATACAAGGGTATAAAGTGTCAATTCTTTCATATTGGAGGACCCTTCTTCATAATTCTTCAAGTCTTCAAGGATTTTCTTAGGAAAAACTTCATTAGGGCTTGGTTCATTGTGCGGCTTCGTTTCCCGTCTTCGTTTTTGCATGATTCTTGTGATCTTTTGTCATTTTCTCAATATCCGTACCTAAAATACACAAGCAACAAACACAAGCATATATATGGGTATTTTGATGATATTTAATGCATTTTAAGCCCTATTTGGATGATGAGACTATGTATAAAAGCAGTCTCATCACTCCCCCATACTAAACCATTACCGTGCCCTCACGCAATGCTAGAATAAAGTATCTTAGCACCTCCAAAATTCATTTTTATTCACTTTTATTGAACGATAAACTAGCTACACAACTACTATTGCTACTACTACTACTGTTTTTAGACATAATGTATGATTTTCATCGCAAAATGGGACGTTTAGGTTCATAGAATAAGAACACGTGAATGCTTCGTTAGAAATAATTTCACCGTCCTCGATTTTCACCCCAATTCCATGCCAAGCGTGCAACGAGATCATTGTCATTATAAGTTAGTAATGCTAACACTACTCATATGCCCTAATCATGTACTTATCCTCCCAATATTCCTAAGTTGTATCTCTTATATTTTATTTTGTCTTGAATGTTTCACGAGGATACATTTTTTGACTTATGCGATAATAGAGATTTAGGTCTAAAAATAGAGTCCTAACGGTGTAACCAAGACAATCAAATCAATAACCCCTCCTAATATACAAGATGTCAAAAAATTAAGTTGACAAGAAGAATCGATAAACACGGTTTTATAACGGTTTTGAACATGAGACTTATTACCAAGACTTTTATACACCCCCTAACGGAAGGGCCTTATTATCTATGGTTTACCTCCATCTTTTATTCAACTTCGCCATGTAGCTTTAATTATGACTTAGGTCTTGCCTTGCCTTTTATTATCCACCTCATCGGTAGTTTTATTAGCCAAAGACGTATATCCTCACGCTAAGGCGAATTTTGGATCTTTAAAGCTTCAAAAATTAAGGCTTGATTCACTTTCAATTTTGCATAGATTTTTTGGCCTTGTGGGGCTTCAAATTTGTTAATGCAATAATACCTAAAAACGTTACTTGCATTTTTCGGTCTCGCTTTGTTTTGATTACGACAATATGTAAAAACAAGCATTTACGAAAACAACGAAAAACAAATTCTTGAGTTCAAGTATTTTTCATTTTACCCATTTTCACTTAAGGTATGGATAAACAAGAACTAACCTTAATCAAGTGATCAAGTGATTTAATCTTTTCTTAAAACTCAATTTTTATTAAGTGTGACAAGTTTTTATTAAACTTTCTTTTTAAGAAAATGTTTTATTAAATTAATTATTTGAAAATTTGAAAATGGCATATTCTTATTTGGTTAGGAATATTCTATCAGGATATTTTTTAAACCAGATATGACCTCCACCACTAAAGGACAAAAAGGGAGCGGAGTCTAGTCCAGCAGTACCTTAGCTCCTAGGCGGTTCCTTATCGATAAGGTACTGCGGGCTAAGATAAGGTACCGTGGGCAGATATAGCCGTTGGCCCTTTGTCCTATAAATAGTAGACCATTCTCAGCTTTTCAATTCACCTCTTTTGCACATCTATTTCCAGATTCAAACACTCTTCTTTAATCACTCAAATCTTTGATCATTTGTTTGATTACTACTTGTTTAAGAAGTGAATCTTGTTCTTCCATCCCTTCCTCTCCAAGTGCAAAGAGAAGAACACTATCCTTGTGAAGTGTTGAGTCCACCACCAAAGATCCATTGAAGATCTACTTTTATACATTTATTGTTGTGTCTTAGTTGTGAAGATCCAAGTAGTTGTATCTATTTGGAAGTTGTGTATGTACTAAGTATAGTTGTGTAGATTGGTCCTAGCTACGATTAGGGCTCGACTTTTAGCTTAGAGTCGAAAATTGGTTAAGCGACGTGTACGGTTTTCTTCACCATAAGGAGCTTGTTGTGTAGTGAACTCTTGAGTAAGGAGTACTCGAGGAGTGGAGTAGGAACGAGGAGTGAGCTTCGTTGCCGAACCACTATAAATCCTTGGTGTTCGGTTTGATCTTTCTTTACCCTTAACTCTTTACATTCTTTATTCTTTGTGCATATATTTTTGTTAGTATTAGTTTAGTTACACTATCATTGTTTATATTGTGCATAAGATGATTTCACATATTTCCTCAAGCCTAAGTTTTTGAAAAAGGACTTTTGAAAACCACATTTTAACAAGTAAATACAAGAAACTATTCAACCCCCCTTTCTAGTTTCTACAATTGGTATCAGAGCGGGTTGCTCAAGAATTTTTAAAATATATTGTATTTTAAAACTTGAATCGATCTATGGATTCCAACAAATACCTAGAAGGGCAATCTATGCAAAGACCACCACTTTTTGAAACCGATAGTTTTATTTATTGGAAAAATAGATTTGAAACTTATGTGAAATCAAAAGATTTAGATCTTTGGCATGTTATTACCAATGGTGATTTTTTACCTTATCAATTTAATGAAGTTTCTAAAACAAAAGAATTGGTCACTTTTGACAAAGCTAATGACGATACTAAAAAGAAACTTTCAAAAAATAATGAGGCTAAAATGGTGATTTATAATGCTTTACCTAAGAAAGAGTATGAAAGAATTTTTATGTGTGAAACCGCTAAAGATATTTGGAACACTCTTTTAGTAACCCACCAAGGTAATAGCCAAGTCAAAGAAAGCAAAATCGATCTTCTTGTCCAACAATATGAACAATTTGTCATCTTAGAAGATGAAACTATTGATAGTGCATTTGCTAGGTTTAACACTATTATTACTAGTCTAAAAGCACTTGATGAAGGTTTTTCTAGCAAGAACAATGTTAGGAAGTTTCTAAAGGCTTTACACCCAAAGTGGAGAGCAAAAGTCACGGCGATTGAAGAGTCGAAAGATCTCTCAACTTTATCACTCGATGAACTCATAGGAAACTTGAAGGTTCATGAGATGATAATTTTGAAGGACTCGGAATTAGTGAAAACCAAGAGTGAAAGGAAATCTCTTGCACTTAAAGCCAAGAAGGCACAAAGTGACCATGATAGTTCCTCGGAAAGCGATGACGAGGAGTATGCATTGGCGGTGAGAGATTTCAAGAAGTTCTTCAAGAGACGAGGTCAACACGTTAGGCAACCCAACAATGACAAGAAACCATTCTCAAAGAATCGGTTTGCCAAGAACGAAAAAGGTGATAGGAATTACTTTAGATGTGGTGATCCAAATCACTTCATTGGTGATTGTCCAAAGCCCGCTCGCGATAAGAACCACACGGCGTTCGTTAGTGGCGCTTGGAGCGATAGCGGTGAAGATGATGATGACAACCCCAAAGAGAAGAAATGTCTTATGGCTCACACTTCTAAAGAGGTACATTCCGAAACCGAATATTATAGCAATGATAGTTCCACTTTTGATGAAGCTCATGGTATTACCCATAACTTCTCGGCTCCTTGCACTCCACAATCAAATGGGGTAGTTGAAAGGAAGAATAGGACTCTCCAAGAGATGAGTAGGACGATACTAAACAAGCAATCTTTGCCTCAAAAGTTTTGGTGCAATGCCGTGGACACATCGACTTATATTCTCAACCGAATTCTTATTCGACCTTTCCTAGGAAAGACCCCCTATGAGATTCTTAAAGGTAAGAAACCCTCATTGGAATACATTAGGGTGTTTGGAAGCAAGTGCTTTATCCTCAACACCAAAGACTACCTTACCAAGTTTGACCCAAAGTCTTACGAAGGTATCCTTTTAGGTTATTCCCAAACTAGCAAAGCCTACATAGTCCTAAATAGAACCTCGGGGGTTATTGAAGAATCACTCAACGTAACCTTTGATGAAACCCCTCCTTCACCCAAGACACCACCATTGGTTGATGATGACTTGGATGAATTAGAAGTAGTAAAAGCCAAAGAGGTTAGAAAAATAGGAGTTGAAGACCTTAGTGTTGAAAAGGAAGTAAACATTAAGGAATCTAGGGATCATACTCTCAATAATGTCATTGGTGACTTAAATCAAAGGACCCTAAGATCTCAAGTCCAAAACCAAGCAACTTCTTTTGTTTTATCTCCTTGATTGAACCAAAGAATGTTAAAGAATCTTTGATGGATGAGAGTTGGGTTATTGCGATGCAAGAAGAATTGAATCAATTCGTTGCCAATGATGTTTGGGAACTTGTTCCTCCACCTAGAACTTCTACCATTATAGGAACCAAATGGGTATATAGGAATAAGTTAGATGAGAATGGTGTTGTGTCTCGTAACAAAGCTAGACTTGTAGCACAAGGCTATAATCAACAAGAAGGGATTGATTATGACGAGACATATGCACCGGTAGCTAGATTAGAATCCATTAGAATCCTTTTAGCCTACGCGTGTGCCTTAGACTTTAAGCTTCAACAAATGGATGTAAAGAGTGCATTTCTTAACGGTTTGATCAATGAGGTGGTATATGTGGCTCAACCTCCCGGCTTCATTGATTTTGAGAAACCGGATCATGTTTACAAGCTTAAGAAAGCACTTTATGGTCTCAAACAAGCACCCAAAGCTTGGTATGATAGACTTAAAGTGTTTCTTGTTAAACATGAGTATACCATGGGAATGGTAGACAATACACTCTTTACAAAGAAGAAAGGTCCTCACCTCATAATCGTACAAATATATGTTGATGACATTATATTTGGCTCAACTTGTCAAGAATTGTGTGATGACTTTGCCAAATCATGCATGATGAGTTTGAAATGAGTATGATGGGAGAACTTAACTTCTTTTTAGGACTCCAAATTAAACAAATGAACGATGGTATTTTCTTTAGTCAATCTAAGTACGCTAAAGAAATGCTAAAGAAATTTGGATTAGAAGAATCTAGACCAATGAAGACCCCTATGGCCTCGGATACTAAACTCACCGTAGATGATGATTGTGAGTCGGTAGACAACACCAAATATAGAGGTATGATTGGTAGTTTGTTGTACCTAATGGCAAGTCGACCGGATATCATGTTTAGTGTTTGCCTTTGTGCTCGCTTCCAAGAGACTCCCAAAACCTCTCACCTCGAAGCGGTTAAGCGTATCTTCCGATACATTAAATGCACTATACATTTAGGATTATGGTATCCTAAAGGGACCGGCGTAGAAACCATTGTCTACGCGGACTCGGATCATGCGGGAGACTATGTGGACCGGAAAAGCACTAGTGGAGTTTGTACCTTCATGGGTTGTTCTTTAACTTCTTGGTTCTCCAAGAAACAAACCGCTCTTGCAATATCCTCCACGGAAGCCAACTATGTGAGTGCCGGAAAAGCATGCCAACAAGCTCTATGGATGAAGCAAGCGCTTGTTGATTACGGGATTTCTCTTGATGATGTTCCCATCATGTGCGATAATAAAGGCACTATAGACCTTAGCAAGAATCCCGTGCAACACTCGCGAACCAAACACATAGAAATTCTACACCATTTCCTTAGGGATAATGTTCAAAAGGGGAACATTTCAATTGAGAAGGTACCCTCCGAGGACAACATAGCCGACATCTTCACTAAGCCACTTAAGAGGGAACCTTTTAAATACTTGCGTCTAGGTCTAGGATTAATGGAACATCTTCCTTAATTACCTTCTTCTTTTTGTGTGTCTTCTTTTACCACTTTGAGTCATTGAGTCTTCCAAACTCTTTTTGAAAAACCCTCTCTTCTCCTTTTCAAAATTCTCAAAGTCTCTTTCGAAAATGGTTGAGAAATTCGTTGGACATTGTTAATTCAATCTAAAAACGATTTTTCATAGATTCTCGCTATTAATCTAGAGCTTACATAATTCATATGTATGATTCTCTCAAACATAGCAAGAACAAGATAGAATCATGGAGGATCATTGTGTCATGACTCAAGGTCTTGTCTTACACACCTCCTACATCGATAATTTTAATCCATGTATTTTGGTCAAATCTCTATTTGGTAAGTTTGCATATGTTTTCTTTGTCTATCTCTGCTTTTAAGCATATCCCTATAATAAGTTAGACTAGAAAATAAGATTTGATGAAAAATCTTCCTCCAAACACCAAACACAGCCTCTGCAGGCGGTTCCATATGTGAACCGCGGTACCTTAATGATAAGGTACCGCCTGCCTAGATAAGGAACCGCCTACAGTGCCTTCCTTTTTCGGGTTTTTGTCTGAAACTCCAGATTTGCTCCAACATTTTTGAGAATCTTTGTTTCAAACCCTTTGACCACCCCAAAAATACCCTAAGCCTTCCCTATTTAAACCATAAGCATTTTGCATTACTTCACATCCCAAAATGTCTTATTCTCCCAATGAAAGCCTTGAATCTCCTACATTTTCTCCAATTGCTTTCAATCTCAACTCACCCAAAAACCATTACAATCCTAGCCCACCCAAGAACACTCTTAATCACATCTCTCCTACCAAGAATGTTGATTGTGGAACATCTTTTCTTCCACCACCACCCTTTAGTGTTCTTCCTCCTTCTCATGATAATGTCATGCACCATGGAACATATTGTCATTGTTGTCAATATCAACATCTTGCTATGGCACACATCTATGAGGAGTTGAGCTACATCAAGAGTCTCTTAATCAAGCCTCCTCTTCACTTTGATTATGAGATCTCCAACAAGCCACCACCACCACCCTCCGCCATTACCTTGTCTTTCATATAAGCATTGGTTGCTTATCCACAAGACACCAAATTCAAGCAAATCTTAAAATTCTAGAATAACTAGGATTAGATTTATGCTTTTGGCTTGTTTCTTTTTCCATACTTCTTTGTATGATTTTCTTTTAGTAACATATCTTGGATCTTTGTATTTGTGTTTTCTTCTCTTTTATTTTTTTGTGACCTATTGCTATATATTGTTGGTTGTTTCTTTTGTTCAACTAACCCTTCTATGTAGCTTGTCACCATATCTCGATTCCTCGGTGCCCCAAGCTAGGGGGAGTAAGCACCAAGGGGGAGTCTTTGCTAAGTCCGTTTCTTCAACACCGACTTGTGCAACCTTTTTTCTTCGACAAAGGGGGAGAAATGAATAAACTCGTCTTCGAAAATCTTGTTTTTTGTGTGATTGAGTTTATGTATTGTCGGAATCAAAAAGGGGGAGATTGTTAATGCAATAATGCCTAAAAACTTTACTTGCATTTTCCGGTCTCGCTTTGTTTTGATTACGACAATATATAAAAACAAGCATTTACGAAAACAACGAAAAACGAATTCTTGAGTTCAAGTATTTTTCATTTTCCATTTTCACTTAAGGTATGGATAAACAAGTACTAACCTTAATCAAGTGATCAAGTGATTTAATCTTTTCTTAAAACTCACTTTTTATTAAGTGTGACAAGTTTTTATTAAACTTTCTTTTTAAGAAAATGTTTTATTAAATTAATTATTTGAAAATTTGAAAATGGCATATTCTTATTTGGTTAGGAATATTCTATTAGGATATTTTTTAAACCAGATATGACCTCCACCACTAAAGGACAAAAAGGGAGCGGAGTCTAGTCCAGCGGTACCTTAGATCCTAGGGCGGTTCCTTATCGATAAGGTACCGCGGGCTAAGATAAGGTACCACGGGCAGATATAGCCGTTGGCCCTTTGTCCTATAAATAGTGGACCATTCTCAGCTTTTCAATTCACCTCTTTTGCACATCTATTTCCAGATTCAAACATTCTTCTTTAATCACTCAAATCTTTGATCATTTGTTTGATTACTACTTGTTTAAGAAGTGAATCTTGTTCTTCCATCCCTTCCTCTCCAAGTGCAAAGAGAAGAACACTATCCTTGTGAAGTGTTGAGTCCACCACCAAAGATCCATTGAAGATCTACTTTTATACATTTGTTGTTGTGTCTTAGTTATGAAGATCCAAGTAGGTGTATCTATTTGGAAGTTGTGTATGTACTAAGTATAGTTGTGTAGATTGGTCCTAGCTACGATTAGGGCTCGACTTTTAGCTTAGAGTCGGAAATTGGTTAAGCGACGTGTACGGTTTTCTCCACCATAAGGAGCTTGTTGTGTAGTGAACTCTTGAGTAAGGAGTACTCGAGGAGTGGAGTAGGAACGAGGAGTGAGCTTCGTTGCCGAACCACTATAAATCCTTGGTGTTCGGTTTGATCTTTCTTTACCCTTAACTCTTTACATTCTTTATTCTTTGTGCTTATATTTTTGTTAGTATTAGTTTAGTTACACTATCATTGTTCATATTGTGCATAAGAAGATTTCACATATTTTGAAAAAGGATTTTTGAAAACCACATTTTAACAAGTAAATACAAGAAACTATTCAACCCCCCCTTCTAGTTTCTACAAAATTGTTTGCTTGATTTAGGTGAGCACTTGAAATCTTATTATTGGGTGAAGCTTTCGATTATTCGGGTTGCCAATACTTCAAAACCGTGACGCTGGCGATACCTTAATGTCTTCCCATATTAATTACACGGAAGCTACTAGAAAAGACTAGAAACCCAACAATCAAGACTAAACCGCTAAGTCAATATTTATTAAGCAAAAATATTTACAAGCGAAGGGAGAATAAGCAAACAACAAGAACACATGAGTTTTTGAAAAAATACGAGTACTCTACGTTTAGCATAGTAACTTATAATTAACCCTATCCTTTCTCGTCCTCATTTAAGAGACTTAGCCTAATGTGAAGTTAAGGAATCAAAGCTAAGTGCTCAACACGCACGGTCGAGTCAAAAATTACTCTTATTCTCGCCATCGGAAAACCTACATTCGTGTCTTCAAACACTTATAAAACATGAGAAAATTTTTAAAATTTGGCCATTTTTAGCCTTATTTTGCAACAAAAACGATAAACAAAAAGATAAACTTTAGAAAGCGTGAAGGTTTGGCAAGGCAAGTATCTATTCACCCCCCATACTAAAGTTAACATTGTCCTCAATGTTTCGAGTCTAGGGGTGCAAACACCCCCATACTAGAGACGTAGTCGAATGCCTAATCTAGCATGGAAAGGGTGTAACTGTTAAATCAATAGCCGTTTATGAAGTGTGTTATAAACCTAAGGTTAGAACATCAAAAGGATATATCATTTGGATATTGAGAAATTCTTTAAAGCAAACGATCGAGTTCTCCCATAAAACGAACACGAGAGGCTCCAATCTGAAGATCATGATCTTATAAATTCAACAATTCACAAACAACCACGAAACAAAGGTTGGAAGGGCACAAATCCCCACACGTTACTACATTAGAAAGCGATAATATGTTCATAGGATAAGCATGGGACTGCCCCACGAGGCACCTAGTTTTTGATTCCCGAGTCATGAGCTCGACTCGATCCCCTCAATACTAATTATCATTGGGGAAGGTGATTTGGTCGAGGTAGTTTAAGGATGGAACTTCCCCGCCAAAGTAGTACTTTAACCTATGTCCATTCACCTTGAAATTGGGGCCATCATTTTGAGCTAGCTCGATGGTCCCATATGGAAAAACTTGGGTCACGGTGAATGGACCGGACCAACGGGATTTCAACTTACCGGAAAAGATTTTCAAACGAGAGTTAAAAAGAAAAACTTGATCCCCAATGTTAAAACCCCGGTTTTTAATTTTAGAATCATGCAACTTTTTAGTTTTTTCTTTGTAAATCAATGAATTTTCATAAGCAATATCCCTTAATTCATCCAATCATTTAATTGCATTTTCTGGTGTTTTCCCACGGTCTCCATATCGTCATTACAATGCTTTAGGGCCCAATAAGCCTTGTGTTCTAATTCGATTGGCAAATGACAATTTTTCCCATACACAAGCTTATAGGGAGTGCACCCAATGGGCGTCTTATGAGCGGTCCTAAAGGCCTATAAAGCATCGTCCAACTTATCCGACCAAGTTTGTCGGTTTTCCCCAACGGATCTCTCCAAAATTCTCTTCAACGCTCGGTTTGAAACCTCGACTTGCCCACTCGTTTGTGGGTGATAAGCCGTAGAAAGACGATGTGTAACCCCATATTTCCTTAGGACCCTTTCGAATTGGTTGTTACAAAAATGGGTTCCACGATCGCTTATGATCGCACGAGGGGTTCCAAACCGAGAAAACAATTGTTTCAAAAACTTGACTACCACACGAGCATCATTGGTGGGCAAAGCCTTAGCTTCCACCCACTTAGATAGGTAGTGAACCGCGACGAGGATGTACTTATTACCACGAGATGATGGGAACGGCCCCATAAAGTCTATCCCCCAAACGTCAAAGATCTCACACACTTGGATGATATTTTGTGGCATTTCATCTTTTTGTGAGGCTTTTCCTTGTCGTTGGCATGAATCACATGACTTCACAAGATCTTGTACATCTCGGTAAATAGTAGGCCAAAAGAAGCCGACATCAAACACCTTCTTAGCCGTGAGATTAGCACCATGGTGACCACCCGTGGGTCCCTCATGACAAGCTCTAAGGATATTAGAAGCTTCGGTGCCAAATACACAACGTCGGATGATTTGATCCACACAAGTTCAAAACAAGTAAGGGTCGTTCCAAAAGTAGAACTTGACGTCACAAAAGAATTTCCGTTTTTCTTGAGTCGTCATACCCTTAATGATGAAGTTACCCGCATGGTAATTTGCAAAGTCCGCAAACCATGGGGTGGAAGAATCAAGCTTAATATTCACTACACCAAGTGTCTCGAGCGGAAATGTTTCGGTGATTTCCTTGGGCTCGTAAACACTTTGGTGAGGATCTTCCAAACGAGAAAGATGATCGGCCGCTAGATTCTCGGCTCCTTTTTTTTGTCAACGATTTTGTGATCAAATTCTTGAAGGAGGAGAATCCTACGAAGTAATCTAGGCTTAGCATCTTGCTTCGCCATAAGATACTTGATAGCCGAATGATCCGTATACACTATGCATTTAGCCAAGACGAGATAAGGTCGAAATTTCTCAAATGCATACACCACGGCAAGGAATTCCTTCTCCGTTGTAGTGTATTTTAGTTGAGCCTCGGTCATCGTCTTGCTAGCATAGTGAATAGGCAAGAAGTGCTTATCATGACATTGCCCCAATACGGCCCTAATAGCATAATCACTAGCATCACACATGAGCTCAAAGGGGATGTTCCAATTGGGAGCAACAAGAATGGGAGCTTCGGTAAGTTTCCTCTTAAGGATTTCAAAGGCTCGTACACAATCTTCGTCAAAGACAAAACGTGCCTCTTTTCCAAGGAGATGTGTAATAGGTCGAGAGATCTTTGAAAAATCCTTGATGAATCGACGATAAAAGCCCGCGTGGCCTGGGAAACTCCTAACTCCCTTAACGGTTTTGGGATGAGGTAATTTGGCGATGACGTCTACCTTAGCTTGATCTACCTCAATCCCCGCTTTCGAGACCTTGTGCCCTAAGACGATTCCACTCTTAACCATAAAATGACATTTTTCCCAATTGAGCACAAGGTTGGTTTCCTCACAACGCTTCAACATTCTCTCAAGATTCGACAAACACGAAGTGAATGAACTACCAAACACGGAAAAGTCATCCATGAAGACTTCCATCGTCTTCTCGATCATATCATGAAAATTAACCATCATGTACCTTTGAAAGGTTCCCGGTGCATTGCAAAGTCCGAATGGCATTCTACGATAGGAAAACGTTCCATATGGACACGTAAACGTATTTTTTTCTTGATCACAAGGATCGATGGGGATCTGGAAGTAACTGGAAAAACCATCTAAAAAGCAATAGAAATCGTTTCCCGCAAGACGCTCCAACATTTGGTCCATGAAGGGCAAGGGAAAATGGTCTTTACGAGTGGCTTCATTCAACTTTCGATAGTCAATGCACACTCTCCATCCGGTCACGAGTCTAGTGGGAATTAACTCATTATCATCGTTTGGCACAACGGTCATTCCTCCCTTTTTAGGGACACAATGGATAGGACTCACCCAAGGGCTATCGGAAATAGGGTAAATCATTCCCGCATCAAGGAGTTTAAGGACTTCCTTTTTAATGACGTCGTGAATTTTGGGGTTCACCCTCCTTTGACATTGGATTGCGGGCTTGTAATCCTCCTCCATTAAGATTTTGTGGGTACAAAATTTGGGATCGATCCCCTTAATGTCGGATAACTTCCACGCAATTGCCCCTTTGTGATCCTTTAGAACAACGACAAGTGCGGTTTTTTCATCATCCGAAAGTTCCTTCGCAATAAAAACCGGCAACTTGTCTCCCTCCTCCAAAAAGACATATTCGAGATGAGGAGGTAAATCTTTCAACTCGGGGATAGGTGGTTCCTCAATTGAAGATTTGGGCTCGATACTCATAACCTCCTCGGGTGGAGGAAATGGGAAATCGTTAAGAAAATCCTTGATAATTGAGAAGTCCTCATCGTTGTCGAGGTCTTCGTTGCAAGAACGTGGAACATCGAATTCTTCCAACGTAAAACCACCACCTTCAAATGGAGTGAAGGTTGGTGTCGAATTATCAAGAATTGGATCCAACATAGTGGGATTGCCATTAGTTTCATCATCACCAAAACTTAGAACTTCTTGTGAAAATTCCTCACAAACCACGTCAATCATATCAACGAGGTTTATGGTTGCAACGGAATAAACATGAGAAAGTTTAGAGTTTTGAGTTGCGTTTATAACAAGTTCCTCGTCGTTGAAACGTAAGGTGATCTTTCTAGCATGAATATCGATCAAAGCCATAGACGTATCTAAAAACGAACGACCTAAAATGAGAGGAACTTGAGGATCCGTGGGGATATCAACAACGATAAAGTCTACGGGATAGTAGAACTTCCCCACTTTCACAAAACCGTCTTCCGCCAATCCACATGCGGGAATCGTGGAATGGTCGACCAACTCGATAGACATTAATGAAGGAGTAAGATTAGGAATATTGAGCGACTTGAAGATTGCAAGTGGCATCAAATTAATGCTAGCACCAAGATCGGCCAAGGCATAACATTCTTCCATATCTTGGATTGCACAAGGGATCAAAAATTTACCGGGATCACCGACTTTTTAAGGTATGTGATTAAGATAAACCGATGAACAACTAGACAATTGGTGCAATTTTTTCTTGTTGTTCAACATACTCTTAAAGTTAGCGGCAAATCGAGGCATCATGACCAAAGCATCGGCGAAACTCACATTAAAGTGCAAATCACGAAACATTTTCATAAAAGATCAAATTGGTAATTGTCACGCTCTTGTCGTTTCTCCTTCCTAAGTCTCGATGGATAGGGAAAAGGTGGTGTGGGTTGAGGCATAGTAGGCATAGCCTTTGGAATCTCGGGTTCCAATGTTGGTAATGGGTCAGCCGTAGGTGTGGTATGAGCGGTACTTCGTGGGATTGGGACATGCTCCTTTTCGACCACCACCTCGGGTTCTTCCTCAATTGCTTCCTCCGTAGGAGCAATTGGTTGAGGAGTCGGTTCCTTAAGTGTCTTACCACTACGTGTGGTAATCACTTTCATCTCACCCTTAGGGTTGGATACGGTGTTGCTAGGAAGACTACTCGAAGACGGTTTACACATTATTGCCTCAAACATAGACGAGATTTTATCTTCAAACTTGGATTGCCTCTTCTCGGCTTTAACCATTTCTTGTTTAATCTCATGTTGCCCTAGTTCCATTTTTTGTTGGTTTTGTTGTAACCTAGTTACGGTTCCTTCCATCTTGTTGGTATGGATTTTAAGTTCATTTGCTAACTCATTTTTCAACTCTTTCTTCAAGTCGTTCTTAAACTCGGATCTTAGGCTAATGATTTCTCTTTGAATATTGTCAAACCTAGCATCATTCCCATTAGCGTATTCAACAAATTCATTTGGAAGATCTTTCAACGTTTGCAAACCTTTGTTGTTGTTTTGAAAATCATTTTGATTTTTGTTTGAAACTTGATTATTAGCACCTTGATTCCCATAGTTTCCCTTGTTGTAATTGCTTTTAAAACCAACTTGATTGTTGCGATAGTTGTTGTTAGCATTTTGATTTGATCCAAAACCCGGTGGAGTCAATTGATTAGAGCGGGTAACTTGACCGTTTTGGTTGTAAGTTCCCGTGGCCGCGTAGGCACTCGAAGTGTTACCACCGTTGGTAATGCACTCGGAGAAATCATGATCTCCACCACAATACATGCATGAAACCTCAACCGCTTTAGCCGTAGCGGGAGCACTTGGTTCACCAACTTTAAACTCAATCAAAAGACCTTTTAGCTTATCAAAAATCTTGTTTTCCAAGTTCGCCTCAATTTGGCAAGCATCGATGGTAGTAGACAAAGAAGGTGAAGCCGAAGACGAAGCCTTACGAACACTCGATGTGTTACGAGGACTATACACCTTAGATCTATTCTCAATATTAACAATGTTTCCTCGACCGTTTTACACAAAAAATTACCACCCGCGGCGGCATTAAGATAATCCCTCTCATGATCATTAAGTCCATTGTAAAACGTGTCAATTTGATGCAAGTCGGAAAAACCGTGATGAGGACACTCATGTAACATTTCCTTAAACCTATTCCAAGCCGTTGAAAAACTTTCATTAAACTCTTGTGAAAATTTTGAAATCTCGTTTTTCAAATGCGTAGTCTTAGAGGGCGGAAAAAATTGGTTCACAAACTTAGACACGAGATCCTTCCACGTCAATATAGAATTGGGTGGCTCTTTCTCCAACCAAATTTTAGCGGGCCCCGCAAAGGAATACGGAAAAAAGCATCATCTTAATCGAGTCATTTAAGACGTCCTTAAATTTGCAAGTGGCGGTAAGACGATTGAATTGGCGGATATGGTTGTGTGGATTGTCCTTCTCATCACCACGGAATTTGTTGTTTTGGATCATAGACAACAAACCCGTTTTCACCTCAAAATTCTCCGCAAGGATAGCGGGAATCACAATAACCTCTACATAACCCTCGGTGGGTGCTTGAAGTAACTCCATCATAGTTCGATTCGCCATGGTTGGTGCTTCTCTTACAATGGGTTCGTCAATAGGAGACTCCTCACTAGAAGGAGTGTTTTATTTGTTCTTTCGTTTACATGCACGTCTTGCTTGATTACGAGTTAGCATAAACGTCACGTACAACGAGGGGACGAGCAAATAAGATTCTTTTTGGTATTTTGTATTTTTTCAATTTTTTTGTGGTTTTTGATTGTATTAACGTTTTTTGGATTTTGTGGAATGTATTAAGTAGACCAAAAATCTACAAATCTCCTCCTTAATCAAATCTCTTGATTAAAGAAGCCTCAAGGAATGAAAACGATCACGTGAAGTGAACGCCTTCGATGACTTTAGAACGTTGGTGGAACACCAAAACGTTCAAGAGGGTTTAATCAAATGAAACCAAGAAAATATATATGATACTTAGTAATACTTTGGGCGGCAAAACCCTCGATTAGCTCTCAAAACCAAATACTCACAAGCAAGCGGGGAAACGAGGCGGCGTGAAGCACTTAAGAGCCTTTTTCCTTAGGATATATTTTATAATATCCGCCTTATACCCACCTTATAGTTTGTATTTTTCAAAATTGAGCTTCACGAAAGTATTTATCTATTTTTGCCTTTTTTGTTTGGTTTGAGATTCGAATACAATGATTGAGTAATGACCTCCCAAGTCAAGGTTGTGATTTCTCACGTATTTGGAGTACTTGTGAATTTATTGTTCTATGTATACACTATAGTAATAGTATTCACACAAAAATCGAAAACCGATAATACGTATTAGTAGAGTGCTACTAATACAATTAGCTATTTATGGCTATATAAAAACAACAATTTTCAAATCAAAACACAACACGCCTCCCCGGCAGCGGAGCCAAAATTGATGTAATGTTTTTGTACACTCTTTAGGAAAAGATCACAAAATAGTGGAAAGTATTAAGTGACGACGGTTTAGGAAAACCGTGTACTAATGACCAATGAGAAGTTCGTTTCCCAAGGAGACAAGTGTGTTGTGTCAATGAAATGATTAATTATGTGATTATATTTGTGAGAAAGAAAAATAGAAATGGGATAAGAAGAGAATGACGGTTACGATGTCAAATTAAACTAAGACGAAAAGGGTGTACACGTAAAACCGTAAAAAGCACCAAAATTAAAATTTTACTCTAAAAATTCCTAAAAATCACTAAAAACCCACTATAATATTCTAAGGGTTTACAAAAAATCCAAACTTGCCAAAACCTTTTAATTAATTACATAATGACTTTTTAATGCTAATTAAAGCCCTAAAAATCAAAATTAACTAATAAAAAGTCCCAATCAAGATCTTTAAGTTTGTAAACCTTTAAAATAACCTAGTTAAGCTAAAAAGTATTTTTCAAAATTTTAAAGCCAATAAAAACTATTTTTAAACAATTAAAAACTATTAAAAGCTAATAAAACTTAAAATAATTCTAGAAAATAATTGAAAAGCCCTAAAAATATTTGAAAAGTTGCAAAATTCCTAATTAAGTGTATAGAATCTAGGAAAAATATAAAAACTTAGAAAATCAGACTTTTAATTTTTAATAATAAAATAATATTAAAATATTAATAAAAATCCAAAAATCCTAAAAAATTCTAAAAAGTTGCAAAGTAGCTTAATTTAACCTAAATAACTCAGAAATGCACTTGAAATTACCTAAATACCCTTAATGGGCCTAGAAAATGGGCTAAACCCAAAACATATCCTTAATGGGCCAAATTTGAGCCCAAAATGAAAAAGTGGTCCAAATAAGCCCAAAAAGCACTACTTGACTCAAAATTTGATTTTAAACAACTTTTTCCAAAGGCCCAAAAGCTGAAAATATGAAATAAGCAAGCTTATACCAAACAGCTTATTCTTAATGGGCTTTTTGGTCCATTAAGCTATAAGCTAAGGCCATAAGCTCAAATTAGACACACAAGCTTCTTTTGTCCTAAATAAGACTTCTGTAAAAGAAATTTGAAATAAGCCCAAGGAATAAGCCTGAAAATGCAATAAGCAATCTACAGAAAACAACAAAATACTCGTTTTTGAGTTCTAGGCCACCCCAAGAGCTGATTCAAGTTTCTAAAGCTTTTAAATGACTTAAATAAGTTATTTCAACAAAAAGTTTTCAAATAAGCTGACTCAATAAGCTGGAAAAAGCAAATAAGCACTTATGTAAAAGTCAAATAAGTTGGTTTTCTAGCAAAAAGTCAAAGTCAAAGTCCAATAAGCTCCAGTCTAATCAAATGGGTCAAATAATGAAGATCTATCACAAAAAATAAGTTTTTGCAGGTCTGGATAAGCTAAAATAGCTTATTGATAAGCTGAGTACAAATTAACACTATCAGGGGCTAGTTTTGGGTGTTGAGTAGTGAGAACTTTTCCCACTGCTTGACTTGTAGACTTTTTTGTCTTTAGTGAACTTTTTGGAGATTCAGATTACACAAAGGCACCCAAATGATCTTTGGATCATAAGGAGTCAATAACAATAAAAAAATCACAACAAGCAACAGCCAGTTGATACTGTTTAATCAATTAAGCACCAGATCTAGCACAGACTTAGAACAATAAGCAGTTTAGGTTCAAAAAGCACTTTTAGCACAATTCAGCCAGCCAAATTCAACCAAATGCATACACAAGCTATATTAAACTTAAATAAGCAAGTCTAAACAAGTTTCATGCAATGATTCAAAGAATTAAGCAAGATTTAAGTTGATGAATGCTACTGATGAACACTAACACATGCAATTTTCACTTTGCTGATGTATTTGACAAACAAGCCAGATTCAAACCTTCAAATCTATCAAGTATGTTATAATAATGATGTTTTAACAACTTTTAACCCTAAGCATGCATAAACTCTAGGTTTTCCCAAATTCTTAGGTAAAAAACAGTCAAACTCAACAAGTTATAGCAGATTATGTGATTCAAGGTTTCAAACTCCAAACTTGCAGCAAAACACTCTCAACCAAGCATATAACAGATACCAAGCACAAATACATACTTCTAACAACACAATACCAAGATTTGAACTCAAACATGTAATCCCAAACACCCTTTTAACTTTTCAAATCAAATTTTAAACAAGAAAAAGTGTGATTCAGTTTACCAAATGATTAATCTAGCATATAAACAACATTATCATGCAAGATTAAGCAGATTCAAGCCAAGAAAACAACAAGAACAACAGTAGAGCACAAATCCACAAAAAATCCAATATTTATCAGATTTTCAAGGTTTTAAGACAAACCTCATGGATGTACATCCACACCCACGAATTTATGAGCTTATGTGCTAGCAAGAACAAGCACAAGCTTCCAATAACAACCCTGCTAAGATTCAACAAGGTTAGAAGCAAAAATCAAAAACAGAAAGGTGGCTTTTTGGAAAATAAACTTGATTAATGCAACTTCTTGTACCCACTCTTGATTATCCCCAAGATATGAACTTCACAACACCTTAATATCACAATTAGGATGCTATGATCAGCTTATATCCCAAGAATTCCAAGATGTACCAAGAAAACTTAGCAAAATATCAAATTTTGATCCAATGTGTAATTTCTTACACAAGGTTTAAAAAACGTTTTAAGGTTCCATTTCAGTTAACAAATATCATAAACAAGATTAAAATAAAGTGTCACTTGGTCTTTCTTCAACAAACTTAACACACTTTCATTAACAGAAAAGAGGATTTACAAGTAGTTGAACAAGGAAAAACCAAAAGCAATTGTAAATGTTGCAGCCCTATGCCTTTATATAGGCTACAATGAGACTAAGTTACTGAATAGAAACGTGAACCCTAAGTGCTTGATCTTCCAAATATGCCCTTGTAGAATTTGAAAACCTTGGACTCATGTAATTTTATCTTGGACGTTTGTGGAGTGTATAGATGTTGGAATTGCATCCAATGGCTATTGTGAAGCTTAGAAAGCAAGCAAGTTTGTGGGACGTTGGATCTCTTTGGCTTGTTTGTCTTCTTCTCCAAAACGTGGGACAAGGGTTTAACATGTGACATGGGTGATGATGTGGCATAGGGTTTAAGGATTTGGATGTGTTTATGTTGACCATAATCATAAATCTTGACACTTTGGTGGCTTAATTTCAAGTAGTTTAGGAAAACCTAATTTGGATTATGAATGCCAAGAACATGGGTTTGATCTGTTTTTGTTTTTAAACCAAGTGTTAGGCGCCTAATCTTTATTTAATAAAGATTAGTTAAAAACCGACAGTGAGTGGAGTGTGACATGGCAGAATGGTGGAAGGTGATTGGTGGTTTTAAGTTAATGGGGCACGTGTCATGCAATGGTTGGTTAAGGTAAGTATCTTGTCTGCCAGCTTTAGTCCCTCAATTCCCTTATTTCTTTCATTTGCAGATTAAACAAGCCAAAACTGAATTCCCTTTATAAATAAGTTTCAGTTTTTAGACTTTTGCCCCAAAAAGTTTCCAAAAGTAATTTCAGGGGTAATTCTTGCCATTTGATGATTCTTGAAGGGTTGTTTTTGGCATTTCTTCATTCTTCATGGTCTTGAATTGTATGATTGACTTCTTGGAGGAATAATATTGACAAGTCTTGATTTTGGAGGGACCATTCTTGCCAAATGTTGAAAGTCAAGGGTCCTTTTTGTAATTTTGGAATTTTCAAAGGACCAAACTTGTAATTTCTTGTACTTTGAAGGACTTCATGATATATTTGACTTTGTGGAGGATAATGGTTGACAATTTAGCTTTGTTGAGGGGCTAAACTTGTCAATTCTTCAAAGTGAAGGGCCCTTTTTGTAATTTTGACAAACTCTAGGGACCAATCTTGTAATTATGAAGATACAAGGGTATAAAGTGTCAATTCTTCCATATTGGAGGACCCTTCTTCATAATTCTTCAAGTATTCAAGGGTTTTCTTAGGAAAAACTTCATTAGGGCTTGGTTCATTGTGCGGCTTCGTTTCCCGTGTTCGTTTTTGCATGATTCTTGTGATCTTTTGTCATTTTCTCAATATCCGTACCTAAAATACACAAGAAACAAGAAACAAACACAAGCATATATATGGGTATTTTGATGATATTTAATGCATTTTAAGCCCTATTTGGACGATGAGACTATGTATAAAAGCAGTCTCATCATTAAACTTTATTTTTAAGAAAATGTTTTAATAATTAAATATTTGAAAATTTGAAAAGGACATATTCCATATGGTTTAGGAATATCCCTTAGGGGTAAATATTCCACCAGACGCGACTACCCCACTAAAAGACAAAAGAGAGCAGAGTCTACTCCCATGGTCCCTTAAATAGCTATGCAGCTTCTTATCAATAAGGAACCGCGGTTACCTTTAAGGAACCGCGCCCAGAGATAGCCGTTGGAGCTTTGTCTTATAAATAGTGGACCATTCTCAGATTTTCTCCTCACCTCTTTTGCACAGATAATTTCATATTCAATCCTACTTCTTAAATCATTCAAATTCTTGATTATTTGGTTGATTACTACTTGTTTAGAAGTGAATCTTTCTCCCCCATCTCTTTCTCTCAAGTGCAAAGAGAAGAACACTTTCATCCTTGAAGTCTTGTGTCTACCTCAAAGATCCATTGAAGTTCAAACTTTTATTTTTCATTCTTGTATTATTGTTGTGAAGATCCAAATAGTTGTGTCTATTTGGAAGTTGTGTATGTAGTGTGGTTAATACTTAGTCCTTAAAGTATATTGGTGTAGATTGGTCCTAGCTAAGATTAGGGCTAGAGTTTTAGCTTAGAGTCAGAAATTGGTTAAGGGACGTGTACGGGTTCTCCACCTTAAAGAGCTTGTTTATTAGTGAACTCTCGAGCAGGAGTACTCGAGGAGTGGAGTAGGAACGAGGAGTGAGCTTCGTTGCCAAACCACTATAAATCCTTGGTGTTTGGTTTGATCTTTCTTTTCCTTATCTCTTTACATTCATTATTATTTACTTGCATATACTTGTGATTATTAGTTTACTTACACTATCCATTATCCATATTGTGTATAAGAATATTTCACATATTTGCTTAAGTCTTAGTTTTTGAAAAGGATTTTTGAAAACCCATATTTAACAAGTAAACTTAATAAACTATTCAACCCCTTCTAGTTTCTACATGAGATAACTGTGTTTATGTGTGTGTGTCATAAGCAACAAACCTGAATGTTGTAACCCCTTCTGGATATAACCCCGCTGACCAGGTTTAGGACTCCATGAGTATCATTGACAATAATGTTGGAAGTGTGAGACTTATGCTAGTTGACTGCAACAAAGAATTCTTGAGCAGAAGCATTATCTTAGAGACCATAAATATCATTTAGTAACCTTGAGGTGACAATTGACATTCAATGCTCAAGAGTTCAGCCACAAATATAGTGAAATATGGTAACAAAAGACGAGAGACTAAAATCTTACATCTTCATCGGTATTTATCCAAACACCCTCAAAAAAGGATATGTTTTAGGAGTTACAGCGCAGTCATAGTCCCCTTTTGTATGGTTAATGGAGTCATTATTTTTATGTTTCATTTGTTTGCACCATTAAATAATCCTACAACACAAAAATAATGAAATGTGAGTACCTTGAATGATGTTCTTTGTTTTCGTGTCAAATTCATTACACAACCCGTTTAGGAGTTCTTTCATTGTACCATGGTGTGAACGCCTTAGTGCTTCACATTGCCATTGAGGCGTTAAATGGTAGATAAAGACATAATGATTTAGACATGACACAAAGAACATATTGTTTCAAAGTAAATCTGACCTTTTGTGTTTGTATATCTAATTGTGATCAGTGGTGGATAGATCTCTATGACATTAGTTGCTAATTTTTGAAGCTTATAAAAAAAACTAATAAAATGATACAACGTACACATATCTGTAAGGACGAAGCAACACTATCATTAGAATTCACTGTCTTGACTATCATAAACTATCTAACACCTAAAATCTAGACATTCTAGTTTCCCTACAGTTAATTAGCTGAATTTAATAATGTTTCTTCCTTAATTTGTTCTAGTGTAATCAACACATTGGAGATTTTCATTTATTTTTCAGTAAAATATTTGGCTACAGTAAGGTTCAATCAGGTTAAGGTCAGATACAGTAAGGTATGCAGGTGCATTCGAGATTTATAACTTGACTTTATTTGATACCATAGACACCTTTATCAGGTGAAAAATCAAGGTGGAATCAAACCACCAACCCCACAAGTGTACCAGTCTTTGATGAAGAAGATTTTGCCAGTTGGAAGAGTCAATTTCTTGTATATCTTGATGGGCTTGAACCTTTTCTTTTAGAAATTTTAGAAAATGGTCCATATATTCCCATGGCGCTTACATCCACTGAAGAAAACCCTCTTCCCAAACCTCTCAAACAATGGACTCCAGCTGATAGGAAATTGGCAAACCAAGATAAACGTCTCAAAAGCATCATAATTTCCTGCCTTCCCAAGCATATCATGAAGTCTGTCATTCAGTGTCCCACAGCCAAACAAATGTGGACAGACCTCATTCTTGGCCATGAAGGACCCTCTGAAACAAGAGAGAGAAAGATTCAGGCACTCAGACTTCAGTTTAATGCCTTTAAGTCACTTGAAGGTGAAAAGGTTCAGCAAACCTATACTAGGCTGAAGATTCTTCTAAATGACCTAGCTATGAATGATGTCACTATTGGTCAAGATGAGATCAATGCTACTTTTGTCAACAGCCTTCCAAGAAAGTGGCTGAGCATGAATCAGACTCAGAGAGCTAACAACTCAATCAAAAATGATACCCTTGCTCAGCTCTATGGTAAGTACAATTATGAAGAAGGGCTGATCGATACTATCTACAAATCAGAGACTGAAAGATTTGTAGTCCAAGGAGCATCTTCCAAAGCATTGATCTCTGCAACACATCCTCATGACAGCGATTCTGATGTTGAAGAAGATACCCGTAGCAGCCAAGAGTTCTTGTCAGATCTCAATGCAGAGTTCCATGAAAGAGCGTTGCTAGCCAACCAAAGAAGATACTACAAAAGATCGGGAAGAGTAGGATCAGCTAGTAAACCTACTGACAGGTCAAAAGAAACTTGTTTTGCCTGTGGAAAGCTTGGACATTATCAAAAAGACTGTCCTTCTACCAAGACATCCTCACCCTCTTATCCATCATCTTCATCCAAACCCTACAAGTTCAAACAACATAACAACTCATCTCAATCCAATTCTTCAGACACTGAGAAGAAAGATTACAAAAATAAGTACAAGGCACTTAAAGCTAAGTTAGAACAAATGAACTTGAAGATTGAAGCTCTGTCCAAAAAGAAAGGTGGTGAGAAAAAGACAGAGAAAGGGTTGGTTGCTGAAACTTATGATTGGAATGATGAGCCACTGACTTCAGATGAAGAAGACACCACCAGAGTCAGGGCTTTCATGGCGATAGCTGAAGATGAACCAGCTGTTGGAAAAGGTGATGCAAGATCAGGACAATGGGTTGACATCACAATGAAAACGGTACACAGGCTTTTATCCATGTCTGATAGTGATGAACGTAAGCATGTCCTTGATTACACCATTGTTGATTTACACTTTGTTGAGGAACAAAGAAAGAACCTACTTGATAAGTTTCACTCTGTTAAATCTGAAATGCTAAATGCTAAGGCTGAATGTGAAACCCTCAGGCGGGTCAATTTAGAGAAAATATCCCTGCAAAATGAAGTAGCTAGATTAACCTTGAAAAACATTGCTTTAAATGATCAAGTCTCTGAATTGAACAAGATTATTGAAAATGGTTGTGTGCTAGGTTTACTATTGATGAATTGCTTAGGGATGAAGTGCCTGCTGACTTAAAAAGGGATATATCTGCTAAGAAAAATAAGCTGAGAATTCTCACCAAACCCAAAGACATTATCTTTAAATCTACAAAGACTATTCATATGTCAAATACCACTTTGACAAATGACCCTGTCTCTGAAGATGTGGCTGAGCTACCACCCTTGCCCAAACTCTCTGGAGTTGAACCCAGCAGTTCTTCTAGATCTGCTAAGGATGAACTTAGGACAGATATTGAGAATCCTCCAGCTAAAGTTTTTCATGTGCCTGCTAAAAAAACTGGTAAACAAGTAGCTTTTAAACCTGTTACTACTAAAGCTGTGAATAAGGTTGAACCTACCACTGAAGATCGCCTGTTGTCTCTTATGAAAGAAGTAGAACTCTTGAAACAACACATTAAGCCTTCCGCTGAATGCTCTACTTCTCATGAACCTAAGTCAGTCCTAGGTGAACCCAAAGGGGAAAGGTTAATCAAACCTTATTGCAATATATGTAAAAATTCTCACCATTCGACCTTAGATCATGACAGACACATGGCAGCTAAAAGAGCTCAGACACCCTCTAGGGACAGACCACAGAGTTCCAAAAGGCAACAGGGAAATTACAAACCTTATCCTCCCTGTAAATTCTGTGGGTTCACAGACCATCACTCAGACGAGTGTGGTGACTTCCCTGGGTGTGATATCTGTGGGAGTTATAACCATGAAACAATGAACTGTCCATCCCATCGCCAAAAGTTTTCCAGAAACACAAGAGTTGCTAATAAGTAATTCAGGGAACCCACTGGAAAGTGGGTTCACCATAGGAACTAATCTGTTTCTATGTATCTGTGCAGAAATATCTCAAGGAATCGGTATGGTATCTAGATAGTAGCTGTTCTAGACACATGACAGGGATTCAACAATACCTACACATATACTCAAAGGAGCCAGGTCCTAAAGTGGTGTTTGGAGATAACTCTTCAGGTGACACAGAAGGATATGGCTCAGTGAACTGCAATGGGATTACATTTACCAGGGTTGCATATGTGAATGGTCTTAAACACAATCTTATTAGCATCAGCCAATTATGTGATGCTGACTATAAGGTTTTGTTTACTAAGACTCAGGGAACCATATTCAACAAAAACAATGATGTTGTGCTGATTGCACCTAGAAGGAGAGATGTTTTTGTCATCAACATGGCTGTGTGCTCTGAAGACAGCTCAAATTGTTTTCTTTGTAAAGCCTCTGAAAGTGTCAATTGGTTGTGGCACAAAAGACTGTCTCATCTCAACTTCAAGAACATCAATAAGATAGCCACTCAAAACTTGGTTGCTGGTCTACCTTCAGTAATGTTTTCCAAAGACAAAACTTGTTCTGCCTGTGTCAAAGGAAAGCATCACAGGTCTTCATTCAAGACTAGGCAATCATTCTCTATTGACAAGTGCTTACATCTCCTTCACATGGATTTGTTTGGGCCTGTCAAACCTCAAACCATTAATCACAACAAATACACCTTGGTCATAGTTGATGAATTTTCAAGATACACATGGGTGTTCTTCCTCAGAAGGAAAAGTGATGCAGCTGAAACCATCATGTCCTTCATCAGACAGGTTGAAAATATGAATGATGTTAGAGTCAAAGCTCTAAGAAGTGATAATGGTACAGAATTCAAGAATCATCAACTTGAATCTTTTTGTGATGAAAAAGGGATTTCTCAGAACTTCTCTTCAGCTAGTACCCCTGAACAAAATGGTGTGGCTGAAAGAAGAAACAGTACTTTGATTGAAGCAGCAAGAACTATGTTAAATGGTGCTGCCTTACCAAAGCAATTTTGGGGAGAAGCTGTTCACACTGCCTGCTACACTCAAAACAGATCAATCATTGTCAGAAGACATGGTAAAACCTCCTATGAAGTTTTCAGAAAAAGATCTCCAGACGTCAGCTATTTTCATGTGTTTGGGTGCCCTGTGTTTATTTATAACTACAGGGATAAACTTGGAAAGTTTGATGAAAAAGCTGATGATGGTTTCTTTTTGGGATACTCTCCAACAGCCAAAGCCTTCAGAGTATTCAACATCAGAAGACAAGAAGTAGAAGAAACATTCCATGTTAGATTCAATGAAGATGATGAAGTCATACAAAGAACAGGAACAGAGGGTGATGAAATAGATTTTAATGAAAATATTTCTTTCCCAAGTGATGAGTTCACAGAACCCAGACCTACCAGTCATCATCACTCCAACACTCTCACTCCTTATGTCCCTGCCTTTGACCCTCTGTCTACTCACAACATAGAAGTTCCTACCTCTCAGGAATTTGATGAAGAAGAACCTCAAATTTCTGATGGTCCTTCTCATGATATTGATGACTCACCAATTCTTCAAATCCCTGAAGATTCTCCTGCTGATAATGAAATAGCTTCCCTTGATATGGCTGAAGAAGACTCTGACACTGAAGTAGTCTTTGAAGAAAGCCCTCCTAGTCAGCAGGATGAGACTCAAATTGTACCAGCTGTGCCCTCAAGTACCCCTGTCCTTGAATCCCCATCTCCTCAAAATAAGTGGTCAAGAGATCAACACATTCTTCTTGTCAATATTATTGGGGAACCAAATGCAGGTGTCACAACTAGACTGCGAATCCAAGACTCAGAGTCAGCCTCAGCCAATGAATGTCTCTTTGCTGAATTTCTCTCACAAATTGAACCTAAAAGAGTTGCTGAGGCTCTGGTAGAAGAAGGATGGGTAGCTGCTATGCAAGAAGAAATCAATCAGTTCAAAAGGAACAAAGTATGGACACTAGTGCCAGCTCCACCTGGAAAGAATATCACAGGCACTAGATGGATCTATAGAAATAAGATGGATGAGATTGGGAACATCATTAGGAACAAGGCCAGACTGGTGGCACAGGGGTTCTCTCAGACTGAAGGAATTGATTATGATGAAACTTTTGCACCTGTTGCTAGACTAGAAGCCATCAGAATCTTCCTTGCTTATGCTGCCTATATGAACATCACTGTGTATCAGATGGATGTTAAGAGTGCTTTCCTCAATGGTGATTTGGCTGAGGAAGTATATGTTGCACAACCTGAAGGATTTGAGAACAGCGAGTTTCCCAACCATGTGTACAGACTTCACAAGGCAATGTATGGTCTGAAACAAGCTCCAAGAGCATGGTATGAAACTCTTTCAAATTTCTTAACTGAAAATAAATTTGTCAGGGGTTCTATTGATAAAACACTCTTTACCTTCAAGGACAAGAGTGATTTCATCATTGTGCAGATTTATGTGGATGATATCATCTTTGGGTCAACAAATGTCAATCTTAGTAAACGTTTTGCTAAATTAATGACCAAGAAATATGAGATGAGTATGATGGATGAATTAACTTACTTTTTGGGCTTTCAAATTAAACAATGTCCTAAGGGAATTTCAATTTTTCAAGAAAAGTATGTTAAGGATTTACTTAACAAATATGACTTAGCTGATTGTGCATCAGTGAAATGCCCCATGCTTCCACCCAACAACTTGGGCCCTGATGAGTCAGGGGTCTCTGTCAATGAGACTCTATATAGAGGCATGATTGGGTCACTCATGTATCTAACAGCTAGTCGTCCAGATATCCAATTCTCCACATGTCTCTGTGCAAGGTACCAAGCTAACCCAAAAGAATCCCATCTAGTGGCTGTTAAGAGAATTTTCAGGTATCTCAAACGAACACCATCCCTAGGTCTATGGTATCCAAAGGAATCAGGCTTTGATCTCAAGGCCTATTCAGATTCAGATTATGCTGGATGCTGTATTGACAGGAAAAGCACTTCAGGCAGCTGTCAAATCCTAGGAGGAAAATTGGTTGGATGGAGTGCTAAGAAGCAAAACTCTGTGGCTATGTCTTCAGCTGAAGCAGAATATGTCGCTGCAGCCAGCTGTTGTGCTCAAGTGCTCTGGATGAAAAGTCAATTGGCTGACTATGAAATTTTGTATGACAAAGTGCCAATCTTTTGTGACAACACCAGCGCCATTGCCATATCCAACAACCCTGTTCTTTACTCTCGTACCAAACACATTGATATCTGGTATCATTTTATCAGGGATCATATAATGAAGGGAGATATTGAGCTGCATTTTGTTCCCACAGAGCTGCAACTAGCTGATATTTTTACAAAGCCTTTGGCTGAACCTTCGTTCAACAGGCTAGTTGCTGAGCTAGGGATGCTCAATATCTCAAAGCCTGTGGCTTGATATTAAATGTGTTCATTAAATGATTGATTCTATATAAAATGTTTTTCACATGAAACTAGGTAGTTACTTTCCAAGTAAATGCAAAAAACATTCTCAAATATTTAATCATTTATTTTTCGGATAACGAGGAGACAAACTTTTTGAAAGGTCAAGGGGACCCACTTGAGCAGTCATTTTCGCACCTTGCATTTAATACAGTTGAATAACTGTTCACTTAGTTTGAATATATATTGTCTCCTTTCTCTTCTCACCCACCACCATTCTAAAATCTACTTCTCTCTCTAAGTTCTTATCTCTCTTAACCATCCGCCATTTTCTTTCACCTTCAACCTCAAATCCATGGCGTTTTCAGTTCCCAAAGCCTCAAATGTTAACTTCGAGATCAACGAGAGCATCCTCGCCTCCAACAACGCCATTGGATGGATTAAGGCACCAAACAGCACCTATTCAGATCTGGTAAATTTCATGCAGAATTGTGACCTAAATGAAGCCTTCACCAAATCCCCATCCACCTTTTACCAAGAATACCTTAGGGAATTCTGGTATTCTGCTGAAGTGGTAGAAGACACCATCACATTTAGCCTTTCATGCAATGAACACCCTTTTGCCTTCTCCCTTAAAGACTTTTCAAGTGTGGCCGGATTGAAGCATGGAGATGAATGCCTGAAAGTAGTTGACAAAAAGGCTATCAAGGAAGCCCTGGCCACACTCAACCCTTGCCATGATGTTAACCCTGCACTTATGTTGGGAATAAATTAAGGCCAAATCACTTGAGCGCTAACAAGAACAAAACAAGCGTTGACAGGAACAAAGCAAGCGCTGACAGCTCAAGCGTTGACAAGTTAAAGTCAAGCGTTGACAGATTGAAGACAAGCACTGATGGAAGATATAAGCTACACGTTTATTATATTTATTATGTTCTAGAATACTTCTAGTAAGGATAGAAACGACAATGTATTTTTTATGTTTATCTTTACCTAGAATAGTTGATACGTAGCTTATTGTACAAGGCTTCTTAGTCTATAAAAGAAGGCCTTTAGGTTAATGTTCAATATCAAGTTTTCATAAGTTTTCATTCGTAAACATCTTTCATTGTAAGCAAGTTCAATATTCATAATCAAAGTGAAAGTTTTGTTTACATCTTGTGTTCTTGTTTAAGTGTTAAATTCCGCATAACACTTAGATTCACAAAGCATATAATAAAGGTTTCTCTACGTGTTATACTTGATCTAATCTCGTATACACAAAGCTAGTCGATCTAAGTTTGGGATCAACAAGTGGTATCAGAGCTTGTTGAGGAACTTTTGATCTTTGAAGAACACCAGAACCAGACACGAACACCAAAACCCTAAATTTTCTCAGAAACCCTAAAAACACAAAAACCTTAACAACATCATGTCTGAAGCAATAACCACCTCCAATTCACCCTTACCAAACATCAGGATTCCCATGCTTGATGCAACCAACTTTGACTTATGGAAGTTCAACTTTGAATAATATCTGGGGATCTATGATTACACACTCTGGGAGATTATTGAATATGGAAACTCATTCAATAAGGCTCAAAAGATTCAGGATGCCATTACTCAAAGCTCAGCTGTTGAAGGATGTCCTGATGAAGATAAGAGAGAAAAACATGGAGATGGTAGAGCTGTAGGTGCTGAAGATATTGCAAAGAAAAGGGTTGACATAAAAGCCCTAAATATTCTAAAAGTCTATTTGGGACAAGAAAACAAGCACAAATATAGAGGCTATGAATCTGCTAAGGATCTCTGGGAAACACTTGAAGTTGCATATGGTGGCAATGCAGACACTAAGGAAGAAAAGAAAAAGCAACTTCTGCATGATTATGCTGTCTTCAAAGCTCAGCCCAATGAGAAGCTGAGTAGTGTGAGAAGCAGATTACTTGACATCACAAGCAAGTTGTCCTTCATGGGGACACAAGTTGGTGATGTTGACACCAATGCTACCTTTCTGAAAAGTCTTGGTGAGGCATGGAAGATTGAGGCAAGATCTATTCTTGCCAATAATACTTACAAGAGCTCCTTGTTTGATGACATCTACAACAAACTAAGACTGTTGGAAGATGAAACTCTTTCAGCACATGGAAGCAAACCTAGCACCAGCAACATGGCCTTCTTCTCTCATAGTGAAGGTCAATTCAATCAGAAGGACTCTTTTATGCATCCAGTTACTGGATCATCATTTGTCAGCGCTGGAACAAGTCCTGTCAACGTCTCCTTTTCAGACGCTGACACATTCATGAATGACTCCCCAAGAGTTAAACCTGCTGGTTTGGATTTGGATACTGTCTGTGCTTACATTGCTTCTTTTCCCAATGGTTCAGTGATTACATATGAGGACCTTGAGCAGATAAGTGATGAGCACTTGGAAGAGATGGACATCAAGTGGAACATGGCTCTTGCTAGTATAAGAGCAAATAGGTGGAATAGAAGGTTCAAGAAGAAGATGACCTTCAATGCTAAAGACACAGCTGGATTTGATAAATCCAAAGTTGAATGCTACAACTGTCATCGTATGGGACACTTCATGAGGGAATGCAGATCTCCTAGAAGATCTGATGCTGGTAAACCCTCAAGTCAGATTGTTAAAGCTCAGGATTCCAAAGCCATGGTTGCAGTTCAAGGAATTGATGGTACAGGATGGGATTGGAGCTATCTGGCTAAGAATGCTGAAGAGGACAAAGCTTTGGTTGTTGATATTGAAGAAGAGCATGTTGAATATGCTCTCATGGCACACTCCTCCTCTTCATCTGATAATGAGGTATATGATGATGCTTTTTGTAGCAAAGGTTGTAGGTTAAACACTGATAGACTTAACAAAGAGGTGTTAAAACTAAAAGATGATATGAGCACTGAAAGGTGTAAATTGTCCAATTACCAACTAGCTCTTACTGTAACTGAGAAAACCGTTTCTGAATACAAGAAAATGGAATTTGATTTAAAAGATAAGATAAATATCTTAAAACATGAGCTAGAGGGTAGTATGGATATTAGAAATATCATGACAAAGGTCAATAGAGACCTATAGGCTAAGTTAGATGAGGCCATTAAGAATAAGGATAATGTTGACCTCAAGATTCAAAGATTTGATAGAGCCACCCAAACCCTAGGAGACTGTGTAGCTAAACAAAGGGATCCTAAGGACATGACTGGGATTGGGATGAATGATTACTCTCTGGTTCCACCACCAGCTGGTGACTTCTATGGTATCCTTAGAAAGGATTTATCTTGGACTGGTATACCAGAATGCCAAGAAGAGGAATTCATTCCTCCACCAAGAGTTGTCACTCCAGTGGAAGAGTATCAACAAAAACTGACTGACCTAAATGAGTGGAAGAAAGCTAACCCTACTTTATTTGTTAAGGGAGGCTTGCTATGTGAAAGTCCCAATGAATCACCACCCATTAAGGTTACTCATCCAGTTACTGGTAAAGCTGTTGACCTAGGCTCAAACACTGTTAGAAGACCTACCATTAGATATGCAGAGATGTATAGGAATAATAGGTCACCCAATAGCCAAGTTAACAATCATGGAACAGGTTTCTTTTCTTCTAGACCTAAGAGTGTGTCTAAGAAAGCCTGTTACACTTGTGGCAGCTTTTCACATTTGGCATACAAGTGTGTCAACGCTCCAAAAGCCAGCGCTGATAGAAACAATTTTAGCGCTGATAGGAAGAAAGTCAACGTTGTTAGGAAGTCAAACGTTTTCAGACCCAAACCTTGTGTGCAGCAAAGTCCACAAGTGATTAGACCTGCCCCATTCTTTTCTAGAAGGTCTAACACTCATGGACAAAGACCTTTTCAAAAGACAAACACCTGGTCAAATAGGCAATGGGTTCCTGTAGCAAACCCTAGGTTCAACACTGACAAGGGTAATTTCAGCGTTGACAGGACAAAATCCAACGCTGACAGAAACGTGACCAGACCTAAATATTTGCAGCCACAAGGTAAGAGGTCTAAAGCTTCTTCAAGCTTAACATGGAGACCCAAGAAAGATCAAAACCCTAATGATAATGGAATTTCAATGACTTACAATAGATTTAATTACATTTCTAAGGTCATTACAAAACCTATTGGGGTTAACTGGGTTTTTCATCCTAAAAAGGATGAGAATGGGGTTGTTGTGAGAACTAAGTCTGTTCTTATTGAACAACCAGATGAATCCAAGTCTTCTGAGACTTGGGTTCCCAAAGAAAACTAATTTGTTTTCTTTATGTGCAGGGCATTCAAAGACAGATCAATGACTATGGATATTGGGATAGTGGATGCTCAAGGCACATGACAGGAAAGGAAGACTATCTGACGAACTTCACTCCTATTAAAGATGGTGATAAGGTATACTTTGGAGGGGGCTACGGCACCATTACAGGCAAAGGAACACTTCTCACCAACAATCTGCGTTTTGAGAACGTCTTCCTGGTAAAAGAACTGGATTATAATCTGTTTAGTGTATCACAAGTTTGTGATAACAAACATAAGGTTCTTTTCACTGATACTGAGTGTTTGGTGTTAAGCAAGGATTTTAAAATCCCTGATGAGAAGTATATTGAGTATAGAACACCTAGGCATAAGGACATATATAATGTGAATTTAAATAGGATTAAAGTGAATACAAATATGTCTTGTTTTTATGCTAAGGCCTCAGTAGATGAAAGTAATTTGTGGCACAGGAGACTAGGGCACATAAATTTTAAAAATATAAATAGACTTGTGAGGCTTGGTTTAGTTGATGGTTTGCCTGAGAAGGCCTTCCACAATGACCACTCTTGTGTTGCATGTCTTAAAGGCAAGCAGCACAAGGTCTCATTCAAGTCCAAGCAGGTGCATACTAGTTCCAGACCTCTTCATATGCTTCACATGGACCTCTTTGGTCCAACTAATATAGAAAGTCTGAATGGAAAGTCATATTGTTTTGTTGTCACAGATGACTTTTCTAGGTTTACTTGGACATTCTTTCTAGCTATGAAGAGTGAAACAGCTGATGTTCTTATTGATTTTATCACTCAAATTGAGAAAAGGTTTGGCAATGAGGTTAAAATGCTTAGGAGTGATAATGGTGGAGAATTTAGGAACAGGAAGCTAGATGATTTTTGTGCCAGGAAAGGAATTACTAGGCAATTTAGTATTGCTAGAACCCCATAACAAAATGGGGTTGCTGAAAGGAAAAATAGAACCCTAATTGAAGCAGCCAGAACAATGTTGGCTGATGCTCACTTTCCTATAGCCTTTTGGGTTGAGGCTGTTAATACAGCATGCTATGTGCAAAATAGAGCATTGGTTAACAAAATTCAGAACAAAACACCTTATGAGTTACTTTGGGGAAGAAAACCTAATATTGGTTTTCTCAGACCTTTTGGATGTCATGTAGTAGTCTTAGATACTAGTGATGCCTTAGGTAAATTTAGTGCAAAAGGTGATGAAGGTTACTTCATGGGGTATTCAGTGCAGAGCAAGGGTTATAGGGTTTATCTTAAAGAGGACAAACGTATTGTTGAGAGAGTACATGTTAGGTTCTTAGAGAATAAACCTAGTGATCCTGAAAGTGGTCCTAATTGGTTGTTTGATTTGGAACCCTTGTCTAGAACTTTAAATTATATGCCTGTCACTAATCCAGACATTGTGAAGGAAACTTCAAATGTTGTGGAAGAACAAGTTGTTGATGTTTCAGGTACACAGGTTAATGAGAGGGTTGGATCACAAGCAGAAAAGGCATCTCCTACATTTGAATATGTCACAATTCCCATTTGGACAGATGCTTTTGCTACTGCTGCTGCTGCTGGACAAGATAATGGTGGTCTCCAAATACCACCAGATACAAACATGCATGGTTCTTCAGGCGCTGACAAAGGTAAATCCAGCACTGACAAGACCAACTCAGACGATGATGGCTCAGACGTTGACAACAACAGTTCAAGCGTTGTTAGCCCAAGCGCTGACAAACAAGGTTCAGGCGTTGACAACACCTTTGCACATCTTTTCTCTTCCACTTTTGAACAAGGAGGACCTTCCAATGTTTATGAAGAGATTCATGTTGAACAAAGAGAGTCTGATGAAGAAGATATTGGCAACATGGAGCGTGAAGTTGAGGATACCAGACTTTTTGAAGGAGGAGTTCTCACTTCCACAATGAAGAATCACCCCACATCTCAGATCATTGGTGATATTATGACTCCAGTTCAGACAAGAAGATCTCATCAAGGACTTGGTGGATTTATTGCCAATATACACAAGAAGGTTGATACCCCTCTTGTGCAAGCATGTTTGTTTGCATGTTTTCTGTCACAAGAAGAACCCAAGAAGATATTTGATGCTCTCAAAGAACCAAGTTGGGTGGAAGCAATGCAGGATGAGCTTCACCAATTTGCAATTCAGGATGTTTGGGAGCTGGTTGATTGTCCTAGATATGTCAGACCTATAGGGACAAGATGGGTTCTCAGGAACAAAAGAGATGAAAGAGGTATTGTGGTCAGAAACAAGGCAAGGTTAGTGGCTCAAGGTTATACACAAGAGGAGGGGATAGATTATGAGGAGGTCTTTGCACCAGTTGCAAGGATTGAAGCTATTAGGATTTTTCTAGCCTATGCATCTTGCATGGGCTTCACAGTCTATCAAATGGATGTCAAAAGTGCATTCTTGTATGGCACCATTGTTGAGGAAGTTTATGTCATGCAACCTCCTGGTTTTGAGGATTCAGAGCATCCAAATAAAGTGTATAGAGTCAAAAAGCCTATGTATGGCCTTCATCAAGCCCCTAGAGCATGGTATGGTACTTTGTCTACCTATTTGGTGGATAATGGATTCAAGAAGGGCACCATAGATCAGACACTATTTACAAAGAAGAAAGGCAAACATGTGTTGCTTGTGCAGGTCTATGTTGATGATATCATTTTTGGGTCTACTGATCCAAAGATGAGTGAGGATTTCTCCAAGCTTATGACAGATAAATTCAAGATGAGTGCTATGGGGGAGATGAACTTCTTTCTTGGTTTACAAGTTCAGCAGAAAGAAGATGGTATCTTCATCTCCCAGGACAAATATGTTGCTGAAATCTTGAAGAAGTTTGGCTTTTCTCCACATGAAAAGAGGGCTACTACTCCTATGGATAGAGAACACCCTTGGGGAAAGATTGGAGATGGGAAAGATGTTGATGTCAGGCATTATAGATCCATGATTGGATCCTTGATGTATCTTACTGCTTCCAGACCTGATATCATGTTTGCTGTGTGTGCTTGTGCACGCCATCAAGTGACTCCCAAAGAATGTCACCTTTATGCTGTGAAGAGGATCTTTAGGTACCTAAGATGCTTTCCCAGTCTTGGTTTGTGGTACCCAAAGGATTCACCATTAGAGCTGATTGCATATTCAGATAGTGATTATGGAGGTGATAAGTTTGATAGGAAATCCACAACTGGTGGATGTCAGTTTCTTGGGAGCAGATTAATATCTTGGCAATGCAAGAAACAAACAGTGGTGGCTAATTCTACAACTGAAGCAGAGTATGTGGCTGCAGCAGCATGTTGTGGTCAAGTGTTGTGGATTCAGAACCAGCTGTTGGACTATGGGTATAATTTCATGCATACTAAGATATTTGTTGACAATAATAGTACTTTATGCATCATTAAGAATCCTGTACATCATTCTAAAACTAAACACATAGAAATTAGACACCATTTTATAAGAGATTGCTTTGAGAAAGGTTTAATACAACCAGATAGGGTTGACACTGAGGAAAATGTGTCAGATTTATTAACTAAACCTTTTGATATTGGAAGATTTCAATACTTGGTAACAAGTATTGGAATGGTTAATCTCACTTAATATGTGTTTTGGATTCTTTTTGTAAAAGTATGTACAGGATGATGCATTATTATTGGTCTTATTGATGATTTAGATTTTCTACTATATTTTTCTAACACTGACAAAGGTTGTTTGAATACTGATAAGTGTTTTTGCAACGTTGTCAGCAATATAATTGTCTAACACTGACAAAGCTTCCTTCAACGCTGTTGTGTGTTATCGGGGCGTTGTCAGCAACAATGTTAGTTTTGTGGTTTTCAATCTACATGTGCAGATGGTGTTAGCAGTATACCATTGGATACAGAGTTGCTTATGGATCAATGGAAAAGCATTTGGACAAGTTTTTATTTATGGATGATGGTTGGAATGTTTCATTCCTATCTTGACATAAATTTTTATGTTCATGCATGATTTTAGCAAACTTTTTGTATCAACGTTTAAGGGGAGGTTTTAGAAACCTTTAGGATGTTTGGGTATGCATATGATACTCTTATCACAATTCTAGATTGTGTCCACAGGTGAGTATGGGTTAGTTTTGCTAAACCATGAGGCACTGTAGCATGCATAGTATATCAACTTTGCATGCTGCCAAGACATTTTTGGCCTAGAATTGGTTGTGGTCTGTTGGGAGACTTGGGAATGATTTTGATATGGGATTTACCTGGGAGTAACAAGGATTTTGTAAGGTAACTTTGTTGTTAAGAATTTTGGTTAGCAAGGGACACTAGAGGACTGTTATGTCTATCTTGCTTATGCAAGTTTGCATAACTGGACAGTGCTTGCCGCCCTATAATAATTATCAGCTTTTGGTTATCTTCTCTAGGATAAATTACTTGTTAGGGTCATTTTTCACTTTTTAAAACAATTTTATTTTTGGACGCTGACAAGATTTTTCCAAGCGTTGTTGTGACCAAATTGGACGGTGACATGGCTTTAGGCGAACGTTGACAAGATTATAGCCGTTGGGCGTTGATAGGTTATTTTTTACCGTTGACACTCAATGGGACCTACCCAGTTGTTACTTTTTGACATATTTTCAAGCCGTAATTTTAGGAGTTGTTACTTTCATTAAATGCATGAGATAACTTATAACTTTTTCAATATTTTCATGATTAGTTTTTGAAAATCTTTGCCTATTTTTGGGCCAATCACATGCATTCTTTATCTCCTATAAATTTGGCTCCTATTTTTAAACAGGGTATCTATAATTCTTGTCTAACACTTTTCTCTTATCAACTTCATCTTCTACACTTCAAATTAACAGCTTTCATCAATGGCACCAAAGTTTAACTCAACAGAATTGGAATTGGGGTTCAAGTCTCAACACAATATGATTGCTTATCTTGTTGCTGATAATGATTTGTTTCCTCAATACACACAAATGGTGGCGTATTTGAACGCATCCCCAATAAGGTATGCTCTTTCTCATGCACCACTCATTCCAGTCACACACATTAAGCAGTTTTGGAACACTGTCAGTTCCTCAACAGTTAATGGAGTGACAACATTGACTTCTATTGTTCATGGGAGGTCTTGGGTGGTTACTGAGGCCTTGGTACGCCAGGCCTTGCATCTTGATGATGCTGATGGTGTAGCCATCCTTCCCATAAATGAAATAGAACAAGGGCTTAGGGCTTTGGGATATCCTTTTCCTGATGAAGGTACTCTTAATAAGTATCATAAGCAGGAATTTCCCCCATCCTGGAAGTACCTCATCCACATCCTCCTTCAATGTTTGAGTCCCAAATGTACTGAACACAATGAGATCAATAGATCCATTGCCAGTGCTATTGTGTGCATTGCAACAGGGCAAAAATATAACTATTCTAAAATGATTTTTGAAGGGATGTGTAAAAACAAGGGGACAAAAATGACTTTAGCTTATCCCCGTTTTCTGCAAATGATTTTTGATGATCAAGGTTATTGTTCAAGGGATCACAATGACTTTTATAAGATCCCTGAACAAAAGAAAGCTATTTTTATGAAGATGGATTCACCACCTCATAGAGACTTACCTTTAACCCCAGCCATGCTTGCTGTTATTGTAGCAGCACAACCCCAACCAGACCCCCAACCTCAAATTGACCCTCAACCACAACTTGAACCTATTCCTGAACCTTTACCCTCACCTGAAAAAATGCAACTTGACCAAGAACACTTTGACGCTGACACATCCAATGTTGGCGTTGATGTGCCTATTTCCAACGCTGACACCCAACCTTCACAATCCCAAACACCCCTTAACCAACCCACATCTACCCATTCTTCCATACCATCTTCCACACCACCTGAATATAGGTTGATAAAACGCCAAAGGACTACTGGAGTGTTCTCCTCTGGTGGTCCTAGCCATGAAGCAGAGAGAACCACCACCACAAGTGTGGCTGGTGACCTGGATGAGGCTGGGACTATTGGTTCTGGCTTAGATGCTGGCCAAGACAGTCCCACCATCATTAAGTCCTCATCCTTGCCCAATGAATCTGACTTGGGAGGTAAAATCCCCATTTTAGAAGAGGGCAGTCTGGAACCAATGACTCTTTTGGAATTGACGGCAGTCTGCATTCGCTTGCAAAAGCAAAATGCAGACTTAGTACAAATTGTCAGCTCACAAGGCCTTGAACTCAAGCAATTGAGGGAGAGGATTGTTGTTTTGGAGAGTGATCATGCTAGGAGGGGTATGGAGGAGTCTTCCAAAGGGGAGGAAGATCAAAGAAATCTGAGTGATAAGGGCAGCCAAGATGGTCAATCAATGGATGTTGCTGAAGCCCTTACAACTTTGAAGGAACAAACAGGTTTTGATACGTCCTTAATCTCTCCAACCAATCTAAATTTATCATTTACAGCTATGTTGAGAGAGGTTACACAAGGCGCTGAGGGAAAATATTTGAGCGTTGACAAGACAAATTTGGACGCTGATAGAAGTATTTTGGGCGCTGATAGAGGAAATTTGGGCGTTGACAGACCTGCACATGAAGGTGATGTATTCCAGTCATCATCTATCATCAAGGAAGTTTCTACTCAGGTATTACCATCTACCTTACCAACCATTGCACCATCAGATAAGGGTAAGGGTAAATTGGTAGAAGAAATTGTTCCAAAGGATGCAGCCCAAGTTGAATTTGATAGAAGATTGGCTGAACAAATGATGGAACAAGGTGAAAAGGAAAAGTCACCATTTGTTGTGACTTCTGAAGAAGAAAGTGATGAAGCTAGCTCAGACTCAAGTGTGATGATTATAGAACCTGAAAGGCTTGAGTATGGCGATGAGCTTGCTAGGGAAAAGTTGAGAGACTTAAAATTGCAGGTTGACTTTGACATGCCAGAGGTGGTTCAGATGTACAATTCTTGGGAAGAAAGCTGCATGGATAATCCAGACTTGACCATTTCAGATCAAATATGGGGTTTGGAGCTTCTTCTTAGAGTTCAGAAGGATTGTAAGGTGATTTTGAAGCACAAGGCAAGCAATATTCTCTCAGAATTGAAAAGGGATAGAAGAGAGCTCTATTTTATGTTGCTCAGATGTCATGGAATTGGATGGACACATCAGAAGTTGAAGGCTTTGACATTTGATGAGTTGGAACATAGGGCTTATCCTATTTGGGTGAGAGTGCAGGAAGCAAACACTCTCAGACTTCTTTCAGATGAAAGAAAGGAGCAACTTGCAGAAGAAATGGAAATCAAGAAAGCTATGATAGTTCCCAGGCCATTGAAGAAGGGATTTAAACTTGAGTTTCCAAAAGATATGAATCCACTATATCCAAGTGAAGCAGTTATTAGAAAGAGCCTCAAGCTCTCCCCATTAGAAGCTTCAGATATGGTGCAGGTGTTACCATTAGATTCCAGGAATCCAATTGTGAGTTATGATGAGGATGAATGTGGATTCTGGAAGATTGGAAGATTTGGCAAGGAGGTACACACTTTTACCACTCTCATATCTTTATTTGCAAGTTGTGATAGAGAAGACTTGGTGGACCTTTGGAGGTTACTAGAGACCAAGTATGAGGCTGAAGCACCAACTTCAGCTAATGGAATAAAACTTTGGACCACATTCAAAAGAATGTGTGGGACAAATGAGGAAGATCCTGAAATATGGAAGGATCTTGAAGATGATCTCAGTGGTCTTCAATGGAGGTTATATTCAGCTGCTGGTGTATACCATTTGAGTTCTACAAAGTTTGCTGAGTATCTACTTGTGGATGCTCAGTATTTCATATCCAATGATGTTTTGGAAAAGATGAAGGACACTCAGCTGGAGATAGATTATTCAAGTGACGTGGCAAAGAATTTGATCAGATTTATTCATTACCAATATGAGAAGGTTTGTCAGACTCCTCCAAGTTCTTAATGCTTATTCAGAAACTTGATCATAAGAGTGGATATCAAGTTTAGGGGAGGATTGTTGGGAATAAATTAAGGCCAGATCACTTGAGCGCTGACAAGAACAAAACAAGCGTTGACAGGAACAAAGCAAGCGCTGACAGCTCAAGCGTTGACAAGTTAAAGTCAAGCGTTGACAGATTGAAGACAAGCACTGATGGAAGATATAAGCTACACGTTTATTATATTTATTATGTTCTAGAATACTTCTAGTAAGGATAGAAACGACAATGTATTTTCTATGTTTATCTTTACCTAGAATAGTTGATACGTAGCTTATTGTACAAGGCTTCTTAGTCTATAAAAGAAGGCCTTTATGTTAATGTTCAATATCAAGTTTTCATAAGTTTTCATTCGTAAACATCTTTCATTGTAAGCAAGTTCGATATTCATAATCAAAGTGAAAGTTTTGTTTACATCTTGTGTTCTTGTTTAAGTGTTAAATTCCGCATAACACTTAGATTCACAAAGCATATAACAAAGTTTTCTCTACGTGTTATACTTGATCTAATCTCGTATACACAAAGCTAATCGATCTAAGTTTGGGATCAACAACTTACACCAGCTGAGGTCCTCGCCAAATCCCCTCTGAAGATTAAGTACTTCACTCCTATGTGGCGTGTCCTCTTCACCCACATTGTTAAGTCCCTGGGAGGAATGCAGGGATCACAGGATCAGATGTCTTTCAACCATAAGGCTATTGCTTATGGATTAATTTGGGGAGCTGATGTTGACGTTGGAAGCATTCTCTTCTCAAACCTGGTAGAACAGCTGAAGGGTATGAATCAGGTCAGAGAAAAGAATATCTGTTATGTGCGCTTCCTATCTCTGATCTTTGAAAGCCTACTGGGAGATAATTACCACAACAAGGCCTTGACTGCTCTTAAGCCCTATCGCATCACAGGCGCCATCTACAAGGAAATAGGAGCTGAAGATGTCCCTATCACCGCCCATATGCTGAATGTGGCCAACCAGGTATCAAACGCTGAGAAGCCCTTGCTCCCTTCCTCTGAGAAGGTGAATACTTCTAGTGTTGCTGGCAAGTCTATGTCTTTGACCTCTGGGCAGCACACTACTAAGTCCAAGGCTTCATCTGGCCAACAGCCTAAGAAGAAGAAAATCCCCTCTTCTTCCCACTCCAAAGCTGTTACTAAGGCCAAGGGAAAGAAGACTGACACCTCCTCTGGTCCAGATAATCTTGTAGATTCGGATTCTTTGGCTGACAAACAACAGGCGTCTAGTGTCTCAAAGTCAGCTGAGACGACAGGAAACCAGCCTGATCAAGCTGATATCACACAGGTAATCAGTGTACATTTTTAGAGGTTCACAAGCAGCCACTCTCATTTGTCTGTAGGAGAGAGTGGTGAAGTTAGGGTAATCCTCGACCCATAGAAGTCTGTCAATACACTTAGAATCCTTTAAGACTTATGTACACCCTGTCTTTGCACCAGGGAATGATTCATTTGTGTTTATAAAGCACCCCGATGACCCTGCACCCTCTAGACAGTATTCAGGCTAACAACAACCTGAATACACTAATGTCTCAACCTTGATCAGCTGTACTTCACACAGCCTCTTGTTTCCCTCCTTAAAAGAGTCCCAAAGGATTTATCCTTTCAGGGGGAGCTGAATCATCACCCTCAGCTTTCCTAGGGGCAGCGTAATAGGCGACCTTAAACACATATGTTTCACTTTTAAAAGAGTCCCAAAGGTTTTAACCTTTTGGGGGGGCTGAATAATCACACTCAACTTTCCTAGGGGCAGCGACTGGCGATCCATAAACAACATATGTCTCACAATCAAAAGAGTCCCAAAGGTTTTACCTTTGGGGGGGGGGCTGAATAATCACACTCAGCTTTCCTAGGGGCAGCGAATGGCGATCATTAACCTTATTTTTTCACACTTAAAAGAATCCCAAGGATTTATCCTTTGGAGTGGCCGAGTAATCACCCTCAGCCTCTCTGGGACAGCGAAATGGCGACCATTCCCCTTATATTTTTCCCTGTTACTAATTACAACAAATTTGCAGGCTGAAATTGTACAGCCAGTCATCGAGTCTCAGGTACAACAAGAAAAGGAGGCTGATACATGTACTCAAGACAAAACCAATGATGAAGAGCCTCTGTTGAATGCTGATGAAGAAATGCTCTCATTAGAGGATTCAGTCTCTGATATTGAGCCCATGCCTGAAGATGAATTCCCTGAAGGAATGTTCGATGAAGAGGATGAAGAAGATGAAGAAGATGAGGAAGACCAGCTGTCTGTCTTTCCTCCTAAGGAAATAGCTGTGTCTACACCAGCTGGTGACAAGACTTCTCCTCACAAGGATGCTGTTGATACTCCAAACTCTGCTACATCAGCAACAACAGCATTCCAAAGACCACCTTATGATCCAACAACAGAATTTCTCTTGTTTAATCATCCTGCCCATACCAACTTTGACTTATTACCAAGGGGGGATGATTATGCTCAGCAAAGCCTCAATATCAAGAATCTTCAGCATGTTCACCATCAATCAGATATTGAGCGATTATCAAGGAAGCTGGATGTGATCAAGTCTGAAATGCACAACTTCACTGTGAAATTTCCAGGCATCATCAAAAAGGCTGTGACTGAGGCTGTCACTGAGCCAATTCAGGATGGTGCAAGAAGAGGTGTAGCCCAGGGACTCGGTCATCTTTCCACAAGAATAAAGGATGCCATTGACTCAGCCGTTCCTGCTATGTTCCATGAACATGAACTCACCATGCACAGGCATTTTAATGTTGTTCGCAACAGGCAATACAACCATGCTAACTTTATTGTCAGGCGTGTTCAGGCAAATACTAATGCCAATGCCAACCTCCTGCTAAAAATTGCCAGGGCTTCAAGAAAAAGACAACGTGCTATGGCTGCCTCTGTGGAGCAGATTGCAAGACGTTTTCAAGCACGTTCATCCAAACATCTGCGAAGTAAGGATAAACGTGAGGGGGAGAAGAATACTACACTCAGCCTTGCATCTGCTGAACAAGGCTCATCATCAGCTAACCCCACCATCACACCTGTTCCTCTCCAAGTCATCACACCTACTATAATACCTGATGATGAGGATAATACTCAGGGGGAGCAACAAACTCAAGATGGAGCTAACTCATCAAAGTCTCTGGTTTTGGTTAACACCAGCAAGCCTGAGGATGATGATGAGCCAGCTGCCAAGAAATTAAAATTCACTGTTAGCTCTCTCCCCAAAGCTATTCAAACTCAGGCTCAGACAGCGTTTATCAAAAGAGCTGATGTTTTGAAAAACATAAGTGTGGAGTCCTCTGTCTCGAAGAAAGGAAAAGAGATGGTTTTGGTTGACACTGATACCAAACTTAAGAAGATAGCTGCGATGCTAGAGACAAGAGGATCCACCACAGACCTTTCCTAATTCTCAACCTTTACACCTTCCGATGAGATTCCTTTGACCCCTGAAGAAATAGAGCAGCAGGCTGAAGAATTCAAAAGATTGAATGAACTCAAGACAGCCAAAAAATTAAATGAAGCTACTCTGAGGAAGATGACACCACCTGAAAGGGAAAAACAAAAACAAAGGTTGAGGGAAATGGAAGTAAAACGTGCTGAGGCTTTAAGGAAAGTCAAAGCTGACTATGATGCTTGCGTGAACAACAGATATGCTTCTGGCAAGATAACCAAGTTTAAATACACCATTCATAAATCCACAAACACCCCACAGATGATCTTATGGAGGGACAACCAACAGAGAAATATGGATGTGTTTGACAACTTCAGGTTAAAGACACTTGGGTTATCAGAATGGTTCGAACTTGAAGCCTTAGCTGCCAAGAAGTCTGGACAGGCTAATTTTCTTTTGCTTAAAACTTTGAAGGCCAAGTTTAACTGGATCAAGGAAACAGCAGCCAAACTTAAGATTGATCCCCCACCACAGCTTTTTGAACAAGAACCCCCAAAGACAGGCAACAAAAGTAGAAGGATTTCACAAATTGTTAATGAAACTTTTGTTACTGAAGATGTTCAAGTGGATGGTATGCACAGGGATTTGATCTTCCCAAATGGTATTGTTGGCCCTGTTGATGGTCAGACATACACAGAGCCTGAAAGAGGAATGGCATTCATGAACAAGGCTTGCCAGTATGCTTTTCAAAGGGAAGATGAGCTGTGCTTAGCTTCAACTATTCAGCTACTCTGTCACAAGAAGTGTCTCAAGATCAACAAAGAGTATTCCAAGAAGTTTGCAAAGACTTTTCAGGATGAAATTGATAACAGATTAGACTTGGCTGAAGCTGAAGAAAGAATAAAAAATGATGACTATTGAAGATGTTCACAGCCCTTTTACCTTCATCTTTTATTTTACTTATGTAATGCACTTGTAATTTTCTTTAAGTTTTAATAAAATCATGAGGTATGTTTGTTTAGATCTGTTATGTGTAAGAAGAAGCTGTTAAACTCACTTACCTTAACTTAGTTAGATCTAGCATTATTTATGTTTAAATAGGGGGAGATTGTTGGGAATCTAAACTTGTTAGATTCCCTGATCATTGATTTAAACATAATTAGGCTGTTAGATAGTCCCTTGCCTGTGCCTAGGAGGCAGGCAAGTTTCGCAAGACTCACAGAGATCCAAGTCTCTGTGAGCAACCTCAGAGGAGTCCATGTCAGAGACATTGTCAGGGAAGTCGAAGATTACCTGAAGACATACTCATTGGCTGTGATGGATAACAGCCAAGATGTATCAGGGACTCTGAGGGGTTGAGAGTTAACAGGGGTGGCAATACCCTGATAACTCTCAGCACACTTTGGACATGCCATTTGTGTGTTCGAAACTATGAAGAATAAGGAAACTGTTTTTGACAACTATTCCTTAAAGCATAATGGAAGACTACCAAGAATAGAAGGACATCATGTGACTGATGTGGGAACTTGTAAAAGCTTATGTAGTCGCCATCAAGTACTGTTTAAGTCAAACTCGTAACACTATAAATAGGATGTGTATCCATGCATTAATGTTTAACACTTTGAGATATTAAGAACATTATTGCATGTAACTTAGTGAATCAAACAGCTACGACTGTATTCATAAGTTAGGGTTTATTGTTGTTCAAAGTGTGCACAACACATTGTCATCAAACTGTGTTATCCATAACACTTGTAATTCTTTATTATACAATAATAAGATTACGTTTGAAAAGTAATACCTTGTGTTGATTAAGTTAAGATTAGGGTTTCTTGCATTGATTAGGGACTTTCACATATTGATAAGCTTGTGCAATCGTTCCAAAAGGCTTGTTTACTCTATTAAACAGGGTTGTCTTTATAATCTTGTTAGTTGCTGAAAGCATTCGTCCCAAGAGCTTGTTTACTTGATTAAAGCAATTGTTCCTAAAAGCATTTTTATATGATGAAATCCAATTTCCCTAAAAGCTTGTAGAAATCTTGAAGGCTCCATTTAAATTATCACGACTAAAAGTCTGTATACACATAACCGGATAATTGTTACTTTCCAAAATTTCTATTTTTTTAAATATTCAACAAAAACAGTATATCCGTACCTAAACACCTTCGGAGTGAAGAAAATCTAGTCTTCCACCAATCTTTTGAACAATATCACTTGTAGACAAACCTACTAAAGCATTTGCAAATATGCAAATATCCTTTTCCTTCAACAGGTATTGAGTTATTCTCTTTAAGCAACTGTTCTATGTGAGCAACGTGTTGTGGTATATACAAAATGAATAGAAATTATAGGGATTGGTGAGTTCAATAATTTAGTAAAGTTTAAACTCGTCACTTATAGAAAATGCTACTTATAAGACAGTTTCAGGAAACGATCTCAAATCTTCATGGTTCTTAAGCTGAATACGGAGATTTTTGGCATTTTGAGAGCTGCACACATTCCATCCCTATATATTTTTTTCGCACCATTTGTTGTTATCCGGGCAATCGTGTGCATATGCTACATAAATCCTAGAAGAAAGGTTAAAAATATAATACTAGAAAACCAACTTTTAAGCAACTTTGATACTTGTATATAAGTTGTCAGTCACTACTAAACTTGATAGTAATAAAAATCTGAATTTGTAAACATTAGGTATTAGCACTCAGTTGATCAACTCATTACCTTCACTAACCTTTAGTACAAAGCATATAAGCCATTCTTCTATACACTCCCAAAAGCTTATAAATTGAAGATGAAAATTGTTTGGTGCATCATCATTAACTATAGTATTGATTAACCTGTAAAAACACACTAAACAATTAATGAATATCGTTTAGGGCGTGTAATATGCTATAATGATAATACTATGTGTAACTATTTATTGATAGAACTGAGAAGTCATTTTAACAAAAAAATTCAGTTGTAGTCAAGCTTTAATTAAAAGAATACCGTTTCACTTCCATAGTATTGAACGATATGTTTAGATCATGATTGTAGGCGAGTTTGTGATGTGTATAAAGTACCACAAGTAAATATTAGTATAGTCTTAAAGAACATTCAAGAAACATGGAATTTTAATCCTAAGTTACTACCTGCAACTGCTTGCATGCCCATTGACATTTCTTGAATCAACCCATAACTAACAAAGTTAAAACGTATAGTTGATGGAGGAAAAAGTTAGAATGGTTTATATACCTTGCCCATAAAACATCCAAGAAGAAGAGTCGTCCTTCACGGTTTATCCAAATCTACAACCTCTAATGAGGTAGAGGTGCTTGCACATATCTTGCCAGCATGATCATAAAGAGAAGAAAGGTGAGAGAACTGTGACGATCATTAGCGGAATTATGATTATTGAGAAGAAGATTATTGTAGGGATACATGATTATTAGGGTTTTGAGAAAAAAATGAGGGTATGTTCTTCTATTTGGATAATCGGTGCTCAATGTGATGTTAATCTGTTTTGTAAATATCCAAACCGTATAGTAATCCTTGTGACTGGAATTAACCTCATTAATAGATTTTAATTTTTTATAGTTGTGTTTATCAAAATGATTTTTTAGATAGATATCACAACTAATGGTCTAGTCAAGTGGTTGAGGCTATTTTTAGTTGTTTCACAGACTCAAGTTCGATTCTTAGAAGCGATAATTTTTTTGTTATACTAAAAAAAAAGTTACAAAAGTTAAAAAAAGAAACTGACGACGTGGATTAGTGAGATGCTTATGTGGCATATCCCTCCTCTTATATATAATCTCTCTCTCTCTCTCTCTCTCTCTATATATATATATATATATATATATATATATATATATATATATATATATATATATATATATATATATATATATATATATATATATATATATATATATATATATATATATATATATATATATATATATATATATATATATATATATATATATATATATATATATATATATATATATATATATATATACATATATATATATATATATATATATATATATATATATATAGAGTTAGGATCAGATAAGAAGATTATTTATAATAAGAAGGATAAGAAGAGATCTAAACCAATTATTTTAATAGTCTAATAAAGGGTATTTTTGTCCATTCTCAATTAAGTTTTCTGTTTTGAAACTAATAAATTCCTAAGAATTTGGCGATATATCAAAACAAAGAAGAAACACACAGTCGCCATCTTTTATTAATTCTTTTCCAAATCATATCATGTTACTACAATAAAAGAACACATCGTAACTTTTAGTCATTAGTTTAATAAAGACATTTTTTTAGGTTGACGTGTTTTGTAGTCCACATTCCATTTTAATCATAAGTTTCAATCTAAAACCGACAGATGCATGGGACTTACATAGTTGATCAAATTAAGGAGTTTAAATGCATCACATAACTAGATGCATCGATATACAAACGGGTGTGGATGCATAACTTAGATGCAAAAATGCACATATTTAATTAGTTCCAATTCGTATCGCTTAGTGGCATGCATCATTATAATACGACGAGATGCATCGATATAACTAGATGCATTTATTATATGAACGTGTATGTTGATAAACTAGCATGCTTCCATGGATAATGATGAATAAATTCAGATTCATGAAATGTTCTCGAGCTTAGAAGCATGATCGAGGATCTTGTTTAGATGCATGACTGATATATATGTTCGAATGATCCATAATTAGCTGCATCAACTTATCTTTTGAAACATACTAGACATACTTGTAGTTACATACTAGTGTAACAATACAGTAATTGTGTACGTTATATTGTCTACGGAGTGTAGGCTTATAGATGCATGGGATGCCTTTAGATGCATGGGCTGGATGAAGAATCTTTTGATGCATCAATGAAGTGATGAACATGACGATAACTTTGATTTACAAATCGATATGCGTCGATACGATGCACAACTTTGTTCACGATCTAAATTAAGTACTTTAAAAGATGCGATGCATGATCAAATTTATTCAAAAGGATCAACGTGTTCATCTAATTAAATAATAGGACGTGTTTAATGTTTGTTTCAAAAGGATACATTTGATTTTTTAATTGTTGACGACGTAGACTGCGATTCAGAAGGGATCAAGGGAATGTATTACATTTCTACCCTCTTGTATATAATCTAACTGCTATTTATTTACAATTTTGCCACCATTAGTTTTAAGCCATTGATCTTAAATCTGACGGTTAAAATTACTTCTTATTCTTCTTATTTTAACTAATTTTCTTACTGGATCTCTACTCTATATATATATATATATATATATATATATATATATATATATATATATATATATATATATATATATATATATATATTTAACACCCCCAAATTACATTATGCAGCGGAAATACACATTTGGGTGCTAATACAAACATTGTTACACAAGACATTTTGAACAAACTCAAAATGAAAATTTTGAAATATAAAAGAATATAATTTAACCACTGCCTAAAACTTTCAATCCCAAGTAAAACAAGTTTAGAAATATCAGAGTAATATTTAGGTCCCCAAAGACTTTATCAAATCAACAACAATACGTGACCGTACATTATTATTTTTATGACAAAAGGGAAAGAAATCTGTTTTAGACCAATCACCACAATAGCAATCCCGCAATCCTTCTACAGCAAGCTCCGCAAATCATCATCTTTATTACCTGAAATACATGCTTAAAATCATCAACACAACGGTTGAGCGAGTCTATAGGTTTTCCAAATCAACATTTGAACACAAGAGAAAAATCAATCAAGATCATTTAATAGAATTGTCGTACACACAATTTATTAGTCAGGCATTCTTGTATATAGCAATAGCTATTGAACTGTATTAAGCTCATGACACCGACCCCTTAACTTAGTCACCCACGCCTAAAGCCGGCATGACTAGATGAAATTCCAGTGCCCCTACTAGGGTATCATTTGCAAGAATACCAATTCTCATTCTCGTAAATTATCCTTCCCAGCGGGTTACTCAGCGTAAAGCCCTGGTCTCAAATAGGGTCGTCAGCCCAATAGTACTATTATTAGAATAAGCGGCTATTCCCAACTCACAACATCAAGTTAGGAGATAGTTAACGGCTCATGAATTTAGGGTCTTTTGCAAATTAGGTACTTATACAATTCAAACAACAAAGGAAACAAAGGCAACATTCGGGTCCAAACAATCAATCATGACTTGTGTTCATTTTACTTTCAAATAGCATGTATCCCCCTGGCGGGTTTTAAAATCATTCAAAACAATTACAAAAGCGAGGCTATAGACTCACCTGGACTAATAGCAGTAGTAAGACGATCTTCGACGATAGTTGATGCCCGATAAACACAAAAACCGCAACCTATCAAATAAGGCGCGTTCATCAATAATAAACTCGAATAAAATCCATACTTACTAACATCAAACTCAAAATCATAAAATCACACCCAACCCAAAATGAAAACATTTCAAGTGACCCCTTTACTTCATTCTATATGTTTACTTTATTAGTTAATTCTTTCGATAAAAATCTGCCGGTACACACCAAATGTACGAGCTCATTTACCCCACTTAAACACATCAAATATTTATGATACTAATCAGAGACCTCACTTACTATATATAGAAAGACCTGTTAAAAGCCCATCAAAATATTTTAATTTTAAAGTTCCCTGCCTGACACATCTTTGAGCTACAAAAACCGGACAGTTTTACGTCAACGACTCATATAGTCTTTTAAACCATTTATTTTTCTCCGGTTACAAAACCGACACTCAACTTTAAAAATAACTCAACATCATCATGCTTATCCTTCAAAATCAGTCCATGAATCATTTTAAAAATCCATTCTATAGTCCCCGAGATTCGATCCAAATATCGACAACAATTATATATTGTGACGATACTCGTCTCCCGGTACACGAATAATCAAACTAACGTAACTTTTCGCTCGTTTGGAGCTAGAAGCCCTACCTTATACCAAAACGAAGCTAAAAACATCCTCTACAACAATATCTAATTAGTTCATCTCAAACTCAAACTCATATTTTCAGAAAATTAAGTTTAATAATCTGTTTAAAAATATACTTTTAAAAATCATTCAAAATTAATTTTCACCACATTTTAATCATTCTCATATGCCTAATATCACCCTAATATCATTACCAACAACATAACTAACCCATAAGACATTTAAATGATCATACAAAAATTTACCCACTCAAATTTCAAATATGCAATAATGAAAATATGTATATAATAATAATAACAACAACATACAAGCATAAAAATAAATCAAACCTACATGGATCATATGAAAAAAGTAAATGTTCTTGCATGTTGAAGATAATACACCATTAGAATCACCATTGAATTTTAGAGATGGGACATTAATTGTTTTAGCTTGATTCAAGCTAAATTTTGAAAATCAAATGGATTTGATTAGGGGGGGGGGGGGGGGGTGTACGGTTTTGCTTAGAACAAGAGAGAGAGAGAAAGAAATTTTTTTTACACATGCATTCTATGCGTTTTTCCTAAGTGGAAAATCTATTTATAGTGGGGTGGAGGGACTTGTTTTGCCAATTTGTGATAGTTTTGGTCCAAAATGCAATTAAATAGTTGTAAGGGTGAAAAATGTAAATTGTCAATTTTGAAAATTTTTACGAGGCTCGGGTTTCGTAAAAATACTTTTCAAAAGTTAAAACGCACTCAAAATATGATGATAATATGATCCCGGTTTACTTAATACGAACTTAAAATAAAAACGTCAAAAATATAAACATCGAGACAACAAATGATAAAACATAAAATCTCGGGCATCCGTCGATATCGTGGTCACTAATAATCCTCGCTACTAGTAAAAAGATAAAAATAAGACCTCCAACGTCGGTTTTAAATAAAACCATCAATCGTCATTTCATTCAACTCATCAAAAATTTCAAAATTATTCGTAAAAATAATATTATATAATATTAAATAAATGACCTCGGGTTTGGGTTGTCACATCCTACCCTCCTAAAAGAGAGCGACGTCCCGACGCTCGGCCCCTCTTATACTCACATTCCATACCTCCAGAACAAATGAGAACTCTTTTCCTTAAAGAAATCCTCATGCTTCCTTCACCATTTCAGATTCCACTTCTGGAATTCTTGTATCTTTACAATATAATCCTTACTATGTTTTGACCTCATAAGAACTCTTCACAGTTCTTTCTTTGAAAAGCAACTTATCTTCAAGTTGAATTCTTTCCTTGTTGTTCTTAAAACAAATTTCACCCGCCATAACAACACCTTAAGCATAACCACGTTTCCCAATTTCAAACACCATCGATTTCCTTCGGTTGCCAACATAACTCTTCTGACAACTCCTTGTTACTAACAAACGGTCCTTAACCCATACAATCTCATCATTAATTACCAACATTATTTCTAGTTCAGTCATTCAATTCCACCTACATTTCTGCAATACACCAAAAACTAATGTTACGTCCATAACTCACGATCTTTAACCTTCACAAATTGAAGTTCTTTATGTACCATCAATAGTACAGCCTCACTACTAGCATGATAATCATCGTCATATAAAAATTCTAACAATTTCAAAGTCAATCATACACGCACAAGCATACCGTTTAATGTTCGAATCATCCTTTCACTCTGTCCATCAGTCTCGGTATAACACACCGTACTCAACTCAACTTTCATCTATACCCAAACCAAAACGTATCGATTACTTGACTTGTGAGATTCCTTCATCACTAAGTCTCACTCTCTCAACTTAGATATGTTAGGAGTGCTCAATATACCATGTATGACTTGACTTCACAACAAAATCATTTCCATAAGTTCGATAAAATGTTGAAATCACTTATCTTGACCTCCTTCTCAAATCAGACCACTAACTTAAAATTTTCAATATTCTTGCTATCAAGCCCACACTTCTTGTCATTACCAAAACTCAAATCTTAAAAAGATTTTCCCCTTTTTATCCCTGATAAGTGCATTAGCTACCACATTCGCCTATTCTGGATGGTAGCGAATCTCGTAGTCATAATCACTCACAGTCATAATTATCAACATACTCAAATACTCGAACTATATTACTGGTAATCCTCTACTCATTTCCTTTATCATCCTTGTCTAATTTCTTACCATTGATACCAGACTTGAAAGTTTCAACGTTGTTATGCTTCTACATCAATCGACCTTCTCTGTCTCTTTTGGTAGGCCTTCGAAACGTCTCTGGACGCGGATAGTGATTTATGACTGGACGTGAACGATGATTTTGTGTAATTGTCATGATGTGGGTTAGACTTTATTGTCTTGAAATCCATTGTGTGAACCACATATTGATTTTGCCTCTCATTGCTAAAGTTGTTCATCTTACTAGAATTATCCTCAAGTGAATTCTTAAGAATATTATGTGATTCGAAAATTTATTGTGTGGCTTTTCTCCTTCGATCGTGTATCGACTAATAAGAACTTAATAAGTCGTTATTGGTGTCACCAACTACACTCAAGAAGCGATGACTTGCTATAATCCTTTGTTTCTCATTATTTTTATTATTATCGACGCGTCTATTCCATCATGTTTGTTAAGAATTGATACGATTTTTCTTTTATTCCATTATGTTATTTCTCGCATACAAATTGTTGACCTTTATATGATTCATATTCGTTGTTGTCTTGTCACCTTTTGAAAACCAGAAAAGTTACGTGTTTATCATTTGATACCTTAATCGCTTTCTTGGATTAATAAATTTTTTTATTAATTTTTAAGAACATTTTATACATTTTATCAAATGTTTAAATTACCAAAATAACAGTTTCAAGTTAAGTACCGGATCTATACATCCTCTTTTGGAAATTTACCTAGTATTTCAAAGGATATCAAGCTGTATTTTTTTAAAGTAATTGATTTTATCATACTTTACCTTCAATATAATGAAATTATTAAATTAATTTATAATTTCTAACAATGATTCTAAATAATTTGGAAACTTAATTTTCCCTAACGGTAACGATAAACCTAAGTTCTAACGATAATTTCATGCAGTCATCCAAAAGTTCTTAAGCCGATCAGGATAACTATTTTGAATTGTTCTACAGTTTCTTTGAAAATCTTGATCAAGGAAAAGATATAGCAACAGCTTACCCACTAAATATAGATAGTTTTATTTTAAATCACTACACCTGGTAAAATTTTCTTTTAATCAAGAAAATATTTAAAACTAAGTTTTGAAGTAATACCAAAATACTAGACAACTGGTTTTGATAGCTTGTATTTTGAATGATCATATGTAATTCATTTTTTCCTTCTATTTCTCTTGTAATAGATTCTTACGTTTTAAGATTGTCATGTTTTACAGTTGCGCGAATTGCGACTCCTTGTTGATTTACAATCATGGTTCATCTTATCGCACTTTGTCCGTTTAAGCGTTTCTTGTGTTCATTCTATCTTTTGAATATGTCTCCGTACTAATAGGTCATTATTCTAATCCGAGTTTGAAAATTTATCCGAAAAGGAGCTAAGAAACTGAAGCGTAGTGAATTCTAATTGTGAAGATTTGCCGTGGTGTAGAAATTACCTGAGAAGCAATGAAATTGTTCTACACTTTGTACCTCCTATTGTTTGCATCTTCTACTGTTTTCAGGAGAACTCTGGGACCAGAGTTCCTTTAGGGGGGAAGACTGTAAGAACCCGTACTTTTCCATCATTATTTTATTCTTTTTATTCGTGCTTCTTGAATTTTCCAATGTATTACGTTTTCTTGTATTCTTATATGTAAATCCCGAGATTCTTAAATTTTAATAAATTATACTTTTTAAGTATTTTCTGATCATTGACAATACTTTGTACGGAATTATAAAAGTTTTATTTTATTTTTCCATATTTAACTTAAATCAAAGTTTTTGATTTAAAATCACCCACGTGCGTTTTACAACGACTTTATTCAAAATCAATGTACAACGAGAATTCCTAGTGATCGCGATACCGATGGATGCCCAAAATTTTCGATAATTAATATTTTCGACGATTTCGTTTTAATTATGTATTAAGTCGTGCCGGGAAATCATATAATCATTTTTATGATGCATTGTAACTTTTGAAAAGTATTTTTACGAAACCCGAGCCCCGTAAATATTTTTAATATTTACCAATAACTATTTTGTACCCTTAAACTATTAATTGTTTTTGAGTCCTAAAGTTTCATACTTGACAACAATGGTCCCTACACTTAAACCATATATAAACCAAAAGTTTACTTCCACCATAACACACATATAATCATTTAAAACAAAAAATACACAAACACTCTCTCCTACCCCTCCTTGCCGTGAAAACCACCACAAAACACCACAAATTCACCATCATCCACCTTGATTCATTAAAAACAAATTAAAGACCACTTCCTAGATTTTTATGGTGTATCTTTTGGTACAAGAATTTCACACATGCAACAAATTTCATATTTTTGGTAAATTCTTTGTTTGGTTGATGTTTGATCATCATAAACATGATGATCATGGCTAGATTTTGTAATTTTAATGTACAAAAGTCTAAGTTTTTATTTTGATCTTTTGATTTTGATGCATGCAAGTGTTTTTAGGAGTTTTTTGGTTGATGGGTATGATATTATGATGATTCTATAGGTTTGGGAATGATTGTATTTGGTGGGAAAATTGATTTGTCATTTTTTCTAAAAGGGTATTTTGGGACAGCAGGTCTATAACAGATTTTTCGTGGGTTTAAGGTTTGAGAAAGGCTGAGATTATTTGATTTTATTGTAGAGTTTTCCAGGACGCTCGTTTTGGTATAAGATAGAGCTTATAACTCATTACGAGTCAAAAGTTATGCTAGTTTTAGTATTCGTGTACCGGGAGACCCAAGTCGGCACAATCCAAAATTGTGGCTGATTTTAGGTCGACTCTCGGGGACTTTAGGCTTGGTTAGATAAATGTAACTACTGGTTTTCAAAGTCTATAAATTTAAATTTATTAGTCTAGTAGTGGTTTTAAAAGACGGATTTTCGAGTTAGTACTTTTAAAGCGGTATGAACGGTTTTATAAAACATGTACACAATCTGTCCCAAATTTGAGTCGAGTAAAGTGTCAAGCTGATGGGTTTTAAAGTGTGAACTTTGGCTCAAACTTTGGTGAGGTTTTATACAGGTTATAAGTGACCTTGAGACCAATATTCATCTAAATCGGACAAGTCTAGATAGGGTAGATCGGTGTGTACATCCTGGGTGTACTTGCTGATTTTAATTTTGGACACTTAGTTCAATGCTTGTGTTGCGTGAGTTTGAGTATTCACCATCGGACATGGTGACTTACTCAAGTGCTTAGTCATTATATAAATGACTTAGCTACTGGTCCGAATAAGGTTAAAGAATAGTTTGACTTGCGTTAACTTGGCGTCATATGACAGGTCAATTTCAAGTGTACAAGTATTTTAACGTGTAGTGTTGGAATAAATGGTTAGTATGAGTTCAATTGGTTCGTGTCAATGGTTTTGAAATATGAATACTTTGAAAACATTTGAGTCATATTATATTTGGTACATATCGATATTCGAGTTCGAGTCTTAACTCGTGCCTTATTGTGATAGGTTGCGGTTTTCGTGTTTCCCGGGCATCCATATCGTCGGTGATCGTCTCACTACCATTGTTTCTACTCAGTTGATGAGTACCGTGATTGACTTACCACGTGGCTAAGGTGAGTTCATAGCCCCTTTTACTTGTACAAGGTTTCTAAACGCGGGGTGAGATTTTACATGGTGGAACACAACCATTTAAAAACTGTGTGCTATCCTCAACTTGTATGCTATCCAGAATTTGTATGCTATCCAGAAATTATATGCTTTCCAGAACTTGAGGATTTCCAATTGATTTTCATTGATATTATTGCTTTTAGTCTTTATCCTTAAGTTTCCTCTCATTGATCATGAACCGTTAATTAATCATGCTACCAAGCGCGAATGTTGTGGGTGGATCCATCGGGATTGACAATCCCCGTCCCGATTACCATGATGCACGTACATTTGTTTATCACTTGAGTATTTAGGCTGAATACTGACTAGATGAACTTACACTGAGTTAAGCTTCGGTTCATGAACTAAACAACAATAATAATGTTTCGGACTATGGTTATCGTACGTAACCATTTTCCCCTATTTCTTATTTACAAATGAATGCTTGTGTTCCACATCCTTATTGTTAAACCTATGAATATCACTCAACTTTATGTTAACAATTTTACATGTTTAATCTCAGGTATTATTACTTAGCTTTGCTTGGATGGGAGCGCGCAGGATATTATCACAGCTTAGAGATTTCTATGATGCTTTTAAATGACTGTTTTTAGTAAAAACTGTCAGGAGTTTATTCTATCTTTTGGACAACTTTATGTTATAAATAGAGACGAAATAATATAATTTTCCGCTTCTAAAACTCTGGGACCTATGTTTAAAAACTCTGACCTTTTATGATGTAATGTACATGTTTTTATTTCGTCAGCTTTGTATGAACTGTAATTCATTGTTTCTTGTACTATGACGTGTTACCCGCTCGTTGCCTAGTTGTTCCATGTCAGATTCTGGGGGTCTCACATCGATTTCATCATAACTAGTTCTAGGTACATCGAATTCTTCCATAGTGAAACCACCTCCTTTGAATGGAGCGAGAGAAGGTGAAGAATTAGCGAGAATTGGATCAAAAGTAGTGGGATTAACACTATTAGAACAATTGGAAAAGCCTAAAACTTCTTGTGAAAATTCATCGCAAACGACATCGATTAGATCAACATGGTTTGAAGTCGTGATTGAATAAACATGAGAAAGTTTTGAATTTGGTGTGGAATTTATAACAAGTTCCTCTTCGTTGAATCGCAAAGTTATTTTTCTAGCATGAACGTCGATTAAAGCTTTCGAGGTGTCTAAAAATGGACGACCTAAAATTAGAGGAACTTGAGGATCCATCAGAATATCTACCACGATAAAGTCATCCGATGTGACAACCGCGGTTTTGAGGTTCGTCACTTAGTTTTATTTTGCGCTAGTTACGTGTCTTTACGTGTTTATGTGCTAATTGGTGTGTATAGATTGTGGTTTGGATATCGTTTCTAATACGGGGTACCTTGTGAGTGAAACGACGTGTGATGCTTTCATGTTCATGAGCTCACATGGTAGTGACTATGAAATGAGATGGTGTTATTTAGTGGTTTTACGTATACGTATATGTATTATAGAAAATCGTATTTTTACGATTTACGGTTTAGCATTTTGAGGTCTCGGATAAGGTATTTAGTCACGGGAATAATTTACGGGATGGTTTTAAGTCCTTTATGACTTAGTTAATTAGTTTATTTCATATTTCAAGATTTTTTATAAAACTATATATTTTTACGTCTTTTACGGTAAACGCGTAAATTTGACTAGTTTTACGGTTTTGAGGTTTTGGAGGCTTTAGGAGTTGTAATAAATTAAGGAAATTTTAGGTAACACTAGTAGTGTAATAATAAATAATAAAAAGAAAAAAAATAAAAAAAGGGATTATAGGCGGTGGTTAAACGCAAGGAAAAAAAGGAAAAGAAAATTAATTAAGGTAAGTTGTATTGGGCTAGGACTTGTGTAGTTATCTATATAAGAATTTTTTTATTTATCAAACACAAAAAAAACATCATCCCCTGGAGATCAATCATAAACTCACGGCACATTCAAGTATTTTTAGGGTTCTTCATCAAAATTTGGGTTTTCACAAATTTAAGGTAAACATGTAAACCCTTTTCAGTTTAATTGTTTTTAATGTTTTTATAATCATCTTATGATGGATTTAGGTTAGGGTTTAAATTAAAATATGTATATTAATGATATTATAATGATTGGGTGAATTAGGGCTTGTAATTAGTGGAGTTATGGGTAATTAATTAGGTTAATTTAATTAAATTCGTTCTACAAACTCTTATTTTGCGATCCAAGTGCCCCTAGAAAGGTATTTGAGTTGGCTTTTAAATGCAAGAAACGAGAACTAAATTGGAGATCGGGAAGTGGGTCAAAAACAGGTTACAACTGTCGAAGATCAAAACAGTTTTGAAATCAGTCGGGTTTAATTTATTGTTTTAAGATAGTTAGGGTACTTAGGAGTACAATTGGACTTTCAAACGAACATGAGAGTTTATATATTATATAAGATATCTGGAAGAGGTATAATCAATTGGGATAGTGGAAGACCCCCTAATCATAAAAAAACTTTTTGTATGTTCAAAATCAATAAAATCCGGATAGACAAAAGTATATATATATATATATCGGGGCCTTAACAGTAGCTTTAAGGTTGGGGAAAAAAAGAGACGTTAACTAACATATGTAAGGGCATAGGGTTTCCTTCACAGAGATCATGGGTATGGTTAGGTGGGCGTTTGGCTTATTGTTTGGAGACCTAAAAACCGGGACTGTTTTAGGTAAATGTTAACGAGACGGGTTATGGAGTAAACTAAGTTAAGGGATTTATAGAGGGGTGTAATGAGATGCTTAGAGCATATAAATGAGGTACATATATGGGAGAAGGCTAGATGTCCATCATAGGTTGATGAGCCGTTTTAGTGTTTGGTTCATGTTTTGATTGTGTGCTTTTGTTTGTTAGCTTTTTGCTAGTGCGCGGGGTTTTGGAGAAGCTCAATCAGGTGAGTTTCATAGTCCCATGTCTACTAATGATTTTGACTTCCAGATGGGATGGAAGAGACACTGTCTTGATTTTATAAATTATGCTGTGCATGTTTTGTGTTTGGTGATGGACTTGTGCATACTTATGTGATTAACTGCTAGTTGATTCATGATTGTTTTATGTTTTGACTTGGTACCAAGGGGATGTTGACAAGGCGGGGCCTTGTGGAGGTACATAGATGTGTGAGCATCTATGGGACCAATGGATAATGACAAGGCGGGGCCTTGGGATTGGTACATAGGTGTATGGGCGCCTATGGTACCATGGTGTTTGGTAAGGCTGAGAGCCTTGGATTTGGTTTGGTTTGTTTAATCTTGAATATTAGTTGTTAATGCATGTTTGTATCACATTGTCCATATGTTATTAAATTTGGTTATTATTCACAGCTGATGGCTTGGTTTTGGCATTGGAGTCTAAACCTATGACTCTCACAAACTTTATGTTGACGTGTTTTAGTGTCTCTTTCAGGTGATATTATGGTTAAGCGTGAGAACATGAGTGGCTAGGATTTGGAGTTGCGTAGGAATGCATTTAGAAGGAGATCCCCGTTCCTTCTTAGTTTCTTTTGTTTGTTTAATAAGTGATACTATTGACACCTATATGTTTGCTTTGTTTATGTTAATTGTTTGTCTCGGGTAAGTGGTAGGACTGTTACCTACTTACCTAGACTCCTGCATTGTTGAGATATTGTCATGACATTTGTGTCATCATTTTATGACATTTCTTATTTCATTTAGTTATCTCTATAGACACGCCATGTTGTGATGATATCCATACGTCGCGCTCCATATTCCGCCATGGTGGGGTGTGACATCCGAATAGTAGAATTTTCTGACTTTTACGGAAACATCTTCGGCCATTTCGCGCGCAATCATTATGGAATGATCGGCTAGCTCGATGGACATTTTTGAATGAGTAAGATCCAGAAGTGATAGCGATTTCCACATCGAGAAAGGCATCAAATTAATGCTCACACCAAGATCGGCCAAGGCAAGGCATCCTTCCATCTCTTGAATATCACATGGAATCAAGAATTTACCGGGATCACCTACTTTTTCTCGTATTTTGTTAAAGTAAACCGATGAACCATTAGATAGTTTTAATAACTTCTCCTTATCGTTCATCATAGTTTTAAAAGTAGAGGTGAATCTCGTCATGTACAACAAACCATCGGCTAAACTTATGTTAAAATATGTTTTACGAAACATTTTAATGAAAAGCTCGACTTGTTGATTGTTTTTCTCATGCAATTTTTCTTTGTCACGTCTCGATGGGTATGGTAGGGATGGTGTGGGTAAGAGCAAAGGTCTTGGAATCACGGGTTCCAAAATGGGTGAATGGTCGACCGTAGGTGTGGTGTGAGCGGTACTTTGTGGGCTAGAAACGTGCTCCTTTTCGACCACCACCTCGGGTTCTTTCTTAATTTCCTTCTCCGTAGAAGTAATTGGTTGAGAAATAGGCTTTTTGAAAGTTTTACCACTTTAGATAGTAATAGCTTTCATCTGTCCCTTTGGGTTTGCAATGGTATCCCTTGGAAGACCACCCGAAGCAGAAGGTCTACAAACTAAGGCCTCCAAAATAGATGTCATTTTTTTTCAAATTTAGTTCGATTCTCTTCATTCTTATCTATAGTTTGCTCAAGCCTAGTGTGACTTTGTTCAATCTTATTGTTTTCATCTCTAATTTGAGTTGCGAAATCGTTTTTCAATTCGGTTTTCATGTTAGCCATTTCTTTTGCATGATTTGCCATCTCCTTAGCATTGTTTGCTAAATCCCTAGCTTGAGTTGCCATTTGAACTTGTATGTTATCAAGAATAATGTCATTTGCCTTAGTGTAATTCAAAAAATGACTTGGAACGTCTTTTGTATATTGATTTTGAAGACCTTGACTCGGATTTTGAAAATTATGGTTTTGATTTTGGTTTTGCACTTGACTATTACTCCCTTGATTCCCATTATTATAATTTCCTTTGTTATAATTTTTTTAGATTTCCATTATAACCACCTTGATTTTTGTTTCGATAATTGTTATTGTTTTGATTGGGTAAAAAACCGGTGGAATCGATTGATTTTGGCGGGTAACTTGACCATTTTAGTTCTAAGTTCCCGTGCCGTGAAGGCACTCAAAGTGTTACCACCCGTGGTAAATGATTGTGGTAAATTACACACTTTTAGGAAAAAGGCGTAAATGCGGTAAGTATTAAGTGTCGAGTAATGAAAATCAAGCACTAATGACCCAATGGTAAAAAGTTCGTTTCCCAAGGAGGTTTATTGTGTGTGAATAACTTGTATGGTTTTGGACTAATATAGAAAGAAATGATGAGAAATGAGAATGACGTATACGATAAAAATTACACTACGACGATAAAACGTAAAACCGTAAAAATAGACAAAATAAAAATTTACTCTAAAAATTCCCAAAAATTTACCAAAAATTCCTAAAAATCCAATTAGGGTTTATAAATGATCAAAACTTTTTTAAACTTTTTATTTAATTAAATATTAATTTTTAATGCTAATTAAAGCCCTAAAAATCAAATTAATTAATAAAAATCCCAAATAAAGATTTTTCAAATTGTAAAACTATAAAATGACTTAATTAAACTAGAAAGTATTTTTCCGAATTTTTAAAACTATTAAAACTGTTTAAAATGAATTAAACTAAAAATAAAATATTAAAAGTTCAAAAGTTATAAAAAATTTTAATAACTTGCGAACTAGTTTATTATAACCTAAGTAAACAGAAAATGAAAGTGAAATTACCAAAATACCCCAATTAGGCCCCCAAATGGGATAAAAACAAAAACAGCAAGCTTAATGGGCTTTTTAGCCCAATAAAATTCAAACTCAACCAAATCAGTCCAAAATCACTAGTCTGACTCAAAATTTAATTCTAAACACAAAACTCTATAGACCCAAAAGCTGATTCTTAGCTTATCACAACTTAAATAGCCAAAAGCTTATTCTTATTGGGCCACTAAGCCCATTAAGCCATAAGCTAGTGCCATAAGCTCTAATTTAACACACAACCTTCTTTTGGGATACTAAAGAGATATGTAAAAAGAAATTTTGAAAAATCTTAGCCAATAAGCCAGAAATAAGCAAAGTGAAAATCCACTAAATAGTCAGGTTTGAGTTCTAGAGGGTTTCAAAAGCTGATTCTTTTTGCAAAAGCTCACAAATAGCTTAACTAAGAATAATCAAAAAGAAAAATCACAAAAAGTCAAGTAGAATAAGCTGTAGAAGCAAATAAGCTGGCTGAAAAAGCCAAATAAGCTAGTTTTCTAGCAAAAGCTTAACCAAATGACCTGAAACCTTTCAATATTAACAATAAGCTGAGAAAAATGACACCTATCATAAAATGTAAGTTGTTGCATGTATAAATAAGCAGAACTGAAATTAAGCCAAAAGTCAAAGTGTTCCAAACTTAACCAAATTGCCAGGACTTGTTATAGAGCTTGTTTTGAGCAACTTTTGTGAAGGAATCAAGGCTGAATCCCTTTGGATCAAGAGGCCAGTTAGCCAAATGATGTTCAGTTTTGGACAAATATGGCCAATAAGCCAGTTGGCTTATAAGCACTCAAACAGAAAATCCAAATAGCCAAATAAGTTCACAAGCAACACAATAACAAAAGTCAAGCAACAAATCAGCATGGCAAGCACTAGGTAACAATATGCAATGCACAAAAGAGGTGGTCACTTTGCTGATGCAAATGACCACTTCAGCCACTTTCAATAAGCTATAACTCAATCAAAAAGCCACCAAATTCAACAAACTGATATAGCACAGATAGCTTATCACATAAACTCTTCCCAAACCAAAAATGTAACACCCCCAAATATTTCACATTTCAAATCAGTGGAAGAGTCTTGGTGTTACGGGATAACACATTACTCAAATCATAGACAACGCTTAAAAGTCGCGTTGTTTAATAAAAAAGCATTTTCTATTCATAAATATCAAATTACATAGGTCCTCAGGTCAAAGTATATCTTACAAATTTACAAAACATTTGAATAGAAGTTTATATTTAAATGCGGGCCATAAATTCTTTTCGTCTTCCCTAGAATTACCTTCAAGTACCTAAGATAAAACATGTTAAAAGTCAGTGAAACGCTGAGCGAGTCCATAGAGTTTAATAATAACCATTAATCATAAAACCGGTATATAATCGTTACCGAAAAACATTTTTGTACAATTCTTTGTCATAGACCATAACATAGGCCAAAAACATTTTATACGAATCATTGTCGTAAATCATAACATAGGCCTTAAGCATTTGATACGAATCATTGTCGTAAATCATAACTTAGGCCAAAAACATTTTATACAAATCATTGTCGTAACAACACCATTCAATACGTTTTATAACGTTGTTTATAAAATAATAAAAACCGTTATATAAAACAGTTATGTAAAACCAGAAGACAAGTATAATCATAAATGTGAGACCCCTAGAATCTGACATGGAACAACTAGGCAACGAGGGGGTAACACGTCATAGTACAAGAAATAATGAATTACAGTTCTTACAAAGCTGACGAAATAAAAACATGTACATTACACCATAAAAGGTCATAGTTTTTAAACATAGGTCCCAGAGTTTTAGAAGCGGAAAATATATTATTTCATCCTAATTTATAACATAAAGTTGCCTAAAAGATAGAATAAACTTTTGACAGTTTATATAAAACCAATCTTTCAAAAGCATCACAGAAATCTCCAAGCTGCGATAGTATCCTGCGGGCTCCCATCCAAGCAAAGCTAAGTAATAATAACTGAGATTAAACATGTAAAGTCGTCAACATAAAGTTGAGTGATATTCATAGGTTTAATAGTAAAGGTGTGGAACACAAGCATTCATTTGTAAACAAGAAATAGGGGAAAATGGTTGCGTACGATAACCATAGTCCGAGACATTATTATTGCTGTTTAGTTCATGAACCGAAGCTTAACTCAGTGTAAGTTCCTCTAGTCAGTATTCAACCTAAATACTCAAGTGATAAACAAATGTACGTGCATCAAGGTAATCGGGACGGGGATTGTCAATCCCGATGGATCCACCCACAACATTCGCGCTTGGTAGCAGGATTAATTAACAGTTCATGATCAATGAGAGGCAACTAAAGGCTAAATACTAAAAGATATGATATCAATGAAAATCTGTTGGAAATCCTCAAGTTCTGGAGAACATACAATTTCTGGATAACATACAAGTTGAGGATAGCACACAGTTTTTAAATGGTTGTGTTCTACCATGTAAAATCTCACCCCGTGTTTAGAAACCATGTACAAGTAAAATGGGCTATGAACTCACCTTAGCCACGAAGTAAGTCAATCACGGTACTCAGCAACAAAGTAGAAACAATGGTAGTGAGACGATCACCGACGATGGATGCCCGGGAAACACGAAAACCGCAACCTATCACAATAAGGCGCGCGTTAAGACTCGAACTCAATATCGATATAAATAGAATATGACTCAAATGTTTTCAAAGTATTCATGTTTCAAAACCATTTACACGAACCAAATGAATCCATACTAACCCATTTATCCAACACTACACGATTAAACACTTGTACACTTGAAGTCGACCCGTCATAAGACGCCAAGTCAACGCAAGTCAAACTATCCTTTTACATCGCTCGGACCAGTAGCTAAGTCATTTATATAATGACTAAGCACTTGAATAAGTCATCATGTCCGATGATGAATAGTCAAACTCACACAACACAAACATTGAACTATGTGTCCAAAATTAAAATCAGCAATTACACCCCGAAGGTACACACCGATCTACCCTATCTAAACTTGTCCGTTTTAGATGAAACTTGGTGTCAAGGTCACTTATAACCTGTGTAAGATCTCACCAAAATTTGAGCCAAACTTTACACTTTAAAACCCATCAGCTCGACACTTTACTCGACTCCAAATTTGGGACAGATTGTGCACTTGTTTTATAAAACCATTTAGATCACATTAAAAGTACTAACTCGGAAATACGTCTTTTAAAACCACTACTAGAATCATCAAACTAAGTTTATAGACTTTGAAAATCAGTAGCATCAACTATCTAACCAAGCCTAAAGTCCCCGAGAGTCGACCCAAAATCAGCCACAATTTCGGATTGTGCCGACTTGTGTCTCCCGGTACACGAATACTAAAACTAGCATAACTTTTGACTCGTAAAGAATTAGAAGCTCTATATTATACCAAAACGAGAGTCTCGGAAAACTCTATAATAAAATCAAATAATCTCAGCCTTTCTCAGACCTTAAACCCACGAAAAATCTGTTATAGGCCTGCTGTCCCAAAATACCCTTTTAGAAAACATGACAAATCAACTTTCCCACCAAAATCACTCATTCTTATACCTATATGTTGGGTCTACTAGATGTAGATCTTGCAGCCTGTCAGGACCGGTGAATGACTTCTGTAATCACAAGTCAAATCACAAAGAGACTCTATACACAATATGAATGTAAAATATAAATATAGTCAAGAAGAACAGAATAACTATAAAGACTTGATCCTTTCTAAGGATTTCTAATATTGATAATACGTTTTGTGAAGGTGTGTCTAACCCTTCTGCCTAAGGTTCCTTTTATACTACAAGGAAACCCTAATACAGCATTAAAGAAAACGTGTAAAACTGATATGCATATCTTCTCCTAATATATCTCATGCATATCCTAACAGAATATTAAGTAAATAATAAAGTTTGACTTCGACTAGGACCAGGAGCAGGACTTGCTCCTACTACTACTAGGACCAGGAGGAACTACATACCTCCTAGTCTACCTATTACATTTAACTATTACAATGGTCCTAACAATCCTCCCCTAAACTTGAATTTGACCTGTTGAGTTCAAGTTTCCTAGAAAACGTGCAAATAAGCCCGAAGATTGTATCAGCAAAACAAATAGCAGCATCAGAAAGATAAGAATCAGAGTCACCGCCGCAACATGAAACACTAGAAGCTTCTCCAAAGCTTGTAACAAATCAGCATCGTGTTGAATCTTTTCAGCAACATGAGCAGATTTGATGAGCCTTTACCAAGTAGCTGCTCGCTCTTGGGCTAGCTAGTCATTCTGGTGGAATAAGCATCACCCTGGGAGACTAGAACCCAGCCCAACTCTTAGAACGTGAATCAATGGTTAGTGGGGGTACCCTGATGATTTTAGGCAAACCATCACAGCCGTCAACGGATTTGATGCGTCTTTACCAGAAGCCGTACCCCTCTGGACTCGCCAACTCTTAGCAATGAAGCATCGGTGAGTTGAACACCCTATAGCTTTAAGCAAGCTATTACAGCTATCAACGGATTTGATAAGATCTTTACCAAGAGTCGTACCCCCTTGGATTAGCCACTTTTCAGTCTAAGACTATGGCAAGTGAAAACCATCCAGTTTTGGGTAACCTGGCAACCATCAACGGATTTGAGAATCGCACCAGGAGCCGTACCCTCAAGGTGAATCAACTTTTTCTTGTCGATTAGACATGGTAAGTTGAGAACCATTTCTTGTGTGGACCACGTCCAACACCAAGTGAAGCCAAGTACCAGGACAAGCACAAATCAGTAACCAGAACCCACAATGTGAAGCAGCCAAGGGATATTATTCACAAGTATAAAATCTAAACTGTGTTAAAAGTATAAGCAGATATTATATAAAAAGTATTTATTTATTTATTTTATTTATTTATTTTTTTTATAAGTATTATTTGGTGTTGTTTTTTTTAACTAGAAAGAATTGAATTCACCAATCACTGTACATATTGGTGAAAAGAATGGTAATATGAACAAATGAACAAAAATACAAAACATAAACACTTACAACCCAATCACATCACAAACCAGAAGCAGCCTTCTTATCTGCAACCAAACGCGCCTGAATACCTTTCACCAATGCCGTGGCCATAGAGGACTCATTTCCAGATGGAGCAGTAGAAATTTGCAAATGACTAGCCAACATTGCCTCCATCGAAGAAATTGTCAAAGGATACTCCACATCCGTCAGCATAAAAACCATATGACCAGATTCTAATTCCAACATATGAACACCACAGCCAGCATATAGCTTCCAGCGCTGAATCACCCATTGCATTTGATCCTTCCATATGCCCGAAACAGGAGTATTAGGAGGAGCATCCAACATCAGCTTAAGATCAGCCCAAATACGCAGACCAGGCCATGAAGACACAGCCATCGGGTCAAAAGGCATACTAGAATCAACAAGTCCATACAATGCCATAAGATCCATACGGTCAGCCCAAGACAACACACCCTGCAAACCCGTTGCCAAACGCACAGACCCATCACTCAAAGTAATCCGATGGGATACGCCACCAGGAAGTGTTGTAGAACGCTCAACCGTATAACCAGTAATGCTTCCATTGCCCAAAGGTAAGTCAGAATCGCTGTCAGAAGTTGCATCAATCAAATTTTCAGGATCCCGCTTCTCATAAGGGACCGTCTTACCACGGCGAACACGACGAGCTTGTTTCTGGCGAAGGGAACGTCTAGGTGTGGGATCACTATGGGTGGATTCAACCTTTACCCTAACCTCAACAGCAGCAGGGGAGTAGTAGAAGTAGACTCATGAATGTGCCTACCCAATGGACCAATAGGAGCTGCATCAGAAGTAGGATTTGGTTGAGTACCAGGAACTGGTGGTGATGGAGATGGCATATCAGGTGTAGTAGCAGCAGTTGTGGTGGTGGTAGCAAAGGTGGTGATTGGAACATGTGTGGTGGTGGTGGTGACAGGTGTGGTGGTAGAAGCATGAGTGGTGGTGGTAGCAGCAAAGATGGTGGTAGCAGGACCAGCAGTAGAACCCAAAGGAGCAACCAAAGGAGAAGTAGAAGTACCAACGGAGGTAGCAACAAAACCAGATGGACTAGTAGCAGAACCAGGAGTGGGTGCAGATGAAGGACCAGTAGAAACAGCAGGCGTAGAAGAAGTCACACCACGAGGATGGTAAATAAATCTTTCCGGAATAGGTTGACTCTGACGCTTAACCATCTTTTCATAAAGTGCCTTGAGCTCATAAAAAGTCAAAGCCCGCACCCAGTCCCACGTCCAAGGAGCATTAAAATGAGCAGCAGACTGATATTTAACATAACGTTGCATCTGCTTGCGCTCCTCAGTCCGAGATAAAGGTCTGTTCTTTCGATGTTTCTTAAGTTCTGCAGCAAGGGCCAACTGGTGCTTACACATCAATACCATAGCCCTCGGAATACAATTGTGCTCATCAACATCATCACCCAACAGATCTGTAAACTGAGCATAATCCCGGGTGAGAACAGTCAAAACTTGCATCCATTCACTATCACTCCAATGCATGGCATCGTGCTGAATTTGGTCACGCCTCCGCTTTCGAAGTTCTTCTTCAGCAGCCCTTTCAGCTTCATCAATTTTGGCTTGAACCCGACGAGCAGCCTCCTCACCTAGCCTTTCCTCTTCAAGCTGGCGACGGGTACGCTTGCGAGATGGGGATGGAGCATCAGTCATTGGGGCCTTGCCCTTCGAATCATGAGAGGGACCAGCATTAGAACCATCAGCAGGATCAGAATCACCACCCATAGTAGGGGGAATAGCACCAGGAGAAGGAACACTGGAGGACGTCAGAGGAACCGGCAAATCATCATAAACTTTATCAGCAAAGGCAGCCTTAGCCAATAATGTCAAACCATCCTCAACGTTCTCCGTACCCTCCTCATCAGAATCCGAATGAATCACATGCTTCTTTCGGCGCCGTTGCTGAGTTTCCAAAGCTTTGATGCGATCAGCCAAAGGAAGAACAAACTCCCGAGTAAGCTTCCTATGTTGGTTCAAATCGGCTTCCAATGAAATCAACCGCTCATGGTACCTGCACACAAGATCAAGCAATGACATAAGTGTAATGGGCTCCTCCGCCTTCCCACCAAGAGAACTTGGATCAGGGAAAGCCTCATTGGAGCCAGAAGCAACATATGGGTCAACCTGTGGAGTACTAGCACCAAACGGTTTATCAGTCGAGTGGGGGGGCAGGACTAGGAGGGGGAGTCTCCACAAATGGAGACTTTTGTGGGACTGAAGAAGGACCAGCCTTGGAAGGGGATGGTTTTTCAACCACCACCTCCTCAACCAGCTCCTCCTCAACCACATGGGTGGCACCAGCAGTAGGAGCCTCCTCCTCCATGGGGTCATCATCAATCACAACAAACTCAGGAGCCTCCGCCTCCTCACCCATAGGACCCTGAGCCAATCCCAACATGGCCTCAGTCAAGGGCCTCCATTCCCCAGTAAACCCATTGACCATATTGTAATACACTTTTGCTGTAAGTTTAGACGGCACATGCTCAGTCCTATCACGAGGAATGCAAACTAGAATTTGCTGAAGAAACCTAGGGTACATAAGAAACTTCTTTCTCGAACCAGCATTAGACAAATTACTAACCATCCCCTCAAATAGATAATGCGAAAAGTTAAAAACTCTACCCTGGGCTAAGCAAATAAGACCAGTAGCCAAAGGAGTGGGGAAAGCATCCCAACTCCCAGACTTGGGACTCATACAATGGATTAGAAAGTGGACCAGAAGCTTCCATTGGGGGGAAAACCTATTTTTCTGGAAGTTAAACTTCCCCCCCCCCATGTTCGTAACCTAAAGCAGCCATCCCCTCCAATACCTCCGAATTGGGGATGGATTCAACACCACCCTCATCCTGAAGATGAAGAGAAGAGCGTATAGAAGCCTCAGTCACCACATATGCACATCCATCTATGGTAGCATGGAGTGCACGTGGGCGACCAACCACATCCACAAGTCGAGCAGACGCCCAAAACTGTCGAATAACACTATCATATATGGTGGGACATACAGTAAATGCAAACCTTAGGTTGGATGCTTCAATGAAATCCAAGATGTCAGCAAAATGTTCACGATGAGGACCATCATCCAGATAAGCAACTCGGTTGTGAGCAGGTTGGTAAGCAAGAGCAGCCATGGATCTTGATTAATTGATGGAAGAAGGATTGTGATTAGGGTGAAGAGAGCAGGAGCAGTTTTGTGTGTGTTTATTGTAATGAGTGAGTCAAGGGTGTATGTTGACCATAAATAAAGAAAGTGGTAACTGTTCATTGACCCCTATTAATGGGGGTTGCCCTTTCAAATTAAACCATAATTGCATAGTAACCACTTGCCCTTTTTAACATAATTGCCAACTCCCAATTACCCATGCTTAATTTAAAATTTTAAAACCAGGATTGGGGGCGTTGACCAAAAGTCAACGCACACAATGGTCAGATCAGGAGCAAAACGTGATTAACAAAGGACAAAAGGAATGAACAGTATGCCAGACCAGTACCAGGAGCCAAACACCACTTGACATGGATGGATTTTAAACCACCAGAAGCCAACCAAGTATAACTAGAAGCTGACCAAGGAGGACCAGAAGCCAGTCATGTAAGGCCATATCTACCAGTAGAGAGCAAAATCCTCCATCAGAAGCACCACACTTCATCAGAACCAATAAAATATGTTGTTAAAATCTATCAATACGTTAGTCTGTCCTAGTATGTACACAAAGCCTCCCCTTAGGCTTTGCCTCCCCTCAATCCTAGACCTCAAGGATTGACCATCCCAATATGAACCACCAAGTGGTTAAACCGAGGACCATCAAAAGCTTTAGTCAGCAAATCAGCAACATTGTCATCCGTATGAACTTTAAGAACCTGTATCAGCTTCTTTTCATTGGCATCCCGTATAAAATGATGCCGAATATCAATATGCTTCGTCCGCTGATGAAAAACAGGATTCTTCACAATGCAAATAGTGCTTTGATTGTCAATAAAATTTTTGGTATTCATAAAATTGAAACCATAATCCAACATCTGATTTTGGATCCACAAAACTTGTCCACAACAACTAGCAGCAGCAACGTATTCAGCTTCTGTTGAAGAAGTAGCTACTATTGTCTGTTTCTTGCATTGCCATGAAATAAATCGACGACCCAAAAACTGACAACCACCAGTAGTATACTTCCTGTCATTATTAGCACCAGCATAGTCACTATCACTATAGGCTTCTAGAACAAAAGGTGATTCTCTAGGATACCATAGACCCAATTTAGGTTGAGCCTTGATATACTTGAAGATCTTCTTCACTGCATTTAAGTTTGAAACCGTTGGAGTCACCTGGTGTCTAGAACAAGCACTTACTGCAAACATGATGTCCGGACGTGATGCAGTCAAATACATGAGGGAGCCAATCATAGACCTGTACATGTGAACATTTACCGGGGGGTCTGGCTCATTCTTAAGTTTGATTTTAGCAACTTCATAAGGAGTTGTTGCTGGTCTAAGAGGATCCATGTCAAACTTCTGAAGAATCTCATGGACATATTTATCCTGACTGATGAAAATCCCATCCGATTGTTGCTTGACCTGAAGACCAAGGAAGAACGACAGTTCTCCCATCGCACTCATCTGAAATTCGCCTTTCATCAAGTGTTCAAACTCATCACACCACTCCTTCCTAGTAGAACCAAAGATAATGTCGTCCACATAAACCTGAACAAGGATAATGTCCTTGGTATTTCTCCGAAGAAATAGTGTTTTGTCAATAGTACCTCTTCTATAGCCATTCTTTAACAAGAAAGTTGAAAGTCGCTCATACCAAGCTCTAGGAGCCTGATGTAACCCATAAAGAGCCTTGACCACCTTGTAAACTTTCTTGGGATGAAGTGGATCTACAAAGCCCTTAGGTTGAGTAACATACACCTCCTCATCAATTTTTCCATAGAGAAATGCACTCTTGACATCCATCTGAAACACCGTAAAGCCCACATAAGAAGCAAAAGCCAAAAACAGACGAATGGCCTCTATCCTTGCAACCGGAGCAAAAACTTCAGTATAGTCAATGCCCTCAATTTGAGTGTGTCCTTGTGCGACTAGCCTAGCTTTATTCCTTACGACAATTCCCCGTGCATCCCTCTTGTTCTTGAGAATCCATTTGGTATTGATAGCTGTCTTTCCATCTGGTAAGTCAACCAAAACCCAAACATTCTGAAACAAGAATTGCTGCATTTCCTCCTGCATAGCCTCCACCCAACTTTGATCCTCAAGAGCATGAGAAACAGACCTAGGTTCCACCTGTGAAAGAAAACAAGCAAACAAACAATGTTGAAAGTCCGTATGATTATTACGCTTTTGATCCTCAATATAGCCCAAAAGAGCATGATGATCAGACGAGGCCTTCTGCTGCATTCTGCGTGTCTTGACAGTAGAACCAGGATCTCCAATTATTTGAGTGGTAGGGTGATCTTTATGTGATTGTAAGACTGGACTGGAAGAAACCTCCACTTCTGGTGCCAAGTTATTGAGATCACCAACAAAGTCAGCATCATATGAAGCATTTTGGAAAATCCCATCTACTGGTTGTTTATGAATATCATCCAGCTTGGTAGAAGACTTCTTTTGATGGCTCCCCAAATCAGAAGGACTGGAGAAACGAGTATTGGAAGCAGACTCACTAGCCGGAGTACCAGTAGGTGATAAGCTAGCACTAGGAGCAAAAGCTGGAGTACCAGGAGCAACTTTGTCAGTAGGCTCAACCAAGGGAAACTCAAAACTAACTTTAGCAGCTGCTTTAGTAGCTTCTTGTTGTTGTTTGAGAAGAGTGTCAAGAGCTGCTTGGGAATCCTGTACTTCCAATGGAGTTGCATCACTAGGAGGAGTAGGAGAAACTGTGGTGGAATAGGATGGAACCACAAAAATGTCATCCTCATCATCTGAATCAGAAAGACTAGAAGGAACACCAGTACTAGAAGTTGCAAACACTTGTGGTCCTGCATCATGGTTAGTTTTGAAACGAAAATATCCTAACGAATCACTAAGATAATCAAGATCAAAATACCATTCTGGACCTTTGCCTTGGATGTTTGACTTTTCCTCAAAATACCTGAGATTAATAGTTTCAATGATCCGCTTGGCTTGAAGATTGTAGACACGATAAGCCCGAGAATGAGCTGAATATCCCACAATGTATCCTTCATCTGCCTTGCCATCAAACTTCCCTAAATAGTCACTAGTGTTCAGAATGGTGACTGGACACCCAAAAGGCTTCAAATGAGCAATATTTGGAACTTTGCCTGTGAGCAGCTCATAAGGAGTCTTCTTGTGAGGATTAGTAATAGAAACCCTATTCAAAACATAACTTGCAGTATTAACAGCTTCTGTCCAGGACATGGTTGGAAGCTTGGAATCGGCAAGCATAGTTCTTGCTGCTTCTATTAGAGTCCTGTTCTTTCTTTCTGCCACACCACTCTGTTGAGGAGTCCTTGCAGCACTATAATCTCTTTTGATGCCCTTAGCATTGCAAAGTGCGATGAGGTCTTTATTTTTAAACTCGGTTCCATTGTCGCAACGAATACCCTTAACTTTCTTAGACAACTGGTTCTCTATCAGAGTAAGGAAATCTCTAAGAATTGAGTAGGTCTCACTCTTGGCAGCCATGAAGAACACCCACGTAAACCTGCTATATCCATCAGTTACCACCAGACAGAATTGCTTGTGGTCAATGCTTCTAATGTAAGTAGGACCAAATAAGTCCATGTGTAGAAGCTGCAATGGTTCAGTAATAAGACTAAGAGCAGTAATGGCCTTGAAGGATGCTTTGTGCTGTTTGCCTTTGCTGTAGGCAATACAATTTATATCATTTCTAAACGTCTTGGGAGGTAAACCAGAGACCAGATTCAGATTTGCAAGTTTGTGAATGGTCTTGAAGTTTACATGCCCCATCCTTCGGTGCTATTTAGTGGCTTCATCTTCTGAGGCTTTAGCAACTAGACATGCTAGTTGACCAGTAGGGTTGACTTCATTCAACTTGATGCTATAGAGATTGTGTCTTCTAGGGATTCTGAGTAAAACTTATGAGTCATCCGGAAGCTGAAAGTCTTTGGAAAGCACAAGTGCATCAGTATCGGTGAAGAGAACAAACTGCTTCTTGTCACAAATCTGAGAGACCGATATCAAGTTGAAGTGTTGAAGTGCTTCCACATAGTAGACCTGCTCAAAATTTAGATTAGGAGTCTTTATCGTGCCTTTGCTTGTGATTCTGCCTTCACCCCCACCAAAATAGACCTTGCCTCCATGAAATGGTACAAAGTTAGAGAGAAGACTTTTATTGCCAGTCATGCTCCTGGAGCAACCACTATCAACAATGCCTAGACTAGGATCCTGGTATGGAGTAACCTACAACAACAAGATAATAATAATGCAAAAGTTAGTGTCTTAAGGGGACCCAAACCTGTTCAGGTTTGAGCCTGCCTTGTGGATCGTGAGAAGAGTGCCAAGAAGATTGATGAGATCCACCGTTGTTCCTTGGTTGCCTATGCATTATACGGGTATTATTATTTGACCAAGAACAACCTGCTGAGGGCTTAACAGCAGTTCCCAAATTTCCCAAACCAAAATACGTGTGGTCCAAATTATGTGGATAGATTGGATTAAAATTTTGAAAATAATTACTGGTGGTTTGGAATCCAATATTTCTCCAATTATCAGAAGCTAAAGGAGAGGACCTTCTAGAAGAAGTAAACGATTGAGCACTAGGATTAAGCCTTCTAAAAGCATATGGGGCAGCTCCTGGTGGACCAGGAGCAGGAAAAGCATGATTAACAGAAGCATGTGTGTCATAATAATCACAATCTTTAATTAAATGAAAGGCACTGCCACAAACAAAACATGTTTTGAAAGACCTTTTATTAGAATGAGATTGTTTCATACTGCCTACTTTATTACACACAATTCTAGGAGAAACATTCTTCCTAGGACTCAATAAACTTGGACCAGACACACTTGACATAACAGCAACTCTTTCTTCACACTTCCTAGCACCAGTAGCAGCATGATCATTCAACTTGGAACTTGTAGGTCTTGACTCTTCACGTGAACCACTAGATGCAGAGTCACTGGCTTTGTCACTGAAAGTACATGAGACAAAGTCATTAGTATTAGTAGAACTTGTTGGGGACTCAAGCATCTGTGATCCATCCAAGTCATTATGCCATGAAGTGGGCATAAAAGTTCCAGTAAGAGGAGGAGGGACATCATGCATTTCTGCTGCTGGTTTAAACCTATTGTAACTAGGATTGCCCTCATCCTCTTTGTCGGCATCAAATACACTTGAAAAAGATAAATCAAATACATCTTCTGAATCAATATATTTTTCAAATCCTAAGCCTCTTTTAGTTCTGCCAGACATGCTACTATCAATTAATTTTGAAAGATTTTTAGGTGCCTTTTTCCATTTTTCAAATCTTAGCATTGTAGCATCTAATTTAGCTTGCATCTCCTCTTTTTCTTTGATACTAGCATCTCTTTCTGTTTCTGTATATTTAAGCATATTTGTCGTGTTTTCTAAATCAATGCTTAGTATCCTGATTTTATCCTCATACGCACGTTATGTATCTTGTAACCACCTCTTTTGTTGTTCCAATGTGTTTAATGAAGCCTTATAGGCTTGAACCTCTAAAAAATACTTATCATTTTGATCATTTACTTCATTAAATTGGGACAACAATTCTGAGTACTTATCATGACAACCAAGAGGACAATGTTGTACCTGAGGTGAAATGCCCATAAGAGCAATTTCGTCAGCTTCTTCTGCATCAGAGAGATTCCCAGCAATCATTGCAAACACGTCAGTCGAGGACTCAACTGATTCCAGAGTAGAAGCCTGATGATCATTCCAGTTGACCATAGAGTCAACAGATACCAATGCCTTCTTGTCATCTTTTATCTCCTGAACCTTGAAGGCGGAGTACCTGCTCTTCTCCTGATCATTCTTGCTAGGATACTCCCTTGCAAAGTGACCTTGTTGCTGGCAGTTATAGCATCGAACCTTGCTTCTATCGAATCTTGCTGGCTCCCGAGGGTTGTAATTAAATTTCCTTCCTGCTTTCTTCTCAAACTTGTGAACCCTAAGAGTAAGCATGGCCATCTGCCATTTAAGATCCATCTCATCCAGGTCAAGTTTATCGACCTGTTTGAAGTCATCAAAAGCAAGTTGTTGTTCAGCATTAACATCAGCCACAAAAGAATGAAGAACAGCTTCTACCATACTACCAGACTTGGCAGTAGGATCAGGAGCAGAAGTATGCTGGAAAGTATGCTGAGAGGACACAGTATTGCTTGGGCTATGTGCATATGTCATGGGACTGGATGCCATAGAACTCACAAAGGCTGAGTTAGCAGGAGTGGGAAAAGAGTCGCTTGAAAAGCCTCTCACATGAGGTTCAAAAGTTCTGAGCTTATGAAACAAATCATCAAAGTTGAGATAGTCAAGCCCACCTTTGGCTTTGAGAGAGATCACCACCTGATTCCATGAGTAGGGTAAGGCTTTAAGAAACCTTGCATTAATATCACCATCATCAGGCTTTGACCGAAGTTGATTCAACTGGCTCAAAATCATCTGGAACCTATCATACCCTTGATTTAGACCTTCAGTTTCTGAGATTTTGAATTCTGTGAATTCATCTCTCAGCATGGACCTTTGCATTTTCTTTGACTCCTCATTCCCCCCGAACCTTGCTTTTATGCCATTCCAGATCTCTCTGGCATCATCCAAATGGTAGAAGTCACCCATGTGATCTTCAGGAAGAGATTGAAGCAAAATCGTTTTTGCTTTTACCTCCTTCTGAATAGCTATGATTTCCTCATGAGATTTAGGGTCAAGAAGGGTAATATTACCATTCTTGTCTCGTCCAGTAAGCTTCCTGCTGTTCCCATTCAGAATGATCTTCCAAATATCTTGATCAATGTTGGTGATCCACCATTCCATCTTCATTGCCCAGTTATCATATTCACCCTTTTTCAGAAGAGGGAATTTACCATTTGTGTTAGAAACCGTAGCCAGGAGCTGCTGAGGTTGCACAATTTTAGGAGCGCTGTCGTCTCCTGTTTGAGTAGAAGTTGAGGCAGACATAATAATAAAAAAAAAATTGTCAGTATAAAGAAAACTTGATTCTTCTTGTATAGAGACCCTCCCAGGATCTGATACCACTTGTTGGGTCTACTAGATGTAGATCTTGCAGCCTGTCAGGACCGGTGAATGACTTCTGTAATCACAAGTCAAATCACAAAGAGACTCTATACACAATATGAATGTAAAATATAAATATAATCAATAACAGAATAACTATAAAGACTTGATCCTTTCTAAGGATTTCTAATATTGATAATACGTTTTGTGAAGGTGTGTCTAACCCTTCTGCCTAAGGTTCCTTTTATACTACAAGGAAACCCTAATACAACATTAAAGAAAACGTGTAAAACTGATATGCATATCTTCTCCTAATATATCTCATGCATATCCTAACAGAATATTAAGTAAATAATAAAGTTTGACTTCGACTAGGACCAGGAGCAGGACTTGCTCCTACTACTACTAGGACCAGGAGGAACTACATACCTCCTAGTCTACCTATTACATTTAACTATTACAATGGTCCTAACACTATAGAATCACCATACCATCATACCCATCAACCAAACACTCCTAAAAACAATTGCATGTAAAACTTAACAAAATCAAAGATCAAAATCCAAACTTTTTGTGATTAAAATAAGATGATCTTACAAAAATAACACATGTATGATAATTAAAACATCATCCAACCATAAAATCACAACTTTATAAAACTTGATGCATGTAGGATATTTTTGTACCAAAAGAATCACAACAAGATTTGTAACAAGGGAGTTTGATTAAATTTTGTAGATTCAAGTTAAAAATAAATTTGAGGGGCGTTTTGTATGGTGATGGGTGGCGGTAATCAAAGAAAAGAAAGGAGGGGAGAAAAGAATTTTGTGTGCGTGTAATGTGGAAGAAAATGGGAGTTTATATATGTTGGTAGTGGAGGGGCTAGATAAGTTTGAAACTTGTGGATTTAAAAACAATTTATTAGTTTAAAGGGTAGAAAATGGTTATTGGTAAATATTGAAAATATTTACGGTGCTCGGATTTTGTAAAAATATTTTTCAAAAGTTACAATGCATCATAAATATGACTTCCCGACACGACTTAATACGTAATTAAAACAAAAACGTCAAAAATATTAATTATCGAAACAATCGATAATGAAATGTCAAATTTTGGGCATCCATCAATATCGCGATCACTAGGAATTCTTGTTGTACATTGATTTTGAATAAACTCGTTGTAAAACGCAAGCGGGTGATTTTAAATCAAAAACTTTGATTTAAATAAATATGGAAAAATAAAATAAGAAATTTTATAATTCCAGATAATTTATTATAAATGATAAGTAAATACATAAAAAGTATAATTTATTAAAATTATCATGATCTTAGGATTTACATATAAGAATACAAGAAAACGTAATACGTTGGAAAATTTAAAAAGCACGAATAAAAGAATAAAATAATGCTAGGAAAGTACGGGTTCTTATAGTCTTCCCCCATAAAGGAACTCTGGTCCCCAGAGTTCTCCTGAAAACAGTAGAAGATGCAAACAAGAGGTGGTACAAAGTGTTGAACAAAATTCACTGCTTCCCGGGTAATTTCTGCATCACGGCAAACCATAACAATTGGAACTCACTACGCTTCAGTACGGAGAAATATTCAAAAGATAGAATGAACATGAGAATCGCTTAAATGGACAAGGTGCATTAAGATGAATAAAAATTGTAAATCAACAAGGGTTCGCAAATCGTGCAATTGTAAAACGTGACAATCTTAAAATGTAAGAATCTAGTTACAAGCGAAATAGAAGGGAAAAAATGAATAACATATGATCATAAAGATACAAGCTGTCAGAGTCAGTTGTCTAGGATTTTGGGATTACTTTAAAACTTACTTTAAATATTTTCCTGATTAAATGAAAATTTTACAAGGTGTAGTGATTTAAAATCAAACTATCTACATTTAGTGGTTAAGCAATTGCCAAATCTTTTTCTTGATCAGGATTTTCAAAATAAAAGTAAAACAGTTCAAAATAGTTATCATGATCGGCTTAAGAACTTTTGGGTGACTACATGAAATTATCGTTAAAACTTAGGTTTATCGTTACCATTAGAGAAAATTCAGATTTTTCAAGTTATTTAGAAACATTGTTTAGAAATTATAATTTAATTTAATAATTTCATTAGGTTGACAGTAAAGTACAATATAATCAGATACTTTAAAAGATACAGCTTGATATCCTTTTTAAATACTAGTTATAAATTTACCAAAGAGGATATATAGATCTGGTACTTAACTTGAAACAGTTATTTTGGTAATTTAAACATTTGATAAAATGTATAAAACGTTCTTATAAATTAATAATAATTTTAGAAATTAAAGAAAGTGTTTAAGGTATCAAATGATAAACACGTAACATTTTCTGGTTTCAAAAGGTGACAAGACAACAACGAATATGAATCATATAAAGGTCAATGATTTGTATGCGAACAATAACCCAAGGGAATAAAACGAAAGTCGTATCGATTCTTTAACAAACACGATAGAATAGACGCGTCGACGATAAAAGAAAATAATAAGAAACAAAGGATTATAGCAAGTCATCACTTCTTGAGTGCAGTTGGTGACACCAAGAACGGCCTAGTAAGTTCTCCATGGTCGACATACGATCGAAAGAGAAAAGCCACACAACGAATTTTCGAATCAAAGAAAATTATTAAGAAGTTACTTGATAGTAATTCCAGTAAAATGAACAACATCAGCAATGAAAGGCGAAATCAATACGTGGTTCACACGAATGAATTCCAAGACGATGAAGTCTAACACACATAATGACGGATACATGAAATCACTGGTCACTTCCAGTCATAAATCATTATCCGCGTCCAGAGACGTTTTGAAGGTCTACCAAAAGAGACAGAGAAGGTCGATTGACGTAGAAGCATAACAACGTGGAAACTTTCAAGTCTGGTGTAAATGGTAAGAAATTAGACAAGCAGTAACAAGAATGGTATCATGAAGGAAAATGAGGTAAAAAGTATAACAAAGGTTGTTGAGTAAGGAAATATGTGTTTGAGGCATGTACTTTGTTTAAGAAAAGATAAGGGTTCATATGTGTATGTCATGAATTGTTGCTACTCGCATAAGATGTAAAAGTTCTCAAAACTTTTATTTTATCTAACTTTTTAAGGAACATAATTAAAAAGTTGATTCTTGGTCAATTATTTAAGCCGACTACTATTCGGCCTTGCATGGCTCCTTCTAAATCAGGCATAAGTGATCAGGCCATGCATAATTTAGGACTAGCAATGCGGTGCTCATCCTCGTCAAACTAGTACTACATATCATATGATTTAAAATATGCATATAACGCCATTTGTGAAAGTAGGAATCAAAATAATTTATGAAACTCTTCGCCAATAAGTTACTGGCTGATTATTTAAATCATCAATTTTAATGTTACAAGATTTCTTTACAAGACCAGTCGTTGAATAATTTATGAAAATACATTGTATAATTAATATAAATTAATTTTATAAGATAGTATTCAAGTATTTAAGAAGCCCATGTGAAACATTTTGTAAAATGATTTTCAAACAATACCAGTTTGGGTTTATATGGTAACTTATAAAATAGCGAGTGGGTTACATGAGGGTAATAAAGAGTAGTTCATAGAACAATGATGAAATGGTTATAAGTTGATAAAGTTTCAAGAGGTTTAGCCGGAATCGTCATGAGACACGTGCCAAAATGATAACGAACGATATGAAAGCAAGATCTTCAAACCTCGGCCCGAATCAGTGGTACGATAGAAGTAGAGAAAGAAAATAGAATGACAATTAAGTCATAAATAAAAGAAAAGAATAAGGAATCCGTATGTGCACATCGTAATTATTTGACAAAAATACACTTTTAAGAAAGTAGAACATCAGTTTGTCAAATCACTTGGTTCCTAAAAGTTCAAGATTTATGTATGACCGAGCTCAAGTTACTATTTGTAAACGTTTTCAAACACAATCAATGTTTCATGGTTGTAAAATATTATTAGTTACAACTTTTACGAGCTCACACGAACTTAAAATGCTCAAACCATGTTTTTTTAACTTCTTCAGTTTTGACCTTTTTTGTCCGACTTTTTGGGTTTGACTTTTTTAGGTTTGACTTTTTTGGGTTTGACTAAACCAACTGATTCACTAAATGACATTTTAAGATTCGAAGTCTAGAGTAATTCGGTATAAAACGATGTTTTAAGCAACTTTCTAGTTTTACTCGAGACTTGAAACGGATTAAAAATTGACGAAAATGCCCTTGCATTAAATCTGTCAACAAAATGATATTTTTGAAATACGCAGAATTAAGTTCTTAAATTTTACAATTTCAAATGAGCCTAACTTGCTCGATTTTAATGTTTACTGATAAAACATTATGTCCTAAACGAACTTCTCAACAGGTAGAAATATATATTTTTATGTCTAAAGTTTATAAAAATATTTTCTCGACACTGTAAAATTTCCTGTAAAGTTTCAGTACAATGTATATTTTTCGACACAACTTGAAATTAAATTCAGATTTCATAATAACTCTGAATTAATGTACACATAAAAAGAATTGTGGATTCCGTAAAGACAAAAGAAAATAAATTGTAAAGTTAAGCATGTAAAGAATACAGAGTATGAAATTTGTTCAAGAATATCAACGATAAACTAAGAAATCAAAAATGGCGCATGACATCCGTGTCTTCGGTTGCAAGATGCAATGCAGAAAGGTCTCTTGGTGGCATGATTTCCAAAATCACAAGACATATCGAGAAAGAAACGGGACATTAACAAGTCGCACTCCTAGAGCGAGGAGATTTTATGAAAAGGGATGATACAAGTTTATGGAAGTAGAATTACATTCCAAACACTCGCTACACAATAAACGATGAATCTTCAAGATGACAATGATGGTTTCAAGGTACAAACGGACGTTGTAATTCGAAGTCGAAACGTACAATGGTCAATGAAATAAAATGTAGTCCATGTACAATTGTCTTGTAAAACGGTGACGTAAAGGTCAATCTAGATTACGAAAACCCACGATATTATTCAGTACTGATTCAACGAATTCTTCGAGATGTGTGACTCACACGATGTCTTTTAGTCTTTTTCGGAGACACATTGAGCTACACAATGGTCTATAGACTATTTTCCGAGCCATTCAATCACAAATGGTCGACAAGCAAATTGGATATCTAAATAGATATCTTAAAAGAATTGAACAATGAAAGCAACACGCACGGTAGTAAAATGAAAATCAGGAGTTTCATAGAAAACAACACTTCTTAATCCCGAACAATGGTATCTCGAGAGTATGCACAACATGTAACATTGAATCGAGAAAAATAGCCGGTTCAAATCGAACGAGTATATGAGGTCGGTCGTATCACGCATAAACAAGATAGCAATAGTACTCAGAAAAGTGAGTATGAAAAGTCAACCGGGTACGCGCTCCAAATACAAGTATGTAACGTCATAATGATATAAAATCATTGCAATAAGATCAATTCACATGAACAAGAATTAAATAAATACAGTAAGAGCAGATGTAATCAAGTAATATCGAATGATAATTCATGAAGCATATAGGCTTTGAAAAGTCATAGTAATTATCGTCATTAGGGTATTGTAATATTTCAACATGTAATCAGGAGAAGAATTACTACAACGATAATTAAAAATAAATAATAAGGATTAGAGAGTTACCCGCGTAGATATCAAACAACATTGGCAGATTCTGTGGTTGACACTTAAAACAATAAAATATTTGAACTTTCGGTTATAGACTAAGTTTTGAATATGACTTAGTTCCCTATAACCATCACTCTTATACCAATCTATGAGACCCCCAGAATCTGACATGGAACAACTAGGCAACGAGGGGGTAACACTACATAGTACAAGAAACAATGAATTACAGTTGACACAAAGCTGACGTAATAAAAAACATATATATTACATCATAAAAGATCAGAGTTTTTAAACATAGGTCCCAGAGTTTTATATGCGGAAAAATATATTATTTCATCCTGATTTATAACATAAAGTTGCCCAAAAGATAGAATAAACTTCTGACAGTTTATATAAAACCAATCTTTCAAAAGCATCACAGAAATCTCCAAGCTGCGATAATATCCTGCGGGCTCCCATCCAAACAAAGCTAAGTAATAATACCTGAGATTAAACATGTAAAATCATCAACATAAAGTTGAGTGATATTCATAGGTTTAGCAGTAAAGGTGTGGAACACAAGCATTCATTTGTAAACAAGAAATAGGGGAAAATGGTTACGTACGATAACCATAGTCCGAAAAATTATTATTGATGTTTAGTTCATGAACCGAAGCTTAACTCAGTGTAAGTTCCTCTAGTTAGTATTCAGCCTAAATACTCAAGTGATAAACAAATGTACGTGCATCAAGGTAATCGGGACGGGGATTGTCAATCCCGATGCATCCACCCAAAACATTCGCGCTTGGTAGCAGGATTAATTAACGGTTCATGAACAATGAGAGGCAACTTTAAGGCTAAAGACTAAAAGCAATAATATCAATGAAAGTCTGTTGGAAATCCTCAAGTTCTGGAAAACATACAATTTCTGGATAGCATACAAGTTGAGAATCGCACACAGTTTTTAAATGGTTGTGTTCCACCATGTAAAATCTCACCCCGCGTTTAGCCACGAGGTAAGTCAATCACGGTACTCAACAACTGAGTAGAAACAATGGTAGTGAGATGATCACCGACGATATGGATGCCCGGGAAACACGAAAACCGTAACCTATCACTATAAGGCGCGCGTTAAGACTCGAACTCAATATCGATATAAATACTATATGAATCAAATGTTTTCAAAGTATTCATGTTTCAATACCATTTACACGAACCAAATGAATCCATACTAACCCATTTATCTAACACTACAAGATTAAACACTTGTACACTTGAAGTCGACCGGTCATAAGACGCCAAGTCAACGCAAGTCAAACTATCCTTTTACATCGCTCGGACCAGTAGCTAAGTATTTGTATAATGACTAAGCACTTGAATAAGTCACCATGTCCGATGATGAATACTCAAACTCACGCAACACAAACATTAAACTATGTGTCCACAATTAAAATCAGTAAGTATACCCCGAATATACACACCGATCTACCCTATCTAAACTTGTCCGTTTTAGATGAAACTTGGTGTCAAGGTCACTTATAACCCGTATAAGAACTCACCAAAATTTGAGCCAAATTTTACACTTTAAAACCCATCAGCTCGACATTTTACTCGACTCCAAATTTGGGACAGATTGTGCACTTGTTTTATAAAACCGTTTAGATCACATTAAAAGTACTAACTCGGCAATCCGTCTTTTAAAACCACTACTATACTCATCAAACTCAGTTTATAGACTTTGAAAATCAGTAGCATCAACTATCTAACTGTGACACCCTAGAATCGAGGTCATTAACGTTACCCTAAATTACGCTAATTTTTGAAATTTTAAATAAATTTTAATTTCTATACTTATAAGTATTTTGGTTAAAGCCGATGTTCGAGGTTATAATTTTTACGATTGACGTTTTAAGAAGGACGATGACGATTACGATCCCGAGGGATGCCCAATTTTATATAATTTTTGACGATTTATCGATAATGTAATTTTTCGAGAATTTTACTTACGGTTCGTGTTAAGTTGAGTCGGGTGAGTTTTATAGCCTTCCAAGTACATTTAAAGTATCCCAAAAATATTTTGGAGCGTTCGGGAAGATTTCCGACTCCCGTAAAATTTTCAAAATTGACAAATGGGTCGAACCCGCAAAGTTTTGAGGACGTTTTCTACTTGAGGCCAAAAGAAACTAAATATTGCAAAAAGGTCCCTCCCAACCCACCAAAAAGGCCCAAATTGACACACACACAAACACATACAATATTTTCACCAAAAATTAAACTCTCTCTCCCTCCTTGCTCTCTAAAGCCGACGGACACCCCCAACACACCAAGAAATTCACCAAAAATCTTTTTCCACTTGATTTTCATAAAAACCAAGGTTAGACCACATCTAATTTGGTCATTCCCTACATTTTCATGTGCTCAAATCCCACATGCACTAACAAAAATTTTCCAAGATTTTTCAAGATGATCCAAATTCGTTTTTGTGGCTAAATGTTGTAATGCATGTTGATTTTATGAGTTATGGAAGTATAAACACCAATAAAACCCACCAAAATCAATTTGGTTGTGGTGATTGGGGCACCCAAACCCCACGGCAATAGGGGTGTTTGGGGAGCCATGGTGGTTGTTGATTTTGAGTGTTATTCTTGTGTTTGGTTTATTGTTTTAGGATGTTTTACATAGGTTTAATTAGTTGCATGTTCATTTCTTTGAATTTTTGATTTTGAGATTGGTTGATCAATAGGGGTAGGACTGAAATTTGGTGTTAGGATATGTTTGGGAAGGCTTAGGATGATGTTTAGTGGTGGTTAGAAGGTTTGGAATCGAGTCTAAGCGTGTTTTTGGTATGGTCATTTTTAGGCAGAAACTTTAGGTCCATTTCATAAAAATTATTTTTCTTCCAGGTCTTGAAAACTAAATGTAGTGATAGAGGGTCTTCTTAGCTTTAATTTGGTATAAGGTAGAGCCCGTGACTCAAAACGAGCTAAAAGTTATGACATTTTAAAGATCGGGTACCGGGAGACGAGGACTTTCATAATCCGAATTTGTGCAAAGGTTTAGTCAAATCCCGAGGGTCACAAGTATGAATTGGTAAATGGTCAAGGGTCAAAATTTGGTCCCTAACCTGTGTAAATGAGTCTATATGTTGACTTAGGTGTCAAAGAAGTCAAAGGTACTTTTCATATAGGTCAAAGAGGTCAAAATTGGTCGAAGTGCAATTTCAGCCCGTAAAATGTAGTCGTAGAAAAGCGTCGAGTAACGGGTCGTAAAAGTAAAAACTTTTATTGGGCTTAAAAACATGTTATCTACAGGTCTTATAGGATTTTTGAGAATTTTGTCAAATTTTATAAGTGTGGTTAAACAAGGTAAAACAGCCCGTACTTTAGTCAAGTACCGGCGAGAATGAGTAAAAATGGACAACGTAAGTAATGAGAACGAATGGTATAAAATGAGTGATACTTGTTATTTTGTTTTTGGCGTGAGTTATACTTGTCCTAAGTGACTAGTATATATGTATTTTATACAGTACCGTAAGTATTTAAAATGAGATTACTCATTACGCGTTATTTGTGATAGGTGTTGATTTACCCGGGCATCCGTTTCGTCGTCAGTGATCATCCCTCGAACTACCGACTACTTAAGATATAAGGTGTGAATTTATAGCCTCGCTTATATTTATTTCAAATTGTTTTACCCGCGAGGGAAATGCATGCTAGTTTTTAAAAGGAACGTATATCATGAATGATTGTTAGACCCGAAAGTCGCCTTAGAAATTGTGTTGAGTACCAAAGTTGCAAAAGTCCCTAAAATCATGAACTATTAACTATTGTCCTGCCCTCGAGTAGGGGGAAATAGCCGCTTATGCAATTTGTAGTACTACGGGGTTAACGACCCAATGCTAGCCGAGAAGCTGTACTTATAGTAAGTTCTGCGGTAGATTATTTTGTATGAGAAATAAGGTATAATTGCAACTGATGCCTTTAGAAGGGGCACTGGTTTCATCTGAATCACGCCGGTATTTATTACGCGGGTGATTGAGTTAACGGATTAGTGTCATGAGCTTAAACACAATTGTCAGTATCCTGATTATAGTTTGTTTGATCGACAAGACTATAAATGATCACGAATGGTTTTTATTATATATACGTTCAAATGGATTGTAAAACCTATGAATTCCACTCAACGTTTTCGTTGACCAAATTTTTGGCATGTGTTTCAGGTAACCGCTGAGGTGTAGGATGGAGCATGCATGGGATGGATGTTGTGTGTATGGCTTGGAGTCCGCTTGTTTTTCCCTCCTTTTCTACTTAAACAATTTTTAAGTTTAATGTCATGTTGTTGTAAAACTGAAATTCTTGGGTTAAGATTCATGGGGACCGAAAACGCTAAACTCTGTGTACTAATTGGGGTTGGAAAAACTGTGGACATGTATCATCTAACAATTTTAAATTTCAAGTTTTAAGTTGACGTCTTTTTAGCGTCGTTTGATATATCTTGTGTGCAATGAATACTGTGTAGCACCCATTGTTGTAGTTCCGCTGCGCATAGCAATTGTGGGGGTGTTACAGATTGGTAATCAGAGCCACGAGTTATAGAGAACTAGGTCGTTTTTGAAAATCCTAAACTATAACTTTTGGTGTCGTAAGAAAGGGTCCAAGCACACACAACTATCCTGCATGGCTCCGGTAAGATTTATTGTTGTATTTATGGCATTTGACGTATACTTTTGAGTAAAGTATATATGTGGGTAATTATTACGTAAGTATGGAATTACTATATGTAGACGTTGAATTTTACGTGAAATATCCGACATCGTAATTTTTGTATTAATCATGCATGAGCATCATATTATTACATTTTGGGCATACGTACCACCTTTGCATTGCATTTGCATGCATGTATTTATAACTATTGTATAATTACTTATATACCCTCCGAAATTCGCTGTTATTGCAGGAATGGCCGAGGTACCGCCTAACGATAACGGAAACGATTACGTCGTAGGTCACGAAGGGGGACCGTTTCCTCCGAACCCGCCGGACAATGATAATGGATGGATCGCTCCAGAAGACGAAATAGGGCCGGAAAACGACAATGGCGAAAGTGAGGTGGATAATTTCAGCATGAGTAGTGACGAGAGTGAGGATTCTGAGGAAGAACCCGAGGAGCTAATGGATGATGGCATTCCCGAGGATGCCGTAGGCCAGACCGAACCCGATTTGTTTCAATCTCCGAATTCACCGAAGGGTTATGAGGTACCACCGACCGGCCGTTATGAGCAGCAACCCTTTAATCGCCCAATGGACAATTGTAAGGATTATTTGAGAACAGTGCCAGGATTGGTTAGAGTAAGTGATGGGAACAGTGGAGAGTCCAGTAAATCATCCAAGTCGCCATCGATTCATGAGAATATTGCAAGGGTCTACTTTCCGAGACCGAGACACTACTGGGATCCCGCAGGTCGTTTGGGGAGGATGGAAAGGTTGATGTATGAGCGGTTTGTAGTTGAGACTAGGGTGATTAAGAAGTTTGATAAGACTGAAAGGGAACACCAAAGACTGTTGGAAAGGACGGCAAGGATTGAGTATGACGGGAATGTGAACAAAAGTGACATCAACAGTTTAAAATCAATGGTTGCAAATTTAAGTGCTAGTCTTGACCGTGTGAGGGAAGATCAGATGAGGTTGTCGAGGATGTAGAGTTGGGAGCATCGTGTGAGGGATTCATTGCCCCCAGATTGGAGATTCGTGGACGATTTAGAGATGGAGGCGAATGACTTCATGATTCAGCCGCCTACTAGAGGTGCTTGTATTACGGTGGGAAGTCAGGTAGTGATTGAGTGTGGATCCACATCAGGGACGAAAAAGGAAATGGAATGTGGGCCAGATGATAAGGGAAAGATAAAAGTGGATGATGTGGATGAGGACGTTAGTGATGAGGAAACCGAGGAAGACGACGACGAGCCGCCATCCAAGAGGCAGTGTGGATCACCACATGCCTAGTTACTTGTTTTGTATTTTCTTTGATCATTGTAATAGAACTATTTTGGACCTTTGTATGATGGTATTATGACGAGAAACTCAAGTACTTGATGTTTTGTGGTGAACGATTGTAGTGGCAATACTTGTCACGATTTTGGTTAATTATCAATACAATCTATGTTACCTTTCATGATCTGTGATATGTCTTAAATTTGATCTTTTGTGGTGTGAATTGATGAATATTAGTAACTCCGTAGTGATGTGTCGTTGTATGTATTTTATGTCTGGGAAACTTGATATGAATACTTACATTGTTTTTCTATTTTCCTTGTCTTGCAGAAAGAGATATTCGATAACACCATGCCTCCAAAGTTGACTGCCGATCGTGTTAACACCATGATTCAGGAAGCTATAGCAAATGCGTTGGAAGCGGACCGAGCTGGGAGAAATCAGGATCCAGGAAGGAACGCGGGGAGACAGCAAGCCCCGAGGGTGTGTACCTATTCTAGTTTTATGAAGTGCGGTCCCACGCAGTTCCGTGGAACGGGTGGAGCTTTAGAACTTAGACGATGGTTGGAAAAGGTTGAAAGTACGTTCGAAATCAGTGGTTGTGCAGAAGCGGATAAAGTAAAGTTTGCAGCTGCTACGTTTCTTGATGATGCGTTAAGTTGGTGGAATACCCAGGTAGCTACGGTTGGATTGGCTGTAGCGAATGCAAGGACGTGGAATGCGACCAAAGCTTTGTTGACTAAGAAGTTTTGCCCAGAGGAGGAATTGGGGCAATTGGAGGACGAATTGAGGCATTTGACCTTGAAGAACAACGATATAGCTGCTTACACCAGGAGATTCAATGAGTTAAGTCTTTTGTGTCCGGACATATTTGCCAATGATGCCAAGAAAATGAAGCAGTATATTAAGGGTTTATCTAGCAACATCAAAGGTGAAACAACTTCGTCAAAACCTGGAACGTTTGATGAAGCGGTTCAAATGGCTCACGCTTTGATGGACGTCAAGCTTCAGGACAAGCAGAACTACATTGCTGAAGGCAACAAAAGGAAATGGGAAGCAGCACAAAGTAATCAATCCCAAGGCCAGAACCGAGGTGGAAGTCGAAACAACCATGGGCCAAACCGTAATCAGCAGTTTAATCAGAGAAGGAACGAAGGGATGAGGGCAGTGACGAACCCTAGAGGTGTGAAAGTGAATCCCCATTGTGGTAAGTGCAATTTGTATCATGTTGGAAATTGCCCGCCGGCATGCGGCAAGTGTGGAAAGGCAGGTCATAGGACTTCTGGTTGTCGAACGGGAGGAGTAGCCACTGGGGCTAATGCTATTAGTATGAGGGGATGTTATAGTTGTGGAGAAAGGGGTCATGTGCAAGCGAATTGCCCGAAGGCAGGAAACAGGCGGGGAGGTAATAATGCGGCAGCTGTGTATCAAGTGGGAACGGCTGATAAACCACAGGGTCCCAATGTGGTTACCGGTACGTTTTTGCTAGACGCTTGTTATGCTAGTGTTTTGTTTGATTCTGGCTCCGACAAGAGTTTTGTAGATGTTAGATTTAGTCGTCATATTGATAGAGAACCGGTGTTGTTAACGACTAGTTATAATGTTGAATTAGCCGATGGAAAAATTGTTAGTACAAATTCTATACTGAAAGGGTGTACCTTGAAGTTAGGAAATTACGCTTTTAAAATCGACTTGATGCCTATAGAGCTAGGATCGTTTGACGTGATTGTGGGAATGGATTGGCTAATGGCGCATAGTGCTACGATCGTCTGTGGTGAGAGATTGGTTCAGATTCCGCTAAGGAATAGAGTTTTGACGGTAAAGGGAGACGAATGCACTTCTCGTTTGAAGGTGATTTCCTGTTTGAAAATGATGAAGTACGTAGAGAACGGATGCGATGCGTTTTTGGCACAAGTTTCGAGCGATGGTGATGTAGAGGCAAGGATCGAAGAGGTACCAGTTATTTGCGAGTATCCGGACGTTTTTCCAGACGAGTTGCCAGGTTTACCGCCTACCCGTGAGGTCGAGTTTCGAATTGATTTAGTGCCAGGAGCTGCGCCGGTTGCACGTGCACCTTATCGCTTAGCACCATCTGAGTTAAAGGAGTTAGCGGATCAATTGAAGGAATTGATGGACAAAGGATTTATTAGGCCGAGCTCATCACCTTGGGGAGCGCCAGTGTTGTTCGTAAAGAAGAAGGATGGTTCGTTTAGGATGTGTATTGACTATAGGGAACTCAATAAGCTGACGGTTAAGAATCGGTACCCATTGCCGAGGATTGACGATTTATTTGATCAATTGCAAGGTTCCAGTGTATACTCAAAGATTGATTTAAGATCAGGGTATCATCAACTGCGTGTAAGAGAGGAGGATATTCCTGTAACTGCCTTTCGTACGCGGTATGGACACTTTGAATTTCGAGTGATGCCGTTTGGGTTGACGAACGCGCCTGCTGTATTCATGGACCTTATGAATCGCGTGTGCAAGCCGTATCTAGATAAGTTTGTTATTGTTTTCATCGACGATATACTTATTTACTCTAAGAGTAAGGAGGAGCACGAGAAGCACCTAAGAAAGATTTTGGAGTTGTTAAGAAAGGAGAAGCTGTATGCAAAATTCTCTAAGTGTGAGTTTTGGTTGGAATCAGTGCAGTTTCTAGGTCATGTGATTGATAGTGAGGGAGTTCGTGTAGATCCTGCTAAGATCGAAGCAATCAGGGAATGGTCAGCACCGACGACGCCGACTGAAGTTCGACAATTTCTGGGTTTAGCGGGGTATTATCGAAGGTTTATTGAAGGATTTTCGTTGATTGCAAAACCATTGACAAGGCTTACCGAAAAGAATAGGGTGTACGAATGGGGAAAAGAGGAAGAACTTGCTTTCGAAACGCTCAAGGATAAGTTATGTTCCGCACCGATTTTATCATTGCCTGAAGGAACCGAAGACTTCGTAGTGTATTGTGATGCGTCTCGTAAGGGTTATGGAGCGGTATTAATGCAACGTGAAAAGGTGATAGCTTACGCGTCGAGGCAATTAAGGAAGAACGAGGAGAACTACACGACGCACGATTTGGAATTAGGAGCGGTAGTTTTTGCGTTGAAACTGTGGAGACACTATCTGTATGGGACAAAGTGTGTTGTATTCACTGATCACAAGAGTTTGCAGCACATTTTAGATCAAAAGGAGTTGAATATGCGACAAAGACGATGGGTTGAACTACTAAGTGATTACGACTGTGAAATTCGCTACCACCCTAGGAAGGCGAATGTTGTAGCGGATGCACTGAGTAGGAAGGAACGGGAGAAACCTTTGAGGGTTAGAGCGTTAGTGATGACTGAGAGCGTTGACTTAACCGAAACTATACTGAAGGCTCAGGAGAGAGGATTAATGAAAGGGAATGTTGAAGCCGAGAATTTGGGACGAATGTTGAAACCTCTTTTCGTGATTAGGTCAGACGGACTGAGATATTTTGAGAATCGGATTTGGTTACCACTGTGTTCATCTGAGGAAGGAAAGCCTGGAGTTCGAGAATTGGTTATGAATGAGTCGCATAAGTCGAAGTATTCGATACATCCTGGATCGGATAAGATGTACCACGACCTGAAGAAAGTCTATTGGTGGCCGAATATGAAGGTAGATATTGCTCGTTACGTTAGTAAGTGTTTGACTTGCGCGAAGGTTCAGGCAGAACATAAGAAACCATCTGGATTGTTGGTACAACCAGAAATCCCAGAATGGAAATGGGAGAAAATCGCAATGGATTTCGTGACGGGTTTACCTAGGACTCCTAGTGGATGCGATATGATATGGGTAATTGTGGATAGGTTGACGAAATCTGCTCATTTCTTACCTATGAAGAAGACGGACAGCATGGAAAAACTCGCCAGCGTGTACGTGAAGGAGATCGTCTGTAGACATGGAGTGCCGTTATCGATCATTTCGGATCGCGATAGTAGATTTACGTCGGAATTTTGGAAATCGCTTCAACGTGCGATGGGCACTGAACTGAGTTTAAGCACGGCTTATCACCCGGAAACTGACGGCCAGAGTGAACGAACGATTCAAACGATGGAGGACATGCTCCGAGCATGCGTGATCGATTTTGGAGGAAGTTGGGAACGCCACTTGCCTCTGGTGGAATTTTCGTACAATAATAGTTATCATGCGAGTATCAAAGCAGCACCGTTCGAAGCATTGTATGGAAGGAAGTGTAGATCGCCCGTGTGTTGGAGTGAAGTAGGGGAAAGTCAATTGACTGGACCCGAAATGGTATTAGAAACGACAGAGAAGATCGTGCAGATCAAGAACCGACTACTTGCTGCGAGAAGCCGACAGAAGAGTTATGCCGATAACCGAAGGAAACCGTTGGAGTTCGAAGTTGGATATATGGTTATGCTCAAGGTATCGCCGTGGAAGGGTGTAATTCGTTTTGGAAAGAAAGGAAAGTTGAGTCCGAGGTATATTGGACCGTTTAAGATCGTTGAACGAATTGGACCAGTAGCGTACAAGTTAGAATTGCCGACCGAGCTTAGTGCTATTCATGACACGTTTCACGTATCGAACCTGAAGAAGAGTTTGGCGGATAAGGAATTGGTGATTCCTTTGGACGAGATTCGACTAGACGACAAAATGCACTTTGTGGAAGAACCTGTGGAAATAATGGACCGAGAGGTCAAGCGGTTGAAGCGTAGTAGGATTCCTATTGGGAAGGTCCGATGGAATTCTAAGCGTGGACCGGAATACACCTGGGAACGTGAGGACTTTTTCAAGGAAAGGTATCCTCATCTGTTCCAGTAAGACGAAATGTGAGTACAAGAAGAGGCGAGCGCCGGGACGTCGCTCTCTTTAAGGAGGGGTGGATGTGACACCCTAGAATCGAGGTCATTAACGTTACCCTAAATTACGCTAATTTTTGAAATTTTAAATAAATTTTAATTTCTATACTTATAAGTATTTTGGTTAAAGCCGATGTTCGAGGTTATAATTTTTACGATTGACGTTTTAAGAAGGACGATGACGATTACGATCCCGAGGGATGCCCAATTTTATATAATTTTTGACGATTTATCGATAATGTAATTTTTCGAGAATTTTACTTACGGTTCGTGTTAAGTTGAGTTGGGTGAGTTTTATAGCCTTCCTAGTACATTTAAAGTATCCCAAAAATATTTTGGAGCGTTCGGGAAGATTTCCGACTCCCGTAAAATTTTCAAAATTGACAAATGGGTCGAACCCGCAAAGTTTTGAGGACGTTTTCTACTTGAGGCCAAAAGAAACTAAATATTGCAAAAAGGTCCCTCCCAACCCACCAAAAAGGCCCAAATTGACACACACACAAACACATACAATATTTTCACCAAAAATTAAACTCTCTCTCCCTCCTTGCTCTCTAAAGCCGACGGACACCCCCAACACACCAAGAAATTCACCAAAAATCTTTTTCCACTTGATTTTCATAAAAACCAAGGTTAGACCACATCTAATTTGGTCATTCCCTACATTTTCATGTGCTCAAATCCCACATGCACTAACAAAAATTTTCCAAGATTTTTCAAGATGATCCAAATTCGTTTTTGTGGCTAAATGTTGTAATGCATGTTGATTTTATGAGTTATGGAAGTATAAACACCAAGAAAACCCACCAAAATCAATTTGGTTGTGGTGATTGGGGCACCCAAACCCCATGGCAATAGGGGTGTTTGGGGAGCCATGGTGGTTGTTGATTTTGAGTGTTATTCTTGTGTTTGGTTTATTGTTTTAGGATGTTTTACATAGGTTTAATTAGTTGCATGTTCATTTCTTTGAATTTTTGATTTTGAGATTGGTTGATCAATAGGGGTAGGACTGAAATTTGGTGTTAGGATATGTTTGGGAAGGCTTAGGATGATGTTTAGTGGTGGTTAGAAGGTTTGGAATCGAGTCTAAGCGTGTTTTTGGTATGGTCATTTTTAGGCAGAAACTTTAGGTCCATTTCATAAAAATTATTTTTCTTCCAGGTCTTGAAAACTAAATATAGTGATAGAGGGTCTTCTTAGCTTTAATTTGGTATAAGGTAGAGCCCGTGACTCAAAACGAGCTAAAAGTTATGACATTTTAAAGATCGGGTACCGGGAGACGAGGACTTTCATAATCCGAATTTGTGCAAAGTTTTAGTCAAATCCCGAGGGTCACAAGTATGAATTGGTAAATGGTCAAGGGTCAAAATTTGGTCCCTAACCTGTGTAAATGAGTCTATATGTTGACTTAGGTGTCAAAGAAGTCAAAGGTACTTTTCATATAGGTCAAAGAGGTCAAAATTGGTCGAAGTGCAATTTCAGCCCGTAAAATGTACTCGTAGAAAAGCGTCGAGTAACGGGTCGTAAAAGTAAAAACTTTTATTGGGCTTAAAAACATGTTATCTACAGGTCTTATAGGATTTTTTAGAATTTTGTCAAATTTTATAAGTGTGGTTAAACAAGGTAAAACAACCCGTACTTTAGTCAAGTACCGGCGAGAATGAGTAAAAATGGACAACGTAAGTAATGAGAACGAATGGTATAAAATGAGTGATACTTGTTATTTTGTTTTTGGCGTGAGTTATACTTGTCCTAAGTGACTAGTATATATGTATTTTATACAGTACCGTAAGTATTTAAAATGAGATTACTCATTACGCGTTATTTGTGATAGGTGTTGATTTACCCGGGCATCCGTTTCGTCGTCAGTGATCATCCCTCGAACTACCGACTACTTAAGATATAAGGTGTGAATTTATAGCCTCGCTTATATTTATTTCAAATTGTTTTACCCGCGAGGGAAATGCATGCTAGTTTTTAAAAGGAACGTATATCATGAATGATTGTTAGACCCGAAAGTCGCCTTAGAAATTGTGTTGAGTACCAAAGTTGCAAAAGTCCCTAAAATCATGAACTATTAACTATTGTCCTGCCCTCGAGTAGGGGGAAATAGCCGCTTATGCAATTTGTAGTACTACGGGGTTAACGACCCAATGCTAGCCGAGAAGCTGTACTTATAGTAAGTTCTGCGGTAGATTATTTTGTATGAGAAATAAGGTATAATTGCAACTGATGCCTTTAGAAGGGGCACTGGTTTCATCTGAATCACGCCGGTATTTATTACGCGGGTGATTGAGTTAACGGATTAGTGTCATGAGCTTAAACACAATTGTCAGTATCCTGATTATAGTTTGTTTGATCGACAAGACTATAAATGATCACGAATGGTTTTTATTATATATACGTTCAAATGGATTGTAAAACCTATGAATTCCACTCAACGTTTTCGTTGACCAAATTTTTGGCATGTGTTTCAGGTAACCGCTGAGGTGTAGGATGGAGCATGCATGGGATGGATGTTGTGTGTATGGCTTGGAGTCCGCTTGTTTTTCCCTCCTTTTCTACTTAAACAATTTTTAAGTTTAATGTCATGTTGTTGTAAAACTGAAATTCTTGGGTTAAGATTCATGGGGACCGAAAACGCTAAACTCTGTGTACTAATTGGGGTTGGAAAAACTGTGGACATGTATCATCTAACAATTTTAAATTTCAAGTTTTAAGTTGACGTCTTTTTAGCGTCGTTTGATATATCTTGTGTGCAATGAATACTGTGTAGCACCCATTGTTGTAGTTCCGCTGCGCATAGCAATTGTGGGGGTGTTACACTAACCAAGCCTAAAGTCCCCGAGAGTCGACCCAAAATCAGCCATAATTTTTGATTGTGCCGACTTGCGTATCCCGGTACACGAATACTAAAACTAGCATAACTTTTGACTCGTAAAGAATTAGAAGCTCTATCTTATACCAAAACGAGCATCTCGGAAAACTCTATAATAAAATCAAATAATCTCAGCCTTTCTCAGACCTTAACCCCACGAAAAATCTGGTATAGGCCCGCTGTCCCAAAATACCCTTTTAGAAAACATGACAAATCAATTTTCTCACCAAAATCACTCATTCCTATACCTATAGAATCACTTTACCATCATACCCATCAACCAAACACTCCTAAAAACACTTTCATGTAAAACTTAACAAAATCAAAGATCAAAATCCAAACTTTTTGTGATTAAAATAAGATGAGCTTACCAAAAATAACACATGCATGATGATTAAAATATCATCCAACCATAAAATCATAACTTTATGAAAACTTGATGCATGTCGGATATTTTTGTACCAAAAGAATCACAACAAGATTTGTAACAAGGGAGTTTGATTAGATTTTGTAGATTCAAGCTAAAAATAAATTTGAGGGGTGTTTTGTATGGTGATGGGTGGCGGTAATCAAAAAAAAGAAAGGAGGGGAGAAAAGAATTTTGTATGTGTGTAAAGTGGAAGAAAAAGGGAGTTTATATATGTTGGTAGTGGAGGGTCTAGATTTGCCAAGTTTGAAACTTGTGGATTTAAAAACAATTTATTAGTTTAAAGGGTAGAAAATAGTTATTGGTAAATATTGAAAATATTTACGGTGCTCGAGTTTCGTAAAAATACTTTTCAAAAGTTACATGCATCATAAATATGATTATATGACTTCCCGACACGACTTAATACGTAATTAAAACGAAATCGTCAAAAATATTAATTATCGAAACAATCGATAATGACATGTAAAATTTTGGGCATCCGTCGATATCGCGATCACTAAGAATTCTTGTTGTACATTGATTTTGAATAAACTCGCTGTAAAACGCACGCGGGTGATTTTAAATCAGAAACTTTGGTTTAAATAAATATGGAAAAATAAAATAAGAAATTTTATAATTCCAGATAATTTATTATCAATGATAAGTAAATACTTAAAAAGTATAATTTATTAAAATTATAATGATCTCAGGATTTACATATAAGAATAAAAAAACGTAATACGTTGGAAATATAAAAAGCACGAATAAAAGAATAAAATAATGCTGGGAAAGTACGGGTTCTTACAATAAATAAGACCCCATATTGCTAGTCAGGCAACATATTATAATTCAAATCACATATCATATGTTATTCCTGAGACCGCAGCCTTAGTATTACCATTATCATTATTATTATCGGATTATTATAAGTCGCATGACATTGTTACCTTTCTATAAAATATATCGGGTAGCTAGCCCAGATTTCATTTGCCCATTTAAAACAGCGTGTCGTCACAATAATCACGCTAAATATATCCCTCTCATACATAAATTCGCTTACAATCAATGTGGCACGACGGGGATAAACCGTCAAGGCGCGAACTGGGGTGATCTTCCCCAAATAGTAATATTATATGCGTAAGCGTCTACCACTCCCGGTAGTTTACAATTCATGCTAATGGGACTTATAGTGACATAACCTAACTAATAATAATCCATTTCAATCATTCATTGGGGCATTCAATCAATCGGGTCCATATCAATAAACATACGATCAGGACCACTTGTGTTCTGTCTTTATTAAAACTAGCATGTTATCTCCCTCAAGGGTTTATAAAAACATTTCACAAAATATTTAAAAGAGTGCGAGGCTATTAACTCACATTAGTTAGGAAAGGCGGCTTATCAGCAATTAGGATGACGGTACGTGCCTCGATCACGGAAACCTAAACAAATAATACTCGGTCTTAGACTATCGTCAAATTACTTTATAAAAGTTGTTATGTATATGTAATGATGTCATAACATGATGATCAAGTGGGGTTTTATTTCCTTACACAACATTACTAGTTGTTATGTACTAGTTAACTTAGTCTAGTTAGACTAGTTTTAGCCCATTTACATATTATGGCCCAATAAGCCCATTAAGAGTCCAATACATTATATTAGTCCATTTATCTTTTTAAGACCAGACCCATACACATATGTTGGGCCCAAGTGGGTTAAGCCTATGGGTAAGTCCAATAATATTAAACCAAACTAGTTGGGCCTAGTGGTCCAACAAGGCTAATTTGGCCCATAATGGTCCATTAGTTATAAACCTTGATTTTGTAGATTTTTACTTGTCAAGTGTGTTTACATATCAGTATATGTTCTATTAAAATGTTACATTAGACGGGGATTCGACTCTGAAGTGGATTTGGTAACACTCTTCTCCTTGTTGATGTCAGCTATATGTGTCTCCATGTGTGCTATCTCTGTTTGTACATGTGGAATATCATCAAGACTTGTGTCGTGGTATTCGTGATGCTGATCATCGTGTTCATCATGAATTGGCTCGTCCTCGTAATCATCGAGATCTCCAAAATCAGCAATATCAGCAATGTCAGAAGCTTCGATTTCCTTTGATTTCTGACCCGATCCACTACCTCCTGTTTCTTTTCGACTTGTTTCTTTTCGACTTTGTTGGAAAACCTTCTTCAGTTCCTTCAGTTGTTGTTTTTCAGTCAAAGGTTGTTCTTTTATGTCTTCATCCATGATAAGTGTTTTCTTTCCTTTGGCCTTTTTCTCCTATAAAGACATTGTTCTTGTTCTTTTGCCTTTGTTTTGTGTTGGTGTATCAGCTTCTGAAGAATCAGTTTCCTTTCTTTTACCTTTGGGTTTTGGTGCCTTGAACTCAGCCTTGAACTCTCCCGCTTCTACTTTCGTTGAATGTGCTTCATTTTCTTTCAGAAGGGTCGTATATGAAGCACTCTTTTTGATTTTGTCATTCAGCATATTATCCGGAACAGGAGCTTGAATACCTGAGTAAGTAATCTTAAATCCTTCTTATATCATGGTTACTTCTTGTATCATGGTTACTGAAGAAATCATCATCTTCTGAGTTAACAAAGAATCCTCCACGTCGATCTATAGCTTCATCGGCTTTCATGAAGTAATTGATAATGAGCTTTGTGAATCGTGGAAACTAAAAGTGGTCAGATTTCTTCTTAACGTTTCTGAAAGCTTGATAATGAAATTCTTCCCATATGAGAGAAGCATAATCTAAATTGAGTCACTTGTAGATTCCATAAAAAATACGAGCCTGAGAAAGTCTCATAGAATCTGTACCTCTGGATTTTCCCGTCAAACATCAAATAATGATACTAAAAATTGCCTTCCATGGTTGTCCAAGCCTAGAGGTGTTAAACTTAGATATGTTTGGCAATTATCCATCATAACCAAGAGAGATAAACAGATCTATTATTTCTTTTATGTCTGGAACAAGAGCATATGTTTTCCCTTTAGAAGGAGGAGGGAATTCAAAGATTTCACGAAACTGTTTAAGAGAAAATTCCTTCTTCTGACGATTGATGTTGAAATAAAACTTTGTGTTTGTAATGTGTGACAACCCTGGTTTTGAGGTTCGTCACTTAGTTTTATTTTGTGCTAGTTACGTGTCTTTACGTGTTTATGTGCTTATTGGTGTGTATAGATGGTGGTTTGGTATCATTTCCGGTACGGGGTACCTTGTGAGTGAAACAATGTGTGATGATTTCATGTTCATGAGCTCACATAATAGTGACTATGATGTGAGATGGTGTTATTTAGTGGTTTTACGTATACGTATATGTATTATAGAAAATCGTATTTTTACGATTTACGGTTTAGCATTTAGAGGTCTCGGATGAGGTGATTAGCCATATGGATATTTTTAGGGATGGTTTTGATTCATTTAGGACTTAATTATAAAGTTTATTTCAAAATTTGAGATTTTTTATAAAAGTGTATATTTTACGTCTTTTACGGTAAAACGCGTAAATTTGACTAGTTTTACGGTTTTGAGGTTTTGGAGGCTTTAGGAGCTGAAATAAATTAAGGAAAATTAAGGTAATATTATTAATACATATATAAATAATAAAAATAAAAAAAAACGAATTTAGGGGTGTTTGGGTCGGTTTAGACGCACCAAAGAAGAAAGAAAGAAGGAAAAAGCCCAAAACAGGCCCATTGGACTTGTAATGGGATTAGGGGCCTTTAGGACTTAACCAAACCCAACTCATAACCATAATAATCAGGTTTTTAACCTCCATAACATCTTCTAGCCGAAATTCATCAATGGTGGCCAATTAGGGTTCTTCATAAAATTGGTGTTTTCTCATCTTCCATTAATTTAAAGGTAAATCTTCAAAACCCTTTTCATATTAATTGTTTTTAATGTTTCTATGATCATATTATGATGGATTTAGGTTAGGTTTTAATTAAAAACAGTATATTAATCACATTATAATGATTAAATAAATTAGGGCTTGTAATTAGTGGGGTTAGGGTTAATTAATTAGATTAATTTGATTAAACCCGTTTTTAAAAACTGGGCAGAATTTTGAGTCAATTGTTTTGATCATACCGGGGGTTCTAGGAACATTCAAGATGCGATCCAAGTATCCCTGGAAAGCTATTTGAAGTGTATTTACAATGCAAGAAACTAGAACTAAATTGGAGGTCGGGAAGTGGGTCAAAAACAGGTTACAACAGTCGGAGGTCAAAACAGTTTTGAATTCAGCCTGTTTTCTTTTTAAGTTTTGGGTTGTTTGGGGTACTTAGGGTTGCATTGGGATCTTCTAACGAACATGAGAGATGGTTTATATATTGTATTAAGTATCTTCACTTGGGCTAAGGTTGTGGTTTAGGGTAAGACCCCTTAATGGTAAAAAACTTTTAGTATGTTTAAAATCAGGAAATCTGGAATGACAAAAGTATATATATATATATCGGGGCCTTAACAGTATCTTTAAGGTTAGGGCCAGTGGGAGGTTTTAGTCAACATATGTAAGGGTATGAATATTCTATTTACAGAAACCGTAGGTATGTTTAAGTGGACGTTTGTCTTAAAGTTTTAAGACTTAAAAACTGGGACTGTTTTGTGTAAAATATGAACGGGATAGTTATTAAACTTAATCAAGTTAAGGACTTGTTAGGGAAGGTTAATGGGATGGTTAGAGCTTATCAATGAGGTTTTTATATGGAAATAGACTAGATGTACATCATAGGTTGATGAGCCGTTTTAGTGGTTGGATCATGTATTGATTGCGTGTTTTTGGTTTGATAGCTTCTTGCTAGTGCGAGGACTTGTGAAGAAGCTATCAGGTGAGTTTCATAGTCCCATGTTTACTATTGATTTTGACTTCCAGATGGGATGGAAGAGACACTGTGTTGAGTTATTTCTAAATTGTTGCTGTGAATGTTTTATGGTTGTGATGGACTTGTGTGTACACTTATGTGATTAACTGCTATGTGATTCTTGATTTGTTATTGTGGTTTGACAAGGTAGTGGCCTTGTGGTTTGACAAGGTAGTGGCCTTGTGGTTTGACAAGGTAGTGGCCTTGTGGTTTGCCAAGGTAGTGGCCTTGGGATAGGTACATAGGGTGATCATCTATGGTACCATGATGTTGTTTGGCAAGGTAGGAGCCTTGGATTGGTTTGGTATGATTGGTCTTGATTGATAGTTGTTAATACATAATTGTAACACATTGTCCATATGTTCTTTTGTTGATGATTGTTATTCACAGCTTGTAACTGATTTAGCGTTGGAGTCTAAACCTATGACTCTCACCAACTTTATGTTGACGTGTTTTAGTGTCTCTTTCAGGTGTGAATGTGGTTAAGCGTGTGGATAGAAGTGGCTAGACTTGGATGCCTTAGGATTTGCATATAGAAGGAGATCCCCGTTCCTTCTTAGTTTATTTTTATGTGTTTTGAATAAGTGATACTGTTGGCACCTATATGTTTGTTTTGTTTGTGTTACTTGTTTGTCTTAGGTAAGAGGTAGGACTGTTACCTACTTACCTAGACTCCTGCATGTTGAGATATTGTCATGACATTTGTGTCGCCATTTATGACATTTCTTATATCATTTAGTTATCTCTATAGACACGCTATTGTTGTGATGATATCCATATGTCGTACCCCATATTCCACCATGGTGGGGTGTGACAGAATGGTATCAGAGCCAATGGTTATAGAGAATTAGGTTGCCTAGTCGCGTAGCCTAGTCTATAGCTTAAGGGTCCCTGCATATAGGCGTCATAGGAGTATGTGTGCATTTATTATAATTGATGTGTTTGGATGTTATTTATTACGATGTTTTGACTAGTATGAATTGAACCGTAGTATGTTCATACTTAGTTACATGTTATTTTCTTTTCGGGTTTATGACTAGTGCGGGTTGAACCATAATCGTCCACGCTAGTCACTGTTGTATTTTGCTTAAATTGTACATTATAGTACATAATTTAGTACAAGGTAGTTTCTATCTTTTATCGAGTTATTTTACATACCTGAGGTATGTTACTTTTCTTTTGATGTTTAAGTCATGTTTCCTAAGAATCGTGTGGTGGTTCGAGCTACTAGGAGTACACGGGTAGGAAGGATTTTAAGCTGTTTCCACTCTTACGGGCGACATGACTTATAACTGATTATGTTTTCGTTTTGGATTTAGTCTATGCTGTTTTAGCTAGACTATGGATTTTTGTATTCCAAGAGTATTACTATGTTATTTTAATAGATAGAGTTTTTGACCTTATTGTTTATGCGGTTATGAGCTTATGTGAGTAGATGGATTTATGTGTTATATGTTGTATTGATTCTTATAAGTGTCATCATAGGAGGGAGTGCATTGGGGAAATGGAAATTGTATAAGTATGGTGGCCAACATAGTTATACAAGTACCACAACTTCAATGGGTTCTCAAGTATGATTGCATGAAAGAGGGTTAGTACATGCTTGTATATGGTGAGATGTAGAATTTGGGTATACGTATTATATATGGGTTTATGTAACGGCTGCCTACGATATGGCTATTTTTATTAGTGTGTTATATGTTTTGGGTTTTAGTTGCGTTGTGTGATTTTGGGGTCACACGATATGGTTTGGTTTTGGAGGTGGGTTTTATGCTTTGTTGTGGCACGGCGAGATGATGATTACTCGTATGGAAAAACGAGCGTATAAAGCGATTGATTGACTTACGTGTATGATAACGAGTATGTTTTGGGAGATTTAATAGGTATATATATATGCGGATGTATGTATACTACTATGTGTTAAGTTATGGTATATGGTCGTTAACCAGTTATTATAACTTGAACGTACCTTGTGTTTGTTCGTGTTTTATGGTGCTGGAGTTTAATGGAGTTCCAACGACGTTTTGAGTCTTTTGAAGTGTGTCTTGTAGCGTATTCTTTGAGTTTCGTATTTCACGTGTACGTTTTAAAATGGCGTTTTTGGATTCAAGCCTATTGAAATAACTTGGGAGTTCTTTTGAGATAATGAAATCTTTTGTGTTGGGTCTTGCATTTCTTTTGGTCGGTATATATTGAGTTAGATGGTTGGTTGTATTTGGTAAAATAAGGGTAAGGTGTTGGAGTCGTGTTTGAAACAAGATGTAACATATGATTTCTTTTAATCAGCACTTATTTATTTCAAATTCTAAAAGACTTTCTTTGAAATAAAGCGAAGTAAAAATTTCTTTCTACTTACATAGTTTATATAATTAGGTTTGACCGATTTACGTCATTTATAATTATTTATACAAGGTTAAATTGAGTTTATGAAGATTTCACATACAATTATATCTGTCATTTAAAAGGTTACATTAATCACTAAGTTTAATCTTTAGTCTTTTTAAAACAACTAGTATAAAACTGATTTGGTCATAACTTGTTCGTTTTTAGAGCTTTTTGAGTGATTCAAGAGCCAAAAACTATGTACCCGGAACGTACTTTTCAAATATTCAGAATGTATAGTCATGGGAGGTCAGTATCCTGGTCGAAATTTTTGTACAAGTGTAGTGTTCAAGGTTGAGTTGAATAGTAGTTTATTTTTTTGATATGAGATGCACGGGATACCTAGTTTTTGAGTTGAGTTTTGAGTTCGTCAAGAGGGTTGTTTGTAGATTGTTTGAGTCACATAGATGTGGGAGGTAATAGTAAATAAAAAAAGATATATATTCTTTTGGAAAAGTCGATCTTTTGCACGGTTTAAATAATATGTCGCGGGCGTAATATGTATGGTTGCCATTGGGTGTTTCTTGGATTATTTTTCGTTGTCATGGGTCATTTTGAATTGATACACGTACTGGGTTTGAGTTTTCTTTTGAGTCTCGTGGTTTTGACTTGTTTTAACTGGTGCACGTGAAATGTCGTTAGTTATCCGTGGGTTCGATTCGTTGATCATATCTGGTGGATTCAGGATGTAGTTTTGGTTACGTATTGTTCGATACATGGTTGATGAGACATGGAAGAAGAAGAATGAAGTGAAGCTAAGACGAACTTGAACTATAGGGATGACGTATTAGGGCGGCTTGGATGAAAGATGTAGGTTGCACGAGTTGAGTTGTCTAAAGCAGAGAACGCGTCAACATGTATGTTACGTGGCTTGGACAATCATATGGAGAAACGGACGTAGACTATACTTCCTACATAGATAGGAGTAGCTTAGAAAGGGGCGATGTAAGGACGAAGTTGGCGGAAGGGATACATAATGCGTTGGACGATTAAGTACGATGAGAGTTGGGTGATAGTCGATAGACTGACTAATTCATCACCTATTTCCAGAGGAATGAGAAGTCACGTAGTTGGGAAGTCGGAAGAACTAATGGATCTGTGAAAGACCGTCGTAGGTCACTTTGTAAGGAAATTGGAATTTTTAAGTAGTTTGGAGTACGGACTGAAGGGAGTTGATGAACATGATTGGATATGAGTATATCCAGCTAACTGGGAAAAGGATAGACAAGTGAGATATTTGTACAACCTTAGGAGTTACACTGAGGGCATGGGTGATTGATTTAGAGGGAGTTAGAAAACTCTTTAGCGATGGCTGAGTTTTCATATAACGATAGTTATCATACTAGAAGTCGATAAATGCCATTTGAGGCACTATGTGAAAGGATAGGGTGAGATGTCCCCATTGTGGACTAGAAATGGTAAAAGAGGCTACTAATGTGGTAGTGATGTTTGTGGAAAGGATGAGTGCAACAAGGGATGCTATATATAAAGGAGGAAACCACTAGAGTTAGTGACAGAATTATGTATGAAGTTTCACCCATAGTAACGGGTGGTATGATTTGGTAAAATGGAAGAGTTGATGTAGAGTTTTGTAGGTCCATTTATGATCTTTAGAAAGATCGGACCATTAGCTTATGAGCATAGAATTTCCTGGGGGAAATGAGTTGTATACATGATACATTTCATGTATTGAGATTGGTAAAGGTTATTTGAGAATGCATTTTGCATGTACGGTTATTTGGTATTTGTGTTAATGAGAGTCTTTGTTTTATCAAAGAGTCATCTAGGAGATTTATTTACTGTGAGTTCAAGAGTTTGGCAATGAGTTTAATTGTTTTTGGTTTGTATATGTGGTATTTTGAAACTTGAACTAAAGTTCACGTGGAAATGAGAGGAGTTCGTTTAGAACAAGTATCCTCATGTGATTTGTTGTTTATGTGTTTGATCCTAAGGAGTAAATCTCGGGACGAGATTTCTATTAGGAGGGAGTGATGTGACAACCCTGGTTTTGAGGTTCGTCACTTAGTTTTATTTTGTGCTAGTTACGTGTCTTTACGTGTTTATGTGCTTATTGGTGTGTATAGATGGTGGTTTGGTATCGTTTCCGGTACGGGGTACCTTGTGAGTGAAACAATGTGTGATGATTTCATGTTCATGAGCTCACATGATAGTGACTATGAAGTGAGATGGTGTTATTTAGTAGTTTTACGTATACGTATATGTATTATAGAAAATCGTATTTTTACGATTTACGGTTTAGCATTTAGAGGTCTCGGATGAGGTGATTAGCCATATGGATATTTTTCGAGATGGTTTTGAGTCATTTAGGACTTAATTATAAAGTTTATTTCAAAATTTGAGATTTTTTATAAAAGTGTATATTTTACGTCTTTTACGGTAAAACACGTAAATTTGACTAGTTTTACGGTTTTGAGGTTTTGGAGGCTTTAGGAGCTGAAATAAATTAAGGAAAATTAAGGTAATATTATTAATACATATATAAATAAAAAAAATAAAAAAAAACGAATTTAGGGGTGTTTGGATCGGTTTAGACGCACCAAAAAAGAAAGAAAGAAGGAAAAAGCCCAAAACAGGCCCATTGGACTTGTAATGGGATTAGGGGCCTTTAGGACTTAACCAAACCCAACTCATAACCATAATAATCAGGTTTTTAACCTCCATAACATCTTCTAGCCGAAATTCATCAATGGTGGCCAATTAGGGTTCTTCATAAAATTGGGGTTTTCTCATCTTCCATTAATTTAAAGGTAAATCTTCAAAACCCTTTTCATATTAATTGTTTTTAATGTTTCTATGATCATATTATGATGGATTTAGGTTAGGTTTTAATTAAAAACAGTATATTAATCACATTATAATGATTAAATAAATTAGGGCTTGTAATTAGTGGGGTTAGGGTTAATTAATTAGATTAATTTGATTAAACCCGTTTTTAAAAACTGGGCAGAATTTTGAGTCAATTGTTTTGATCATACCGGGGGTTCTAGGAACATTCAAGATGCGATCCAAGTATCCCTGGAAAGCTATTTGAAGTGGATTTCCAATGCAAGAAACTAGAACTAAATTGGAGGTCGGAAGTGGGTCAAAAACAGGTTACAACAGTCGGAGGTCAAAACAGTTTTGAATTCAGCCTGTTTTCTTTTTAAGTTTTGGGTTGTTTGGGGTACTTAGGGTTGCATTGGGATCTTCTAACGAACTTGAGAGATGGTTTATATATTGTATTAAGTATCTGCACTTGGGCTAAGGTTGTGGTTTAGGGTAAGACCCCTTAATGGTAACAAACTTTTAGTATGTTTAAAATCAGGAAATCTGGAATGACAAAAGTATATATATGTATATCGCGGCCTTAACAGTATCTTTAAGGTTAGGGCCAGTGGGAGGTTTTAGTCAACATATGTAAGGGTATGAATATTCTATTTACAGAAACCATAGGTATGTTTAAGTGGACGTTTGTCTTAAAGTTTTGAGACTTAAAAACTGGGACTGTTTTGTGTAAAATATGAACGGGATAGTTATTAAACTTAATCAAGTTAAGGACTTGTTAGGGAAGGTTAATGGGATGGTTAGAGCTTATCAATGAGGTTTTTATATGGAAATAGACTAGATGTACATCATAGGTTGATGAGCCGTTTTAGTGGTTGGATCATGTATTGATTGCGTGTTTTTGGTTTGATAGCTTGTTGCTAGTGCGAGGACTTGTGAAGAAGCTATCAGGTGAGTTTCATAGTCCCATGTTTACTATTAATTTTGACTTCCAGATGGGATGGAAGAGACACTGTGTTGAGTTATTTTTAAATTGTTGCTGTGAATGTTTTATGGTTGTGATGGACTTGTGTGTACACTTATGTGATTAACTGCTATGTGATTCTTGATTTGTTATTGTGGTTTGACAAGGTAGTGGCCTTGTGGTTTGACAAGGTAGTGGCCTTGTGGTTTGACAAGGTAGTGGCCTTGTGGTTTGCCAAGGTAGTGGCCTTGGGATAGGTACATAGGGTGATCATCTATGGTACCATGATGTTGTTTGGCAAGGTAGGAGCCTTGGATTGGTTTGGTATGATTGGTCTTGATTGATAGTTGTTAATACATAATTGTAACACATTGTCCATATGTTCTTTTGTTGATGATTGTTATTCACAGCTTGTAACTGATTTAGCGTTGGAGTCTAAACCTATGACTCTCACCAACTTTATGTTGACGTGTTTTAGTGTCTCTTTCAGGTGTGAATGTGGTTAAGCGTGTGGATAGAAGTGGCTAGACTTGGATGCCTTAGGATTTGCATATAGAAGGAGATCCCCGTTCCTTCTTAGTTTATTTTTATGTGTTTTGAATAAGTGATACTGTTGGCACCTATATGTTTGTTTTGTTTGTGTTACTTGTTTGTCTTAGGTAAGAGGTAGGACTGTTACCTACTTACCTAGACTCCTGCATGTTGAGATATTGTCATGACATTTGTGTCGCCATTTATGACATTTCTTATATCATTTAGTTATCTCTATAGACACGCTATTGTTGTGATGATATCCATATGTCGTACCCCATATTCCACCATGGTGGGGTGTGACATAATGGCTTTGATAGATGACCAAAACTCATGCATGTAAATTTCATGAACACTTGTTGAAATCCGTAGTGCAGATTTGATCGGTGTGAGATCAAGGATTTGATAGCTATTCTGAATGCTGCTTGTGGTGGAATGAAGCTGTAAAACCTGAGAATTTCAGGTTTTGACTTGTGAACATTATGTACGTCACTTCATGATATCTAAATATTTTATACCACTTTTCTTTGCATGAATCATTTGAACCATCCCATGCATTTCATAAGCATGCATCATCTTATCAGGAAAACAATTATATCACAATTTTATTGTGACTATGCATTTTTATCACAAAAGTGTGACTACATTTGTATGACTATATTTCAGTAATCATACAGGACATCAAATGACCTAATATAAAGGACTTTGAGTCTTTTGAAACATATGATCACCTTGCATGCATCCCACTGATTTTTCTCCGAGAACAACGTCATGATCACAGTATATGACTGATTTCCTATTTATAAATATATAAGCAATGGTGAATTTAAATAATATATGTATATATATTTTTACAGTACATGACTTCAGATTACCCTAACTATCACTTTTACATATCATTATTTAATAAATCATACTATGGATATATCTTATACGTAAATGTACTAATATAACCACCTAGGGACCATGCTTTCACCAAAAGGCACTAAACGTAATTAAAACACTTAAAACCCGAGCTTACTCAAATTACTATGACTTAAAAATCATTTGACACATACTTTAACCCGACTAATAAGCAAAACGAACCTAAACCTATACATACCCGTATATAAATACTTAACCACAAACCTTTTTACTAAAACCTTACAAATCCTTATAACTTAACATTTATTTTGAACACTTAAAACATAAACTATATTTTCCCTCCCTAATAATACCAAAACCGCCGGTTTTGGTTTTACCCTTCTAAAACCATGGGAAAGTTAGTACTAACAATGCATTTAAGAGTGTACTAGGGGAGTGATTAAGGAAGCTAAGACACCTCACCCTTCCTTCTTGCTTTGAGCCGTGTAAACTACCCACACCACACACAAACTTGTACAAACCTTAACCCATTATTACCTACACACTTTCCCCTCTTCTTGGAATCCTAAAATGCCACGGTATACACACCCAAAACCCTACCAAACTTGTACAAAAATGGGCAATTAAGGTTATGTACCTTATTGTACAAATCAAAGCTAGGAAAATCTTGGCTTATCTCTCTCTTGCCGTGTCTCATTCCCAAGCCACACCTCCTTCACCTCACATTTGAATACATATAACTTGAGACACTCATTCCTCTCCCTCACCACAAACACTCGGATCAAAATCCTCACAAAACACCTAGACTAAATAAAACCTCAACATACCACATTTACTACCGAATCTAGCATTGAAGACTCGAAGTAAAGACTCCTAGGACTCGTGTGAATATAAGCCGCCTCATCTTCATCACCTTTCGTCTACATTTTGGCCAATCAAGTAAGCAAGAACTTCTCCTATACTTTTCCTTATTCATCCTTACGTTTCATGCATTCCCATGCTACACATAATAAGGATAGTATACATGAACACGTTAAAAGTTCTTAATCACACTCTAAATAACTTGTAAACTCACGGCATAGATAACATTTGGAGAGCCTTACATTGTGAATCCTTAAAAACAAGTGTATGTGAACCTATAGGGGCGTTAGCATATTCCTTTGCCTTAAAACATATATAAGCCGCAACTTAATGAGAGCTTATAAGCTAGTTTTCTCTTCCCATAAATTATATTGAGCTAGATATGAACTTATACATGTCACACTAAGTTAAACTTATCTATAAATCATTTTTTAGCCGAATATTACCTTGGAAAATAAGCTAACTTGAAAACATGGTAATATTAATATAAGCCGAATCTTTAAGGCCTTAGAATAAGCCCATAAGCCTTCAAAACAATAAGCTTAAAAGGCATAAAAATATAAGCCAAATTTATATAAACTCATGTGTCATAAAAATATAAGCCGAACCTATAAAAGCTCATGTGTAATAAAAATATAAGCCGAAACTATATAAGCTTAGTAGTAATAAACAAATATAAGCCGGATATATATAAGCCCATATAGAAATTTAGAGAAAGCCCATTAGTGAGAAATTAACATTTACTAAGTTACCACAAAGTTTTACCAAGCCCAACCCCTTTTTACCTTAACCGAATGATAATGGGCCGCGTAGCCCATTAAGGAAAGCAAGTGGTTACTTTTTGTGCTGGTTGTGTAAATTGGTGAAAGAATGGACCCAAAAGTGGAAATATTAAAATAGAAACCTTATTTGTTACTTTTACTACTTGGTAAAAAAATTATTTAACTTTGGTAAAACCTAATCAAATGAACCGTGACCCTTATTGGGCCACTTAAGCCCAATTAAGCTTAATCAACTAAACCGTGACCTTTAATGGGCCACTTTAGCCCATTTGATTTAAATGAGTAACTTTTTGGGCCAAATATGACAAGTTCCAAAAGATATGGCCAACTTTGAGAAACAAGAGAAACCTTTAATCATTTTCGTGACTCATAGGAAATACAAGGGCCGGTTATGATATTTTTGAAACTAAAGGGTACCAAGAATCAAACCGTGAGTAATAATGAACTACAAGGACCATTTGTGACATTTTTGAAACTTAAATCAAACCCTAATCCCATTTATTTTTATGCCGTGGGATTGGAGGGGGGTATTTTGCCATTTCCCGAAAGTTTATCAAGCCCTAGGGGGCGTTTTCATAAAACGGGATAACCGACGAGGACTAACGATGTAATAACTATAACGGATGAAAATATATAAGATTTCTAAACCATATATTATTTACAAGAGTGATCCCAATTTAATTACTTAAAAAGGGTTATCATAAAACGGGTTATTTAAATTAAATTACAACCATACGATATTAACAAAATCACTTAACCATCTCTTTTGTGAAACCTTAAAAACATAACAAGGTATAAAGTTTATTCTTCATTTTAAATTAAATAAAACTTGTGGATTTATTTAATTTACTATACCTTTATTCTTAGACACAAATTAATAAACTCGTACTTTAATATATATCATTTCCTTGAAAACAATATATATAAACACATCCTTAATTTATTGTGAATAAATTAAGCCAACGTATCAATCTATAAACTGTGATCATACATTTTTCATATGCACCAATTGTCATGCATAATTATTTCTACATTCACTAAGACATTCAAATTACTTAGGTAATTTCTCCAGTACGTGACTATACTGTGACATCATCCTCACTACCACATTATCACTAAGGTGAGTTCATGGCCCCATCTTTACTGTTTTATAACTGGGGGAGAAAACATGCCAACTTTTATTTTTATGCAAGCATGCACAGACAACAACAAATCATTGCCTACTGTTGCCCCATTCCCGTGGACTGTAATAGTTAATAGTGTAGCGCGAAATGTATGGATAGATCTATTCGGGTGTGGACAACACCCGGCCTGTCGTGATCAGCTGTCACGTGATGCTTAGGCCAAGCAGCAGGTTTATGTCATTGTCGGATTAAGGGAAACAAACGTCAGGATAGACCCAATGGGCGTACTGAAAATCATGTCTAGCTTCTATTACAGGGCAGTAGGAACTACTGTAGTATTGGGCTGTGATGTCCTGCTACCTTCGTGATGCTATGCATATTAATACTTTATTTAATTAAACCTGTGAATTCACCAACCTCGTGTTGACCCCCACATTTTTACTTTCATGTTTTCTCAGGAAAGTAAGCAGGTTCATGCATTGGATTCCAGCATTTTAGGAAAGCATCATGTTGACTATTGGGCTGGGATATTTACTTCTGTTTTACAATAAATGTGGTTTTCTTTTGGACAAGATACAATGTGTACGATTAATTCATGTAATATGTTTTTGAATGACTTTATGATCATCGCTCTATATGCTATGTGCTATCGATCCACCCAAGTAACACCCCAACTACTTCTCCGCTGCATTTGACCAATCTGGGGGTGTTACAGAGAATGCTATCAGAGCGCATAGTTATAGAGAACCAGATCAAAGACTTAAAAATTTTAAGAAATGGAATTTTTAAAACTGGACTATAACTGAACATAAAAATTAGTTTGAAAAGAGAAATTGATTTTTTTGGGAACCTATAAGTTAGGCATATGGCATTATAGAGCATGCATATTATATGAGCTGACTTCACATTGATTTATTTCCTCATGGTAAATAAATCACATAAGTATCTATATTATACTTTCTACCTCATGGTTAAAAGCTTTTTAAACCACATCCCATATGCATCATGAAAACATTTTATGTTGTGTAAGTTGAAAACTTGCTCAAAACTATAAAATATTACTTTCAGATATCATGACGACGCCTACTATTGTTACTACCTTTGAGGAGCTTATGGTTCCTACCATCACACCCTTATCACCGACATCAGTGCTAGTTGGACCTACATCTGATACGGAGTCCAGAGATGACCAGCAGGACGAGGTCATCATACTCACAGATTCACCTACTCCTTCACCACCCACTGCACCTCCTACTACACCTCTTCTTGTAGTACCTGCATCCCCTCCCAGAGAGGCGGACCAGGTCGTACCTTCCCTACCACCACCACCTTCTGTACCTCGTACTCACCCCACCAGTGCTTTGCCACCTCGTAAGAGGAGGCATGACTCTATCACCGATTCGACTTATGAGGTCGGAGAGGGTTCAGGAGCCGGGCAGGCTAGACTTAGTGCCCTTCAGGCACAGGTCGATGCACTTACAGCCCGACAGGCACAGGACACCACTCTCATTCACTCCCTTCTACAGGCAGGCCAGCAGGGTCGCGCTATGCTCCAGGAGAGACTAGACTCTCTCTATTGGGCTATGGCCGGAGAGTCATATACCACCAGAGAGACCATATATTGGCTTTTGGACGAGGTAGCTTACCTTCGTTGCCGTTTAGCTATGCTGGAGAGTCATTCCTACGAGACTCGAGCCGCCGTCTACTCACAGGAGGACACCTTCAGGACCTTCGTGGACCTAGCAGATCTCCGTCATCAGGGGATTACTACAGAGACAGAGCAGCTACGCAGTGCCGACACTACACGCCAGCAGCAGCTACTTGAGGCACTGAGATACACCAGAGAGACCCGGAGTGCCGTGATCCGTATGCAGGACAGGCATGCACCACCAGTTGGACCATCTGCACCTGCAGGCAGCCACACTAGTGTAGGGTAGATTTTCAGTTGTACATCATGACAAGCACTGAGTTGCATCTCAGCTCTCATGATTTATCTCTTTTGTATTTGTATTTCCTTTTCTGATGTATTTGTAGTACCTAACCTTAGTAGGTAGGATATCTTTTGGTTGTATCACAAACATATGTACCACTATTTCAGACAGGTTGCTATGACCCTGTCTTAGATCGGTTGTACTTGTACTATATTATTGTTCACAAGAATGATATGTTACTGTTTATTTGTTTGGTTACATTTATATTATTATGAACTCTTAACGGATTGTCAAATTTGTTGTGAATTCTATGCATAGACATTTCCCATGCAGTGTAATATAACCATCTTTTATCAACTAACGAATCTCAGAATTTTCTTATAGAAAATGCCACCAAGACGCGTACGCCCAAACGCCGCAGAAACACCTGCAATGACTATATCTGATGCACAACTCAGAGTACTGATTGAGCAAGGCATTACTGACGCCTTAGCTGCCAGGGAAAACCGCCCCAGCGGAACCCATGGAGACAGTGAAAACTCTAATAACCGCAACCGCGAAGCTCGAGGATGTACTTACCCTGACTTCCTAAAATGCAAACCCAGCTATTTCAAGGGCAAGGAAGGGGTAGTCGAGCTCATGCAATGGTTTGAGAGGACCGAGACGGTGTTTCGTATTAGTGACTGCACCGAAGAGAACAAAGTGAAGTTCGCCACCTGTACTATTTTGGAACATGCACTCACATGGTGGAACTCACAAGTTGCTACCCTCGGACACGATGGAGCTTATGGAATGACATGGACTGCGTTGAAGGAAAAGCTTACCATGAAATACTATCCCCGTAGCGAAATCAAAAAGCTGGAGATTGAATTGTGGAATCTCAAATGCATCAACTTCAATATCACAAGCTACAACCAGAAATTCCAAGAACTAACCTTGATGTGTACCCGCATGTACCCGAAAGTGGCGGATAAGATAGAAAAGTACGTTAGTGGACTTCCCGATTCTGTTCACGACAGCGTGCTTGCATCTCGACCTACTACCATCGAGAGTGCCATCGAGTTTGCCACAGAACTAGTGGACAAACGTGGTCGTGATCATATGACTAGGCAGGCAGAACACAAGAGGAAAGTCGATGATAATTACCGTCATCATCCTCAGACTCAACAGCCCAAGAGGCAAGGCTTAAGTCAAATCTGCAGTGCTATTTCCTCAGGACCACCGCTATACGCAGGAAACAAACCCAGATGCCCCAAGTGTAACTTCCATCACTACTCCACTAATGGATGTAGAAGACCCGAGCAGAGCAATGCACACGTCCCGACCAACAGAAACAATTTCAGTACCAACAACAAGCCCCACAATGGCAACAGGCAAAATTCCCGTGGAAGTGGATACCAAGGAAACCGCCAGCTCACAGGCAGTGGAAACATAGCTCGCAAAGAAATCCATTGCTTTGGTTGTGGAGAAATTGGACACATCAGACCTAACTGTCCAAAGCGTAAGAATGAAAGCCAAAGCGGAGCACCCGCCAGGGTTTATGTCATAGGAGAGAACAGGACCAACCCCGACTCCAATGTAGTTACTGGTACGTTCCTTCTAAATAATCGCTATGCAAGTATTTTATTCGATACGGGAGCCGATAGGAGTTTCGTATCCACTGAATTTGGTAGCTTGCTAGACATTTTACCAACCCCATTAGATAACTGTTACAGAGTTGAACTAGCAGACGGAAAAATCATAGAAACAAACACCATCATAAGAGGCTGTACTCTAAACCTCCAAAACCACCCATTTGATATTCAATTGATACCCATACAACTAAGTAGTTTCGACGTCATCATTGGTATGGACTGGTTAGCCAGGTATCATGCAACCATTGTGTGTGACGAGAAACTAGTCCGCATACCATGGGGAGGCACAGACCTAATTATCCGAGGAGACGGAAATCCGGATAAAACAGATACTAGGTTAAGTGTAATCTCGTGCACCCAAGCCCAGAAATATCTACTAAAAGGATGCCCTATCTTTTTAGCACATATTTCTAAAACAGATCAGGAAGAGAAACCTAAGGAGAAACAGATCAAGGATGTACCCATCGTCCGTGATTATCCCAAAGTCTTTCCAGACGACTTGCCAGGATTACCTCCGACTCGTCAAGTGGAATTCCAAATAGACTTGGTGCCAGGAGCTGCACCTGTAGCTAAAGCACCTTACCGTTTAGCACCCACCGAGATGAAAGAACTCGCGGAACAACTCAAAGAACTGTCAGATAAAGGCTTCATAAGGCCCAGTTCCTCACCTTGGGGAGCCCCAGTATTGTTTGTCAAAAAGAAAGACGGTTCATTCCGAATGTGTATCGATTACAGAGAACTGAATAAGTTAACTGTGAAAAACCGCTACCCGTTACCACGAATCGATGACCTATTTGATCAACTACAAGGATCAAGTATATACTCCAAGATCGACTTATGATCTGGGTATCACCAATTGAAGGTCAGAGAAGAAGACATACCAAAAACAGCTTTCAGGACACGATATGGTCATTATGAGTTCCAAGTCATGCCATTTGGACTAACCAATGCACCAGCTATATTCATGGATCTTATGAACAGAGTATGCAGACCCTACCTGGATAAGTTCGTAATAGTGTTTATTGACGACATCCTCATCTATTCCAAGAATGAGCAAGAACACGGAGAACATCTGGCTCAAGTACTAAAATTGCTTAAGGAAGAAAAGCTGTATGCAAAATTCTCAAAGTGCGACTTTTGGATCCCAAAAGTACACTTTCTTGGTCATGTAATTGACGACAAGGGAATCCAAGTTGATCCGGCGAAAGTCGAATCCGTGAAAGATTGGACATCTCCCACATCTCCAAAGGAGATTCGTCAATTCTTAGGACTTGCCGGTTACTACCGGCGATTATTGAAGACTTCTCTAAGATCGCTAAACCAATGACCAAACTAACCCAGAAAGGCATAAAGTTTCTATGGGGAGAAAAGGAAGAAGCTGCATTTCAGACCATCAAGCAGAAATTATGCAGTGCACCCATTCTATATTTACCAGAAGGTAATGAAGACTTCGTTGTCTACTGTGACGCCTCGCACAAAGGGTTGGGAGCTGTATTGATGCAGAGACAAAAAGTGATTGCTTACGCTTCAAGACAACTGAAGAAGCACGAGCAAAATTACTCCACCCATGATCTAGAACTTGGATCCGTAGTTTTTGCCTTAAAAATCTGGAGACACTATCTGTACGGTACCAAATGCACAGTCCACACCGATCACAAGAGCTTGCAACATATTCTAGACCAGAAGGAATTAAACATGAGGCAACGTCGTTGGATAGAACTACTCAGCGACTACGACTGTGACATCAAATACCACCCAGGCAAAGCAAATGTAGTTGCCGATGCACTAAGCCGAAAGGGAACTGATCCTCCCATGAGAGTTCGAGCCCTAGTCATGACCATTAGTTTGGACCTACCCAAACAGATATTAGAGGCTCAACTTCAAGCACAAAAGCCTGAGAACATCGGAAAGGAAGACATAGGAGGAATGCTTAGGACAGACCTAAGCAAAGAAAAGTTGGAACCTAGAACAGATGGAACATTATGTCTACACGGGAGAAGTTGGCTACCCTGTTATGGAGATTTAAGAAACGTGATCATGCACGAATCCCATAAATCCAAGTACTCCATACACCCCGGATCCGAAAAGATGTACCAAGATGTGAAAAGATTATATTGGTGGCCGAACATGAAAGCAGATATTGCCACCTATGTGAAGAAATGTCTGACTTGTGCTAGAGTGAAAATCGAACATCAACGACCATCAGGGTTACTCGTTCAACCCGACATACCAAAATGGAAATGGGATAATATCACCATGGATTTCATCACCAAACTTCCTACATCATCCCACGGGTACGATACAATCTGGGTAATCGTAGACCGCCTCACAAAATCCGCCCATTTCCTACCCATCAGGGAAAACGATTCTCTGAGCAAGTTAGCCAAGATATACTTGAAGGAAGTCGTAACAAGGCATGGAATACCAGTCTCAATCATCTGTGATAGAGATGGCAGGTTTACATCAAACTTTTGGAAAGCTTTTCAAAGAGCGTTGGGAACAAACCTGGATATGAGTACCGCATATCATCCACAGACAGACGGTCAGAGTGAACGAACAATCCAAACACTAGAAGACATGCTGAGGGCATGTGTGATCGACTTTGGAAAAGGATGGGTAGAACACATCCCATTAGTAGAATTCTCATACAACAACAGTTACCATGCCAGCATTAAGGCAACACCATTTGAGGCCCTCTATGGCCGCAAATGTCGCTCACCAGTATGCTGGGCAGAAGTGGGAGAATTTCAGCTAACAGGACCCGAACTAATCCAAGAGACCACTGAGAAAATCACTCTCATCAAGCAACGAATTCAAGCTGCCCAGGATAGACAGAAGAGTTATGCTGATAGGAAACGTAAACCTATGGAATTTGACGTAGGTGACCGCGTTATGCTAAAGGTGTCACCTTGGAAGGGTGTTGTATGGTTTGGGAAACGAGGAAAACTAAATCCACGTTACGTAGGACCCTTCAAAGTGATTGCCAGAATTGGAGAGGTTGCCTACCGCTTAGAACTGCCTCAGCAGTTAAGCCGAGTACACCCTACATTTCATGTCTCAAACTTGAAGAAGTGCTACTCAGATGAACCTTTAGCAATGCCATTGGAGGGAGTCCATTTCGATGACAAACTCCAATTTGTAGAAGAACCAGTGGAAGTTGTGGAGAGAGAAGTCAAGAAGTTGAAGAGAAGCCAAATCCCGTTAGTTAAAGTACGATGGAACTCTAGGAAAGGACCTGAGTTTACTTGGGAACACGAAGAATCGTTTAGAGCCAAGTACCCACACCTTTTTACCTAAGCAGTGACGTCACCTTAAGCTTTGAGGACAAAGCTAAAATAACGGGTTTATGCTGTAAAACCTGAGAATTTCAGGTTTTGACTTGTGAACATTATGTACGTCACTTCATGATATCTAAATATTTTATACCACTTTTCTTTGCATGAATCATTTGAACCATCCCATGCATTTCATAAGCATGCATCATCTTATCAGGAAAACAATTATATCACAATTTTATTGTGACTATGCATTTTTATCACAAAAGTGTGACTACATTTGTATGACTATATTTCAGTAATCATACAGGACATCAAATGACCTAATATAAAGGACTTTGAGTCTTTTGAAACATATGATCACCTTGCATGCATCCCACTGATTTTTCTCCGAGAACAACGTCATGATCACAGTATATGACTGATTTCCTATTTATAAATATATAAGCAATGGTGAATTTAAATAATATATGTATATATATTTTTACAATATATGACTTCAGATTACCCTAACTATCACTTTTACATATGATTATTTAATAAATCATACTATGGATATATCTTATACGTAAATGTACTAATATAACCACCTAGGGACCATGCTTTCACCAAAAGGCACTAAACGTAATTAAAACACTTAAAACCCGAGCTTACTCAAATTACTATGACTTAAAAATCATTTGACACATACTTTAACCCGACTAATAAGCAAAACGAACCTAAACCTATACATACCCGTATATAAATACTTAACCACAAACCTTTTTACTAAAACCTTACAAATCCTTATAACTTAACATTTATTTTGAACACTTAAAACATAAACTATATTTTCCCTCCCTAATAATACCAAAACCGCCGGTTTTGGTTTTACCCTTCTAAAACCATGGGAAAGTTAGTACTAACAATGCATTTAAGAGTGTACTAGGGGAGTGATTAAGGAAGCTAAGACACCTCACCCTTCCTTCTTGCTTTGAGCCGTGTAAACTACCCACACCACACACAAACTTGTACAAACCTTAACCCATTATTACCTACACACTTTCCCCTCTTCTTGGAATCCTAAAATGCCACGGTATACACACCCAAAACCCTACCAAACTTGTACAAAAATGGGCAATTAAGGTTATGTACCTTATTGTACAAATCAAAGCTAGGAAAATCTTGGCTTATCTCTCTCTTGCCGTGTCTCATTCCCAAGCCACACCTCCTTCACCTCACATTTGAATACATATAACTTGAGACACTCATTCCTCTCCCTCACCACAAATACTCGGATCAAAATCCTCACAAAACACCTAGACTAAATAAAACCTCAACATACCACATTTACTACCGAATCTAGCATTGAAGACTCGAAGTAAAGACTCCTAGGACTCGTGTGAATATAAGCCGCCTCATCTTCATCACCTTTCGTCTACATTTTGGCCAATCAAGTAAGCAAGAACTTCTCCTATACTTTTCCTTATTCATCCTTACGTTTCATGCATTCCCATGCTACACATAATAAGGATAGTATACATGCACACATTAAAAGTTCTTAATCACACTCTAAATAACTTGTAAACTCACGGCATAGATAACATTTGGAGAGCCTTACATTGTGAATCCTTAAAAACAAGTGTATGTGAACCTATAGGGGCGTTAGCATATTCCTTTGCCTTAAAACATATATAAGCCGCAACTTAATGAGAGCTTATAAGCTAGTTTTCTCTTCCCATAAATTATATTGAGCTAGATATGAACTTATACATGTCACACTAAGTTAAACTTATCTATAAATCATTTTTTAGCCGAATATTACCTTGGAAAATAAGCTAACTTGAAAACATGGTAATATTAATATAAGCCGAATCTTTAAGGCCTTAGAATAAGCCCATAAGCCTTCAAAACAATAAGCTTAAAAGGCATAAAAATATAAGCCAAATTTATATAAACTCATGTGTCATAAAAATATAAGCCGAACCTATAAAAGCTCATGTGTAATAAAAATATAAGCCGAAACTATATAAGCTTAGTAGTAATAAACAAATATAAGCCGGATATATATAAGCCCATATAGAAATTTAGAGAAAGCCCATTAGTGAGAAATTAACATTTACTAAGTTACCACAAAGTTTTACCAAGCCCAACCCCTTTTTACCTTAACCGAATGATAATGGGCCGCGTAGCCCATTAAGGAAAGCAAGTGGTTACTTTTTGTGCTGGTTGTGTAAATTGGTGAAAGAATGGACCCAAAAGTGGAAATATTAAAATAGAAACCTTATTTGTTACTTTTACTACTTGGTAAAAAAATTATTTAACTTTGGTAAAACCTAATCAAATGAACCGTGACCCTTATTGGGCCACTTCGCCCAATTAAGCTTAATCAACTAAACCGTGACCTTTAATGGGCCACTTTAGCCCATTTGATTTAAATGAGTAACTTTTTGGGCCAAATATGACAAGTTCCAAAAGATATGGCCAACTTTGAGAAACAAGAGAAACCTTTAATCATTTTCGTGACTCATAGGAAATACAAGGGCCGGTTATGATATTTTTGAAACTAAAGGGTACCAAGAATCAAACCGTGAGTAATAATGAACTACAAGGACCATTTGTGACATTTTTGAAACTTAAATCAAACCCTAATCCCATTTATTTTTATGCCGTGGGATTGGAGGGGGTATTTTGCCATTTCCCGAAAGTTTATCAAGCCCTAGGGGGCGTTTTCATAAAACGGGATAACCGACGAGGACTAACGATGTAATAACTATAACGGATGAAAATATATAAGATTTCTAAACCATATATTATTTACAAGAGTGATCCCAATTTAATTACTTAAAAAGGGTTATCATAAAACGGGTTATTTAAATTAAATTACAACCATACGATATTAACAAAATCACTTAACCATCTCTTTTGTGAAACCTTAAAAACATAACAAGGTATAAAGTTTATTCTTCATTTTAAATTAAATAAAACTTGTGGATTTATTTAATTTACTATACCTTTATTCTTAGACACAAATTAATAAACTCGTACTTTAATATATATCATTTCCTTGAAAACAATATATATAAACACATCCTTAATTTATTGTGAATAAATTAAGCCAACGTATCAATCTATAAACTGTGATCATACATTTTTCATATGCACCAATTGTCATGCATAATTATTTCTACATTCACTAAGACATTCAAATTACTTAGGTAATTTCTCCAGTACGTGACTATACTGTGACATCATCCTCACTACCACATTATCACTAAGGTGAGTTCATGGCCCCATCTTTACTGTTTTATAACTGGGGGAGAAAACATGCCAACTTTTATTTTTATGCAAGCATGCACAGACAACAACAAATCATTCCCTACTGTTGCCCCATTCCCGTGGACTGTAATAGTTAATAGCGTAGCGCGAAATGTATGGATAGATCTATTCGGGTGTTGACAACACCCGGCCTGTCGTGATCAGCTGTCACGTGATGCTTAGGCCAAGCAGCAGGTTTATGTCATTGTCGGATTAAGGGAAACAAACGTCAGGATAGACCCAATGGGCGTACTGAAAATCATGTCTAGCTTCTATTACAGGGCAGTAGGAACTACTGTAGTATTGGGCTGTGATGTCCTGCTACCTTCGTGATGCTATGCATATTAATACTTTATTTAATTAAACCTGTGAATTCACCAACCTCGTGTTGACCCCCACATTTTTACTTTCATGTTTTCTCAGGAAAGTAAGCAGGTTCATGCATTGGATTCTAGCATTTTAGGAAAGCATCATGTTGACTATTGGGCTGGGATATTTACTTCTGTTTTACAATAAATGTGGTTTTCTTTTGGACAAGATACAATGTGTACGATTAATTCATGTAATATGTTTTTGAATGACTTTATGATCATCGCTCTATATGCTATGTGCTATCGATCCACCCAAGTAACACCCCAACTACTTCTCCGCTGCATTTGACCAATCTGGGGGTGTTACAAAAGCCTTCTTTCAATCGTTGATTATTGGGAGTGATTGGAAGACGGTTTTCTTCTGGTACGAGTGCATTGTCAAGGTGAATTTGTTGCTCTTTAGTGCGAGCCATGAAATCTGCTTAAGATAAAACATACACGTTGATACACAAGAGATATATATCATACAGTATAAACCTTAAAAGCATCATATTTTCCTTAACAACATAACAAGTAGTACCTAAAATACCATACAATCATTACCCAAAATAATCATCAAGTTGAAATCCATGCAAATTAGAATCCTAAGCAAGCATATCAATCATAATTCAAGTAATGAAGCATAAGTTAGAATACATCATACCAAACCTAAGTCAGAATAAAACATATCCAACATAATTCAGAATACTTTATGGATGACATAAGTCGGAATACAATCAAATCCATACATATGTCGGAATACAAGTATACATACATAATTCGGAATAACACCACTCACACATAAGTTGGAATAACACCAATCATCAAATAAGTCGGAATAACACATTTCTAATCCATATCCGGATTAAAGTTTTTCAACGTTATCCGGAATAAAACCTTCCAACTGTTATTCGAAATCCAACATTCCAATCGTTATCCGGAATACTTAGTTCTTAAGCTTATCTGGAATATGCATTATTTTCTTATCCAGAATATGGGTTTCTAGTCCTTATCCGGAATCCATATTTAGAACTTAAGTCGGAATACGAGACACCAAGCCTTATCTGGAATCTATGTTTTTCAATCGGGGTTGGGAACTTAAATCGAAATCCGAGACACTAAAACTTATCCGGCAACTATGTTTTTCAATCTTATCTGGAATCCATGTTGGGAACTTAAGTCGGAATCCGAGACACTAAACCTTATCCGGAACAAAATTTTCCCATCTTATCCTGAATAATCGAATACTTAACCTTATCCGGAATACGTCATTGCAACGTTATCCAGAATACATGTTTGTGAATGTAGCGTTATCCGGAATCCATGTAATAACCAACTTAATTCAGAATTAGTGAGTTTGCAACATAAGTCGGAATAAACTTAAACCACAAATAAGTCAGAACACACGTATTCCACTCGTAAGTCGGAATCCATCTATTCTCAACCTAAGTATGAATCAGTGATTATGCTTTTTACTGATCATCATCACCACACAAAGCAAGCAACGACCGTATGTTCCTAAAACAAGTTTCTTCCTAAAGCAAGGTTTGTGGGAATTAAAGTAATCAACATAATGACTCTATGTTCTAAAGAATATGCGTAACAAAAACCCCTTGATTCAATCAATTAACAGATCCAATTAAATCTATAAACCCTAAATTTATATGTTGGAAGTGACTAAGTAACTGAAGAGATGAATCGGTTTACCTTAGGTGTGATGAACGAGAACAAATCAAAGGCTGGGATGATGAAGTTTTTAACAATGGCGGCAAATTAGATTTGGTTTTGTGAAAATGTGAAACAAAAAAGAAGAAGGGGGGGGCAACAATTTGACCTAGGTCAAGTTTTCAACTTTTACACATGTGGCCCTCCGTTTTCTTTTGAATTTTCATTTTAGTTAACGCCTATTTTAAGATAACCTTTATTAAGGGAAGACTTAACGTTCGTTGTGACTTAAATATTCGTTGAACTAATTTTCACACCCAACCAATCAACATACTTGAATTAGCCTGCCTAAAATCCATTTATCTCTAAAATCTCACGAGAAACGGTCTACAACATATCCAAATTCCACATACTTGACAAACACATGACGAACACCATGTAACCGATTATTTTTCTGAAAAGATTCTTGAAGACGATATATTGATGACAAAAAAGATTTGATATTTTCTCCCCCTTAAACATTGACCCGTTTTCTATTTAAAGAGATGTAGTCTTTGTTTAAGGAGTCGAATACCAATTAAAGCATTTTCCGTTTAATGATTTAAAAGAACGATTCTAGTGGAAATAATATTTCTCTTATTTAAACAATATAAATGTACTGAAGCGTACACTAATTTGTGTTAGACCAAGTTATAAAGTAAACTTGATCCCTTGTACGGTTTTAAAGTAAACCATACCCGAGAAAATTAATTCCCGTTGTGAGTCAACGCTTTCAAAAGAAATACGTGACTTTAATACGAAAAACGGGTTGCAGCCAGAAATAACTACAAGCCATATGGGCATGTTTTAAAATATGTACAACTTTTATACGGACTCTATTTATGGCACCCGTGTCAATTTTAATCGACATTTCTAAGGCCGTAAATATTACCGTACTAAAAGACATGCCCGATTTAAAATGAAAAATATTTTTTGGTTTCTTGATTTTATATTTTTATGGTTTTTGTATGTTTTATATTTTTGTATTTTTGTTTTGGTGGTTTAAATATATACGATAATATACAAGATCACGATAAAAGGATACTCTAGAATAGTTTACCACCACTATTCTGCAGATTCTTCTACCAACTCCTTAAGTGTCGTTGGTGACAATGATTTCATGCCTAGCTTTTCGATAAAAAACTCGATACGTCCTTGATCTAGGGCCTTTGTGAATATATCCGCCAGCTGATACTCAGTGTTGACAAAATACAGTTCGATCACTCCATTTTCCACTTGCTCTTTGATGAAATGGTAGCGAATGTCAATGTGCTTTGCCCGGGAGTGTTGAACGTACTTGTAGCATAGAGCAATGGCGCTTTTATTGTCATAGTACATCGGAATTTTGTTGAATCCAAGACCGTAGTCAGTTAATTGTGATCTCATCCATAGAACTTGAGCACAACAACCGGACATAGCAATGTATTCAGCCTCTGTACTTGATATAGCAACGCTTTTCTGCCTTTTGGATGCCCAACTAATCAGTCTATCTCCAAGAAGTTGCACTCTGCCAGAAGTGCTACGTCTAGTATCTTGACACCAAGCATAATCCGCATCTGCATATGATATTAGTGCAATAGAGGAATCCTTCGGATACCACAGACCACGATGAAGTGTTCCTTTAAGATACCGAAAGATCCTTTTCACAACATGTAAGTGCTTTTCGGTAGGCCGAGCCTGATACCGGGCACACATGCATATAGCAAAATGCAAATCAGGCCTGCTAGCAGTCAGATAGAGAAGGGTGCCGATCATTCCACGGTAAAGTTTAGGATCGACAACAATCCCATCCCTATCCTCATCTAACTTGGATCTCTCCACCATTGGAGTATCCACGGGGTCACAGTTTTCAAAATGATACTTTTTCAACGATTCAAGAGCATATTTAGATTGATTAATGAAGATGCCTCTGGGATTTTGAGAAATTTGCAATGTTGGAAGTACGTTTTTCATATAAAGAAAGTCTCGGTCACTCCAACAATATAGTTATAGGCTCGTAGTATTGTTTAAGTAATGTTTATGTTTAGCCTGACCCATGAGCATGTTCATGGGCCGGAGGCCCAAGTCCACTTAAGGACATGGGTATATAAACCCCTTTCCACCATGGAAAGGGGTGTTGGTTGTATTATTTTGTCAAGTAATACACATAGTTTTCTCTCACTTCTCTCTCTAGTTTCTCTCTCTAGAAAAACATCAACCCTCTTGAAATACAAAGATTATCACGAATCTACAATTGGTATCAAGAGCTATGGGATGAAATAAAGATTGGTTTTGTGTTGTTCATACTTTTCTAAGGGTGTTCATGTGTTTTTGATTGATTTTTTCCAAAGTTTCAAAATATTTTCGTGTTTTTGTGGTTCCAAGTGATCTATATCTCTTCTAAATAGTTTTAGTAACGATTTGGTGACATTCGTTTGGTTAGAATCACGAATTCCAAGGTAAAAATCCATTCTTTCTTGTTGTTTCCAAGTCTCGGATTATTTTTGTGTTACGATCTGATTTTGTGATTGCATAAACCCTGGGGGTTTCTACTTGCGATCCATAGTCACGATCACATTCTACGATCATCAATACGATCAAGACTGCGATCACTGCCTACGATCATCAATACGATCAGGGAGTACGATCGTTGGATACGCTAGGGAGTACGATTGTTGAGTACGATAGGAGACTACGATCGATAGGATACGATAGCTGAGTACGATCAGGGAGTCCGATCTAGGAGTACGATCGTAAAGTAAGATAGGAGAGTACGATCAGCCATCATTTGCAACACTTAGAGGATTTTTTCAACTTTGCATTTATTTGGAGACATTAACAAAAACACACAACCAAAAGATCATAACATCTTTATTTAAACAACACTAAAACACATAATCTTATTTCATTGATCGATCATTTTGATAATCTTTATTCAAGTGTTCAAAAAATGAATCATCATTCATTCATGCCAAGAATGACATCGCTTACCGATATTTCTATCATATCGGGTACCGATACTCGTCCACCATTGCTCATCAAAGACTTATTTGAAGCATGGCAAGGTCGCATGAAAACTTACATCATGGGTAAACCCAATGGTAGACTTATGCTTCAATCCATTGAAAAAGGTCCACTAGATTAGGGAGAAGTTACTGTCAACAATGTGACGCGGACAAGGTTGTATCATGAGTTACCGGATGCTAACAAACTCATTGTCGATGCAGATGAAAGGGCCGTTCAGACAATACTTCAAGCCCTTCCACCCGATATCTATAGAATGGTAAGTGAACACACAGTGGCCAAGGATCTTTGGGATCGTTTAACTGTTTTGTTACAAGGGACTTCTCTAACTAAGTAAGAACGAGAGTGTCAACTGTATGACTTGTTTGATAGGTTTACATACATTCTAGGGGAAACTCTTCACGATTACTACTGGCGTTTCACTACTTTGATGAATGATATGAACGTGTATAATCTAAGGATTGCTCAGTTTCAACTAAACACCATGTTCTTGAACACGCTACCCCAAGAGTGGAGTCAATATGTCACCGATGTCAAGATGATTCGAGATTTGCACAAGTCAAATTTAGATCAACTCTATGCTTTCTTGCAGCAACACGAGAAGCACGTGATCCAAAAACGCATCTCTCAGGGATCTTATCAAGAACCATTGGCATTAATGGCAAATCAACCAACATTGTCATCTCACAACTCTCCGTTTGCTTTGGGACACCAATCTTCCTATCAACCATTGTATCAAACACCAAGCTTCCTACAGTATTCGATCTTGCCACAACCGCCTACATCTTATCACCAACAATACAAGCAACCAGCAACATCATCACAAGGAGACTCACATCAGTTACCTTATGTTGCACAACAGTATTCACCTTATCAACCTCCAACAAACCCTGCCATCACCTATCAACAAATTGAGGTTCCTCAACCCCATTACTCACAACATATTAGTGTTCCCTCAAATCAGCTTGTAGCTCAATCAGCACCAGCATTCTATTGTGCTGATTAGATTCTTGTCCTGAGTTTAGACAAGGGGATAATCCTACTGATATACTTGCTCAAATGTCTGCTTACCTCACTCAAACATTGAACAAACGAGGTTACATAGGAACAGCTCCAACAAACAATCAGTAAAGGAACTCTTCTAACTCTCGACAACAAGCTACAATTCAAGATGGTAGAGTAATGGTGCAACCACTTCAAGGGAGACCAAGTTCATCTAATGCTGGTGCACGTCCATCTAACACTGCTGCTACAAGGGGTAATAACACTGGCAAAATGAAGATGATTATATGTTATAACTGCAAAGGGGAAGGGCACATGGCTCGAGAGTGTAAGCAGCCCAAGAGGAAAAGGGATAGCACATGGTTTCAGGAGAAGATCTACTTGGTGAATGCTCAAGCCCAAGGACGTGAGCTCGATGAAGAAGAGTTAGCATTTCTCGCAGATCCGGGAGTTGCGGACACTGACGGTCTCACATCAGCCATCACAAACAATGCCGCATATCAATGTGATGATCTGGATGCATACGACTCTGACTGTGATGATCTCAATACCGCCAAGGCAGCTCTCATGGCAAATCTTTCACTTTATGGAGCTGACACAATTTTTGAGGTACCAAATACTGCCACGTTTACTAGTATTGTACCTTATCAAGTTAAGCAAGTGTCTGAGTATCCGGAATAGCCTCCGGTGGTTAGTAACTCAAACGAGGAGACAAACAATGATAGCAATATCAATGCAAGTCCCCAGACTTTGAGTGAACCACAACCGGGAGCTATTACGACTACAAATTCGTTTGCTCAACCCGATTTGGTTATGGTGTCGGCATCTATGCTTGGCCAAATGAATAATGCGGTCCTTGAAACCCTCAGTGTTAATCAGACTTTATCTGCCGAGCTTGCTTTGTATAAGGAAAAGGTTAAAACCTTGGAATTAACTCCAGTGACCACTACCTTAACCAATCCTGAATTTGATAGGTTTAGGAAATTCCAAATGGATAATTTGCTAGTAATTGAGAGTTTAAGAGCAAATATTTCGAAAGAACTTAAAGAAAAAGAGTCAGTCGTTAATAATTTTCAAAAACTACAAACGGATTTCGAAATTCTCGAGTCTAAAAGGGTTGAAACGAAAATTAAGGCGTCTGAGAAAGTTAAAAAGACTGAAAATTTTCTTTTAAAAAAATACTCTGCTTCACATTTACTACCTTGTTTCATTCTTCTTTTCAAGAGTTCAATCTATCGCGTCTAATAGACCTACCACCTAACCCGAGGTATGCAAATCAAGCATTTAACCACAACCCACGACTTTATGATGCAACCAAGTTAGGATTGGTCTTAGATCCGATTGTGTTTTTAAATGAATCTGAGAGCATGTCGCTACATGAAGAGAATCAGTCAAAAGTAATTTTTACATATCCTGAGTATGATTATGCACAACTTAAGGCAACATATGCAAAATTAGATCTTAGAACTCGCTTTAATATGCAAAAGGAATTTATCCATACACCAGCTTACATGCCTACTAGAGAAAGCCTTAGTATACTTCCTACACTTGTTAATTCGGACGAACCTAAGGAAATTCCTAAGAATCTTCCACCGGTAAGTACGGTATTGCTAAGCTTGGAAGAGATTCAACGATACCTAACCGAGTTTGACAAGGTCATCCTGGAATGTACGACTTCAACGGCTCAAACCGCTGGAGAATGGGCTTTTGAACACGTGAAAGCGGTGTTTGAGAAAAAGATCGTTCCGTTTGTAATCAATATTAAAGAGGGATTTTACGATCTTGCGGAAAATCTTAGTTTCGAAATGGGTGAAGTTCGAAAAGTTTTCTATGAAATGGATGATGCTTATGAACAACATTTAATTGAGAAAGAAAAGATTTTGTCCGAATATGACCGATTCTAAGAACATATAGTGTCTCTCGAAGTGATGCAAGTTGTTACAATTGAATTTGCTTTTGTGATGACATCTGCTATGAATAAATGTGATGATGTGCATGATATATCTGTGAATATTGTTGAACCTGTGAATAATGTAGATAATCATTCTTGTCATGAATCTAACGCTGAATTTTTAAAGCTTCAAGATTCTTATAACTCACTTTCAAAACGTTTTGATGAGCTTCAACAACATTGTATCTCTCTTGAAATTGAAAATCAATCTAAAAATGAAACTCTTTCAAAAACAAATGATTGTGAAAACTCCGTTGAGACGAGTGACAAGATGATTCAGGTGGTTCAGGCATTAGAGAAAGAAATTATGAGACTTAAGAGAGAATCCGTAGCAGAGAAATTGGAACTAGAGGCTACAGAGATTAAAAATCATGCCTTAGAAGATAGAATTACTTCTATGCTAGGGGAGTTTGATAAAGTAAAGCAGGGTTTTTTACAAATTTATGGTTCGTTAGAAGAACGCTTCGCTTTTAATGCGGCAGAGCAAAAGTCACTCGTTGACCAACTGAACCATAAGTGTGAGGAAATCTCTGACTTAAATATTCAACTCATAGACAAAAACATGGTTTTGGCTGAATTAAAGGAGTCACTTCAACTCAAAGGACAAGAAGTTGTTGATAATCCAGCTACAATCTCTGCCCCGACCTCTAGTGCTCCAATAAACCAACAAGGTGGTGATCTATAAAAACCCGTACCATAAGAACAATCCACTATCATATAAGTCATATATGGAGCATGTAGTCGAGCACGCGAATCTTGCTAGGGACGTGGTAGATGATCTTTATGAACTTGATCCTATGAATAGTCACTATTACTCTACTCATGCTTACATTGAGAAGGTACAACAATGCTTAAAGCATTTGAATTACATAGGACAACCGGGTTCTGCACCACTTAAACAACAAACCACCACCATTGCCATGACTCCATTCAATAAGAATCCAGGAACTAAGCCTATACTAAACACACCCATCAAGGCTAAATCAAAATATGTCACTAATGTTCCTTTGGCTTCTACAGGAGTAATTATGTCTACTAAGGCTAAAGGATCTCAAGACAAGAAAGATAGGATCAAGCCTTCCACTAGTAGGACTGCCAAGAAGAAAGTATAATTTCACCCTAGGAATGTTATTTCAGTTTCAAATAAAATGAATCATGTATCTAAGACAGAAGGATCTGCCTATGTGTAGAAGTGTAAGCAAAATGTGAATTCGAATTTGTGATGTTGGAATTGTAATGAATGCATGTTTTCTCAGCGTCATGATTTATGCCTTGTTGATCACGTGAATGAAATATATGCCATTAGGAACAATCTTGAATTGATTCTAACGGGGAAGAAATTCACCCAAGTTGGTTGGCAATGGAAACCCACTGGTAGGACCTTCACTGCTAATGGAACTAAGTGCCCTTTAACTAGGATCACATCCATGGAAGTTAGGTCTCAGCGTCTTTTAAATAGGAACAATAGCACTAAGAAATGGAAAAGGCGCCCTTTAACTAGGTCTGCATCCACTATTGTGCCTACCATTGAGGAAGTACCTAAGGTCTTTAGACAACTAGAATCTAAACCAGCATCTAAGAAGCAAATATGGAGGCCTAAGAATTCTTCGGTTATCAAATCTAAGATAAATATATCTATACCTGCTAACACAGAGGAACTACTAGATTTTGATACATCGTCTTTTTTTAGTAATATTTTCATGTGGTCCAAATCATCCTCTGGTACTTGGACTCTGGATGCTCAAAGCATATGACCGGAGACCGCTCGATGCTCAAAAATTTCGTCAGCAAGTTTCTAGGAACGATGAAATTCGGCAACGACCATATTGCGAAGATCATGGGTTACGGTGAATATCAAATTGGGAATGTTATGATTTCAAGGGTATATTATGTGGAGGGACTTGGTCATAATTTATTTTTAGTGGGACAATTTTGCGATTCAAACCTTGAAGTGGCTTTTCGACAACATACTTGCTTTATTTGCGATCTTGCAGGAAATGATTTGTTAAAAGGTTCTCGAGGGGATAATCTCTACACACTGTCCATTCAAAACATGATGGCCGCCTCTCCTGTATGGCTTCTCTCCAAAGCATCTAAGACCAAGTCATGGTTGTGGCATCGCCGATTATCTCATCTTAACTTTGATGCTATTAACCATTTGGCTAAAAACGAACTTGTTCGTGGTCTTCCAAAACTTAAGTTCGACAAGGATCATTTATGTTCCACGTGTTCTTTGGGGAAAAGCACCAAGAAATCATACAAACCTAAAGCTGAAGACACCAACCAAGAACCACTGTATCTTTTGCACATGGATCTTTGCGGGCCAATACGTACGGCTAGTGTGAGTGGTAGAAAATACATCCTCGTCATGGTGGATGATTTCTCAAGGTTTGCATGGGTAAAGTTTTTAGCGACCAAGGATCAAGCACCAAATTATATTATTACTTTCTTAAAGATGATCCAAGTGCGTCTTAATGCTACTATTCGCCGCATTCGAACTGATAATGGAACCGAGTTCGTTAATCAAACTCTACGAGACTATTATGAAGCGGTTGGAATTTCACATGAAACTTCAGTTGCTCGCACTCCACAACAAAATGGTGTCGTGGAAAGACGTAACCGTACACTAATGGAAGCTGCTAGAACTATCTTGATTTATGCGAATGCTCCTTTATTCTTATGGGCTGAAGCAGTGGCAACCGCATGTTATACCCAAAACCGCTCCATCATTCGTAAACGCCATGGTAAAACTCCATATGAGCTACTTCATGGATACAAACCCGATATTTTATTTCTTCATGTGTTTGGTGCACTGTGTTATCCAAATACTAATAGTGAGAATTTGGGCAAACTTCAACCAAAGGCTGATATTGGAATTTTCATTAGTTACTCACCTGCAAAGAAAGCTAACCGAATTTATAACCGTCGTCTTGGCAAGATAGTAGAAACTTTGGATGCCGATTTTGATGAGCTGACAGCGATGGCTTCTGAGCAACACAGCTTTGAACCCGCAATTCATGAGATGGGAACCGGTACGATTAGTTCCGGATTAACTCCCAACAATCCTACTTCTTCATCATTTATACCACCTACAAGGCCCGAGTGGGATGAGTTATTTCAACCTATGTTTGATGAATTCTTTGATCCACCTTGTAAGGATTCTCTAGCACCTGAAGTAGTAGCTCCGATTCCCGAAGTTGTTGCTCAAGATAATGGAAATGAGTCTGAGGCATCTACTATTACTATTGAACCAGATGTCCCATCCCCCACCAATTCACAAACTACACCTGAATCATCACCCTCAATTGTTCCTAATGATGTTGAAGAGGATCACTATGATCACGATTTAGAAATTGCTCACTTACAAGAACTTCCTTTCTTTGGTTCACAAATACCTAAAAACCCTAACGGTGTGTCTACCTCAGAGGAAGCTCCTGCAATCGTTCACTCTCGACCACCACGGATTGAAACTCACAACACAAAATGGACAAAGGATCACCCAATCAGCAATATTATTGGTGACATCAATCGACCAGTCTTTACACGCCACTAACTCCAAGAACATGCATTATATTGCTATTTTGATGCATTTCTTTCCGATACTGAACCTAAAAAATTGGCAACAAGCCATGACAAAATCATCTTGGATTGAAGCCATGCAAGAGGAACTTAATGAATTTCAACGTCTTGAAGTGTGGGAATTAGTTCCTTTACCCAGCAACGTTGAAATCCTTACATTGTTGTGGGTATATAAGGTTAAACTTGATGAGTTAGGTGGAGTGCTGCAGAACAAAGCTAGATTGGTTGCTAGAGGTTACAAACAAGCTTTGGGTATTGACTTTGAAGAATCATTTGCTCTTGTGGCACGATTGGAGGCAATTAGACGATTCCTTGCTTATGCTGCTCACATGAACATGATCGTCTACCAAATGGATGTTAAGACGGCATTTCTTAATGGTGAATTAAGGGAAGATATCTATGTAAGCCAGCCGAATGGATTCGTCAACTTGGAGTATCCTAATCACGTGTACAAGCTCAAGAAAAATCTTTATGGGTTGAAACAAGCTCCACGCGCGTGGTACGATCTTCTATCGTCATATCTCATCTCGAAATGCTTCTCCAAAGGAAAAGTGGACCCAACATTATTTATTCTCAAGGAGGACAACGACATGATACTCGTACAAATTTATGTTGACGATATAATATTTGCTGCCACTACTCAAAGACTGTCTGACCATTTTGAAAAAATTATGTCCACACCTTTTAAGATATCGATGATGGGAAAAATTTCATTTTTCTTAGGGTTACAAATTTCTCAAAATCCCAGAGGCATCTTCATTAATCAAACCAAATTTGCTCTTGAATCACTAGAGAAGTATCACTTTGAAAATTGTGACCCCGTGGATACTCCAATGGTGGAGAGATCCAAGTTAGATGAAGATAAGGAAGGGATAGCTGTCGATCCTAAACTTTACCGTGGAATGATCGGCACCCTTCTCTATCTGACTGCTAGCAGGCCTGATTTGCAATTTGCTATATGCATGTGTGCCCGGTATCAGGCTCGGCCTACCGAAAAGCACTTACATGTTGTGAAAAGGATCTTTCGGTATCTTAAAGGAACACTTAATCGTGGTCTGTGGTATCCGAAGGATTCCTCTATTGCACTAATCTCATATGCAGATGCGTATTATGCTGGGTGTCAAGATACTAGACGTAGCACTTCTGGCAGTGTGCAACTTCTTGGAGATAGACTTGTTAGTTGGGCATCTAAAAGGCAGAAAAGCGCTGCGATATCAAGTACAGAGGTTGAATACATTGCTATGTCCAGTTGTTGTGCTCAAGTTCTTTGGATGAGATCACAATTAATTGACTACGGTCTTGGATTCAACAAAATCCCGATGTACTGTGATAACAAAAGTGCAATTGCTCTGTGCTGCAACTACGTTCAACATTCCCGGGCAAAGCACATTGACATACGCTACCACTTCATCAAAGAGCAAGTTGAAAATGGAGTGATCGAACTGTACTTTGTAAACACTGAGTATCAGCTGGTAGATATATTCACAAAGGCCTTAGATCGAGGACGTATCGAGTTTTTGATCGAAAAGCTAGGCATGAAATCATTCTTACCAGCGACACTTAAGGAGTTGGCAGAAGAATCTGCAGAATAGTGGTGGTAAACTATTCTAGAGTATCCTTTGATCGTGATCTTGTATATTATCGTATTTATTTAAACCACCAAAAGAAATATACAAAAATATAAAACATACAAAGACCATAAAAAATATAAAATCAAGAAAATCCAAAAATATTTTTCATTTTAAATCGGGCATGTCTTTTAGTACGGTGATATTTACGGCCTTAGAAATGTCGATTAAAATTGACACGACGCCATAAATAGAGTCCGTATAAAAGTTGTACATATTTTAAAACATGCCCATATGGCTTGTAGTTATTTCAGACTGCAACCCGCTTTTCGCATTAAAGTCACGTATTTATTACGAAAACGTTGGCTCACAACAGGAATTAATTTTCTCGGGCAAGGTTTACTTAAAAACCTTGTAAGGGATCAAGTTTACTTTATAACTTGGTCTAACACAAATTAGTGTACGTATCAGTGCACTTATTTTGTAAAAATAAGAGAAATTTTATTGCCACCAGAATCGTTCCATAAAATCACAAAACGGAAAAAGGTCTTCATGAATATTTCTCCATTAAGAACAACGACTACTGCTCTTTAAATAGAAAACGGGTATGCGTTTAAGGGGGAGCAAATATAAAATCATGGTTTGTTTTTGACAAATCTTCAAAACAGGTTTTTCAGAGAAATGCAAATCGATAATTTTCTTCATATTCTTATGTGTGACTTGTGTGGTATGTGGTTTGTCGTTAGGAATTTGAAATTGTGCGTCAGGTGTATGTGTTCGTGTTAGTTTTCAAAGATAAGAAATTACGGGAGTTTGTTAGTTCATTTGTTTTGTGCTAAATTAACAATCTTAATCCTTGGGAGTCAAAATTGCACAATTGCAAAAAAGGGGGACCAAGTTGCAATTTCTTGCAACATTGGTTTGAGCTAAGTCAACTTAAATCCCCCTCCCCGTCTTTATTCTTTTCTGTAACTCACACAACACACGCCATACCTTCCGCCATTGTTAAAGCTTCGAATCTTCATATTTCTGTGCTACTCGCTAATCTAATCTAGGTATAATTATCACTATCATCGTGTATTACTTAGATGTTCATCTTATGCTCTTCTCATAACTCAAACATGTATAAATCGAATCACACAAATTAGGGTTTTGTGATTTATGATGAAAATGATTTATGAGTAGTGGGATTTGTACATCTAGCCTAGACAAACATAGTTCTTGCCCAGTTTTGCTTAAAACATCTTCTACGTCCCGTTATCGAACTCAACAGATTTGCATAGTTAATATCGCCCATAATACGATGAATCACTACGATGGCAAATGATCGCATTGACTGCGATGGGATTCTACGATGGCACCACTATGATGGGTCCATTGCGATGGCTTTTTGCGATGGACACGTTGCGATGGGTCCGTTGCGATGGGTCCGTTGCGATGGGTCCGTTGCGAGGGGTCCGTTGTTTTGGGTCCGTTGCGATGGGTCCGTTGCGATGGGTCCGTTGCGATGGGCTTGTTGCGATGGGTTCAATGCGATGGTCTTGTTGCGATGGGTTCAATGCGATGGACTCGTTGCGATGGCTTCAATACGATCCCATGTTGCGATGGTCACTGCGATGCATCGTTACGATGGACCTACATTTGCAAGGATAATTAGATGTGTTTAGCTTATCGATGGACTTGGATATTGCGATAAACATTCAAGACATGCTTGTGTGACATAGACTAAGACTCGTTATGACTTGTGTCACTAAAATAAACTCTATTAGATTATGTTGTTAAAACGATAACAATGTTCTAAGTGTAGTTTCGTCTTAGTGTGATGTTATGCCATGTGGTGACGTTTGTTGTGATTTATTCCCTATGCTTAGGATTTACATAGTTTATGAGATATATATATATATATATGTGTATATATCAAGTGTGCATGTGTTTATCTAAAGCAGGAAAATGCCGTTAACTGAAGAACAACAAAAACAACTAGATCTTGTCCTAGTTCCACTTAATGCCAGAATGCAACATGCACCAAACAATTTTCGTCTGAGAGACGATTTTGATCCTACCCTGGAAGCATTCAAAATTGCAACGGACATCCTAGATTGTTCACCAACAAAGGACGCATTACGTGTCACTACATCGGTTCCTGAAGTATACATGCACGAGTTTTGGGCAACCGCCACAATCACACAGGCAAAACAATTGTCAAAGAAGATTATCTCTTTTACGCTAAACAACAAAGACTTGACACTTGAATTGCGCCAATTTAGGCAACTATTCAAGCTTCCTAAGTTAGCAAAAGGAGAACACTTTGTGCCTGACCCATATATAGATGAACTGCTTCGAGTAATTCGAGAATTGAATTATGAGGGTGAAATTGGTTTTCTTTCTCGGTTTAACACGTCACATATTGGGCAACCTTGTAAAGAAATTGTCACTATTTTAGTAAAATGCCTTACTTCTAAGATTCGTGGATCAGACGCAATGAGACCCTCTCAGGCAATTATCTTTTGGGGTCTCTACATTGAATCTAAAATGGACTATGCACTACAACTCTGGGAGGAATTTTGTCATCAATTCACAAGTTCCAAGAGGAAAGTGGTGCATCTCCCATTTCCAAGGTTCACAAAACTAATCATCAATTTCTTCATCAAGAGTGACCCAAATATTGATCCTCGTAGGAATTTCTTCTATCATACTCAAGATAGTGACGATGTGTTGGATACTATGACTGCGGATAATCAGTTCACAAAGTATTCACTCAGACCAGCTCCAGTGCTAGACATCATGATGAATGAAGGAATCAAGGAAAGTGATCACTATCAAGAGATGCTACTGGATATTGAAGCACAGTTCAAACGAGCAAATGCAGCTCCCTCTGAGAAACAATCAGAGAAGCAAAAAGGTAAACGAAAGAAAAGAGTTTCTAAGCGCCAATCGACTGCTTCCTCAAAAGATAAAGGCACAGGGAAAGAGAAATTAGTTGATGAAGATGCTGAAGAAGATGAGATGATCCACACTGAGGATGATCACGAAGAAGTACCACTAAGAAGGCCAAAGAAAGCAAAGCAAACCAAAGGTAAAGAAGCACTTGTTGCTTCAGATGAACCAGCTAAGCAAACCATTTCTGAAGCCAAAAAACTACGTATTACTCTTCAGCAAAGCAGAGTGGAGGCTTTTGCAACATCCAAAGGATCAGGTTCAACACTGTTTGAGGACTTAGAGGAATTTGGTAATCCTGATGCCGATATTGCCTTTTATGAAGATCCTAACGATGAAGATGTTGATAACTTCCATATTGAAAGTCGTGAGCAGAGTGAAGAGGGTGCTAGCAGTGAAAGCACAGATACAAATTTGATGTATCATGATGTCAATATCACCACATATTTACCGGAACCAACTAACACTGTGATTAACGACGATGCTCACACAACTCGCATTCCAGGAACTCAACTTCAAAGTAAGTCTACTTCCGGCTCTGATGATGTTATGAAATACCTTATTTTTGAAGGGGATGGTGTCGAGGTTACAAATACTGATCCATCGACAAATGAAAATATGGTGGATGTTCTTATAACTTCTGTTATATCAACTACCATTCTACTCCTAGCCACCCCGGCCATCACTAATGTCATAATACCAGCTATCACACCAGTACCTGTTGACCAAATTGTATCAACTACCGCCCCAACGACTGAATCTACACCGTCATCAATTGTTGAACAACCTGTATCAACTACCGCCCCAACGACTGAATCTACACCGTCATCAATCGTTGAAAAACCTGTATCAACTACCGCCCCAATGATTGAACCTACACCATCACTGATTGTGGTAAATTACGACCTTTTAGGAAAAAGGCGTAAAAGCGGTAAGTATTGAACAAATGACTTTAGGAAAAATCAAGTGTTAATGACCCAATTAAGTTCGTTTCCCAAGGAGGTATATGTGTGTGACTAAGATGTACAAGATTTGAGATTAATATTTGGTTTAGAAGGGGATTAGAAGAGAAAATGACAAAGTCGTAAAAATAAAAATTAACACAAAATCACTATTAGAAAGTTAAAACGTATAAGCTTAAAAAACCACAAAAATAAAAAAATAATTCTAAAAATTACCAAAAATTCACCAAAAATCAAAAATAATAAACTAAGAGTTTACCAATGATCAAAACTTTTTCAAACCTTTTAAATAATTAAATATTCAATTTTTAAATGCTAATTAAAGCCCTAAAAATCAAATAAATTATCAAAAAGCCCAAATAAAGTTTTTTCAATTGATAAACCTCTAAAATGACCTAAAATGATTAAAAACTATTTTTTGAAATTTTAAAACTAATAAAAACTATTAAAAATGATTTAAAAACTATTAAACTTAAAATAATTATAAAAATTAATCTATAAGTGATAAAATTATTCTAAAAGTTGCTAAGTTCCTATTTTAATGTATTTAACCTAAGAAAAATGTAAAAAGTTGGAAAAAGTGAAATTTTAAAAATAATAATAAAATAATAATAAAATAATATTAAAAATCCAAAAATTATAAAAAATTCTAAAAACTTGAAAACTAGTTTATTTTAACCTAAATAATCATAAAATCAAAGTGAAATTACCAAAATACCCCTAATGGGCCCTAAAATGGGCCAAATCCAAAAACAGTCAACCTAAATGGGCTTTTGGGCCCAAAAAGTCAAACTTGGCCCAATTGACTTGGAAAAACCCTATCTGACTTAAAATTCAATTCTAAGAACAAAACTCTAAAGGCCCAAAAGCTGAAAATGTGCTTATCACAGCTTATTGAACACAAAGCTTATTCTTATTGGGCTTTTCAGCCCATTAAGCCATAAGCTAATGCCATAAGCTCTAATTTGACACACAACCCTCTTTTAGGATGCCAAAGAGATCTGTCAAAAGAAATTTTCAATAAGCTCACTCAATAAGCCAAAAAATAGAAAAGTAAAAATTCACAAAACGACAAAATAGTCGTTTTTGAGAAATACTCAACCTTAGAAGCTGATTTAAGTTGCAAAAGCTTTCAAATGGACTCAATAAGCAATATCAATCAACAAAAATCCTATAAGCACAAGAAATAAGCCAGAATAAGCACAAATGAACTTATGTAAAAGTCAAAGGACTTGGTTTTCTAGTCAAACCTAAAAGTCAACCACCCAAATGCTCCAGGATGAACAAATGGGTCAAAATGTGAGCACCTATTACAAAAACAAAGTTGTTGCTGGTTAAAATAAGCTATTATAGCTTATTGATAAGCTGACACCAAAAATGCACTAGCAGTGGTAACCAGCAGGGGAAAGGAGTTCCCACTGCTTTGACTAATTGACCAAGCTTATTTGAGAGTTCTGGTTTGATTCAATTGGAAACAAAGGCACCCTTGTGATCAGTCAACCACAAGGAGTCAATAGCAACAATAAAATCACAAAATGATCCACACAATAGGCCACAATAAGCCAAACAGTCACCAGATAAGCACCAGATATGCAAATAAGCAGTTAAGCACTTAATAAGCAGATTTCAACAAAATAAGCCAGCCAAACTTAACCAGATGCACACACAAGCTATATAAACTAACAATAAACACAAAGCAACAAGAATCAAACACTGAATCAAAGTAAATAGGAAGATCAAAGCACAAAAAGTTACTGATGAACAAAGAACATATGCAGAAACAAGTTTGCTGATATACTTGACACTTGATCCAATTTCAAGCCTCAAATCCCTCTACCCTGGTGTGATTAGCTATGATTTAGCACTTGTTACCCTTAACCTAAGCTTAGATCTAGGTGTCCTCAAAATCCTAGCCAATTTTACCAAGTTATGAAGATTTTATAGCCAATCTATGAATCTATGTGTTCAAGACCTTAAAACCTACAACCAGATGAACATATGCTCCCAAATAACAGATACCAATACTTGCATACAACACACAAGCACTTAACAAACCTCAAATCCAACTTATGCAGTAATCCCAAACACCCTTTTAAAACTTATTTTCACAAATTTTCAAAGGATCATTAAGATTCAACCCACAAATCAGATCAATAACACCTCATTAACATCAAACCAAGCCAAATCAACAATAAACATCCACAATAACACAGATTCAAGCACAAATCCACAAAAATCACAAATATTCAGAAACTTAAAGAGAAAATGAAAAGGGAAGAAGGTGCAAACCTCCAAGACCTACATCCAGGCCCTGGATTGTTTGAGCTGAGGTACTAGCAAAACAAGTACCAGCTTCCAATGCTGCTAAGATGAACAAACACAAAGTGAGATCAAATATTATGCCAACTTTCTGATTTTTGAAACCCAAGCTTTATCAACTAAAACCTTGCCTCAAAAACCTTCAAACATATAAATGGAACTCAGATTTTAGCTTCTCAAACACCAAACTTTTATAAATAACAGATTAAAACTCAGAATTTTAAGAAATTTAAACTTTATTTCATAAAAAGGAATTACAAAGATTAAAAGCTAAAATCTGGAACAAAGGGACTCTCACATGTTGAGGTCTCCTTTTATAGGCAAATGCCTGGCTAACACTATTCATAACCCTAGAACTGAATTCCCAAATGTGCCCTTTAGGTCTTCTAGACATTTTCTGATTTTGAGCTGTCCAATTTGATCAAGGCTGTTCATTTTAGCTTTCGAATGAAGCAAATGTTGTGGGCTGTTGATCTTGACACGTCACATGACTTGGAGGCTAAGTTGCTTGCTGATTGGTGGAAAGGGAATTGGGGGTGGGGTCCTTTATGAGTGGGAGTGAGGGTTTTATGTGTGGGATGTGTTTAAGGTGAGGTGAATCAAACGTGTGCCAAGGTAATTTCATTTTACCCTTTGATTTAAGTTGTGTAAAATCTGGGCTGTAAAAGGTAAATAGTACTCTTGTTTGATCCGTTTTTGTAGGGTGGAAAGGTGTTTGGCGCAATAAACATTTGAATGTTTATTTTGCCCATATTTGGCCCTTGTGTTTTCAGAAAGTGGGTAAAACGTGTTTTCAGCCACAAAAACTTCCATTCCTTTGTTAATAAGTTTCATGACTTGGCAGTTTTGGCACATTACTTTTCCAAAAGGATTACAAGGGTTGTTTTTGCCATTTTGAGATTATTCAAGGGCTGATCTTGGACATTGTTGATCTTCAAAGGTCTTCATTGTAACTTTCACTTCATGAGGGACCATTATTGGCAATTTTGATTTGTTGAGGGACTATTCTTGCCATTTCTTCAAAGTTGAAGGACCTTTTGTGTAATTTTGACAAACTTAAGGGACCAAATTTGTAATTATGAATATACAAGGGTTTTAAGTGTCATTTCTTCAATAAATGAGGATCAATCTTGTTTGTCTTCAAGTCTTCAAGGTATTTTGTTGAGAATTCCATGATTAAGGCCCGGTTCTTTGTACGGCTTCGTTTCTCGTGTCCGTTTTTCCTTGTAACTTGTGATCTTTTGTCTTTTTCACGATATCCATACCTAAAATACACAAGTAAACAAACACAAGCATATATATGGTATTTTATGACATTTTTATGCATGTAAAGCCCGAAAAGAACGATGAGATCATGTATAAATGTCATCTCATCACTCCCCCATACTAAGCCATTGCCGTGCCCTCACGCAATGCTAGAATAAAGTATCTAAGCATCACCAAAGTTCAATTTTATTAACCTTTATTGAAGAGTAAAAGACTTGCAACATACTACGATGATGTGTAAAGACATAACATATGATTTTCATCACAAAAAGTGACTTTTAGGGTCAAAGAATAGAAACAAGTTAATGTCCCTTAGAGTAAACTTCGTCATCCTTGATTGTCATACATTCCATGCTAAGTGCAAAAACAAGATCATTGTTGGTACAAGTCACAATGCTAACACTACTCATACGTCCAAATTGTGTAATATTTTTTCTCCCCGCAATCCTAGTTATTATAAAGAAAATGGGTTACTAGCATTTTTTATCTATTTGTCATGGATCACAAGTGATTCATATTGACTTATTTGAGTAGTTATTAGTCCGAAAGCAAAGTAGCACGATTTGATTAATAGTTAGTCGAAGGACAAAATCTTTTAAAACGGCTTCTCGTGTATCTCCTTAAGTTCATATCTTGGCATAACTCGTTTCACGATTTGAGACCTTTCTCGGACCGATATTTGGCATGTACTTCATACTTCAAATCTTGGGAAGACGTTCTCGAAATTATGGTCTTCTCTTCATATATTTGGAATTTCTTCACTTGACGTTTTTGAGAGATTCTTCATATTGGACCACGACTTCATCATTTTTCTTCAATCTTTACTTTGGATTTTGATATACAACGATCCGCCTCCTTTTTGGACTTGGATATATTTATCCTCATACCTTGTTAGGGCCTTTTTGGATAGACTTTCTCCATTCTTTAGGGGAGTAATAGCTTTTCGTCGTGTGTCTCGATCCTTCATATTGATTTAGGAATAATGATACTTCACATCATCTTTGGATCTTTAGCAAAAATAGAGCTCCTCATGCCTTGTTAGGGCCTTTTTGGATGATCGCCAATCTTCGCGTCCCGCTTCAATAAGTTATGCCTTGGCTATGAACTCTATTCAACCCCGAGCAACTTTTAAACGATCTTGCGCTAGAGGCTAAGTAACCTTTCAAATCGTACGACCTTACTTATTGCAATTATGATTTATTCCTAATGCATTGATCTTATGGGAAGAAAAAGCCACAATTAAAAACATATGAGTTTTTGAAAGAACATTTTCATGTTCTACGTTTAGCATGATCACTTGTCTAACTCTATCATTTCTCGTTCTTCACTATATAAAGACCTCTAATTAAAGAGACTCGTGAATACTTAGCCATGCAAGTCAAAATTAAGCCAAATTTGGATTAGCTTTCATTAAGACTATATCAAATCAAAGTTTTGGGTTTTCAAGCCACCTATAGGATCTTGCACTTTCTTGGACTTTTTCAAGTTTAGAGAATGCGTTTTAAAGTTCCCTTGATAAGTGACTTTCTAGAATCAATTATAGGAACTTGCGAAAAGTTCTTGTTCTTAACCCGTATGAATTAAGACTTTCGTGTTTTAAAGCTCCCTATATAAAAGTCTAGCAAAACTTGAATTGAGCGGGTTAAGGAATGTAAATGGCTCCAAATGCCCATCAAGTCAAAAATTAACTCTTATTCTACCCATCGGAAAATATACATTCGTGTCTTAAAAACACTTATGAAAACAAAGAAAAATTTTAAAATTTGGCCATTTTTAGCCTTATTAGCAAAACAAAACATTGAAAGTTGGAAAGCGTGAGGGTGTAGCAAAGCAAGTACCTATTCACCCCCCATACTAAAAGTAAACATTGTCCTCAATGTTTCGAGTCTAAAGGTGGAGCACCCCCATACTAGAGACGAAGAATCGAATGCTTAGGATCTAGCATGGAAAGGGTGATCAACAATATATCTAAAGCCGTTTATTAAGTATGCTAAAAGATAATTGTTAGAACAATAAAGGATATGTCATGGAATCATGAAAAACTTCTTCAAACGAACGATGGGGTCTCACGTAAACGAACACGAGAGTCTTCAATCGTAGATGATGATGATCTAGATAACACAATCACAAACAACCACGAGACAACGAGTTGAAAGGGTACAAGTCACCTTATTAGTGAATAGTGAGCATAAAAGATAAGCATGGGATCTCCCCCACGAGGCACCTCGTTTTTGATTACCGAGTCATGAGCTCGACTCAATCCCCTCAATGCTAATTATCATTGGGGAAGGTGTCTTGGTCGGGGGCAACCATTGAAGGAATTTCCCCACCAAAGTAGTGCTTAAGCCTATGTCCATTCACCTTGAAATTAGGGCCATCATCTTGAGCTAGCTCAATGGTCCCATATGGAAACACTTGTGTAATGGTGAACGGACCCGACCAACGAGATTTCAATTTCCAGGAAAATATCTTAAGTCGAGAGTTAAAAAGCAACACTTGATCACCAACGTTAAAAACCCGGTTTTTAATCTTTAAATCATGAAACTTTTTAGTCTTTTCTTTAAAAATTAATGAATTTTCATAAGCATTATCTCTTAATTCATCCAATTCATTCAATTGTATTTTCCGGTGATCTCCCGCGGTCTTCAAGTCAAAATTAGCATGCTTAAGGGCCCAATATGCCTTATGCTCCAACTCAATGGGCAAATGACAATTCTTCCCATAGACTAGCTTATAAGGAGTGAACTGATAGGTGTCTTATAAGCGGTCCTAAAGGCCCATAAAGCGTCATCAAGTTTGTCGGACCATGAAGTACGGTTTTCTCCAATAGACCTCTCTAAGATCCTCTTCAAAGCTCGGTTCGAAACCTCGACTTTCCCACTCGTTTGTGGGTGATAAGCCGTAGAAAGACGATGTGTAACTCCATATTTCTTTAGAACCTTTTCGAATTGGTCATTACAAAAATGGGTTCCACGATCGCTTATAATAGCACGAGGGGTTCCGAACCGAGAGAATAGTTGCTTCAAAAACTTCACTACCACACGAGCATCATTAGTAGGCAAAGCCTTAGCTTCCACCCACTTAGAAAGGTAGTCCACCGCGACGAGGATATATTTGTTGCCATGAGACGATGGGAACGGCCCCATAAAGTCTATTCCCCATATGTCGAAAATCTCACACACTTGAATTATGTTTAGCGGCATTTCATCACGTTGAGACGACTTTCCTTGACGTTGGCACGAATCACACGACTTCACAAGTGCGTGTGCATCACGATAGATAGAAGGCCAAAAGAAACCGACATCGAACACTTTCTTAGCCGTGAGATTAGCACCGTGGTGACCACCCGTTGGTCCCTCGTGACAAGCTCTAAGGATATTAGAAGCTTCGGCACCAAACACACAATGTCGAACGAGTTGATCCGCACAAATCCGAAAGAGATAAGGGTCGTCCCAAAAATAGAACTTGACGTTACGAAAGAATTTTCGTTTTTGTTGTGTCGTCATACCCTTGATTATGAAATTACCCGCATGGTAATTTGCAATGTCGGCAAACCATGGGGTTGTGTCTTTAGAATTCACTACACCGAGAGTCTCAAGAGGAAATGTTTCGGTAATTTCCTTGTTCTCGAAAACATCTTTGTGAGGATCTTCTAGACGAGAGAGATGATCGGCCGCTAGATTCTCGGCTCCTTTTTTTTCAAGCACGGTGACATCAAATTCTTGGAGGAGGAGCATCCAACGAAGCAATCTCGGCTTAGCATCTTGCTTAGCTAAGAGATACTTGATAGCCGAATGGTCGGTATACACAATGCTTTTAGTTAAGACGAGATAAGGTCGGAATTTCTCAAAAGCATAGACCACGGCAAGGAATTCCTTTTCCGTTGTGGTGTACTTTAATTGAGCCTCGGTCATCGTCTTACTAGCGTAGTGGATAGGACGAAAATGCTTGTCATAACGTTGCCCTAAGACGGCCCCTATAGCATAATCACTTGCATCGCACATGATTTCAAAGGGTAATTCCCAATTAGGAGCAACAAGAATGGGAGCTTCGGTAAGTTTCCTTTTGAGAGTCTCGAAAGCCTTAACACAATCCTCATTAAAGTTAAAAGGAGCATCCTTCTCGAGAAGGTGTGTCATAGGACGAGAAATCTTCGAAAAGTCCTTGATGAAACGACGATAAAAGCCCGCATGGCCTAGGAAACTCCTAACTCCCTTAACGGTTTTGGGATGAGGTAACTTGGCGATGACGTCTACCTTAGCTTTATCGACCTCAATCCCCACCTTCGACACCTTATGTCCTAAGACGATTCCTTGTTTACACATGAAATGACATTTTTCCCAATTAAGCACAAGATTGGTTTCTTCACAACGTTTTAACATTTGTTCGAGATTAGATAAACATGACGTGAACGAATTACCAAACACCGAGAAGTCATCCATAAACACTTCCATCGACTTCTCGATCATATCGTGAAAAATCGCCATCATACACCGTTGAAACGTACCGGGTGCATTACAAAGTCCGAAAGGCATCCTACGATAAGCGAACGTTCCATAAGGACACGTAAACGTAGTCTTCTCTTGATCACGAGGGTCGATAGGGATTTGAAAGTAACCGGAAAAACCATCTAAAAAGCAATAGAATTCATTTCCCGCAAGTCGCTCCAACATTTGATCCATGAAGGGCAAAGGAAAGTGGTCTTTACGAGTGGCGTCATTTAACTTTCGGTAGTCAATACACACCCTCCAACCGGTCACAACACGAGTGGGAATTAACTCGTTGTTTTCATTAGGCACAACGGTCATTCCTCCCTTTTTAGGGACACAATGGATTGGGCTCACCCATGGGCTATCAGATATAGGATAAATCATTCCCGCGTCAAGGAGTTTAAGGACTTCCTTTTTAATGACATCGTGAATTTTGGGATTCACCCTTCTTTGACTTTGAATTGCGGGTTTGTAGTCTTCCTCCATTAAAATCTTGTGAGTACAAAATTTTGGGTCAATACCCTTAATGTCGGATATTTTCCACGCAATTGCCCCTTTATGAGCCTTAAGAACTTTCAAGAGCTCGGTTTTTTCATCATTAGCAAGACCTTTTGCAATAATAACCGGCAACTTGTCATCACCTTCCAAGAATGCGTATTCAAGGTGAGAAGGAAGATCTTTCAATTCAAGGATAGGTGGTTCCTCGATTGAAGATTTTTGTTCAACACTCATAACTTCCATCGGTGAAAGAAATGGTGGAATAGAAGTATCATCACTAATCAACACCTCATCTTCATTATCGATTTCATTTGAAGTGAGATCGCCCCCTTGGAATGGAGTGAGATTTGGTGTAGAATTAGCAAGAATCGGATCCAAAATAGTGGGATTGCCACTTGACGAGCTATCGGAAAAACCTAACACTTCTTGTGAAAACTCATCGCAAACCACATCAACGATGTCAATGTGATTGATGGTAGCGATTGCATAAACATGAGAAGGTTTCGAGTTTTGAGTAGCGTTTATAACAAGTTCCTCTTCGTTGAATCTCAAAGAGATAGTTCTCGCATGAACATCGATAAGTGATCTCGAAGTGTCTAAAAATGATCGACCTAAAATTAGAGGAACTTGAGGATCCGCGGGGATGTCAACTACTATAAAATCAACGGGATAGTAGAACTTCCCTACTTTCACGAAAACATCTTCGGCTACTCCACATGCCATGATCGTAGAATGATCGGCCATCTCGATGGACATGTTCGAAGGAATGAGAGCCGGAAGCGAAAGAGATTTCCAAATGGAAAATGGCATCAAATTAATGCTCGCACCAAGATCGGCCAAGGCGAGGCATTCTTTCATATCTTGTATGTCACAAGGAATGAGAAACTTTCCGGGATCACCAACTTTTTCCGGTATGCGGTTAAGATAAACCGAAGAACAATTAGCAAGCTTTGAAAGCTTTTCCTTATCGCTCATCATACTTTTAAAAGTGGAAGCGAAACGAGGCATATATAACAACGCGTCGGCTAAACTCACATCAAAATGCACTTGTTGAAACATTTTTATAAAAAGCTCGATTTGTTGTTTGTTACGTTCTTGCAACTTCTCTTTGTTTCGTCTTGAAGGGTAAGGTAAAGGTGGTGTGGGTTGGTCATTAGGCAACGGCCTTGGAAACTCGGGTTCCACAATTGGTATTGGTTCAACCGTAGGTGTGGTATGAGCGGTACTTCGTGGGATTGTAATGTGCTCCTTTTCGACCATCACCTCGGGTTCTTTCTCGATTTCGTTCTCCTTAGAAGTACTTGTACGAGAGATTGGTTCCTTGAAAGTTTTACCACTTCGTGTAGTAATAACCTTCATTTCTCCCTTCGGGTTTGCAATGGTATCACTCGGAAGACCACCCGAAGAAGAGGGTTTACACATGATAGCTTCAAACATCTTAGCCATTCGGTCCTCAAATTTTGATTGCCTAGCATCCGCTTTTAATAACTCTTGCTTAATCTCATGTTGTCCTAATTCCATCTTTTGTTGATTTTGTTGTAGATGTTGGACATTTCCTTCCATTTTGTTTGCATGAGTTTTAAGTTCATTAGCAAGTTCATTAGCAAGTTCATTTTTAAGCTCGTTTTTCAACTCGGACCTTAAGCTAATCATCTCACGTTGCATATTATCAAATTTAGCATCATTTGCTTTAGCATAATCCAAAAATTCTCCTTGCAAATTTTTAGTGTGAGCATTTTGAAAACCTTGTGTAGTATTTTGAAAATCACGGTTTTGGTTTTGATTAGAGATTTGTCCATTCCCACTTTGATAATTCCCTTTGTTGTAATTGCGTGTGTTGCCTTGGTAATTACCTTGGTTGTTGTTTCGATAATTGTTAACATTTTGGTTTGGTGGAGCTTGATTTGGACGGGAACCTTGACCGTTTTGGTTGTAAGTTCCCGTTGCTACATAAGCACTCGAAGTGTTACCATCCACGGTAATGCACTCGGAAAGATCATGAGCTCCCCCACAAGATAAACAACTCTTAGCAACCACTTTAACCGAAGCGGAATTGGAAGCTTCTTGAGCCTTCCAATGGGACATAAGATTAGCAAATCTATCAAAAAAACGATTTTCCTCATTAGCTTCATCATGTAAGGCGTTAATGCTACGAGACGATTGTGACGAAGATGACGAACCCATATTGGCAACACTCGGTGTGTTACGAGGGTTATAAACCTTAGATCTATTTTCAATGATTTGTAAAGCCTCATTTGTCGTCTTGCACAAAAAATTACCACCCGCGGCGGCGTTCAAATAATCTCGTTCATGGTCATTAAGCCCATTATAAAAAGTATCCACTTGATGCAATTCCGTAAAATCATGGTGTGGACATTCGTGTAACATCTCTTTAAATCGGTCCCATGCCATTGAAAAACTTTCATTATTTCTTTGCACAAATCGTGAAATCTCATTTTTTAAGTGTGTTGTTTTAGATGGTGGAAAAAACTTGTTCACAAACTTGGAAACGAGATCGGCCCATGCCAAAATCGAATTTGGCGGTTCTTTCTCGAGCCAAATTTTTGCGGGTCCATCCAACGAGTATGGAAACAACATCATCTTAATGGCGTCATGTGGAACATCCTTAAACTTGCTAGTGGCGGTGAGACGGTTGAAATTCCTAATGTGGTAATGCGGGTTGTCTTTCTCGTGACCTCTAAACTTATTTGCTTGCAACATCGACATTAAACCCGTCTTAATCTCGAAATTCTCCGCAAGGATGGTGGGAATCACAATAGCCTCTCCAAAACCCTCGGTGGGTGCTTGTAGCAACTCCATCATAGTACGATTAGCCATGACGACTTCTTGTTCTACAATAGGTTCAACAATTGGAGGTTCTTCAACAATCAACGTCTCTTGATTGGCTTGCTTTTGAAGTCGTTTACGAGCTCGTTTTGCTTGATTACGAGTGATCATAAAATTCACGAAGAATGGGAGGTGAGCAAAGAAGATTCTTTTTGGGTGTTTTGTGAATTTTCAATTTTTTTTGTGTTTTTGATGATATTTAATTTTTTTGGATTTTGGTGTATCTTCGTAGACAACAATCTACAAAATCTCTCCTCGAATCAAACTCTTGATTAAAGAAGCCTCAATGGAATGAAAACGATCACGTGGAGTGAACGCCTTCGAATGACTTTAGAACTTTGGTGAAAACCAAATTGTTCAAGAGGGTTTAATCACAAAGAAAACCAAGCAAATATATTATACGTAATAATACTTTGGGCGGCAAAACCCTCGATTAGCCTTCAATCTCAAAATACTCACAAGCAAGCGGGGAAACGAGGCGGCGCGAAGCACTTAAGAGCCTTTTTCCTTAGGGTATATTTTATAATACCCGCCTTATACCCACCTTATAGTTTGTATTTTTCAAAATCAAGCTTCACGAAAGTATTTATCTATTTTTGCCTTTTTCTTTTTGTTTGAGATTCGAATACAATAATTAGGAGATCAAATCCCAATTAAGGTTGTGTTTTCACACTTTTGGAGATATTGTTTATTGATTGTGATACTTAATACAATATAGTAATAATATTTGTACAAGAAAAACCAAGAAAACCGATAATACGTATTAGTAGAGTTCTACTAATACAAATACTATTTGGTTGATATTAAAAACAACAATGCAAATTAATCACGACACACCTCCCCGGCAGCGGCGCCAAAGTGATTGTGGTAAATTACGACCTTTTAGGAAAAAGGCGTAAAAGCGGTAAGTATTGAACAAATGACTTTAGGAAAAATCAAGTGTTAATGACCCAATTAAGTTCGTTTCCCAAGGAGGTATATGTTTGTGACTAAGATGTACAAGATTTGAGATTAATATTTGGTTTAGAATGGGATTAGAAGAGAAAATGACGAAGTCGTAAAAATAAAAATTAACACAAAATCACTATTAGAAAGTTAAAACGTAGAAGCTTAAAAAACCACAAAAATAAAAACATAATTCTAAAAATTACCAAAAATTCACCAAAAATCAAAAATAATAAACTAAGAGTTTACCAATGATCAAAACTTTTTCAAACCTTTTAAATAATTAAATATTCAATTTTTAAATGCTAATTAAAGCCCTAAAAATCAAATAAATTATCAAAAAGCCCAAATAAAGATTTTTCAATTGATAAACCTCTAAAATGACCTAAAATGATTAAAAACTATTTTTTGAAATTTTAAAACTAATAAAAACTATTAAAAATGATTTAAAAACTATTAAAACTTAAAATAATTATAAAAATTAATCTATAAGTGATAAAATTATTCTAAAAGTTGCTAAGTTCCTATTTTAATGTATTTAACCTAAGAAAAATGTAAAAAGTTGGAAAAAGTGAAATTTTAAAAATAATAATAAAATAATAATAAAATAATATTAAAAATCCAAAAATTATAAAAATTCTAAAAACTTGTAAACTAGTTTATTTTAACCTAAATAATTAGAAAATCAAAGTGAAATTACCAAAATACCCCTAATGGGCCCTCAAATGAGCCAAATCGAAAAACAGTCAACCTAAATGGGCTTTTGGGCCCAAAAAGTCAAACTTGGACCAATTGACTTGGAAAAGCCCTATCTGACTTAAAATTCAATTCTAAGAACAAAACTCTAAAGGCCCAAAAGCTGAAAATGTGCTTATCACAGCTTATTAAACACAAAGCTTATTCTTATTGGGCTTTTCAGCCCATTAAGCCATAAGCTAATGCCATAAGCTCTAATTTGACACACAACCCTCTTTTAGGATGCCAAAGAGATCTGTCAAAAGAAATTTTCAATAAGCTCACTCAATAAGCCAGAAAATAGAAAAGTAAAAATTCACAAAACGACAAAATAGTCGTTTTTGAGAAATACTCAACCTCAGAAGCTGATTTAACTTGCAAAAGCTTTCAAATGGACTCAGTAAGCAATATCAATCAACAAAAATCCAATAAGCACAAGAAATAAGCCAGAATAAGCACAAATGAACTTATGTAAAAGTCAAAGGACTTGGTTTTCTAGTCAAACCTAAAAGTCAACCACCCAAATGCTCCAGGATGAACAAATGGGTCAAAATATGAGCACCTATTACAAAAACAAAGTTGTTGCTGGTTAAAATAAGCTATTATAGCTTATTGATAAGCTGACACCAAAAATGCACTAGCAGTGGTAACCAGCAGGGGAAAGGAGTTCCCACTGCTTTGACTAATTGACCATGCTTATTTGAGAGTTCTGGTTTGATTCAATTGGAAACAAAGGCACCCTTGTGATCAGTGAACCACAAGGAGTCAATAGAAACAATTAAATCACAAAATGATCCACACAATAAGCCACAATAAGCCAAATAGTCACCAGATAAGCACCAGATATGCAAATAAGCAGTTAAGCACTTAATAAGCAGATTTCAACAAAATAAGCCAACCAAACTTAACCAGATGCACACACAAGCTATATAAACTAACAATAAACACAAAGCAACAAGAATCAAACACTAAATCAAAGTAAATAGCAAGATCAAAGCACAAAAAGTTACTGATGAACAAAGAACATATGCAGAAACAAGTTTGCTGATATACTTGACACTTGATCCAATTTCAAGCCTCAAATCCCTCTACCCTGGTGTGATTAGCTATGATTTAGCACTTGTTACCCTTAACCTATGCTTAGATCTAGGTGTCCTCAAAATCCTAGCCAATTTTACCAAGTTATGAAGATTTTATAGCCAATCTATGAATCTATGTGTTCAAAACCTTAAAACCTGCAAACAGATGAACATATGCTCCCAAATAACAGATACCAATACTTGCATACAACACACAAGCACTTAACAAACCTCAAATCCAACTTATGCAGTAATCCCAAACACCCTTTTAAAACTTATTTTCACAAATTTTCAAAGGATCATTAAGATTCAACCCACAAATCAGATCAATAACACCTCATTAACATCAAACCAAGCCAAATCAACGATAAACATCCACAATAACACAGATTCAAGCACAAATCCACAAAAATCACAAATATTCAGAAACTTAAAGAGAAAATGAAAAGGGAAGAAGGTGCAAACCTCCAAGACCTACATCCAGGCCCTGGATTGTTTGAGCTGAGGTACTAGCAAAACAAGTACCAGCTTCCAATGCTGCTAAGATGAACAAACACAAAGTGAGATCAAATATTATGCCAACTTTCTGATTTTTGAAACCCAAGCTTTATCAACTAAAACCTTGCCTCAAAAACCTTCAAACGTATAAATGGAACTCAGATTTTAGCTTCTCAAACACCAAACTTTTATAAATAACAGATTAAAACTCAGAATTTTAAGAAATTTAAACTTTATTTCATAAAAAGGAATTACAAAGATTAAAAGCTAAAATCTGGAACAAAGGGACTCTCACATGTTGAGGTCTCCTTTTATAGGCAAATGCTTGGCTAACACTATTCATAAACCCTAGAACTGAATTCCCAAATGTGCCCTTTAGGTCTTCTAGACGTTTTCTGATTTTGAGCTGTCCAATTTGATCAAGGCTGTTCATTTTAGCTTTGGAATGAAGCAAATGTTGTGGGCTGTTGATCTTGACACGTCACATGACTTGGAGGCTAAGTTGCTTGCTGATTGGTGGAAAGGGAATTGGGGGTGGGGTCCTTTGTGAGTGGGAGTGAGGGTTTTATGTGTGGGATGTGTTTAAGGTGAGGTGAATCAAACGTGTGCCAAGGTAATTTCATTTTACCCTTTGATTTAAGTTGTGTAAAATCTGGGCTGTAAAAGGTGAATAGTACTCTTGTTTGATCCATTTTTGTAGGGTGGAAAGGTGTTTGGCGCAATAAACATTTGAATGTTTATTTTGCCCATATTTGGCCCTTGTGTTTTTCAGAAAGTGGGTAAAACGTGTTTTCAGCCACAAAAACTTCCATTCCTTTGTTAATAAGTTTCATGACTTGGCAGTTTTGGCACATTACTTTTCCAAAAGGATTACAAGGGTTGTTTTTGCCATTTTGAGATTATTCAAGGGCTGATCTTGGACATTGTTGATCTTCAAAGGTCTTCATTGTAACTTTCACTTCATGAGGGACCATTATTGGCAATTTTGATTTGTTGAGGGACTATTCTTCCCATTTCTTCAAAGTTGAAGGACCTTTTGTGTAATTTTGACAAACTTAAGAGACCAAACTTGTAATTATGAATATACAAGGGTTTTAAGTGTCATTTCTTCAATAAATAAGGATCAATCTTGTTTGTCTTCAAGTCTTCAAGGTATTTTGTTGAGAATTCCATGATTAAGGCCCGGTTCTTTGTACGGCTTCGTTTCTCGTGTCCGTTTTTCCTTGTAACTTGTGATCTTTTGTCTTTTTCATGATATCCATACCTAAAATACACAAGTAAACAAACACAAGCATATATATGGTATTTTATGACATTTTTATGCATTTAAAGCCCGAAAAGAACGATGAGATCATGTATAAATGCCATCTCATCAATCACCTATCCTTGAACAACCTGTATCATCCACCACCACTCTAACAGTCATGGTTACACCTCCACCATCAGTACAACAAGTATCATCCACCTCGAACCCATTCCTCACAGTCAGTGATCAACTCATTCAGACTCTTCAACAACAACTGGAGGCTCAAGCTAAACAAATAGCAGCACTAAATGAAAGAATCACCAATCCCGACACACAAACCCTCAAGGAACCACACCCTGACGAGCCCACACTTAAGAAAATACCTGACAGCGTTTCTAAACTTACAAGTCAACATAAAAAATTTCTTGGAGAGAAGAAAACTCGTGACAAAGAGAATGCTGCCTTTCTTGGATCAAATAATGATAATATTACCAACATCATTCGACGTGAAGTACAGTCATATGTTGATCAGGAACTACCAACTCTTTTCGGTACTGGTTTATCTACCCTTCAACTAATGAAATTGTTGTAGACACGACTGAAAGATATGGGGCCCCGTAAATCAAAATATAAACGCAAAGTTCTGCAATATCTCAACAAAGAAATCATTGAAGATACTCCTGCAGATACTGAAGACTCTAAGTCTGAGGATGAAGTCGAGCTAGAGGAGGAAGATAACGAGGGTAACGGTGATGAGGATGATGGTGATGATGATCAAAATGAGGAAGAGGATGAGGACGAAGAGGATGAGGAAGAAGAGGATAAAGATAAAGATGAAGATGAAAAAGAGAACGAGGAAGAAGAGGATGAGGATAACAGAGAAGACGAGGACGAGGATTCAGATGGGGATGAGGATGATGATGATGATAATGATGACAGAAATGGAACCAAAAAGGGTGATACAAATGACAAAACGGGTACAAATTGCGACGAATCAAATAAGGGTGAAGGCAATAAGGAAATTGAGAAAGGAATTGAGGAAGCTGAAGAAAGCATTGCTGAAACTGCACAAAAGATGGTGGACGCTACTGTACCAGAATCTCAGCATACTGACACAGGTATATCTACTGAACCAGATTCTACTACTGTTTCTCACAACGAATCTGTAAAACCTATGCAAGAAGATGAAATTCCAATCTCTATGCCCAATGATGATATACCAATGACACAACAACAACCTTCAACACCATCTGAAGATCAGCATAATTCCGATATGGAAGTAGAAGATTTAAATGTGCCAGAACTCACGGTTGCTGAATCTCTTATCATCGATGACACGGTACAGGAGCAAATCTGGCTCACAAATGAAGCACCACAACATCCTTTTGCCACAGAAACAGAAATGGAGCTCACTCAATATCTAAACAATCCAATCGATTTCTCGGCCTTTCTAAGGTATCATCATGGGAAACCGACAATGACTTCGGATCTTATCAAAATGGCAGCCGTAGATGTGGACTTCTTTGATACTTTGAAGATCAGCCATAATGAGGCTGAATATCATTTATATGAGCTTACAAAGGCTATGAGAGCGACGACTACGGGAATTTAGACTCAAGTGTTACGACCTCTTACTCCCACAGTCATCGCCGGTTCTGCAACGATTCTAATAGAACACTTTGTATCTCATGATCTCGAGTACCTTGAAAAAGGCGCGAAGAAATATGCCACATCACTTACTATGATCAAGGCTATCAATCTGGAGAACGTACCGTGGATAGGAAATAAAGTACCTGATGCGTTATGGAGAAGGAAGTTGCTCAAGTTTTATGACACTTATGCATCACTTTGCATCTCTCACTGGACTCTAAAGAAAATGTTAGCTTACTATCACTTCCATCATCCAATGCGAGGTTCTTCTATTGTTTCAGATCATAGAATTAAAAGCATACAAGGAGCAACTACTCAGACTGTATTCGGTTATGATTACTTGAATGTAATCGTGTTCAAACGTACTGATGAAAAAGAATACAGAATTGACGAAAGTGATATCCAGTACCTTCGCCTTGAAGACACTGAAGATCTTATGTTGTTATTGGCTCAGGAAAAAGTCGACCATTTACCACCTGAGATAGTCATTGCATTGAGCTCCAACTTTCTTCAATATGCTAGAAAAATCGTCATCCAACACCGAGTGGAAGACTTTCAACTTGGAGTGGAGAGTTTTCAAAAGCAGCTAAACTTGCAACGTCCCCATACAACACCGCTCAGTAATTTCCACAAGGACAAAAAGCCTTACATGGGAACCACGACACCAGAAGCAGGGATATTTTATCCGAATGAGACTGGCGTCATGCAGTTTATGCGATTCTCCAAACTGCACAAATTCAGCGAGGGTACGCTCAAACATGTTCGTGATGATCTGACTGTTCTCTACACCGACCTACCGCTTCCAGCAGTCAAGTACACATGGACGAGCCAATGCAAACGATGAGCTAAGTACGCGATCAAAAAGATCGAGGAACTTTTAAGGAAGCGCCAGTTGTTAAGAAGCGTGGAACGATTCGTATGTGGAAGACCATATGGAGCTCACCATAGGTTCACGGAACGATCTATTTAATTATGGATCGTCTTCTATCAGGTCAACTCCATATGTTTATTACTGTGAATATGTCAATTTATGTATAATCAGCTTTTGTGGCATGTTGTAGTGTGAAAGTATGATATTTTTCAAGAATTTCTCTCGAGATTTTAAATCTTTCAAACATATCGTACTCGAGCACTAGAACTAACCCTCATTAATTTGAGGGGGAGCATTGATATGTTCTTTGGCCAGCATCTAATTTCATTTTATTACCCAAAGACCGGTTAATCCATTCAATATCCCAAATATTAATGGTTAACATTTTGGATAAGGGGAGAAGATGGGATTAAGGAGACTTAATGATATTTGGCTAAACAATGAAAAAGGCTTAAAAGATAAACCAACTTAATATGTGTAATGCACATGTTAAGGGGGAGTGTTTTTTATGAACAAAACACTTAAGGCACAAAAACTTTGATTATAATATCACAAGTGCTTTAAGTGATTTTCAAGGATTTTTCATGGTGACAATACTTACCCAAAACACACTTAATTCACGACGGATGTGGTGACAAAAGGGTGGTAGGATTAGGTATTAGTCCAATGATTCATTAGAACCGATGGAATCTTCCCAAGGACAATTCCTTAGATAGAATTAGAAGTCCTAGGAAAGTTGGAGATGATTATGAACGTAGCAGAGTACCGACTAATTACTGATGCTAGCACTGAAACAATCACAACAAGGTGCTCGTGATGATGTATTGGTAAGTACTGAAGGGGTTGAAGAATGAAAAAGAAATGTAAAGATAAAAGGTGTAAAGATATAAGCCCTCCTTATAACTTAGGACAGAAACCGGGTCAACACATCTATTATTGGGATCATTTTTAAATGATTTTTCAATATTGAAGAAAAGATATCATGGACCCAGTGATGTCATGCACAACCCCTCCCAGCTAACTCAAATATCTCTCAAAAGATGTTTGTTTTAATCACACGGAGTTCAACACGTTATCTATTGGTTTATTCACTCCGAATAGATTGATACTGAATAGGTGGCAATCCTCTCCAGCCATCGCTCACAAAATCAAAACGCACTATCGAGTCTAGAGCCACGAGATCATCAAAAGTCTCATTAGCACACTTTCCATTTATTCCTTGCTTCTTCACACACTATGAAAAGTAAGAGATCTTTATGAGTCCTACGTAGTATTCTTGTAATATTGCCAGAACATTCGAGTGATACGAAAGTATTACAATGAAGATGGAAATCCTGCTTGAGCCAACATCAAACAAGCTCATGGTAGGTGACACGTGCGGTTCGTTAAGAACCAATCTTGTGAAAATTGGAAAGAAACAGTAGTTTAATTCTTAATTGAACTTAAACTCGTTCCAGGCCTCTACGCATTATCGTATGATCTTGCCAGAACACTCAGAGTGAAACTCTTTAGTGTTCACAGTGACGAGTGGAAATCCTTCTAGTGTTAACATCAAACATCACATGGTAGGTGACGTGCAAGATTCGATATGAATCAAGCTCGTGACAACTGGAAAGCAACAATGGTGAAAATCTTAATTGAAATTCACTTGTTCCAGGTTCATGAATTGACGGCTTCAATCATAAGGATAATTTATCCAAGTGATTCACTCTTTATGTTCGCAGTCAGGCTTAGTGATAGTCGAATAAAGAGAACGGATTTACCCGAAATCCTGTCAGGAAGTTACTTAATTGAAACTATCCGTCACAGATACGATATCTAATATCGTCCAACGGTCTTCACCGACCGGAGGTAAAATGCTACCGATATAGAATGAAATGTTCTAAGCCATTTCGTTCGTGTCTTGTTATGTTGCGGCATTTGAAGACGGTGGTGTTGCGGTGTACCAGTAGAAGTCGTCCTCACATACTTATTCCTTCTGCATCAAATATTTCTGCAAATTCAAGAAAGTATGACCTAAAAGTCTTCCGCTGTATCAACTCTGAAACTTTCAAGAATTCAACAAAGGATAGGTGTGTGGGACATGAAGTCACGAGGAGGCGAACATCACAAGAAGATAAAGATTGCACGTGAAAGGCCAAAAGAACATGTTCCAAGCAAAAGCCTGATATTATTCAACACATATTCACAAAAAGAAGAAAAAGTTAAAGAAGAAAAGAGTAAGTGGACTACGAGCTCAAGAACAAGATCTAACATGCTAGATTAGGACTTTGTAAATTTGGAGTGACCTCCCTTTGGGGGAGATTGTTGGAAGTACGTATTTCGTATAAAGAAAGTCTCGGTCACTCAAACAATATAGTTATAGGCTCATAGTATTGTTTAAGTAATGTTTATGTTTAGCCCGACCCATGAGCATGTTCATGGGCCGGAGGCCCAAGTCCACTTAAGGACTTGGTTATATAAACCCCTATCCACCATGGAAAGGGGTGTTGGTTGTTTTATTTTGTCAAGTAATACACATTGTTTTCTCTCACTTCTCTCTCTAGTTTCTTTCTCTAGAAAAACATCAACCCTCTTGAAATATAAAGATTATCATGAATCTACATGCAACCCTAAGAAAAATGAAAATTTTCCCATCATTGACATCTTAAAATATGTGGACATGATTTTCTCAAAATGGTCATTCAGTCTTTGATTAGTGGCAGCAAAAATTATATCATCAACATAAATTTGTACCAGTATCATGTCGTTGTCCTCTTTGAGAATAAACAATGTAGGGTCCACTTTGCCTTTGGAGAAGCCTTCCGAGATGAGATAAGACGATAGGAGATCGTACCACGCGCGTGGAGCTTGTTTCAACCCATAAAGATCCTTCTTGAGCTTGTACACATGATTAGGATACTCCGAGTTGACGAATCCATTCGGCTGGCTTACGTAGACATCTTCCCTTCATTCACCATTAAGAAATGTCGTCTTAACATCCATTTGGTAGATGATCATATTCATGTGAGCAGCATAAGCAAGGAATAGTCTAATCGCCTCCAATCGTGCAACAGGAGTAAAGGATTCCTCAAATTCAATACCCAAAGCTTGTTTGTAACCTCTAGCAACCAATCTAGCTTTGTTCTTTAACACTCCACCCAACTCATCAAGTTTAACCTTATATACCACAATAATGTAAGGATGTCAATGTTGTCGGGTAAAGGAACTAATTCCCATACTTCAAGACGTTGAAATTCATTAAGTTCCTATTGCATGGCTTCAAGCCAAGATGATTGTGTCATGGCTTGTTGCCAATTTTTAGGTTCAATATCAGAAAGAAATGCATCAAAGTAGCAATATAATGCATGTTCTTGGAGTTGATGGTGTGTTAAGACTGGTCGATCGAGGTCACTAATAATATTGCGGATTGGGTGATCCTTTATCCATTTGGTGTTGTGATTTTCAATTCGTGGTGGTCCGGAGTGAACGATTGCAGGAGCTTCCTCTAAGGTAGACGCACCGTTAGGGTTTTCGGGTATTCGTGAACCAAAGAATGGAAGCTCTTGTAGGTGAGCAATTTCCAAATCGTGATCATAGTAATCCTCTTCAACATCATTAGGAATGAGTGGGGGTGTTGATTCGGTTGTAGTTTGAGAATTGGTAGGGGATGGTGCATCTGGTTCAATAGTAACTGTAGATGCATCTGATAGATTTGCATTATCTTGAGCAACAACTTCAGGAATCAGAGCTACTGCCACAGGTGCTGGAGAATCATCACATGGAGGATCAAAGAATTCATCAAACATAGGTTGAAATAACTCATCCCACTCGGGCCTTGTAGGTGGTGTGAATGATGGAGAAGCAGGATTGTTGGGAGTTAATTCAGAACTAATCGTATTGGTTCCCATCTCATGTAATGCGGGGTCAGGGCTGCGTTGCTCAAAAGCCATCGCTGTCAGCTCATCAAAATCGACATCCAATGTTTCTACTATCTTGCCAAGACGACGGTTATAAATTCTGTAAGCTTTCTTTGCGGGTGAGTAATACACGATTTTTGCCTAGTATAAAAAGATCGTTGAACCCAGTCTCTTCGAATTGATTACTGGTTTGAAGTGCGACTCAGTCGTCTTTCGGTGGAAAACAAATAGATTTGGTCGTTGTAGTAAAATTAAAATGCAAGACTTTAAAGTAAATGACGCGTAATTAAAATTAAAACTAATTAAAACGTAAATGGTGCAATATTAAAACTTTTAAAAGTAAATTAATTAAATGACGTAAAATTAAAAACTTGAAAGGTAAATGACGAAAAATTAAGGCTTGACGAAAAGTAAATATGAAAATTAAATAAGACGAAACAATTAAAATAAAGCTAAGTAAAATTGGCGGGAAAAATAAATTTAAAAATTAAATTTAAAATAAAAATAATTAATTTCGCAATTTAAAGAAAACTAAATTAATTTCGCAATATTAAGAACAATTCCGCAATTGCATTGCGGAATTAATTCCGCAATCCTTAAGGTAAAATTTCGCAATGCAAACACCAAGATTTCGCAATAGTATTGCAGAATCAGTGATTCCGCAACTTTAAAAGGAACAAATTCGCAATGTTGAAAACAAATACAAATCCGCAATAACTGAAAGTTCAATTTCGCAATGAGCTAGTGATCAAATCCGCAATGATTGCGGAATCCAAGATTCCGCAATAAAGTACAATTTCGCAGTCTGGAGGCAAGATTCCGCAATTGGTAAGATACACAAATCCGCAATTTTTGAAGAATATTGCGAAATCTTAACAAAAGTTCCTAAGAACAAGGAAAACGAAAAAGTACGAAATAAGCACTATAAAATTAACTTTTAAAAGACAATAAGCAAAATAAAACACCAATAAGCTAAATAAAAAACCTACATTAATGATAAAACGTATGAAAACATCAAGAACAAGCCACGAAAATTGAAAAGATTTAAACTTTATTTAAAAAGTAAATGAAAAAGATTTAGACGGAAAACATAAAATCAACACAAACAAAGATTGTGAAAAAGAGTAAGAATAAGCAAGAAGAAAAGTAGAAGAAGATGATTAAAAAGCTTAAAGATAAAAGATTAAACAACACAAATTAAAACTTACTTGAAAATTAAAGACTTGAATTTAAATGACAATTAATTAAAAGTGCAAGATATTAAAAGTGAAAGTAATGAAAGGGTGGAAGTACTAATGTGTCAAATTACCCAACAAAACTAAAATGAGGTGATATGACTCTATTTATAGGGAGAAGGGAAGGAAGCATGTGTTGCTCTTTTCTTTCTTCTTCACGTCTTTTCTTTCTCTTCTTTTCGTCTTCTTAATTCTTCGACTTTTTCGACTTTGTCTCGGGATTAATTAAACTCGTCTTGTAATTTCTTCATTAATTGGACTTGAGTTCTTCGGCTTTATTAAACTTCCATCTTTGGAATTGTTCTTCGATAAATCTTCAGAATAGGCCTTGGACTTCCGTTCTTTTTGCACTCTTGATCTTTTGACTTCGTCTTTTGTCTTTTTCTTCGATAAAAGCCCGTGAAAGCCCGTGTTTTCTTCCATTTTCACATTTTGATCCTAAATCACAACAAAAACATAAACCACGCATAATTCCGACATTTACGACATAAAATAAACGTTTTGGCTTGGTTATTATTATAATTAAGTGGTAAAAGGATAAGTGTTTTCACACTTATTAGTGAGTAACCAATGAAAATTACAATATCAGCCTTCGGTTGAAGTTTCACCAAATTCTCACTATTTGTATTTGGATAACATAGTGCACCAAACACACGAAGAAATGAAATATCGGGTTTATGTCCATGAAGAAGCTCATATGGAGTTTTTCCGTGGCGCTTACGAATGATAGAATGGTTTTGGATATAACATGCGGCTGCCACTACTTCAGCCCATAAGAATAAAGGAGCGGTCGCATAAATCAACATAGTTCTAGCAGCTTCCATTAGTGTACGGTTACGTCTTTCCACGACACCATTTTGTTGTGGAGTGCGAGCAACAGAAGTTTCATGTGAAATACCGACCTCTTCATAATAGTCTCGTAGAGTCTGATTAACGAACTCAGTTCCATTATCAGTTCGAATGCGGCGAACAGTAGCGTTAAGATGCACCTGAATAATCTTAAGAAAAGTAATAATATATGCCGGTTCTTGATTCTTTGTTGCTAAGAACTTAACCCATGTAAATCTAGAATAACCATCCACCATGACGAGGATGTATTTTCGACCACTAACACTAGCCGTACGCATTTGCCCGCAAAGATCCATGTGCAACAGATACAATGGTTCTTGGTTGGTATCTTCAACTTTTGGTTTGTATGATTTCTTGGTGCTTTTGCCCAAAGAACACGCGGAGCATAGATGATCCTTGTCGAACTTAAGTTTTGGAAGACCACGAACAAGCTCGTTTTTTAGCCAAATGATTAATAGCATCAAAGTTAAGATGAGATAACCGGCGATGCCACAACCATGACTTGGTCTTAGATGCTTTGGAGAGAAGGCATACAGGAGAGGCGGCCATCATGTTTTGAATGGACAGTGTGTAGAGATTATCCCCTCGAGAACCTTTTAACAAATCATTTCCTGCAAGATCACGAATGAAGCAAGTATGTTGTCGAAAAGCAACCTCAAGGTTTGAATCACAAAATTGTCCTACTGAAAATAAGTTGTGACCAAGTCCCTCCACGTAATATACCCTTGAAATCGTAACATTCTCAATTTGATATTCACCATAACCCATGATCTTCGCAATATGGTCGTTGCCGAATTTCACCGTTCCTAGAAACTTGTTGACGAAATTTTTGAGCATCGAGCGGTCTCCGGTCATATGCTTTGAGCATCCAGAGTCCAAGTACCAGAGGATGATTTGGACCACCTGAAAATATCACCATACAAAGTGGATGTATCGGAATCTAGAAGTTCCTCTGTGTTAGCAGGTACATATATAGTTATCTTAGATTTGCTAGCAGAAGAATTCTTAGGCTTCCAAATTTTCTTCCTAGATGCCGGCTTAAATTCTAGTTGTCTAACATCCTGAGGTACTTCTTCACTGGTAGGCACAATAGTGGGGGCAGACCTAGTTAAAGGGCGCTTTTTCCATTTTTTAGTGCTAGTGTTCCTATTTAAAGAAAGCTGAGACCTAACTTTCGTGGATGTGATCCTAGTTAAAGGGCACGTAGTTCCATTTGTAGTGAAGGTCCTACCAGTGGATTTCCATTACCAACAAACTTGGGTGAATTTCTTTCCTGTTGGAGTCCAGTCAAGATTGTTCCTAATTGCATACATTTCTTCATATTTGGACCACGACTTCTTCATTTTTATCCAATCTTTATTTGGGGATTTTGATATATAACGATCCGCCTCCTTTAGGACTTGAATCTATTTATCCTCATACCTTGTTAGGGCCTTTTTGGATAGACTTCTCCATGATCTTTACGGGAGTATTTGCTTTTCGTCGTGTGTCTCGATCCTTCATATTGAATGTTGATAAATGATTCTTCACATCACTTGGGATCTTTAGCAACAAAATGTAGCCCTCATGCCTTATTAGGGCCTTTTCGGACTCGCCAATCTTCGCATCCCGCTTTAATAAGTTATGCCTTGGCTATGAACTCTAATCAATACCGAGCAAATTTTAAACGATCTTGGGCTAGAAGCTAAGTAACTTTTCAAATCATACAACCTTATTTATTGCAATTTTATTTATTAGCAAGCGATGTGAGAAAAAGCTCATAATCAACTCACATAAATTCATGAAAGAATACCAAACTTATAATTGACTCTATCATCTCTCGTTCTCCACAATTTAAAATCTCAAGGAATGAGACTCGTGGATGTTTAGCCAATTAAATCAAAGTTTTGGGTTTTCAAGTCATCTATAGGATCTTGCAATTTCTTAGACTCTTTCAAGTTTAGAATTCGCATTTTAAAGTTCCCTTGATAAACGACTTTCTAGGATCAATTATAGGAACTTGCGAAAAGTTATTGTTCTTAACCCGTAAGAGTTAAGACTTTCGCGTTTTAAAGTTCCCTATATAAAAGCCAAGCAAAACTTGACTTAAACACGTTAAGGATACTAGCTAGAGTAAACTTAGATAAGTAAACTCGGGTTGAGTCAAAAGATTCATGACGTTGAAAAATTTAAAACCACTTTATTAAACTTTATTCTATCAAAGAAAGAAAATAACTATACAAAGGTAAAAACAACTAGGCCAAAATAGATCAAAAACTTTGAAAAATGTCGAAAAATCAATTTTCCGGTTAAAATGAGGACAAATACAAGGAAAATCCCACTTAACTTCGATAGAAGTCCCCCTACACTTAATATAAACATTGTCCTCAATGTTTGAGCATGTGGAAGTAAACTCCCCTACACTTAGGACATTGTGCACTTTGTTTAAATCTTGCTAAGGAAGAGACAACTAAAGTGATTCCTATTTTAATATTAAAGAATATAAAATAGAGAATCAAAAGAGTTTAGGATAGAACCGGGAAGACGGGAACACGGGATCACGGTTCGTCAAAAGTCATCAAGAATGGCTCTTTGAAAGCTCGAATCCCTACACATGATAAGAAAGAAAACAACAAACAACATACCAGGGTCTCCCCTACACTTATTAGAAAAACCAGATAAAGATAGTTAGATAATCAGGTTGCCTCCCAAAAAGCGCTTGTTTTTGTTAACCGAGTCACGAGCCTGACTCGTCCCCGAATTAAATGGTCCATGGGGAAGCCTCGAATGTAATACCGGGATCAAAGACCTTGTCCTCATTCCCGGAGGAAAATAATAAAGGAGAGGCATGAGGATAAGTCTTGAATGGTAGAAAGGTCCTTTCAACATACGAAAAGTATGTGAAGTCTTGATCCACGGGAGGTGGGGTTGGTAAAGGAAGTAAAGTTAAATCCCCCCCAGACAGCTGATGGTCACTAGGCGGCAAAGCCGTAAAGGTGTTAATCATAGAATGGTCAATGTCACCTCCCGGGTCAAAACATTCATCCTCATTTCCTGGAGAGTAAAATTTATACATCACCCGCTTGGGTGTGCATGTAGTAGGATGAGGTGGCAATATAATATGAGAAGTAGGAGAACAATTACCTTCCACCCGCGTCACCTTTCCAGTAGAGTCAAATCTCTCCACCTCTGCGGTAGAAGGAGGCATAGCTATCAATGTCCTCAATCCCTTCGTCAAAGAGAGGATTCACCTCACTAGATATGTAGGCGTCATCAAAATCAAATAAATGGTTTGAATAAATCTTGAATGTTTCTGTCGGAACATCTTCATCGGATAGTGACTCGTCATCACTAGAAGTAAAATCATCATCTTCATCAAAAAGAGGATTAGAGAAAGCCAAAGAATCATCTCCAAAAGTGTTGGTGGAAGGAATATCATCAGAAGAAAGCACATCATACTCATCATCACTGTCGGATGTCACCTTAGATTCACTTGGAATTTGGACAAGGTTATCAGCACTAGACTTTATTAATTCGTCGGAGTCCTTTGCAGGAATTGTGCTAAGATCCTCATCCCCTGGGATGGGTGAATCCTTAGGTTCCAGAGCCGGCAAGTCGAGAGAAGGAACATAATTCTCATTGTTCCAAGAAATAGGACTCTCATCGTCATCATCATCATAATAATATGGAGGCACAAGAGGAGGAGTATAAGCACTAAGGTTAGATACTTGCTCTTGTTGTTGATCCGCTTGACATTTTGTGTTGTATTTATGGAAAGCTTCTTCGAGGTTTTGAAATTGAGTAACAAGAGTAGCCCATTGTTCTTGGGTACTCAACTGTTCGAAAGAAGGTTGATGAGTGACGGTGTGATGTGGGGGATCAACATTAGGAAAACTGGAATTATAGTACGGATGCGGCTCATGATAATCCATCGGCTGACAGTAAGAAGTATCGTGAGGGCCCCCACAATTATTGCAACACGGGTATTGAGAAAAACCCGGTGCATTTGGCAGATAGCTAGGACCATTGTCGTAATTGTAACCCGATTCTTGCTCGTCAAGAGACAGGTATCGAATAGGACATACAATACATCAATGAGAATCGCTGCCACAATATATGCAAGGGGGAGGAATAGGTGGATTAGAAGAAAAGGATGAATTAGTCGAATTGCACGATGGACAAAATCCAAATTGGGAAAATTGTGAATCGGAAATGGTTGGAAGATCTTTTCCGCATTGCTCGCAATAACAAAACTCACATAATTCGCCCTCAAATAATGGTCCCCTACACCTCCCGCAATGGACATAAGAAACCATGAAGAATTAAAAATAAGAGGGGTGGAGAAAAGAATTAAACATAATAGAGGACAAAGAGGAATATTTTTGGTTGCAAAACTTTAGAAAAAGAAATGCTTTTTATGATTTTTCAAATGTTTTTAGGATTTTTGAATTTTTTTTAATTTTTATGGATTTTTGAAAAATTTTGAAAATGCAAGAAAAATAACGTTCACGAGTGAACGGATCCCAAAATCCAACGCGTCTCTTACAATAAACCGTTAATCTTCACGAAAAGAGCCGGAAGCGACGCCATTTGAAAGTCTAAATTCATTCCTAGTATTAAAATTAAATGAATTGATAATAGTATATAAATTCATTCCTAGGAAAAATTGTTATAAATTCGCAATTTGAAGAATATTGTGAAATCTTAACAAAAGTTCCTAAAAACTAGGAAAACGAAAAAGTACGAAAATAAGCACTAAAAACTTAACTTTTAAAAGACAATAAGCAAAATAAAACACCAATAAGCTAAATAAAAAACCTAGATTAATGATAAAACGTATGAAAACATCAAGAACAAGCCACGAAAATTAAAAAGATTTAAACTTTATGTAAAAAGTAAATAAAAAAGATTTAGATTGAAAACATAAAATCAACACAAACAAAGATTATGAATAAGCAAGAAGAAAAGTAGAACAAGATGATTAAAAATCTTAAAGATAAAAGATTAAACAACACAAAGTTAAAACTTACTTGAAAATTAAAGACTTGAATTTAAATGACAACGAATTAAAAGTGCATGTAATTAAAAGATGGAAGAGCTAATTTGTCAAGTTAGCCATGAAGAAAAATAATGAAACTAAGGTCCTATTTATAGGGGAGGAGGAAGATGTCTATGTTGGAAGCTTCTTTCTTCCTTCTTTCTTTTTAGTCCTTAGTCTTTAGTCTTCTAAATTCTTCGACTTTTTAGACTTTGTCTCGGCATTTGTTGATGAATAAATTGAACTCGTTTTATATTTCCTTCATAAATTAGACTTGAGTTCTTCGACTTTATTAAACTTCCGTCTTTGGACTCTTTCCTCGATAAATCTTCAGAATAGGCCTTGGACTTCCGTTCTTTTTGCACTCTTGATCTCTTGACTTCGTCTTTTGTCTTTTTCTTCGATAAAAGCCCGTGAAAGCCCGTGTTTTCTTCCCTTTTTACATTTTAGTCCTAAATCACAACAAAAACACAAACCACGCATAATTCCGACATTTACGACATAAAATACACGTTTTGGCTTGGTTATTATTATAATTAAGTGGTAAAAGGATGGGTGTTTTCACAAATATCAAATCCCCTACACTTGACCATTGCAATGACCTCATGCAATGCTTAGTGACAAAGAAAGATTTACATTCTCCATCATAATCAACCTACCATGGCCTTTATTAAACAATAGAAACTAAGGAAAATTTAAAAGATAGAAAATAACATAATGCTAGAAGGAAGAAACTTGTAAAGAAATCTAAGACTTACATTAGGGCTTTGGTGTCATGAATGTTTATCATCCTCAAGTTTCACGTTGCCCATTCCAAGCTTAAAAATGAGATCATTGTTAGTACAAGTTAGCACAACTAACACTGACTCATGCGGTTTAATTAATCACTTAGACTCCCTTATTCCTACGGGTACCTCTTATATTTTATTGATGTCTTGAATGATCACGAGGATGCATTGTTGACTTATTTTGATAGTTTATTAAGGCTGAAAATAAAGTAGGACGATCTAATCCATAGTTAGCTAAAGGACAAAATCTTTTAAAACTACTTCTCGAAACCTCATAAAGTTCATATCTTGGCATAACTCGTTTCACGATTTGAGACCTTTCTTGGACCGATATTTGGCATTTACTTCATACTTCAAATCTTGAGAAGACGATCTTGAAATTATGGTCTTCTCTTCGTATATAGTGTATATCTTCACTTGGGGTAGTTGAGATATTTTCTTCAAATGTTGACCACGACTTCTTCATTATTTCTTCAATCCTTATTTAGGATTTTGATATACAACGATCCGCCTCCTTTTCGGACTTGGATCTATTTATCCTCATACCTTGTTAGGGTCTTTTCAGATAGATTTCTCCATGATCTTTATGGGAGTAATTGCTTTTCGTCGTGTGTCTTGATCCTTCATACTGATTTTGGAATAATGATACTTCACATCATCTTGGATATTTAGCAACAAAATGGAATCCTCATGCCTTGTTAGGGCCTTTTTGGACTCGCCAATCTTCGCGTCCCGTTTCAATAAGTTATGCCTTGGCTATGAACTCTTATTAATACCGAGCAACTTTTAAGCGATCTTGGGCTAGAAGCTAAGTAATTTTTCAGACCGTACGACCTTACTTATTGCATTTATTTATTTACAAGCGATGGGAGAAAAAGATCATAATTAACTCACATAAGTTAATGAAAGAAGACCAAACTTATAACTAACTCTATCATTTCTCGTTCTCCGTAATTTAAAATCTCAAGGAATGAGACTCGTGGATGCTTAGCCTAATAAACCAATTAAGGTCTACATGGCTAAGGATACTAGCTAGAGTAAACTTGGATAAGTAAACTCGGTTAGAGTCAAAATATTCATGACGGGCCTAATATATCAAAGATATCTAAACTAGCTAAAACCATTTTATTTTAATAAGAGAAAATAACATAAAATAAATGAAACTACAACTAGGCCAAAATAGATTAAAAATCTTGAAAAATGTCGAAAAATCAATTTTCCGCTTAAAATGAGGACAAATGCAAGGAAAAGACCACTTAACTTCGATAGAAGTCCCCCCTACACTTGATATAAACATTGTCCTCAATGTTTAAGCATGTGGGAGTAAACTCCCCTACACTTAGGACATTGTGCACGTTATTTAAATCTTGCTAAGGAAAAGACAACTAACGAGATTCCTATTTTAATATTAGAAAATATAAAATAGTGAATCGAAAAGAGTTTAGGATAGAACCGGGAAGACGGGAACACGGAATCACGGGTCGTCAAAAATCATCAAGAGTGGATCGTTGAACGCTCGAATCCCTGAGTATGAGAAGAGAGAAAATAGCAAACACCAACGGGTCTCCCCTACACTTAGGATAGAAATAGCTAAAAGCTAGATACTTGGGTTGCCTCCCAAGAAGCGCTTGATTTTTGATCACCGAGTCGTGAGCCTGACTCGACCTTGATTAGCATAGGAAGAAACCTGAAACACATCCACCGGGATCAAAGACATGGTTTTCGTCCATCAAGTAGCACAAACTTAAGGCGAACAAGGAAAGCCAAAGAAGAGTAGGCAAGGTTCCCTTAAGTAAAGATGGAGCACGGTGGTAGCAAGGGTGAAGAGGTGCAAGCTTATCTCCTTGGTTTCCAAAAATCTTTCCTTTTATTTCATCAGATGGATACTGAGATAGCTTAACAATTGCAATACCGGGATCGAACACCTTTTCCTTTAGGGGAAAATAACACTCAGACTCAGTAGAATTCGAAGAGGATCCGCTCATAAATCGCACAATCTCATCCTCAGAAGGTGGATAGAGATGTGTTAAAACATACGTGCTGCGGATGTTGGTGTCCTCCAACGTCTTCTCCTTTGAAAGAAGTTTCTCCAAATCCGTAGAAGGATAAAGACCATAATCATCAAAGTCTAAAGGAGGAGCATCACTCTCATTTGGGAAGTAAGTGTTGAGAAAAGTAGCAAAGTCTTCCTCAAATGAGTAGTCATCCAAAGTAGGATCAAGTGTTGTTGGCGGAGGATCTTCATCATGTGAAGAATCACTCGAGAGAGTATCAGCCTCATCAAAATCATCATAAGTGGGCATGTCTGGATACTCAGAAGTAAAATCATCATAATCATCCCCATCGAAACTAGAATCGTCATCATAAGCATCATAGATCGGTGGAGAATCATAAATTGGTGGAGGATCAGAATTGGAGAGAGAATCTTCCACATCATCTTGGAACAGTGGATTATCATAGCAAGAATCGAACAGAGGATTGTTGTAGACGACAAAATCATCAAGCACATTAATCATATTCGCTTATTCTCTTCCATTTTATTTGGTTGTGATCTTCCACATTTTGAACACTTGTGCATCATTCCCGACCCTTAAGATTAACTCACCTTCGGCAACGTCGACTAGAGCTTTTCTGGTTCTCAAGAATGGCCGACCAAGTATTAAAGGAATACGAGGGTCCATTTCATAATCAACAACAACAAAGTCGACCAGAAAAGTGAAGGTGCCAACTTTAATGAACACATCTTCGGCAATTCCAAGAGGGTAAGCGAGAGTGCGATTTGCAAGCTCAAGAGTCATCTTCGTTGGTGTAAGGTTGGGTAATGATAACTTTTTCCAAACACTTAAAGGCATCAGATTTATACTTGCCCCGAGATCGACTAAGGCAGTAAATTCTTCGGTTTGGTGAAAATTACATGGTAAAACAAAACGACCGAGATCTCCAAGTTTTTCTGGAAGTTCTTTAAGAAGGACGGCATAACAATTTTCATTCAATCGAGTATTAACAAACTCGGCCATCTTCTCCTTCTTATTAAGCAATTCCTTAAACATCTTGACAAATTTTGGCATTTGGGCTAGAGCTTCAACAAGGGTGAAGGTGATGTTTATGCCGGTAATCTTGTTCAAAAAGTTGGAGACTTGAACGTCATCCTCAGTAAGAATTCTACCTTTGTCCAACCGGGAAGGGTAAGGAATGTTAGGTTTAGGTGGTGTGGGTGTAGCAGGTAAAGGTTTAGCAGGTACAGATTGAGATGTTGAGGGTTGATAAGTAGAAGGTTTAGAGGTGGTAGGTGGGGTTGGTGGAGGATTCTTCTTGGGTACTTCTTCATGACGAGGCGGAGACGGTAATGGTGAACTAATACTAGGTGTGGGAGTATTAGGGATAAATGGTGGTAGAGGAGGTGTAGATGGTGTAACTGGGGGTGGGATAGATGGTCCTACTAAAGTTATTCCACTACGGGTAGTAATAGCACTTACATTCGCTCTCGGGTTAGTAATAGTATTTGAAGGAAGTGAGCCCGAAGTAGATGGTTGATTACCTTGAAAGAAACTAGCCATCATGTTCTTCAAATCATTCATTTGAGTGCTGATAGAAGTTTGCATATCTTGACGAAGCTCGGTTCTAATATCATTCCCTTGTTTAGTGATATCACCTTTCAAGTTGATGATTTGGCTTTGAAGATTGATAACTAGCTCTCTTTGGGTTCTCATGAAAGTTTCAACATCTTGATTTACGGGTGGAGGTTGGGGGGCGGGTGGGTGATATGGAGTAGAAGCTCGAGGTGGGTTTTGAGTGCTTCTATTGTAGTTGTTGGGGTTGTGGTTTTGAGGAGAAAAACTGGGTGAAAGATAGTTGTTCGACCTGTAACTTAGCAAATTTCGATTCCCTTGAGGTCGGGCTTGGCAATTTTCCGGTGAATAGTTACCATAAGCCGCATACACGTTTTCCGGATTGCCTTGAGTAGAAGGACAATCGGTGTATGAATGAGGACCGCCGCAGGTCTCACAAGAAATTGCTACAACGTTAACTTGTTGTTGTTGATTCGTATCTATGAGCAAGATATTTTTGTTCATTTCGGCCATCATGCGGGTGAATTCGGTCATATCGGGGTTTGCTGAAGTAGAAGAAACATTGACTCTCAGGTTGTTCCTTGAAGATGCGAATGAATCCCAAATTTTGTGATGAGTAGTCATGTTCTCAATAAGCTCTCTACACTCCTCGGGTCTTCTTTTCATAAATGTGCCACCGGCGGCTGCATTAATAGTATCACGATCACGAAAAGTTAAACCATTATCGAAAGTGTCAATTAAGGTAACGGGGAGCATGTTGTGGTTTGGACATCGATCGATCAAAACATTATATCTTTCCCAAGCATCGAAAAGTGATTCATCCGATTCTTACATGAAACCGCTGATTTGATTTCGAAGGCTCGTGACCATGGATGGTGGAAAGTAGCGCGACAAAAATCGTTAAGTCATGTCGTCCCAAGTATGAATGGAATTCTTCAGGAGACGATCAAACCATTTTTCGGCGTGGTGGGATAAAGTATGTGGAAAGAGCTGAAGGCGAAGAACATCCATAGTAACACCGGGCAACTTCATGCTTTGAGTAATAGTAATGAATTTGTCGAGGTGCTTGTTGGCATCATCATCCGGCAATCCACGAAATGGATTAGTTTGCACTTGTTGGATCATGTGATGCTTCAATGAAAACTCTGGAGCCGTGATTTGCATCCGCGCAATCGGTCCTCCTCGTCCATACATTATGGGTTGACAAAGCTCCTCCATTGTTCTAAGGTCGGGTGGGGGAACATTGTTGTTATTGATGTTGGGAGGTACACCACCCATATCTAAATCTTCACGAGTCTCGGGCTCCGAATAAGTTGAAGATCTAGTACGCATGCACCTGTAAAAGCAAAAGAAAAAGATGCCACAAAAATAGAGAATATATATATACACTTAGAAAAATAAAATCTTTTTGGTGCAAGACTTTGAAAAAGAAATGCTTTTTATACGTTTTTTAATGTTTTTGTATTTTTGAAAATTTTTAATTTTTATAAATTTTTGAAAATTTTTGACACGAAAAATAACGCTCACGAATGAACGGATCCCAAAAATCAATGCGTCTCTCACAAAAAACCGTTAATCTTTACGAAAAGAGCCGGCAACGGCGCCATTTAATACACGGTTTTTGCCTAGTATAAAATTATCGTTGAACCAAAACTCTTCGAATTGATTACTGGTTTAAAGTGCGACTCAGTCGTCTTTTGGTGGAAAACAAATAGATTTGGTCGTTGTAGTAAAATTAAAATGCAAGACTTTAAAGTAAATGACGGGTAATTAAAATTAAAACTAATTAAAACGTAAATGGTGCAATATTAAAACTTTTAAAAGTAAATTAATTAAATGACGTAAAATTAAAAACTTGAAAGGTAAATGACGAAAAATTAAGGCTTGACGAAAACTAAATTTGAAAATTAAATAAGACGAAACAATTAATATAAAGCTTAGTAAAATTGGCGGGAAAAATAAATTTAAAAATAAATTTAAAATAAAAATAATTAATTTCGCAATTTAAAGAAAACTGAATTAATTTCGCAATATTAAGAACAATTCCGCAATTTCATTGCGAAATTAATTCCGCAATCCTTAAGGTAAAAATTCGCAATGCAAACACCAAGATTTCGCAATAGTATTGCGGAATCAATGATTCCGCAACTTTAAAAGGAACAAATTCGCAATGCTGAAAACAAATACAAATCCGCAATACTGAAAGTTCAATTTCAAAATGAGCTAGTGATCAAATCGGCAATGATTGCGGAATCCAATATTCCGCAATAAAAGTACAATTTCGCAGTCTGGAGGCAAGATTCCGCAATTGGTAAGATACACAAATCCGCAATTTTTGAAGAATATTGCGAAATCTTAACAAAAGTTCCTAAAAACTAGGAAAACGAAAAAGTACGAAAGTAAGCACTAAAAACTTAACTTTTAAAAGACAATAAGCAAAATAAAACACCAATAAGCTAAATAAAAAACCTAGATTAATGATAAAACGTATGAAAACATCAAGAACAAGCCACGAAAATTGAAAAGATTTAAACTTTATGTAAAAAGTAAATGAAAAAGATTTAGATTGAAAACATAAAATCTACACAAACAAAGATTATGAAAAAGATTAAGAATAAGCAAGAAGAAAAGTAGAACAAGATGATTAAAAAGCTTAAAGATAAAAGATTAAACAACACAAAATTAAAACTTACTTGAAAATTAAAGACTTGAATTTAAATGACAATTAATTAAAAGTGCAAGATATTAAAAGTGCAAGTAATGAAAGGGTGGAAGAAATAATGTGTCAAATTAGTCAACAAAACTAAAATGAGGTGATATGACTCTATTTATAGGGAGAAGGGAAGGAAGCATGTGTTGCTTTTTTCTTTCTTCTTCAAGTCTTTTCTTTCTCGTCTTTTCGTCTTCTTAATTTTTCGACTTTTTCGACTTTGTCTCGGGATTAATTAAACTCGTCTTGTAATTTCTTTATTAATTAGACTTGAGTTCTTCGGCTTTATTAAACTTCCATCTTTAGACTTTTTCTTCGATAAATCTTCAGAATAGGCTTTGGACTTCCGTTCTTTTTGCACTCTTGATCTTTTGACTTCGTCTTTTGTCTTTTTCTTCGATAAAAGCCCGTGAAAGCCCGTGTTTTCTTTCCTTTTCACATTTTGATCCTAAATCACAACAAAAACACAAACCACGCATAATTTCGACATTTACGACATAAAATACACGTTTTGGCTTGGTTATTATTATAATTAAGTGGTAAAAGGATAAGTGTTTCACACTTATTAGTGAGTAACCAATGAAAATTCCAATATCAGCCTTCGGTTGAAGTTTCACCAAATTCTCACTATTTGTATTTGGATAACATAGTGCACCAAACACACGAAGAAATGAAATACCGGGTTTATGTCCATGAAGAAGCTCATATGGGGTTTTTCCGTGGCGCTTACGAATGATAGAATGGTTTTGGGTATAACATGCGGCTGCCACTACTTCAACCCATAAGAATAAAGGAGCGGTCACATAAATCAACATAGTTCTAGCAGCTTCCATTAGTGTACGGTTACGTCTTTCCACGACACCGTTTTGTTGTGGAGTGCGAGCAACAGAAGTTTCATGTGAAATACCGACCTCTTCATAATAGTCTCGTAGAGTCTGATTAACGAACTCAGTTCCATTATCAGTTCGAATGCGGTGAACAGTAGCGTTAAGAAGCACCTGAATCATCTTAAGAAAAGTAATAATATATGTTGGTTCTTGATTCTTTGTTGCTAAGAACTTAACCCATGTAAATCTAGAATAATCATCCACCATGACGAGGATGTATTTTCGACCACTCACACTAGCCGTATGCATTGGCCCGCAAAGATCCATGTGCAACAGATACAATGGTTCTTGGTTGGTATCTTCAACTTTTGGTTTGTATGATTTCTTGGTGCTTTTGCCCAAAGAAAACGCGGAGCATAGATGATCCTTACTGAACTTAAGTTTTGGAAGAGCACGAACAAGCTCGTTTTTAGCCAAATGATTAATAGCATCAAAGTTAAGATGAGATAACCGGCGATGCCACAACCATGACTTGGTCTTAGATGCTTTGGAGATAAGGCATACAGGAGAGGCGGTCATCATGTTTTGAATAGACAGTGTGTAGAGATTATCCCCTCGAGAACCTTTTAACAAACCATTTCCTACAAGATCACGAATGAAGCAAGTATGTTGTCGAAAAGCAACCTCAAGGTTTGAATCACAAAATTGTCCTACTGAAAATAAGTTGTGACCAAGTCCCTCCACGTAATATACCCTTGAAATCGTAACATTCCCAATTTGATATTCACCATAACTAGAGGTGGCAAATTATGTCCATATTTGGACTATTTGGACAAGCATGTGGTTAAATAAATGGGTATTATGGACTATTTGGACAACATAAAAGCATTTGCTTAAATTAATCTTGAGACTATTTGTTTCTCCTTTAATATTATCCATTTGACCCATGTCCATTTGGTCCAATGTCCATTTGGTCCAAGTCCATTTAGTCCAAATATTAAAAATTGTCCATTTAGTCCACGTCCATGGACCAACGTCCATTTAACCCATTGTCCATACCCGTCCAGTCCACCCATTTATCCACCCTTAACCATAACCCATGATCTTCGCAATATGGTCGTTACCGAATTTCACCGTTCCTAGAAAATTGCTGACGAAATTTCTGAGCATCAAGCGGTCTCTGGTCATATGCTTTGAGCATCCATAGTCCATGTACCAAAGGATGATTTGGACCACCTGAAAATATCACTAGACAAAGAGGATGTATCGGAATCTAGAAGTTCCTCTGTGTTAGCAGGTACATATATAGTTATCTTAGATTTGCTAGCAGAAGAATTCTTAGGCTTCCAAATTTTCTTCCTAGATGCTGGCTTAGATTCTAGTTGTCTAACATCCTGAGGTACTTCTTCACTGGTAGGCACAATAGTGGGGGCAGACCTAGTTAAAGGGCGCTTTTTCCATTTTTTAGTGCTAGTGTTCCTATTTAAAGAACGCTGAGACCTAACTTTCGTGGATGTGATCCTAGTTAAAGGGCACGTAGTTCCATTTGCAGTGAAGGTCCTACCAGTGGATTTCCATTACCAACAAACTTAGGTGAATTTCTTTCCTGTTGGAGTCCAGTCAAGATTGTTCCTAATTGCATACATTTCATTCACGTAATCAACAAGACATAAATCATGACTCTGAGAAAATATGCATTCATTATAATTCCAACAACGTAAATTAGAATTCACATTTTGCTCAGGCTGCTGCACAAGCGCAGGGCCTTTAGTCTTAGTTACATGATTCTTTTTATTCAAATTTGAAATAACATTCCTATGGTGAACTTCTACTTTCTTCTTCGCAGTCCTACTAGTGGAAGGATTGATCCTATCTTTCTTGTCTGGAGATCCTTTAGCCTTAGTAGATACAATTACTCCTGTAGAAGCTAATGGAACATTAGTGACAGATTTTGATTTAGCCTTGATGGGTGTGTTTAAGTGGTGCAGAACCCGGTTGTCCTATGTAATTCAAATGCTCTAAGCATTGTTGTACATTCTCAACGTAAGAATGCGCAGAGTAATAGTGACTATTCATGGGATCTAGTTCATAGAGATCATCAACAACATCCCTAGCAAGATCCGCGTGCTTAACTGCATGCTCCATATATAGCTTATATGATAGTGGATTGTTCTTATGGTACGAGTTCTTAGTAATCACCACCTTTTTGTGTTTTGGGGCACTAGAGATCGGGGCAGAGATTGTAGCATTATTATCAATAACTTCTTGTCCTTTGAGTTGAAGTGTCTCCTTTAATTCACCAAAACCATGTTTTTGTCTATGAGTTGAATATTTAAGTCAGACATTTCCTCACACTTATGGTTTAGTTGGTCAACAAGTGACTTTTACTCTGCCGCATTAATAGCGAAGCGTTCTTCTAACGAACCATAAATTTGTGAAAAATCCTGCTTTACTTTATCAAACTCCCCTAGCATAGAAGAAATTCTATCTTCTAGGGCATGTTTTTTAATCTCTGCAGCCTCTAGTTCCAATTTCTCTGCTACTGATTCTCTATTAAGTCTCATAATTTCTTATTCTAATGCCTGAACCACCTGAATCATCTTGTCACTAGTCTCAACGGAGTTTTCACAATCATTTGTTTTTAAAAGAGTTTCATTTTTAGATTGATTTTCAATTTCAAGAGATATACAATGTTGTTGAATCTCATAAAAACGTTTGGAAAGTGAGTTATAAGAATCTTGAAGCTTTAAAAACTCAGCGTTAGATTCGTGACAAGAATGATTATCTATATTATTCACAGGTTCAACAATATGCACATCATCACATGTATTTTGACCATTGCAATGTCCTCATGCAATGCATTAGTTACAAAGCACGATTACACATTTCATCATAATCAATCCTCATTGGCCTTTATTAAAGAAATAGAAAATAACAAAGCAAGTAAAGAAATCAAAAACATACCTTCGGGTTTTGGAAATGTCATGAATGATCATCATCCTCATGTTTTCACTTTCTCCAAACCAAGCTTAAAAACGAGATCATTGTTATTATAAGTTAGCAAACTAACACGAACTCATGTGGGCCAATTATTTACTTAGACTCCCTTATTCCTAGGTGTATCTCTTATATTTTATTGTTGTCTTGAATGATCACGAGGATGCATTGTTGACTTATTTCGATAGTTATTAAGGCTGAAAATAAAGTGGGACGATTTAATCAATAGTTAGCTAAAGGACAAAATCTTTTAAAACTGCTTCTCGGGACCTCAAAAAGTTCATATCATGGCATAACTCGCTTCGCGATTTGAGACCTTTCTCGGACCGATATTTGGCAGCGACTTCATACTTCAAATCTTGAGAGACGTTCATGAAATTATGGTCTTCTCTTCATAATAGGAATTTCTTCACTTGAAGTTTTGAGAGATTCTTCACATTTGGACCACGACTTCTTCGTTTTTCTCCAATCTTTATTTTGGACTTTGATATACAACGATCCGCCTCCTTTTTGGACTTGGATCTATTTATCCTCATACCTTGTTAGGGCCTTTTCGGATAGACTTCTCCATGACTTTTTTGGGGAGTTCTTGCTTTTCGTCGTGTGTCTCGATCCTTCATATTGATTTTCGATAAATGATTCTTCACATCACTTTTGGATCTTTAGCAACAAAATGTAGCCCTCATGCCTTGTTAGGGCCTTTTCGGACTCGCCAATCTTCGCATCCCACTTCAATAAGTTATGCCTTGGCTATGAACTTTAATCCATACCGAGCAACTTTTAAATGATCTTGGGCTAGAAGCTAAGTAACTTTTCAAATCTTACAACCTTATTTATTGCAGATAAATTTATTAGCAAGCGATGGGAGAATAGGCTTATAATTAACTCACATAAATTCACGAAAGAATACCAAACTTATAATTGACTCTATCATCTCTTGTTCTCCATAGTATAAAATCTCAAGGAATGAGACTCGTGGATGCTTAGCCTATTAAATCAAAGTTTTGGGTTTTCGAGTCATCTATAGGATCTTGCAACTCTTAGACTTTTTCAAGTTTTAGAAATCGCATTTTAAAGTTCCCTTGATAAACGACTCTCTAGGATCAATTATAGGAACTTGCGAAAAGTTCTTGTTCTTAACTCGTGAGATTTAAGACTTTCGCGTTTTATAGCTCCCTATATAAAAGCCTAGCAAAACTTGACTTAAACACGTAAAGGATACTAGCTAGAGTAAACTTAGATAAGTAAACTCGGGTTGAGTCAAAAGATTCACAAAGTTTGAAAATTAAAACCACTTTATTAAACATTTATTCTAGCAAAGAAAGAAAATAACTATGCAAAGGGAAAAACTAATAGGCCAAAATAGATCAAAAATTTTGGAAAATATCGAAAAATTGATTTTCCGGTTAAAATGAGGACACATACAAGGAAAAGGCCACTTAACTTCGATAGAAGTCCCCCTACACTTAATATAGACATTGTCCTCAATGTTTAAGCATGTGGGAGTAAACTCCCCTACACTTAGGACATTGTGCACTTTGTCTAAATCTTGCTAAGGAAAAGACAACTAAAGAGATTCCTATTTTAATATTGAGAAATATAAAATAGTGAATCGAAAAGAGTTTAGGATAGAACCGGGAAAATGGGAACACGGAATCACGGGTCGTCAAAAATCATCAAGAGTAGATCTTTGAAAGCTCGAATCCCTGAATAGAAGAAGAGAGGGAATAGCAAACACCAACGGGTCTCCCCTATACTTAGGATAAAGAAAGCTAAAAGATACATGGGTTGCCTCCCAAGAAGCGCTTGATTTTTGTTCACCGAGTCGTGAGCCTGACTCGACCTTGATTATCATAGGAAGAAGCATGAAAAACATCCACCAGGATCAAAGACATAGTTTTCGTCCATCAAATAGCACAAGCTTAAGGCGAACAAGGCAAGCCAAAGAAGAGTAGGCAAGGTTCCCTTAAGCAATGATGGAGCACGGTGGTAGCAAGGGTGAAGAGCAAGCATATTTTCAGTAGTTCCAAAAAAATTTTCCTTTTGTTTCATCAGACAGATACTGAGATTACTTAAAATTATCGATACCGGGGTCGAACACCTTTTCCTTTAGGGGAAAATAGCATTCAGGCTCAACAGAATTTGAAGATGATCCACGAAGAAGATGCACAACCTCGTCCTCAGAAGGTGGACAAAGAGGTGTCAAAACATAAGTACTGCGGATGTTGGTGTCGTCCGGTTTCTTCTCATTTGAAAGAATTTTCTCCAAATCCGAAGTAGGATCAAGACGATAATCATCAAAGTCTAAAGGAGGAGCATCACTCTCATGAGGGAAGTAAGTATTAAGAAAAGTAGAGAAGTCTTCCTCAAATGACTAGTAATCCAAAGTAGGATCAAGTGATGTAAGCGGAGGATCTTCATCATGTGAAGAATCACTTGAAAGAGTATCAGCCTCATCAAAATCATCGTAAGTGGGCATGCCGGGATACTCGGAAGTAAAATCATCATAATCATCTCCATCGGAACTAGAATCATCATCATAAGCATCATAGGTCGGTGGAGAATCATATATAGGTGGGGGTTCTAAATTGGGGAGAGAATCATCCACATCATCTTGAAAAAGTGGATTATCAATGCAAGACTCGAATAGAGGATTGTTGTAGACGACAAAATCATCAAGCACATTAATCATATTCGCTGATTCTCTTCCATAGGTTTTGCTTGTAAGCTTTCCCATTTTGAACACTTGTTGTTCATTCCCGACCCTTAAAATTAACTCTCCTTCGGCAACATCAACTAAAGCTCTTCCGGTTCTCAAGAATGGCCGACCAAGTATTAAAGGAATACGAGGGTCCATTTCATAATCTACAACAACAAAGTCGACCGGAAAGGTGAAGGTGCCAACTTTAATGAACACATCTTCGGCAATACCAACGGGGTAAGCGAGAGTGCGATTTGCAAGCTCAAGAGTCATCTTCGTTGGTGTAAGGTCGGGTAAAGATAGTGCTGTCCAAACACTTAAGGGCATCAGATTTATACTGGCCCCGAGATTAGCAAGGGCAGTAAGTTCTTCGGTTTTGTTAAAAATGCAAGGCAACACAAAACGACCGGGATCTCCAAGTTTTTCCGGAAGTTCTTTAAGAATAACTGCAGAACAGTTTTCATTTAAGCGTGTGTTGGCGAGCTCAACCAGCCTTTCCTTCTTGTTAAGGAATTCCTTGAATGCTTTGACAAATTTTGGCATGTGGACAAGTGCTTCAACAAGGCTAATGTTAAAATTCATTTGAGAGATCATCTTCAAATAGTTCGACACTTGAGTGTCATCCTTGGTTAGCAATTTAGCCTTGTCTAGCCGTGAAGGGTAAGGAATATTCGGTTTATAAGTGGAAGGTGTGGGTGTAGAAGGTGAAGGTTGAGATGTTGAAAGTGGGGTTGGTGGATTCTGCTTAGGTACATTGTCATGACGAGGCGGAGACGGTAATGGTGTACTAATACTAGGTGTGGGAGTAGTAGGGATAAATGGTGGTGGAGGAGGTGTAGATGATGGGGGCGGGATAGGTGGTCCTACTAAAGTAACTCCACTACGGGTAGTAATAGCACTCACATTTGCTCGCGGATTGGTGACAGTGTTTGAAGGTAGAGAACTCGAAGTAGAAGGTTGAATGGAGGGCAAGAAACTAGCCAGCATATTCTTCAAATCATTCGTTTGATTGCTGAAGGAGGATTGGATATTATCTCGAAGCTCGGATCTAATGTCATTCCCTTGCTTGGTGATATCTCCTTTCAAATTGATAATTTGGCTCTGCAGATTCTTAATTTGCTCACCTTGGGTTCTCATCAAAGTTCAACATCTGGATTGATGGGTGGGGTTTGTTGAGCGGATAGGTGATAAGGATTAGAAGCTCTAGGTGGGATTTGGTTGCTTCTATTGTAGTTGTTGTTGGGGTTTTGGTTTTTAGGAGAAAAACCGGGTGAAAGGTAGTTCTTTGACCGGTAACTCAGCAAATTTCTATCCCCTTGAGGTCGAGCTTGGTAATTTTCTGGTGAATAATTACCATAAGCTGCATACACATTTTCCGGATTTCCTTGAGTAGAAGGACAATCAGTGTATGAGTGTGGACCGCCGCATGTCTCACAAGGATTGGCTACCGCTTTAACTTGTTGTTGGTTTGTAGCGAGGAGCAAGATATTTTTGTTCATTTCGGCCATCATGCGGGTGAATTTGGTCATGTCGGGGTTTGCTGAAGTAGAAGAAACATTGACTCTCGGGTTATTCCTTGAAGAAGCGGAGAAATCCCAGTTTTTGTGGTGAGTAGTCATGTTCTCAATAAGCTCTCTACACTCCTCGGGTCTTCTTTTCATAAATGTGCCACCGGCAGCTGCATTAATCGTATCACGATCACGAAAAGTCAAACCGTTGTAGAAAGTATCAATTAAGGTCACAGGGAGCATGTTGTGGTTTGGACAACGATCAATCAAAACATTATATCTTTCCCAAGCATCAAAGAGAGATTCATCGGGTTCTTGCATGAAACCGCTGATTTGATTGCGAAGGCTCGTGACCATGGATGGTGGAAAGTAGCGCGACAAAAAGCGTTGAGTCATGTCATCCCAAGTATGAATGGAATTCTTCGGGAGACGATCAAACCATTTCTCGGCGTGGTGTGATAAAGTATGTGGAAAGAGTTGAAGGCGAAGAACATCCATTGTGGCACCAGGCAACTTCATACTTTGAGTGATAGTAATGAATTTGTCGAGGTGTTTGTTGGCATCATCATCAGGCATTCCTCGAAAAGGATTTGTTTGCACTTGCTGGATCATGTGATGCTTCAACGAAAACTCCGCAGCCGTGATTTGCATCGGCGCAATCGGTCCTCCTCGTCCAAACATGGTAGGTTGACAAAGCTCCTCCATTGTCCGAAGATCGGGCTGTGGAAGACCATTGTTGTTATTGTTGAGGTGTGGTGGATTATTGTTGTTGTTCACACCTGCCATAGCTAAATCTTCATGAGTCTCGGGCTCTTGATAATTTGAAGATCTAGTACGCATACACCTGCGAAAACAAAAGAAAACAATACCAAACACAAAGGGAATATATATACACTATAAAGATAAAAATAAAATCTTTTTGGATTTTTGAAAATTTTTAATTTTTATGGATTTTTAACAAATTTTAATTTTTTATGGATTTTTGAAATTTTTAAGCAAGAAAAATAACGCTCACGAATGAACGGATCCCAAAAAGCAACGCGTCTCTCACAGAAAACCGTTAATCTTTACGAAAAGAGCCGGCAACGGCGCCGTTTAATAACTAGATTTTACTCAGTATAAAAAGTTAAGTTCGTTGATGTGGTCTCTTCGAATTGAAAACTGGTTAACTATGCGACTCAGTCGTTCTTTGGTGAAACAAATAGTTGTGTCGTTGTAGTAATTAAAAAATGCAAGACTTAAAAGTAAATTGACGGTTAATTAAATCTAAGACTAATTAAAGAGTAAATGGTGCAAATTTAAAACTTTAAAAAGTAATTAATTAAATGACTTAAAATTTAAGCGTGACGAAAAGTAAATATGACAAAATATTAAAATGTGAACTTAAAAAGTAAACAAGACAAAAAAATATAAAACAAACCTACCGTCGGAATCCCTAATCGGAAAGCTGATCGGAATAATAAACCCACCTGTCGGAATAACAAACCTTGGTATAATCGGAATGTGGTAGGAATCCCCTTGATCGGAATGTTGTCACCACACTCCCAATCGGAATATCAAACACACGCCCTGATCGGAATACGGTCGGAATGTATCCTCGTCGGAATCTTATCGGAATTCAACCAAAGGGATCTCGTCGGAATGCAGATTGGAATCCCCAATCGGAATGTAGAAACCTTATTCCGACGGATAAATCGGAATCCCCGTCGGAATGCTAAACCCTTTTCCGACCAAGCAAATGGAGCTATGGTCGGAATGTGAAACCCTTTTCCGACCAGGGTGGTCGGAATACAGTAGAAAGAAGGCAAAATAAGCACAAGAAATAAGCTATTACTCAAATAAGCACTAGACTAAAAACCTAAGCAAACACGTATAAGAAAAAGCTAATAAGCTAAAATTTAAAGACTTTTGAAAACACTAAATGAAAGAGTTAAATGAAAACAACTTTTATAAAAATAACTTTTATAAAAACTTTAGAAACTTTAAGATAAACACAAATAAGCTATAAAAATCAATAATAAAAAACAATCAAAAGCATAAAAACATAACCTTTAATCAAATAAGCATAATAATAAACTCAAAAACATAAAGATCAAGCAAAGCAAGAAAGGTAGATGGAAGATTGACAAGGAAAGTAAAGATTGACAATAATTAAAAGAAAACTTACTTGAAATTAAATGTATTTAAGGTGCAAGACAATGTATTTAAATGGACATGAAATTAAATTGCAAGGAAAAGAAAGGTGGAAGACTAATTGTCACACTTAGCCAACAAGAGAAAATGAATGAAATCTTAATCTATTTATAGGGGAGGATTAGGGAGGTGCTTATGAAGCTTCCTCCCTTCTTTCTTCTTTCTTTAATTGCGTCATCAAGTCCTTAATCTTCTTAATCTTTTGACTTTAATGACTTTGTCTCGGGATTTCTTCAAACTCGTCTTGTAGTTTCTTCATAAATAAGACTTGAGTTCTTCGGCTTTTAGTAAACTTCCGTCTTTTGACTTTTTCTTCGATAAATCTTTAGAATTGGTCTTGGACTTTCGTTCTTTTTTTGCACTCTTGATTTCTTGACTTCGTCTTTCGTCTTTTTCTTCGATAAAAGCCCGTGAATGCCGTGTTTTCTTCCCTTTTAACATTTTGAACCTAAAATCACAACAAAAACACAAACCACGCATAGTTCCGACATTTACGACATAAAATACACGTTTTGGCTCGGTTATTATTGTAGTTAAATGGTAAAAAGGATGGGTGTTTACACACCTATCATATTTACAGCAGATGTAATCTCAATAACACATTCAATAGTAACAACTTGCATCACATCTAAAGACACTACATGTTCCAAAAATCGGTCATATTCGGACAAAATCTTTTCTTTCTCAATTAGATTTTGCTCATAAGCATCATCCATTTCATAGAAAACTTTTCGAAATTGATCCACTTCGAAGTTAAGATTATCCCCAAGATCTAGAAGACCCTCTTTAACATTTTTTACAGACGGAACGATCTCTTTCTCAAACAACATTTTCATGTGTTTGAAAGCCCATTCTCCAATGGTTTGAGCCGTTGAAGTCGTACATTCCTTGATGACCTTGTCAAATTCTGTAAGATATCGCCTAATCTTTTTCAAGCTTAGCAATACCGTACTTACTAGTGGAAGATCCTTTGGAATTTCCTTAGGTTCATCCGAATTGACAAGTGTTGGAAATATACTAAGGCTTTCTCTAGTAGACATGTACGTTGGTGTATGGATAAATTCCCTTTGCATATTAAAGCGAATTCTAAGATCTGTTTTTGCATTCTCTTTATTAAGCTGTTGATAATCATACTTAGGATATGTATAAATTACTTTTGACCGATTCTCTTCATGTAGTGACATATTCTCATATTCATTTGAAAACACAATCAGATCTAAGACCAATCCTAACTTGGTTGCATCATAAAGTCGTGGGTTGTGGTTAAATGCTTGCTTTGCATACCTCGGGTTAGGTGATAGGTCTATTAGACTCGATAGAGTGAATTCCTTAAAAGAAGAATGAAACAAGTGTACTAACTCTGAAGCAGAGTATTGCTTTAAAAGCAAAACTTCAGTCTTTTTAACTTTCTCATACGCCTTAACTTCCGTTTCAACCCTTTTAGACTCGAGAATTTCGAAATCCGTTTGTAGTTTTTGAAAATTAGTAACGACTGACTCTTTTTCTTTAAGTTCTTTTGAAAGATTTGCTCTTAAACTCTCAATTTATAGCAAATTATCCATTTGGACTTTCCTAAACCTATCAAATTCAGGATTGGTTAAGGTAGTGGTCACTGGAGTTAATTCCAAGGTTTTAACCTATTCCTTATACAAAGCAAGCTCGGCAGATAATGTCTGATTAACATCGAGGGTTTCAAGAACCGCATTATTCATTTGGCCAAGAATAGATGCCAACACCATAACCAAATCTTGTTGAGCTAACGAATTTGTGGACGTAATAGCTCCCGGTTGTGTTTCACTCAAAGTCAAGGGACTTGCATTGATATTGCTATCATTGTTTGTCTCCTTGTTTGAGTTACTAACCACCAGAGGATGTTTCGGATACTCAGACACTTGCTCAACTTGATAAGGTACAATACTAGTATCATTGGCAATATTTGGTACGACATAAATTGTGTCAGCTCCATAAAGTGAAATATTTGCCATGAGAGCTGCCTTGGCAGTATTGAGATCATCACAGTCGGAATTGTATGCATCAAGATCATCACATTGATATGCGACATTGTTTGTGATGGCTGCTGTGAGTCCGTCAGTTTCCGCAACTCCTGGATCTGCTAGAAATGCTAACTCTTCTTCATCGAGCTCTCGTCCTTGTGCTTGAGCATTAACCAAGTAGATCTTTTCTTGAAACCATGTGCTATCTCTTTTCCTCTTTGGCTGCTTACACTCTCGAGCCATGTGTCCCTCCCCTTTATAGTTATAGCAGATAATCATCTTTACCTTGCCACTGTTGTTTCCTCTTGAAGCAGTATTGAATGGGCGTGCAACAGTATTAGATGAGCTTGGTCTCCCCTGAAGTGGTTGCACGATAACTCTACCATCTTGAATTGTTGCTTGTTGACGAGAGTTAGAAGAAGTTCTCAACTGATTGTTTGTTGGAGATGGTCCTCTATAACCTCTTTTGTTCAAAGTTTGAGTTATGTAGGCAGACATTTGTGCAAGAACATCAGTAGGATTATCCCCTTGTCTGAACTCGGGAATTAGAACTTCATCATCACAGTAGAAAACCGGTGCTGGTGGAGCCACATACACACTGGAAGGAGTACTAACATGTTGTGAGTAGTGAGGTTGAGGAACTTCATGTTGCTGGTAAGTGATAGCAGGATTTGTTGGTGGTTGGTAAGGAGAGTATGGTTGTTGAGCACGTTGTGATGATAATGCTGGTTACTGAAATTGTTGATATGATGTAGGTGGTTGTGGAAGAATCGAATACCGAGGAAAGCTTAGAGTTTGATACAAGGGCTGATATGAAGATTGTTGTCCCATAGCATACGGAGAGTTGTGATATGACAAAGTTGGATGATTTGCCATTAACGCCAATGGTTCGGAATAAGATCCTTGAGAGACACGTTTCTGAATCACGTGCTTCTCGTGTTGCTGCAAGAAAGCATAGAGTTGATCTAAATTTGAGTTCTGCAAATCCCGAATCATTTTAACATCAATGACGTATTGGCTCCACTCTTGGGGTAACATATTCAAGAACTTGGTGTTGAGTTGAAACTGAGCAATCCTTAGATTATACACATTCAGATCATTCATCAACGTAGTGAAACGCCAGTAGTAGTCATGAAGTGTTTCCCCTGGAATGTATGTGAACCTATCGAACAAGTCATAAAGTTGACACTCCTGTTCCTGTTTGGTGAGTGAAGTCCCTTGTAACAAAACAATTCAGCGATCCCAAAGATCCTTTGCCACTATGTGTTCGCTTACCATTCGATAAATATCAGGTGGAAGAACTTGAAGTATGGTCTGAACGACCCTTTCATCCGCATCGGTAATGATTTTGTTAGCATCCGTTAATTCATGCAATAACCTTGGCTGAGTCACATTGTCGAAAGTAACTTCTCCCCTATCGAGTGGACCTTGCTCAATGGATTGAACCATAAGTCTCCCATTGGGTTTGCCCATAATGTAAGTCCTCATGTGACCTTGCCATGCTTCAAATAAGTCTTTGATGAGCAACGGTGGGCGGGTATCGGTACCCGAGATGATAGAAATATCGGTAACGATGTCATTGTCGGCATAAATGAATGAGGATTCTTTTTTGAACACTTGATGGAAAAAAGATTATTTTTTGATCGAGCAATGAAATAAAGTTGTGAAATTTGTTGTGAGTTGATGTAGAATTCTTCCAAAAATTACAAGTCCAAAACTTGACACAGTCAATACACAATTCGGAATATGTAACCTGAACGTAATCCGGAATGTATAACCTTGATCTAATCTGGAATGTATAACCTTGAACTAATTCGGAATGTACAACCTTAATCTAATTCGGAATAACTCTTAAGTAATTAATCTGGAATGTGAAGCAGTGATCTAATCCGGAATATATGTCAAGTACTTAATCCGGAATATGTGAAGCAGGATCTAATCCGGAATATGTGTCAAGTACTTAATCCGGAATATGTGAAGCATGATCTAATCCGGAATATGTGTCAAGTACTTAATCCGGAATATGTGAAGCAGTGATCTAATCCGGAATATGTGAAGCAGTGATCTTATTCGGAATGTGAAGTAGTGATCTAATCCGGATTGTTTTCCAAGGACTTAATCCGGAATCTAATACCCGATACTAATCCGGAATGTTTCTCTGTTGGTAATTCGGAATAACCAACTATTACACAATTCAGAATAACTTAAAAACCCTTGTATCCCGACTTCTTAAACCCTTATATCCCGAATAAAGAAAAAAATTTGTACCTTCTAATTTTACCCAATAATCAAGCCAAAACTATCAATTTTTCATGGAAATCACCAATATGAATATCACAAATCCCTACCACAACTATGTAGGCAATTTGTAAGAAAGATTTTGTAGTGAAAAACACAAAAAAAATTGAAAACACGGATATATCTTGATTAAAAGAGCATAAAAACTAAAACTAACACAAAAAAAACCTTATATCAACCCATGGCTCTTGATGCCAATTGTAGAATTAAGATAATCTATGATCTAACAAGAGGGTTGTTATTTTCTAGAGAGGGAAACTAGAGAGAGAAAGAGAGAAAACTTGTATTATTGAAATGTGAAAAGTAAACAACCACCACCCCTTTCCATGGTGGAAAGGGTTTTATATACCCAAGTCCCTTAGTGGACTTGGGCCTCCGGCCCATGAACATGCTCATGGGTCGGGCTAATGTAAACATTAATTAAATTTATACTACGAGCCTATAACTATATTGTTGGAGTGACCGAGACTTTCTACATACGAAAAACGTATTTCCAACAAATCCCACACCTAGAGATCATAATATCAGTAGGTTACATTTTGTGTGTTGGAACTGATGAATAAAACCTACGCATGGTGGTTCCTTTTATAACTTAAGGAACCCCGGGATACATGGAAACTAAATAAAGTATTGATGACTAAATCAAAACTAACTTATTCATCCTTATCATGTGTTGACCAAATCTTCATACTTATCACTAGCAGTGGGAAGTACTCTAGCAGGGGCAAGTACTCTAGCAGGGGGAACTTACTCTAGCAGGGGAAAGTACTCCAGCAGGGGGAACTCTAGTAGGAGGAACTCCAGCAGTGGGAACTCTAGCAGTGATAATGTCCTATTTGGTATTTCTTGTTTCCATAGTGTTTGACTCATCACCTCTTGACCCAACAACAACTAACTAGAAAATTCTCCAACTACTCTCCCTCTCCTCTCTTTGTGCCGTCTATAACCACGACCATCCCACCATTTCCATCAAAATTTAACCTACAAATTTATCTATAATCAACATATGCTGAAAGCTACTTAAAAAGATGAAGATTGGAGGTGATTATAACATGTGAAAAGGAGTTTTTATGGAGGTTTAGGGCTGATTTTCAAGAAGTTGTTCCATTTGAAGATTTTAAAAAGTGGTCTTGCTAAGTTAAAGATTTGGTGACAAGTTGAAGCCTTGTTCATCCAAAATCCCATCTTTTCTATCACTTTGGTTGGTATAAAGATTGTCTTCCTACCATCATCCTACTATTTTTGTAAATGTATTTGTCTATTTACTTCCAAATGTATATTTAAGAGATCTATGAATGATGATCAAGTGATTGTATGGGGATTTTATGTCACTAGATTAAGTTAAAAGGGCTAAAACTACAAGTAAAAGATGTTAAAATCATCACTAGATGAGTAGGCTGTTAAAGACAGTAGGTTTCAATATTTTTACTTGGTTAAATGGATGAGATTATTAGATATACTGATGGATAAATGATTTTTACATAAGTAGTGAATTGGCCATACAATGGAATGTTAAAAATGAGCAAGATATGGCCAAAACACTTTTGTGATACTAATCTGTCTGGTCAGTTTTGGACGAATTATTAGAAATACTTAGAAGCTGTTTGAGCATGAGCTACAGTAGAGTTATTTGTAGCATATATCATGTAGTTTATACAGTAAAAATGTGGGGTTTCAAATCCTTGTAGAACTCAAGATATGATCAAAATGGTGAACTTGAAATTCTATATCAGATTTGACTAAAGTATATATTATTAAAAGAGCACTCAAAGTGAAATACTATATAAAATAAGTATGTATAAGTTAATAAATTGATATAACTAATATAAAATATGTTTATACACTATAATAAGTATATATTACATTTTATAAAAATAAAACTCAAATGTTTTCTAAAACTACAAACTATATATTGTCCCTGTAACTGTAGCCACGACTTCGGTAATCAGCACAATCATGACAACTCCTGTAACCCCTTCACCATCAACCATTCAACCAGTGTCTTTGCTGTCACATCCACCAGTCGATACAGCTTTCATGATAAGAATCGAATAACGACTAAAAGATCAAGAAGATAAAACTACTCAAGTCACAGAGTAGTTAGAATCATCCAAGAAAGATTTTGAAAAAGAAATCAATCGGCTCCGAGAAGAATTAGCAAGTCGTCAACAATCTGAAGAATCATTAAGAGCAAGCTTAGAAGCTAAAGCAGACAGAAAACAAGAAAGGATTGAAGCTCTTCGCGAACTCAAAAATATGTACAAAGAAGAGAAAGAAGAACTTGTTCAAGCTAATGCTACACTCATTGAATCCATCAATGAAAAGGTTCAAGGCTCTATTAAAACGGCACTCTCAGGTCTGCGAGAAGAACTAAAAGAAATTGCAGCAAGCAAACTGATGATTAAGTCTTCAGATACTCAGCAGTCCGACTATCTAATTGCTCAAAGGCTCACAGACTACAAGTTGAAGAAGTTGTTACATGCTAGGATGATTCAAATTGGGTCCCATAACCAGACACCAGAATAAATAGCACTCCACAAAGCTTTAAAGACGGTTATGGATCAAGACACAAAGATATTTGAAAAGCATGGTTCCGTCATCCCATACAGTACTGTACAACAAGATAAAGAAAACGAAGAAGAGGGTGAATCAGACAAACCCGATGAATCTTCTGATAATAACGAAGATGACGACGGTGAAAATGACGATGACGGTGAAGATGAAGATGAAGATGAAGATGAAGATGAAGATGACGATGACGATAACGATGACAGTGACAAAGGTGATGATGATGACGCTGAAAAACACGATGACGATGACAGTATGGATGAACAAGTCAATGATGAGGATGAGATAGAGGATGATGAAGAAGAAAAAAAAGATGATGAAGATGAGGCTGAGGATGATAGCACAAACAAAGACAAGACGGATGATAATGATGATCAAACTTCAGAAAAAGGTGACAAGTCTCAAAAGGATAATGTTACCAAAGATCCAACCACTTCAGCAGCCGAGGAAATTCCAGAAACGAGATACCTCAAAAGGGCAAACGCACCAAACACCGTCATGATTGTTGATGCAAATATGATCGTCTCATCCGCTTAATTCAATCTGCTCCAGCTACCACATCTACAACACAAGCACCCGAACAACCCTTACCGAAATCTGATTAGCATATACCTGAAGTTTCAGAATCTGCTCCAGTAAAGGATATTCCAGAAACTTAGTCACTTCCAGAACGTGAACTAGAATCTGAACCAATCATGGAGACTCCAACCATTGAACCAGTTTCTGTTATTCAAGAATCAAGTAAACTGACATGGGTGGATAAAATTACTATAGATGAAAATGCACCCGAGAAACCTTTGGTCATGGAAGCTGCTAGCATTCGTCCGCTAACTCGAGAAGATGAATCAGATTTCTCCCAACTCCTCAACAATCCCATTGACTTCTCAGCATACCTAGTCTACATGTATGGAACTGACAACATAACTCCAACTATGGTAACTCGAGCTTTTCATGATCCCACCGTCATTGCTAATTCAAGAATCAGTAGAATGGAGGCTGAATACAATGCGAATGGGCTTTTGAAAGCAATAAACCTTCCTCAACGAACATGTCGTCACAGGCCAAAAAATGCCCCTCTCCCGATAGCTGACGGGGACAATCAAATTATATGTGATTTCTTTGTCTGCCATGACCTTGAGTATTTGGTAAAGGCGCAAACAAGTATGCGACTTCATTAACTTTAGTCAAAGCTGCAACTTGGGGGTCAATACCATGGATTGAGGAAAAGGTTGATCGTCTATGGGTAAGGAAATTAATTCCTGAGTATGATCACTATGCTGAATTGGGTGCATCACATTGGGGAGAAACCATACAAAAAGCTTACAGCTATGCATGTGGATTCAAATCATAGACTCCAGTAGTATCCAAGTTCATAATCAAAGCCATTCTAGGAGTAAGAATTGAACCCAAAGTTGGTTACCATCATCTAACGGAGATCAGACTGAAAAGAGAAGACGACAACCACTACACCATCATGGAAGGAGACTTTTTGGATCTGCCTCTCGTAGACATTGAAGATATGTTGCTTGTGATGACTCAAGATACACTCAAACACTTGGATGCTGAAGACATCATTGCCTTGAATTCAGATCTGAGAATGTACACTCGTCGCATTGTGATCAAGAATAGAATTGAAGACTTGCAACTCGACGTTGAGAGTTATCAGAAGAAGCTGAACCTCACTGCTCCATACACTGAAGTTCCTGATATTCATCGCAACAAAAGTACATACACAAGCACTACAAAACCGGTTCCAGGCACTTTCTACTTGAATGGATCCGGTGAGAAGAAATTCCTGAGAGTCGTGGAACTTTCCAAGTTTAGTGACGGGACTCTTCATCAAGTTCGGGACACATTGATTCAGATCAACAGAACCATGAAGCATCCCAAAGTTACCGTCCAGTGGCACACATGATACGAAACAAGTGCTAACTACCTAATCAACAAAATTAATGAAAAGCTGAGGGAAAGACGGTTAATGAGGAGTCTAGAACGATTCGTTGGTGGTAGACCATATGGAGCGTACCACAAGCTAATGCAACGATTCATCTAATGGGTCGTACTATCTCAGGTCAACTCCATATTTTTTAATTTTTGAATATGTAAATACCGGGAATATTGTGCTTTTGTGGCTTGATGTAGTGTGAAAGTATGATAATTTTTCAAGAATTTCTCACAAGATTCTAAATATTTCAAAATATATCATACTCAAGCACTACAACTAACCCTCATTAATTTGAGGGGGATCATTGATATGTTCTATGGCCAACAATTGATTTCATTTTGTTCCCAAAGACCGGTGAATCCATTGATATCCAAAATATTAATGGTTAACATTTTGGATAAGGGGAGAAAATGGGATTAAGGAGACTTGATAATATATTTAGCTAAACATGAAAAAGACTTCAAGTATAAATCAACTTAATATGTGTGTTGCACATGATAAGGGGGAGCATTTTTTATGAACAAAAACACTTAAAGATACAAAACTTTGATATTTATAACACAAGTATCTTAAGTGAGTTTTCAAGGATTTTTCATGGTGACAAGTACTTACCCAAAACACACTTAATTCACGACGGATGTGGTGACAAACGGGTGGTAGGATTAGGTGCTAGTCCAATAATTCTTCCAAAACCGGAGGAATCTTCCCAAGGACAATTCCATAGTTAGAAAATAGAAGTCCTTAGGAAAGATGGAGAATGGTTTGTGAACGTAGCTGAATGCCGACCAAGTACTGATGCTAGCACTAGAATAATCACAACAAGGTGCTAGTGATGATGTATTGGTAATGATTGAAGGGGTTGAAGAATGAAAAAGAAATGTAAAGATAAAGGGTGTAAAGAAAGAAGCCCTCCTTACAACTTAGGCAGAAACCGGGTCAACTCATCTTGAAGACAAAGTATCATGGAGCCAGTGATGTGATGCACAACCCCTCCCAGCCAACTCAAATATCTCTCAAAAGATATTTGTTTTAATGTCACGGAGTTCAACACGTTATCTATCGGTTTATTCAATTCGAATAAATTGATATTTAAAAGGTGGCAATCCTCTCCAGCCTCCGCTCACCAAAACAAAATGCACCATTGAGTCTAGCGCCACGAGATTATCAAAAGTCTCATTATGACACAATTTTAAAAACAAGAAAGATCTTTATGAGTCCTACGCAATATTCTTGTAATATTGCCAGAACATCTGAGTGATACGAAAGTATTACAATGAAGATGGAAATCCAGCTTGAGCCAACATGAAACAAGCTCATGGTAGGTGACACGTGCGGTTCTTTAAGAACTAATCTTGTGATAACTGGAAAGAAACGATGGTTTGAGTCCTAATTGAGATTAAACTTGTTCTAGGGCCTCTACGCAAAATCCAAGTGATCTTTCCAGAACACTCAGAGTGACACTCTTTAGTGTTCACAGTGAAGAGTGGAAATCCTTCCAGTGTCAACATCAAACAACACTGCGGTAGGTAACAAGCAAGATCCTATCACAATCAATCTCGTGACAACTGGAAAGCAACGATGGTGAAAATCTTAATTCAAATTCACTTGTTCCAGGATTCATGAATTGACGACTTTAATCATATGGATTTTATAATCCAAATGATTCACTCTTTATGTTCGCAGTCAGCTTTGGACTATCGAATAAAGAGAACGGGTTTACCCGCGAAATCTTGTCAAGGAGATCTTTAATTAGAGCTACCTATCACAAGTACGATATTTATTATCGTCCAAAGGTCTTCACCGACCGGAGGTAAAAAACTATCGAATTAGAATAAAATGTCAAAGCCATTTTGTTCGTGTCTTATTATGTTGTTGCATTTGAAGACGGTGGTGTTGCGGTGTACCAGCTGAAGTCGTCCTCACATACTTATCCCTTCCGCATCAAATATTTCTGCAAATTCAAGAAAGTATGACCTAAAAGTCTTCCGCTGTATCAACTCTGAAACTTTCAAAAATTCAACAAAGGACAGGTATGTGGGACATGAAGTCACGAAGAGGCGAACATCACAAGAAGACAAAGATTGCACGTGAAAGGCCAAAAAAACATGTTCTAAGCCAAAGCCTGATGATATTCAACACATATTCAAAAAAAGAAGAAAAGTTAAAGAAGAAAAGAGAAAGTGGACAACGAGCTCAAGAACGAAAATCTAACATGCTAGATTAAGACTTTGTAATTTGGAGTGACCTCCCTTTAGGGGAGATTGTTGGAAATACGTTTTTCGTATGTATAAAGTCTCGGTCACTCCAACAATATAGTTATAGGCTCGTAGTATAAGTTTAATTAATGTTTACATTAGCCCGACCCATGAGCATGTTCATGGGCCGGAGGCCCAAGTCCACTAAGGGACTTGGGTATATAAACCCCTTTCCACCATGGAAAGAGGTGTTGGTTCTTTACTTTTCACATTTTAATAATACAAGTTTTCTATCTTTCTCTCTCTAGTTTCTCTCTCTAGAAAACAACAACCCTCTTGTTAGATCTTAGATTATCTTAATTCTACAGGATTTAATGTATACACACCTAGAGTAGTTTGTGTTAATTAATAATACAAGCTGTTTTAGGAATCATTCGTCTCTTAAACATCTTGTTCTAGCTGATTGTGAAATTTCGCTATGTTAATTCATATGTACAATTGACAACCTAGATAAAATGGTTTCGACTGTTTGAGTCTAAAGATCTTGGATTCAACAGTTGTTTGTGTGTGCGTGAAGTCTGAGAGAGTTTGATGGTGTTGGGGGTTAAGTGGTTTGGTCAAAGTATGAGACATGTGTCTCATAGATGCATAAGATTTTGACACCAAAGAGGTGTTGTGTCCACCCATTATGGGGGTGGAACAAGTGTTAACTTGTTTCATCCCCATTATTTTACGGGTACTCCTCGATTCTAGTTTCCTCGATTTACGTGCCCTAGGGTTGATTTACAAAAAAAGTTTTTATAAATTATGAATCCACGGCACAAAACGTTTCTAATAAAAACTGTCTCATCAAAAACGGAGCACAAAAGCATAAATACGTAAACTAGACGTTTAATTATGCACGTAAGCCCTAATTTCATCCCGTAAATATGTGTTTTCATGAAGCCACATAAAATAAAATTTTGGAATAATATACGAGAATAAATTTACTACCTGGCATGTCGGAATGTCATAAAAACGGAGTATGTAAACGTAAACACGTAACGTAGAGCTTTCTGGTTTAGACGTAGACGATGCTACTTTAAGACTTAAACCCAAATTTCTTCCCAAAAGTGAGTGAGTTCATAAACTAACAATAAAAAAATGATTATAAATAATAATTGAGAATAAAATAACGACCTCAAATTGACGGATTGTCACAGCAGTTCCCCCTAAAGAGGATCTTTGTCCTCAAAGATCAACTCATCTTACTACTTGTTTCTTATAGAGTTAAAGACATGTGGGCATGTCCTCCACATTCGGTCTTTTCTCTCAAACATAATTCATTATAATACGCGAGTTTCATCAACACAACTACGGGAATACGGTCATGCTTAAGTTGACTTACTTTCTCTTTCCATGATGTCCACGGGTTTTCGATGAATGCAACTTTTCGCCGACCCAAACTTCATTAAGAAATTATTAGATTTTCACTTGATAGACATTCTATCTCAGAACATATCTTTAAATTGTCTCAATGGTCCCATACAACGGGGACTTAGCTTCCCACGATCTTTCAGATCATCAGTTCACCTTTCCACGGTGAAAATTCTCGGCATAAATTTGCTACCCATCTTGCACTTCAAGATCTACATTTCATATTCACCTAACCTCTTGCCCACTACCGGTAGTTGATAATCAGATCCTAATTTCCACAATCATTTCAGGTCTCGCGGGTCGGGTATCTTCATCCCAACTCCTGCCTACATATGCTCTTAAACTTTTCTTTATATAGATCCTCGCAAGGTTTAGTCTCAATCCTAAAACGATAATTATCAATGATAACCTTTCTAAAAGAAAGTGCTTATCCTGTTCATTACCAAAGGTGAATCATTCAAACATAAAACAAGACTTCTAATGGTTGTATCGTTATTTACCTTGTCCATCCGATTGTGGGTGGTAAGCAGTACTCTTATCAAGATTCGTTCCCAATGAATTCTGAAGGAATCTCCAGAAATTCGATGCAAAGCGAGGATCTTGATAGAGATGATCGATACAGGCACACCATGCCTACACAACTCCAATCGAGTCAACTTCTCCATCAAGAACCTATCATTTAATTGGAATGATATGTGCAGATTTGGTCAGTCAATAGACGATGACCCAAATCGAATCAACTGCAAATGATGACCTTGGAAGACTTGTGATAAAATCCATGGTGATTCTATCCCACTTTCAAACAGGAATAATAATAAGTTGTAAAAGCAATCCTAATGGATTTTGGTGTTCATCCTTGACCTTCACAAAGGTTAGATATTTACTAACGTATGTGGTGATGTTTGCTTTCTTATTTGGCCATCAGTACAACTTCCTTAGATAAAAATACAATTTATCTGAAATCGCATGAAGAGAATACTTAAACTTGTGAGATTCCAACATGAGTAAATCTCAAAATTCTCCATTTTTAGGCAGCCGCAAACGACCTTTTAAACACTTAACGCCATCGGCTCCTAATTCTAGTGGTTCTCATTAGCCGCGAAACCCTTCATTATCTATATTATCCTTCGTCCAATCCTCGGTTTGTACATTTTTAATTTGCTCGGGCAATTTATTGTATATGGTCAATACTAAGGAACACATCTTAATTGGTTCTCTATTCTTTCTACATAACGCGTCAGCAACTACATTCACCTTCCCCGATGAAATAAATATCATGACCATAATCACTCAAAAATTCTTTCTTCATATTTTCTAAGTTTTAGTTTCGTCTCAACTATTATCTTTATTAGTTTTGCCCAGTCTGACGTTTAAACCGTCGATAAATATTACAAGTAATTAAATAATAAATATTTAATTTTATGAAACGTAAACGTAAAATTTTTAAATTTCTCAGTTCGTTCAATTATAGAAAAATGTTTAAAATAAATTTGAATTTATTTAACACGATTTTTGTTGATTTATGGAAAATAATTAATAAGATCCGTAAATGTTCGAAAAATCTTTGTTTATACTTTGGTCAAAATTTTCTTAATTGAAGAGCAAAAACTGTCGTTCCAATTTCCATGTTATGGGTTATATGGTTTCCTCAATCCCTCTTAGGTTGTATTGAGGTATACACAAACATCTACTCCTAAGGGAGTTTAGTTAAATGATCTGGGTATAAGGGAATAATTCCTTAAAAATCCTTCGATAAATATCTGTCAAACATCTTCGCACTTCCTTTTTGGTATAACCCAAAGCCTTAATGGCTCCAATCTTTGAAGAGTCAACATAGATTCCACTACCATTAATCACAGGGTCAAATAATGTAAGGGATCAAGCCTAACATTCCATTATAAATATTTAACGCACAATGTTTCACACCTCAGCTAGATCAAGGTAGTCTACATATGATTACTAAGCTCCTTCTTATTCTTGGAAATAACTAGATGGTACTTAATGATCACAAGCATGAACTTATCAAAATTCAACTTACACACGCAATTCATCGAATTCGTGAATGCGACCAGTATGTTGGTCAATCCAAACGACATTACATGAAACTCATAATGTTCATTACGAGTTCTGGATGTAGTGACTGGAATAGATAATCTTCTTTGCGGACGCGAATTTGATGATAACCATGTCGTGGATCAAATTTTTGAATATACGCTAGAACCTTTTAAATAATCGAACAAATCCTCCATCTTGGGTAATGGATATAAATTTTTGATCGCCAATTTATTCAGTTCACGTAATCAATAAATATATGGAATGATAACACCATAGCTCTTCATGATGACGAGCTCGGTAGAATAAAAGCTTTCTCCGACAACTCTCTTAGTTTCACGGTAACTCTTTTGACTCAAAAGGTGCTGACGTACAGTGCACATGCCACAGGTGCATCACCAGGAATATAATCAATACCAAATTCAACTTGCCTTATTGGCGGAAGTCTAGGTAATTAATCAACAAATACTTCAGGAAGTCTTAGATAGCAGGAACATCTTTTAATAAATTCACCTTAGGTTCTTTCTAGATTACAAGATCTATGACTAGTTCACAACCATTCATGGTATAATTTCAAGCCTAAACGCAGGATATGGTCACCCATCGAGAATTATTTAAATCACCTTTGATAATCAACATCTTATCTTTTAGGGGAATTCTACTCGTGTTCCCATCAATTAAGGCAATGACATCATGTCATAATCAACCAATCCATCCCGATGGCACCACCAACTTTCTAGTTTTATTACCGTTGATAAGGCGAGAATTTCTCAAAAGACTAAGAATAACTCGTAACCCTTCACAAATCAAGGATATCTGGAGACACAGCCAATATTAAAAGAGTAAGGTCAACGCATGCATTACGCGAGGGAATGCCAAATCAGATAAAGATGAAAATATTAACGAACAAGGATATATCCCATGTTTTATGATTTGTGTATGCATTTGAAGGAACCTCGGATCATTACCCATGTCATTCAAATGGAATCCAATCAAAATAGATGATAAGAACATCGATACACCCAGTCGGGTATCAACACTCGATAATTATAAAAGTTTCCAAAGAATCTTATCATGAAAGAAATGAACAAGAGATGGATGTTAATTGTCAAATAAGACAATATCCACAGATGAGTAAATTCAATTCGGAAAAAATGGTACGAGCACATATGTAGGTGTCCCTAACAATATGTCCCTATTTTTGCATTTCTTGCAGATCTCATAAAAATTTAATCTTTCATAACTATAAAGAAAAATGTAGTGTTTATTAACAACTTCATGGTTACTACTAATCAGCCTTGCATGGTCCCTTCCAAATTGTACATAGGCGCGCTTCTATGTACAACTTAGGATTAACGATGCAATACTCAGTTCGTCAAAATTTTGTCATCATTTTTAAAATATATATTCATGTTTAATTATGAAATAAAAATAAAAATGATCTTACCGAAAGGTTCATCATTATGAAAGCATTTCCATTTACAAGATGTATAATAAAAACTTTATTTCGATAGTAATTACTTAATAGTACCGATTTAAATAACTCATATGAAAATAAGAATTTCATACTTTCCCCAGATGGTATTGTATTACTTATAAAAACAATGAGTGATCTGCAAAAGAGTGATGAAGAGTTGTTCATGAAGAACTAATTATGACATGATAGGAAATGAGCTTAGCCAAATAATCATGAGGTTCATGACATCGATTGCACTCGGGAATACGAAAGAATAATCCACGACGCAACTCAAATCGAGATGAGTACTTGTTCAATGGTTTCATCACTAATGCGAACATTAGGAAGAAGCAAGAAAAGATAGATAACATCGATACATGTAGATTTTAGCAATCAAATGTAGTCTTTCATTAATCACAAACAAGTCAAAAAATTGTACCGTCACACATTACGTGTCGCCATGTCATACAATTCCAAGGACTCACCCTACCAACTGATGTCTCAGTTAAGTTAGTGATTTTAATAGATACTATAATGAGTACTAATCTACAAAAGTAATTAGGTGTTCCACGTGTCCGGAAAATCCATCGGTCCTAATTCAGAAGAAGATTTCTTCAATTTATCTCTTGGACACTGGGCATCCTCGTCATTGGACAATGGCCTAGGAACAACCCTTAACACGAACCAACAATCATTTAAAACCTTATAATTCAACCACAGGACTCAACAACTTCCTCTTAACAATCTCGTATTCCATACGAGTTAAATTTGACTTTATTCAAGTTTCAACCAACTTATACTCAATGCGACATCCTACCTCATTCTCCAATACTTTCAACCTTATTCTTAGACCTTGAAAGGGCAATAAAATCTTGACATGAACAACACTTAATTTCTAATTATATAGTTCTTATAACAATAATTATCAAATGAGTCACTAGTATGAAATGACTCACACGCTCAATTAGACTTCTCAGAAAGGTACAAGTGGCATGAGGCTTTTGGGTAAGGGTTCCAATGACAGCCTCAAGTGCAATATTTACCTTTTCGATTTCAATTTAAGAATTGGGTGACACCAAATCTGATGACACCTTTAAAACATTTAAATGGAAATTTTTATTTAAATGCGGGCCATAAATTCTCGTCGTCTTCCCGAGAATTACCTTCGAGTACTTGAGATAAAACATGTTAAAAGTCAGCGAAACGCTGAGCGAGTCCATAGAGTTTAATAATAACCATTAATCATAAAACCGGTATATAATCATTACTGAAAAACATTTTTGTACAATTCTTTGTCATATACCATAACATAGGCCAAAAACATTTTATACGAATCATTTTCGTAAATCATAACATAGGCCTTAAGCATTTGATACGAATCATTGTCGTAAATCATAACTTAGGCCAAAAACATTTTATACGAATCATTGTCGTAACAACAACATTCAATACGTTTTATAACGTTGTTTATAAAATAACAAAAACCGTTATATAAAACAGTTATGTAAAACCAGAACACGGGTATAATCATAAATAAGACCCCTTATTGCTATTCAGGCAATATATTATAATTCAAATCATATATCATACGTTATTCCTGAGACCGCAGCCTCAGTATTACCATTATAATTATTATTATCGGATTATTATAAGCCGTATGACATTGTTACCTTCCTATTAAGTATATTGGGTAGCTAGCCAGATTTCATTTGCCCATTTAAAACAGCGTGTCGTCAAAATAATCACGTTAAATATATCCCTCTCATACATAAATGCACTTACCAATCAATGTGACACGATGATAGTTGTAATTTTAGTATACAAGTCTTAGGAAAGACGAGTATAAATGCGGTAAGTATTAATCGACACGATTTAATGAAAAACCGTGAAGACGAATAAATTCCAAGTTCGTTCTCGAAGGAGGTGTGTGTATTAATGTGCCAATATATAAAATCATGTTTGGATTAGTGTCGTTTTTGGTTTTAGGAGAGAAAAAGAAAAGACGAGCTACGACTACGATTACGCTACGACGTTAACGTAAAACGATGACGTAATTACGTAAAACGCGACGAAAATTAAAAATAATAAACCTAAAAATTAATCAAAAGATTAAACTAAGTCTAAAATAATATAAATAAGAATAAAAATCCAACAAATATATTTTAAAACCTTTTATTAATTAAATATTCAATTTTAAATGCTAATTAAAGCCCTAAAATTAAATATAATTAAAAAAATGCCCAAAATATTATTTTATTGAACTAATAAATCACTTATATTATTTAAAGACTAAAAAGTATTTTTCCTAAATTTTCAAAACTATTTTTCTATTTTTCAAACACTTAAAACTATTTTTAAACTAAAATAATCATAAAAAATAATAAAATAATTTGAAAATGATTTGACAATATTAAAAATCCTAATTTATACTAATGAACAGTAGAAAAATGAAAAAGATTGAAAAATGTAAAATTTTCCACTAAAAGACAAAACTGAATATTATTAAAACCCTAATTAAACTAAATTAATTCTAAAAATTAATTAAAAGGTGAACAGTAAAAACTTTTTAGACTAAAAATTTTAACTTATTTTTCTAAATCTATGAAAATTTTTAAAACTAAAAAATATAAACTTTCTGCACTAAAAGACAAAAAACAGAAACTAAAAAGTAATTTAAAATAGCTATTTAATCTAAAAATTACTAAATGAACAGTAAAATAAAAAATAATTAAATAGAAAAATCATAAATAAAATAAGAAAAATACTAAAACTGGTTTGGAAGTCTAATTCCTATTTTAGCTCACAAAGGACAAAAAATGTAATTTCTGAAAGTGACACTTTGACAAGTTTTGTCTGTTAGCCCAAGCAGTGGGAACTTTGTTCTAATAGTGGGAACTTTGTTCCCACTGATAATGAAAAAAAAAGAGGTCTGGTGACTGATTAAGCTTAGAAAAGCTTATGCTTGGCTTATTATGGACAATAAGGCATCCCCACAACCAGTTGGGTTGTGGGCAGTCTATAAATGCAATAAAACTCACAAACACTTAACAAAAATCACCCCAAATAGATCAAGTTCTGTTGCTGATAAGGCATATGGGGTTATGATGAACAGTTGTTGAACTACTTGGCACAAAAGTGAATTTCCAATGCTCAAATCATGCACACAACCCTACCAAATCACATATAGCTGATCTAGAACCCTAGATAGGCAGTACTTCTAACAACCATGCAAAAATTCCACTGAAATTTTACACTAAATGGACAGAAAAATGGATTTGCTAATCTTTAAAGTGAAAACCAAATTTTAAGCATGCAATTTCATTTAGATCCAACCCTAACTGAAAACCTACTACTGATATGAGCTATAACCTATAAATAAAGCGTGTATAGACTGGATTCAAGCCAAAACGTATCACAAATCCTAGCTAAAACTCAAATCCAAACACCCTCTTAAATTCTGGAAACCAATTTTTACAAATCAAAAGCTTACCAATCTAAGCTAAACTGATTGCTATTACTTCTATCATGCATATAAATCACAATTAAACATAAACCAACAAGTAAATCAACCTAAAAAAAAGTAAAAACACAAATCCACCAAATTTAATAAACTAAAAAAAGAGAGTTGAATAAGGGGTTCAAGCCTCTTACCAGCTGAATGCCTTCCTTATTTCTCTTTTTGAGAGCTTAATGATGAGCTTATGGACAACTTTTTGATGTAGAGAAACGGGTGGGGACTACAGCAGTCCCAAACACCCCCAAATGTCTTCAAAGCTTGTACCTTGAACCTGCCAAGAGAAAAAGCCAAGAAAAAGTGAACTGATACAAAGCTTATAGGCTATAAGCTTGACTTATTGACAAGTCAGCTTATAACTTATAGCTATAAGAATAAAACTTTGAAATTGAATTTTTCAGATAGAAATCTTTGGAACTTTTGAAACAACCAAACCTTAAAACCTTTTAACAAACTTTGATAAAAACTCAAACCAACATCAACAATCCACTTTCACTTCCTGTTGATGGAGGATTTAAGTATTTAAAAAGCTTCTTCAAGAACAACTTTTAAAAACGGATTTTTCTGAAAAAATAATGTGTTTCTTAAACAAATTGCATAAAGTAAATATTACACTATAAAGAACAGTAATAAGGAACTCAGTTATTGCAAGATTAAAAAGTTTTCATTGTCATTAATAATTTTTTAAAAACTTATAAAAAACTGGAACAAGAAATCCATTCACAAGTCGAATGGTATTTATACTAGTGCATAGAATAATCTAGAATCCTACAAATGCTAAAACCTTAATGAATAAAAGCCCTAATATGCCCCTGAAGTCTTCAGTCTTCAAATTAGGTCAAAATGGATCATGTGATCTGCCAGTAGCCTTGGGGGTTGTTGCCAGCTGTTGGAATGGATCTTGGACGTTGGTATAGCATTGGGGACCAAGTAATATAGCTTAACCGTTCATCTTGTCTGCTCCTAGGAAATGAGGGAAAGTGATGGGTGCAGGGGTGGTTCGTGTGGGGTCCATGGGTCACGGGATGAGAGTTTTTGGAGGTGGGTTTGGTTAAGATGACCATTAATTAGCAATCTGGAAATAATTGTCCATTTCCCCTTTGATTTTGGGTGATTAAGACCTGGGAAATTTAGGGTTCTTGGGGGATTAGGGGTAGAGTTAAATCCGGTTTATGGTTTAATGGTATTTAAATAAGTGTTGCCTCCAAAAGTATAACTAAACAGCTTTTTAAAGAAAATCCTTTTTAATTAAACTGAGTGGAAAGCTGACGTGGGGGAAGTGGAGGTTTTGATTGGTTGTGGGGTGGTCAAAGGTGACGTGGAGGGTGCTGGTTGATGGTGTGATGCTTGTTTGTCTGGGCAGTTTTGGTCCTCATATTCCCCACACTTGATCACTTTGCATTAAAAAGCCAACATTTCTTTTTCCTTTGTTAACAAGTTTGCTCCTCTTGTCAAATTTGGCACAACATATTTTCAAACTTTAAACAAGGACTATTCATGTAAAAAGGGCATTCTTCAAGGGCTTCTTTTGACAAGTCTTGATACTTGAGGGATCTTTCTTGTATAACTTCATTCATGGAGGGCTAATGTTGACAAATCTCCAAAGATGAGGGACCAAACTTGTATAATCTTCAAACTTCAAGGGCATTTTTGGAAATTTCATTCTTGGGCCCGGTTCTTTGTGCGACTTCGTTTCCCGTGTTCGTTTTTGCTTCATTCTTGTGATGTTTTGGTGAATTCACGATATCCGTACCTGAAATACACAATGAACAAACACAGACATATTTTGGGGTATTTTGATGATATTTTAAGCGTTTTAAGCCCGATTTGGACGATGACACTATGTATAATTACAGTCTCATCACTCCCCCATACTAAACCATTGTCGTGTCCCCACACAATGCTAGAATTAAGTATCATAGCACTTCCAAAATTCATTTTATGATGACTTTTATTAAAAACATTAGCTACTACACGTGTTTTAGACATAATGTATTGTTTTCATCACGATAAAGTGACTTTTGGGATCATAGAACAAGAACACGTGAATGCTTCGTTAGAAATAATTTCGTCATCCTCGATTTTCACCCTAATTCCATGCTAAGCGTGTAACGAGATCATTGTTATTATAAGTTGGCAGCACGATCATGTCTCATGAGTGTTAATTATGAACCTAAACTCCCTTATTCCTACTTGGTATCTCTTATACTTTATTTTGTCTTAATGATCACGAGGATACATCATTGACTTATGCGTGAATAAAGATTAAGTCTAAAAATAGAGTCTTAACGGTGTAACCAAAATCATTAAATTAATAATTCATCCTAATAGACAACGATGTCAAAAAATTAAGTCAACAAGAAGGATCGATAAACACGGTTTTATAACGGTTTTGAACATGAGACTTATTACCAAGACTTTTATACGCCCCCTAACGGAAGGGCCTTATTATCATAGGTTTACCTCCATCTTTTATTCAACTTCGCCATGAAGCTTTTATTATGACTTCGGTCTTGCCTTGCCTTTTATTATCCGCCTCATCGGTGGTTTTATTAGCCAAAGACGTATATCCTCACGCTAAAGCGAATTTTGGATCTTTAAAGCTTCAAAGATTAAGGCTTGATTCACTTTCAATTTGGGCATAGATTTTTCGGACTTGTGAGCTTCAAATTTTTTGCTTAATTTAGGTGAGCACTTGAAATCTTATTATTAGGTAAAGCTTTCGATTATTCGGGTGCCAATACTTCAAAACCGTGACGCTGGCGATACCTTAATATTTTCGCAATTTAATTACATGGAAGCTACTAAAACAAATTAGAAACCAACAATAGTTACTAAACCGCCAAATCAATATTTATTAACAATTTATTATGCAAAAGCGTGGGGAGAATAAGCTAATAATCACTACACATGAGATCGTGACAAATACGAGACTTATAAATAACTCTATCATTTCTCGTCCTCATTTAAGAGACTTAGCCTAAAAAGTTAAGGAATCGAAGCTAAGTGCTCAACACGCACGGTCGAGTCAAAAATTACTCTTATTCTCACCATCGGAAAACCTACATTCGTGTCTTAAACACTTATGAAAAACAAGAAATTTTTTAAAATTTGGCCATTTTTAGCCTTATTTGCAACAAAACGATAACAAAAAGATGAATATTTGGATAGCGTGTTGACGTAAGCAAGGTGAAGTATCTACTCACCCCCATACTAAAACTAAACATTGTCCTCAATGTTTCGAGTCTATGGGTGAAAACACCCCCATACTAGAGACGAAGTCGAATGCTTAATCTCGAGCATGGAAAGGGTAAAACGAATATCCTAAAAGCCGTTTATGAATTATGCTAATAAGATAAACGTTAGAACACAAAAGGATATCATCGGATATCGGAATCTCCAAAGGCAACGATCGAAGCTCGAGTGATCCGTAAAACGAACACGAGAGGCTTCAATGATAACGATGAACCTAATGAATCACAATCATAAACAACCACGAAACAAAGGTAGGAAGAGCACAAGTCCCCTCGTTAACTAATTAGAAAAACGATAATATTTACAATGATAAGCATGAGAATCCCCCACGAGGCACCTTTTTTTTGTTAACCGAGTCAAAAGCTCGACTCGGATCCCCATAAATGTGATCATTTAGGGATAATCTTTGTATGGTCATTTTTGGTGGGGCTTACATGATGAACAAGTCCCAAAAAGCAACCGATAATAAAGGCAAAGCCTTTATACCAGGTCAAAGATCGTATCCTCACTTTTGGTGGAAAATGATAAAGGCAAAGCCAGAGGATACGTTTGGTAAGGAAGAAAACTCCTTACAACGTACTCGAAGTACGTGTAGTCATGAGAACCGAGGGGGTGGGTAGGACTACTTTGAGACGAAGGCAAATTTGAAAGAGAATCAATAAAATAGGGGTCTCAAAGTCTCCTCCAGGTTCAAAGGCAAAGGCCTCATTAAAATCCTCATTCTCATCGAGAGGCGGTCCATCGGTGAACCCCTCGAGAATGGAGGCATCACAAGTCAAAAGAGAAGGATCATCCAAATGAGACTTAGGGAGGGTGACTAGCAAATCCGGCTCATCAAGTTTTGGATCCTTAGAATCCTCACTCTCGATGTCCTCGAACGTCTCATCAAAGAGAGGATTTAAGTCACCAAAAACGAACTCGTCATTAAATTCAAAAAGGGAATTCGAGTAGATTTTAAATTCGTCGACGAACTTCCTCATCGAGTAGTGACTCGTCATCACTAGTGGAAAAATCATCATCGAAAAGCGGGTTCGAAAAAGTCAATGATTCTCTACCCGAAGTGTCATTGGGAGAGACATCATCAAATGAAATCGTATCACACTCACTATCGTAATTTGCCTCGCTAGAATCTTCGTGGAAAAATTCATCGAGAGCAAAATCACTTAACTACTCGTCGAAGACAACCGTAGGCTCACTTTGGATTGAAATAGGGATCTCAACACTAGGATTAGTGCTAAGATTCTTCTCCCCCATACTTAGAGAGGCATCGAGTTTTGTTGGGAGCGTGAGAGTTATGGTTTCACAAGACGAGGTGAGATTAAAAATGTCGCTATCGTCGTCGTCATCATAAATAGGAGGCGTGAGATCACATCTAGCTAGATGCTCCTCTCTTTCTAGTTCTTGTTTTTTATGACGAATATCGATGCTTAAACCATTGTAATCTTGTAAAAGTTGTTTAGTTCTAATCTCACACTCTCTTTTAAACTCGTCACTTATTTCTTCTTTACGATATCTCTTAATGCCGAGTTCATTAGTTATATCGTTTATTTCTTGATTGATTCGTCGTTTCTCCTCTTCCATATCTTTGATGCTTTCTTCGATCACTTCGACGATTGAAAGTTCCTTTTTCTCCATATTTTGGTGAAAATCAATTTAATTTCTTCAAATCCCTTGTCGACGCGACTTGCACCGAGATCATCATCGAAAAAAGTTTGTGGAGGTGATTTGTCAAAACCGGAGAATTGGTTGTCGAAAGACGTATCATGGTTCATCGGTTGATAATCATACCCATAATGAGGTGCGTTTCCACAAGACTCACATGAATACGACGATGGATATTGTGATGATTGGTCAAAGAAATTAGGATTCGGTTCGGGGTCATTATAATTCGTACAACAAAATCCGAAATCATGCTCCAAGATGCAAAAATCACACGAATAAGACGAAGGCGGTTGTGGAGCTTGGTCATAGGATTGAAATCCGTAACCATGGTCGTTTTGAGGAGAGTTGTAGATATTCCCGTCCCTTCCTCTATAAATCTCGCAATTGAAGCAATTACCACCGTCAGGCGGACCTCCACAATATGGACAAGAGTAATATCCATCGTTGGACATGACGAAACGAGAATGGTGTTACGAGAATTAAACACTAGAGGGTTAGAAAAAGAATTAATTGATAAGGGGTAAGAAGAATATTTTTCTCTTTTTGATTGTTTTTTAATTTTTTTGGATTTTTGAATGTATTACGTAGACACAAATCTACAAATCTCTCCTCGAATCGATTTCTCGATTAAAGGAGCCTCAAAGAATGAAAACGATCACGTGGAGTGAACGTTTTCGATGACTTTAGAACGTTGGTGGAACACCAAAACGTTCAAGAGGGTTTAATCTTGAAAACAAGCAAATATAGTATACGTAGATAGTACTTGGGCGGCAAACCCTCGATTGGCCCTTTTTCTCAAAACATGCACAAGCAAGCGGGGGAAACGAGGCGGCGCTAAGAACATAAGAGCCTTTTTCCCTTAGGTCGTGAAATACAAACGCCTTATACCCACCTTATAGTTTGTGTTAATTGAAATTAAGCCTCACGAAAGTATTTATCTATTTTGCCTTTAAACTTTTGCTTTGGATTAGAATACAATGATCGAGTGATAAAATCCCGAATCAAGGTTGCGTTTTCACGCTTTTGGAGTACTTGTATATTTATTTTGTTCTTACGTAGATACAATATAGTAATAATATATTCACAATAAAAACGAAAACCAATATATCTACAATATAGTAAAATGATTTTTGTGTGTTTAATTTAGGAAAATTAAACACGATTTATTTGGATACTATAATATAATAAGGAAAAATAACAAAAATGAGTATGTACGATATTTACGCTTTCCAAAAATTGAAAAGCAAAAATGCACTACTCACACAAACACGATAGTAATAATAATGGCACACTAAAACACCTCCCTGGCAGCGGCGCCAAAAATTGATGGTTGTAATTTTAGTATACAAGTCTTAGGAAAGACGAGTATAAATGCGGTAAGTATTAATCGACACGATTTAATGAAAAACCGTGAAGACGAATAAATTCCAAGTTCGTTCTCGAAGGAGGTATGTGTATTAATGTGCCAATATATAAAATCAAGTTTGGATTAGTGTCGTTTTTGGTTTTAGGAGAGAAAAAGAAAAGACGAGCTACGACTACGATTACGCTACGACGTTGACGTAAAACGATGACGTAATTACGTAAAACGCGACGAAATGAAAAATAATAAACCTAAAAATTAATCAAAAGATTAAACTAAGTCTAAAATAATATAAATAAGAATAAAAATCCAACAAATATATTTTAAAACCTTTTATTAATTAAATATTCAATTTTAAATGCTAATTAAAGCCCTAAAATTAAATATGTTAGGACCATTGTAATAGTTATATGTAATAGGTAGACTAGGAGGTATGTAGTTCCTCCTGGTCCTAGTCGTAGTAGGAGCAAGTCCTGCTCCTGGTCCTAGTCGAAGTCAAACATTATTATTTACTTAATATTCTGTTAGGATATGCATGAGTTATATTAGGAGAAGATATGCATATCAGTTTTACACGTTTTCTTGTATGCTGTATTAGGGTTTCCTTGTAGTATAAAAGGAACCTTAGGCAGAAGGGTTAGACACATCTTTACAAAACATAGTTCTAGTCTTTATCAATATTAGAAATCCTTAGAAAGGATCAAGTCTTTATAGTTATTCTGTTTCTCTTGTTTATATTTATATTCTACATTCATATTGTGTATAGAGTCTCTTTGTGATTTGACTTGTGATTACAGAAGTCATTCACCGGTCCTGACAGGCTGCAAGATCTACATCTAGTAGACCCAACAAGTGGTATCAGAGCCTGGGAGGGTCTCTATACAAGAAGTATCAAGTTTTCTTTTGTTACTAACATTCTTTTTATCATGTCTGGATCAACTTCTACTCAAACAGGAGAAGAAGGCACTCCTAAAATTGTGCAACCTCAGCAGATCCTGGCCACGGTTTCAAACACGAATGGCAAATTCCCTCTTTTGAAAAAGGGTGAATATGATAACTGGGCAATGAAGATGGAATGGTGGATCACCAACACTGATCAAGATCTTTGGAAGATCATTCTGAATGGAAACGGCAGAAAGCTTACTGGACGCGACAAGAATGGTAATATCATTCTTCTTGACCCTAAATCTCATGAGGACATCATAGCTGTTCAGAAGGAGGTAAAAGCAAAAACAATTTTGCTTCAATCTCTTCCTGAAGATCACATGGGTGACTTCTACCATTTAGACGATGCCAGAGAGATCTGGAATGGCATAAAAGCAAGATTCGGTGGGAATGAGGAGTCAAAGAAAATGCGAAGGTCCATGCTGAGAGATGAATTCACTGAATTCAAAATCTCAGACACTGAAGGTCTGAATCAAGGGTACGATAGGTTCCAGAAGATTTTGAGCCAATTGAACCAACTTCGCTCAAAGCCTGATGATGGTGATATTAATGCAAGGTTTCTTCGAGCCTTACCCTACTCATGGAATCAGGTGGTGATCTCTCTCAAAGCCAAAGGTGGACTTGAATATCTCAGCTTCGACGATTTGTTTCATAAGCTCAGAACTTTTGAACCTCATGTGAGAGGCTTTTCAAGCGACTCTTTTCCCACTCCTGCTAACTCGGCCTTTGTGAGTTCTATGGCATCAAGTCCTATGTCATATGCAAGTAGCCCAAGCAACAGTGTGTCTTCTCAACACACATTCCAGCATACTTCTGCTCCTGAACCTACTGCCAAGTCTGGTAGTATGGTCGAAGCTATTCTTCATTCTTTTGTAGCTGATGTCAGTACTGAACAACAACTTGCTTTTGATGACTTCAAACAGGTTGATAAACTTGACCTGGATGAGATAGATCTTAAATGGCAGATGGCCATGCTTACTCTTAGGGTTCACAAATTTGAGAAGAAAGCAGGAAGGAAATTCAATTTCAACCCTCGAGAGCCAGCAAGGTTCGATAGAAGCAAGGTGCGGTGCTATAACTGTCAGCAACAGGGTCACTTTGCGCGGGAGTGCCCCAGTAAGAATGACCAGGAGAAGAGCAGGTACTCAGCCTTTAAAGTTCAGGAGGTGAAAGATGACAAGAAGGCATTGGTATCCGTTGACTCTATGGTCAACTGGAATGATCATCAGGCTTCTACTCTGGAAACAGCTGAGTCCACGACTGACGTGTTTGCAATGATTGCTGGGAATCTCTCTGATGCAGAAGAAGCAGACGAGTTTGCTCTTATGGGCATCTCACCTCAGGTACAACACTGTCCTCTTGGTTGTCATGATAAATACACAGAATTATTGTCCCAATTTAATGAGGTAAATGATCAAAATGACAAGTACTTTTTAGAGGTCCAATCCTATAAGGCTTCATTAAACACATTGGAACAACAAAAAAGGTGGTTACAAGACACACAGCGTGCGTATGAGGATAAAATCAGGATTCTAAGCATGGATTTAGAAAACACTACTAATATGCTCAAGTTTACTGAAACTGAAAGGGATACTAGTATCAAAGAAAAAGAGGAAATACAAGGTAAATTAGATGCTACAATGCTAAGATTTGACAAATGGCAAAAGGCACCTAAAAATCTTTCTAAATTAATTGATAGTAGCATGTCTGGCAGAACTAAAAGAGGCTTAGGATTTGCAAAATATATTGATTCTGAAGATGTATTCAATTTATCTTTCTCAAGCGTCTTTGATGCCGACAAAGAGGATGAGGGGAAACCTAGTTACAATAGGTTTAAACCAGCAGCAGAAATGCATGCTGTCCCTCCTCCTCTTACTGGAACTTTCATGCCCACCTCATGGCATAATGACTCGGATGGATCACAGATGCTTGAGTCTCCAACTAGTTCTACTAATACTAACGACTTTGTCTCATGTACTTTCAGTGACAAAGCCGGTGACTCTGCATCTAATGGTTCAAGTGAAGAGTCAAGACCTACAAGTTCCAAGTCGAATGCTCATGCTGCTACTGGTGCTAGGAATTGTGAAGCACAAGTTGATGTCAAGTCAAGTGTGTCTGGTCCTTGTTTATTGAGTCCTAGGAAGAATGTCCTTCCTAGAAATCTGTGTAATAAAGTAGCCAGTATGAAACAATCTCATTCTAATAAAAGGTCTTTCAAAACATGTTTTGTTTGTGGCAGTTCCTTTCATTTAATTAAAGATTGTGATTATTATGACACACGTGCATCTGTTAATCATGTTTTTCCTGCTCCTGGTTCACCAGGAGCTGCTTCATATGCCTCTAGAAGACTTAATCCTAGTGCTCCAATGATTAATACTTCTAGAGTATCCTCTCCTTATGCCTCTGATTATTGGAGTGATAGTGGATCTCAAACAACCAGTAATTATTTTCAAAACTTTAATCCACAATATCTGCATAATTTAGACCACACGTTTTTTGGTATGGGAAACATGGGAACTGCTGTTAAGCCCTCAGCAGGTTGTTCTTGGTTCAATAACAATACCCATATGATGCATAGACAACCAAGAAACAATAGTGGATCTCATCAATCTTCTTGGCATTCTTCTAATGATCCACAAGGCAGGCTCAAACCTGAAAAGGTTTGGGTCCCCTTAAGACACTAACTTTTGCATTGTTATTATCTTGTTGTTGTAGGTTACTCCATACCAGGATTCTAGTCTAGGCATTGTTGATAGTGGCTGCTCCAGGAGCATGACTGGCAATAAAAGTCTCCTTTCTAACTTTGTACCATTTTATGGGGGCAAGGTCTATTTTGGTGGAGGTGAAGGCAGAATAACTGGCAAGGGAACGATAAAGACTCCAAATCTAAATTTTGAGCAGGTCTACTATGTGGAAGCACTTCAACACTTCAACTTGATATCGGTTTCTCAGATTTGTGACAAGAAGCAGTTTGTTCTCTTCACCGATACTGATGCACTTGTGCTCTCCAAAGATTTTAAGCTTCCGGATGACTCACAAGTTTTACTCAGAATCCCTAGAAGACACAATCTATATAGCATCAAGTTGAATGAAGTCAACCCTACTGGTCAACTAGCATGTCTGGTTGCAAAAGCCTCGGAAGATGAAGCCACAAAATGGCACCGAAGGATGGGACATGTGAACTTCAAGACCATTCACAAACTTGCCAATTTGAATCTGGTCTCTGGTTTACCTCCCAAGACGTTTAGAAATGACATAAATTGTGTTGCTTGCAGCAAAGGCAAACAACACAAAGCATCCTTCAAGGCCATTACTGCTTTAAGCCTCATTATTGAACCATTGCAGCTTCTACACATGGACTTATTTGGTCCTACTTCCATCAGAAGCATAGACCACAAGCAATTCTGTTTGGTGGTGACTGATGGTTATAGCAGGTTTGCGTGGGTGTTTTTCATGGCTGCCAAAAGTGAGACCTACTCAATTCTTCGTGATTTTCTTACCTTGATAGAGAATCAGTTGTCCAAGAAAGTTAAAGGTATTCGATGCGACAATGGAACCGAGTTTAAAAATAGAAACCTCATCGCACTTTGCAATGCTAAGGGCATCAAAAGAGATTATAGTGCTGCTCGGACTCCTCAACAGAATGGTGTGGCAGAAAGAAAGAACCGGACACTGATAGAAGTAGCAAGAACTATGCTTGCCGATTCCAAGCTTCCGACCATGTTCTGGACAGAAGCTGTTAATACGGCCAGTTATGTTTTGAATAGGGTGTCTATTACCAATCCACATAAGAAAACACCTTATGAGCTCCTCACGGGCAAAGTTCCAAATATTGCTCATTTGAAGCCTTTTGGGTGTCCAGTCACCATTCTGAATACTAGTGACTATTTGGGGAAGTTTGATGGCAAGGATGATGAAGGATATATTGTGGGATATTCAGCTCATTCTCGGGCGTATCGTGTCTACAATCTTCAAGCCAAACGGATAGTTGAAACTATTAATCTCAGGTATTTTGAGGAGAAGACAAACGTACAAGGAACAGGTCCAGAATGGTATTTTGATCTTGATTATCTTAGTGATTCGTTAGGATATTTTCGTTTCAAAACTAACCATGATGCAGGACCACAAGTGTTTGCAACTTCTAGTACTAGTGTTCCTTCTAGTCTCTCTGATTCAGATGATGAGGATGACATTTTTGTGGTTCCATCCTATTCCTCCACGGTTTCTCCTACTCCTCCTAGTGATGCAACTCCATTGGAAGTACAGGATTCCCAAGCAGCTCTTGATACTCTTCTCAAGCAACAACAAGAAGCTACTGAAGCGGCGGCTCAAGGTAGTTTTGAGTTTCCCTTGGCTGAGCCTACTGACCAAGCTGCTCCTAGTACTCCAGCTTCTGCTCCTAGTGCTAGTCACTCACCTACTGGTACTCCGGCTAGTGAGTCTGCTTCCAATACACGTTTCTCCAGTCCTTCTGATTTGGGGAATCATGAAAAGAAGTCTTCTACCAAGCTGGATGATATACATAAACAACCGGTAGATGGGATCTTCCAAAGTGCTTCATATGATGCTGAATTTGTTGGTGATCTCAATAACTTGGCACCAGAAGTGGAGGTTTCTTCCAATCCAGTCTTGCAACCTCATAAAGACCATCCTACCACTCAAATTATTGGAGATCCTGGTTCTACCGTCAAGACACGCAGAATGCAGCAGAAGGCCTCGTCTGATCATCATGCTCTTGTGTGCTATATTGAGGATCAAAAGCGTAATAATCATACGGACTTTCAACACTGTTTGTTTGCTTGTTTTCTCTCACAGGTGGAACCTAGGTCTGTTTCTCATGCTCTTGAGGATCAAAGTTGGGTGGAGGCTATGCAGGAGGAAATGCAGCAATTCCTGTTTTAGAATGTTTGGGTTCTGGTTGACTTACCAGATGGGAAGACAGCTATCAACACCAAATGGATTCTCAAAAATAAGAAGGATGCACGGGGAATTGTTGTAAGGAATAAAGCTAGGCTTGTCGCACAAGGTCACACTCAAATTAAGGGTATTGATTATACTGAAGTCTTTGCGCCTGTTGCAAGGATTGAGGCCATTCGTCTGTTTTTGGCCTTTGCTTCGTATGTTGGCTTTACGGTGTTCCAGATGGATGTCAAGAGTGCATTTCTCTATGGAAAAATTGATGAAGAAGTGTATGTTACTCAACCTAAGGGGTTTATTGATCCACTTCATCCAAAGAAAGTCTACAAGGTGGTCAAGGCTCTTTATGGGTTACATCAGGCTCCTAGAGCTTGGTATGAGCGACTCTCAACTTTCTTGTTAAAGAATGGCTATAGAAGGGGCACTATTGACAAAACACTATTTCTTCGGCGGAATTCCAAGGATATTATCCTGGTTCAGGTCTATGTGGACGACATTATCTTTGGTTCTACAAGGAAGGAGTGGTGTGATGAGTTTGAACACTTGATGAAAGGCGAATTTCAGATGAGTGCCATGGGAGAACTGTCATTTTTCCTTGGTCTTCAGGTCAAGCAACAATCAGATGGGATTTTCATCAGTCAAGATAAGTATGTTCATGAGATTCTTCAAAAGTTTGACATGGATCCTCTACGAACAGCAGCAACTCCTTATGAAGTTGCTAAAATCAAACTTAAGAATGAGCCAGATCCACCCGTAAATGTTCATATGTACAGGTCTATGATTGGCTCTCTCATGTATTTGACTGCCTCACGTCCGGATATTATGTTTGCAGTAAGTGCTTGTTCTAGACACCAGGTGACTCCAACGGTTTCGAACTTAAATGCAGTGAAGAAGATTTTCAAGTATATCAAGGCTCAACCTAAATTGGGTCTATGGTATCCTAGAGAATCCCCCTTTGTACTTGAAGCATACAGTGATAGTGATTATGCTGGTGCTAATAATGATAGGAAGTCTACTACTGGTGGTTGTCAATTTTTGGGTCGTCGGCTTATTTCTTGGCAATGTAAGAAACAGACAATCGTAGCTACTTCTTCAACAGAAGCTGAATATGTGGCTGCTGCTAGTTGCTGTGGTCAAGTTTTATGGATCCAAAATCAGCTGTTGGACTATGGGTTCAATTTTATGAATACCAAAATTTTTATTGACAATCAAAGCACTATTTGTATTGTGAAGAATCCTGTATTTCATCAGCGGACGAAACATATTGAGATTCGGCATCATTTTATACGCGATGCCAATGAGAAGAAGCTGATACAGGTTCTTAAAGTTCATACGGATGACAATGTTGCTGATTTGCTGACTAAAGCTTTTGATGGTCCTCGGTTTAACCACTTGGTGGTTCATATTGGGATGGTCAATCCTTGAGGTCTAGGATTGAGGGGAGGCAAAGCCTAAGGGGAGGCTTTGTGTACATATTAGGTACGTCTAACGTTTTCGTAGTATTTAACGACATAATTTCTTGGTTATGGTGGTGTGTGGTGCTTCTGATGGAGGATGTTTGCTCTCTTCTGATGGATATGGCCTTACATGACTGGCTTCTGGTCCTATTTGGTCAGCTTCTAGTTATGATTGGATGCCTTCTGGGGGTTTCAAATCCTTCCAAGTCTAGTGATGTTTGGCTATGGGTACTGGTACTGGTCTGGCTACTGTTCATTCTGTCTGTCCTTTATTAATCACGTTTTGCTCCTGGTCCGACTTTTGTGCACATTGACTTTTGGTCAACGCTTCCAATACTGATATTTACAAGTTTGAATTCATCAAATAAATTGGGGGTACGTTATTATGTTAAAAAGGGCAAGTGGTTAGTATGCCATTATGGCTTAATTTGAAAGGGCAACCCCCCATTAATAGGGGTCATGAACAGTTACTATTTTCTTCTTATATGGTCAACATACACTCATTACAATTAAAACACACACAAAAACCGCTTCTACTCCTCTCATCCCAATCCAAATCCTTCTTCAATTCATTCATCAAGATCCATGGCTGCTCTTGCTTATCAACCTGCTCATAATCGTGTTGCATATCTGGGTGATGGTCCTAATAGTGAACATTTTGCTGATATCTTGGAGTTTATTGAAGCTTCAAACTTGAGGTTTGCATTTACTGTTTGTCCTACCATATATGATAGTGTGGTACGTGAATTTTGGGCATCTGCTGAACTTGTGAATGTGGCTGGACGTCCACGGGCACTCCATGCTACCATAGATGGACGTGCTTATGTGGTCACTGAAGCATCTATTCGCTCTTCTCTTCATCTTCAAGATGAGGGGGGGTGTTGTGTCACTTCCCAATTCGGAGGTATTAGAGGGTATGGCTGCCATAGGTTATGAACATGGGGGGAAGTTTAACTTCCAAAAGAACAGGTTTTCCCCTCAGTGGAAGCTTCTGGTTCACTATTTAATACATTGCTTGAGTCCCAAGTCGGGGAGTTGGGATGCGTTCCCTACTCCTTTGGCTACTGGTCTTATCTGTTTAGCCCAGGGTAGAGTGTTTAACTTTTCACATTATATCTTTGAGGGGATGGCTAGTAATTTGTCAACTGCTGGTTCTAGGAAGAAATTTCTTATGTACCCTAGGTTTATTCAACAAATACTTGTTTACATTCCACGTGATAGGGCTGAGCATGTACCATCAAAACTAACAGCGAAAGTGTATTACAATATGATGCATGGGTTTACTGGGGATTGGAGGCCACTGACTGCAGCCATGATGGGTTTGGCTCAGGGTCCCATAGGTCAGGAGGAGGAGGCTCCTGAGTTGGTTGTGTTAGATGATGACCCCATGGAGGAGGAGGAGGCTCCTGCTGGTGATGCCACTCCTGTGGTAGAGGAGGAGCTAGTTGAGGAGGTGGTGGTTGAACAACCATCCCCTCCTAAGGCTGGTCCTTCCTCCGCTCCACAAAGGTCTCCATTTGTGGAGACTCCACCTCCTAGCCCTGCCCCACACTCGACTGATATCCCCTTTGCTGCTAGTTCTCCACACGTTGACCCCAATGTTGCTTCGGGCTCCCGTGATGCTTTCCCTGATCCAAGTTCTCTTGGTGGGCAGGCAGAGGAGCCTACTACTCTGACATCTTTGCTAGATCTTATGCACAGGTACCATGAGAGGATGATTTGCTTGGAAGCTGACTTGAACCAACATCGGAAGCTCACACGGGAGTTTGTTCTTCCTCTGGCCGATCGTATCAAGGTATTGGAGAATCAACAGCGTCGTCGAAAGAAGCATGTGGTTCTTTCCGATTCTGAGGATGAGGGTTCGGAGAATGTTGAGGATGGCTTGATGTTGCTGGCAAAGGCTGCCTTTGCTGATAAAGTGTATGATGATCTGCCTGGTCCTCCAATGTCCTCCAATGCTCCTTCTTCTAGTGCTGTTCCCCCTTCTATGGGTGGTGATTCTGATGCTGCTGCTGGTTCTCATGCTGATCCCTCTCATGATCCAAAGGGCAAAGCTCCAATGACTGATCCTCCATCTCCCATCCGCAAGCGCTCTCGTCGACAGCTTGAAGAAGACAGACTTGGTGAAGAGGCTGCTCGTCGGGTTCAGGCTGAGCTTGATGAGGAGGACCATGCTGCTGAGGAAGAGCTCCGTGAGCGAAGGCGTGCGCAAATTCAGCATGATGCTATGCACTGGACTGATGGTGAATGGATGCAAGTGTTAACTGTTCTCACTCGGGATTATGCTCAGTTTAAAGATTTGTTGGGTGATGATGTTGATGAACACAATTGCATTCCGCGTGCTATGGTAATGATGCGTAAGCATCAGTTGACTCTTGCTGAGGAACTCAAGAAACAGCGTAGGAACAGACCTCTTTCTCAGACTGAGCAGCGCCAGCAGATGCAACGTTATGTCAAATTTCAATCTGCTGCTCATTTCAATGCTCCTTGGACTTGGGCTCGGGTGCGGGCTTTGACTTTTGATGAGCTCAAGAAACTTTATGAAAATATGGTGAGGCGTGCGAGTCAACCTATACCGGAAAGATTTGTTTACCATCCTCGTGGTGTGACTGCTTCTATGCCTGCTGCTTCTACTGTTTCTCCATCGGTGCCCATTCCTGGTTCAAATGGTAGTTCTTCTGGTTCTGGTATTGTTTCTGTTGATCCTTCTACTACACCCTTGGTTGCTCCTATTGGTTCTACTGCTGATCCTGCTGCTACCATCTTTGTTACGACCACCACCACTCATGCTTCCATCACCACACCTGTTACTTCTACCACCACTCATGTTCCTGCAAGTACTTTTGTTGATCCCACCATACCTGCTGCTCCTACATCTGCTGTGCCTTCTTCATCACCACAAGTTTCTGCAACACAACCTACTCCCACTTCTGATGCAGCTCCTAGTGGTTCTTTGGGTGGACATGTTCATGATTCTACTTCTACTGCTTCTCCTGCTGTTGCTGAAGTTCAGGTGAAGGTTGAATCCACTCCTTCGGCTTCCACGCCTCGCCGTTCCACTCGCTAGAAACTTACTCGTCGTGTTCGCCGCGGTAAATCAGTTCCTTTTGAAAAGCGTGATCCTGAAAACTTAATTGATGCAGCTTCGGATAGCGATTCTGACTTACCTTTAGGCAATGGAAGCATTACGGGTTATACGGTTGAGAGGTCTACAACACTTCCTGGTGGTGTCTCCCATCGGATTACTTTGAGTGATGGGACTGTGCGATTGGTCACGACTTTGCAGGGTGTGTTATCATGGGCTGACCGGATGGATCTTATGGCGTTGTTTGGGCTTGTTGATTCTAGTATGCCATTTGACCCCATGGCGGTGTCTTCCTGGCCTGGTATTCGTCTTTGGGCTGATCTCAAGCTTATGTTGGATCCTCCTCCATCTGCTACTCGTTTGGGCGTATGGAAGGATCAAATGCAATGGGAGATTGTTCGCTGGAAGCTCTATGCTGGATGTGGAGTACATGTGTTGGAGTTAGGTTCTGGTCATGTGGTGTTTATGTTGACAGATGTTGTGTATCCTTTGACTATTTCTTCCATGGAGGCAATGTTGGCAAGTCATTTGCAGATTTCTACTGCTCCTTCTGGGAATGAGTCGAGTATGGCCACATCTTTGGTCGAGGGTATTCAAGCACGGTTGTTAGCGGATAAGAAGGCAGCTTCTGGTGTGTAAGGTGAATGGGTTGTAAGTAGTTATACTTTGATTTTTGTTCTTATTTTTTTCACCAATATGTATAGTGATTGGTGACTTTTATTCTTTATGGTTTAAAAAAAAAAAAAAAAACATATCACACAAACTAATAATAAAAAAAAAAAAAAAAAAAAAAAAACAAAAACACAACTTTTTATATAATATCTGCTTATACTTTAACACAGTTTAGCTTTTATACTTGTACACAATATCCCTTGGCTGGTACTTGGTTCGAAATGTGGTTCTTGGTTTGCGATTGTTCTGGTACTTGGTTTCACTTGGTGTTGGACGTGGTCCACACAACAAATGGTTCTCAACTTACCATGTCTCATCGACAAGAAAAAGTTGATTCACCTTGAGGGTACGGCTCCTGGTGCGATTATCAAATCCGTTGATGGTTGCCAGGTTACCTAAAACTGGATGGTTTTCACTTGCCATAGTCTTGGACTGAAAAGTGGCTAATCCAAGGGGGTACGGCTCTTGGTAAAGATCTTATCAAATCCGTTGACAGCTGTAATAGCTTGCTTAAAGCTATAGGGTGTTCAACTCACCGATGCTTTATTGCTAAGAGTTGGCGAGTCCAGAGGGGTACGGCTTCTGGTAAAGACGCATCAAATCCGTTGACGGTTGTGATGGTTTGCCTAAAATCATTAGGGTACTCCCACTCACCATTGATTCACGTTCTAAGAGTTGGGCTGGGTTCTAGTCTCCCAGGGTGATGCTTATTCCACCAGAATGACTAGCTAGCCCAAGAGCGAGCAGCTACTTGGTAAAGGCTCATCAAATCTGCTCATGTTGCTGAAAAGATTCAACACGATGCTGATTTGTTACACGCTTTGGAGAAGCTTCTAGTGTTTTATGCGGCTGTTCTTCTGGTTCTTATCTTGTTGATGCTGCTATTTGTTTTGCTGATACAATCCTCGGGCTTTCTTTGCATGTTTTCCAGGAAACTTGAACTCAACAGGTCAAATTCAAGTTTAGGGGAGGATTGTTAGGACCATTGTAATAGTTATATGTAATAGGTAGACTAGGAGGTATGTAGTTCCTCCTGGTCCTAGTCGTAGTAGGAGCAAGTCCTGCTCCTGGTCCTAGTCGAAGTCAAACATTATTATTTACTTAATATTCTGTTAGGATATGCATGAGTTATATTAGGAGAAGATATGCATATCAGTTTTACACGTTTTCTTGTATGCTGTATTAGGGTTTCCTTGTAGTATAAAAGGAACCTTAGGCAGAAGGGTTAGACACATCTTTACAAAACATAGTTCTAGTCTTTATCAATATTAGAAATCCTTAGAAAGGATCAAGTCTTTATAGTTATTCTGTTTCTCTTGTTTATATTTATATTCTACATTCATATTGTGTATAGAGTCTCTTTGTGATTTGACTTGTGATTACAGAAGTCATTCACCGGTCCTGACAGGCTGCAAGATCTACATCTAGTAGACCCAACAAAATATAATTAACAAAATGCCCAAAATATTATTTTATTGAACTAATAAATCACTTATATTATTTAAAGACTAAAAAGTATTTTTCCTAAATTTTCAAAACTATTTTTCTATTTTTAAAACACTTAAAACTATTTTTAAACTAAAATAATCATAAAAAATAATAAAATAATGCTAAAAATGATTTGACAATTTTAAAAATCCTAATTTATACTAATGAACAGTAGAAAAATGAAAAAGTTTGAAAAATGTAAAATTTTCCACTAAAAGACAAAACTGAATAATATTAAAACCCTAATTAAACTAAATTAATTCTAAAAATTAATTAAAAGGTGAACAATAAAAACTTTTAAGACTAAAAATCTTAACTTATTTTTCTAAATCTATGAAAATTTTTAAAACTGAAAAATATAAACTTTCTGCACTAAAAGACAAAAAACAGAGATTAAAAAGTAATTTAAAATAGCTATTTATTCTAAAAATTACTAAATGAACAGTAAAATAAAAAATAATTAAACAGAAAAATCATAAATAAAATAAGAAAAATACTGAAACTGGTTTGGAAGTCTAATTCCTATTTTAGCTCATAAAGGACAAAAAATGTAAGTTCTGAAAGTGACACTTTGACAAGTTTTGTCTGTTAGCCCAAGCAGTGGGAACTTTGTTCTAACAGTGGGAACTTTGTTCCCACTGATAATGAAAAAAAAAGAGGTCTGGTGACTGATTAAGCTTAGGAAAGCTTATGCTTGGCTTATTTTGGACAATAAGGCACCCCCACAACCAGTTGGGTTGTGGGGAGTCTATAAATGCAATAAAACTCACAAACACTTTACAAAAATCACCCCAAATAGATCAAGTTCAGTTGCTGATATGGCATATGGGGTTATGATGAACAGTTGCTGAACTACTTGGCACAAAAGTGAATTACCAATGCTTAAATCATGCACACAACCCTACCAAATCACATATAGCTTATCTAAAACCCTAGATAGGCAGTACTTCTAACAACCATGCAAAAATTCCACTGAAATTTTACACTAAATGGACAGAAAAATGGGTTTGCTAATCTTTAAAGTGAAAACCAAATTTTAAGCATGCAATTTCATTTAAATCCAACCCTAACTGAAAACCTACAACTGATATGAGCTATAACCTATAAATAAAGCGTGTATAGACTGGATTCAAGCCAAAACGTATCATAAATCCTAGCTAAAACTCAAATCCAAACACCCTTTTAAATTCTGGAAACCAATTTTTACAAATAAAAAGCTTACCAATCTAAGCTAAACTGATTGCTATTACTTCTATCATGCATATAAATCACAATTAAACATAAACCAACAAGTAAATTAACCTAAAAACAAGTAAAAACACAAATCCACCAAATTCAATATACTAAAAAAGAGAGTTGAATAAGGGGTTCAAGCCTCTTACCAGTTGAATGCCTTCCTTATTTCTCTTTTTGAGAGCTTAATGATGAGCTTATGGACAGCTTTTTGATGTAGAGAAACGGGTGGGGACTACAGCAGTCCCAAACATCCCCAAATGTTTTCAAAGCTTGTACCTTGAACCTGCCAAGAGAAAAAGCCAAGAAAAAGTGAACTGATACAAAGCTTATAGGCTATAAGCTTGACTTATTGACAAGTCAGCTTATAGCTTATAGCTATAAGAATAAAACTTTGAAATTGAATTTTTCAAATAGAAATCTTTGGAACTTTTGAAACAACCAAACCTTAAAACCTTTTAACACACTTTGATAAAAACTCAAACCAACATCAACAATCCACTTTCACTTCCTGTTGATGGAGGATTTAAGTATTTAAAAAGCTTCTGCAAGAACAACTTTTAAAAACGGATTTTTTTGAAAAAATAATATGTTTCTTAAACAAATTGCATAAAGTAAATATTACACTAAAAAGAACAGTAATAAGGAACTCAGTTATTGCAAGATTAAAAAGTTTTCATTGTCATTAATAATTTTTTAAAAACTTACAAAAAACTAGAACAAGAAATCCATTCACAAGTCGAATGGTATTTATACTAGTGCATAGAATAATCTAGAATCCTACAAATGCTAAAACCTTAATGAATAAAAGCCCTAATATGCCCCTGAAGTCTTCAGTCTTCAAATTGGGTCAAAATGGATCATATGATCTGCCAGTAGCCTTGGGGGTTGTTGCCAGCTGTTGGAATGGATCTTGGACGTTGGTATAGCATTGGGGACCAAGTAATATAGCTTAACCGTTCATCTTGTCTGCTCCTAGGAAATGAGGGAAAGTGATGGGTGTAGGGGTGGTTCGTGTGTGGTCCATGGGTCACGGGATGAGAGTTTTTGGAGGTGGGTTTGGTTAAGATGACCATTAATTAGCAATCTGGAAACAATTGTCCATTTCCCCTTTGATTTTGGCTGATTAAGACCTGGGAAATTTAGGGTTCTTGGGGGATTAGGGGTAGAAAAATCCGGTTTATGGGTTAATGGTATTTAAATAAGTGTTTGCCTCCGAAAGTGTAACTAAACAGCTTTTTAAAGAAAATCCTTTTTAATTAAACTGAGTGGAAAGCTAACGTGGGGGAAGTGGAGGTTTTGATTGGTTGTGGGGTGGTCAAAGGTGACGTGGAGGGTGCTGGTTGGTGGTGTGATTTTTGTTTGTCTGGGTAGTTTTGGTCCTCATATTCCCCACACTTGCTCACTTTGCATTAAACAGCCAACATTTCTTTTTCCTTTGTTAACAAATTTGCTCCTCTTGTCAAATTTGGCACAGCATATTTTCAAACTTTAAACAAGGACTATTCATGTAAAAAGGGCATTCTTCAAGGGCTTCTTTTGACAAGTCTTGATACTTGAGGGATCTTTCTTGTATAACTTCATTCATGGAGGGCTAATGTTGACAAATCTCCAAAGATGAGGGACCAAACTTGTATAATCTTCAAACTTCAAGGGCATTTTTGGAAATTTCATTCTTGGGCCCGGTTCTTTGTACGACTTCGTTTCCCGTGTTCGTTTTTGCTTCATTCTTGTGATCTTTTGGTGAATTCACGATATCCGTACCTGAAATACACAATGAACAAACACAAGCATATTTTGGGGTATTTTGATGATATTTTGAGCGTTTTAAGCCCGATTTGGATGATGAGACTATGTATAATTACAGTCTCATCACACGACGGGGATCAACCGTCAAGGCGCGAACTGGGGTGATCTTCCCCAAATAGTACTATTATATGCATAAGCGTCTACCACTCCCGGTAGTTCACAATTCATGCTAATGGGACTTATAGTGACATAACCTAACTAATAATAATCCATTTCAATCATTCATTGGGTCATTCAATCAATCGGGTCCATATCAATAAACATACGATCAGGACCACTTGTGTTCTGTCTTTATTAAAACTAGCATGTTATCTCCATCGCGGGTTTATAAAAACATTTCACAAAATATTTAAAATAGTGCGAGGCTATGAACTCACATTATTTGGGAAAGGCGGGTTATCGGCAATTAGGATGTACGGTACGTGCCTCGATCACGGAAACCTAAACAAATAATACTCGGTCTTAGACTATCGTCAAATAACTTTATAAATGTTATTATGTATATGTAATGATGTCATAACATGTGATCAAGCGGGGTTTTATTTCCTTACACAACATTACTAGTTGTTATGTACTAGTTAACTTAGTCTAGTTATACTAGTTTTAGCCCATTTACATATTAAGGACCAATAAGCCCATTAAGAGTCCAATACATTATATTAGTCCATTTATGTTTTTAAGACCAGTCCCATACTCATATGTTGGGCCCAAGTAGGTTAAGGCCCATGAGTAAGTACAATAATATTAAACCAAACTAGTTGGGCCTAGTAGTCCAACAAGGCTAATTTGGCCAATTATGGTCCATTAGTTATAAAGCTTGGTTTTGTCAATTTTTACTTGTCAAGTGTGTTTACATATCAGTATATGTTCTATAAAAATGTTACATTAGACGAGTCCGACCATCTAAGTTTTATTTGGCGAAAACGTTAATCTTTCGGTTTTAGCCGAAAAGACGTAAAACTTATATATAGTTTGTAGTTTTAGAAAACATTTGAGTTTTATTTTTATAAAATGGAATATTTACTTTATATAGTGTATAAACATATTTTATATTAGTTATATCAATTTATTAACTTATACATACTTATTTTATATAGTATTTCACTTTGAGTGCTCTTTTAATAATATATACTTTAGTCAAATCTGATATAGAATTTCAAGTCTACCATTTTGATCATATGTTAAATTATACAAGGAGTTGAAACCCAAAATTTTTACTGTATAAACTACATGATATGTGATATAAATAACTCTTCTGTAGCTCCTGCTCAAACAGCTTCTAAGTATTTTTAATAATTCGTCCAAAACAGACCAGACAAATTAGTATCACAAAAGTGTTTTGGCCATATCTTGCTCATTTTTAACATTCCATTGTATGCCCAATTCACCACTTATGTAAAAATCATTTATCCATCAGTATATCTAATAATATCATACATTTAACCAAGTAAAAATATTGAAACCTAATGTTTTTAACAGCCTACTCATCTAGTCATGATTTTAACATCTTTTACTTGTAGTTTTAGCCCTTTTAACTTAATCTAGTGACATAAAATCCCCATGCAATCACTTAATCATCATTCATAGCTCTATTAAATATACATTTGGAAGTAAATAGACAAATACATTTACAAAAATAGTAGGATGATGGTAGAAAGACAATCTTTATACCAACCAAAGTGATGGAAAAGATGAGATTTTGGATGAACAAGGCTTCAACTTGTCACCAAATCTTTAACTTAGCAAGATCACTTTTTGAAATCTTCAAAATGGATGAACAACTTCTTGAAAATCAGCCCTAAACCTCCATAAAAACTCCTTTTCACATGTTATAATCACCTCCAATCTTCATCTTTTTAAGTAGCCTTCAACATATGTTGATTATAGATAAATTTGTAGGTTAAATTTTGATGGAAATGGTGGGATGGTGGTGGTTATGGACGACACAAAGAGAGGAGAGGGAGAGGAGTTGGAGACTTTTCTAGTTAGTTGTTTGTGTGTGTGTGTGAAGTGTGAGAGAGTTAGATGGTTTTGGGGGTTAAGTGGTTTGGTCAAAGTATTAGACATGTGTCTCATAGATGCATAAGATTTTGACACCAAAGAGGTGTTGTGTCCACCCATTATGGGGGTGGGACAAGTGTTAACTTGTTTCATCCCCATTATTTTACGGGTACTCCTCGATTCTAGTTTCCTCGATTTACGTGCCCTCGGTTCGATTTACAAAAAATGTTTTTATAAATTATGAATCCATGGCATAAAAGGATTCTAATAAAAATTGTCTCATAAAAAACGGAGCACAAAAGCGTAAATACGTAAACCTAGTGTTCCCGGTTTAATCATAAAAGACGTTTAATTATGCACGTAAGCCCTAATTTCATCCCGTAAATATGTGTTTTCATGAACCCACATAAAATAAAATTTTGGAATAATATACGAAAATAAATTTACTACCTGGAATGTCGGACTGTCATAAAAACGGAGTACGTAAACGTAAACACGTAACGTAGAGCTTTCTGGTTTAGACGTAGACGATGCTACTTTAAGACGTAAACCCAAATTTCTTCCCAAAAGTGAGTGAGTTCATAAACTAAAAATAAAACAATGATTATAAATAATACTTGAGAATAAAATAACGACCTCAAGTTGACGGATTGTCACAAAAAATCAGACTCTAAATCCAACAAACAAAGATTTTATAGCTTCTGATGTGTTTGACCAAATTCAAACCTATTTTAGAAGATTTTTTCAAAACTTGCAAACTCTTTTCCAAACCTTATGAGACTTATCCAATGATCAAAACAGGTGACAAATAGCTTGTTTAGTGTAGAAAACCCCCCAAGAACCAAGGGTACAAGGCCACAAGGCCTTTTAATCCCAAAATCCAAACAGACTTGTTTTAGCCCTTTTTCAAACCAACTTTTGATTTTCACAAACAACCTACTAATTTTATCCTCCTAATATCTCAACTAGTTGAAACTAAGCAGATCTAAGCAATAAAACTCAAAGCACAAACACAAGAACTCCAAATCACATGGCAAAACACATAGCAGATTTCAACAAAAATATTTTTTAGGGGAAACATAAAGAAATCAATACCTATCCTCCACAAATTCCTAGGAGGATCATCAATGCTCCTTGGACCACTCTCAACAACTAGAGAGTGACCAAGTTACTTGAACAAAGAAGATGATATGAAACCTTGGCTGATGGTTCAAAGCAGAACCTCAAGGCCTTGGATTATTCAACAAAGGCAACATACAAACCAACCAAAGGTTGATAAACCTTCACTAGCTTGGTGTCAACAAGCTTGCAAGGGCTTATAGCTTTTGGTTGGGGTTAGATTAGTCAAAAATAACCAAACATAACCAATGATTTGAAAATTTTTCAAACTTGAAAACCTTTTCAAAACTAAACGTGCTTCAGTCCAAAGATCAAAACACCTTTAAAACATAAAATGGAACTCAACTTCACTCTTAAACAACACCAACTTTCAAAAACATAAAAAGGAATTACATTTTTTTCAAAATACCAAAATTTTATAAATTTTAAAAAGGAATTACAATGTTTAAGAGAAAAACTGGAACAAAGGCTCTCTCACAGGTTGAGGAGTCCTTATATAGGCCTTTTAGGCTAAGATTACAATGAAAACCCTAGCCTAGAAATACCAAATTTTCCCTTGAAGTGCTTGAACACGTGTTGATGTGTTGAGCTGTCCAAATTCATCCAAATCGTTCATTTATGCCTTTGGGACCAAGTAGTTGCTATGGGCTGTTGATTTGTCCATGTGGCATTCCTTGGAGAGGAAGTCGTCCTCTCATTGGTTGAAGGCTGAATGGGGTGGGGTCCATGGTGAAGTGGTGATTGATGTTAAGTGTGGGAATGATGCGTGTGAAGGGGAATTATCCTTGGGTTAGGGTAATTTGATTTTACCCTTTGTTTTAAGTAAAGTAGTTACAAGGTTCATGTTGGGTCAAAAAGTTGATGTGGCAGAAACTCAAAATCGAAGGACATATATTTAGGCGTTGACAAGAGTAATACAAGAGTTGACAAGAGCAAAGTAGGCGTTGACAGAAGTCAACAAAAGTCAAACGCAGTCAACAAAAGTCAACGCTGATAGATTTGATGGAGAAATCTATTTAGGGAATATATTGAGTATATTATTTATGATATACACAATATATAGTTTATCTAAATAAAAGATTTAGATGTTTATTTGATTTTATCTCTTGTAGATTATGTTCCTTCCACTATAAAAGGAACAAGAGTCTTAGGTTTTTATTCATATTTCAATTCATTCACAATGTAAACCTAAAGCGTGTGTCGACTAGACGTGGGATTCAATGTATACACGTCTAGTGGTTTTTCGTTATTAATATAATGGGCAATCCATTTGTTTTAATTCATGTTATTCGTGCCTAAACACCTTGTTAATGTGTTATGTTCTAGTTCCGCTTTGATTATTTAATCATATGAACATAATGCATTCCTAGTAGCTTCAAAGATCCGGAAACCAAGGTTTCCACAATTGGTATCAGAGCCTCGTGGCTCGTGATGCTAGGACCAACAAGGTGTTCGTGTTTCGAGAAGAAAAGAAAAATCCATCTAGGGTTTTTCTGGACGTTTTTGTGTGCGCAGCAGTATTCAGAAGGTCATAACTTTTGATTGAACCGTTGGATCGTCACGAAATTTTATATGTGTGTTCTTCATACATAGATCTAAATATCCACTGGAGGGATTGTCGAGTTTTATCCCCAGGCAAAAGTTATTAGGCGTCAAAGTTGGCTGTAGAGATGATTTTTAGTTTTTCAGATTTACATAAAATCATGATTTAGGGTTTCTCTAAACCCTAGATCATTCTTCTACAGAAAAGAAAGATGTGTTGCTGTTCTTAAAGACTACTTGTACTAGCCTTGGTGAGTGATTTTACGGAATCACGATGAACCCTAGTACAAGGATCATTGTTCATGGTTGCTGTGAATTGACAAAAAGGATTTAGGGTTTGTTTTTGAAACCCTAGAAACAAGAAAAATAGCAGCAGCAACATATTGAAAGGAGCAGCAAGTAAGGATTGTTGAAAATCCTGGATTCGTATGAACACAACATATTATGTCTCGTCTACGTGTGTATGCACATGACCATGTTCACATGATCATGCTAAGTTTTTGTTCACATGAAGATATCAGTAACATGCGATGGAAAGAATGGTGCAAAATTGTATTCACATGGTTAAAGTGTTCACACGGTATAAGGATTATGATTGGATGACATGTCTGTGTTCACATGGTATGAGAATTGTGATTGGATGGACGTATATTAGCGTGATTTAAGGGAATATTGATGAATCTGTATCAATTGCACTCCTACTTTGTAGGGATATCAGCTTAATATTCGAAGATATATATACAAGTTTATTAAAATTCATGTAGCTTGCTGTCAAAGAAAAGTAAAATATTATTTTTATTTTTCAAAGCAAATATGAGTTGTTGATGACGTCAGCAAAAGGTTAAGTCGACACTGACAGGAATTTGACGCTGACAAGGCTTAATTTAACGCTGACAGATTTACTTTTGACGCTGACATAATAAGTCAACGCTGATAGAGTTGACAGTGTCGTCCGATATATGAACTTCAACGCTGATAGGTATTGTCCGATATTGGACAATACATCTGCAAAAGATATTGGACAGAAGAGGATATTGGACAACACAAGGTTTGCTGCTGTTTGAGAAAATTGGTATGTTTTAAGCACACAAAAAGGAGGATTATACACACGAAGGTACATGGAATCTCCGTTTTTATTCAGAATATCATGGTGATATTTATGGCTCGGATATTTTTAAACGGAATTAATGGTTTTAATGCGAGTTGACAATAATTCGTGAGGAAATTTATTGGATTTGATTATGTAATCGAGGTAGCCTTGTAAAAGAGTTATTCATCCAACAACTTTTACATATGATATGAAGAATAAGTTTCGTCATGAAGAGGTGTTGGCTTAAGGGGAAGAGTTCTTATGGTAAGTTTGATGATTGAAGAAGATTTTCGCGAATTTGTGTTCTATCATATCTTAAAGTTGTGCACTCTCAGCCATAGACTTTAAAGGTAACTTGTTCGTGCTTTACATGATTGGTGATGAAGACTTGTCATAACACTTGAAGGAGTTACATTATCGTGCTCAGTGTCTCACAAAGGATGAGAATATTGACAAGGGATCGAGGTCTACTTATAAATTGCAATGGGTATAAGTTCTTCATCACATGGATAATACAAGACATGGAACACAAGGCTGGGTTATTCTACTTCTACATCAAGAATACTTTATTTATTTTTCTTCAAGATCATTACGTAGAGCTACATTTGGAGAATCTTCAGAGATTTCAACATTGTTTACTTCCTTGTTGATGTGACAAAAAGGGGAAGAAATACATGCTACACTTGAGGGGAAGCAACTTGAAGATCATGTACAACTTACAAGAGATACACATAGAGTTTTGCCACCATCAACTAGGGGAAGATTGTTGGGTCAAAAAGTTAATGTGGCAGAAACTCAAAATCGAAGGACATATATTCAGGCGTTGACAAGAGTAATACAAGAGTTGACAAGAGCAAAGTAGGCGTTGACAGAAGTCAACAAAAGTCAAACGCTGTCAACAAAAGTCAACGCTGATAGATTTGATGGAGAAATCTATTTAGGGAATATATTGAGTATATTATTTATGATATACACAATATATAGTTTATCTAAATAGAAGATTTAGATGTTTATTTGATTTTATCTCTTGTAGATTATGTTCCTTCCACTATAAAAGGAACAAGAGTCTTAGGTTTTTATTCATATTTCAATTCATTCACAATGTAAACCTAAAGCGTGTGTCGACTAGACGTGGGATTCAATGTATACACGTCTAGTGGTTGTTCGTTATTAATATAATGGGCAATCCATTTGTTTAAATTCATGTTATTCATGCCTAAACACCTTGTTAATGTGTTATGTTCTAGTTCCGCTTTGATTATTTAATCATATGAACATAATGCATTCCTAGTAGCTTCAAAGATCCGGAACCAAGGTTTCCACAGTTCATAGGGTGAACAGTTGTAAATTTTGATCCGAAAAGGGTGTGGTAAGTGTTTGGCGCATGTTTGTGTGTTTGAATGTTTGGTGTAAAAAACAGTCCTTGTTCTTTGGCAATACTTGTAAACTATATTTATTCAGCACACAAAATGATTTCCTTTGTTAAATAACTTTTAGTTTTCACACTTTGGCCACCAAACTTTATAACAAGGATATAAAGGACTTGTTTTGAACATTTTGAATATTTTCAAGGACTGTTCTTGGATATTCTTGAACTTTGAAGGTCTTCATTTGATGTTTGACATTATGGAGGACCATTGTTGACAATTTTGAATCTTGAGGGACTAAAATTTCCATATCTTCAAAGTTGATGGACCTTTTTGTCATTTTGACAAACTTAAGGGACCAAACTTGTAATTATCAATATACAAGGGTATTAAGTGTCATTTCTTCATTGATGAGGGATCATTCTTGAACATCTTCAATACTTCAAGGTCTTTTCTTTGAGAAATCCATAACTTGGGCCCGGTTCATTGTGCGGCGTCGTTTCTCGTGTTCGTTTTTCCTTGTTTTGTGATCTTTTGTCTTTTTCACGATATCCATACCTAAAATACACAAGTAAACAAACACAAGCATATACATGGTATATTTATGACATTTTATGCATTTAAAGCCCGAAAAGAATGATGAGATCATGTATAAATGCCATCTCATCACTCCCCCATACTAAACCATTGTCGTGCCCTCACACAATGTTAGAATAAAGTATCTAAGCATCTCCAAAATTCAATTTTATTACCATTTATTGAAAAGTAAACTTGCTACAATACTATGAAGATGTGTTAGACATAATGTATGATTTTCATCACGAATGTGACTTTTAGGTTCAATGAATAAAAACAAGTGGATGTCTCATAGAGTAAAGTTCGTCATCCTTGATTGTCATACATTCCATGCTAAGTGCAAAAACGAGATCATTGTTGGTACAAGTCACAATGCTAACTAATATGGTAACTTTTTCATATATGTGTACTCGTTCGTTCACGGAGTCTAATCGAATTGATCACGGTTTAAGGTGGAATTGTCGTATTGGTCACTAAAAGGGGAAGCTTTTGGTTATCTATATCTACTAAAATTAGTTAAGAAAATTAACAAATATAAAGGGATTAAACAAGTTTATGTCTAATTAAAAAGTAAATTTAAAGATAAAATAAGACAAGACAATTTAAAATTAAGCTAGACAAAAAGTGGCGGGAAAGAAATAAACTTCGAAAAACAACTAAGTAAAATAAAAGAAACACTGAAACAATCTCAACAAGCGTGTTGATCCCAAACTTAGATCGATTAGCTTTGTGTATACGAGATTAGATCAAGTATAACACGTAGAGAAACCTTTGTTATATGCTTTGTGAATCTAAGTGTTATGCGGAATTTAACACTTAAACAAGAACACACAAGATGTAAACAAACTTTCACTTTGATTATGAATGTCGAACTTGCTTACAATGAAAGATGTTTACGAATGAAAACTTATGTAAAACTTATATCAAAACATTAACCTAAAGGCCTTCTTTTATAGATACAAGAAGCCTTGTACAATAAGCTACGTATCAATTATTCTAGGTAAAGATAAACATAGAAAATACATTGTCGTTTCTATCCTTACTAGAAGTATTCTAGAATATAATAAACGTGTAGATTATATCTTCCATCAGTGCTTGTCTTCAATGTGTCAACGCTTGACTTTAACTTGTCAACGCTTGAGCTGTCAGTGCTTGCTTTGCTCTTGTCAATGCTTGAATTGTTCTTGTCAGCGCTCAAGTGATCTTGGCCTTAATTTATTTCCAACAATCCTCCCCTAAACTTGATATCCACTCTTATGATCAAGTTTCTGAATAAGCATTAAGAACTAGGAGGAGTCTGACAAAACTTCTCATATTGGTAATGAATAAATCTGATCAAATCCTTTGCCACGTCACTTGAATAATCTATCTCCAGCTGAGTGTCCTTCATCTTTTCCAAAACAGCCTTGGATATGAAATACTGAGCATCCACAAGTAGATACTCAGCAAACTTTGTAGAACTCAAATGGTATACACCAGCAGCTGAATATAACCTCCATTGAAGACCACTGAGGTCATCTTCAAGATCCTTCCATAATTCAGGATCTTCCTCTTTTGTCCCACACATTCTTTAGAATGTGGTCCAAAGTTTTATTCCATTAACTGAAGTTGGTGCTTCAGCCTCATACTTGGTCTCCAGCAACCTCCAAAGGTCCACCAAGTCTTCTCTATCACAACTTGCAAATAAAGATATGAGAGTGGTAAAAGTGTGTACCTCCTTGCCAAATCTACCAATCTTCCAGAATCCACATTCATCTTCTTCATAGCTCAGAATTGGATTCCTGGAATCTAATGGTAACACTTGCACCATATCTGAAGCTTCTAATGAGGAGAGCTTGAGGCTCTTTCTTATAACTGCTTCACTTGGATATAGTGGATCCATATCTTTTGGAAACTCAAGTTTAAATCCCTTCTTCACTGGCCTGGGAATCATCATAGCTTTCTTGATTTCCATTTCTTCTGCAAGTTGCTCCTTTCTTTCATCTGAAAGAAGTCTGAGAGTGTTTACTTCCTGCACTCTCACCCAAATGGGATAAGCCCTATGTTCCAAGTCATCAAATGTCAAAGCCTTCAACTTCTGATGTGAACATCCAACTCCATGACATCTGAGCAACATAAAGTAGAGCTCTCTTCTATCCCTTTTCAATTTTGAGAGAATATTGCTTGCCTTATGTTTCAAAATCACCTTACAATCCTTCTGAACTCTAAGAAGAAGCTCCAAACCCCATATTTGATCTGAAATGGTCAAGTCTGGATTATCCATGCAGCTTTCTTCCCAAGAATTGTACATTTGAACCACCTCTGGCATGTCAAAGTCAACCTGCAATTTTAATTCTCTCAACTTTTCCCTAGCAAGCTCATCACCATACTCAAGCCTTTCAGGTTCTATAATCATCACACTTGAGTCTGAGCTAGCTCCATCACTTTCTTCTTCAGAAGTCACAACAAATGGTGACTTTTCCTTTTCATCTTGTTCCAATATTTGTTCAGCCAATCTTCTATCAAATTCAACTTGGGCTGCATCCTTTGGAACAATCTCTTCTACCAATTTACCCTTACCCTTATCTGATGGTGCAATGGTTGGTAAGGTAGATGGTAATACATGTGTAGGAACCTCCTTGATGATAGATGATGACTGGGATACATCACCTTCATGTGCAGGTCTGTCAACGCCCAAATTTATCCTATCAGCGCCCAAAATACTTCTATCACCGTCCAAAATTGCCTTGTCAACGCTCAAATATTTTCCCTCAGTGCCTTGTGTAACCTCTCTCATCATAGCTGTAAATGATAAATTTATATTGGTGGGAGAGAGTAAGGACGTGTCAAAACCTGTTTGTTCCTTCAAAGTTGTAAGGGCTTCAGCAACATCCATTGATTGACCATCCTGGCTGCCCTTATCACTCAGATTTATTTGATCTTCCTCCCCTTTGGAAGACTCCTCCATACCCCTCCTAGCATGATCACTTTCCAAAACAACAATCCTCTCCCTCAATTGCTTGAGTTCAAGGCCTTGTGAGCTGACAATTTATACTAAGTCTGCATTTTGCTTTTGCAAGCTTATGCCTTCTTTTATTAAACCATGAGGCACTGTAGCATGCATGGGTTCAAGCTTATGCCTTCTTTTATTAAGAGTACCTTCATCAGGAAAGGGGTATCCCAAAGCCCTAAGCCCTTGTTCTATTTCATTTATGGGAAGGGTGACTATACCATCAGCATCATCAAGATGCAAGGACTGGCGTACCAAGGCCTCAGTAACCACCCAAGACCTCCCATGAACAATAGAAGTTAATGTGGTCACTCCATTAACTGTTGAGGAACTAACAGTGTTCCAAAACTGCTTAATGTGTGTGACTGGAATGAGTGGTGCATGAGAAAGAGCATACCTTAGTGGGGATACGTTCAAATATGCCACCATTTGTGTGTATTGGGGAAACAAATCATTATCAGCAACAAGATAAGCAATCATGTTGTGTTGAGACTTGAACCCCAATTCCAATTCTGCTGAGTTAAACTTTGGTGCCATTGATGAAAGCTATTAATTTTAAATGTAGAAGATGAAGTTGATAAGAGAAAAGTGTTAGACAAGAATTATAGATACCCTGTTTAAAATAGGAGCCAAATTTATAGGAGAGAAAGAATGCATGTGATTGGCCCAAAAATAGGCAAAGATTTTCAAAAACTAATCATGAAAATATTGAAAAAGTTATAAGTTATCTCATGCATTAAATGAAAGTAACAACTCCTAAAATTACGGCTTGAAAATATGTCAAAAAGTAACAACTGGGTAGGTCCCATTGAGTGTCAACGGTCAAAAATAACCTATCAACGCCCAACGGCTATAATCTTGTCAACGTTCGCCTAAAGCCATGTCAGCGTCCAATTTGGTCACAACAACGCTTGGAAATTTCTTGTCAGCGTCCAAAAATAAAATTATTTTAAAAAGTGAAAAATGACCTTTACAAGTAATTTATCCTAGAGAAGATAACCAAAAGCTGATAATTATTATAGGGCGGCAAGCACTGTCCAGTTATGCACACTTGCATAAGCAAGATAGACATAACAGTCCTCTAGTGTCCCTTGCTAACCAAAATTCTTAACAACAAAGTTACCTTATAAAATCCTTGTTACTCCCAGGTAAATCCCATATCAAAATCATTCCCAAGTCTCCCAACAGACCACAACCAATTCTAGGCCAAAAATGTCTTGGCAGCATGCAAAGTTGATATACTATGCATGCTACAGTGCCTCATGGTTTAGTAAAACTAACCCATACTCACCTGTGGACACAATCTAGAATTGTGATAAGAGTATCATATGGATACCCAAAAATCCTAAAGGTTCCTAAAACCTCCCCTTAAACTATGATACAAAAAGTTTGCTAAAATCATGCATGAACATAAAAAGTTTATGTCAAGATAGGAATGAAACATTCCAACCATCATCCATAAATAAAACTTGTCCAAATGCTTCTCCATTGATCCATAAGCAACTCTGTATCCAATGGTATACTGCTAACACCATCTTCACATTTAGATTGAAAACCACAAAACTAACATTGTTGCTGACAACGCCCCGATAACACATGATAGCGTTGAGGGAAGCTTTGTCAACGTTAGACAATTATATTGCTGACAACGTTGCAAAAACACTTATCAGCGTTTAAGCAACCTTTGTCAGTGTTAGAAAAATATAGTGGAAAATCTAAATCATCAATAAGACCAATAATAATAATGCATCATCCTATACATACTTTTACAAAAAGAATCCAAAACACATATTATGTGAGATTAACCATTCCAATACTTGTTACCAAGTATTGAAATCTCCCAGCATCAAAAGGTTTAGTTAATAAACCTGACACATTTTCCTCAGTGTCAACCCTATCTGGTTGTATTAAACCTTTCTCAAAGCAATCTCTTATAAAATGGTGTCTAATTTCTATGTGTTTAGTTTTAGAATGATGTACAAGATTCTTAATGATGCATAAAGTACTATTATTGTCAACAAATATCTTAGTATGCATGAAATTATACCCATAGTCCAACAGCTGGTTCTGAATCCACAACACTTGACCACAACATGCTGCTGCAGCCACATACTCTGCTTCAGTTGTAGAATTAGCCACCACTGTTTGTTTCTTGTATTGCCAAGATATTAACCTACTCCCACGAAACTGACATCCACCAGTTGTGGATTTCCTATCAAACTTATCACCTCCATAATCACTATCTGAATATGTAATCAGCTCTAATGGTGAATCCTTTGGGTACCACAAACCAAGACTGGGGTAGCATCTTAGGTACCTAAAGATCCTCTTCACAGCATAAAGGTGACATTCTTTGGGAGTCACTTGATGGCGTGCACAAGCACACACAGCAAACATGATATCAGGTCTGGAAGCAGTAAGATACATCAAGGATCCAATCATGGATCTATAATGCCTGACATCAACATCTTTTCCATCTCCAATCTTTCCCCAAGGGTGTTCTCTATCCATAGGAGTAGTAGCCCTCTTTTCATGTGGAGAAAAGCCAAACTTCTTCAAGATCTCAGCAACATACTTGTCCTAGGAGATGAAGATACCATCTTCTTTCTGCTGAACTTGTAAACCAAGAAAGAAGTTCATCTCCCCCATAGCACTCATCTTGAATTTGTCTGTCATAAGCTTGGAGAAATCCTCACTCATCTTTGGATCAGTAGACCCAAAAATTATATCATCAACATAGACCTGCACAAGCAACACATCCTTGCCTTTCTTCTTTGTAAATAGTGTCTGATCTATGGTGCCCCTCTTGAATCCATTGTCCACCAAATAGGTAGACAAAGTACCATACCATGCTCTAGGGGCTTGATGAAGGCCATACATAGCCTTTTTGACTCTATACACTTTATCTTAATGCTCTGGATCCTCAAAACCAGGAGGTTGCATTACATAAACTTCCTCAACAATGGTGCCATAGAGGAAAGCACTTTTGACATCCATTTGATAGACTCTGAAGCCCATGCATGAAGCATAGGCTAGGAAATTCCGAATAGCTTCAATCCTTGCAACTGGTGCAAAGACCTCCTCATAGTCTATCCCCTCCTCTTGTGTATAACCTTGAGCCACTAACCTTGCCTTGTTTCTGACCATAATACCTCTTTCATCTCTTTTGTTCCTGAGAACCCATCTTGTCCCTATAGGTCTGACATATCTAGGACAATCAACCTGCTCCCAAACATCCTGAATTGCAAATTGATGAAGCTCATCTTGCATTGCTTCCACTCAACTTGGTTCTTTGAGAGCATCAAATATCTTCTTGGGTTCTTCTTGTGACAGAAAACATGCAAACAAACATGCTTGCACAAGAGGGGTATCAACCTTCTTGTGTATATTGGCAATAAACCCACCAACACCTTGATGAGATCTTCTGGTCTGAACTGGAGTCATAATATCACCAATGATTTGAGATGTGGGGTGATTCTTCATTGTGGAAGTGAGAACCCCTCCTTCAAAAAGTCTGGTGTCCTCAACTTCACGCTCCATGTTGCAAATATCTTCTTCATCAGACTCTCTTTGATCAACATGAATCTCTTCATGAACATTGGAAGGTCCACCTTGTTCAAAACTGGAAGAGAAAAGATGCCCATAAGTGTTGTCAACGTTTCAATCTTGGTTGTCAGCGTCTGGGCTAACAGCGCTTGAAATGTTGTTGTCAACGTCTGAGCCATCAACGTCTGAATTGGTCTTGTCAGCGCTAGATTTGCCTTTGTCAGCGCCTGAAGAACCATGCATGTTTGTATCTGGTGGTATTTGGAGACCACCATTATCTTGTCCAGCAGCAGCAGCAGCAGCAAAAGCATCTGCCCAAATGGGAATTGTGACATATTCAAATGTAGGAGATGCCTTTTCTGCTTGTGATCCAACCCTCTCATTAATCTGTGTACCTGAAACATTAACAATTTGTTCCTCCACAACATTTGAAGTGACCTTCACAATGTCTTGATTAGTGACAGGCATATAATTTAAAGTTCTAGATAAGGGTTCCAAATCAAACAACCAATTAGGACCAATTTCAGGATCACTAGGTTCATTCTCTAAGAACCTAACATGTACTCTCTCAACTATACGTTTGTCCTCCTTAAGATAAACCCTATAACCCTTGCTCTGGACTGAATACCCCATGAAGTAACCTTTATCACCTTTTGCACTAAATTTCCCTAAGGCATCACTAGTATCCAATACTACTACATGACATCTAAAAGGTCTGAGAAAACCAATATTAGGTTTTCTTCCCCAAAGTAACTCATAAGGTGTTTTGTTCTGAATTTTGTTAACCAATGCTCTATTTTGCACATAGCATGCTGTATTAACAGCTTCAGCCCAAAAGGCTATAGGAAAGTGAGCATCAGCCAACATTGTTCTAGCTGCTTCAATTAGGGTTCTATTTTTCCTCTCAGCAACCCCATTTTGTTGTGGGGTTCTAGCAATACTAAATTGTCTGGTAATTCCCTTCCTGGCACAAAAACCATCTAGCTTCTTGTTCCTAAATTCTCCACCATTATCACTCCTAAGCATTTTAACCTCATTGCCAGACCTTTTCTCAATCTGAGTGATAAAATCAATAAGAACATCAGCTGTGTCACTCTTCATGGCTAGAAAGAATGTCCAAGTAAACCTAGAAAAGTCATATGTGACAACAAAGCAATACGACTTACCATTCAAACTTTCTATATTTGTTGGACCAAAGAGGTCCATGTGAAGCATATGAAGAGGTCTGGAACTAGTATGCACCTGTTTGGACTTGAATGAGACCTTGTGCTGCTTGCCTTTAAGACATGCAACACAAGAGTGGTCATTGTGAAAGGCCTTCTCAGGCAAACCATCAACTAAACCAAGCCTCACAAGTCTATTTATATTTTTAAAATTTATGTGCCCTAGTCTCCTATGCCACAAATTACTTTCATCTACTGAGGCCTTAGCATAAAAACAAGACATATTGGTATTTACTTTAATCCCATTTAAATTCACATTATATATGTCCTTATGCTTAGGTGTTCTATACTCAATATATTTCTCATCAGGGATCTTAAAATCCTTGCTTAACACCAAACACTCAGTATCAGTGAAAAGAACCTTATTTTTGTTATCACAAACTTGTGATACACTAAACAAATTATAATCAAGTTCTTTTACCAGGAAGACATTCTCAAAACGCAGATTATTGGTGAGAAGGGTTCCTTTGCCTGTGATAGTCCCGTATCCACCTCCAAAGTATACCTTATCACCATCTTTAATAGGGGTGAAATTCGTCAGATAGTCTTCCTTCCCTGTCATGTGCCTTGAGCATCCACTATCCCAATATCCATAATCATTGATCTGTCTTTGAATGCCCTGCACATAAGGAAAACAAATTAGTTTTCTTTGGGAACCCAAGTCTCAGAAGACTTGGATTCATCTGGTTGTTCAATAAGAACAGACTTAGTTCTCACAACAACCCCATTTTCATCCTTTTTAGGATGAAATACCCAGTTAACCCCAATTGGTTTTGTAATGACCTTTGAAATGTAATTAAATCTATTGCAAGTCATTGAAATTCCATTATCATTAGGGTTTTGATCTTTCTTGGGTCTCCATGTTAAGCTTGAAGAAGCTTTAGACCCCTTACCTTGTGGCTGCAAATATTTAGGTATGGTCACGTTTATGTCAGCGTTGGATTTTGTCATGTCAACGCTGAAATTACCCTTGTCAGCGTTGAACCTAGGGTTTGCTACAGGAACCCATTGCCTATTTGACCAGGTGTTTGTCTTTTGAAAAGGTCTTTGTCCATGAGTGTTAGACCTTCTAGAAAAGAATGGGGCAGGTCTAATCACTTGTGGACGTTGCTGCACACAAGGTTTGGGTCTGACAACGTTTGACTTCCAAACAACGTTGACTTTCTTCCTATCAGCGCTGAAATTTTTCCTGTCAGCGCTCGCTTTGGGAGCGTTGACACACTTGTATGCCAAATGTGAAAAGCTACCACAAGTGTAACAGGCTTTCTTAGACGCAACCTTAGGTCTAGTAGAGAAGAAACCTGTTCCATGATTGCTAACTTGGCTCTTGGGTGACCTATTATTCCTATACATCTCTACATATTTAATGGTAGGTCTTCTAACAGTGTTTGAGCCTAGGTCAACAGCTTTACCAGTGATTGGGTGAGTAACCTTAATAGGTGGTGATTCATTGGGACTTTCACATAGCAAACCTCCCTTAACGAATAAAGTAGGGTTAGCTTTCTTCCACTCATTTAGGTCAGTCAATTTTTGTTGATACTCTTCCACTGGAGTGACAACTCTTGGTGGAGGAATGAATTCCTCTTCTTGGCATTCTGGTATCCCAGTCCAAGACAAGTCCTTTCTAGGGACACCATAGAAGTCACCAGCTGGTGGTGGAACCAGAGAGTAATCATTCATCCCAATCCCAGTCATGTCCTTAGGATCCCTTTGTTTAGCTACACAGTCTCCTAGGGTTTGGGTGGCTCTATCAAATCTTTGAATCTTGAGGTCAACATTATCTTTATTCTTAATGGCCTCATCTAACTTAGCCTGTAGATCTCTGTTAACTTTTGTCATGATGTTTCTAATATCCATACTACCCTCTAGCTCATGTTTTAAGATATTGATCTTATCTTTTAAGTCAAATTCCATTTTATTGTATTCAGAAACGGTTTTCTCAGTTTCCGTAAGAGCTAGTTGGTAATTAGACAATTTACACCTTTCAGTGCTCATATCATCTTTTAGTTTTAACACCTCTTTGTTAAGTCTTTCAGTGTTTAACCTACAACCTTTGCTACAAAAAGCATCATCATATACCTCATTATCAGATGAAGAGGAGGAGTGTGCCATGAGAGCATATTCAACATGCTCTTCTTCTTCAATATCAGCAACCAAAGCTTTATCCTCTTCAGCATTCTTGGCCAGATAGCTCCAATCCCATCCTGTACCATCAATTCCTTGAACTGCAACCATGGCTTTGGAATCCTGAGCTTTAACAATCTGGCTTGAGGGTTTACCAGCATCAAATCTTCTAGGAGATCTGCATTCCCTCATGAAGTGCCCCATACGATGACAGTTGTAGCATTCAACTTTGGATTTATCAAATCCAGCTGTGTCTTTAGCATTGAAGGTCATCTTCTTTTTGAACCTTCTATTCCACCTATTTGCTCTTATACTATCAAGAGCCATGTTCCACTTGATGTCCATCTCTTCCAAGTGCTCATCACTTATCTGCTCAAGGTCCTCATATGTAATCACTGGACCATTGGGCAAAGAAGCAATGTAAGCACAAACAGTATCCAAATCCAAACCAGCAGGTTTAACTCTTGGGGAGTCATTCTTGAATGTGTCAGCGTCTGAAAAGGAGACGTTGACAGGACTTGTTCCAGCGCTGACAAATGATGATCCAGTAACTGGATGCATAAAAGAGTCCTTCTGATTGAATTGACCTTCACTTTGAGAGAAGAAGACCATGTTGCTGGTGGTAGATTTGCTTCCATGCTCTGAAAGAGTTTCATCTTCCAACAGTCTTAGTTTGTTGTAGATGTCATCAAACGAGGAGCTCTTGTAAGTATTGTTGGCAAGAATAGATCTTGCCTCAATCTTCCATGCCTCACCAAGACTTTTAAGAAAGGTAGCATTGGTGTCAACATCACCAACTTGTGTCCCCATGAAGGACAACTTGCTTGTGATGTCAAGCAATCTGCTTCTCACACTACTCAGTTTCTCATTGGGTTGAGCTTTGAAGACAGCATAATCATGCAGAAGTTGCTTTTTCTTTTCTTCCTTAGTGTCTGCATTGCCACCATATGCAACTTCAAGTGCTTCCCAAAGATCCTTAGCAGATTCATAGCCTCTATATTTGTGCTGGTTTTCTTGTCCCAAAGAGACTTTCAGAATATTTAGGGCTTTCATGTCAACCCTTTTCTTTGCAATATCTTCAGCACCTACAGCTCTACCATCTCCAGGTTTTTCTTTCTTATCTTCATCAGGGCATCCTTCAACAGCTGATCTTTGAGTAATGGCATCAAGAATCTTTTGAGCCTTATTGAATGAGTTTCCATATTCAATAATCTCCCAGAGTGTGTAGTCATAGATCCCCAGATATTGTTCAAAGTTGAACTTCCATAAGTCAAAGTTGGTTGCATCAAGCATGGGAATCCTGATGTTTGGTAAGGGTGAAGAGGAGGTGGTTATTGCTTCAGACATGATGTTTTTAGGGTTTCTGAGAAAATTAGGGTTTTGGTGTTTTTAGGGTTCTGGTGTTCTTCAAAGATCAAAAGTTCCTCAACAAGCTCTGATACCACTTGTTGATCCCAAACTTAGATCGATTAGCTTTGTGTATACGAGATTAGATCAAGTATAACACGTAGAGAAACCTTTGTTATATGCTTTGTGAATCTAAGTGTTATGCGGAATTTAACACTTAAACAAGAACACACAAGATGTAAATAAACTTTCACTTTGATTATGAATGTCGAACATGCTTACAATGGAAGATGTTTACGAATGAAAACTTATGTAAAACTTATATCAAAACATTAACCTAAAGGCCTTCTTTTATAGATACAAGAAGCCTTGTACAATAAGCTACGTATCAATTATTCTAGGTAAAGATAAACATAGAAAATACATTGTCGTTTCTATCCTTACTAGAAGTATTCTAGAATATAATAAACGTGTAGATTATATCTTCCATCAGTGCTTGTCTTCAATGTGTCAACGCTTGACTTTAACTTGTCAACGCTTGAGCTGTCAGCGCTTGCTTTGCACTTGTCAACGCTTGAATTGTTCTTGTCAGCGCTCAAGTGATCTTGGCCTTAATTTATTCCCAACAAAGCGATCGCAACTTGGATCGCAATCAACGATCGTAGCAACCAATCGCAACTATGATCGCAACACGGATCGCACCAAGTGATCGCAGCCAGCGATCACAACAATCGATCGTAGCCTGGATCGTAACTTGGATGGCAGTAACCTGATCGCAGCCAACGATCTAAACCACGATCGCAACTCAGATCGGAGTCTAGATCGTAATAAGGGATCGTGACCACCAATCGTACCCAAGTGATCACAACCTGGATCACAACAACGATCGCAACTTGGAACGTAGTTGTGGATCGTAGCTTGGATCACGATCTTTGATCGCAGTTTCTGATCCCAAGTAGAAACCCTTGGGTTTATGCGATTCACGAAACTCGATCGGAACAAGTAAAACCCTGAGAACTTTACGATGGGATACAAGATGAAAATAAGCAAAAACCAAATAAGCTCTTTTGTAATAAGCACTTACAAAACTTAACTAAATCAATATTAAGAAGAACAAAATAAGCCACAAATGAAAAACTTTCATAATACTAAACAAGCAAGATTTATAAACTAAACTTTAAAAAGATTAAACTTTTAAGAACACTTAAAAGAAAATAAGCTAGACATGAAATAAGTAAAAATCGCAATAAGCTAAAACCTTAAATCGTATAAAAACATTGATGAGAACAAAAAGATGAAAACTTTAATCAAATAAGCACCAAGATGAAACAAGTTACTTACTTTGAACCGAATCAAAATCAAGATTAAAACAAGAAAGGTAGAATAAGATAGATTATGAAAAGCTTTTAGTTAAAGATAAAGATTCTAATACAAGATTAAAGTGAAAAGATTAAAACTTGAAAGAAAATAAAAGAAATCTAGAGAGAGAAAGTAGAATCACCTACTTCTCTCTAAAGATATGAACTACAAAAATAAAAATGACTAACTCCTTTCAAATGAAATTGTAGGAGTATTTATAGGAGAGGAGAGGTGTGGTGTGTTGCTTGCTTCTTTCTTCCTTTTGTCTTCTCGTCTTTTTTAAATGACTCGTCTTTCTCGATTTTGTCTCGGGATTAGTCGAATGATAAAATGAACTCGTCTTCTAATTTTGTTCTTTTAATTGACTTGGTTTTTTTGACTTCGTTAAACTTTCGTCTTTTGTCTTTTTCTTTGATAACTCTTCAGAATAAGCCTTTGACTTCCGTTCTTTTTGCACTTTTGATCTTTTGACTTTGTCTTTTGTCTTTTTCTTCGATAAAAGCCCGTGAAAGCCCGGGTTTTCTTCCTTTTTCATATTTTTGTCCTAAAACACAATAAAAACACAAACCACGCATAATTCCGACTTTTACGTCATAAAATATGCTTTTTGGTCTCAGTTTTATTATAATTAAGTGGTAAAAGGATAAGTGTCTTCACACTTATTAAATCCCCTACACTTGACCATTGCAATGCCCTCATGCAATGTATTAATTTCAAAGCACGATTTACATTTTTCATCATAATTAACCCACCTTGGCCTTTATTAAATACTCGACACTTAAGGAAACTAAATAAAAATAGAGAATTACAAAATGCTTGAAGGAGGAACAAGTAAAGAGATCGAAGACTTACATTAGGGCTTTGGTTGTCATGAATGTTTATCATCCTCAAGTTTCACGTTCCCTAAAACATGATTAAAAACGAGATCATTGTTATTATAAGTTAGTAAGCTAACACTCACTCATGTGGCTCAATTACTCGCTTAGACTACCTTATTACTAGGTGTATCTCTTATATTTTATTGTTGTCTTGAATGATCATGAGGATGCATTGTTGACTTATTTCGATAGTTTATTTAGGCTGAAAATAAAGTAGGACGATTTAATTAATAGCTAGCTAAAGGACAAAATCTTTTAAAACTGCTTCTCGGGACCTCATAAAGTTCATATCTTGGCATAACTCGCTTCACGATTTGATACCTTTCTCGGACCGATATTTGGCATTGACTTCATACTTCGAATCTTGACAGACGTTCTTGAAATAATGGTCTTCCCTTCATAATAGGACTTTCTTCACTTTAAGTTTTTGAGAGATTCTTCATACTTGGACCACGACTTCTTCATTTTTCTCCAATCTTTATTTTAGACTTTGATATACAACGATCCACCTCCTTTAAGGACTTGGATCTATTTATCCTCATACCTTGCTAGAGTCTTTTCGGATAGACTTCTCCATGATCTTTAGTGGAGTATTTGCTTTTCATCATGTGTCTCGATCCTTCATATTGATTTTTGATAAATGATTCTTCACATCACTTTGGATATTTATCAACAAAATGTAGCCCTCATGCCTTGTTAGGGCCTTTTCGGACTCGCCAATCTTCGCATCCCGCTTCAATAAGTTATGCTTTGGCTATGAACTCTAACTAATACCGAGCAACTTTTAAACGATCTTGTGCTAGAAGCTAAGTAACTTTTAAAATCGTACAACCTTACTTATTGCAATTATATTTATTAACAAGCGATGCGAGAAAAATCTCATAATTAACTCACATAAATAAATGAAAGAATACCAACTTATAATTGACTCTATCATCTCTCGTTCTCCATAATTTAAAATCTCAAGGAATGAGACTCGTGGATGCTTAACTTATTAATCAAAGTTTTGGGTTTTCAAGTCATCTATAGGATCTTGCATCTTCTTAGACTTTTTCAAGTTTAGAAGTTTCATTTTAAAGTTCCCTTGATAAACGACTTTCTAGGATCATTATAGGAACTTGCGAAAAGTTCTTGTTCTTAACCCGTAAGAGTTAAGACTTTCGCGTTTTAAAGTTCCCTATATAAAAGCCTAGAAAAACTTGATTTAAACACGTTAAGGATACTAGCTATAGTAAACTTGGATAAGTAAAATCGGGTTGAGTCAAAAGATTCATGATGGGCCTAATATATCAAAGATATCTAAACTCATTAAAACCATTTTATTTAACTTTATTTTTCTCTTTTGACTTTATTTTTGAAATGAAATATATACACACGATGCGATAACAAAAGGAAGAAACACAAAAGAAGATAAATGAAAAATACAACTAGGCTAAAATAGATCAAAAATTTTGAAAAAATGTCGAAAAATTAGATTTTCAGGTAAAAATGAGGAAAAATTCATGGAAAAGCCCACTTAACTTCGATAGAAGTCCCCCCTACACTTGATATAAACATTGTCCTCAATGTTTAAGCATGTGGGAGTAAACTCCCCTACACTTAGGACATTGTGCACTTTGTTTAAATCTTGCTAAGCAAGAGACGACTATAGTGATTTCAGTGTCAACATATAAGATATGAAATATTGAATCACAAGAGTTTAGGATAGAACCGGGAAGACGGGAACACGGGATCACTGGTCGTCAAATATCATCAAAAGTGCTCTCTGAAAGCTTTAATCCCTGCACATTATAAGAAACAAGACAGCAAACACCTATGTAGCTCCCCTACACTTATTATGAAAATGGGTAAAGGATAGATTATCGGGTTGCCTCCCGAGAAGCGCTTGTTTTTGTTAACCGAGTCACGAGCCTGACTCGACCCAGAATTAATTCAAGGGAAACATGGTGATGGATGGAATCATCTCATGAGAGATGTCCTCACCAAAGTACAACTTAACACGCTGGACATTCACCTTAAAGTTTGGCCCATTTGGTTGAGATAGCTCAATGGTGCAATAAGGAAAGATTTTAGCAAGGGTGAATGGGCCGGACCAACGAGATTTAAGCTTGCCCGAAAAGATTTTCAACCGAGAGTTAAAGAGTAAAACTTGATCTCCAATTTTGAACTCTCGGTTTTTGATCTTTGAATCATGAATGAGCTTGGTCTTCTCCTTATAGATCAACGAATTTTCATAAGCTTCATTCCTAAGTTCATTCAGTTCATTGAGTTGGATTTTCCTAAGATCACCGGCTTTGTTGATATCAAAATTAGCCCATTTTAAGGCCCAATAAGCCTTATGCTCCAACTCAATGTGGAGGTGGCATGCCTTTCCGTACACAAGACGATATGGAGTGTAACCAATAGGTGTCTTATATGCGGTACAGAAAGCCCACAAAGCATCATCTAACTTATCGGCCCACGAGGCACGATGCTCTCCCACAGTACGCTCTAAGATTCGCTTAAGTCCACTGTTAGAGATCTCGGCTTGACCTTTAGTTTGTGGATGATATGTGGTGGAAATACGGTGATTGACACCATACTTAGCCATGACTCGAGAAATTGATCATTGTAAAATTGAGTCCCGCGATCACTAATGATAGCACGAGGAACACCGAATCGAGCAAATAATTGTTTCAGAAAGTTCACAACCACCCTCGCAACGTTAGTAGGAAAATCCTTTGCTTCAACCCATTTAGATAAGTATTCAACGGCTACGAGGATGTACTTGTTCCGTTTGGATGATGGAAATGGCCCCAAAAAGTCGATGCCCCATACGTCAAATATTTCACATTCTTGGATGAAATTTTGAGGCATCTCATCTTTATGTGTGATCTTGCCTTGTCTTTGGCAAGCATCACAATGCTTAACCATTTCGTGAGGGTCATGATAAATGGTGGGCCATTAAAATCCGGAGTCGAAAACTTTCTTCGCGGCGTAGTTAGGACCAAAGTGACCACCGGTAGGTCCTTTGTGGCAAGCTTCAAGGATTAGTAAAGCTGTCGGCCCATCAACACACCTACGAATGACAAGATCCGCACATTGCTTGAAAAGGTAAGGGTCGTCCCAATAATAGTGTTTAATATCCTTAAAGAATTTTTTCTTTTGTTGGGACGTTAACCCTTCCATTAGAACACCACCCGCTAAATAGTTTGCAATGTCTGCAAACCATGGGGTATCGTCATGATTGGAGTTAATAGACATTAAGGCCTCAAGGGGAAAAGATTCATTAATCTCTTGATTTGGAAGTTCCCCTTGATAAGGATCCTCGAGGCTACTAAGATGATCCGCGACTAGGTTTTCCGCTCCCTTTTTATCACGAATTTCGATTTTAAATTCTTGATGGAGTAAAACCCAACGTAGAAGTCTTGGTTTAGAATCTTGTTTCGTTAACAAGTACTTCAAAGCGGAGTGATCGGTGCAGACAATGGTGGTGGAAAGGACAAGATAGGGGCGGAATTTCTCAAAAGCATATACAATGGCTAAAAGCTCTTTTTTTTGTTGTAGTATAATGCAATTGAGCCCCCATCATTGTCTTGCTAGCGTAATGGATTGGTTGGAAATGTTTGTTAATTCTTAGTCCCAAAACCGCCCCAATAAAAAAATCACTAGCATCGCACATCAATTCAAAAGGTAACTCCCAATTAGGGGTAACTAAGACCGGTGCCTTAGTTAATTTATCCTTAAGAAGATTGAAAGATTCGATGCACTCTTTAGAAAAGATAAAGGAGTATCTTTTCCAAGAGGTGGGTCATCGGGCGAGCGATATTAGAAAAATCTTGGATGAATCGACGATAGAAGCCCGCATGACCAAGGAAACTTTTCGCACCCTTCATGGTTGAAGGAGGAGGTAATTTAGCAATCACATCGACTTTAGTACGGTCGACTTCCAGACCGACTTTAGAAATTTTATGACCAAGGACAATACCTTCTTTTACCATGAAATGGCATTTTTCCCAATTAAGAACGAGATGAGTGTCTTCATACCGTTTAAGCATACATTCTAAATTGGCAAGGCAAGATGAGAAAGAATCAACATAGACCGAGAAATCGTCCATAAAGACTTCCATAGTTTCTTCAACCATGTCATGGAATATAGCCATCATACACCTTTGGAAAGTCCTAGGACCATTGCATAAGCCGAAAGGCATTCTTTTGTAAACAAATGTTCCATAAGGACATGTGAATGTGGTTTTCTCTTGGTCTTTTGGATTGATAGGAATTTGAAAATACCCGGAGAAACCGTCTAAGAAGCAATAGTAGTCATTACCCGCTAAACACTCGAGCATTAGATCCATGAAAGGAAGAGGAAAATGATCCTTGCGAGTGGCATCATTGAGCTTACGATAGTCTATGCAAACTCGCCAACCCGTGACAAGCCGAGTGGGAATCAACTCGTTGTTTTCATTGGGAACAATGGTTATTCCGCCTTTCTTAGGCACACAATGGACGGGGCTAACCCATGGCGAATCCGAAATATGGTAAATCATTTCGACAGCTAGAAGTTTGATAACTTCTTTCTTGATGACGTCATGAATTTTTGGATTAACCCTTCGTTGGCTTTGGATTGCGGGTTTAAAGTCATCTTCCATGAGAATTTTATGAGTACAAAATTTAGGATCAATTCCGCGGATGTCGGAAATTTTCCAAGCAATTGCTTTCTTATGATTTTTGAGCACATCGATAAGTCGAGATTTTCATCCTCTTTTAAGTCCTTTGCAATGATGACGGGTAACTTCTTATTGTCTTCTAGGAAAACATATTCAAGATGAGACGGTAAATCCTTAAGCTCTAAATCCGGAGGATTGTCAATGGAAGGCTTAGTCAAATTTGAATGATCGTTTGTAACTTCCTTAGGAGAAGGTGGAGAAATATGGTCCTCATTGAGAAGTTTCTCAATGGTACGGATGTCTTCGTCCCAATTGGATGGAGAATCGTCATACGAAATTGGTTTTAGTTACTCTTCGGGACGGAGTGGAAGAGGGGAGGGGATTCTCGAACGCGGAAAAGGATCCAATAACTTCAAAAGAATTGAACGAGGAGCCGTATGAGGTGAAAATCTCATGTACGGTTCTGTAGAGTGACGGTAAGGGTGACTTATCTGTCAACTTTTCCACTATCACCCCAAAAAAACCAAACTCTGCCTTACGTAAAGTTACCAGAGTACGATTAACCTCTTCTCTTTCTATCTTCAAGCTTTTGCCTAGGAGCTCGGATTCCAGTCCTATCGTTAGAATTTTGAGTCCACATCCCCTAAGTTGCTTCAAATTCTTTCAAAATAAAATCACTTTCTCCAAATGGAGTCAATGATGAAGCAATAGAGGCAACGATCTCAACAATGGGGAAGAACAAAAACTTTTACAAGCGTCTTTGAAATGTTCTTCACAAGCCTCATCAAGTACGTCAATGAAACTAACGCTCTCGTGTTCATAAGGTTTCTTATAATGTTTACCCATGTTAAAGACGATTTTGTCGTCACCAACTCTCATGATTAATTCGCCCGCATCTACATCAATAAGAGTACGACCGGTCCTCAAGAATTGACGTCCAACGATTAGTGGAACACGGGGATCCATCTCGTAGTCAATGACAACAAAACCCGCCGGAAAGGTGAATTTGTCGACACCGACGAAGACATCTTCGGCTATCCCCACCGGATAAGCAACCGTACGGTTAGCTAACTCCAATGTCATTCGTGTGGGGACTAGCTCGGGTAGAGATAATTGTTTCCAAACGCTTAATGGCATTAAGTTTATACTAGCACCTAGATCGGATAGGGCCACACAATTCTCTACCCCGCGAAAGTTGCAAGGAATGAGAAAGCGACCTAGATCACCAAGTTTAGTTTTTAATTTCCTTAAAAAAACGTGGAGCAATTCTCATTAAGTTGGGTTTGATCAATATCAGTGAGTTTTTCCTTATCACTGAGAAGATCTTTGAACATTTTAGCATATTTAGGCATTTGAGAGAGAGCCTCGGCAAAGGAGATGTTAAAATTCAATTGTTTAAACATTTTAAGAAAGTTTGAAACTTGAATATCATCCTTGTTCTTCAACTTCTCTTTCCTCAACCTTGAAGGGTAAGGTATGTCGGGTTGAAAGGAAGGCTTTGGAATGGAATTCTCACTCACATCCTTGGGTGGAGGAGGGGTGGAAGTAGAAGGTGGAGGGATTGGTGAAGGTTGCTCGTTTTCCTTTGTCACAATCACCGGAGTAGGTTTAGGAATCTCGGGTTCCTTATAACCTTTTCCAATTCGGGTGGTGATTGATTTCATCTCCCCTCTTGGATTAGCAATGGTGTTACTCGGAAGAGAACCCGCTGCAGAGGGTTGATTACTTGGGAAGAAACTAGCCATCATATCCCTTAAGTCATTCGTTTGACTGCTTAAAGAGTTTTGCATGTCATTCCTAAGCTCGGCTCGAAGATGATTCCCTTCTTTCGCCATGTCACCTTTCAAGTTAATAATTTGACTCTAAATATTCTTCACCAGCGCGTCATTAGTCCTCATGTAAGTTTCAACCTCGTGATTAAATGCTGTGGGTTGGTTGGGAGGAGGAGCTTGGTAAACGGGTGGTTGATAAGTGGGTTCTTGGTAAACTTGATTATTTCCTTGAGGTGGATATGGATTTCTTTGGGTTTGATATTGATTAGGAGCTCGAGGTTGGTTTTGATTGTTGCGCTTGAAGTTGTTTTGTTTTTGAGGAGGAAAACCGGGTGGTGAAAGAAAGTTGTTTGAACGATAACTTAGAAAATTTCGGTCACCTTGAGGACGTGCTTGATAGCCTCCCGCGGAAAAATTACCATCCGCCGCATACACGTTTTCCGGATTGTCACGAGTAGAAGGAAAATCGTTGTATGAATGAGGACCGCCACAAGTATCACAAGAAAGTGCTACAGCTTTAAATTGTTGAAATTGGTTAGTAGCCATGGTTAAGAAATTTTTGTTTATCTTGGCTATTTGGCGGGTGAGTTCGGTTAACTCGGGGATTGATGAAGTAGAAAAAACATTGACTCTCGGGTTATTTCTTGAGGATGCGGATGAATCCCAATTTTTGTGATGAGTGGTCATGTTCTCTATAAGCTCTCTACACTCCTCGGGTCTTCTCTTCATAAACGTACCACCGGCGGCGACATTAATCGTATCACGGTCACGAAAAGTTAAACCATTGTAGAAAGTATCAATTAGAGTGACGGGGAGCATATTATGGTTAGGACAACGATCGATCAAGACATTATAACGTTCCCAAGCATCAAAAAGAGACTCATCGGGTTCTTGAGTGAAAACACTGATTTGATTACGAAGACTAGTTACCATGGATGGTGGAAAATATCTTGACAAATATTTCTGAGTCATCTCGTCCCATGTATGAATTGAGTTTTTAGGAAGACGATCAAACCATTTTTCAGCATGGTGGGATAAAGTGCGTGGAAAAAGATGAAGGCGAAGAAAATCCATGGAAACACCGGGCAATTTCATGCTTTAAGTGACGGTTATGAATTTATCGAGGTGTTTGTTGGCATCATCATCTAGTAATCCGCGAAATGGGCAAGCATTTTGAACTTGTTGGATCATGTGATGCTTTAACGAAAATTCGGGAGACATGATTTGCGTCAGTGCAATCGGTCCTCCACGTCCATTCATAGTTGGTTGGCATAGCTCCTCCATCGTACGAAGGCCGGGTTGAGGGTCATGGTTGTTATTATTCATATTGGGGTGAGGTGGGTTGTTATTATTATGCACACCGACCATATCTAAGTCTCTACGAGTCTCGGGCTCAAGATAAGACAAAGATCGAGTACGCATACACTAAAAATGAAATACAATATTTTTGATTTTTTTATCTTTTTTATTTTTTTGGATTTTTGAAAATTTTATATTTTTTTGGATTTTTGAAAATTTTATATTTTTAGGATTTTTTGAAAATTTTTATGCTTGAAAATAACGTTCCCAAAAGAACAGATCCCAAAATCTAATTTTTCTCAAAAAAACCGTTAATCTTTACGAAAAGAGCCGTCAGCGGCGCCATTTTAATATGGTAACTTTTTCATATATGTGTACTCGTTCGTTCACGGCGTCTAATCGAATTGATCACGGTTTAAGATGGAATTGTCGTATTTGGTCACTAAAAGGGGGAGCTTTTGGTTATCTATATCTACTAAAATTAGTTAAGACAATTAACAAATATAAAGGGATTAAACAAGTTTAAGTCTAATTAAAAAGTAAATTTAAAGAAAATATAAGACAAGACAATTTAAAATTAAGCTAGACAAAAGTGGCGGGAAAGAAATAAACTTCGAAAAACAACTAAATAAAATAAAACAAAAACTGAAACGATCTCAACAAGCGATCGCAACTTGGATCGCAGTCAACGATCGTAGCAACCGATCACAACTATGATCGCAACACGGATCGCACCAAGTGATCGCAGCCAGCGATCACAACAGTCGATCGTAGCCTAAATCATAACTTGGATGGCAGTAACCTGATTGAAACCAACGGTCTTGTTGGAAATACGTTTTTCCCAATAAAGTCTCGGTCACATCTTAGTTAGCATAGATCACGAGATATAGACTATTTAGAACTTTGTAACTTGGAGCGACCTCCCTTAGGGGGTGATTGTTGGAAATACGTTTTACGTATTTATGAAGGATCGGTCGCTCCAACGATAATTATGTAATGGGCTCGTGATCTATTTACTTTATGTATGGTCCATATAGCCCACATGTAGGGTGGGCTATATATATCCCCTCCTAGCATGTTAGGAGGGGTTGTTGATTACCATTACACACTTAATCATTATTCATCTTTCACTTTCTCTCTCTAATTCTCTCCCTTCTCTCCTTTCTCTCTCTAATCCCTCATCTCCTTCCTTCATCTCTTTATGATTATCATCTAAATCAACCATCTAAATCCACCAAATCCATGATATAGAATAGGCCAATAATCACGTAGACCTTCAATTGGTATCAAGAGCCATGGTTAGTTTGGTTTATTCTTGTTTTATTTCTTTTTGATTTTGGTGGGTTTTGATTTAATTATGCTTAAATATTAAAAAGTTTGTATTTTTTTATAAAAAGTTTGTGTTTTTATGTTTTAGATCATAAAAAGTTTGTATTTTTTCATAAAAAGTTTGTTTTTTTTTTTTTATAAAAAGTTTGTATTTTTTATTGTTTTTAATCACAAATTTAATCATCAATTTCTATAAAAAGTTTGTATTTCTTCTTGTTTTTTAATCTATCAAGTTTATCAATTTCTAAATTTTTTTTTTATCAATTTTATCCTTTTTTTTTATTTTTTTATCAGTTTTTTATTTAAATTTTTTTTAATCAGTTGCGTCCTGTTATTTTTTTTAATCAGTTATCATTTTCGTTTATCCGTTTTTTTATTTTTGGATCTTTCTTAATTTTTTGGTCAAACTACCTAATCTGTCAAACCTTTCTGTCCTTCTTGGTCCATCAAAACTGTCCAAATTTTGTCCAACAATACTGATACAAAAGTTCCGGGTGAAGAATTTTTTCGAGTGAGCCAAAAGTTCCGAATCAACTACATCCGAATCAAGATCATCCGGATCAAGAACATCCGAACCAAGAACGTCCGAACCAAGAAGTTCCGGATCAAGAAGTTCCGGATCAAGCAAACTTCCGAACCAAGAACTTCCGAACCAAGAACTTCCGGATCAAGCCAAAAGTTCCGGATCAAGAAGTTCCGGATCAAGAAGTTCCGGATCAAGAACTTCCGAACCAAGAACTTCCGGATCAAGAACAAAGTTCCGATTCGGAACTCTTCCGAACGAAGCATCTTATTCAAACTCAACGGGCAAATCATCGTCTTTTAAATAGACTCATTCCCTCAAAACAGACCAAACACCTAAGACTCAAATCAAACAAAAAGACTCGACAACACTTAACTCGACAGACTCGACTCCCTCACACTCGACACATACGCAAACCCACAACTCACTTACTCACCCTCGACTGACAAACGAACCCCTCACTCACAAACTCTCAACCTCAACTCTTCTCTCTCTCGACTCGTGATCTCACAACCCTCCCACAAACCCTCACGACTCAACTCTCTCGGACACCCCTCACTCCCAAACAAACAAACAACATCTAAACGAACATCACTTGACTCGACTCACTCCCAATCTTGACAGAAAAACGTCTCGACTTAAGAAAAACTCAAACACCCTTTTTCTGATAACCCTAATCAAAAAACATATCAAAACCTCATACACCTCTCGTCTCTCCCTCAACTATCAAACACACAAACTGAGGACTCTACAACACACAAACACACAAACTGACACCACCTCATTTGACTCAATCCCATTCTCGAAAAACCAAACACCCTTCCTCGTCAATCTCCTCTCGACCCACCCTCACCAGAACACTCTCGACTCCCCCTCGAACCCATCACTCACAAGCTCTCTCCCTCGAACCAGAAAAACACAACCCTCGACTCCCTCTCTCCCCAACACTCTCCCTCGTCTCATCTTTCTGACCCCTCCACCCTAGACTCAAACAAATCACCCTCGAAAACCCCCGTTTCCACCACACGGACTCGATCACCAACATAAAACCACAACAGAAAGACACTACAGTAGAAGAGAGAGACTCAAATCAAGATTAACACACGCATGCAATTAATTTAAAGAAAACCTACCCGAGACCCATTTTAGGATCTTGAAGCCTATTTCATCGCATCGGTTGTTGATTTTTTGTTAGATTGTGAGATTGGTGACTGGGTTTTGTGAGGAGAGAGAGAGATTAGGTTTAGACGAGTCTTATTTTGGTGAGAGAAAGAAAAATGTTTTTGGTTATGTGATTTCGTCAAAACTGAGGAGACAGACTTATTTGACTGGGCGGATTAAACAAGAAAGCAAGTGGGGGCGGTGGACTCATTTTATTGGGCCACGTGTGGTGTAATTATATACACGCCACGTTTTTTAGACGGAGGAAACAAGAATCAGTTTTTTAGGTGGAGGCATCTTGGGACACGTATCATAGTCAACAAACCTTTCAAAAAATATATATATCAGATTTTTTTTACTTTTATTTTTTTCTTTTCTAATTCTAAGTTAACTTACTTTTATTTTTTCTTTTCAAGTTATTTTAGATTTTATTTTATTTCTCAAATATCACATTTTATCTTAAAACATCACATTTTATTTTTTTACTTATTTTTAGTTGACTTAAATTTTTGTTTTTTTGTCTCTTTTATATTTTTAGTTTCGTATATTTTGTTTATTAATTTTTGGCAAATCGTGTCGAGGCGGGTATTTTTAAAAGTTACTGTGGAAAAACATTTGCCGGATTAAAAGTTATTGTGGCCGGTTGTAAAGCCAAAACTGACAAGTGAAAGTGACGGGATTTATACTTAGCAAATACGGATTTTTGATCGGGTTTAATTCATAATCGTTTGAGCCGTCAACATCTTTTGAGCCGAATTGAAGTGTAAAAACCCGACAACACCAACATCCACATCATTTTTCTTTATCTTTCCTCAATTTTAAATGGATTCGTTCAATTCGACACTTCAAGAGGGAGACTTGCATCACAAAGCTCGAGAAAGTGGTATAAATTCATTTCAAATGCTCCAGTCTCATCTTGTCACTCTTTCGGGGATTCAAGGAGGGAGCGAATTTGTGACAATCTTTGGACAAGATCGTCATATATTCATCGACTCAATCTTCACCACTTTGACCCAACTCGCCGAGCAACTCAACCATAACAACTTTAATCACTTTGCATCGGCACTTGCATATAAGGCTCTTGTGACACACCTCACGCCTTTCCTCCAATTTAATATCATCAAGCCTGAAAGTTCAATGATTTGCCAATCGTTTCTTCGAGATACACATACCGAGCTTCGAGTTTTCCGTGATACGATTTTGAAACTCATGTCATCAGTCTCGTCTTCGATATATCAAAGATCACAACTTCCGCAAGTGTATGTTAATGGAGTGCAAGAATCAATGACGCAGATGCAAGAGGATAATGGTCATACGGTTGACAACTTGGAGCCTAACGATGCCAAGAGCACAGAATCAAGAGGACAACATGATGCCAGTGGCACGTCAGGGAATGTTCACGAGATTTCTCTGGATGACACCTTACCCATTTATGACGAAGAGCCTGCAAACATGGTACAATGTGATGTTGGTTATGATGTATATGCTGATGACATGCCGCATATTGAGCATTCTTAACCTAATTATGACAAACATGGGATGGACAAGAGTGATAGAAATACCACTTATGATTCATCCGATGTGAGTCATAATGGGGGAGAAAGTGTTCAAAGTGCTATAGTTCATCATGATAAATGCTTTATAACTGCCTCGTTAACTGATTCTGATTCCAAGATTAAAGAGCTCGAAACGATCGTAGCTCGGCAATCAAAAGATCTTGAGGATGCCAAACTTGAATTTTCTAAGAAAACGGATAAATTTGAAACATACTTTGAAAAACTTGAAAAGTCAAACGTTGTTCTTGAAAGAAAATTGGATCAAACTGTTCTAGATTCTAAAGCTGAAAAGGATAATTTTTTGAAACAAATTAAACTGCTTGAATCTAAGTTGGCATCCCAAGATAACTTGCTCAAAGAGAATGAGACTTTAAAGGCCCAAGTACAGGAAAAGGTCTTTGCTATAGCCGCGTTGAAAAACGAGTTAAGGAAACCTAGAGGACCTAGTGTGGACACTAAGCTTGAAAAACCATCAATCTTGGGGAAACCGCCTACAAATCAGTTCGTCAGACAACCGATTGTCAGACAACCTACTGCATTTAGATCCGAGCGACCACAATCCTCGAGACCGCGGTTTGCCTCCCAAGTTGATTTTGTTCATCTTATTAGACCAGTCACTCCAGCAACTAGGCCCAATGTGATCACTCCAGCTTTAGCAAGACCAAATCATATGATTGCCTCTAGTTTTCCTAAAAATACCAAGACCACGTCTAGAACTAGTTCAAATGACGTTTGCCATGAATCTGATCTTAGGGAAGCTAAGAAAAAGACACATCTAAGAGATAGGAATTTCAAACCTAGTCAGATGCCTTCTAGTTTACCCAACACTGCTAACCGTAGCATGTCCAATCCTAGGAGCATCAGTCAATCATCTAGGGATTCTAGATCTTACTCGGACATTAAATATGCTACTTGTAAAACATGTAGAAAATGTGTCTTTACGGCAAATCATGATTCCTGTATCAAAAAATTGCTTAATGAGGTGAACTCCCGTGCTAGACTTAACTCCCAGTGGGTTGCTAAAATCAAACCCGTTGGCAAAATGTGGCACCCCACTGGTAGGACTTTCACTCTTGTAGGAAACGAGTGCCCTTTAACTAGGATAGTCTCCGATTCTACTAAGTCTACTAGGGAGGAAATTGCAAAGGATGATACATCACTTAAGCCTGAACTTAAGATTTTCTATAAAAGGAAACGTTTGCCAACTAAGACAAGTGAATCATCCCCTCAGGCCACCTCTGACTCAAGAACAGAAAACCGTGAACCCTACGTGCTTCTAAAATAGATATCGCTAATCCATGCAAAAGTATACAAACTCCTAATGAGATTGCAGGTACCAAAGTTGATGTTCCAAAAGAACGAAGCGGTCCAATCGTTGTATACTGTTCAACTAAGGACACTCTCAGAGTTTGGTTGTTGAAGAAGCAGATATCAGAGAAACTAGCATCTCAGGGGATTCATGGTTAAGCTGCACAAGGACTTACAGTCACATAACAGACTGTAACTCGATCTCCAAAGACAGGAAAGTTCATCCCGATGATGACTTATCCTAAAAACGAGAAATTCATTTTTCTCGGGCATGAGCTTATGTTAAAAACATTCCATGTTTTTAAGCTCATGCACTAGGACTTATAGTCACATCACAGACTATAACTCGCTCTTCAAAGAAAGGAAAGTTTATCGCCGATGGTAAACTTATCCTAACAACGAGAAATTAATTTTTCTCGGGCATGAGCTTATATCAAAAACATTCCAAGTTTTTAAGCTCATGCATAATGGCTCCTCGTTAAATGACAGACGACGACCCGGACTTCAGAGACAGGGAAGTTTATCCACGCAACGATAACTTGCCCTCTTAACAAGAAATTAAGTTTTCTTGGACACAAGCTTATCCTAAAACCATTCAAAGGTTTTAAGCTCGTGTATATGGTTTATCATTAAATATCAGATGGTAACCCGTGCTTCAAATAAAGGAAAGTTTATCGCCGATGATAAACTTATCCTTACAACGAGAAATTAAGTTTTCTCGGACATGAGCTAATAATAAAAACATTCGAAGTTTTTAAGCTCATGCACAATGACTTACAGTTAAATGTCAGACTGTAACTCGAACTTAAAATAAAGGAAAGCTTATCGTTTGTGATAACTAATCCTCTTAACGAGAAATTCACCTTTCTCGGTCATGAGCTTGTCTTAAAATATTCGAAGTTTTAAGCTCATAAAGGAAAGTGTATCTTTTAACTAAGAGAACTTTTCCTCGTAACGAGAAATTAACCTTTCTCGGTCATGAGCTTTCCGTTAAAACAGTCAAAGTTTTCAAGCTCATGAACACGACTTCTAAGTAAATGTCAGCTTAGGACTCGTTCTTCAGATAAAAGGAAAGTTTATCGCCGATGGTAACTTATCCTTAACAACGGGAAGTTCACAACTTCTCGGACTTGAGCTCGCTTTTAAGATATTCAACATCTTAAGCTCAAGTAATTGTTTTTCAAAACTTTGAACACAATTTTCCGAGAATTTCTCAAAAGGTTTTTCTATATCTTTCAAAATTGTGTGTTCAAAAATGTTTTGATAAAAAGAGCATGTCTTCTGGAATCGATAATATTTACGAACCTAGAAATGTCATTCAATAATGACACGGGGTTGTAAATAAAGTTCGAGCAGAAGTTCAAACTTTTAAAACATGCTCAAAATGGTTTGCTATTATTTCAGATAGCAACCCACTTTTCATAATCAAGTCAAGCATTTCACCGGAAAGCTTTGACTCAACAACGGGAATTAATTTTCTCGGGGACGTGACGAGGTGACCAGCATTCGTGAACAAGAACCATGTGAATCTCTCATATGATGTTCTCCATCATTCAGGTCCTACCTCGTAAATTGTTAATCTTGTGAATTCATTATTATATATGATCTTTGCACGTAATAAATACCTTACACTTGTGTTTAAAAGGTATTTAATTTACGTTTCAGCACACCCTCATTAATTTGAGGGGGAGCTTGTGTAATTCATGAAGATAATTGGACTTGCATTTTTCTTCCCAAATTTTCTTAAAATGCTATTAAATCAATTGATATTAAAAACATCGATTGGGTTAATATTTTTAATATGGGGGAGAAAATGTGATTTAATATGGGATATGATCAATCATAAATGGTTTGACTTAACGTGATAGCTCATCCCGACATGTGCAAAATGTTTTCGAATATCGTAGCATATGTTAAGGGGGAGCAAAATGGATTTGCACTTCAAAGTGGATTTCATGGTGACATACACTTACCCAAAAACATCTCTATTCACGACGGTGACGATTGTGGTGACATAAGGATGGTAGGATAGGTTAAAGTCCAATGATTTCTCTAGAACCGGAGGAATCTTCCCAAGGACATTCCATAGCTAGAAATAGTAGTCCTTAGGAAAGATGGAGAAAGATTGTGAACGTAGCTGAATGTCGACCAAGTACATAAGTTAGCACTGGAACAATCACAACAAGGTGCTAGTTATGACGTATTGGTAAGCATTGAAGGGGTTGAAGAATGAAAAAGAATTGTAAAGATAAAGGGTGTAAAGAAAGAAGCCCTCCTTACAACTTTAGGCAGAAACCGGGTCAATACATATGCTATTGAGATCATTTTTGTTAATGATTCTCGATATTGAAGAAAGACGTCATGGACCCAGTGATGCAATGCACAACCCTTCACAGCTAACTCAAATATCTCTCAAAAGGTATTTGTTTTAATCACACGGAGATCAACACATTATCTATTGATTTATTCACTCCGAATAAATTGGTATTGAAAAGGTGGCACTCCTCTCCAGCCTCCGATCACTAAAAATCCAAAATGCACGATCGAGTCTAGAGCCATTTGAGATCATCAAATATCTCCTTAGGACACACTTTCATATTTCCTTGCTTCTTCACACACTGTGAAAAGTAAGAAAGTTCTTAAGAGTCCTACGCAAAATCTTCATGATCTTGCCTGAACATCCGAGTAATACGAAAGTATTTACAATGAAGATGGAAATCCTTCTTGAGCGAATATCAAAAAGCTCATGGTAGGTGACTTGTGCGATTCTTTATGAATCAAACTTGTGATAACTGGAAAGCAACAGTGGTTTAATTCTTAAATGAATTTAAACACGTTCCAGGCCTCTACGCAATATCTTAATGATCTTGCCAGAACATTCAGAGTAATACTATTAAGTATTTACAGTGACGAATGGAAATCCTTCTAGTGTTAACATCAAACAGCACTTGGTAGGTAACTTGCAAGATTCTATATGAATCAAGCTAGTGACAACTGGAAAGCAACGATGGTGCGGTTCTTAATTGAACTTCACTTGTTCCAGGAACATGAATTGACGGCTTCAAATCATGCGGATAATATTATCCAAATGATTCACTCTTTACGTTCGCAGTCTGCTTTGGACGGTCGAGTAAAGAGAACGGGTTTACCCGCGAAATCTTGTCAAGGAGGTTCTTTATTGAAACTACCTGCCACAAGTACGATATTTAATATCGTCCAACGGTCTTCACCGACCGGAGGTAAAATGCTACCGAATTAGAATGAAATGTTCAAAGCCATGTCATCCGTGTATATTGTTTGTTGCTAACTGTCTTATGCAGCGTAACAAGAAGGTGGCATTGCGGTGTACAATCCAGAAGAAGTCGTCACCACATGCTTATACTACATACAATTAGTACTTCAACAAATTCAAGAAAGCCTGAAGGTCAAGTCTTCCGCTGTATCAAACTCTGAAGCTTTCAAGAATTTAAAAGTATAAGTATGTGGAACATGAAGTCACAAAGAGGCAAATATCACAAGTGAAGAATGCACAAGGTCAAGGCAAGGAAACATGCTCAAGACTAAAGTCAAAGATCACATCAAGCATATTCACAAGAACAAGATCGAAGACTCAAGCATAGATGCTAGGTTTAAGATTTTGTAAAAAGATGTGACCTCCCTTAGGGGGAGATTGTTGGAAATACGTTTTTCCCAATAAAGTCTCGGTCACATCTTAGTTAGCATAGATCACGAGATATAGACTATTTAGAACTTTGTAACTTGGAGCGACCTCCCTTAGGGGGAGATTGTTGGAAATACGTTTTACGTATTTATGAAGGATCGGTCGCTCCAACGATAATTATGTAATGGGCTCGTGATCTATTTACTTTATGTATGGTCCATATAGCCCACATGTAGGGTGGGCTATATATATCCCCTCCTAGCATGTTAGGAGGGGTTGTTGATTACCATTACACACTTAATCATTATTCATCTTTCACTTTCTCTCTCTAATTCTCTCCCTTCTCTCCTTTCTCTCTCTAATCCCTCATCTCCTTCCTTCATCTCTTTATGATTATCATCTAAATCAACCATCTAAATCCACCAAATCCATGATATAGAATAGGCCAATAATCACGTAGACCTTCAGGTCTTAACCACGAGCGAAACTCAGATCGGAGCCTAGATCGCAATAAGGGATCGTGAGCACCAATCGTACCCAAGTGATCACAACCTGGATCTTAACAACGATCGCAACTTGGATCGTAGTTGTAGATCGCAGCTTGGATCACGATCTTTGATCGCAGTTTTTGATCGCAAGTAGAAACCCTTGGGTTTATGCGATTCACGAAACTCGGTCGGAACAAGTAAAACCCTGAGAACTTTATGATGGTATACAAGAGGAAAATAAGCAAAAACCAAATAAGCACTTTTGTAATAAGCACTTACCAAACTTAACTAAATCAATATTAAGAAGAACAAAATAAGCCACGAATGAAAAACTTTCATAATACTAAATAAGCAAGATTTATAAACTAAACTTTAAAAGATTAAACTTTTAAGAACACTTAAAAGAAAATAAGCTAGACATGAAATAAGTAAAAATCGCAATAAGCTAAAACCTTAAATCGTATAAAAACATTGATGAGAACAAAAAGATGAAAACTTTAATCAAATAAGCACCAAGATGAAACAAGTTACTTACTTTGAACCGAATCAAAATCAAGATTAAAACAAGAAAGGTAGAATAAGATAGATTATGAAAAGCTTTTAATTAAAGATAAAGATTCTAATACAAGATTAAAGTGAAAAGATTAAAACTTGAAAGAAAATGAAAGAAATCTAGAGAGAGAAAGTAGAATCACCTACTTCTCTCTAAAGATATGAACTATAAAAATAAAAATGACTAACTCCTTTCAAATTAAGTTGTAGGAGTATTTATAGGAGAGAAGAGGTGTGGTGTGTTGCTTGCTTCTTTCTTCCTTTTGTCTTTCGTATCTTTTAAATGACTCGTCTTTCTCGACTTTGTCTCGGGATTATTCGAATGATAAAATGAAATCGTCTTCTAATTTTCTTCTTTTAGTTGACTTGGTTCTTCGACTTCGTCAAACTTCTGTATTTAGTCTTTTTCTTCGATAAATCTTCATAATAAGCCTTTGACTTCCGTTCTTTTTGCACTTTTGATCTTTTGACTTCGTCTTTTGTCTTTTTCTTCGATAAAAGCCCGTGAAAGCCCGTGTTTTCTTCCTTTTTCATATTTTTGTCCTAAAACACAATAAAACCACAAACCACGCATAATTCCGACTTTTACGACATAAAATACACGTTTTGGTCTCGTTTTTATTATAATTCAGTGGTAAAAGGATAAGTGTTTTCACAGTTATTACTAACACTACTCATACGTCCAAATTGTGTAATACTTTTTCTCCCCGCAATCCTAGTTATTATTGAAAAGAAAAGGTATCTATTTGTCATGGATCACAAGTGATTCATATTGAATTATTTGAGTATTTATTAGGCCGAAAATAAAGTAGCATGATTTAATCGATAGTTAGCTAAAGGACAAAATCTTTTAAAACGGCTTCTCGTAATCTCCTTAAGTTCATATATTGGCATAGCTCGTTTCACGTTTGAGACCTTTCTCGGATCGATATTTGGCATGTACTTCATACTTCGAATCTTCGGAAGACGTTCTTGAAATTATGGTCTTCTCTTCATATTTTGGAATTTCTTCACTTGACGTTTTTGAGAGATTCTTCATACTTGGACCACGACTTCATCATTTTTCTTCAATCTTTATTTTGGATTTTGATATACAACGATCCGCCTCCTTTTAGGACTTGGATATATTTATCCTCATACCTTGTTAGGGTCTTTTTGGATAGACTTTCTCCATGATCTTTAGGGGAGTAATTGCTTTTCGTCGTGTATCTCGATCCTTCATATTGATTTTGGAATAATGATTTTTCACATCATCTTGGATCTTTAGCAACAAAATAGAGCTCCTCATGCCTTGTTAGGATCTTTTTGGATAATCACCAATCTTTGCGTCCCGATTCAATAAGTTATGCCTTGGCTATGAACTCTATTCAACCATGAGCAACTTTTAAACGATCTTGAGCTAGAAGCTAAGTAACCTTTCAAATCGTACGACCTTACTTATTGCAATTAATTTATTCCTAATGCATCGATCTTATGGGAGAGAAAGCCACAATTAAAAACATATGAGTTTTTGAAAGAACATTTTCATGTTCTACGTTTAGCATGATCACTTGTATAACTCTATCACTTCTCGTTCTTCACTATTTAAAGACCTCTAATTAAAGAGACTCGTGAATACTTAGCCATGCAAGTCAAAATTAAGCCAAATTTGGATTAGCTTCATTAAGACTATATTAAATCGAAGTTTTGGGTTTTCAAGTCACCTATAGGATCTTGCACTTTCTTATACTTTTTCAAGTTTAGAGAATGCATTTTAAAGTTCCCTTGATAAGTGACTTTCCAGGATCAATTATAGGAACTCGCGAAAAGTTCTTGTTCTTAACCCGTATGAGCTAAGACTTTTGTGTTTGAAAGTTCCCTATATAAAAGTCTAGAAAAAATTGATTCAAGCGGGTTAAAGAATGTAAAGGGCTCCAAAAGCCCATCAAGTCAAAAATTAACTATTATTCTACCCATCGGAAAATATACATTCGTGTCTTAAAAACACTTATGAAAACTACGAAAATTTCAAAATTTGGCCATTTTTATCCTTATTTTCAACAAACAAAACAAAACGATGAAAGTTGGAAAACGTGAGGGCGTAGAAAGGCAAGTATCTATTCACCCTATACTAAAATTAAACATTGTCCTCAATGTTTTGAGTCTAAAGGTGGAGCACCCCCATACTAGAGACGAAGAGTTGAATGCTTAGGTTCTAGCATGGAAAGGGTGATCAACAATATATCTAAAGCTGTTTATGAATTATGCTAAAATATAATTGTTAGAACAATAAAGGATATGTCATGGATTCGTGAAAAACTCTTCAAGAAAATGATCGAGGCTCACGTAAACGAACATGAGAGTCTTCAATCGTGGCGATGATGATGATCTAGATAACACATTCACAAACAACCACGAGACAACGAGTTGGAAGAGCACAAATCCCCTCTCATTAACTACATAAAAAAGCGATAATATGTACATGGATATGCATGGGATCTCCACCACGAGGCACCTCATTTTTTACTACCGAGTCATGAGCTCGACTCGATCCCCTCAATGCTAACTATCATTGGGAAAGGTGAATTGGTCGAGGTTGTCTAAAGAAGGGACTTCCCCACCGAAGTAGTGCTTAAGCCTATGTACATTCACCTTGAAATTAGGACCATCATTTTGAGCTAGCTTAATGGTCCCATAAGGAAATACTTGTATTATGGTGAACGGACCCGACCAACGAGATTTCAATTTCCCGGAAAATATCTTTAAACGAGAGTTAAAAAGTAACACTTGATCACCAACGTTAAAAACCCGGTTTTTTATCTTTGTATCATGAAACTTTTTAGTCTTTTACTTCAAAATTAATGAATTTTCATTAGCATTATCTCGTAATTCATCAAATTTATTAAGTTGTATTTTCCCCTGATCTACCGCGGTCTTTAAATCATAGTTGGCATGCTTAAGGGCCCAATATGCCTTGTGTTTCAATTCAATAGGCAAGTGGCAATTCTTTCCATAAACCAACTTATAAGGAGTACAACCAATAGGTGTCTTATAAGCGGTGCGAAAGGCCCATAAAGCTCGGTTTGAAACCTCGACTTGCCCACTCGTTTACGGGTGATAAGCCGTAGAAAGACGATGTGTAACTCCATATTTCTTTAGAACCTTTTCGAATTGGTCATTACAAAAATGGGTTCCACGATCGCATATAATAGCACGAGGGGTTCCAAACCGAGAGAATAGTTGCTTCAAAAACTTCACTACCACACGAGCATCATTCGTAGGAAAAGCCTTAGCTTTCACACACTTAGATAGGTAGTCGACGGCGACGAGGATATACTTGTTTCCATGAGACGATGGGAACGGTCCCATAAAGTCAATGCCCCAAATGTCGAAAATCTCACACACGAATTATATTTTGAGGCATTTCATCCTTTTGAGAAGATTTTCCTTGACGTTGGCAAGAATCACACGACTTCACAAGTACATGTGCATCAAGATAGATCTTAGGCCAAAAGAAGTCGGCATCGAACACTTTCTTAGCCGTGAAGTTAGCACCGTGGTAACCACCCGTGGGTCCCTCGTGACAAGCTCTAAGGATGTTAGAAGCTTCGGTATCAAAGACACAATGTCGAACGAGTTGATCCGCACAAACCCGAAAGAAGTTTTAAGACGTTCAATGGGAGCTTCGGTAAGTTTCCTCTTCATAGTTTCGAAAGCTCAAACACAATCCTCATTGAAGTTAAAAGGAGTATCCTTCTCGAGAAGGTGTGTCATAGGTCGAGTGATTTTCGAAAAGTCTTTGATGAAACGACGATAAAAGCCCACGTGGCCTAGGAAACTCCTAACTCCCTTAACGATTTTGGGATGAGGTAATTTGGCGATGACGTCTATCTTAGCTTTATCTACCTCAATCCCCGCATTCGAGACCTTGTGCCCTAAGACGATTCCTTGTTTACACATAAAATGACATTTTTCCCAATTAAGCACAAGGTTGGTTTCTTCACAACGTTTTAACATTTTCTCGAGATTGGATAAAAACGACGTGAATGAATCACCAAACACTGAAAAGTCATCCATGAATACTTCCATCGACTTCTCAATAATATCATGAAAAATAGCCATCATACACCGTTGAAACGTTCCCAGTGCATTACAAAGTCCGAAAGGCAATCTACGATAAGCAAACGTTCCATATGGACACGTAAACGTAATTTTCTCTTGATCACGAGGGTCGATAGGGATTCGAAAGTAACCGAAAAACCATCTAAAAAGCAATAGAAGTCATTTCTGGCAAGTCGCTCTAACATTTGATCCATGAAGGGCAATGGAAAGTAGTCTTTAGGAGTGGCGTCATTTAACTTTTGGTAGTCAATACACACCCTCCAACCGGTCACAACACGAGTGGGAATTAACTCGTTGTTTTCATTTGGCACAACGCTCATTCCTCCCTTCTTAGGGACACAATGGATTGGGCTCACCCATGGGCTATCAGAGATAGGATAAATCATTCCGGCGCCAAGAAGTTTTAAGACCTCTTTTTTAATGACATCGTGAATTTTAGGGTTTACCTTTCTTTGACATTGAATTACGGGTTTGTAGTCCTTCTCCATTATAATCTTGTGAGTAAAAAATTTTGGGTCAACACCCTTAATGTCAGAAATTTTCCACGCAATTGCCCCTTTATGAGCTTTAAGAATTTTGAAAAGTGCGGCTTTTTCATCATTGGAAAGATCTTTTGCAATAATAATCGGCAACTTGTCATCAACTTCCAAGAATGCATATTCAAGGTGAGATGGAAGATCTTTCAATTCAAGGATTGGCCGTTCCTCGATTGACGATTTTTGTTCAACACTCATAACTTCCATCGGTGGAAGAAATGTTGGAATGAAAGTATCATTACCAATAGTCACCTCATCTTCATTGTTGATTTCTTTCAAAATAAAATCGCCTCCTTGGAATGGAGTGAGATTTGGCGTAGAATTAGCAAGAATTGGATCCATAACAGTGGGATTGCCACTTGACGAACTATCGGAAAAACCTAACACTTCTTGTGAAAACTCATCGTAAACTACATCGACTAAGTCAATATGGTTGATAGTAACGATTGCATAAACATGAGAAGGTGTAGAGTTTTGAGTAGCGTTTATAACAAGTTCCTCTTTGTTGAATCTCAAAGTTATCTTTCTAGCATGAACATCGATAAGCGATCTCGAGGTGTCTAGAAATGGACGACCTAAAATTAGAGGAACTTGAGGATCCGCGGGGATGTCCACTAGGATGAAATCAAAGGGATAGTAAAACTTCCCCACTTTCATGAAAACGTCTTCGGCTACTCAACATGTGAGAATCGTAGAATGATCGGCCATCTCGATAGACATGTTTGATGGAGTAAGAGCCGGAAGCGATAACGATTTCCACACGGAAAAAGGCATCAAATTAATGCTCGCGCCAAGATCGGCCAAGGCGAGGCATCCTTCCATTTCTTGAATATCACAAGGAATGAGAAACTTCCTGGGGTCACCAACTTTTTCTGGTATTCGGTTAAGATAAACCAAAGAACAATTAGATAGCTTTGAAAGCTTCTCCTTATCGTTCATCATACCTTTAAAAGTGGAGGCGAAACGAGGCATGTATAACAACGCGTCGGCTAAACTCACATTAAAATGCACTTGTTGAAACATTTTGATAAAAAGATCAATTTGTTGTTTATTACGTTCTTTCATCGTCTCCTTGTTTCGTCTCGATGGATAAGGTAAGGGTGGTGTGGGTTGGGTAATAGGCATCGGCCTTGGAATCTCGGGTTCCACAATTGGTATTGGTTCAACCGTAGGTGTGGTTTGAGTGGTACTTCGTGGGCTTGTAAAATGCTCCTTTTCTACCATCACCTCGGGTTCTTTCTCGATTTCCTTCTCCGTAGAAGTACTAGGACGAGAGATTGTTTCCTTGAAAGTTTTACCACTACGAGTAGTAATAACCTTCATTTCTCCCATCGGGTTTGAAATGGTATCACTAGGAAGACCACCCGAGGAAGTTGGTTTACACATGATAGCTTCAAACATACTAGCTATTCGATCTTCAAATTTAGATTGCCTTTTATCCGCTTTTAACAACTCTTTCTTAATCTCATGTTGACCTTGTTCCATATTTTGTTGATTTTGTTGAAGACGTTGAACGTCTCCTTTCATTTTATTAGCATGAGTTTTCAATTCATTAGCAAGTTCGTTTTTAAGCTCGTTTTTCAACTCGGATCTTAAGCTAATCATTTATCGTTGCATGTTATCAAACTTAGCATCATTTGCCTTACCATAAACCAAAAATTCTCCTTGAAGATTATTAGTGTGAGTATTTTGAAAACCTTGTGTAGTATTTTGAAAATCACGGTTTTGATTTTGATTTTGCACTTGCCCATTGTTCCCACTTTGGTAATTACCCTTGTTATAGTTACGTTGATTGCCTTGATAACCACCACTATGATTGTTGTTTCGATAGTTGTTAACATTTTGATTTTGGGGAGCTTGATTTGGGCGGGAACCTTGGCCGTTTTGGTAGTAAGTTCTCGTTGCTACGTAAGCACTCGAAGTGTTACCACAGGCGGTAATGCACTCAGAAAAAATCATGTGCTCCACCACAAGATATACAACTCTTTTCAACCGCTTTAACCGATGCGGAATTCAAAGCATCTTGTGCTTTCTAATGAGTCATAAGCATCAAAAATCTATCAAAAAACTGATTCTCCTCATTTGCTTCATCATGTAAGGCATTCAAGTTACGAGACGATGACGATGAACCTTTAGTGGCAACACTCGGTGTGTTACGAGGGTTATAAACCTTAGATCTATTCTCGATAATCTTTAAAGCTTCATCATTCGTTTTGCACAAAACATTACCACCCGCGGCGGCATTCAAATAATCTCGTTCATGATCGTTAAGCCCATTATAAAAAGTATTAACTTGATGCAATTCGGAAAAATCATGGTGAGGACATTCATGTAACATTTCCTTAAATCGTTCCCATGTCATTGAAGAACTTTCATTAGATCTTTGTGTAAACCTTGAAATCTCATTTTTCAAATGTGTCGTCTTAGATGGCGGGAAAAATTGGTTCACAAACTTAGAGACGAGATCACCCCATGTCCAAATCGAATTTGGCGGTTCCTTCTCGAGCCAAATTTGTGCGGGTCCATATAAAGAGTATGGAAATAACATCATCTTAATGGCGTCATGTGGAACATCCATAAACTTGCTAGTTGCGGTGAGACGATTGAAATTCCGTATGTGATAATATGGGTTGTCTTTTTCATGTCCGCGAAACTTGTTTGCTTGAAGCATAGACATTAAACCCGTCTTGATCTCAAAATTCTCCGCAAGGATAGCGGGAATCACAATAGTTTCTCCAAAACCCTCGGCGGGTGCTTGAAGCAACTCCATCATAGTACGATTAGCCATGGTGACTATTGGTTCTACAACGGGTTCGACAATTGGAGGTTCTTCTCCAATCAAAGGATCTTGATTTCCTTCCTTCTGACGACGTTTGCGAGCTCGTTTTGCTTGATTACGAGTTTGCATAAATGTGACGTAGAACGTGGAGGTGAGCAAAGAAGATTCTTTTTGGGTTTTTGATTGTTTTTAATTTTTTTGGATTTTGGGTGTATTATGTATACAACAATCTACCAAATATCTCCTCGAATCAAACTCTTGATTAAAGGAGGCTCAAAGAATGAAAACGATCACGTGGAGTGAACGCCTTCGATTGACTTTAGATCTTTGGTGAAAACCAAATTGTTCAAGAGGGTTTAATCACAAAGAAACCAAGCAAATATATATGATACCTAATAATACTTTGGGCGGCAAAACCCTCGATTAGCTTTCAAGATCAAATACTCACAAGTGAACGGGAGGAATGAGGTGGCACGAAGCACTTAAGTACCTAACTTCCCTTTAACGGCCTTTTATAGCACGTTGCCTATTTATTCACCTTAAAGTTTGTATTTTTCAAAATCGAGCTAATAGAAAGTATTTATCTATTTTTGCCTTTTTCTTTTTGTTTGAGATTCGAATACAATAATTAGGAGATTAAATCCTAATTAAGGTTGTGCTTGCACACTTTTGGAGATATTTTGGATTAATTGTGATACATATACAATATAGTAATAATAATTCACAAAGAAAACGAAAAACGATAATACGTGTTAATAGATTTCTATTTAACACAAATACTATTTATGGTTAGATATTAAAAACAAATGGTTCAAATTAATCACGACACACTTCCACGGCAGCGGCCCCAAAATGATTGTGGTAAATTACACACTTTTAGGAAAAAGACGTAAATGCGGTAAGTATTAAGTGTCGATTAATGAAAATCAAGCACTAATGACCCAATGGCAAAAAGTTAGTTTCCCAATGAGGTTTATTGTGTGTGAATAACTTGTATGATTTTGGATTAATATAGAAAGAAAATATGAGAAATGAGAATGACGGATACGATAAAAATTAAACTACGACGATAAAACGTAAAACCGTAAAAATAGACAAAATAAAACTTTACTCTAAAAATTCCCAAAAAATTACCAAAAATTCCTAAAAATCCAATTAGGGTTTACAAATGATCAAAACGTTTTCAAACCTTTTATTGGGAAAATAGACAAATAAGTTACTAAAGTTTGCTTAAATGTTCACCTAAGTTACTAAAGTATTTTTTGTTACAAAAAGGTTACTCAAGTATACGGGTTAATTATACGAGTTACTGAAGTTTTAAAATGTTACAATTAGGTTACTCCGAGGGTGGGCAACCTGTTGGTAACCTGTTGTTATGGCCACGTCACCACTTTGTGGGTCCCACCTCAAACAAGAATGTTGTTGACTCCTCAATGTTCGTTCATCAACACAACGACCACCACCTCCGGTTCTCACCACCACCAGATCTATAGAAGAAAAACGCTACCACCAAAAAAATATTGATGTCACTCTCGCTAGCCACCACAACCTCCCGCCATCGTAACTGATCCACAACTAAAATCACGTCACCCGTTCATCCGGTACACACTCACCCTTCTTCCGCCGTCAACCCAATCGAGAAAGTTGTTCATCATGTCTTAGTGAAAAAGTAAAATGAAAGAATTTGAAGATAGCTTAGGAACAGATTGTTTGCTACGATCAATTTTCTTCAATCATGCATTATTAGGATATACATAATTTAAAAATAAAATATAATTTACTCTTTAAACAAAAAAATAATTTCACGTCGGCACTTACCTAGTACCAAGGGTTAAAACATAGAGGGTAACTTATTTAACATGTTACCTTAACTTTAGTAACCTATTTGTAATGAAAACAAACTTTAGTAACGTCGATGAACATTTTGGAAAACTTTGGTAACATTTTTGTGTTTTAACCCTTTAATATTATATGCCACGTCACTTAGTTACCGGTAACACCGGGTTGCAACCAACATAGTAACTTATATAACCGGTAACCCAAACATAAGTAACTGATTTGTAACAAAAAATACTTTAGTAACTTAGGTGAACATTTAACCAAACTTTAGTAACTTATTTGTCTATTTTCCCCCTTTTATTTAATTAAATATTAAATTTTTAATGCTAATTAAAGCCCTAAAAATCAAATTAATTAATAAAAAGTCCAAATAAAGATTTTTCAATTTGTAAAACTCTAAAATTACTTAATTAAACTAAAAAGTATTTTTCCAAAATTTTAAAACTATTAAAACTATTTAAAATGAATTAAACTAAAAATAAAATATTAAAATAATATTAGAAATTCAAAAATTATAAAAAATTCTAAAAACTTGCAAACTATTTTATTTTAACCTAAATAAACAGAAAACGGAAGTGAAATTACCAAAATCCTCCTATTGGGCCTCCAAATGGGCTAAAAACAAAACAACAAGCTTAATGGGCTTTTAGCCCAATAAAATTCAAACTTAACCAAATCAGCCCAAAATCACCAGTCTGACTCAAAACTCAATTCTAAACACAAACTCTAAAGGCCCAAAAGCTGATTCTTAGCTTATCACAGCTTAAATAGCCAAAAGCTTATTCTTATTGGGCCAATAAGCCCATTAAGCCATAAGCTGGTGCCATAAGCTCTAATTTAACACGCGACCTTCTTTTAGGATACTAAAGAGATCTGTAAAAAGAAATTTTGAAAAAGCTTATCCAATAAGCCAGAAATAAGCAAAGTAAAAATCCACTAAAAGACAAAATAGTCGGGTTTGAGTTCTAGAGGGTTTCAAAAACTGATTCTTTTTGCAAAAGCTCACAAATCGCTTAACTAAGAATAATCAAAAATAAAAATCACAAAAAGTCAAGTAGAACAAGCTGTAGAAGCAAATAAGTTGGCTGAAAAAGCCAAATAAGCTAGTTTTCTAGCAAAAGCTTAACCAAATGACATGAAACCTTTTAATATTAACAATAAGCTGAGAAAAATGACACCTATCACAAAAAGTAAGTTGTTTCATGTACCAATAAGCAGAACTGAAAAATAAGCCAAATATAGCTTATTTGACCAAAAGTCAAAGTGTTCTAAACTTAACCAAATTGCCAGGATTTGTTATAGAGCTGGTTTTGAGCAACTTTTGTGAAGGAATCAAGGCCGAATCCCTTTGGATTAATAGGCCAGTTAGCCAAATGATGTTCTGTTTTGGACAAATACGTCCAATAAGCAAGTAGGCTTATAAGCACTCAAACAGGAAATCCAAATAGCCAAATAAGTTACCAAGCAGCACAATAACAAAAGTCAAGCAACAAATCAACAAGGCAAGCACTAGGTAACAATATGCAAGGCACAAAAGAGGTGGTCACTTTGCTGATGCAAATGACCACTTCAGCCACTTTCAATAAGCTATAACTCAATCAAAAAGCCACCAAATTCAACAAATAGATATAGCACATGTAGCTTATCACATAAACTCTTCCCAAACCAAAAATCAGACTCTGAATCCAACAAACAAAGATTTTATAGCTTCTGATGTGTTTGACCAAATTTAAACCTATTTTAGCAGATTTTTCCAAAACTTGCAAACTCTTTTCCAAACCTTATGAGACTTATCCAATGATCAAAACAGGTGACAAATAGCATGTTTAGTGTAGAAAAACACCAAGAACCAAGGCCACAAGACCTTTTGATCCCAAAATCCAAACAGACTTGTCTTATCCCTTTTTCAAACAAACTTTTGATTTTCACAAATAACCTACTAATTTTATCCTCCTAATATCTCAACTAGGTGACATTACGCAGATCTAAGAAATAAAACTCAAAGCATGAACACAAGAACTCCAAATCACATGGAAAAACACATAACATATTTCAATAAAAATATTTTTTAGGGGAAACTTAAAGAAATCTATACCTATCCTCCACAACTTCCTAGGAGGATCAGCAATGCTCCTTGGACCACTCTCAACAACTAGAGAGTGACCAAGGTACTTGAACAAAGAAGATGATATGAAACCTTGGCTGATGGTTCAAAGCAAAACCTCAAGGCCTTGCATTCTTTAACACATGTAACAAAGAAACCAACGAAAGGTTGATAAACCTTCACCAGCTTGGTGTCAACAAGATTGCAAGGGCTTATAGCTTTTGGTTGGGGTTAGATCAGTAAAAAATAACCAAACAGAACCAAGGGTTTGAAAATTTTTCAAACTTGAAAACCTTTTCAAAACTAAACGTGCTTCAATCCAAAGATCAAAACACCTTCAAACATAAAATGGAACTCAGCTTCACTCTTAAACAACACCAACTTTTAAAAACATAAAAAGGAATTACAATTTTTTCAAAATACCAAACTTTTATAAATTTTAAAAAGGAATTACAATGTTTAAGAGAAAAATGGAAAAAGGCTCTCTCACGGGTTGAGGAGTCCTTATATAGGCCTTTGAGGCTGAGATTAAAATGAAAACCCTAGCCTAAAAATCCCAAAATTTTCCCTTGAAGTGCTTGAACGCATGTTGATGTGTTGAGCTATCCAAATTCATCCAAATCGTTCATTTATGCCTTTGGGACCAAGTAGTTGATGTTCGCTGTTGATTTGTCCATGTGGCATTCCTTGGAGAGGAAGTCGTCCTCTCATTGGTTGAAGGCTGAATGGGGATGGGGTCCATGGTGAACTGGTGATTGATGTTAAGTGTGGGAATGATGCTGGTGATGGAACTGGTAATGCTGATAGACCAGTGATTCCTGAAAACAAGAAGTGCAATTATACCTCGTTCATGAAATGCAAACCTCCAACTTTTAAGGGTACTGAAGGCGCTGTTGGGTTAATGCAATGGTTTGAGAAATTGGAATCCGTGTTTCGATTTAGTGGAAGTGAGGAAGGAGATAAAGTGATGTTTGCCTCTGCTACTCTTCAAGGGCGAGCATTAACTTGGTGGAATGGAAGAATGGCATCATTGGGTATGGATGCTGCGTATGCTACACCTTGGGCTAAAGTAAGAAGGTGGATGACTGAGGAATTCTGTCCAAGGAGTGTTATTCAGAGGTTAGAACAGGAACTATATCAGCTGAGACTGAAGGGTACTGACATCGATGGATACACCAACAGATTCCATGAACTTGCTCTACTTTGTCCAAACAAAGTTAACCCTGAATACTTGAAGGTAGAGCAGTATATTCGAGGCTTACCGACCAACATCCGTGGTGATGTGACCTCCTCTAAACTTGCCAATATTGATGAAGCTGTTCGTATGGCCTACCAACTAATGGGTCAAATCATCCAAGACAAGGCTGATGATGTTTCCGAAGGTAATAAAAGAAGAGCTGACAATGACAGTGATGATCGTGGTGATAACCGTCAATCTCACAACAGAAATCAAAACCGAAGGAGGGGCAACGCTAATGCGATGACTGAAGCTGTAACTGCGGACAAAGGAACCAGATGTCAACGCTGCAAGAAGTCTCATACTGGTGAATGTGCTAAGTGTGGAAAGTGCAACAAGTTAGGTCACAAGACCGAAGACTGTTGGGGACCAGGAAAGAAGGGAGTGACGTGTTATAACTGCCAAGGTAAAGGTCACATGAGGAACCAATGCCCTCAACCTCCGAAGAATGCACGTGGTGGAGATAACCAAGGAAAAGCTTATCAGTTGGGAGAAGCCGAAGCGAAGCAAAACCCGAAAGTTGTCACTGGTACGTTTTTACTAAACAACCATTATGCTACAGCTTTATTTGATTCTGGTGCGGACAAAAGCTTTGTGTCTACAAGTTTTAGTGCCTTAATTGATATCAAACCGGTCGAATTAGACGCAAGTTATGAGGTAGAACTAGCTGATGGTAAATTAGTGAGTACCAATCGTGCGCTCCTAGGATGTTCTCTAAATCTCTTGAACCGTATTTTTAAGATAGACTTGATGATTGTTGAATTGGGAAGTTTTGATATTATTATCAGAATGGATTGGTTATCCAAGTATAACGCGTCTATCTTGTGTGGAGAAAAGAAAGTTAGGATTCCTTTAGACGACAAGACCATGGTTATCGAAGGTGATTAATTCACGACTAAAAATCGTTTCGTGCATTAAGGCTCGTAAGTATATCGAAAGAGGGTGTGAGTTATTCCTAGCTAAAGTAGTGGAGAAAGAATCGAATGAGAAACGTGCTGAAGATGTACCTGTTATCCGTGACTTTCCTGAAGTGTTTCCGGGCCTGGACTTCCTCCTCCAAGGCAAGTAGAATTCCAAATTGACCTAATTCCTGGTGCTGCACCCGTGGCTCGTGCGCCATATCGTTTAGCCCCATCCGAGCTGAAGGAGTTATCTGTGCAATTGTAAGAGCTATCTGATAAGGGTTTTATACGACCGAGTTCGTCACCTTGGGGAGCCCCTGTCTTATTCGTTAAGAAGAAAGATGGTTCGTTTCGTATGTGTATTGATTACCGAGAGCTGAATAAGCTGACGATCAAGAATCGTTATCCGCTTCCAAGAATTGATGATTTATTCGATCAACTTCAAGGTTCTCGTGTTTTCTCCAAGATTGATCTTCGTTCTGGTTACCATCAACTTCGCATACGTGAGGAAGATATTCCTATTACGGCGTTTAGAACTCGTTATGGTCATTATGAGTTTCTGGTTATGCCTTTTGGTTTGACTAACGCACCTGCTGTATTCATGGATTTAATGAATCGCATTTGTAAGCCGTATCTTGATAAATTCGTGATCGTTTTCATAGATGATATTCTAATCTACTCCAAGAGCAATGAAGAGCATGCCGAACACTTAAGGATTATCTTGAACTTGTTGAAGAACAAAAAGTTGTACGCTAAGTTCTCAAAGTGTGATTTTTGGCTTAATTCTGTACAATTTCTCGGACACGTGGTCGATAAAAGTGGAGTACATGTTGATCCTGCAAAGATCGAAGCCATCAAGAATTGGAGTGCTCTGACTACTCCAACTGAAGTGCGACAATTTCTAGGTCTGGCTGGTTATTACCGAAGGTTTATTGAAGGATTCTCTTTGATATGGAAACCATTAACGAAGCTGACTCAGAAGAATAAACCGTATGTGTGGGGCGATGATGAAGAAGAAGCTTTCCAAACCCTGAAGATGAAACTCTGTAGTGCGCCGATTTTATCGTTACCTGAAGGAAGTGAAGACTTTGTTGTTTATTGCGATGCATCTCTCAGAGGATATGGTGCTGTTCTCATGCAACGCGAAAAGGTGATCGCATATGCCTCTAGACAATTAAGGAAGAATGAGGAGAACTACACTACCCATGACTTGGAATTGGGCGCTGTGGTTTTCACTTTGCGACTTTGGAGACATTATCTGTATGGCACGAAGTGTACAGTATTCACTGATCATAAAAGCCTACAATACATACTAGATCAAAAGGAGCTGAATATGAGGCAACGTCGATGGGTTGAACTATTGAGTGATTACGACTGCGAAATTCGTTATCATCCGGGAAAGGCGAACGTGGTAGCTGACGCGTTAAGTCGAAAGGAAAGGGAGAAACCGATTCGAGTGCGTGCTTTAGTAGTGACAGTTCATGATAACTTACCTGAGCAGATTCGGAACGCACAAGTCGAAGCGTGCAAGAAGGAAAATATTGCTGCCGAAAGATTTAGAGGAGACGGTGAAACACTCGTGACGCGAGCCGATGGTATCAAATGTTTGAGAGGTCGAATTCGGTTACCATTCTTCGGTGGACTGAGAGACTTGATTATGTTAGAATCTCATAAGTCCAAGTATTCTATTCATCCTGGATCAGACAAAATGTACCAAGACTTGAAAAAGTTATACTGGTGGCCGAATATGAAAGCTGATATTGCAACATACGTCGCGAAATGCTTAACATGTGCAAAAGTGAAAGCTGAATTTCAGAAGCCGTCAGGATTACTTGTCCAACCTGAAATCCCAGTCTGGAAATGGGAGCGAATTAAGATGGACTTCATCACAAAACTCCCAAGGACACCATCTGGGTTCGATGCAATTTGGGTTATTGTCGATCGTTTAACTAAATCCGCTCATTTTATTCCAATCAACGAGAGGTTCGGATTGGAGAAACTCGCCGATATTTATCTGAAGGAAATCGTGTGCAAGCATGGTGTTCCTATTTCAATCATTTCTGATAGAGATAGTCGTTTTGCTTCTGGATTTTGGAGATCACTTCAAAAGTCATTAGGAACCAATTTGGATATGAGCACAGCCTATCATCCGCAAACTGATGGGCAAAGCGAAAGAACAATTCAAACTTTGGAGGATATGCTACGTGCTTGTGTGATAGACTTTGGAAGTAGCTGGGATAAGCACTTACATTTGGCCGAATTCTCGTACAATAACAGTTATCACGCGAGTATTAAAGCTGCACCTTTTGAAGCACTGTATGGGAGAAAATGTAGATCACCCGTTAGCTGGAGTGAGGTTGGTGATGCCCAACTCACTGGACCAGATTTGATTAGGGAGACGACGGATATGATTGTGCAAATCAAGAATAGGTTGTTGTCTGCTCGAAGCCGACAGAAGAGTTATGCGGATGTGAGAAGAAAACCATTGGAGTTTAACGTGGGAGATAAGGTTATGCTAAAGGTATCACCATGGAAAGGTGTTGTACGATTTGGAAAACGTGGGAAGTTAAGTCCTCGTTATATCGGACCATTCAAGGTTACATCTAGAGTAGGACCCGTGGCATACCAACTTGAACTACCACAAGAACTGTATGGGATTCATAACACTTTTCACGTGTCGAATCTGAAGAAGTGTGTATCCGATGAAGAACTCGTTATACCGTTAGACGAGGTTAAGGTTGATAAAAAGTTGCATTTTATTGAAGAACCGGTCGAGATCATGGATCGTGAGGTCAAGCAACTGAAGCAAAGCCGAATACCTATCGTCAAAGTTCGATGGAACTCTCGGAGAGGACCGGAGTTTACTTGGGAACGAGAAGACCAAATGTGGAAGAATTACCCTCATCTCTTTGATTTCAACAAGCGATCGGACAAGAACGCAAGTTGATCTTCGAGGGCGAAGATCCTAATTTGGTGGGGATGATGTGACAACCCGTCAATTTCAGGTCGTTATTTTAATCTCGACTATTACGTATTACGTGTTTACTTTAATGAGAATTTTAATTTATCGACTAACCGAGAAGGTTATGACTTGAAACTAGCGTAAGAATGTCGATTAGATGAAAACCGACAAGGAATATGTTAGGTATCGATATTATATTCTCAAATAATCATGAAAATGATTTTTGTTATATTTAATCTTTATTTCTCGTGTTTCACGTTTTAACGAATGACGATAACTATTAGTGATCGCGATACCGACGGATGCCCAAAAATTTACGTTTTATTATCGATTGTCTCGATATTGTATATTTTCGACGTTTTCGATTTAATTTCGTTTTAAGTCGTGTCGAAGCTTTATTATTATTTTTATGAAGCGTTTTAACTTTCGAAAAGTATTTTTACGAAACCCGAGCCCCGTAAATATTTTTAAAATTTACGAATTACATTTTCTACCTTGTAAACTATTTACTTACACTTTTGGACCAAAAGAATGCATTTTTGACAAAAACTACCCTACCTTTGGACTATTTAAACATTTTCCACTAACACACTCACATTTAAAAATTCATTTTTACCAAAAACACACAAAATCTCTCTCCCCTCTCCTTGTTTTGCCGTCCACCTCCAACAACAAAACCCTTCCATAATTTTTGATTTACTTTGAATCAAAGGAAACTAAAACAAGTCCCATCCTAGAAATTTCAAGGGCTTTCTATTGGTATAATTTTCTTCTACATGCATTCACTAAATTTATTTTTGATTTTTGATGATGAACACCAAGTTTGATCCATTTTTATGGTGATAAATGGTGTTAATAATATAATATTCATAGTGGGTTTTTGTTGCATGTAAGATTTTTGATTGTTTAATTTTTGTGAGATCAAATTTGAGGGTGTTATGGGTTAGTTAGATGTGTTAGTATCATATTAGGATCATATTAGGACTATAGAAATTGTTGGAATGGGTCGAAAAATTGTTTTGGTATGATTTTTAGATAGGCTATTTTAGGCATTAACTTTAAGTCCGTTTTTGAAATTGTTACTGTGATAAACTTGGTAAACTAATAAGATAGGGTCGTAGAGAATTTCGTTAGCTTCGATTTGAGCTAAAGTAGAGCTTCTAACTCATTACGAGCGAAAAGTTATGCTACTTTTAGTATTTGTGTACCGGGAGACGGGTATCGGCACAATCCGAAAATTGTTGTCGATATTTGGAACGAATCTCGGGGACTATAAAATGAGTTTTAAAAATGTTCAAGGGCTGTTGTAAGTTGATAAACCTCAGGTCATGAGTCTATTTTCAAACCCGTGTGTCGGTTTTGCAAACGGAATTGTTTAGATAAGTAAAAATGGTTTTACAAGTCAAAGGCGTAAAACTGTCCGGTTTTTGTAACACGAAGGTGTGTCGGGCAGAAGGTGTTAGAAGTAATATTTTTGAATGAAATTTAAACTGAGTCTTATTTATATTATGTGTGAGTTTGTCACCAAGTTTCGTCGAAATTGGACATGTCTAGATAGGTTAGATTGGTGTGTACATTTGGAGTGTACATGCTGAGTGGTATTTTGGACACGTAGTTCAATACTTGTATGGCGTGAGTTGAGTATTCACTATTGGACATAGTGACTTACTCGAGTATTAAGTCATTATATAAATGACTTAGTTACTGGTCCGAGGGAAGTAAAATGATGGTTGACTTGCGTTGACTTGGCGTCTTATGACGGGTCAATGTCGAGGGTGTAAGTGTCTAAAAGAATAAGTGTTGAATAAAAGAGTATAGTAGTACACTTATATTTTTGTTATTTTTCGGGATTTTCTTGGTCATTTGAAATTGACTTTCATATTATTTAAGTATTATTTATACTTGAGTCGTTTATTAACGAACGCGCCTTAATTGGTAGGTTGCGGTCTTCGTGTTTAACGGGCATCACAAATCGTCAGCGATCGTCACGTCACTACTATCGTATCAAGGTGAGTCTATAGCCTCGCTTTACATGTTTACTTGTTTTATAAAACCCGCGAGGGGGATAACATGCTTGTTTTATTAAAATAAAAGGGGTACGACGAGAAGTTGTGGAAACCCTTATTATTGGAAAAACATTTAGTAACAAATGAAGGGTACAACGAGAAGTTGTGGTAAACCCTCTTTCTTTAAAATTGAACACAAAGGACCCGATTGTATGCTTAGATGAAAGTTGTTATACAAGTTTGTTTAGCCTTAAAAGACCCATGAATCGTGAATTGTTAATCGAAAGGAACGCTAATACTATGGATAGATCTATTGGGGTGACGCCCAGTCCGGTCGCGACTAGCTATCGCGTGGTGTTGTGATGCACCAGTAATGAAACATCGGATGCAATTGTATAAGAGAAATATACGCACTTGGCTAGGTGTGTTGGGCTGAAATAATATATGTTAACGTTCAATTTCACGAGACTTATGAAATAACAACGATAATTATGTCTGATCCACATGATTGTCAACCACGGAAGGTTTATTCAGAATACTTGTGTTCATTTATTTAATTTAAACTCTATAGATTCACTCAACATTTTTGTTAACTTTATAGCATGTTTTATCTCAGGTCCATGAAGAAGGCACTCAAGGATGGCGGTTTCACGCAGCTTGCTAAATTAAAATGTTTTGGCCCGCTTTTATAAACTATGTTCATTCAAAGAAACTTTTATCGTATGGTCGGTTGTGTAAACCTTGAAACTATTTGGGACCGTGTGTGAATTGTTTTATCTTTAAAATGTTGGATGAATGTATGTTTTGTTAAAACGACTCATTTTGAGGCGTTTTCTATGATATTGAGGTTGAACCATGACAGTAACACCCAATGACCCTTCCACTGCTATGACCCGAAATTGGGGGTGTTACAAAAAACACTCATGACCTTTTTACGTAAACCTCGAAATTTTATTTTTAAATGCGTAGTCTTAGAGGGAGGGAAAATTGGTTCACAAATCTAGACATGAGATCCTTCCACGTCAATATGGAATTTGGTGGTTCTTTCTCGAGCAAAATTTTGGCGTGTAACACCCAGATTTTTACCTTAACGCAGCGGAACATTGATTTAGGGTATTACTTCATAGAACACACGTCATAATGATAGAAAACAACTCAAAAGAGTGATTTAATCAACTTTCTTTATACATGATTTAAAATTAGAGTTTTACAGTATGAGGTTCCCAAAATCTAAGATAGTAATTTCAAGCTTGTGCCTTTTCATGCCATCTTTGTGCTGATCCATGCTATCAGTCACAATTATCGAATGATTTTGAATCAAAATAGACACAAAAATGAAGAACATAAACACAAAAACAATACAATCATCCTATGGCTCTTGATACCATTTGTAAATATTAACTTATCGAAATGAAGTTTACTTCACTTACGGATAAGTCCATCCTCTCGGGTACGGATAATCGTCCACCAGTGTTGGTGAAGACTATGTACGAGGATTGGGCTTCCTGAATGGAACTTTATATGTAGAATAAAGAGAACGGACATCTAATTTGGGCATAGGTGCTCAATGAACCATTGGTATATGGTACTGTGATGGAAGGTACAGTTACTCGTCCTCGCACAATGGGTGAATTAACTGGAGATGCTAGGATTCAAGATAAGTGTGATAAACAAGCTACAAACATCATTCTCCAAGCCCTTCCTCTGGATGTCTACAAACTCGTGAGTAAACATAAAGTTGCCAAAGAGTTATGGGATAGAATTCATGTTTTAATGCAAGGCACCTCGTTAACTAAAAAGAACGAGAGTGTAAGCTATATGATACCTTTGATGAGTTTGCCTATGTCCCTGGGTATGAAATGAATAATAATGAAAATTTAGTATACAAGCAATAGCACGAGTGGATAAAACATAATTCGTACCAATTTCCTTAACGAACATGATAGAACAATTGCATTAGTGATAAGGACAATAAGAAACAAAGGATTCAACAAGATTAATTAACGAGTGAGGTTGGCGTCACCAACGACGGCTTATTAAGTTCTCGATGGTCGATACACTATTGAAAGAGAAAACCACACAATAAATTTTCGAATCAAATAAAATATTAAGAAGTCACTTGAGAGAAATTCCGGTAAGACGAAAAACATTAGAAATGAGGGGCGAAATCAACATATGGTTCACACAATGAATTTCAAGACGATAGAGGCTAATACACATCATGAAAATACATGAAATCATTGTTCAAGTCTAGTCATAAATCATTATACGCGTCCAGAGACGTTCCGAAGGTCTACCAAAATAGAAAAGGAAAGTCGATCAATGTAGAGGCATAACAACGTTAAAACTTTCAAGTTTGGTATCAATGGTAAGGATTTAGCCGAGTGGTAACGAGATTTATATCACGAAGGAAGATGAGGTAACATGTAAAACAATAATCATTGAGTAAGGAAATATGTGCTTACAGGCATGTAAGTCGTTCAAGAAAAGGTAAGGGATTATATGTGTATGTCATGAACTGGTGCTACTCGCATAAGATGTTCAAGAAAAGGTAAGGGATTATATGTGTATGTCACGAACTGGTGCTACTCGCATAAGATGTAAAAGTTTTCTAAACTTTATTTTATCTAAGTTTTTAAAGAACATAAGTAAAAAGTTGGTTTTTGGCCAAATATTTAAGGTGACTACTATTTGGCCTCGCATGGCTCGTTCTAAATTACGCATAGGTGATCAAGCCATGCATAATGTAGGTCTAGCAATGCGATGCACAGTTCGTCAAACCAGTATTACATGATATATATTTAATATATATATATATATATATATAATGCTATTTGTAAAGACATGAATCAAAGTAATTTATGAAACTTTTCTTCAATAACTAATTGGCTGGATGTTTAAATCAACAATATTATTGTTACAAGAATTCTTTACAAGACCAATTGTTGAACAATTTGTAAAACTACATCGTAAAATTAATATAAAATAATTGTATAAGATAACATTCAAGTATTTAATAAGGTCCAAGTGGAACATTTTGTAAAATGATTCACAAACAATACCAGTTTGAGTTTATATGGTAACTTATAAAATAACGAGTGGGTTACACGAGAGTAGTAAAGAGTAATTGATAAGAAAATATGCAACATGGTTACAAAGTGATAAGGTTTCAAAAGGTTTAGCCAGAATCGTCATGAGACACGTGTCAAAATGATAACGAAAGATATGAAAACAAGAACTTCAAAACTCGGCCCAAATCAATGGTACGATAGAATCAAAGAAAGACAATATAGAATAACAAATAAGCCATATATAAAAGAAAAGATAAAAGAATCCATATTTTTCAGGTAGTAATTTATTTGACATAAATATGCATTTAAGAAACTAGGGCATCAGTTCCCAAATAGTACAATTACTCCGAAAAGTTTCTATTTTAGGATAGCTTAGGAATTTAACACGTAAATAGTGACGCATAAAAATGTACACATTTTTCGAAACATATAGTTCATCATTGGTTTATCAAATCACTTGGTTCGAAAAGTTCAAAATATATGTGTGTATGACCGAACTCAAAGTTACTATTTTTTAAACGTTCTCAAACGCAAGAAATGTTTTTAGTTGTAAAATATCATTAGTTAAAGTTTTACGAGTTCAAACGAACTCAAAAACGCTTCAAACCATATTTTTAAATTCTATCAGCTTTGACATTTGAGTTTGACTTTTGGGTTTGACCAGACCAAATGACTCACTAAATGACATTGTCAAGACTCGAAGTCTAAAGCAATTTGATGTAAAACAGTGTTTCAGACAACTTTCTAGTTTTACTCGATACTTGAAACGGATAAAAAAATGGACGAAAATGCCCTCGCATCAAATCTGTCAACAAAAATATATTATTAGAATTACACAGAAATAAATTCTTAAATTTTTACAATTTCAAATGAGCGTAATTTGCTCGTTTTTAAGATTTACTGGTCGAATTTTATGTCCTAAACGAACGTCTCAACAAGTAGAAATATATTTTTATGTCTAAAGTTTATAAAAATATTTTCTCGACATCGTTAAATTACCTGTAAATCTCCTGCACAAAATATATTTTTCGACACACCTTGAAATTAAATCCAATTTCATAAATACGCAGAATTAATGTACACACAAGACTTATGGATTCCATAAAGACGAAAGAAAATAGATTGTATAATTAAGAATGTAAAGAAAAACATAGTATAAAATTGGTTTGTGAATACCAACTATAATCTGAGAGACCCCCGAATCAGGCATGGAACAACTAGGAAACAAGTGGGTAACACGTCATGGTACAAGTAACAATGAATTATAAAATGACACGAAAATGACGTAATAAAAGACATATACATTACATCATAAAAGATCTGAGATTTAAACAAAGGTCCCAAAGTTTTATAAGCGGAAAATCTATTATATCATTTATTGTTTTGTAACATATAGTTACCAAGAAATATATGATAAATTTCTGACAGTTTTTACCAAACCAAAGTTTAAATATACACAGAAATCTCCAAGCTGCGATAATATCCAGCGGGCTCCCATCCAAGCAAAGCTAAGTAATAATACCTGAGATTAAACATGTAAAACCGTCGACATAAAGTTGAGTGATATGCATAGGTTTAGCAGTTAAGGTGTGGAACACAAGCATTCATTTGTAAACAAGAAATAAGAAAAATGGTTATGATCATTAACTATAGTCTTAAACATTATTATTGATGTTTAGTTCATGAAGTGAAGCTTAACTCACGTAAGTTCCTCTAGTGGGTTTTCAGCCTAAATACCTAAGTAACAAATCAAATGTAAATGCGTCAAGGTAATCGGAAGGGGATTGTCAATCCCGATGGATCCACCCACAACGTTCGTGCTTAGCAACACAAGTAAATTAACGGTTCATGATCAAGAGAGGCAACTTAAGGCTATAGACTAAAAGCAATAATATCAATGAAAACTGTTGGAAAGCATACAAGTCTGGATAGAATACAAGTTCTGGATAGCATGCAGTTTTTAAATGGTTGTGTTCCACCATGTAAAATCTCACCCCACGTTTAGAAATAATGTGCATGTAAAAAGGGGCTATGAACTCACCTTAGCCACAAGGTAAGTAAAACATTGAACTCAGATGCTGAGTAGAAAAAGTAGTAGCATGACGATCACCGACGATATGGATGCCCGGTAAACACGAAAGCCGTAACCTACCAATTAAGTCACGCACTTTATTAATAATTGACTCAAGTAATAATCATACTTAATAATCATAAAACTTAACTTTACAAAACCATGACAAACCCGAAAGAGCAACAATGCAAGTGGTACTACAATACCCTTCAATATGTTCACTTTATTAAACTATTTCCTCGATAAAAATGTGACAACCCTGGTTTTGAGGTTCGTCACTTAGTTTTATTTTGTGCTAGTTACGTGTCTTTACGTGTTTATGTGCTTATTGGTGTGTATAGATTGTGGTTTGGATATCATTTCCGGTACGGGGTACCTTGTGAGTGAAACGAGGTGTGATGATTTCATGTTCATGAGTTCACATGGTAGTGACTATGAAGTGAGATGGTGTTATTTAGTGGTTTTACGTATACGTATATGTATTATAGAAAATCGTATTTTTACGATTTACGGTTTAGCATTTAGAGGTCTCGGATGAGGTGTTTAGTCATATGAATATTTTTCGGGATGGTTTTAAGTCATTTAGGACTTAGTTATAAAGTTTATTTCAAAATTTGAGATTTTTTTTAAAAGTGTATATTTTACGTCGTTTACGGTAAAACGCGTAAATTTGACTAGTTTTACGGTTTTGAGGTTTTGGAGGCTTTAGGAGCTGAAATAAATTGAGAAAAATTAAGGTAATATTATTAATACAAATATTAATAATAAAAAGGAAAAAAAAAATTAAATGGGTATAGGTCGGTTATGTGAAAAAAAGAAAAGAAAAGGGGAAAAAAGGGAAAAAGGGAACCGGGCTTTTGTATATGGGCCAAGGACTTGTTAGGAAAGTATATAAAGCCTTATTTTTATCAAAACACTTCATAAAATCCCTGGAGATCAAGTATGGGTCGACATCCTTGGAGAAAATTAGGGTTCTTCATCAAAAATCTTGTTTTCCAAAAAAATCTAAGGTAAAATCTTCAAACCCATTTTAATTTAATTGTTTTTATGTTTTTATAATCATTCTTATGATGGAATTAGGGTTAGGGTTCATATAAAATCAGTAAATTAATGATGTGATAATCATAATATGATGATCATATAAATTAGGGCTTGTAATTAGAGGGATTAGGGTTAATTAATGAGGTTGATTTTGTTAAACCCGTTTTTAAAAACTGGGGAGAATTTTGAGTCAATTGTTTTGGTCATATTGGGAGTTCTACCAACTCTTATTTTGCGATCCAAGTATCCCTGCAAAGTAATTGAAGTGTCTTTCCAATGCAAGAAACTAGAACTAAATTGGAGGTCGGGAAGTGGGTCAAAAACAGGTTACAACAGTCGGAGGTCAAAACAGTTTTGAATTCAGCCTGTTTTCTTTTTAAGTTTTGGGTTGTTTAGGGTACTTAGGGTTGCATTGGGATCTTGTCACGAACATGAGAGATGGTTTATATATTTTAGTAAGGATCTGCACTTGGGCTAAGATTGTGGTTTAGGGTAAGACTCCCTAATCCTAACAAACTTTTTGTAAGTTTAAAATCAGTAAATCTGGAGTGACAAAAGTATATATATATATATATATATATATATATCGGGGCCTTAATAGTAGCTTTAAGGTTAGGGAAAGTGAGAGATGTTAGCTAACATATGTAAGGGAATAAATATTCCCTTTACAGAGATCATGGGTGTGTTTAGGTGGGTGTTTGGCTTATAGTTTGGAGACCTAAAACTGGGACGGTTTTGATAAAATGTTAACGGGATGTGTTATGAAGTAAAACGAGTTAAGGGCTTTATAGAGGGGTGTAATGAGATTCTTAGAGAATATATATGAGGTATATATATGGGAGAAGGTTAGATGTCCATCATAGGTTGATGAGCCATTTTAGTGTTTGGTTCATGTTTTGATTATGTGTTTTTGGTTGTTAGCTTTTTGCTAGTGCGCGGATGTTTGGGGAAGCTCAATCAGGTGAGTTTCATAGTCCCATGTTTAATATTGATTTTGACTTCCAGATGGGATGGAAGAGACACTGTGTTGAGTTATTTATAAATTGATGCTGTGAATGTTTTTATGGTTTTGTGATGGACTTGTGTGTGCACTTATGTGATTAACTGCTATGTGATTCTTGATTGTGTATGATTTGGATCGGGGGACACATGCCGTCTCAGTTATTGTGGTTTGACAAGGTAATGGCCTTGTGGTTTGACAAGGTAGTGGCCTTGTGGTTTGACAAGGTAGTGGCCTTGTGGTTTGACAAGGTAGTGGCCTTGGGATAGGTACATATTGTGATCATCTATGGTACCATGATGTTGTTTGGCAAGGTAGGAGCCTTGGATTGGTTTGGTATGATTAATCTTGATTGATAGTTGTTAATGCATATTTGTAACACATTTTCCATATGTTCTTTTGTTGATGATTGTTATTCACAGCTTGTAATTGATTTAGCGTTGGAGTCTAAACCTATGACTCTCACCAACTTTATGTTGACGTGTTTTAGTGTCTCTTTCAGGTGATACTATGGTTAAGCATGAGAACATAAGTGGCTAGGATTGGAGAAGCTTAGGAATGCATATAGAAGGAAAATCCCCGTTTCCTTCTTAGTTTTTATTTGTTCTTTTAATAAGTGATACTGTGGCACACATATATGTTTGTTTGTTTGTGTTATTTGTTTGTCTTGGGTAAGAGGTAGGACTGTTACCTATTTACCTAGACTCCTGCATTGTTGAGATATTGTCATGACATTTGTGTCACCATTTTATGAGCTTTCTTATATCATTTAGTTATCTCTATAGACACGCTATTGTTGTGATGATATCTGTGACAACCCTGGTTTTGAGGTTCGTCACTTAGTTGTATTTTGAGCTAGTTACGTGTCTTTACGTGTTTATGTGCTAATTGGTGTGTATAGATTGTGGTTTGGATATCGTTTCCGGTACGGGGTACCTTGTGAGCGAAACGATGTGTGATGATTTCATATTCATGAGTTGACAATGTAGTGACTATGAAATGAGATGGTGTTATTTGGTGGTTTTAAGTATACGTATATGTATTATAGAAAATCGTATTTTTACGATTTACGGTTTAGCATTTAGAGGTCTCGGATGAGGTAATTAATCATATGGATATTTTTAGGGATGGTTTTAAGTCATTTAGGACTTAGTTATAAAGTTTATTTCAAAATTTGAGATTTTTTTTAAAAGTGTATATTTTACGTCTTTTACGGTAAAACGCGTAAATTTGACTAGTTTTACGGTTTTGGGGTTTTGGAGGCTTTAGGAGCTGAAATAAATTAAGGTAAATTAAGGTAATATTATTAATACATATATTAATAAAAAAAATAAAAAAAAACGAAATTAAGGAGGGTTTAAGTCGGTTTTGGACGCAAGAAAAGAAAAGAATAGGGGAAAAAAAGGAAAAAGGGAACCGGGCTTTTGGAATGGGCCAAGGACTTGTTAGGAAACTATATAAATACTTTTTATTAACCAAAACACTTCATAAAATCCCTGGAGATCAAGTTTTAGTCGGCATCAATGGTGGTATTAGGGTTCTTCATTAATTTTTTCTTCTTTCAAAAATTTTAAGGTAAAATCTTTAATACTCTTTTTAATTAAATTGTTTTAATTCTTTCTCAATCATCTTATGATGGATTTAGGTTAAGGTTTAAATAAGAATCTGTATTTTAATGATAACATAATGATTAGATGGTTTAGGGCTTGTAATTAATGGGGTTATGGGTAATTAATTAGGTTAATTTGATTAAACCCGTTTTTAAAAACTGGGCAGAATTTTGAGTCAATTGTTTTGATCATATTGGGAGTTCTACAAACTCTTATTTTGCGATCCAAGTATCCCTGAAAAGGTAATTGAAGTGGCTTTCCAATTCAAGAAACTAGAACTAAATTGGAGGTCGGGAAGTAGGTCAAAAACAGGTTACAACAGTCGTAGGTCAATACAGTTTTGAATTCAGCCTGTTTTCTTTTTAAGTTTTGGGTTGTTTGGGGTACTTAGGGTTGCATTGGGATCTTCTCACAAACATGAGAGATGGTTTATATATTTTAGTAAGTATCTGCACTTGGGCTAAGGTTGTGGTTTAGGGTAAGGCCCCTTAATTGTAACAAACTTTTTGTATGTTTAAAATCAGAAAATCTGGAATGACAAAAGTATATATATATATATATATATATCGGGGCCTTAACAATGGCTTTAAGGTTAGGGCAAGTGGGAGGTGTTAGCTAACATATGTAATGGTATGAATATTCCTTTTGTAGAGTTCATGGGTATGTTTAAGGGGGAGATCGACCCATAGTTTAAGGTATGAAAAACGGGTCTGTTTTGGGTAAAAATGTTAACGGGATGTGTTATGAAGTAAAACGAGTTAAGGGCTTTATAGAGGGGTGTAATGAGATGCTTAGATCATATATATGAGGTATATATATGGGAGAAGGTTAGATGTCCATCATAGGTTGATGAGCCATTTTAGTGTTTGGTTCATGTTTTGATTATGTGTTTTTGGTTGTTAGCTTTTTGCTAGTGCGCGGATGTTTGGGGAAGCTCAATCAGGTGAGTGTTCATAGTCCCATGTTTATTTTTTTGTTTTTGACTTCCAGATGGGATGGAAGAGACACTGTGTTGAGTTATTTTCTAAATTGATGCTGTGAATGTGTTTGTGATTTGAGATGGACTTGTGTGTACATTATGTGATTAACTGCTATGTGATTCTTGATTGTGTATGATTTGGATCGGGGGACACGTGCCGTCTCAGTTATTGTGGTTTGACAAGGTAGTAGCCTTGTGGTTTGACAAGGTAGTGGCCTTGTGGTTTGACAAGGTAGTGGCCTTGTTGTTTGTCAAGGTAGTGGCCTTGGGATAGGTACATAGTGTGATCATCTATGGTACCATGATGTTGTTTGGCAAGGTAGGAGCCTTGGATTAGTTTGGTATGATTAATCTTGATTGATAGTTGTTAATGCATATTTGTAACACATTGTCCATATTTTATTGTATTGATGGTTGTTGTTCACAGCTTATAACTATTTTTGCGTTGGAGTCTAAACCTATGACTCTCACCAACTTTATGTTGACGTGTTTTAGTGTCTCTTTCAGGTGTGTATGTGGTTAAGCGTGAGGATAGAAGTGGCTAGACTTCTATGCATTAGGATTGCATATAGAAGGAGATCCCCGTTCCTTCTTAGTTTTCCTTTATGTTTTTTTGAATAAGTGATACTGTTGGCACCTATATGTTTGTTTTGTTTGTATTATTTGTTTGTCTTGGGTAAGAGGTAGGACTGTTACCTACTTACCTAGACTCCTGCATGTTGAGATATTGTCATGACATTTGTGTCTCCATTTATGACATTTCTTATATCATTTAGTTATCTCTATAGACACGCTATTGTTGTGATATTATCCATACGTCGTGCCCCATATTCCGCCGTGGTAGGGTGTGACAGAATGGTATCAGAGACAATGGTTATAGAGAATTAGGTTGCCTAGTCGCGTAGCCTAGTCTATAGCTTAAGGGTCCCTGCATATAGGCGTCATAGGAGTATGTGTGCATTTTACATAAATTGATGTGTTGGGATGTTATTTATTGCGATGTTTTGACTAGTATGAATTGAACCATAGTAAGTTCATACTTAGCCACATGTTATTTTCTTTTCGGGCTGTGATTAGGGCGGGTTGAACCATAATCGTCCACGCTAGTCATTGTCGTATTTTGCTTAAATTGTACATTATAGTACATAATTTGGTACATGGTAGTTTCTATCTTTTGTCGAGTTATTTTACATACCTGAGGTATGTTACTTTTTCTTTTGATGTTTAAGTCATGTTCCCTAAGAATCGTGTGGTGGTTCGAGTTACTAGGAGTACATGGGTAGGAAGGATTTTAAGTTGTTTCCACTCTTATGGGCGACATGACTTATATCTGATTATGTTTTCGTTTTTGATTTAGTCTAGGCTGTTTAAGCTTGACTATGGATTTATGTATTCCAAGAGTTTTATTATGTTATTTTTATAGATTGAGTTTTGGATCTTATTGGTTATGTGGTTATGAGCTTATGTGAGTAGATGGATCTATGTGTTATATGTTGTATTGATTCTTATAAGTGTCATCATAGGAGGGAGTGCATTGGGGAAAGGGTAATTGTATAAGTATGGTGGCCAACATAGTTATACAAGTACCACAACTTCAATGGGTTCCCAAGTATGGTTGCATGAAAGAGGGTTAGTACATGCTTGTATATGATGAGATGTAGAATTTGGGTATACGTATTATATATGAGTTTATGTAATGGCTACCTACGATATGGCTATTGTTATTTTTGTGTTATATGTTTTGGGTTATAGATGTGTTGTGTGATTTTGGGGTCACACGATATGGTTTGGTTTTGGAGGTGGGCTTTATGCCTTGTTGTGGCACGGTGAGATGGTGATTACTAGTATGGAAAAAACGAGCGTATAAAGCGATTGATTGACTTACGTGTATGATAACGAGTATGTTTGGGGGATTCAATAGGTATACATATGCGGATGTATATATACTACTATGTGTTAAGTTATGGTATATGGTCGTTCACTATTTATTATAGCTTGAACGTACCTTGTGTTTGTTCGTGTTTTATGGTGCTGGAGTTTGGTGGAGTTTCAACGACGTTTTGAATCTTTTGAACTATGTCTTGTAGCTTATTTTTGAGTTTCGTATTTCACGTGTACGTTTTAAAACGGTGTTCTTGGTTTTAAGTCTATTGAAATAACCTGGGATTTCTTTTGAGATAATGAAATCTTTTGTGTTGAGTCTTACATTTCTTTTGGTTGGTATATGGAAAAAGGGGACTTGGAAATCTAGTATAGGGTTAGATAGTTGGTCGTATTCGGTAAAATAAGGGTAAGGTGTTGGGGTCGTGTTTGAAACAAGATGTAACATAAGATTTCTTTTTAGTCAACACTTATTTATTTCAAATTCTAAAAGACTTTCTTTAATATAAAGCGAAGTAAAATTTCTTTCTACTTACATAGTTTACATAATTGGGTTTAACCGATTCACGTCATTTATAATTATTAATACAAGGTTAAATTGAGTTTATGAAGATTTCACATACAATTTTATCTTTCATTAATATAAAATTGTTTTGGTCATAACTTGTTCGTTTTTAAAGCTTTTTGGATGATTCAAAAGCCTAAAATTATGTACTCGGAACGTACTTTTCAAATATTCAAAATGTATATTCATGGGAGGTCAGTATCTTGGCCGAAATTATTGTACAAGTGTCGGGTTAAAGGTTGAGTTTTAAATAGTAGTTTATTTTTATGATTTGGATGCACGGGATACCTATTCTTTGAGTTGAGTTTTGAGTTCGTCAAGAGGGTTGTTTGTAGATTGTTTGAGTCACATAGATGTGGGAGATAATAATAAAAAAAAAGAAGATATATATTCTTTTGGAAAAGTCGATCTTTTGCACGGTTTAAATAATATGTCACGGGGCGTAATATGTTTGGTTGCCATTGGGTGTTTCTTGGATTATTTTTCGTTGTCATGGGTCATTTTGAATTGATACACGTTTTGGGTTTTAGTTTTCTTTCGAGTCTCATGGTTTTTACTTGTTTTAATTGGTGCACGTGAAATGTCGTTAGTTATCCGTTGGTTTGATTCGTTGATCGTATCTGATGGATTCAGGATGTAGTTTTGGTTTCGTATTGTTCGGGAGCGTTGAGGTAGTCGTATGAAAGACTTGGTCGCGCCTACACGCTTAAGTAGGTGACCATGAGAGAACGGTCGGAATACCCTTAGTGGGGAGGAAAGAAGTTCGTAGACGAACTAGTGTGGTCATGAGGTCTCTTAGGAGTACCAAGGAGATGAATAGAGATTTGTGGGATATTAGCACAAGTAACGCGCCATAGATCGTGTTGTAAGGGGAAGTAATACCTCAAAGGTATTTATGATAGATCGTAGGGCATGTAAGTTTTCCAAAAATTTCCTAAAATTTAGTAGGTTTGCCTATTACTGTGAGGAAGAACCATAAATGAGCAAGTAGGAGAAGTGAGAGGAGTTGTAGTTAGTGCTCTTCTAAGGCAAATCGTTGATGGAGTGATTTAAAAAAAACAAGAGCTGTTAGAGATTGCAAGGAATGCCGGATAAATGTTGAGTTGCTTAGTAGTAGATTGGATGTGGAAAGAGGTTGAGTGGTCTGATGAGAGGAAGTACCGGTCTTTTAAGATGCGTGTAGAATTTTGCAAGTAGAACGAGGTAGGAATTTATTCGTATTGCTGCTAAGAGAGGGTGCAAGGAGGACATAGTTGAAACTGCTAAGGATGTTGTATGAACGCTTTGGGTTTACGGTTATGTATTTGGCTTCACCAAAGCACTAGCGGTTTTCATGGTGTCAATGAACCAAGTGTGCATGAACGTGTATAAACGAGTTGTCATCGGGAGCGTCGACGACATCTTGAACTACTCAAATCTGAGAAGGAGAGTGAGGCGAATTATGTGTTGGTTTTGGAGTGGAGTTATACGTGAGATTTTCGAGTGTGAGTTTTTAGTATTAAGTTTACCATGATGAGTAGTTAGAGATGATGGCGTATCATGGAACCAGCAAAGGGCGAAGTGAAGAAGGATGAGGAACCGTTTTGGAGACTGAAGAAGTGGATTGGATAATGAGCGGATCTTGGCATTATCGGAAGGACTGGATGAATTCGCGAAGCATGACGATACGTGGAGCAAGGATTTGGACGCGTACGAGGACGAGAAAGAAAGTCGATCGCTTATACGTTGCAGGAACTGAAGATTTGCAAGAACTAATGGATATGTGAAAGACCGCCATAGGTCACTTTGTAAGGAGATTGGAATTTTTAAGTAGCTTGGGGTACGGACTGAAGGGAGTTGATGAACATGATTGGATATGAGTATATCCAGCGAACTGGGAAAAGGATAGGCAAGTGAGATATTTATACAACCTTCGGAGTTACACTAAGGGCATGAGTGATTGATAAGAGGGAGTTAGGAAACTCATTAGCGATGGTTGAGTTTTTCGTATAATGATAGTTATCATACTAGAAGTCGATAAATGCCATTTGAGGCACTATATGAAAGGATAGGGTGAGTTTTCCCCATGGTGGACTAGAATTGGTAAAAGAGGCTACCAATGCGGTAATGATGTAGAAAGGGGGAAACCACTAGAGTTAGTGACAAAGTTATGTAGGGAGTTTCACCCATAGTAGCAGGTGGTATGTTTTGGTAAAATGGAAGAGTTGATGTAGAGTTTTGTAGGTCCATTTATGATCTTTGGAAAGATCGGACCATTAGCTTATGAGCATAGAATTACCTGGGGGAAATGAGTTGTATACATGATACATTTCATGTATTGGGATTGGTAAAGGTTGTTTGAGAATGCATTTTGCATGTACGGTTATTCGGGACTGGTGTTAATGAGAGTCTTTGTTTTATCAAATAGTCATCTGTGAGATTTGTTGACTGTGAGGTCGAGAGTTTGGCAATGAGTTTAATTATTTTTGGGTTGTATACATGGTATTTTGAAACTTGAACTGAAGTTCACATGGATATAAGAGGAGTTCGTTTAGAACAAGTATCCTCATGTGATTTGTTGTTGGTGTGTTTGATCCTAAGGAGTAAATCTCGGGACGAGATTTTTATTAGGAGGGAGTGATGTGACAACCCTGGTTTGGAGGTTCGTCACTTAGTTTTATTTTGAGCTAGTTACGTGTCTTTACGTGTTTATGTGCTAATTGGTGTGTATAGATTGTGGTTTGGATATCGTTTCCGGTACGGGGTACCTTGTGAGCGAAACGATGTGTGATGATTTCATATTCATGAGTTGACAATGTAGTGACTATGAAATGAGATGGTGTTATTTGGTGGTTTTAAGTATACGTATATGTATTATAGAAAATCGTATTTTTACGATTTACGGTTTAGCATTTAGAGGTCTCGGATGAGGTAATTAATCATATGGATATTTTTAGGGATGGTTTTAAGTCATTTAGGACTTAGTTATAAAGTTTATTTCAAAATTTGAGATTTTTTTTAAAAGTGTATATTTTACGTCTTTTACGGTAAAACGCGTAAATTTGACTAGTTTTACGGTTTTGGTGTTTTGGAGGCTTTAGGTGCTGAAATAAATTAAGGTAAATTAAGGTAATATTATTAATACATATATTAATAATAAAAATAAAAAAAACGAAATTAAGGAGGGTTTAAGTCGGTTTTGGACGCAAGAAAAGAAAAGAATAGGGGAAAAAAAGGAAAAAGTGAACCGGGCTTTTGGAATGGGCCAAAGACTTGTTAGGAAACTATATAAATACTTTTTATTAACCAAAACACTTCATAAAATCCCTGGAGATCAAGTTTTAGTCGGCATCAATGTTGGTTTTAGGGTTCTTCATTAATTTTTTCTTCTTTCAAAAATTCTAAGGTAAAATCTTTAATACTCTTTTTAATTAAATTGTTTTAATTCTTTCTCAATCATCTTATGATGGATTTAGGTTAGGGTTTAAATAAAAATATGTATTTTAATGATAACATAATGATTAGATGGTTTAGGGCTTGTAATTAATGGGGTTATGGGTAATTAATTAGGTTAATTTGATTAAACCCGTTTTTAAAAACTGGGTAGAATTTTGATTCAATTGTTTTGATCATATTGGGAGTTCTACAAACTCTTATTTTGCGATCCAAGTATCCCTGAAAAGGTAATTGAAGTGGATTTCCAATTCAAGGAACTAGAACTAAATTGGAGGTCGGGAAGTAGGTCAAAAACAGGTTACAACAGTCGGAGGTCAATACAGTTTTGAATTCAGCCTGTTTTCTTTTTAAGTTTTGGGTTGTTTGGGGTACTTAGGGTTGCATTGGGATCTTCTCACAAACATGAGAGATGGTTTATATATTTTATTAAGTATCTGCACTTGGTCTAAGGTTGTGGTTTAGGGTAAGACCCCTTAATTGTAACAAACTTTTTGTATATTTAAAATCAGGAAATCTGGAATGACAAAAGTATATATATATATCGGGGCCTTAACAGTAGCTTTAAGGTTAGGGCAAGTGGGAGGTGTTAGCTAACATATGTAAGGGTATGAATATTCATTGTAGAGTTCATGGGTATGTTTAAGGGGGAGATCGACCCATAGTTTAAGGTATGAAAAACGGGACTGTTTTGGGTAAAAATGTTAACGGGATGTGTTATGAAGTAAAACGAGTTAAGGGCTTTATAGAGGGGTGTAATGAGATGCTTAGAGCATATATATGAGGTATATATATGGGAGAAGGTTAGATGTCCATCATAGGTTGATGAGCCATTTTAGTGTTTGGTTCATGTTTTGATTATGTGTTTTTGGTTGTTAGCTTTTTGCTAGTGCGCGGATGTTTGGGGAAGCTCAATCAAGTGAGTGTTCATAGTCCCATGTTTATTTTTTTGTTTTTGACTTCCAGATGGGATGGAAGAGACACTGTGTTGAGTTATTTTCTAAATTGATGTTGTGAATGTGTTTGTGATTTGAGATGGACTTGTGTGTACATTATGTGATTAACTGCTATGTGATTCTTGATTGTGTATGATTTGGATCGGGGGACACGTGCCGTCTCAGTTATTGTGGTTTGACAAGGTAGTAGCCTTGTGGTTTGACAAGGTAGTGGCCTTGTGGTTTGACAAGGTAGTGGCCTTGTGTTTTGTCAAGGTAGTGGCCTTGGGATAGGTACATAGTGTGATCATCTATGGTACCATGATGTTGTTTGGCAAGGTAGGAGCCTTGGATTGGTTTGGTATGATTAATCTTGATTGATAGTTGTTAATGCATATTTGTAACACATTGTCCATATTTTATTGTATTGATGGTTGTTGTTCACAGATTATAACTATTTTTGCGTTGGAGTCTAAACCTATGACTCTCACCAACTTTATGTTGACGTGTTTTAGTGTCTCTTTTAGGTGTGTATGTGGTTAAGCGTGAGGATAGAAGTGGCTAGACTTGGATGCATTAGGATTGCATATAGAAGGAGATCCCCGTTCCTTCTTAGTTTTCCTTTATGTTTTTTTGAATAAGTGATATTGTTGGCACCTATATGTTTGTTTTGTTTGTATTATTTGTTTGTCTTGGGTAAGAGGTAGGACTGTTACCTACTTACCTAGACTCCTGCATGTTGAGATATTGTCATGACATTTGTGTCTTCATTTATGACATTTCTTATATCATTTAGTTATCTCTATAGACACGTTATTGTTGTGATGATATCCATACGTCGTGCCCCATATTCCGCCGTGGTGGGGTGTGACAATATCCATACGTCGCGCCCCATATTCCGCCATGGTGGGGTGTGACAGAATGGTATCAGAGACTATGGTTATAGAGAATTAGGTTGCCTAGTCGCGTAGCCTAGTCTATAGCTTAAGGGTCCCTGCATATAGGCGTCATAGGAGTATGTGTGCATTTTACATCAATTGATGTGTTGGGATGTTATTTATTGCGATGTTTTGACTAGTATGAATTGAACCATAGTAAGTTCATACTTAGCCACATGTTATTTTCTTTTCGGGTTGTGACTAGTGCGGGTTGAACCATAATCGTCCACGCTAGTCATTGTCGTATTTTGCTTAAATTGTACATTATTGTACATAATTTGGCACATGGTAGTTTCTATCTTTTGTCGAGATTTTACATACCTGAGGTATGTTATTTTTCTTTTGATGTTTAAGTCATGTACCCTAAGAATCGTGTGGTGGTTCGAGTTACTAGGAGTACATGGGTAGGAAGGATTTTAAGCTGTTTCCACTCTTATGGGCGACATGACTTATATCTGATTATGTTTTTGTTTTGGATTTAGTCTATGTTGTTTTAGCTAGACTATGGATTTTGGTATTCCAAGAGTTTTACTATGTTATTTTAATAGATGGGGTTTTGGACCTATTTGGTTATGTGGTTATGTGCTTATGTGAGTAGATGGATTTATGTGTTATATGTTGTATTGATTCTTATAAGTGTCATCATAGGAGGGAGTGCATTGGGGAAAGGGTAATTGTATAATTATGGTGGCTAACATAGTTATACAAGTACCACAACTTCAATGGGTTCTCAAGTATGATTGCATGAAAGAAGGTTAGTACATGCTTCTATATGATGAGATGTGGATTTTGGGTATATTTATAATATATGGGTATATGTAACGGCTGCCTACGATATGGCTATTTTTTTAGCGTGTTATATGTTTTGAGTTATAGTCGTGTTATGTGATTATGAGGTCACACGATATGGGTTGGTTTTGGTAATGTGTTTTGTGCCTTGTTGTGGCATGGTGAGATGGTGAGATGGGGATTACTCGTATGGAAAAACGAGTGTATGACGCGATTGGTTGATCTGATATGTATAGTAACGAGTATGTTTTGGGTGATTTAATAGGTATATATATGCGGATGTATATATACTACTATGTGTTAAGTTATGGTATATGGTCGTTCACTAGTTATTATAACTTGAACGTACCTTGTGTTTGCTCGTGTTTTATGGTGCTGGAGTTTAATGGAGTTCCAACGACGTTTTGAATCTTTTGAAGTGTGTCTGGTAGCGTATTCTTTGAGTTTCGTATTTCACGTGTACGTTTTAAAATGGTGTTCTTGGTTTTATGTCTATTGAACTAACTTGGGATTCCTTTTGAGATAATGAAATCTTTTGTGTTGGCTCTAACATTTCTTTTGGTCGAGATATATCGAGAAAAAGGGGGACTTGGAAATCTATTATAGGGTTAGATAGTTGGTTGTATTCGGTAAAATAAGGGTAAGGTGTTGAAGTCATGTTTCAAACAAGATGTAACATAAGATTTCATTTTAATCAACACTTATATATTTCAAATTCTAAAAGACTTTCTTTGAAATAAAGCGAAATAAAAATTTCTTTCTACCTACATAGTTTATATAATTGAGTTCGACCGATTTATGTCATTTATAATTATTTATACAAGGTTAAATTGAGTTTATGAAGATTTGACGTACAATTATATCTGTCATTTAAAAGGATTACATTAATCACTACGTTTATTCTTTAGTTTTTTTTAAAACAACTAGTATAAAACTGTTTTGGTCATAACTTGTTCGTTTTTAGAGCTTTTTGGATGATTCAAAAGCCTAAAATTATGTACTCGGAACCTACTTTTCAAATATTCAAAACGTATAATCATGGGAGGTCAGTATCTTGGCCGAAATTATTGTACAAGTGTCGGGTTAAAGGTTGAGTTTTAATAGTAGTTTATTTTTATGATTTGGGATGCACGGGATACCTAGTTTTTGAGTTGAGTTTTGAGTTCGTCAAGAGGGTTGTTTGTAGATTGTTTGAATCACATAGATGTGGAGGTAATAATAAAAAAAAAGATATATGTTCTTTTGGAAAAGTCGATCGTTTGCACGGTTTAAATAATATGTCGCGGGACGTAATATGTTTGGTTGCCATTGGGTGTTTCTTGGATTATTTTTCGTTGTCATGGGTCATTTTGAAGTGATACACGTTTTGGGTTTGAGTTTTCTTTTGAGTCTCATGGTTTTTGACTTGTTTTAACTGGTGCACGTGAAATGTCGTTAGTTATCCGTGGGTTTGATTCTTTGATCGTATCTGGTGGATTCAGGATGTAGTTTTGGTTTCGTATTGTTCGGGAGCGTTGAGGTAGTCGTATGAAAGACTTGTTCGCGCCTACACGATTAAGTAGGTGACCATGAGAGAACGGTCGGAATACTCTTAGTGGGGAGGAAAGAAGTTCGTAGACGAACTATTGTGGTCATAGGTCTCTTAGGAGTACCAAGGAGATGAATAGAGATTTGTGGGATATTAGCACAAGTAACGCGCCAGAGAGAGTGTTGGAAGGGGAAGTAATACCTCAAAGGTATTTATGATTGTTCGTAGGGCATGTAAGTTTTCCGAAAATTTCCTGAAATTTAGTATGTTTGCCTATTACTGTGAGGTAGAACCATAAGTAGAGCAAGTAGGAGAAGTGAGAGGAGTTGTAGTTAGTGCCTTTCCAAGGAAATTGTTGATGGAATGATTTAAAAACAAGAGTTGTTAGAAATTGCAAGGAATGCCGGATAAAAGTTGAGTTGCCTGGTAGTAAATGTGATGTGGAAGCGGTTGAGTGGTCTGAGAAGAGGAAGTATTGGTCTTATAGAATACGTGTAGATTTTCGTGAGTAGAACGAGGTAGGAATTTATTCGTATTGCCGCTAAGAGAGGGTGCAAGGAGGGCATATTTGAAACTGCTAAGGATGTTGTATGAACGCTTTGGGTTTACAGTTATGCATTTGGCTTCGCCAAAGCACTAGCGGTCCTCATGGAGTCAATGAACCGAGGGTGCATGAACGTATATAAACGAGTTGTCATCGGGAGTGTCGACGACATCTTGATCTACTCAAAGTCTAAGAAGGAGAGTGAGGCGAAGTATGTGTTGGTTTTGGAGTGGAATTATACGTGAGATTTTCAAGTTGAGTTTTAGTATTAAGTCTACCATGATGAGTAGTTAGAAATGATGGCATATCATGGAACCAGCAAGGGGCGAAGTAAAGAAGGGCGAGGAAGCATTTTGGAGGCTGAAGAGGCGGATTGGATAATGAGCCGATCTTGGCATTATCGGAAGGACTGGATGAATTCGCGAAGCATGACGATACGTGGATCAAGGATTTGGACGCGTACGAGGACGACTAAGAAAGGCGATCACTTATACGTTGTAGGAACTGAAGATTTGGAAGAACTGGATAGAGTTAGTTAGTGGAGCTGGATTGTTATATCTGCCTAGAATGCTAGAGGCATTTGGTGTACGAGACGTGGAAAATGATCTATACGGATCATGAACGTCTCCAACACATATTCAATCATCTTGATTGAACATTTGGCAAAGGTGATGGGTGGAGTTAAGTGACGAAAGAAAATTGCAAGGCCAAGTACCATCTGGGAAAGGCAAGCATGGTTGATGAGACATGGAATAAGAAGAATGAAGTGAAGCTGAGAAGAACTTGAACTATATGGATGGTTTTGATGAAAGATGTAGGTTGCACGAGTTGAGTTGTCTAAAGCAGAGAACGCGTCAACATGTATGTTGCGTGACTTGGACAATCATATGGAGAAAAGGGACGTAGACTATACTTCCGACATATATAGGAGTAGCTTAGGAAGGGCGATGTAAGGACGAAGTTGGTGGAAGGGATACATAATGCGTTGGAGGATTAAGTACGATGAGAGTTGGGTGATAGTCGATAGACTGACTAATTCATCACCTATTTCAAGAGGAATGAGAAGTCACGTAGTTGGGAAGTTGGAAGAACTAATGGATATGTGAAAGACCGTCGTAGGTCACTTTGTAAGGAAATTGGAATTTTTAAGTAGTTTGGAGTACGGACTGAAGGGAGTTGATGAACATGATTGGATTTGAGTATATCCAGCTAACTGGGAAAAGGATAGACAAGTGAGATATTTGTACAACCTTAGGAGTTACACTGAGGGCATGGGTGATTGATTTAGGGGGAGTTAGAAAACTCTTTAGCGATGGCTGAGTTTTCATATAACGATAGTTATCATACTAGAAGTCGATAAATGCCATTTGAGGCACTATATGAAAGGATAGGGTGAGATGTCCCCATTGTGGACTAGAATTGGTAAAAGAGGCTACTAATGTGTTAATAATGTTTGTGGAAAGGATGATAGCAACAAGGGATGCTATGTAGAAAAGGGAGGAAACCACTAGATTTAGTGACAAAGTTATGTAGGGAGTTTCACCCATAGTAACGGGTGGTATGATTTGGTAAAATGGAAGAGTTGATGTAGAGTTTTGTAGGTCCATTTATGATCTTTGGAAAGATCGGACCATTAGCTTATGAGCATAGATTTACCTGGGGGAAATGAGTTGTAAACATGATACATTTCATGTATTGAGATTGGTAAAGGTTGTTTGAGAATGCATTTTGCATGTACGGTTATTCGGGACTTGTGTTAATAAGAGTCTTTGTTTTATCAAAGAGTCATCTGTGAGATTTATTGACTGTGAGGTTAAGAGTTTGGCATTGAGTTTAATTATTTTTGGTTTGTATATGTGGTATTTTGAAACTTGAACTAAAGTTCACGTGGAAATAAGGGGAGTTCGTTTAGAACAAGTATCCTCGTGTGATTTGTTGGTTGTGTGTTGATCCTAAGGAGTAAATTTCGGGACGAGATTTCTATTAGGAGGGAGTGATGTGACAACCCTGGTTTTGAGGTTCGTCACTTAGTTTTATTTTGTGCTAGTTACGTGTCTTTACGTGTTTATGTGCTTATTGGTGTGTATAGATTGTGGTTTGGATATCGTTTCCGGTACGGGGTACCTTGTGAGTGAAACGAGGTGTGATGATTTCATGTTCATGAGTTCACATGGTAGTGACTATGAAGTGAGATGGTGTTATTTAGTGGTTTTACGTATACGTATATGTATTATAGAAAATCGTATTTTTACGATTTACGGTTTAGCATTTAGAGGTCTCGGATGAGGTGTTTAGTCATATGAATATTTTTCGGGATGGTTTTAAGTCATTTAGGACTTAGTTATAAAGTTTATTTCAAAATTTGAGATTTTTTTTAAAAGTGTATATTTTACGTCTTTTACGGTAAAACGCGTAAATTTGACTAGTTTTACGGTTTTGAGGTTTTGGAGGCTTTAGGAGCTGAAATAAATTGAGGAAAATTAAGGTAATATTATTAATACAAATATTAATAATAAAAAGGAAAAAAAACGAAATTAAATGGGTATAGGTCGGTTATGTGAAAAAAAGAAAAGAAAAAGGGAAAAAAGGGAAAAAGGGAACCGGGCTTTTGTATATGGGCCAAGGACTTGTTAGGAAAGTATATAAAGCCTTATTTTTATCAAAACACTTCATAAAATCCCTGGAGATCAAGTATGGGTCGACATCCTTGGAGGAAATTAGGGTTCTTCATCAAAAATCTTGTTTTCCAAAAAAAGCTAAGGTAAAATCTTCAAACCCTTTTAATTTAATTGTTTTTATGTTTTTATAATCCTTCTTATGATGGAATTAGGGTTAGGGTTCATATAAAATCAGTAAATTAATGATGTGATAATCATAATATGATGATCATATAAATTAGGGCTTGTAATTAGAGGGATTATGGTTAATTAATGAGGTTGATTTTGTTAAACCCGTTTTTAAAAACTGGGCAGAATTTTGAGTCAATTGTTTTGGTCATATTGGGAGTTCTACAAACTCTTATTTTGCGATCCAAGTATCCCTGAAAAGGTAATTGAAGTGTCTTTCCAATGCAAGAAACTAGAACTAAATTGGAGGAAGGGAAGTGGGTCAAAAACAGGTTACAACAGTCGGAGGTCAAAACAGTTTTGAATTCAGCCAGTTTTCTTTTTAAGTTTTGGGTTGTTTGGGGTACTTAGGGTTGCATTGGGATCTTCTCACGAACATGAGAGATGGTTTATATATTGTAGTAAGGATCTGCACTTGGACTAAGATTGTGGTTTAGGTTAAGACTCCCTAATCCTAACAAACTTTTTGTAAGTTTAAAATCAGTAAATCTGGAGTGACAAAAGTATATATATATATATATATCGGGGCCTTAACAGTAGCTTTAAGGTTAGGGAAAGTGGGAGATGTTAGCTAACATAAGTAAGGGAATAAATATTCCCTTTACAAAGATCATGGGTGTGTTTAGGTGGGTGTTTGGCTTATAGTTTGGAGACCTAAAACTGGGACTGTTTTTGATAAAGTGTTAACGGGATGTGTTATGAAGTAAAACGAGTTAAGGGCTTTACAGAGGGGTGTAATGAGATTCTTAGAGCATATATATGAGGTATATATAGGGAGAAGGTTAGATGTCCATCATAGGTTGATGAGCCATTTTAGTGTTTGGTTCATGTTTTGATTATGTGTTTTTGGTTGTTAGCTTTTTGCTAGTGCGCAGATGTTTGGGGAAGCTCAATCAGGTGAGTTTCATAGTCCCATGTTTAATATTGATTTTGACTTCCAGATGGGATGGAAGAGACACTGTGTTGAGTTATTTATAAATTGATGCTGTGAATGTTTTTATGGTTTTGTGATGGACTTGTGTGTGCACTTATGTGATTAACTGCTATGTGATTCTTGATTGTGTATGATTTGGATCGGGGGACACGTGCCGTCTCAGTTATTGTGGTTTGACAAGGTAGTGGCCTTGTGGTTTGACAAGGTAGTGGCCTTGTGGTTTGACAAGGTAGTGGCCTTGTGGTTTGCCAAGGTAGTGGCCTTGGGATAGGTACATAGTGTGATCATCTATGGTACCATGATGTTGTTTGGCAAGGTAGGAGCCTTGGATTGGTTTGGTATGATTAATCTTAATTGATAGTTGTTAATGCATATTTGTAACACATTTTCCATATGTTCTTTTGTTGATGATTGTTATTCACAGCTTGTAATTGATTTAGCGTTGGAGTCTAAACCTATGACTCTCACCAACTTTATGTTGACGTGTTTTAGTGTCTCTTTCAGGTGATACTATGGTTAAGCATGAGAACATAAGTGGCTAGGATTGGAGAAGCTTAGGAATGCATATAGAAGGAGAATCCCCGTTTCCTTCTTAGTTTTTATTTGTTCTTTTAATAAGTGATACTGTGGCACACATATATGTTTTTTTGTTTGTGTTATTTGTTTGTCTTGGGTAAGAGGTAGGACTGTTACCTATTTACCAAGACTCCTGCATTGTTGAGATATTGTCATGACATTTGTGTCACCATTTTATGACACTTCTTATAGCATTTAGTTATCTCTATAGACACGCTATTGTTGTGATGATATCCATACGTCGCGCCCCATATTCCGCCATAATGGGGTGTGACAAAAATCTGCCGGTACATATAATAACTAGATTTTACTTAGTTATGAAAGAGTTATCGTCCGATCTTTTCGAATTGATTACAAGTAATTAGTGCGACTCAGACGTTCTTGGTGGAAAAATAAGAAAGGTGGTTATCTAATTTAAACTAAAATTAAATGACTAAAAAAATTAAATGACGAAAAGTTAAAACGTAAATAAATGAAAACTTTAAAATTAAACACTTTTAAAAAGAAACTAAGAAAAGACAAGGTAAAATAAAGTGTACGAAAAATAAAACAAATAAGTGAAAACGAAACTTAAAGAAATTGGCGGGAAAAATAAGTTTAAAAATTAAATTTAAATGAAAACAATTAAATTCGCAATTAAATAAAAAAACTTAATTAAATTCGCAACCAAAAAGAAAGATTTCGCAATTATGTCAAAATTGACATAATTCCGCAATCCTCAAACTAACAATTTCGCAATACTGTTTATGGTTAAAATCCGCAATTATGCGAAATGTAAAGATTTCGCAATGGTACAAAAGGGTAAGATTCCGCAATAACTAAAGGGCAAGAATTCACAATAACTGAAGAGTACAATTTCGCAATTACTGAAGACTATGATTCCGCAATTAAATTGCGGAATTAATTCCGCAATGTCTAAACCTTACAAGAATTCGCAATACAAAACGAGAAGATTTCGCAATTTAGGAAAAAGAACAATGTCGCAATACCATATTGTATGATTTCGCAATATAACAAGAGACACAAATCCGCAATACACAAAGTTTTGCGAATTTGAATCAGACATCCTAGAAAAGTGGAACTCGGGACAAGGACGATTTTAAGCAACTTTTTAGCTACTTTTTAGGGACAATAAGCATACAAAAACACCAATAAGCTACCAATAAGCTAGATGAATGATAAAACTTATAAATCCTCAACATGTAAATCAAGAAACACGTAAAGGAAGAACCTTTATGTGTCGAAATAGAAAAGTAGATGAAAAAGATGATGAACACAAGATCATAACCAACAAGAAGGATTAAAAAGATGAAGATTAAGACAAGATTAAGCTTAAAAAGTAAAGGTTTGATTAAAACAAGAAAGATAAAAGATGAAGTTTTAGTGAGAGAAAGTTAAACACTTTCTCTCTCTAAAAATTAAACTACCAAAATGAAAAATAGACTAGCTAACACCCTCCTAATGTGTCATTAGGAGGGTATATATAGGAGGTGAGAAGGTGCATGTGTTGCTTCCTTCTTTCTTTCTTCTCGACTCGATTTAAATGCTTTGTCTTTCTCGACGTCGTCTCGGGATTTGTCGATACAAATTGAACTTGTCTTATAATTTTCTTCTTCTATTAGACTTGAGTTCTTCGACTTTATTAAACTTCCGTCTTTAGACTTTTTCTTCGATAAATCTTCAGAATAGGCCTTGGACTTCCGTTCTTTTTGCACTCTTGATCTTTTGACTTCGTCTTTTCTCGTTTTCTTCGATAAAAGCCCGTGATAGCCCATGTTTTCTTCCTTTTTCATCTTTTGGTCCTAAAACACAATAAAAACACAAACCACGCATAATTCCGACGTTTACGACATAAAATACACGTTTTGGTCTTGTTATTATTGGAAATAAGTGGTAAAAGGATAAGTGTATTCACACTTATTAAATCCCCTACACTTGACCATTGCAATGTCCTCATGCAATGCATTAATTTCAAAGCACAGATTACATTTCTCATCATAAATAACCCACCTTGGCCTTTATTAAATACTAAACTTAAAGGAAAGTAAAAAGATAGAAATCAAAGACTTACATTGGGGTTTTGGCTGTCATGAATGTTTATCATCCACAAGTTTCACGTTCCCCATACCAAGCTTAAAAACGAGATCATTGTTATTATAAGTTAGCAAACTAACACGAACTCATGTGGCCCAATTATTTACTTAGACTCCCTTATTCCTAGGTGTATCTCTTATATTTTATGATTGTCTAGAATGATCACGAGGATGCATTGCTTGACTTATTTTGATAGTTATTTAGGCTGAAAATAAAGTGGGACGATTTAATCAATAGTTACCTAAAGGACAAAATATTTTAAAACTTCTTCTCGGGACCTCTTAAAGTTCATATCTTGGCATAACTCGCTTCACGATTTGAGACCTTTCTCGGACCGATATTTGGTAGCGACTTCATACATCAAATCTTTAGAGACGTTCTTGAAATTAAGGTCTTCTCTTCATGATAGGAATTTCTTCACTTGAAGTTTTTGAGAGATTCTTCATACTTGGACCACGACTTCTTCATTTTTCTCCAATCTTTATTTTGGACTTTGATATACAACGATCCACCTCCTTTTAGGACTTTGATCTATTTATCCTCATACCTTGTTAGGGCCTTTTTGTATAGACTTCTCCATGATCATTAGGGGAGTATTTTATTTTCGTCGTGTGTCTCGATCCTTCATATTGATTTTTGATAAATGATTCTTCACATCACTTGGGATCTTTAGCAACAAAATGTAGCCCTCATGCCTTGTTAGGGCCTTTTCGGACTCGCCAATCTTCGCATCCCGCTTCAATAAGTTATGCCTTGGCTATGAACTCTATATAATACCGAGCAACTTTTAAACGATCTTGTGCTAGAAGCTAAGTAACTTTTCAAATCGTACAACCTTAATTATTGCAAATATATTTATTAACAACAATGGGAGAAAAAGCTTATAATCAACTCACATAAATTCACGAAAGAATACCAAACTTATAATTGACTCTATCATCTCTCGTTCTCCATAATTTAAAATCTCAAGTAATGAGATTCGTGGATGCTTAGCCAATTAAATCAAAGTTTTGGGTTTTCGAGTCATATATAGGATCTTGCAAACTCTTAGACTTTTCAAGTTTAGAAATCGCATTTTAAGGTTCCCTTGATGAACAACTCTCTAGGATCAATTATAGGAACTTGCGAAAAGTTCTTGTTCTTAACCCGTGAGAGTTAAGACTTTCGCATTTTAAAGTTCCCTATATAAAAGCCTACGAAAACTTGACATAAACACGTTAAGGATACTAGCTAGAGTAATCTTAGATAAGTAAACTCGGGTTGAGTCAAAAGATTCACAACTTTGAAAATCTTAAAACCACTTTATTAAACTTTATTTTTAGCAAAGAAAGTAAATAATGCTAATAAAGGAAAATACTACTATACAACTAGGCCAAAATAGATTAAAAATTTTGAAAAATGTTGAAAAATCAAATTTTTCGGTTAAAATGAGGACAAATTCATGGAAAAGCCCACTTACTTCGATAGAAGTCCACCCTACACTTGATGTAAACATTGTCCTCAATGTTTAAGCATGTGGGAGTAAACTCCCCTACACTTAGGACATTGTGCACTTTGTTTAAATCTTGCTAAGGAAAGGACAACTATAGTGATTTCAATGTGAACATATAAGATATGAAATATTGAATCACGACAGTTTAGGATAGAACCAGGAAGATGGGTACACGGGATCATGGTTCATCAAAAGTCATCGAGAATGGATCTTTGAAGCTTTAATCCCTGCACATCGAAAGAAACAAGACAACAAACACATACGGGGCTCCCCTACACTTATTATGAAAACGGTAAAGGATAGATTAACGGGTTGCCTCCCGAGAAGCGCTTGTTTTTGTTAACCGAGTCACGAGCCTGACTCGACCCAGAACTAATTCAAGGGAAACGTGGTGAGGGATGGAATCATCTCATGAGAGATGTCCTCACCAAAGTACAACTTCACGCATTGGCCATTCACTTTTAAAATTTGTCCCATTTGGCTGAGAAAGCTCAATGGTGCCATAAGGGAAGACTTTAGCGACGGTGAATGGACCAGACCAACGGCTCTTCAGCTTGCCTGAGAAGATCTTCAACCGAGAGTTAAAGTGTAAAACTTGATCACCAACGTGGAACTCTCGGTTCTTAATTCTTGAGTCATGAATGATCTTGGTCTTCTCCTTGTAAATCAATGAGTTCTCATAAGCTTCATTCCTCAGTTCATTGAGCTCGTTGAGTTGAATCTTCCGAAGATCACCATCTTTGTTGATGTCAAAATTTTCCCACTTCAAGGCCCACTACGCCATATGTTCCAGCTCAATAGGGAGGTGGCATGCCTTCCCATACACAAGACAATATGGAGTTCAACCAATCGGCGTCTTATATGCGGTACGAAAAGCCCACAAAGCATCGTCTAACTTATCGGCCCACGAGGCACGATGCTCTCCCACAGTACATTCAAGAATTCGCTTCAATCCACGGTTAGATATCTCGGCTTGACCATTTGTTTGGGGATGATAAGCGATGGAAAGACGGTGATTGACACCGTACTTAGCCATGACTCGAGCAAATTGGTCATTGCAAAAATGAGTCCCGCGGTCACTGATGATAGCACGAGGAACACCGAATCGAGCAAAAAGTTGCTTCAGAAAGTTCACAACCACCCTCGCATCGTTCGTAGGGAGAGCCTTTGCTTCAACCCATTTAGATACGTAGTCAACGGCTACGAGGATGTACTTGTTCCCTTTAGATGATGGAAATGGCCCCATAAAGTCGATACCCCATACATCAAAGATTTCACATTCTTGTATGAAATTTTGAGGCATCTCATCTTTATGTGTGATCTTGCCTTATCTTTGGCAAGTATCACAATGTTAAACCATTTCATGAGTGTCATGATAAATGGTAGGCCAATAAAATCCAGAGTTGAAAACTTTCTTCGCGGTGTAATTGGGACCAAAGTGACCACCGGTGGGTCCTTTATGGCAAGCTTCAAGGATTAGTAACGCTGCCGGCCCATCAACACATCGACGAATGACAAGATCCGCACATTGTTTGAAAAGGTAAGGGTCGTCCCAAAAATAGTGTTCAATGTCTTTAAAGAACTTTTTATTTTGTTGAGACGTTAATCCTTCCTTGAGAATTCCACCCGCTAAGTAGTTTGCAATGTCCGCAAACCATGGGGAGTCATCAAGATTGGAATTGATAGACATTAAGGCCTCAAGGGGAAAAGATTCATTGATCTCTTGAGTCGGATGATCCCCTTGATAAGGATCCTCAAGTCTACTTAGATGATCCGCGGCTAGGTTTTCCGCTCCATTGTTATCACGAATTTCAATTTTGAATTCTTAAAGGAGCAAAACCCAACGAATAAGTCTTGGCTTAGAATCTTGTTTGGTTAACAAGTACTTCAACGCGGAATGGTCGGTATAGACAATGGTGGTGGAAAGGATAATATAGGGGCGGAAGTTTTCAAAAGAATACACTACAGCTAAAAGCTCTTTTTCGGTAGTGGTATAATGCAATTGAGCCCCCGTCATTGTCTTGCTAGCATAATGGATTGGTTGGAAGTGTTTGTTCACTCTTTGGCCCAAAACCGCTCCAATAGAAAAATCTCTAGCATCATACATCAATTCAAAATGTAGCTCCCAATTAGGGGTTGATACAATGGTTTTACTAGGTTCAAGTTCAATTGAGTTCTCGGTATCTTCTCAAATTGATCACGGTTCAAAGTGGAGTTATCGTTCTTGGTAACAAAGAGGGGATTGGTTTTCTATTCTACTAAAAAGGATTAAAAGAGCTAAGTGGTAAAATTAAGCTAAAAACAATTGACAAATTAAAATCAACTTAAAAGAAATAAAGTGGAATTAAAAATTAAACAACAATTGAAAAGCAATTTAAAAACGTAACTTAACCAGAAAACTTAATTCAGAAATTTAGAGAAACTGAAAATCATGCTCATTCGGAATAAATAACTTAAAAGCCTTGATTCTGAAAAAGCCTTCATGCGGAATAAAACTGCTCATCCGGAAAAACAAAACTCATGCGGAATAATCAAACAAAACACTCATCCGGAATAATACCTTCATCCGGAATATCCTTTCATCCGGAATAAATGGCTCATTCGGAAAGACTTGTTCATGCGGAATAATAGAACTGGTTCGGAATAATTGAAGCAAAATGGTTGATTCGGAAAATAACTTTATTCGGAATAAAAACAGTTCATCCGGAATATCCCCCCTTCATTCGGAATATTCCCTCATTCGAAATAAACAGTTCGTCTGGAATAAATGCTCATTCGGAAAGTGGGCTTCACTTGGAATAATGTTGCTGGTTCGGAATACAAGTGCTCATCCGGAATGTTGCTTCATCCGGAATAACACTCTTCGTTGGGAATAAAGACTTGATCCGGAATATTTAGCTGATTCGGAATATTAATCCTTCATTCGGAAAAAGTAACTCATTCGGAATAAAAAGATTAAAACACTTCGTTCGGAATGTTTGCTTTATCCAGAATAATCTAAATAGAATCCTTCATTTGGAATGTTCAGCTTATCCGGAATAATCTGCTAAAAAGCTTGGTTCGGAATCTGGGCTGATGAAGTAGTGCGAAGAACACGGAAACAATAACACACGATTTTTACCAAAATCAACCAATTTTTTAACCAAAGAATAAACCAAACTAACCACTAATCATCTACTAATGATAAATATCAAACCAAATCAACAAAAACACAAAACCCACTTACTTTTAAAGATTAAAATCAATCAAATCAAACCTTGAGACTTTAAATCAACAAGAGAAAGATGAACAAGATTAAATGAAAGATGATATTGAAAGATTAAGGTTAAACAAACAAAAGTAAAGATTAAACTTACAAGAACTTGGAGAAATCAAATAAAAATCACCAAACACCCTAGTGGTGTTGGTTTTGCTACGAACCAAAAAGAAAAAAAAACTGGAAAAATGAAAAAATCCCTTCTAATGTGTGAAGCGATCTCTATTTATAGGCCTTGGGGTTGGTTGGTGAGTGGGCTTTCTTCCTTTCTTTTTGTCTTCTCGTCTTTTCAGTAAAGTTGACGTTTTCGACTCAGATTCGGGATTTGTCGATGAATAAATTCAACTCGTCTTTTAATTTCTTCGTTTAATAGACTTGAGTTCTTCGACATATATAAATCTTCCATCTTTGGTCCTCTTCTTCGATAAATCTTCAAATAGGCCCATTGACTTCAAATCTTTTGCATCTCTTGGACAATAGACTTCGTCTTGAGTCTTTTTCTTCGATAAAACCCGTGAAATCCCATGTTTTCTTCAATATTTATCTGGTTGGCTCTGAAAACACAACAAACACACAAACCACGCATAATTCCAAACAAATGACATTAAATACGCGTTTTCGTCTCGTTTTAGTAAGAAATAAGTGGTAAAAGGATGGGTGTTTTCACACCTATCAAATCCCCTACACTTAACCATTGCCATGCCCTCATGCAATTCTTAGTGACAAAGCAAATTTACACTTTTCTCATAATCAATCAACCTTGGCCTTATTAATATACTACTATTACTACTAAAGGGAAATAAAAGCTTGAATAAAACAAAAGGGATAGAAGACCATTTTCACTTGAAAATAGCTACATGGAAATAACTTGCAAAGAGATCTAAGACTTACATTAGGGCTTTGGTTGCTGCGAAGATTTTATCACCCTCAAGTTTCACGTTCCCCAAACTAAGCTCAAAAACGAGATCATTGTTATTATAAGTTAGCAAAACAAACACTTACACACATGGCTTAATTATATTCTTAAACTCCCTTATTCCTTATATTTTATTTTTGTCTTGGAATGATCATGAAGATGCATTTTTGGACTTATTTTGATAGTTTATTTAAGCTGAAAGCAAAGTAGTACGATTTGATTAATATTTAGCTAAAGGACAAAATATCTTAAAACTGCTTCTTGAGACCTCAAAAAGTTCATATCTTGGCATAACTCGCTTCACGATTTGAGACCTTTCTCGGGCCGATATTTGGCATGTACTTCATACTTCATATCTTGAGAGACGTTCTTGAGATAATGGTCTTCTCTTTGTTAATAGAGTTTCTTCACTTAGAGACTTTTGAGGGATACTCCAACTTTGTTGACCACGACTTCATCATTATTTCTTCAATCGTTACTTGGGATTTTGAGATACAACGATCCGCCTCCTTTTCGGACTTGGATCTATTTATCCTCATACCTTGTTAGGGTCTTTTCGGATAGACTTCTCTATGATCTTTATGGGAGTTGATTGCTTTTCTTCGTGCGTCTTGATCCTTCATATTGATTTTGGGAATAATGCTTTTCACATCACCTTGGATCTTTAGCAATAAAATGGAATCCTCATGCCTTGTTAGGGCCTTTTCGAACTCGCCAATCTTCGCGCCCCGCTTCATTAGTTATGCCTTGGCTATGAAATCTTATCATTACCGAGCAACTTTTAAACGATCTTAGGCTAGAAGCTAAGTTATTCAATAAAATCGTACGACCTTACTTATTGCATTTATTCATTTAAGGCGATGGGAGGAAAAGCTTATAATCACACCAAGTGTGCTTGTGCAAGAATACCAACTTATAATTGATTCTATCATTTCTCGTTCTCCACAATTTAAAATCTCAAGTAATGAGACTCGTGGATGCTTAGCCTAATGAACCAATTAAGGTCTACATGGTTAAGGATACTTGCTAGAATAAACTTGGATAAGTCTATTCGGGTTGAGTCAAAATAATCGCAACGGGCCTAATATGTCAAAGACTTCTAAACTAGCTACACCACTTTATTAATATTTTTGACTTTATTGTGGGATATATACATATGAAAGCAACGATAAAAATTTAAAAAATACGACTATATGGCCAAAGTTAATTAAAAATTTGAAAAATACTGAAAAAGATGATTTTCCGGTTAAATGAAGGAATTTTAATGGAAAAGTCCACTTAAAACTTCGATAGAAGTCTCCCCTACACTTAATATAAACATTGTCCTCAATGTTTAAGCATGTGGGGAAAATCTCCCCTACACTTATGACATTGTGCATGTTGGTTAAATCAAGCTAAGGAAGAGACGACTAAAGTGATCAATTTCAAATGTGAGTATGAAGAAAATTGAATCACGATAGTTGAGAGATAGAACCGGATTGCGGATAACATGGGAACACGGTTCTTCAAAGGTTCCAAAAGTGCATTCATCCCTGTAATCACATCACCACATAAAACACAAACAACCTATATAGGTTCCCCTAAACTTACGAGGTAAAACAGAAAGGGATAGATACTCGGGTTGCCTCCCGAGGAGCGCTTGTTTTTGTTAACCAAGTCACGAGCCTGACTCGGTCCCGAACTAATTCAAAGGAAAGGTGGAGAGGGATGGAATCATCTCATGAGAGATGTCCTCTCCAAAGTACAACTTCACTCGTTGGCCATTCACCTTAAAATTCGGTCCATTTGGTTGAGCGAGCTCAAGAGTACCATATGGAAAAAGTTGGGCAATGGTGAATGGGCCGGACCAACGAGATTTGAGTTTGCCCGAAAAGATTTTCAACCAAGAGTTTAAGAGTAAAACTTTGTCTCCAACTTGGAACTCTTGGTTTTTAATCTTAGAGTCATGAATGAGCTTAGTTCTTTCCTTATAGATCAAGGAATTTTCATAAGCTTCATTCCTGAGTTCATTAAGCTCATTGAGTTGGATTTTGCGTAGGTCACCGGCTTTGTTGATGTCGAAGTTAGCCCACTTCAAGGCCCAGTAAGCCTTGTGCTCCAACTCAATGGGGAGGTGGCATGATTTCCCGTACACGAGAGAATATGGTGTACAACCAATCGGAGTCTTGTATGCGGTACGAAAAGCCCACAGAGCATCATCTAACTTATCGGCCCATGAGGCACGATGCTCTCCCACTGTTCGTTCAAGAATTCGCTTTAACCCTCGGTTAGAGATTTCAGCCTGCCCATTAGTTTGTGGGTGATATGCGGTGGAAAGACGATGATTGACACCATACTTAGCCATGACTCTTGCGAATTGATCATTGCAAAAATGAGTCCCGCGAACACTAATAATGGCACGAGGCACACCGAATCTAGCGAATAGCTGCTTCAAAAAGTTGCAAACCACCCTTGCATCATTAGTGGGTAAAGCTTTCGCTTCAACCCATTTAGAAACGTAGTCAACGGCTACAAGGATGTATTTGTTTCCTTTAGATGAAGGGAATGGCCCCATAAATTCGATGCCCCATACATCAAAGATTTCACATTCTTGTATGAAATTTTGAGGCATCTCATCTTTATGTGTGATCTTGCCTTGTCGTTGGCAAGCATCACAATTTTTCACCATTTCGTGAGCGTCACGATAAATGGAGGGCCAATAGAATCCCGAGTCAAACACTTTCTTAGCGGTGAAGTTGGGACAAAAGTGACCACCGGTGGGTCCTTTGTGGCAAGCTTCGAGAATGTCTAAAGCTGCCGGTCTATCAACACATCGGCGAATAATCAAATCAGCGCATTGTTTGAAGAGATACGGGTCATCCCAAAAGTAAGTCTTAATGTCTTTAAAGAACTTTTTCTTTTGTTGGGATGTTAACCCGTCAATGAGAATTCCACCCGCCAAGTAGTTTGCAATGTCCGCAAACCATGGGGTCTCATCAAAATTCGAGTTGATAGACATTAAGGTCTCAAGGGGAAAAGAGTCATTGATCTCTTTGTTCGGATGATAACCTTGATAAGGATCCTCAAGTCTACAGAGATGATCCGCGGCTAGGTTTTCAGCTCCCTTCTTGTCACGAATTTCGATTTTAAATTCTTGAAGTAGCAAAACCCAGCGAAGAAGTCTTGGTTTAGAATCTTGTTTAGTTAACAAGTACTTCAACGCGGAATGATCGGTGTACACGATGGTAGTGGAAAGGACAAGATAGGGGCGAAAGTTTTCAAAAGCATAGACAACAGCTAAAAGCTCTTTTTCGGTTGTCGTGTAATGCAATTGAGCCCCTGTCATTGTCTTGCTAGCGTAATGGATCGGTTGGAAATGTTTGTTTAACCTTTGTCCCAAAAACGCTCCAATAGCAAAGTCGCTAGCATCGCACATCAACTCAAAAGGCAGCTCCCAATTAGGGGTAACCAAGACCGGTGCCTTAGTTAGCTTATCCTTAAGAAGGTTGAAGGCTTCAATACACTCTTTGGAAAAGATAAAAGGAGTATCTTTTTCCAATAGGTGGGTCATCGGCGAGCGATTTTAGAAAAAATCTTTTATAAATCGACGGTAGAAGCCCGCATGACCAAGAAAACTTCTCACACCCTTCACGGTTGAAGGGGGAGGTAATTTGGCTATGACATCAACTTTAGCACGGTCCACTTCGAGACCGGCTTTTGAGATTTTATGTCCTAGCACGATGCCCTCTTTTACCATGAAATGGCATTTTTCCCAATTTAGAACAAGGCGAGTGTCTTCACACCGCTTAAGCATACGTTCTAAATTGGCAAGGCAAGCAGAGAAAGAATCGCCATAAACCAAGAAATCATCCATGAAGACTTCCATGGTTTGCTCAACCATGTCATGGAAGATAGATATCATACACCTTTGGAACGTCCCAGGAGCATTGCATAAGCCGAAAGGCATTCGTTTGTAAGCAAATGTGCTGTAAGGACAAGTGAATGTGGTTTCTCTTGGTCTTTAGGATCGATGGGAATTTGAAAATACCCAGAGAAACCGTCTAAGAAGCAATAGTAATCATTACCCGCTAGACGCTCGAGCATTTGATCCATGAAAGGAAGAGGAAAGTGATCTTTTCTCGTGGCATCATTGAGTTTGCGATAGTCGATACAAACTCTCCACCCAGTAACGAGACGAGTAGGAATCAACTCGTTGTGTTCATGTGGAACAACGGTTATTCCGCCTTTCTTTGGCACAAAATGGACGGGACTTACCCATGGCGAATCCGAAATAAGGTAAATCATGCCGGCATCAAGAAGTTTGATAACCTCTTGTTTGATGACGTCGTGAATTCGAGGATTAACCCTTCTTTGGCTTTGGATTGCGGGTTTAAAGTCATCTTCCATGAGAATTTTGTGAGTACAAAAGTTTGGATCAATTCCGCGGATATCGGAAATTTTCCAAGCGATTGCCTTCTTATGATCTTTAAGCACGGCGATAAGGCGAGATTTTTCTTCTTCTTTCAAGTCCTTAGAGATGATGACGGGTTACTTCTTCTTGTCTTCAAGAAACACGTACTCGAGATGGGACGGTAATTCCATAAGCTCTAAATCTGGAGGATTTTCGATGGAAGGCGTAGTCAAATTCGGTTCATCGATAGCAATATCCTTGGGAGATGGTGGAGAAATATGGTCTTCATTGAGAAGTTTCTCAATGGTACGAATGTCTTCATCCCAATCGGTGGGAGAATCGTCATATTCTAAGTTCACATCTCCCAAAGTTGCTTCAAATTCTTTCAGAAGGAAATCACTTTCTCCAAATGGAGTTAGTGATTGGGCAATAGAGGCAACGGTCTCAACATTGGGAAGAGGGGTGAGAATATTTTTGCAAGCATCATTAAAGTGTTATTCACAAGCCTCATCAAGAACGTCGATACAATTAACACTCTCGTATGAATAAGGCTGTTTAGAAATCTTACCCATGTTGAAGACAATTTGATCGTCACCAACTCTCATGATAAGCTCACCCGCGTCTACATCGATGAGAGTGCGACCGGTCCTCAAGAATGGACGTCCAACGATTAATGGAACACGAGGATCCATCTCGTAGTCAACAACAACAAAATCTGCCGGAAAGGTGAATTTGTCGACACCGACGAAAACATCTTCGGCTATCCCCACCAGATAAGCAACCGTACGGTTAGCTAATTCTAAAGTCATTTTAGTGGGGACTAGCTCGGGGAGAGATAATTGCTTCCAATCACTTAATGGCATAAGGTTTATACTAGCACCTAGATCGGCTAGGGCCATGCAATTCTCTACTCCCGGGAAGTTGCAAGGGATTAAGAAGCGACCCGGATCACCAAGTTTGGTTGGCAATTTCCTTAAGAGAACCGCGGAGCAATTCTCGTTAAGTTGGGTATTAGCAATATCAAGAAGCTTTTCCTTATCACTAAGAAGATCTTTAAACATCTTCGCATATTTAGGCATGTGAGCGAGAGCCTCAGCGAAGGAGATGTTGAAATTCAATTGTTTAAACATTTTGAGAAAGTTTGAAACTTGAATATCGTCCTTGCTTTTGAGCTTCTCTTTCCTCAACCTTGAGGGATAAGGTATATCGGATGAAGAGGAAGGCTTTGGATTTGTAGGATCACTCACATCCTTGGGTGGTGGAGGGGCGGAAGTAAGAGGTGGAGGAATAGGAATAGTGGACTCCTTTTCCTTTGTCACAATCACCGGTGTAGGTGTAGGAAGCTCAGGTTCCTTGGTACCTTTTACACAGCGAGTGGTGATTGCTTTCATCTCCCCTCTTGGATTAGCAACGGTGTTCCTCGGAAGAGTACCCGAAGAAGAGGGTTGATTACCTTGGAAGAAACTAGCCATCATGTCCCTTAGGTCATTCGTTTGACTACTCAAAGAGTTTCGCATATCGGCTCTAAGATCATTCCCTTGTTTCACCATATCGCCCTTCAAATTAATAATTTAGGTCTGCAGATTATTCACCAACACATCATTCGTCCGCATGTACGTTTCGACCCGTGGTTGAAAACGGTGGGTTGGGTAGGAGGAGGTGCTTGATAAGAAGGTGGTTGGTAAGGAGCGGGTTGGTAAACTTGAGTAGGATTTTGAGGTGGATATGGTTGTCTTTGAGGTGGTTGATATGGTGCTCGAGGTTGGTTTTGGTTGGTTCGGTTAAGGTTTCGTTGTTGGTTTTAATTGGTTGGAGGAAAAACGGGCGGGGAAAGAAAATTGGTGGAACGATAACTTAGCAAGTTGCGGTCTCCTTGAGGGCGGGCTGGATAGCCTCCCGGAGGATAGGTACCATATGCTGCGTTAACATTCTCACAAAGATAGTCTTGAGTGGAGGTACAAGTAGTGTAAGAGTGAGGACCCCCGCAGATTTCACATGGGTGGCTTAAAGCATTGACCTGAGCGTTTTGAGCGTTGATGCTTTTGGTATTGTTGGCGGTTTGGGCAGCAAGGGATTCAATCAGCGAAGTAAGCTTATCAATTCTCTTATCGTTGTCACTAGTGCTAGCACTAGCGGCATTGGTCCGAACACTCTTGGTTTGCACTCTAGACTTATTCTCAATAATATCCCAAGTGGCGTTAGAAGTCTTAACCAAAATATTACCCCCGAGGCACTATTTAGTGAATCTTGGTCATTCATACTTAAACCATTGTAAAAAGTATTAATTTGGTGCACTTTGGTAAAACCATGTTGTGGGCACTTTCTTAAAAGTTCTTTAAAACGGTCCGAAGATTCACTAAAAGTCTCATCGTACTTTTGTTCAAAAGTGATAATTTCATTCCGCAAAGCGGTAGTACGTGAGGGTGGAAAAAGTATTTTATGAATTTGGTCTCTAAGTCCGTCCACGTAAGAATACTTTGTGGTGGTTCCTTTGCAAGCCAATGACGGGCTTGTCCCTCTAAGGAGAAAGGAAAAAGTTGTAAGCGGATTACCTCTTATGAAACCCCATTGAATTGACCGTATTTGTGAGTTGAAGGAACCTTTTGATGTGGTCATGAGGATCATCAATTGTACGCCCCAAGAATGGTTGAGCAGAGACCATTTGAATGAAGCCGGATTTGAGCTCAAAGTTGTTGGCTGCAATCGCGGGTATGACAATAGCATCGTTGTTACCCTCTACATGTGCTTGCAAAAGTTCGATCATTGGACGATTGTCTGGTAGAGGTTCATTGTTGTTGTTATTCATGTTGGGTTGAGGTGGATTATTATTATTGTTGTGTACACCGGCCATGTCTAAATTATCGAGAGTCTCGGGCTCGGGATAAGACGTAGATCGAGTACGCATACACCTGCAAAAGAACAAAGCAGAAATATTTTTGGTTTTTTATGTTTTTTAATTTTTTTTTTGGATTTTTGAAAATTTTATATTTTTTAGGATTTTTGAAAAAATTTTATGATGAAAAAGTAACGTTCACGGCGAACGGATCCCAAAATCCAATTTTCTCACAAAAACCGTTAATCTTTACGAAAAAGAGCCGGCAGCGGCGCCATTTGATACAATGGTTTTACTAGGTTCAAGTTCAATTGAGTTCTCGGTATCTTCTCGAATTGATCACGGTTCAAAGTGGAGTTATCGTTCTTGGTAACAAAGAGGGGATTGGTTTTCTATTCTACTAAAAAGGATTAAAAGAGCTAAGTGGTAAAATTAAGCTAAAAACAATTGACAAATTAAAATCATCTTAAAAGAAATAAAGTGGAATTAAAAATTAAACAACAAATGAAAAGCAATTTAAAAACATAACTAAACCAGAAAACTTAATTCAGAAATTTAGAGAAACTGAAAATCATGCTCATTCGGAATAAATAACTTAAAAGCCTTGATTTTGAAAAAGCCTTCATGCGGAATAAAACTGCTCATCTGGAAAAACAAAACTCATGCGGAATAATCAAACAAAACACTCATCCGGAATAATACCTTCATCCGGAATATCCCTTCATCCAGAATAAATGGCTCATTCGGAAAGACGGGTTCACGCGGAATAATAGAACTGGTTCTGAATAATTGAAGCAAAATGGTTGATTCGGAAAATAACTTCATTCGAAATGAAAACAGTTCATCCGGAATATCCCCCATTCATTCAGAATATTCACTCATTCGAAATAAACAGTTCGTCCGGAATAAATGCTCATTCGGAAAGTGGGCTTCACTCGGAATAATGTTGCTGGTTTGGAATACAAGTGCTCATACGGAATGTTGCTTCATCCGGAATAACACTCTTCGTTCGGAATAAAGACTTGATCCAGAATAATTAGCAGATTCGGAATATTAATCCTTCATTCGGAAAAAGTAACTCATTCGGAATAAAAAGATTAAAACACTTCGTTCGGAATGTTTGCTTTATCCCGAATAATCTAAACAGAATTCTTCATTCGGAATGTTCAGCTTATCCGGAATAATCTGCTAAAAAGCTTGGTTCGGAATCTGGGCTGATGAAATAGTGCGAAGAACAGGGAAACAATAACACACGATTTTTACCAAAATCAACCAAGTTTTAAACCAAAGATTAAACCAAACTAACCACTAATCATCTACTAATGATAAACATCAAACCAAATAAAAAAAACACAAAACCCACTTGCTTTTAAAGATTAAAATCAATCAAATCAAACCTTAAGACTTTAAATCAACAAGAGAAAGATGAACAAGATTAAATGAAAGATGATATTGAAAGATTAAGGTTAAACAAACAAAAGTAAAGATTAAACTTACAAGAACTTGGAGAAATCAAATAAAAATCACCAAACACCCTAGTGGTGTTGGTTTTGCTACGAACCAAAAAGAAAAAAAACTAGAAAAATGAAAAACTCCCTTCTAATGTGTGAAGGGATCTCTATTTATAGGCCTTGGGCTTGGTTGGTGAGTGGGCTTTCTTCCTTTATTTTTGTCTTCTCGTCTTTTCAGTAAAGTTGATGTTTTCGACTCAGACTCGGGATTTGTCGATGAATAAATTCAATCGTCTTTTAATTTCTTCATTTAATAGACTTGAGTTCTTCGACATATATAAATCTTCCATCTTTGGTCCTCTTCTTCGATAAATCTTCAAATGGGCCCATTGACTTCAAATCTTTTGCATCTCTTGGACAATAGACTTCGTCTTGAGTCTTTTTCTTCGATAAAACCCGTGAAATCCCATGTTTTCTTCAATATTTATCCGGTTGGCTCTGAAAACACAACAAACACACAACCACGCATATTTCCAAACAAATGACATTAAATACGTGTTTTGGTCTCGTTTTAGTAAGAAACAAGTGGTAAAAGGGTGGGTGTTTTCACACCTATCAGGGGTAACCAAGACCGGTGCGTTAGTTAGCTTGTCCTTAAGAAGATTGAAGGATTCAAGACACTCTTTAGAAAAGATAAAAGGAGTATATTTTTCCAAGAGGTGGGTCATCGGGCAAGCGATTTTAGAAAAATCTTGAATGAATCGACGATAGAAGCCCGCATGACAAAGGAAACTTCTCACACCCTTCATAGTTGAAGGTGGAGGTAATTTTGCTATGACATCAAATTTAGCACGGTCCACTTCAATACCGGCTTTTGAGATTTTATGTCCAAGCACAATGCCTTCTTAATGGCATTTTTCCCAATTAAGAACGAGATGAGTGTCTTCACACCGCTTAAGCATGAGTTCTAAATTGGAAAGGCAATCAGAGAAAGAATCACCATAGACCGAGAAATCATCCATGAAGACTTCCATAGTTTCTTCAACCATGTCATGGAAGATAGCCATCATACACCTTTGGAAAGTCCCGGGAGCATTGCATAAGCCGAAAGGCATTATTTTGTAAATAAATGTTCCATAAGGACAAGTGAATGTGGTTTTCTCTTGGTCTTTAGGATCGATGGGAATTTGAAAATACCCGGAGAAACCGTATAAGAAGCAATAATAGTCATTACCCGCTAGACATTCAAGCATTTGGTCCATAAAAGGAAGGGGAAAATGATCCTTTCTCGCATCATCATTGAGTTTGCGATAGTCTATACAAACTTTCCACCCTGTAACGAGACGAGTAGGAATCAACTCGTTGTTTTCATTGGGCACAGCGGTGATTCCGCCTTTCTTAGGCAAACAATGGATCGGACTAACCCATGGTGGATCCGAGATAGGGTAGATCATTCATGCATCAAGAAGTTTGGTAACCTCTTTTTTGATAAAGTTATGGATCTTAGGATTTATCCTTCTTTGGTTTTGAATAGTAGGTTTAAAGTCGTCCTCCATGAGAATTTTATGTGTGCAAAAGTGAGGATCAATTCCACGAATATCGGAGATTTTCCAAGCAATCGCTTTCTTATGATTCTTCAACACGGTGATAAGTCGGGATTTTTCATCTTCTTTCAAATCCTTTGTGATGATGACGGGTGACTTCTTATTGTCTTCAAGGAAAACGTACTCGAGATGAGACGAAGGTCCTTAAGCTCTAAATCCGGAGGATTTTCGATGGAAGGCGTAGTCAAATTCGGATCATCGATAGAGATTTCCTTAGGAGATGGTGGAGAAATATGGTCCTCATTGAGAAGTTTCTCAATGGTACGAATGTCTTCATCCTAATTGGAGGGAGAATCGTCATACTGCAAGTCCACATCTCCCAAAGTTGCTTCAAATTCTTTCAAAACGAAATCACTTTCTCCAAATGGAGTTAGTGATGGAGCAATAGAGGCAACGGTCTCAACAATGGGTAGAGAAGAAGAACCACTTTTACAAGCGTCTTTGAAATGTTCTTCACAAGCCTCATCAAGAACGTCAATGAAATTACCCATGTTGAAGACAATTTTATCGTCACCAACTCTCATGATTAATTCGCCCGCGGCTACATCAATGAGAGTGAGACCGGTCCTCAAGAACGGACGTCCAACGATTAATGGAACACGGGGGTCCATCTCGTAGTCAACGACAACAAAATCCGCCGGAAAGGTGAATTTGTCGACACCGACGAAGACATCTTCGGCTATCCCCACTGGATAAGAAACCGTACGGTTAGCTAATTCCAATGTCATTCGTGTGGGGACTAGCTCGGGTAGAGATAATTGTTTCCAAACGCTTAAAGGCATTAAGTTGATACTAGCACCTAGATCTGCTAGGGCCATACAATTCTCTACCCCGGGGAAGTTGCATGGAATGAGAAAACGACCCGGATCACCAAGTTTGGTTGGTAATTTTCTTAAGAGCACTGCGGAGCAATTCTCGTTAAGTTGGGTCTAAGCGATATCAAGAAGTTTCTCCTTATCACTGAGAAGATCTTTAAACATTTTAGCATATTTCGGCATGTGAGCGAGTGCCTCAACAAAGGAGATGTTGAAATTCAATTGTTTAAACATTTTAAGAAAGTTAGAAACCTGAATATCATCCTTGTTCTTCAACTTCTCTGTCCTCAACCTTGAGGGATAAGGTATATTGGGTTGAGATGTAGGCTTGGGAATGGAATTCTCACTCACATCCTTGGGTGGTGGAGGGGTGGAAGTAGAAGGTGGAGGAATTGGAGAAGTAGAAGGTGGAGGAATAGGAGAAGGGGACTCGTTTTCCTTTGTCATAATCACCGGTGTAGGTGTAGGAAGTTTGGGTTCCTTTAAACCTTTTCCACTTCGAGTGGTGATTGCTTTCATCTTCCCTCTTGGATTAGCAACGGTGTTACTCGGAAGAGAACCCGAACCAGAGGTTTGATTACTTTGGAAGAAACTAGCCATTATGTCCCTTAAGTCATTCATTTGACTGCTCAAAGAGTTTTGCATATCGGCTCGAAGATCATTCCCTTGTTTCACCATATCTCCTTTCAAGTTGGCCATTTGCCGCTGAAGATTCTGCACTATCGCATCATTAGTCCTCATGTATGTTTCAACCTCTTGATTAAATGCGGTGGGTTGGGTGGGAGGAAGAGCATGGTAGGCAGGTGGTTGATAAGCGGGTTGTTGGTAAATTTGGTTTTTCCTTGAGGTGGATATGGGTTTCTTTGGGTTGGATATTGATTTGGAGCTCGAGGTTGGTTTTGATTGTTTCGATTGAGGTTGTTTGGGTTTTGAGGTGGAAAACCGGGTGGTGAAAGAAAGTTGTTTGAATGATAACTGAGCAAATTGTGGTCACCTTGAGGGCGTGCTTGATAGCCTCCTGTAGAAAAGTTACCTTTGGCGGCATACACATTTTCTGGATTGTCATGAGTCGAAGGACAATCGGTGTATGAATGAGAACCCCCACAAATTTCACATGACTGATTCAAAGCATTAACTTGCGCATTGATGGCTTTGGTATTGTTAGCGGTTTGTAGAGCAATTGTTTCAACAAGCGAAGTAAGCTTATCAATTCTCTTGTCGCTCTCACTAGTACTACCACAAGCCACATTAGTCCGACCACTCTTGGTTTGTACTCTAGACTTATTCTCAATAATGTCCCATGCGGCATTAGACGACTTAACCAAAATATTACCCCCCCCCCCCCCCCCCCCCCGAGGCACTATTTAGTGAATCTTGGTCATTCATGCTTAACCCATAGTAAAAAGTATTAATTTTATGTACTTTTGTGAAACCATGTTGTGGACACTTTCTTAAAAGTTCCTTAAACCGGTCCCAAGATTCACTTCACCGTACTTTTGTTCAAATGTAATGATTTCATTCCGCAAAGCGGTAGTACGTGAGGGTGGGAAAAAGTAGTTAATGAACTTGGTCTCTAAATCCGTCCATGTAAGAATACTTTGTGGCGGTTCCTTATCAAGCCAATTCCGGGCTTGTCCCTCTAAGGAGAAAGGAAAAAGTTGCAAGCGAATCACTTCTTGTGAAACTCCATTATACTTCACCGTATTGGTGAGTTGAAGAAACCTTTTTATATGGTCATGAGGATCATCAAGCGGCAAGAAAGGTTGAGCAGAGACCATTTGAATAAAGCCGGATTTGACCTCAAAATTGTTGGCTCCAAACTCGGGTATGACAATAGCATCGGTGTTGCCCTCTACGTGCGATTGCAAAAGCTCGATCATTGGTTGATTGTCCATGGTGACAATAGGTGGAGTAATGACTTCGGCTTGAGCTGCTTTCTTCTTACGAGCACGGGTACGCATGCACACCTACAAAAAGAAAAGAAAAATAGACAAGAAATATTTTTGGTTTTTTATGTTTCTCTATTTTTTTGAATTTTTGAAAATTTTTAATTTTTATGGATTTTTGAAAATTTTTAAGCAAGGAAAATAACGTTCAAAAGTGAACGGATCCCAAAATCCAACGCGTCTCTCACTAAAAAACGTTAATCTTAAAGAAAAGAGCCGGCAGCGGCGCCATTTAACAACTAGATTTTACTTAGTTATGAAAGAGTTTTCGTCTGATCTTTTCGAATTGATTACAAGTAATTAGTGCGACTCAGTCGTTCTTGGTGGAAAAATAAGAAAGGTGGTTATCTAATTTAAACTGAAATTAAATGACTAAAAAAAGTGAAATGACGAAAAGTTAAAACGTAAATAAATGAAAACTTTAAAATTAAACACTTTTAAAAAGAAACTAAGAAAAGACAAGTTATAAAGTGTACGACAAATAAAACAAATAAGTGAAAACGAAACTTAAAGAAATTGGCGGGAAAAATAAGTTTAAAAATTAAATTTAAAATGAAAACAGTTAAATTCGCAATTAAATAAAAAACTGAATTAAATTCTCAACCAGAAAGAAAGATTTTGCAATTATGTCAAAATTGACATAATTCCGCAATCCTCAAACTAACAATTTCGCAATACTGTTTATGGTTCAAATTCGCAATTATGCGAAATGTAAAGATTTCGCAATGGTACAAAAGGGGAAGATTCCGCAATAACTAAAGGGAAAGAATTCGCAATAACTGAAGAGTACAATTCCGCAATTACTGAAGACTATGATTCCGCAATTAATTTGCGGAATTAATTCCGCAATGTCTAAACCTTGCAAGAATTCGCAATACAAAACGAGAAGATTTCGCAATTTAGGAAAAAGAACAATGTCGCAATACCAGATTGTATGATTTCGCAATATAACAAGAGACACAAATCCGCAATACACAAAGTATTGCGAATTTGAATCAGACGTCCTAGAAAAGTGGAACTCGGGACATGGACGATTTTAAGCAACTTTTTAGCAACTTTTTAGGGACAATAAGCATACAAAAACACAAATAAGCTACCAATAAGCTAGATGAATGATAAAACTTATAAATCCTCAATACGTAAATCAAGAAACACGTAAAGGAAGAACCTTTATGTGTCGAAATAGAAAAGTAGATGAAAAAGATGATGAACACAAGATCGTAACCAACAAGAAGGATTAAAAAGATGAAGATTAAGACAAGATTAAGCTTAAAAAGTAAAGGTTTGATTAAAACAAGAAAGATAAAAGATGAAGTTTTAGTGAGAGAAAGTTAAACACTTTCTCTCTCTAAAAATTAAACTACAAAAATGAAAAATAGACTAGCTAACACCCTCCTAATGTGTCATTAGGAGGGTATATAAGAGGTGTGAAGGTGCATGTGTTGCTTCCTTCTTTCTTTCTTCTCGACTCGATTAGAATGCTTTGTCTTTCTCGACGTCGTCTCGGGATTTGTCGATACAAATTGAACTTGTCTTATAATTTTCTTCTTCTATTAGAATTGAGTTCTTCGACTTCATTAAACTTCCGTCTTAAGACTTTTTCTTCGATAAATCTTCAGAATAGGCCTTGGACTTCAGTTCTTTTTGCACTCTTGATCTTTTGACTTCGTATTTTCTCGTTTTATTCGATAAAAGCCCGTGATAGCCCATGTTTTCTTCCTTTTTCATCTTTTGGTCCTAAAACACAATAAAAACACAAACCACGCATAATTCCGACGTTTATGACATAAAATACACGTTTTGGTCTTGTTATTATTGGAAATAAGTGGTAAAAGGATAAGTGTTTTCACACTTATTAACATACCAAATGTACAAGCTCATTTCCCTTACTTAGACAACTCGGAATTTTATGAAACTTGGTGAAAAACTCAATCATAAACTAAATAAAACTCAGTTTAAATTTCATTCAGTGATTTACATTTTAAAACCACCTGCTCGACACATTTCTAAACTTGAAAAATCGGACAGATTGGTACACTTGACTCGTGAAACCATTTTGAACAACCTAACCTTTACCATTAGCAAAACCGACCCTTGCCTTTGAAAATAGACTCAAAATGATAAGTTTAAGGCCTGAGAACAACCCTTGACTATTTGTAAAACTCATTTTATATTCCCCTAGATTCTATCCAAATATCGATAACAAATTCGGATTGTGTCGATACTCGTCTCCCGGTACACGAATAATCAAACTAGCGTAACTTTTTCCTCTTTTTGAGTTAGAAGCTCTAATTTATATCAAACCGAAGCTAACAAAAATCTTTACAACACTATCTTATTAGTTAAACAGTAATCCAAGTTTTAAGACATCCAAAAATATCCTCAAAGCTACTACCCAAAATCACCTCTCTAAAAATCATACCAAAACACTTTTTCAACCAAATCTAACCATTTTTATCAATCCTAACCTCCTAATAATACCCACATTCAATCTTAACACTTGAATGTATCATAAACAAAAATTAAAATCAAAAACTTTAACTTTTATGATCAAAACATGATGATCTTACCATGATCATCACATGCATAACTATATAATTATTCCACCAACACTTGTTTATATCAAAAACTAAAACTTGTTGCATGTGAGAAATTTTAGTACCAAAAGATTCACAAGAAGATTTTAGGAAGGGGTCTTGTTTTATTTTGGCTAAATCATAACCAAGATCAAGTAAAAATTGATGATCCATGGTGGTTTAGGAGTGGGAGGGTGGTGACATAAATAAGAAAAGAGAGGAGAGAAAGATTTTAATTAGTGTGTGTTTTTTGTATGAAGTAAATGAAAGAGAAGTAGGTGAAAATGAATATATAGTATGGGTTAGGGACTTGTTTTTCAAATTGTATAATCTTATGGACTTAAAAGCAATTTAATAGTTTAAAGGGTAGAAAATGACTATTAGTAAATTTTGAAAATATTTACGGGGCTTGGGTTTCGTAAAAATACTTGTTGGGTTCAAAGTTGATGAGTCAAATCATCATGAAAACTAGAAGGACCAAATATGACATTAGGAGAAACTTCAAGCTGGTGGACAAAATACTACAAAGTTCCCCCTGCTAGTGAAACTTTCCACTACTATAAGTTTCCCCTGCCATGTATTAAAGAATGAAGATTTGGTCAAATATATTAGATAAGTATGAATAAGTCAATTTTGATTCAGTCATTATTCTTTATTTAGTTTCCATGTAAATCTAGTTTCCTTATGTTATAAAAGGAACCACCAGACGTAGGTTTAATCATAACTTTAATATACAATGTAACCTACTGTTATGTTTGATCTCTAGGTGTGGGATTCAATGTACACACACCTAGAGTAATTTGTGTTAATCAAATAATACAAACTCTTTGGGAATCTTTCGTCTTTGTCAAACATCTTGTTCTAGTTAATTGTATTATTCCGCTGTGTTCATCAATATACAATTGACAACCTAGATAAAACCGGTTTTACTGTTTGAGTCTCAAGATCTGGGATTCCACAATTGGTATCATAGCGGATGGCTCGATATCTAGAGGAATCAAAATGTTTGATTTCGTTGCTGTAAAGATCTAGGGTTTATGTCAAAACCCTAGATAATTAATTCTGGCTGCCGTGGGAAATTTATGTTGCTATCGTCGTTGGATGTTTAAAATAGTTTACGTATTCATACATATATGTTCATATATGTGCAAACATGAATGAATGATGTTCAAATACTATGTTTGGTCCCAGAAATCACCATGCTCTCATTAATTACTGATCTTGTGTGGTCTATGTTTACAGAAGTGGCGCACATGGTCATTAATTGTAATCAACGAATGAATACGTTGGATTGGGGGTCCACAGTTTTTGTTACCTCACGTGAAAACAAGTAAACATTTTTTGTGATAGTATATTGATGGTACCATGTTGCTGATGTGGTCCCAAGGTATAGTTATGCGTTCACACGATAAAGTTCTTTGTTTTTTTTCTCATTAAAGATCGAATAAAACAAAAGAATAAGTCTGATGTGATTTATTGTCGTGACCCTGAGAACAATGATTGGACGATGGTGCTTTGTTGCTTTTGAAGTGGGATACATGATGTCACATATTCGTTTATTTTTGTCTCGTTTCGATCATCAATGAATCAACAATTAATATTCACGTGGGGCAGTGATAGAAAGGTACGAATTGAAAGGAAGTGGGGATATTAATTTTTTTGTCTGTTTGCGGTTTCATTGATGGTCTTGTCAAAAGGCTGCGAGAGTTATTGCTAAAAGTATTCACATGAGTAATATGTTAAAGCAACATGGTTTAGTCACTGCTGACTCAGACGAACAGAGAGTGGGTCTGATGATGAATAATACAAAGTACACAGCATGTATAAACTATTCATAGTTGGTCACTTTTGATTGCCTTTGTTTTTGTTATTTATTTCCCCTGTTATAAATTCATTCTCATTTTGTGTGGGTTTGGCACAGTTAATAACAAAAACAGTGGCCTTAAAAGTTCCACCTTCTTTTGAAAAAGTTTCCCATGCTTTCATTAAAAGTTTCCCCTGCTACGATCTCCCTGCCTTCAATAGATCCCACGACTTTCTTTAATGGATTCCCACTGTTTTTTAAAGTTCCCCCTGTTGTCATATATGATTTTTGGGACATCAATGTTTTGGAGATTGGTTTATTCACAACAACTGGTTTAAAGGTATAAAGGCTCATTTTAATTTTATTGATTACGAAGAAAAGTTTTTATTATTTATTTGAAGACGAAGCATATTTTCGCGGGTATGTGTTTTATGCATAAACACCTAGTGACAAAGTGATACAAGATCTAGGAATGTGTGATTTTTCTTATGGTACTCTATGCACATATTTTCTATCACTTGAAGGAGTTACATTATCGTGCTCAGTGTCTCATTTTCAGCAGAAATGAGGATTTTGTATAAACTAAGCACTTTGTCACGTGGTTAGTGCAAGATATAGAACACAAGTTCGGGTTATTCTACTTCATCATCAAGTAAGTTATAATTTGATTTCTTCATATGTAGTCATTACATAAAGCCTACAGATTTGAAGATTCATCAATGACTAGCACAATTTTAGGGGAAGCTCATTTGATAAAGTGTTGGTCATTCACATATGACGTCAAGGAGGAGATTTCCTATGTGCTTCATGGAGGGTGTTTTGAAAAGTAAAATGTTGCTTATTGGTATTATTACAACTAATCTAAGTTTTATATTTCTCAAATTCATTTTAATGCATCACCTGTGCTTCAAGGAGGGCAATTTGAGAAGATAAAAACTTGGGTTAGGAGTATGATATTAGTTAGTAGTGGTTGAGAATCAAGGTTGTTTACATACAAGATCCCTATTTGATCATGTCAAAAAGGGGAAGTTGTCTACAGAGAATGCTCAGCTTGTTGATCTTTGATGTTGTATGCTTAGGGGGAAGTGTTTTGACATCATCAACTAGGGGAAGATTGTTGGGTCAAAAGTTGATGAGTCAAATCACCATGGAAACTAGAAGGACCAAATATGACATTAGGAGAAACTTCAAGCTGGTGGACAAAATACAACAAAGTTCCCCCAGCTAGTGAAACTTTCCACTGCAATAAGTTTCCCCTGCCATGTATTGAAGAATGAAGATTTGGTCAAAGATATTAGATAAGTATGAATAAGTCAGTTTTGATTCAGTCATTATTTCTTTATTTAGTTTCCATGTAAATCTGGTTTCCTTATGTTATAAAAGGAACCACCAGACGTAGGATTATTCATAACTTCAATATGCAATGTAACCTACTGTTATGTTTGATCTCTAGGTGTGGGATTCAATGTACACACACCTAGAGTACTTTGTGTTAATCAAATAATAAAAACTCTATGGGAATCTTTCATCTTTGTCAAACATCTTGTTCTAGTTAATTGTATTATTCTGCTGTGTTCATCACATATACAATTGACAACCTAGATAAAACAGTTTTTACTATTTGAGTCTCAAGATCTGGGATTCCACAATACTTTTCAAAAGTTAAAATGTATCATAAATATGATAATAAAGTTTCCCGACACGACTTAACATGTAACTAAAACGAAATCGTCGAAATATTAATTATCGAAATAATCGATAGTAAAATGTAAAATTTTGAGCATCCGTCGGTATCACGATCATTAGTAGTTCTCGTTATTCATTGGTTTTGAGTAAACTCATTGTAAAATGCACGCGGATGATTTTAAATCAGAAACTTTGATTTAAATAAATTTGGGAAAAATTAAAATAAGAAATTTTATAATTCTAGATAAAGTATTATCAATGATCAGAAAATACTTAAATGTATAATTTATTAAAATTATCATGATCTCAGGATTTACATATAAGAATACAAGAAAATGTAATACGTTGGAAAATTCAAGAAGCACGAATAAAAGAATAAATTAATAACGGGAAAATATGAGTTCTTACAGATTCCCCAGATCAGCCCATAGGCAATGGATTGACTGTTGAAGGACAGTTGGTCCTGTGATCCTTGAAAATCTCCTAGAGACTTAACAATGTGAGAGAATAGAACTCTCCACATGTGAGAAAAATACTTAATCTTCAAAGGGGATATGTTAACAACTTCAGAGGGGGTGTAGGCTGGGTTGGTATCAGACAAAAGGTAAAGTGTTGCGAGAGAATCTTTGACAGCCTTTTTATCAACTGACTTGAGATAGTCATCTCCATGTTTGAGTCCAACAAGTGAAGAAAAATCAATAACAGTGAAAGAGAAGGGTTCTTGGTTGCAAGAGAGATGAAAAGAAATGGTGTTGTCATCAATAACTTCGGTCGAATACCATAATTCCCTAAGATATTCATGATAAAGAGTGGGAGGAGATCTGGTAAATGCTTCTCCAACATCACAGTTCTTCATGAAGTTTACCAGATCTAGGTATGAATCGTTAGGAGCTTTAAGCCGTTAATAAGTGTGAAAACACTTATCTTTTTACCACTTAATTGCAATAATAACCAAGCCAAAACGTGTATTTTATGTCGTAAATGTCGGAATTATGCGTGGTTTGTGTTTTTGTTGTGATTTAGGACCAAAAGATGAAAAAGGAAGAAAACACGGGGTTTCACGAGCTTTTATCGAAGTAAACGAGAAAAGACGAAGTCAAAGGATCAAGAGTGCAAAAAGAACGGAAGTCCAAGGCCTATTCTGAAGATTTATCGAAGAAAAAGTCTAAAGACGGAAGTTTAATGAAGTCGAAGAACTCAAGTCTAATTATTGAAGAAATTATAAGACAAGTTCAATTTATATCGACAAATCCCGAGACGACGTCGAGAAAGACAAAGAATTAAAAGACAAGAACGAGAAAGAGAAAGAAAGAAGGAAGAAACACATGCACTCCCCACTTCCTATATATACCCTCCTAATGACACATTCGGAGGGTGTTAGTCATTTAGGTTAGTTAGTTTTATTAGGAGTAGTGATACATGGGTATTAGCCCGTATAAAAATTAGTTCGTTTAAGTATGTCTAATCGAATTGATCTTAGTTTTCTATGTGACTCAGTTTTATTTTGGTGAAAACAAATATTTTTGGTTTGTTTTTAAATTTAAATGTGCAAAGACTTAAAAGTAAATGTCGTTAAAGTAAAGGGCAAGTATTAAAAGAGCGTGAAAAATAAAATCTAAATCTAATTAAAAGAAGGTTACGATATTTTAAAACTTGACGGAAAGTAAATTAACTAAATGACTGAAAATAAAGCGTGACGGAAATTAAAGTTAGGCAAGTATTAAAAACTTAAGCTAAAAATTAAACAAGATAAAACATGAAAAATACCCCCCAATCGGAATATATTCCGATAGGCCACAATCGGAATGTCGAACTGCCCCAATCGGAATGCTGTCGCTTACCAATCAGAATAACCCAAACGCACCGATCGGAATAATTTGCTTGAACTTGGTCGGAATGTAGTTAGGGACTACAATCGGAATGTGTCACTCATTCTGATCGGAATAACCCAAACAGACACCTCAATCGGAATGAGGGAAGAAGCACTAGATCGGAATACTTGTCACTAGCACACAATCGGAATACCACTTGCCTTGTCCACGATCGGAATACCAAAGTCCCCCACCAATCGGAATATGGATCGGAAAGTAAAACCCTTTTCCGATTGTCACGATCGGAAAATGGGGAAAAGTACCAAAAATAAGCTTAACAATTAAGCTAAAATCCTAAATAAGCTCTAGACGAAATTCAAAGGTAAACCGTGTAAAAATAAGCTATAAAACTGAAAGTTATAAACTTTGAAGACACGAAAAAGATCAACTTTAAGAAAAACAACTTTTTATATAAAAATAACTTTTGTAAAAGCTATATAAACTTGAAAATAAATCAAATAAGCTAAGAAAATAAGAGATTTAAAACAATCAAAAGCATAAAAATGAAACCTTTAAACGAATCAACAAGATAAATACGCGTGTAAATCAAAGAAGTTAGAAGAAGATTGACAAGATAAAGTAAAGGTGCGAGTAATTAAAGAAACACATACTTGAAATTAAATGTAATTAAAGGTGCAAAACATGTATTTAAATGTGCAAGTAATTAAAGGTGCATAAATGAAAGTGGAAGAATGGTTTGTCAAGCCACCAACAAGAGTAAATGAATGAAAATGAGGGTTTATATAGGTGATTAGGGAGTGGTTAGGGGAAGCTTCCTCTCTCCTTCCTTTCTTGTTAATTGCACCATCAAGTCCTTCCTTCTTAATCTTTTTTTGTTAATCTTGGAATGTGATGACTTTTGGCTCGGGATTTCTTTGGACTCGTCTTTTAATTATTCGATAAATAAGACTTGAGTTCCTCGGCTTTAAGTAAACTTTCGTCTTTTGACTTTTTCTTCGATAAATCTTCAGAATTGGTCTTGGACTTCCGTTCTTTATCCACTTTTGACTTCTTGACTCGTCTTTCATCTTTTTTTTTCGATAAAAGTCCGTAAATGCCCGTGAATTTCCGTGTTTTCTCCACTTTTCACCTTTTCGTCCTAAATCACAACAAAAACACAAACCACGCATAATTCCGACATAAAAGACATAAAATACACGTTTTGGTCTGGTTATTATTGTAATTAAGTGGTAGAAAAGATGGGTGTTTACACACCTATCAAATCCCCTACACTTGACCATTGCAATGTCCTCATGCAATGCATTAGTTACAAAGCATGTTTACACTTTTCATCATAATCAATCCACATTGGCCTTTATTAAAGAGATAGAAAATTATAAAAATGCAAAGCAAAGAAATTAAAAGCATACCTTGGGTTTTGAAAATGTCATGAATAATCATCATCCTCAACTTTTCACTTTCTCCAAACCAAGCTTAAAAACGAGATCATTGTTATTATAAGTTAGTAAACTAACACGGACTCATGTGGGCCAATTATTTACTTAGACTCCCTTATTCCTATGGGTATCTCTTATATTTTATTATTTGTCTTGAATGATCACGAGGATGCATTGTTTGACTTATTTAGATAATTATTTAGTCTGAAAATAAAGTGCATGATTTAATCAATAGTTAGCTAAAGGACCAAATCTTTTAAAACTGCTTCTCGGGATATCAGAAAGTTCATATCTTGGCATAACTTGGTTCGCGATTTGAGACCTTTCTCGGGCCGATATTTGGCAGCGACTTCATACTTCAAATCTTGAGAGACGTTCATGAAATAATGGTCTTCTCTTCATAATTGGAATTTTTGAGAGATTCTTCATATATGGACCACGACTTCTTCATTTTTCTCCAATCTTTATTTTGGACTTTGATATACAACGATCCGCCTCCTTTTATGACTTGGATCTATTTATCCTCATACCTTGTTAGGGTCTTTTCGGATACACTTCTCCATGACTTTTGGGGAGTTTTGCTTTACGTCGTGTGTCTCGATCCTTCATATTGATTTTCGATAAATGATTCTTCACATCACTTTGGATCTTTAGCAACAAAACATAGCCCTCATGCCTTGTTATGGCCTTTTCGGACTCGCCAATCTTCGCGCCCCGCTTCATAAGTTATGCCTTGGCTATGAACTCTCGTCATTACCGAGCAACTTTTAAACGATATGGGGCTAGAAGCTAAGTAACTTTTCAAATCGTACAACCTTATTTATTAGCAAATAAATTATTAGCAAGCGATGGGAGAATAGGCTCATAATTAACTCACATAAATTCACGAAAGAATACCGACTTATAATTAGCTCTATCATCTCTCGTTCTCCACAGTTTAAAATCTCAAGTAATGAGACTCGTGGATACTTAGCCTATTAAATCAAAGTTTTGGGTTTTCGAGTCGCCTATAGGATCTTGCAACTTCTTAGACTCTTTCAAGTTTAGAAATCGCATCTTAAAGTTCCCTTGATAAACGACTCTCTAGGATCAATTATAGGAACTTGCGAAAAGTTCTTGTTCTTAACCCGTGAGAGTTAAGACTTTCGCGTTTTATAGCTCCCTATATAAAAGCCTAGCAAAACTTGACTTAAACACGTTAAGGGTACTAGCTAGAGTAAACTCGGATTGAGTCAAAAGATTCACAACGTTTGAAAATTAAAACCACTTATTAAACATTTATTCTAATGAGGAAAGAAAATAACTATACAAAGGGAAAAACTAATAGGCCAAAATAGATCAAAAATTTTGAAAAATGTCGAAAAATTGATTTTCCGGTTAAAATGAGGACAAATACAAGGAAAAGACCACTTAACTTCGATAGACGTCCCCCTACACTTAAGATAAACATTGTCCTCAATGTTTAAGCATGTGGGAGTAAACTCCCCTACACTTAGGACATTGTGCACGTTGTTTAACTCTTGCTAAGGAAAAGACAACTAAAGGGATTCCTATTTTAATATTGAGAAAATAGAAAATAGTGAATCGAAAAGAGTTTAGGATAGAACCGGGAAGAAGTAGAACACGGAATCACGGGTCGTCAAGAATCATCAAGAGTGGATCATTGAAGCTCGAATCCCTGATTAAGAAGTGAGGAGAGGAAATAGCAATCCAAAGGGTCCCCCCTACACTTATGGTAAAGAAAGCAAAAAGATAGATGCATGGGTTGCCTCCCAAGAAGCGCTTGGTTTTTGTTAACCGAGTCGTGAGCCTGACTCGACCTTGATCATCAACGGAAGTAGCATGAAACAAATCCACCAGGATCAAAGACATAGTTTTCATCCATCAATAAGAACGAGCTTAAGGCGAACAAGGCAAGCCAAAAGAGAAATGGCAAGGTTCCCTTAAGCAGCGATGGAGCACGGTGGAAGCAAAGTTGAAGTGGAGCAAGCATGTCTTCAAAATTTCCAAAGATATTTCCTTTTATTTCATCAGGTGGATACTGAGATGGCTTAAAGACTTCAATACCGGGGTCGAACACCTTTTCCTTTAGGGGAAAATAGCACTCAGGCTCAGCCGAGTGTGAAGAAGATCCGCAAAGAAGCACAACCTCGTCCTCAGAAGGAGGACAAAGAGGTGTCAAATCATAAGTGCAACGGATATCGGTGTCAACCGGTTTCTTCTCCTTTGACAGAATGCTCTTCAAATCCAAAGTAGGATCAAGACGATAATCTTCAAAGTCAAAAGGAGGAGCATCACTCTCATGAGGGAAGTATGTGTTGAGAAATTCAGAGAAATCTTCCTCAAATGAATAATCGTCCAAAGTAGGATCGAGTGATGGCGGAGGATCTTCATCATGTGAAGAATCGCTCGATAGAGTATCAGCCTCATCAAAATCATCGAAAGTGGGCAGCTCGGGATACTCAGAAGTACAATCAAAATCATCCGAGTCTGAGCTAGAATCATCATCATCATAAGCATCAAAGACCGGTGGAGAATCATAAATGGGAGAAGCTTCCAAAGTAGGGAAAGAATCATCCACATCATCATGAAAAAGTGGATTATCGATGCAAGAGTTGAATAGAGGATTGTCATAGACGACAAAGTCATCGAGCACATTTATCATATTCACTGATTCTCGGCCTCCAAAGGATTTGCCTGTAAGCTTCCCCATTTTGAAAACTTGTGCATCATCCCCGACTCTTAAGATTAACTCACCTTCGGCAACATCCACTAAAGCTCGTCCGGTTCTCAAGAATGGCCGACCAAGTATTAAAGGAATACGAGGGTCCATTTCATAATCAACTACGACAAAATCGACCGGGAAAGTAAATGCGCCAACTTTAATGAACACGTCTTCGGCTATACCAACGGGGTAAGCGAGAGTGCGATTTGCAAGTTCAAGAGTCATCTTTGTTGGAGTGAGGTCGGGCAATGACAGTGTTTTCCAAACACTCAGTGGCATCAAATTAATACTAGCCCCGAGATCAGCAAGGGCGGTAAATTCTTCAGTTTTGTTGAACACGCAAGGCAACACAAAACGACCGGGATCTCCAAGTTTTTCCGGAAGTTCTTTAAGAATAACTGCAGAGCAGTTTTCATTTAAGCGTGTCTTGGCGAGTTCAATCAGCTTCTCCTTCTTGTTAAGCAATTCCTTAAATGCTTTAACAAATTTGGGCATGTGGACAAGTGCCTCAAGAAAGCTAATGTTGAAGTTCATTTGAGAAATCATCTTGATATAGCTAGTCACTTGAGCGTCCTCCTTGTTTAGCATTTTGTTCTTGCCCAAGCGAGAAGGATAAGGGATATTAGGTTTGGGTGGTGAGGGTGCAGGTGTAGTAGGTAAAGGTTGAGATGTTGAAGGATCATTCGTGGGAACTTCATCACGTCGAGGCAGAGACGGTAATGGTGCACTAATACTAGGTGTAGGAGGAGTAGGGATACAGGGTGGTGGAGGAGGTGTAGATGATGGGGGTGGGATTGGTGGTCCTATGATTGTGACTCCACTACGAGTAGTAATAGCACTCACATTGGCTCGCGGATTAGTGACGGTGTTTGAAGGTAGAGAACTTGAAGAAGAAGGTTGAGCGGCTGGCAAGAAACTAGCAAGCATATTCTTCAAATCATTGGTTTGACTGCTGAAGGAGGATTGAATGTTATCTCGAAGCTCGGATCTTATCTCATTTCCTTGCTTTGTGATATCTCCTTTCAGATTGATAATTTGGCTCTGCAGATTCTTGATTTGCTCACCTTGGGTTCTCATGATGGCCTCAACATCCGGATTACTGGGTGGGTTTTGTTGGGCGGGTGGGTGATAAGGATTAGAAGCTCTTGGTGGGATTTGGTTTCTTCTAGTGTAGTTGTTGGCGGGGTTTTGGTTTTGAGGAGAAAAACCGGGTGAAAGGTAATTGGTGGAACGGTAGCTCAGCAGATTTCTATCCCCTTGAGGTCGAGCTTGGTAATTTTCCGGTGAATAATTACCGTAAGCTGCATACACATTTTCCGGATTTCCTTGTGTCGAAGGACAATCGGTGTATGAGTGAGGACCGCCGCATGTCTCACAAAGATTAGCTACTGCTTTAACTTGTTGTTGTTGTTGGTTTGAAGCGAGAAGCGTAATACTTTTGCTTATTTCAGTCATCATGCGGGTGAGTTCGGTCATCTCAGGGTTTGTTGAGGTTGAGGAAACATTGACTCTCGGGTTGTTCCTTGAAGATGCAGAGGAATCCCAGTTTTTGTGGTGAGTAGTCATGTTCTCAATTAACTCTCTACACTCCTCGGGTCTCCTTTTCATGAATGTGCCACCGGCGGCTGCATTGATCGTATCACGATCTCGAAAAGTTAAACCGTTGTAGAAAGTATCGATCAAGGTGACCGGAAGCATGTTGTGGTTTGGACAACGGTCGATCAAGACATTATATCTCTCTCATGCATCGAAAAGAGATTCATCGGGATCTTGCATGAAACCGCTGATCTGATTGCGAAGGCTTGTGACCATGGATGGTGGAAAGTAGCGCGAAAGAAAGCGTTGAGTCATGTCATCCCAAGTGTGAATAGAATTCTTCGGGAGACGATCAAACCATTTCTCGGCATGATGTAATAGAGTGTGTGGAAAGAGTTGTAGGCGAAGCTCATCCATTGTGGCACCAGCCAACTTCATGCTCTGAGTGATAGTAATGAACTTGTCGAGATGTTTGTTGGCATCATCATCAGGCAATCCTCTAAATGGGTTTGTTTGCACTTGCTGAATCATATGGTGCTTCAACGAAAACTCAGGAGCGTTGATTTGCATCGGCGCAATCGGTCCTCCTCGGCCAAACATGGTTGGTTGACAAAGTTCCTCCATGGTCCGAAGATCGGGCTGTGGAAGAGCATTGTTGTTATTATTATTATTGAGGTGCGGTTGTTGATTATTGTTGTTAACACCTGCCATATCTAAATCTTCTTGAGGCTTGGGCTCTTGATAATTAGAAGATCTAGTACGCATACACCTGAAAATGCAAAAGAAAAAAAAACCAAACACAAAGACAATATATATACACAAGAAAGATAAAATCTTTTTGGATTTTTGAAATTTTTAATTTTTATGGTTTTTATGAATTTTTATAATTTTTATGATTTTTTGAATTTTTTATGCAAGAAAAGTAACGTTCACAAGTGAACGGATCCCAAAAAGCAACGTGTCTCTCACAAAAAACTGTTGATCTTAACGAAAAGAGCCGGCAGCGGCGCCATTTAATACATGGTTTTTAGCCCCGTATAAAAATTAGTTCGTTTAAGTATGTCTAATCGAATTGATCTTAGTTTTCTATGTGACTCAGTTTTATTTTGGTGAAAACAAATATTTTTGGTTTGTTTTTAAATTTAAATGTGCAAAGACTTAAAAGTAAATGTCGTTAAAGTAAAGGGCAAGTATTAAAAGAGCGTGAAAAATAAAATCTAAATCTAATTAAAAGAAGGTTACGATATTTTAAAACTTGACGGAAAGTAAATTAACCAAATGACTAAAAATAAAGCGTGACGGAAATTAAAGTTAGGCAAGTATTAAAAACTTAAGCTAAAAATTAAACAAGATAAAACATGAAAAATACCCCCCAATCGGAATATATTCCGATAGGCCACAATCGGAATGTCGAACTGCCCCAATCGGAATGTTGTCGCTTACCAATCAGAATAACCCAAACGCACCGATCGGAATAATTTGCTTGAACTTGGTCGGAATGTAGTTAGGGACTACAATCGGAATGTGTCACTCATTCTGATCGGAATAACCCAAACAGACACCTCAATCGGAATGAGGGAAGAAGCACTAGATCGGAATACTTGTCACTAGCACACAATCGGAATACCACTTGCCTTGTCCACGATCGGAATACCAAAGTCCCCCACCAATCGAAATATGGATCGGAAAGTAAAACCCTTTTCCGATTGTCACGATCGGAAAATGGGGAAAAGTACCAAAAATAAGCTTAACAATTAAGCTAAAATCCTAAATAAGCTCTAGACGAAATTCAAAGGTAAACCGTGTAAAAATAAGCTATAAAACTGAAAGTTATAAACTTTTAAGACATGAAAAAGATCAACTTTAAGAAAAAAAACTTTTTATATAAAAATAACTTTTGTAAAAGCTATATAAACTTGAAAATAAATCAAATAAGCTAAGAAAATAAGAGATTTAAAACAATCAAAAGCATAAAAATGAAACCTTTAAACGAATCAACAAGATAAATACGCGTGTAAATCAAAGAAAGGTAGAAGAAGATTGACAAGATAAAGTAAAGGTGCGAGTAATTAAAGAAACACTTACTTGAAATTAAATGTAATTAAAGGTGCAAAACATGTATTTAAATGTGCAAGTAATTAAAGGTGCATAAATGAAAGTGGAAGAATGGTTTGTCAAGCCACCAACAAGAGTAAATGAATGAAAATGAGGGTTTATATAGGTGATTAGGGAGTGGTTAGGGGAAGCTTCCTCTCTCCTTCCTTTCTTGTTAATTGCACCATCAAGTCCTTCCTTCTTAATCTTTTTTTGTTAATCTTGGAATGTGATGACTTTTGGCTCGGGATTTCTTTGGACTCGTCTTTTAATTCTTCGATAAATAAGACTTGAGTTCCTCGGCTTTAAGTAAACTTTCGTCTTTTGACTTTTTCTTCGATAAATCTTCAGAATTGGTCTTGGACTTCCGTTCTTTATCCACTTTTGACTTCTTGACTCGTCTTTCATCTTTTTTTTTCGATAAAAGTCCGTAAATGCCCGTGAATTTCCGTGTTTTCTCCACTTTTCACCTTTTCGTCCTAAATCACAACAAAAACACAAACCACGCATAATTCCGACATAAAAGACATAAAATACACGTTTTGGTCTGGTTATTATTGTAATTAAGTGGTAGAAAAGATGGGTGTTTACACACCTATCAAGTAGTGTAATTTTATTTTCTCTCTCTAGTTTTTCACTTTATCTCTCTAGTTTTTCTTTAAAGTTTTAACCTTTTCACTTTAATCTTGTATTTGAATCTTTAATCTTCATCTTTAATTTCAAGTTTTTCATATTCAATCTCTTTCTACCTTTCTTGATTTTTACTTGTTTGATCCGAAAATTATCTTTGATTTTGTATAATCTTGATGTTTGATTTATTAAAAAGTTTATCTTTTTATTCATATATAAGTTTTAATACGAATTGAGCTTTGAGCTTGACATGCTTATTGGCTTAATTTTGTGTTTAGCTTATTTACTTTTTAGTTTCTTAAAAAAAGTTTAGTCTTTTTAAAGTTTGTTTTATAAAGTTTGCATATTTAGTATTTCAAAAGTTTTCAAATTTGTGCTTATTAAGTTGGTAAAGTTTTGTTAATTGTTCTTTTTAGAAGTGCTTATTGGTTTATTAGCTTATGCTCATCCATTCGAATATTGTGATTTTTCCATCACAATAGGGTTTCTACATTATGACGGCTTATTGTGATAGTTTTTCCGATCACTTATTCCGATCGTATGTTGCGATCACCCCTGGCATCGTACTTTGCGATCGGGTATAAGGCTTATTGTGACGAAATGCTGCCCAAATTTTGACTTACATATTCCGATGGAATTTAGCACTTTAATTATTCCGACAGTTTTTATTTTTTTAGACATTCCGACACATTTCTTTATAAACATTCCGATAGTTTTTATAAACTAACCACATTCCGATAGTTTAAAAAAAACATTCCGATAGTTCACTAGCCATAAATATTCCGATACTTTGTTTATTTAAACATTCCGATGGATCCAACTTTAATATTCCGATACATTAATTTGACCAGCATGCTAGCTTGGCTGCTTAGCTATTTTGGCGCCAAAAGTGAGCAGCTAGCTTGAGCTAGCTGCCTGCTAGCTTGTTTAATAATTAGTATTGTTCGGTAATTGTTTAGTTTAATCTGAAAGTTGTTCAGATTTTATTTCTGAAAGTCACATATTTTTAGTTATATTTTTCGTCTAATTTTAAAATTAATATTTTTTCGTAATCTTCAAGTCTTATCTTTTATTTAGTACCCGCTTCAGGTTTTGCCTCGTCTAACTTTAGAGTACCCACTTAGTTTTATTCTCTCCTTTTTCATTAAGTAAACTTTATTTTCGAGTCGATAGTTAATTTCGTCTTTTAGTTTTATTTTTATTAATTGTTTCGTTTTAAATTCACGTTTTATTATTTATATTGTTTCGTTATTTTTAGTTAATTGTTTTTAGCTTGTTTTTATTACTATTCGCATTTAAAGCTTTTATTTTACTCAACGACATTTTTATATTTCCTTTTAGTTTTAATTAGATAATCAAACCATTTAATTTCCCACCAAGAATGACTAAGTCGCACTTTCTACTAGTAATCAATTCGAAAAGACTGGAACAACGAACTTTCATACGAGGCAAACCCTTGTATCAAATGGCGCCGCTGCTGGCTCTTTTCGTGAAGATTAACGGTTTTTGTGAGAGACGCGTTGGATTTTGGGATCCGTTCACTCGTGAACGTTATTTTTCGTGTCAAAAATTTTCAAAAATCCTAGAAAATAAAAAAAAATTCAAAAATCCCAAAAACATTTGAAAAATCATAAAAAGCATTTCTTTTTCGAAAGTTTTGCACCAAAAATATTCTTCTTGCTTATCTATTGTTCTTAATGAATTCTTATGTCCATTGTGTAGGGTGTAGGAGACGATTATATGGGTGCGAATCATGTCAATGGTGTTCATGCGAGCAATGCGGAAAAGATATTCCACCCATTTCAACCGATTCACAACTTGGATTTTGTCCATCGTGTAATTCGACGAATTCATCCTTTGCTTCTCATGCACTTACTCCCCCCTTTTGCATATATTGTGGAAGCGATTCTCATTGGCATGTTTCGTGTCCAATTCTATACCCGCCTCATGGCGAGCAAGAACTGGGTTACACTTATGACAATGGTAATAGCTATCTACAAGAAGCACCGGGTTTTTCTCAATACCCGTGTCGCAATTATTGTGGGGGCCCTCACGATACTTCTTATTGTCAGCCAATGAATTATTATGAGCGAAATCCGTGTCCTCATTTTTCTTCACCGATGGATTATTATGAACCAAATCCGTGTTCTAATTCTTCTCAACCGATGAATTACTATGAGCCACATCCGTGCTATTATTCCAGTTTTCAAAATTTTGAGCCCCCACAATACACCCTCGATCATCAACCTTCTGTTGGAATGTGTGAAGAAGAACGAGCCAATTTTTTGAATACACTTCAATACGTTCAACAAGAATTAGCTAGCATACGCGAATCAAGGGAGGAGGAAAAGCGACAACAACAAGAACAAGTATCTAATCTTAGCGATTATACTCCTCCTCTTGTGCGTCCATACTACTATTATGATGATGACGAGGATGATAACTATGATCTAAACCCATCTTCTGAGATTACTACTCCTACGCTTCACATCCCTAATGCATCTAAGGATAGTGATACATTGAGTGAGATTAGTGATTTTGGTCTTGATAAATTCTTTGATGAGGTTTGTGATGCACCGAATTTTATGCAGCCTACGGACGAGGTCGCTCTTAATGATGATGATTTTTCTCCATGCTATGAGAATTTCACTTGTGAAATTTCTCCTTCTCCTCCGGGCATACGAGAAGTTCACCATTGAACTTGGTCTTGTAGATGAGGTGGAAGACGTTATTCTTCGCGACAAATTACTGAAAGTTCATCTTCTTATTGCTAAAATTGAAGCGTTGAATTCCGCTCCTATTTCTGAGTCTTTACCTCCGTCTGTTACTTCAGTTGAGAATAATGATACAGCTATGGAGGAAATCGACATTCTCTCAATACCTCCGGGTATTGATGATGATGACACGGAAGGGGGATATTATTTTTGATAATTTGCTGCATGAAGGTATTGTCCCAAGTCCTCCTCCCGATCACCTTTCATCCACTCCTTTAGACACCATTACGGAGGATGAGTGCTTTGATCCGGGAGGTGACATTGACCATTTTATGATTGATAACCTTACGGCTTTGCCGCTTTCTGAGCATCAATTGTCTTTGGGGGATGACAATTTTCTTAGTTTACCCACCCCACCTCCCGTGGATCATGATTTCACATACTTTTCGTATGTTGAAAGGACTTTTCTACCCTTCAAGACTTATCCTCCGACCTCTCCTTTATTAATGTCCTCCGAGAACGAGGACAAGGTCTTTGATCCCGGTATTACATTTGAGGCTTCCCCATGGACCATTTAATTCGGGGACGAGTCAGGTCGTGACTCGGTTAACAAAAACAAGTGCTTTTTGGGAGGCAACCCAATTATCTATCCTTTTATTCTGTTTTTCTAATAAGTGTAGGGGGAGACCCTAGTATGTGTTTGTTGTTTTCTTTCTTATCATGTGCAGGGATTCAAGCTTTCAAAGTACCATTCTTGATGACTTTTGACGACCCGTGATTCCGTGTTCCCGTCTTCCTAGTTCTATCCTAAAATCTTTGGATTCTCTATTTTATATTCCTCAATATTAAAATAGGAATCACTTTAGTTGTCTCTTCCTTAGCAAGATTTAAACAAAGTGCACAATGTCCTAAGTGTAGGGGAGTTCACTCCCACATGCTTAATCATTGAGGACAATGTTTATATTAAGTGTAGGGGGGACTTCTATCGAAGTTAAGTGGCCTTTTCCTTGTATTTGTCCTCATTTTAAACGGAAAATCTAATTTTTCGACATTTTTCAAAATTTTTAATCTATTTTGGCCTAGTAGTTTTTCCTTTGTTATAGTTATTTACTTTCTTTGCTAAAATAAAGTTTAATAAAGTGGTTATAATTTTTTCCAGGTTCTGAATCTTTTGACTCAACCCGGGTTTACTTATCTAAATTTACTCTAGCTAGTATCCTTAACGTATTTTAGTCAAGTTTTGCTAGGCTTTTATATTGGGAACTTTAAAACGCGAAAGTCTTAACTCTCACGGGTTAAGAACAAGAACTTTTCGCAAGTTCCTATAATTGATCCTAGAAAGTCGTTTATCAAGGGAACTTTAAAATGCGAATTCTAAACTTGAAAAAGTCTAAGAAGTTGCAAGATCCTATAGATGACTTGAAAACCCAAAACTTTGATTTAATTGGCTAAGCATCCACGAGTCTCATTCCTTGAGATTTTAAATTGTGGAGAACGAGACATGATAGAGTCAATTATAAGCTTGGTATTCTTTCATGAATTTATGTGAGTTGATTATAAGCTTTTTCTCCCATCGCTTGCTAATAAATTTATTTGCAATAAATGAGGTTGTACGATTTGAAAAGTTACTTAGCTTCTAGCACAAGATCGTTTAAAAGTTGCTCGGTATTAATTAGTGTTCATAGCCAAGGCATAATTTATTGAAGCGGGATGCGAAGATTGGCGAGTCCGAAAAGGCCCTAACAAGGCATGAGGGCTACATTTTGTTGCTAAAGATCCCAAGTGATGTGAAGAATCATTTATCAAAAATCAATATGAAGGATCGAGACACACGACGAAAAGTAAATACTCCCCTAAAGATCATGGAGAAGTCTATCCGAAAAGACCCTAGAAAGGTATGAGGATAAATAGATCCAAGTCCTAAACGGAGGCGGATCGTTGTATATCAAAGTCCAAAATAAAGATTGGAGAAAAATGAAGAAGTCATGGTCCAAATATGAAGAATCTCTCAAAAACTTCAAGTGAAGAAATTCTTATTATGAAGACAAGACCATAATTTCAAGAACGTCTCTCAAGATTCGAAGTATGAAGTCGCTGCTAAATATCGGTCCGAGAAAGGTCTCAAATAGTGAAGCGAGTTATGCCCAGATATGAACTTTATGAGGTCCCGATAAACAGTTTTAAAAGATTTTGTCCTTTAGCTAACTATTGATTAAATCGTCCTACTTTATTTTCAGCCTAAATAACTATCGAAATAAGTCAACAATGCATCCTCGTGATCATTAAAGACAACAATAAAATATAAGAGATACACCTAGGAATAAGGGAGTCCAAGTGAATAATTGGCCCACATGAGTTTGTGTTAGTTTGCTAACTTATAATAACAATGATCTCGTTTTTAAGCTTGGTATGGGGAACGTGAAACTTGAGGATGATAATCATTCACGATATTCCAAAACCCTAAGGTAAGTTTTTGATCGTTTTACTAGTTTTCTTTCTTTAAATATTTTGTCTCTTTAATAAAGGCCAAGATGGATTGATTATGATTAAAAAATGTAAAACTTGCTTTGTAACTAATGCATTGCATGAGGACATTGCAATGGTAAAGTGTAGGGGATTTAATAAGTGTGAAAACACTTATCTTTTTACCACTTAATTACATTAATAACCAAGCCAAAACGTGTATCTTATGTCATAAATGTCGGAATTATGCGTGGTTTGTGTTTTTGTTGTGATTTAGGACCAAAAGATGAAAAAGGAAGAAAACACGTGGTTTCACGAGCTTTTATCGAAGTAAACGAGAAAAGACTAAGTCAAAAGATCAAGAGTGCAAAAAGAACTGAAGTCCAAGGCCTATTCTGAAGATTTATCGAAGAAAAAGTCTAAAGACGGAAGTTTAATGAATTCGAAAAACTCAAGTCTAATTATTGAAGAAATTATAAGACAAGTTCAATTTATATCAACAAATCCCGAGACGACTTCGAGAAAGATAAAGAATTAAAAGACGAGAACGAGAAAGAGAAAGAAAGAAGGAAGCAACACATGCACTCCCCACTTCCTATATATACCCTCATAATGACACATTAGGAGGGTGTTAGTCATTTAGGTTAGTTAGTTTTATTAGGAGTAGTGTAATTTTATTTTCTCTCTCTAGTTTTTCACTTTCTCTCTCTAGTTTTTCTTTAAAGTTTTAAGCTTTTCACTTTAATCTTGTATTTGAATCTTTAATCTTCATCTTTAATTTCAAGTTTTTCATATTCAATCTCTTTCTACCTTTCTTGATTTTTACTTGTTTGATCCGAAAATTATCTTTGATTTTGTTTAATCTTGATGTTTGATTTATTAAAAAGATTATCTTTGTATTCATCTATAAGTTTTAATACGAATTGAGCTTTGAGCTTGACATGCTTATTGGCTTAATTTTGTGTTTAGCTTATTTACTTTTTAGTTTTCTTAAAAAAAGTTTAGTCTTTTTAAAGTTTGTTTTATAAAGTTTGCATATTTAGTATTTCAAAAGTTTTCAAATTTGTGCTTATTGAGTTGGTAAAGTTTTGTTAATTGTTCTTTTTAGAAGTGCTTATTGGTTTATTAGCTTATGCTCATCCATCCGAATATTGTGATTTTTCCATCACAATAGGGTTTCTACATTGTGACGGCTTATTGTGATAGTTTTTCCGATCACTTATTCTGATCGTAGGTTGCGATCGCCCCTGGCATCGTACTTTGCGATCGGGTATAAGGCTTATTGTGACAAAATGCTGCCCAAATTTTAACTTACATATTGCGATGGAATTTAGCACTTTAATTATTCAGACAGTTTTTATTTTTTTAGACATTCTGACACATTTCTTTATAAACATTCCGATAGTTTTTATAAACTAACCACATTCCGATAGTTTTTAAAAAAAATCCGATAGTTCACTAGCCATAAATATTCCGATACTTTGTTTATTTAAACATTCCGATGGATCCAACTTTAATATTCCGATACATTAATTTGACCAGCATGCTAGCTTGGCTGTTTAGCCATTTTGGCGCCAAAAGTGAGCAGCTAGCTTGCTAGCTTGAGCTAGCTGCCTGCTAGCTTGTTTAATAATTAGTATTGTTCAGTAATTGTTTAGTTTAATCTGAAAGTTGTTTCGATTTTATTTCTGAAAGTCACATATTTTTAGTTATATTTTTCGTCTAATTTTAAAATTAATATTTTTTCGTAAAGTTCAAGTTTTATCTTTTATTTAGTACCCGCTTTAGTTTTGCCTCGTTTAACTTTAGAGTACCCACTTAGTTTTATTCTCTCCTTTTTCATTAAGTAAACTTTATTTTTGAGTCGATAGTTAATTTCGTCTTTTAGTTTTATTTTTATTAATTGTTTCGTTTTAAATTCACGTTTTATTATTTATATTGTTTCGTTATTTTTAGTTAATTGTTTTTAGCTTGTTTTTATTACTATTCACATTTAAAGCTTTTATTTTACTCAACGACATTTTTATATTTGCTTTTAGTTTTAATTAGATAATCAAACCATTTAATTTCCCACCAAGAACGACTGAGTCACACTTTCTACTAGTAATCAATTCGAAAAGACTGGAACAACGAACTTTCATACGAGGAAAACCCTTGTATCAAATATCCTATTGAGTTGTTTGACGCCAAGATGCTTTCATTGATTTCAAATGTGACGTTTGATGCTTTGGGTACGGAGAACTCCATTGATATGAGGGTGAAGATGAAGAATATGATGAAAGGATTTTAGAGAGAGGTTTAGAGAGAGAAAATTGTAAACTAGAATGAAAGTGTGTTGGTGAAAAGATCTTGAAAAGATATATATACTCAAATTCGAAAACAGTTTTATTCAACAGCATTAAATGTGTAGTGGGAAAAAGACTGATCAAGTGTGGGACCTTGACCTTTCAAATTGTTTGTCTCCTTGTTATTCGGAAAAGTACTAAGTAAATATTGAGAATGTTTTTAGCATTTACTTTGATTGTAACTACCTAGTTACATGTGAAAAACATTTAATATTTACTCAGTCTTCATTAAATAACACATTAAATATCAGCCACAGGCTTGAAGATGTTAAGCATACCCAACTAAACAACTAGCCTGTTGACCGAAGGTTCAGCCAAAGGCTTAGTATAAAGATCAGCTAGTTGCAGCTCAGTGGGAACAAAATGCAGCTCAATATCTCCCTTTAAAATATGATCCCGAATAAAATGATACCTGATATCAATGTGTTTGGTTCGAGAGTGAATCACAGAGTTGTTGGAGATAGAAATTGCACTTGTGTTGTCATCGAAGATTGACACTTTGTCATAGAGAATCTCATAGTCAGCCAATTGACTTTTCATCCAAAGTACTTGTGCACAGTAACTGGCAGCAACAACATATTCTGCTTCAGCAGATGACATTGCCATAGAGTTTTGCTTCTTTACACTCCAACCAACTAGCTTCCCTCCTATGATTTGACAGCTTCCAAAAGTACTTTTTCTATCAATGCAGCATCCAGCATAGTCTGAATCGGAGTATTCCTTAAGATCAAAGCCTGATTCTTTTGGATACCACAAACCTAAAGAAGGAGTTCCTTTGAGGTACCTGAAAATTTTCTAGACATCCACTAGATGGGATTCTTTTGGGTTAGCTTGGTACATTGCACAAAGACATGTGGAGAACTGGATATCAGGACGACTGGCTGTGAGATACATGAGTGACCCAATCATGCCTCTATACATAGTCTCATTAACAGAGACTCATGACTCATCAAGACCCAAGTTATTGGGTGGAAGCATGGGGCATTTCACTGATGCACAATCAGCCAAGTCATAATTTTTAAGTAAATCTTTAACATACTTTTCTTGAAAAATAGAAATTCCTTTGGGACATTTTTAATTTGAAAACCCAAAAAGTAAGTTAATTCACCCATCATACTCATCTCATATTTCTTGGTTATTAATTTAGCAAAACATTTACTAAGATTAACATTTGTTGACCCAAAGAAGGTATCGTCCACATAAATCTGTACAATGATAAAATCACTTTTATCCTTGAAGTAAAAAGTTATTTATCAATACAACCCCTAAAAAATTTATTATCTGTTAAAAAAGTAGATAGTGTCTCATACCATGCCCTTGGTGCTTGTTTCAGCCCATACATGACTTTGTGTAGCCTGAACACGTGATTAGGAAACTAGTTGTTCTTGAATCCTTCTGGTTGTCTTACATATACTTCCTTAGCCAATTTCCATTGAGGAACGCACTTTTAACATTGATAGGTGTGTAAACACCCATCCTTTTACCACTTAATTCTGGCTAAAACAAGACCAAAACACGTATTTAATATCATTTGTTTGGAATTATGCGTGGTTTTTGTGTTTATTGTGTTTTCAGAGATAACCGGATAAATATTAAAGAAAACATGGGATTGCACGGGTTTTATCAAGGAAAAAGACTCAAGACGAAGTCTATTGTCCAAGAGTTGCAAAAGATTTGAAGTCGATGGGCCTATTCGAAGATTTATCGAAGAAAAAGACCAAAGATGGAAGATTTACATATGTCGAAGAAACTCGAGTCTATTTAACGAAGAAATTAAAAGACGAGTTAGATTTAATCGACGACAAATCCCGAATCAGAATCGAAAACGTCAACTTTTCTGAAAAGACGAGAAGACAAGAAGAAAGGGAGAAAGCCTACTCACCAACCAACCACTAGGAGTATAAATAGATTCTCCCTTCACATTTTAGAGAGTTAGCTTCATTTTTCTTTTTCCCAGGTTCTTAGGATCGGTTCATCACAAACACCATTAGGGTGTTTGGTGATTTTCATCTTTTTCTTTCAATCTTGTAACTCTTAATCATTACTCTTGTTATTTTTACGTTAATCTATCAATTCCATCTTTTCATTCATCTTGATCTTCTATTTCAAGTTCTTAAGTTTTCTATTTGATTCAAGTTTGATTTTAAAAAGTTGTTGATTTAGTGTTTTTATTTGTGGGATTTGTTTCTTATGGTATTTAGATGATTTGTGTTTGATTTGGTAAAACCTTTTTGAGTATTGTAGTCGATTTGGGTTTAAATTTGTGTTCCCTGTTCTGCTGTACTGTTACTGTTCTTCATCCCAGGATCTTTCCGAATAAACAATTTTGTTTTTCCCTTATTCGGAATATTGGATATTCCGAATAGGGGTGTTTCCATTTCTTTTACTCGGAATAATTTTCCGCATTGCCAAAATTTTCATTTCATTACTCGGAATATTTTATATATTCCGAATAGCCTTAACTTTCCGCATAGACTTGATTTTTCCGAATAGGGTCTGTTTTTCCGAATAGAGGAACTTTCCGCATAAGCCATATTTTCCGCATAGTTCAACTTTTCCGAATAGCATTATTTTTCCGCATAAGAGCATTTTTCCGAATAGATCTTGTTTTCCGCATAAGGCAATTATTCCGCATAGCATTCTTTTTCCGAATAGCCCAATTTTCCGAATAAACATTGTTTTCCGCGTAGACTTAATTTTTCCGCATAGGCTTGTTTGACTTTCCGAATAGCACTTTATTCCGTTTAGACTTACATTCCGCATAGGTCATTTTCAGTAAGGGTATTTTTCAGCTTTATCATTTAATTGTTTTTGATTTACTGTTTCTGTGTTTAATCTTTATTTACTTCATTTATTTAGAATAGAAAACCAAATCCACTTTTTGTCACCAAGAACAAATCATTCCACTTTAAACTGAGATCAATTCGAGAGGATTCCGAGAATTATTTTGAACCCACACTAAAAAGCTTGTATCAAATGGCGCCGCTGCCGGCTCTTCTCGTTAAGATCAAAAGTTTTTTGTGAGAACTTGGATTTTGGGATCCGTTCCCCGTGAACGTTACTTTTTCACAAAAATTTTCAAAAACACTAAAAAATATAAAATTTTCAAAAATACAAAAAAATTAAAAAAACATAAAAACCAAAAATATTTTTGCTTTGTTTTTCTTTGTTCGTTCTTTTGAAGGTGTATGCGCACTCGATCCACGTCATATCAAGAGCCCGAGCCTCTCGATCACTTAGACATGGCCGGTGTACCACCTCAAAACAATAATAACAACAACAACCCACCTTTCAACAACATGAACAATAACAACAACAATGAGCCCCTTCCGGATAATCGCCCGATGATTGAACTGCTGCAAGCTCATGTCGATGGCAACACGGATCCAATTGTTATACCACCAATTGCCGCCAACAATTTCGAGCTCAAGTCAGGCTTTATCCAGATGGTCTCCGCTCAGCCATTCTTGGGACGAACCATTGATGATCCACACGACCACATCAAGAGATTTCTACAACTCACCAACACGGTCAAGTTCAATGGGGTTCCACAAGAGGTTATAAGGTTACAACTTTTTCCCTTTTCTTTAGAGGGACAAGCCCGGCATTGGCTTGCTAAGGAACCGCCACAGAGTATTCTCTCGTGGACGGATTTGGAAACAAAGTTTATCAATTACTTTTTTCCACCCTCTCGTACTACCGCTTTGCGGAATGAGATTATAAACTTTGAACAAAAGTACGATGAGTCGTTCAGTGAATCTTGGGATCGTTTTAAAGATCTTTTAAGAAAATGCCCACAACATGGTTTTACCAAAGTACATCAAATCAATACTTTTTACAATGGTTTAAGCATGAGTGACCAAGATTCACTGAACAGTGCCTCAGGGGGTAATCTATTGGCTAAGACTTCCAATGCTGCTTGGGACATCATTGAGAACAAGTCTCGTGTGCAAACCAAGAGTATTCGGACCAATGTTGCTAGTGCTAGCACTAATGACAGCGACAAGCGATTAGACAAAATCACTACGCTTCTTGAATCGCTTGTCACCCACACCGTCAGCAACAACAACAGCAACAACGCCAAAAATGCTCAAGTGAATGCTGTCAGCCAACCTTGTGAGATATGCGGTGGTCCTCACTCTTACACAACTTGTACCGCCACCCAAGACTACCCTGCTGAGAATGTGAATGCGGCATATGGCACCTATCCTCAACCTTCTTATCAAGCTAAACCTCAAGGTGACCGTAGCTTGCTTAGCTACCGCAGCAACAACTATCTTTCACCACCTGGTTTCCCTCCTGCCAACCCAAACCAACAACAAAACCTTAATCGCCCTCCTCAACAACAACAACAACCTCGACAACCATACATCCCACCTCACAAGCAACAACCACCACCTCAAAGAAACAATCAAGTCTACCAACAACCTGCTTACCAACCACCTGTATATAATGCTCCTCCCAACCAACCCACCGCTCTTCACCAAGAAGTGGAAACTTATATGAGGACTAACGATGCGATAGTGGGAAATCTTCAAAGAGAGGTGCTCAACCTGAAAGCCGACTTGGTCAAGCAAGGAAACGATTTGAGAGCAGACATGAGAAATACGTTGGATAGCCAAACTAATGATCTAAGGAACATGATGGCTAGTTTCTTCCAAAGTAGTCAACCCTCTTCTTCGGGTACTCTTCCGAGTAACACCGTTGCGAACCCAAGAGGGGAGATGAAAGCAATCACCACTCGAAGTGGCAAAGGTACCAAGGAACCCGAGCTTCCTATACCTCCACCGGTGATTGTGACTAAGGAGAACGAGTCACCTGCTCCTATTCCTCATCCTTCTCCCTTCCCAATTTCTCCACCTCTTCCTTCTACCCCTCCTCCACCCGTGGTTGTGAGTGATCCTATTCCCCTAAAGCCTTCCTCTTCTTCTAATATACCTTATCCTTCAAGGTTGAGGAAAGAGAAGCAAAAGAGCAAGGATGATATTCAGGTTTCGAATTTCCTTAAAATGTTCAAACAACTGAATTTCAATATCTCCTTCGCTGAGGCTCTCGCTCACATGCCCAAGTATGCAAAAATGTTTAAAGATCTTTTGAGCGACAAGGAAAAGCTCCTCGATATTGCCAACACCCAACTTAATGAGAATTGCTCTGCAGTGCTCTTAAGGAAATTGCCAACCAAGCTTGGTGATCCGGGTCGTTTCCTTATCCTTTGCAATTTCCCGGGAGTAGAGAATTGCATGGCCCTAGCCGATCTAGGTGCCAGTATTAATCTCATGCCTCTAAGTGTTTGGAAGCAATTATCTCTCCCAGAGCTAGTCCCCACCAAAATGACTTTGGAATTAGCTAACCGTACGGTTGCTTATCCAGTAGGGATAGCCGAAGACGTTATTGTAGGAGTCGACAAATTCACCTTTCCTGCTGATTTTATTGTCGTCGACTACGAGATGGACCCCCGTGTGCCACTTATTGTTGGTCGTCCATTCTTGAGGACCGGTCGCACTCTTATTGATGTTGAAGCCGGTGAGCTTATCATGAGAGTGGGTGACGATAAAGTAGTCTTCAACATGGGAAAGTTGTCTAAACAACCTTATTCATATGAGAGCGTTAATTGTATTGACGTTCTTGATGAGGCTTGTGAAGCACACTTTAATTGCAAAAGTATTCCTACCTCTCTTCCCAATGTTGAGACCGTGTCCTCCATTGATCCATCGTTGTCTCTATTTGGAGATAGTGATTTATTTTGGAACAATCTTGAAGATACCATGGGAGATGTGACTTTAGCTTCTAATGATTCCCCTATCGATGGGGATGAAGACATGAATTTCTTTGACAATCTTCTCACTGAAGACAATCTTTCCCCTCCATCTCCCACGGTCATTGCTATCGATGCCACGACTTTGAAAACGCCTCCCGTCGAAAATTCTCCGGATTTGGAACTTAAGGAGTTGCCGCCACATCTCGAGTACGTGTTCCTTGACGACAACAAGAAGTCACCCGTCATTATTGCAACGGATTTGAAAGATGAAGAGAAGACTCACCTCGTTGCCGTGCTGAAAGCTCATAAGAAGGCTATCGCTTGGAAAATTTCGGATATTCGTGGAATAGATCCTCACTTCTGCACACACAAAATTCTCATGGAGGACGACTTTAAGCCCACGATTCAAAGCCAACGAAGGGTGAATCCAAAAATACATGAAGTCATCAAAACAGAGGTTCTCAAACTTCTTGATGCGGGTATGATTTACCCTATTTCGGATTCACCATGGGTTAGTCCAATCCATTGTGTGCCCAAGAAGGGCGGAATAACCGTTGTTCCCAATGAACACAACGAGTTGATTCCCACTCGTCTCGTTACTGGGTGGAGAGTTTGTATAGACTACCGCAAACTCAATGATGCCACGAGAAAGGATCATTTTCCTCTACCTTTTATGGACCAAATGCTTGAACGATTAGCAGGAAATGAATATTACTGCTTTCTTGATGGTTTCTCGGGTTATTTTCAAATACCCATCGATCCCCAAGATCAAGAGAAGACTACATTCACTTGTCCCTATGGCACTTTTGCTTACAAAAGAATGCCTTTTGGCTTATGTAATGCGCCCGGGACTTTCCAAAGGTGCATGTTAGCTATCTTCCATGACATGGTTGAACAAACCATGGAAGTCTTCATGGATGATTTCTCGGTCTTCGGGGATTCATTCTCTTCTTGCCTCGCCAATTTGGAATGTATGCTAAAGAGGTGCGAAGACACTCGCCTAGTTCTGAATTGGGAAAAATGCCATTTCATGGTAAAAGAAGGCGTCGTGCTTGGACATAAGATCTCGAAAGCCGGTCTTGAAGTAGACCGTGCTAAAGTCGATGTTATCGCAAAGTTGCCTCCACCTTCGACCGTGAAGGGTGTGAGAAGTTTCCTGGGTCATGCGGGCTTCTACCGTCGATTCATCAAAGATTTTTCTCAAATCGCTCGCCCGATGACCCACCTCTTGGAAAAAGATACTCCCTTTATCTTTTCCAAAGAGTGTCTTGAAGCCTTCAACTCGCTTAAGGATAAGCTAACTAAGGCACCCGTCTTGGTTACCCCTAATTGGGAGCTGCCCTTTGAATTGATGTGCGATGCTAGTGATTTTGCTATTCGAGCGGTTCTTGGACAAAGAGTGAACAAACACTTCCAACCGATCCATTACGCTAGCAAGACAATGACGGGGGCACAATTGCATTATACGACAACCGAAAAAGAGCTTTTAGCTGTTGTCTATGCTTTTGAAAAATTCCGCCCCTATCTTGTCCTTTCCACCACCATCGTGTATACCGATCATTCCGCGTTGAAGTACTTGTTGACAAAGCAAGATTCCAAACCAAGACTTCTTCGCTGGGTTTTGCTGCTCCAGGAATTTAAAATCGAAATTCGCGATAAAAAAGGAGCAGAAAACTTAGCCGCGGACCATCTCAGCAGACTTGAGGATCCTTACCAAGGGGATCATCCGAATAAAGAAATCAATGATTCTTTTCCCTTGGAGACCTTAATGTCTATAAACTCGAAGTCGAATGAAACCCCGTGGTTTGCGGACTTTGCAAACTACTTGGCGGGTGGAATTCTCAAGGAAGGGTTGACGTCTCAACAAAAGAAAAAGTTCTTCACAGACATTAAGACTTACTTTTGGGACGACCCTTACCTATTCAAACAATGTGCCGACCTGATTATTCGCCGATGTGTTGATGGACCGGCAGCATCTGAAATCCTTGATGCTTGCCACAAAGGACCCACCGGTGGTCACTTTGGTCCCAACTACACCGCTAAAAAAGTCTTTGACTCGGGATTTTATTGGCCCTCCATATACCGTGACGCTCACGATATGGTCAAACGATGTGATGTTTGCCAAAAGCAAGGCAAAATCACACATAAAGACGAGATGCCTCAGAATTTCATTCAAGAGTGTGAAATCTTTGATGTTTGGGGTATCGACTTTATGGGGCCATTCCCTTCTTCTAAAGGAAACAAATACATCCTTGTAGCCGTTGACTACGTTTCAAAGTGGGTTGAAGCCAAAGCTTTACCCACTAATGATGCAAGGGTGGTTTGTAACTTTTTGAAAGCTCTATTCGCTAGATTCGGTGTGCCTCGCGCCATTATTAGTGATCGTGGGACTCATTTCTGCAATGACCAATTTGCTAGAGTCATGGCTAAGTACGGTGTAAATCATCGTCTTTCCACAGCCTACCACCCACAAACTAATGGCCAGGCTGAAATATCCAACCGAGGACTTAAGCGAATTCTTGAAAGAACCGTGGGAGAGCATCGTGCAGCATGGGCTGATAAACTTGATGATGCTTTGTGGGCTTTCCGTACTGCTTACAAGACCCTGATCGGCTGTACGCCTTATCGTCTTGTGTACGGGAAAGCGTGCCACCTCCCCATTGAGTTGGATCACAAGGCTTACTGGGCCTTGAAGTGGGCCAATTTTGATATCAACAAAGCCGGTGACCTACGCAAGATCCAACTCAATGAGCTGAATGAACTTCGGAATGAGGCTTATGACAATTCTTTGATCTATAAGGAACGAACTAAGCTAATTCACGACTCCAAGATCAAAAACCGAGAGTTTCATGTTGGAGACAAAGTCTTACTTTTTAACTCTCGGTTGAAAATCTTTTCGGGCAAGCTGAAATCTCGTTGGTCCGGCCCATTCACCATTGCCCAAATTTTTCCATATGGTACTCTCGAGCTCGCTCAACCTAATGGACCTAATTTTAAGGTGAATGGCCAACGAGTGAAGTTGTACTTTGGTGAGGACACCTCCCATGAGGTGATTCCATCCCTCACCACGTTCCCCATGAACTAAGTTTGGGTCGAGTCAGGCTCGTGACTCGGTTATCAAAAAAAAGCGCTCCTCGGGAGGCAGCCCGAGTATCTATCCCTTTAACCCCCTAAGTGTAGGGGAGGACCTATTTTGGTCGTTTGTGTTTGTGTGGTGATGTGATTACAGGGATAACTGCAATCTTGGAATCTTTGAAAGAACTGTGCTCCCGTGTTATCCGAAATCCGGTTCTATCTCTCAACTATCGTGATTCAATTTTCTTCATACTCACATTTGAAATTGATCACTTTAGTCGTCTCTTCCTTAACTCGAGTTAACCAACGTGCACAATGTCATAAGTGTAGGGGAGACTTTTCCCACATGCTTAAACATTGAGGACAATGTTTATCTTAAGTGTAGGGGGACTTCTATCGAAGTTTTAAGTGGACTTTTCCATGAAAATGCCTTCATTTAACCAGAAAATCCTATTTTTCAACATTTTTCAAATTTTTTTATTAACTTTGGCCATTTAGTCGTAATTTTTAAATTTTTATTGTTGCTTTCATATGTATATATCCCGCAATAAAGTCAAAAATATTAATAAGTGGTGTAGCTAGTTTAGAAATCTTTGACATATTAGGCCCGTTGCGTTTATTTTGACTCAACCCGAATAGACTTATCCAAGTTTATTCTAGCTAGTATCCTTAACCATGTAGACCTTAATTGGTTTATTAGGCTAAGTGTCCACGAGTCTCATTACATGAGATTTTAAACTGTGGAGGACGAGAAATGATAGAGTCAATTATAAGTCGGTATTCTTGCGCAAGCTCACTTGGTGTAATTATTTGCCTATTCTCCCATCACTTGCTAATAATTTATCTGCAATAAGTAAGGTCTTACGATTTGAAAAGTTACTTAGCTTCTAGCCCAAGATCGTTTAAAAGTTGCTCGGTAATGATAAGAGTTCATAGCCAAGGCATAACTTATGAAGCGGGGCGCGAAGATTGGCGAGTCCGAAAAGGCCCTAACAAGGCATGAGGATTCCATTTTATTGCTGAAGATCCAAAGTGATGTGAAAAGCATTATTCCTAAAGTCAATATGAAGGATCAAGACTCACGACGAGAAGCAATCAACTCCCATAAAAGATCATGGAGAAGTCTATCCGAAAAGACCCTAACAAGGTATGAGGATAAATAGATCCAAGTCCGAAAAGGAGGCGGATCGTTGTATCTCAAAATCCCAATTAGAGATTGAAGAAATAATCATGAAGTCGTGGTCAACAAAGTTGGAGTACCCCTCAAAAGTCTCCAAGTGAAGAAACTCTATTACGATGAGAAGACCATTATCTCAAGAACGTCTCTCGAAGATATGAAGTATGAAGTACATGCCAAATATCGGCCCGAGAAAGGTCTCAAATCGTGAACCAAGTTATGCCAAGATATGAACTTTTTGATATCCCGAGAAGCAGTTTTAAGAGATTTTGTCCTTTAGCTAACTATTGATCAAATCGTCCTACTTTGCTTTCAGCCTAAATAAACTATCGAAATAAGTCCAAAAATGCATCTTCATGATCATTCTAAGACAAAAATAAAATATAAGAGATACACCTAGGAATAAGGGAGTTTAAGCATTTAATTAAGCCATGTGTGTAAGTGTTTGATTTACTAACTTATAATAACAATGATCTCGTTTTTAAGCTTAGTTTGGGGAACGTGAAAATTGAGGGTGATAAATCTTCGCAACACCAAAGCCCTAATGTAAGTCCTTGATTTCTTTACAAGTTATTCCCATCCTTTTGTTTATTTTAAAGTTTTAAGTTCTCTTAGTATTTTAATTGTTGTTTAGTAGAATTTAAATAAGGCCAAGGTTGATTGATTATTAGAAAAATGTAAAATTGCTTTATCACTAAGCATTGCATGAGGGCATGGCAATGGTTAAGTGTAGGGGATTTGATAGGTGTGTAAACACCCATCCTTTTACGACTTAATTCTGGCTAAAACAAGACCAAAACACGTATTTAATATCATTTGTTTGGAATTATGCGTGGTTTTTGTGTTTATTGTGTTTTCAGAGATAACCGGATAAATATTAAAGAAAACATGGGATTGCACGGGTTTTATCAAGGAAAAAGACTCAAGACGAAGTCTATTGTCCAAGAGTTGCAAAAGATTTGAAGTCGATGGGCCTATTCGAAGATTTATCGAAGAAAAAGACCAAAGATGGAAGATTTACATATGTCGAAGAAACTCGAGTCTATTTAACGAAGAAATTAAAAGACGAGTTAGATTTAATCGACGACAAATCCCGAATCAGAATCGAAAACGTCAACTTTTCTGAAAAGACGAGAAGACAAGAAGAAAGGGAGAAAGCCTACTCACCAACCAACCACTAGGAGTATAAATAGATTCTCCCTTCACATTTTAGAGAGTTAGCTTCATTTTTCTTTTTCCCAGGTTCTTAGGATCGGTTTATCACAAACACCATTAGGGTGTTTGGTGATTTTCATCTTTTTCTTTCAATCTTGTAACTCTTAATCATTACTCTTGTTATTTTTACGTTAATCTATCAATTCCATCTTTTCATTCATCTTGATCTTCTATTTCAAGTTCTTAAGTTTTCTATTTGATTCAAGTTTGATTTTAAAAAGTTGTTGATTTAGTGTTTTTATTGGTGGAATTTGTTTCTTATGGTATTTAGATGATTTGTGTTTGATTTGGTAAAACCTTTTTGAGTATTGTAGTCGATTTGGGTTTAAATTCGTGTTCCCTGTTCTGCTGTACTGTTACTGTTCTTCATCCCAGGATCTTTCCGAATAGACAATTTTGTTTTTCCCTTATTCGGAATATTGGATATTCCGAATAGGGGTGTTTCCATTTCTTTTACTCGGAATAATTTTCCGCATTGCCAAAATTTTCATTTCATTACTCGGAATATTTTATATATTCCGAATAGCCTTAACTTTCCGCATAGACTTGATTTTTCCGAATAGGGTCTGTTTTTCCGAATAGAGGAACTTTCCGCATAAGCCATATTTTCCGCATAGTTCAACTTTTCCGAATAGCATTATTTTTCCGCATAAGAGCATTTTTCCGAATAGATCTTGTTTTCCGCATAAGGCAATTATTCCGCATAGCATTCTTTTTCCGAATAGCCCAATTTTCCGAATAGACATTATTTTCCGCGTAGACTTGATTTTTCCGCATAGGCTTGTTTGACTTTCCGAATAGCACTTTATTCCGTTTAGACTTACATTCCGCATAGGTCATTTTCAGTAAGGGTATTTTTCAGCTTTATCATTTAATTTTTTTTGATTTACTGTTTCTGTGTTTAATCTTTATTTACTTCATTTATTTAGAATAGAAAACCAAATCCACTTTTTGTCACCAAGAACAAATCATTCCACTTTAAACTGAGATCAATTCGATAGGATTCCGAGAATTATTTTGAACCCACACTAAAAAGCTTGTATCAAACATCCATTTGGTACACAGTGAAATTCACATATGTAGCGTAAGCTAGGAAGATTCTGATATCCTCAAGTCTTGCAACAAGTTCAAATATTTCATCAAAATATATCCCTTCTGTCTGTGTATACCCCTAAGCAAACAATCTTTCCTTGTTCCTTATGATGCTTGATGAGACTGTATTTATACATAGTCTCATCGTCCAAATCGGGCTTAAAACGCTTAAAATATCATCAAAATACCCAAAAATGTGCCTGTGTTTGTTCATTGTGTATTTCAGGTACGGATATCGTGAATTCACCAAAAGATTACAAGAATGAAGCAAAAACGAACACGGGAAACGAAGCCGCACAAAGAACCGGGCCCAAGTATGGAATTTACAAAATTGCCCTTGAAGTTTGAAGATTTGTCAACTTTGGTCCCTCATTTTTGAAGAATTAAAAGAAAGGCCCCTCAACTTTAGCACTCATTCACCTTACACCCTTGAAGAATCATATTTTACATCATAGGTCCCAAAAGTATGAAGAAAGGGCAAGTATAGTCCCTCAAGAATGAAGATATTGCAAATCAAGTCCTTTTCCAAGATAAATCAACCACAAGGACTGAAACTGCCAAAATCCGAAACTTTACTACAAGGGAAATGGAGCAGCTTTGTTTTCATATAAGTGAGGGACTGGAACTGTAATTTTCAAAAGTTTAAATTATTATTGTTAATTAAACAGGGGGAAACAACCTTAATATCCCCAAATTGGATCAAAGTCCCTGTTCTTATGAGATAAACCCTAGATTACCAGGATTTCAATTAGGGCAATTTTACACTAATTACTTTGGAGGGATTAATCACTGGACATCTTTGAACATTCCCACATGCTAGAAAAAGGACTCCACTTCCCTTTGGTCCCCTCCCCTGCACCCGTCACCCTCACCAAAACCCAAAAAGATGACCAAATCTATGGTCATTATTTACTCCGTGATCACAAAGAAAATTTGGACGACCAAGATCATCCTAACTTTGCTGGAATCACATGTGACCATTGCCATCTTCACATGAGCTCAGATTGACCACTTTCCAAGTTTGAAGACCAAGGGTATTTTAGACAGATCATGTAGTAGGGCTTATGATTTCTAGAAAGTACTCAACACTTGTATAAATGGTTCGACTTGTGAACCATTAGAATTATTCCATACCTTGTAGTTTTTTTTCAAGTAATGAATAATTAGAGTATTCTTTTTAAACTTCTACAAGTGCTGTGTTCCATTTACTTTTAAAGTCTTAGTATAATTCGTTTTATTGTTTTAAAAATTAGTTAATGTTTAAGAAGTTTTCATGTTAAAAAGATTTTCAGGAAATCTGTTCCCTTGAGAATATTTGGACCCAAGCTCAAGTTTTTAGGGGTTTTGGTGACGTGACAACCGAACTAAAGCACCCAAGATTGAGTCTTGTTTCAGTTTGATGTTAAGATTAGCTTTTCAAAAGTTTTCATCAAAGTTTTTTTTACCATAAGCTGAACTCATAAGCTATTTGACTAATAGCTCGTGATTTGGTTTTTTTCAGCTTCTTTTCAAAAGAGTTTTCAAGTTTTATTTCCATTTCAAATTTACTTTATGACCGTGTTCATAAATTTCTCAAATATCCACCAACTTTGAAAATTCACTATAGCATAAGCTACTATACTGCTTTCTGACAATAAGCTCTTGGTGTAAGCTCTTGTCTACGTGACAAGTGTTTTGGAGAAGCCTGGTGATGGTTTTGAGAAGATTTGGAGGTGTTTGAAAAAGTTTCATTAAGTTGTTGTGAAGATATGTTCATCCTTGTTCTTTATGTTATGGCAATAAGCTTTTAAGCAAAGCCATAAGCTCGTATAGCTCTTTCTCTACACAGTTGAGTGACACTTGAGCATGATTGAAGGTTGTGCTGCAAATTGTGGTAAGTTCTCTTGTTATTTTTCAAGTAATCCTCTTTTGTGGTTTTATGCTATTGCTTATTGTATGCTATCTGTTTAAAGTTCTTATCTTTGTGTTTCATTTAGCTTATTTTTTTGCTGCTTTTTAATTTATATTATTGCTTGTTCCCTGCTTAGATAAAGTTTAGAGACTCATTTCTATTTGATTTATGTGACTTCTAGTTAATTTACATGATTTCAGTTTGATGAATCTGTTAACAATTTTATAAAGGGGTGTTTGGGATTAGGTTGAAAAGCAAGTAATAGATCAATCCTTGGTTTTAAATCAGTCCAAACAAACTTTATATGAAGGTGGTAGGTGTTATCAGTAGTCATATTTGAGTTTGGTATAGTAACACATAGTTTGCCTGTTTCAAGTTTGAAAAAAAAATACTAGCTCAAAAAGAATCAATAGGCCACATAGGGCGTTTTAGTGATTTGTGTAACTTGAAACTCTGTCATCAGTAAGATATTAGGTCTAGGTAGTTTGCATATTATTAGTTTTGTTTGTGGTTAGCAAGGGTGGTGGTATTTGGCTTTTTGAAATTCGTCCAAGTGACCATTTGCACCAGTCAAGTTCATCAGACCCCCATTTTAGTATTACAGTAACTTTGTATGCTTAGTTTTGTGTGCATTTTGTGATAGGATTGTTTGTTTTTTTATTGTTCTTGACTCCCCACAAGTAAATGCTTGTGGCGGTGCCTCTTGTGCCCAAAAACGCCACCAAAAGGCCCACTAACCAACGAAATCCGAGCAAAAATAGCCCCCTGTATCACAGAGAGTGAAATCAGCTTTCGCGACACTTTTAGACACAAAAACGTGTCGCTTATACTTTGGGAGGGAGGAGGACTCATTTTTGCAACAGTTTTGTGACACAAAAAAGTGTCACAAAAGCTTTGGGAGGGAGGAGAATTAGTAAAAAAAAAAGTTTTTGATTTTTATTTTTTTTATTTAATACTTTAAAAAAAATTCATTTAATTAGTTTAAATTGTTTTTAATTCATAAAAAATTGTTAAAAAGTCGAAAAAATTGATTCTTTTTTTAAAAAATTTTCTTTTATCATTTGGACTTAGGAATATATATTTTTATTTTTAGATTTTAAATTTATAGTTTTTAGAATTAGTTGCAAATTTAATTAGTTTTTATTAAATTATTTTTTTTGTCTTTTAGTGCAAAAATTTATTATTTTTTAGTTTTAAAAATTTCTTAGTTTAAGAAAAAGATTTTAAGATTTTTAGTTTAAAAATATTTTACTGTTCACTTTTTAATTAATTTTTTAGATTTAATTTAAGTTTAATTAGGATTTAATTTAAACTGTTTTGTCTTTTATTGTAAAAAATTATTGTTTTCAACTTTTTAAATTTTTCTACTATTTTGTAATATAAACTAGGATTTTTCAAAAAGTCAAATTAATTTTATCATTATTTTATTATTTTTAATCATTATTTTAGTTTAAAAATTGTTTTTAGTGATTTCAAAATAGAAAAATAGTTTTAAAAATTTAGGAAAAATACTTTTTAGTCTTTAAATAATATAAGTAATTTATTAGTTCAATAAAATAATATTTTGGACATTTTGTTAATTATATTTAATTTTAGGGCTTTAATTAGCATTTAAAATTGAATATTTAATTAATAAAAGGTTTTAAAATATATTTGTTGGATTTTTATTCTTATTTATATTATTTTAGACTTAGTTTAATCTTTTAATTAATTTTTAGGTTTAATTTTTAATTTTGTCGCGTTTTACGTAATTACGTCATCGTTTTACGTCAACGTCGTAGTTTAATCGTAGTCGTAGCTCGTCTTTAATTTTTCTCTCTTTACCCAAAAAACGACACTAATCCAAACTTGATTTTACATATTGGCACATTAATCCACACACCTCCTTCGAGAACGAACCCGCATTTATTCGACTTGTCGGTTTTCCTAAATCGTCGAGTTTAATACTTGCCGCATTTATACGTTGTTTTCCTAAACACGTATTTCTACATCAATTTTTGGCGCCGCTGCCGGGGAGGTGTTTTTAGTGTGCCATTATTAGTATCGTGTTTGTGTGAGTAGTGCGCTTTTGCTTTTCAATTTTTGAAAAGCATGAATATCGTACATACTCATTTTTGTTATTTTTATCTATTATATTATAATATCCAAATAAATCGTGTTTAGTTTTCCTAAATTAAACACAAAACAATCTCTTACTATATTGTAGATATATTGGTTTTCGTTTTTCTTGTGAATATATTATTACTATATTGTATCTACGTAAGAACAATAAATACACAAGTACTCCAAAAGCGTGAAAACGCAACCTTGATTCGGGATTTCATCACTCGATCATTGTATTCGAATCTAAAGCAAAAGTTAAAGGCAAAATAGATAAATACTTTCGTGAAGCTTAATTTCAATTAACACAAACTATAAGGTGGGTATAAGGCGGTTGTATTTCACGACCTAAGGAAAAAAGGCTCTTAAGTGCTTAGCGCCGCCTCGTTTCCCCCGCTTGCTTGTGCGTGTTTTGAGAAAGAGAGCTAATCGAGGGTTTGCCGCCCAAGTATTATCTACGTATATTATATTTGCTTGTTTTCAAGATTAAACCCTCTTGAACGTTTTGGTGTTCCACCAACGTTCTAAAGTCATCGAAGGCGTTCACTCCACGTGATCGTTTTCATTCTTTGAGGCTCCTTTAATCGAGAAATCGATTCGAGGGGAGATTTGTAGATTTTTGTCTGCGTAATACAACAAAAATCCAAAAAAAATTAAAAAAACAATCAAAAACCAAAAAAATTGAAAAATAAAAAAACCGCAAAAAGAATCTTCTTTGCTACCACCCATTCTACGCTTAGTGCATGCGCACTCGATCGAAGGATTATTCCAATTCTAGCCAAGCTTCGAATCGACGCCATCGTAATCGAAGGAATCGACGACGTAGACAAGAATTAGAAACCGACGTTCCTAATATCGTTGTTGAAGAGACCGTAGACGATATGGCCGACAATCGTTCGATGATGGAATTGCTCCAAGCGCCCACCGAGGGTTATGGAGACGCGATCGTAATTCCCGCTATCGAAGCAGAGAATTTTGAGATTAAGAGCGGAATGCTTTCGTTGATTCAAGCTACGAAGTTTCGAGGTCGTGAAGCCGATAATCCTCACAATCATATTCGGAATTTTGATCGTCTTTTAGCCACGAGCAAGTTTAAGAACGTCGACACCGATGTCGTCAAGCTTATGCTTTTTCCATACTCGCTCGATGGTGCCGCCAAGGATTGGTACGAGAAAGAGCCACCTAATTCGATAACTACGTGGAAGGATCTCGTTTCCAAGTTCGTTAATTATTTTTTCCCACCGTCTAAGACGACGTTTTTCAAGAATGAAATTACGAAATTTGAGCAAAAACCGAATGAATCTTTTAGAGACGCGTGAGATCGTTTTAAGGAATTGCTTAGGCAATGTCCTCACCATGGTTTTTCCGAGTTGCACCAAATCGATACGTTTTACAACGGTCTTAATTTTCAGGAACAAGATTCGTTGAATTCCGCCGCCGGTGGCAACTTTTTGTGTAAAACTCCGAAAGATGCATTGATAATTATCAAAAACCGATCCAAAGTTTACCAACTCCGCAACGCACCGAGTGTTGCCAATGTCGCCAATGTTAGTAGTTCTAATCGCGACATTGAGAGAGTTGATGCAAAAGTCGACAAGCTTACGAATGTGTTTACATCTTTTCTCGTCGAAATGCAAAAGAAAGACGCTCCCGCTACGGTGAAAGCGGTTGAGGTTTCGTGTACGTTTTGTGGTGGACCTCATAATTATTACGAGTGTGCGGCTACGGATGGCCAAACGTCAAATGTGAGCGCGTTAAATGGAAACAACAATTTTTCTAATCAAAATAACGCGGGTCCATCACAACAAGGCAATTATAACCAAGGAAACAATTTTAATCAAAACCGAAACAATTTTCAAGGAAATAATCAACAAGGAAATTTTTCGAACCAAAATCAAGGAGGTTATAATCAAGATCGTAATATAACTTGGCAAAATCGAGACAATAATCAAAACTCGAATTTTTCAAACAACAACAATCAAGGAAACAATTTTTCAAGTGGGAATCAAGGGAATTTTCAAAGAAACAATCAAAACCAAGGGAACTTTAATTCAAATCAAAATAGTTCGTCAAACTATTTTCAAAATTACATGAAAACGAATGAGGCTAATATGAGACGTTTAGAGGGAGAAATTGGTACTTTGAAAAATGACTTTTCTAATACATTGAAATTGCAAAACACGAAGATTGAGCAAGGACAAATTGACATTAAAAAGATGTTTTCTGCCATAATGAACAAGTCCTCGGGTGCGTCATTGAGTTCGTTACCTAGTGACACCGTTGCAAATCCGAAGGAACAATGTAAAGCCGCCTCGTCTCGTGAGAAAGGTCGTGTGATTACCCCTAACCTTGAAGGATTCCGTGTTGTTTATTCTTCTCAACCCTCGACTTCTAAGACGTCTTCTTGTTCTAAAGTCGATGGGGTGAACGTGGCGACCGAGGAAAAGAGTGCACACCCTCGTGTACCTGAAATTCCATCCACGGTTCAAAAAGAGAGCTTTGTCGACCTTACCAAAGTAACCCTTGAAGAAACTTGTGCATCGATCCTTCTTAAAAAACCCAAAAGGCGTATGCCGAGAAAGTAAAAGGATTCGGGCCAATTTCTACTACCTTGTGATTTTTCCGAGATTGAGGGATGTTTAGCCCTTGCCGATTTAGGTGCTAGCATCAATCTTATGCCTCATTCTCTTTGGAAATTGATGAGGTTGCCTTCACTTACCCCCACGAACATGACTATCGAGCTAGCAAATTGTACGCCTTTAATACCAATTGGAATAGCCGAGGATGTCTATGTCAAAGTTGGAAAGTTTGTTTTTCCCGCGGGTTTCGTTATATCCGATTACGAGTGTGACCCTAAATGTCCTATTATTTTAGGCCGACCATTCCTATCGACGGCTCGAACCGTAATCGACGTTCACGAAGGGAGACTTACTATGAGATATGGGGATGAGAAAATGGACTTTTTCGCTAGAAAATCCCAAGGGTTTAATGAGATTGAAAAAACCAAGGTTTCAAAACCTAATGATTCAAATCCTAATGATTTCAAAATGTTCACTTTAGCGGAAAGAATGAGGCTTAATGCATGTTTTGAAAGGATTAAGAAAAACAGTTTTAAAGATGATGATTTTAATGATAAAGAGTACGTGTACCTAATTCAAAAGGGTATGTGTAAATTTATGGATGAAAACTCACTTTGGGAGGTTTTTAGCGAAACAAGTGAAACACCAATTCCGAAGGGCGACGTTAGTGCCATCACGACAATGACCAAAATGGGCTCGTCTTCACCACCTTCGAAGGACCACGTCTTTGAGGCTTCAACTTCTAACTCCATCGAAGTGCCTCCTTTGCCTAGCCTAACACCCGTTGAGGCTAAAGGGTTTATCGACATCGATCCTCTCGTCTTAGAAATGTCACCTAAGCATAGTCATTCGACTTGTAAGACCATGGTTGTGAGTGCTCACATCGACTCTTTCTTTGACGATGACGATGGCGATTTTGCCGAGATTGATCACGTACTTCGAAATCCACATGCAATTTTTGATTCTCCTAAAAAGAAACATGTGAAGTACGATGATTATGAGTTTGATCTCGAGATTGAGGAAATCGTTGAACGAGAGCTAGCTCTTATGCCTCCACTCCCACCTACGAGTGAGGTTGATCTTTCCAAAATCGAGGATGAACTTAATGAGTTGGAACGTCTTATTTTCGACGACGAACCAACTCATGTGACCACCCAAAATCCAATTCTCTAGGAGTTACCTAATCAACACTCCTCAAATGAGAATTACGTTTACCACATTCGTGAGGATTTAACTTATCAACAATCCCCACAAATGAATGATGGTTTCGTGCTTGATCGTGATCTTTTCGAGAGAGTTTCTAATATACTCAAGGAGGGGAATGACAAAACATGGTTTGACAAGCCTATCTTTGATGAAGAAATCGACGAGATCGACGTTCATGAGGATGACGAGTATGTTGACCCCGAGGGGGCGGTGTTCTTTATTGACAAACGTTTTGAAAACTTATATAATCCGCCACCCCCTAACCGCGACTTAAATGTGAGGATTTTTAGCGCAACTAATTTTGAGTTTGACACGCCAAATATTTTTGACATTATCAAATCGGGTTTTCATAAAGAGTTTTTAAACGATGAAAAAGGGAAAGATTTTAAAAATGTTTTAAAAGATTTTTCTACATGTTTAACTCCGTCATCACCGTGTTTCATGAGTGCTACCACCTCGTCTACTCCTTTTGACGATGGTGTGTGTGGTTTTAGTGTGGCGGAAGCCCCAAATGTTCCCTCCCATTTCTCCACCGAGGACGAGATTTACGATCCTGGAATTGCTTGTAAAGGGAAATCTCGGTCTTCCACCGATGCAATAAATGGAAAATCTTTTCGTTTGCTTGGTGTGAGTCTACCTCGAGTAGCTCATAAGTTTTACTTACCCATTGTCCCACCCTTCTACTTCTCACCTCTTTTCTTCTACCCCATTGGGGTTCTAGTTCATGTTGGAGTGGCGTTGTTTCGTCTTTCATCCGAAAACGAAGACGCTATCTTTGACCCCGGTATTCGTTTATCGGGTTTTTAAAGTACTCCATGTACTTTTGGGCCTTGTTTATCATGTAAGACCCACCAAAAATGACCATACCAAGATTATCCCTAAATGATCACATTTATGGGGATTCGAGTCGAGCTTTTGACTCGGTTATCAAAAACAAGGTGCCTCATGGGGGATTCTCATGCTTATCCTTGTAAATATTATCGCTTTCTTAGTTTAATGTAACGAGGGGACTTGTGCTCTTCCAACCTTTGTTTCGTGGTTGTTTGTGATTGTGATTTATTAGGATCATCGTCATCATTGAAGCCTCTCGTTTTCGTTTCACGGATCACTCGAGCTTCGATCATTGCCTTTGGGGATTCCGATATCCGATGATATCCTTTTATGTTCTAACGTTTATCTTATTAGCATAATTCATAAACGGATTTTAGGTTATTCGTTATACCCTTTCCATGCTCGAGATTAAGCATTCGACTTCGTCTCTAGTATGGGGGTGTTTTCACCCCTAGACTCAAAACATTGAGGACAATGTTTAGTTTTAGTACGGGGGGTGAGTAGATACTTCACCTTGCTTACGTCACCACGCAAATCCAATTTTCATCTTTTTGTTATCGTTTTGTTGCAAATAAGGCTAAAAATGGCCAAATTTTAAAATTTTTCTAGTTTTTCATAAGTGTTTAAGACACGAATGTAGGTTTTCCGATGGTGAGAATAAGAGTAATTTTTTACTCGACCGTGCGTGTTGAGCACTTACCTTCGGTTCCTTAACTTTTTAGGCTAAGTCTCTTAAATGAGGACGAGAAATGATAGAGTTATTTATAAGTCTCGTAATCGTCACGATCTCATGTGTAGTAATTATTAGCTTATTCTCCCCACGCTTTTGTTTAATAAATTGTTAATAAATATTGATTTAGCGGTTTAGTCACTATTGTGGTTTCTAATTAGTTCTAGTAGCTTCCATGGAATTAAATTGGGAAGACATTAAGGTATCGCCAGCGTCACGGTTTTGAAGTATTGGCACCCGAATAATCAAAAGCTTCACCTAATAATAAGATTTCAAGTGCTCACCTAAATTAAGCAAAAATTTGAAGCTCACAAGGCCGAAAAATCTATGCCCAAATTGAAAGTGAATCAAGCCTTAATCTTCGAAGCTTTAAAGATCCAAAATTCGCTTTAGCGTGAGGATATACGTCTTTGGCTAATAAAACCACCGGTGAGGCGGATAATAAAAGGCAAGGCAAGACCGAAGTCATAATAAAAGCTTCATGGCGAAGTTGAATAAAAGATGGAGGTAAACCAAAGATAATAAGGCCCTTCCGTTAGGGGGCATATAAAAGTCTTGGTAATAAGTCTCATGTTTAAAACCGTTATAAAACCGTGTTTATCGATCCTTCTTGTTGACTTAATTTTTTGACATCGTTGTCTATTAGGGTGAATTATTAATTTAATGATTTTGGTTACACCGTTAAGTTTCTATTTTTAGACTTAATCTCTATTTACACATAAATCAATGATGTATCCTCATGATCATTAAGACAAAATAAAATATAAGAGATATCAAGTAGGAATAAGGGAGTTTAGGTTCGTAATTAACACTCATGAGATGTGATCGTGTTGCTAACTTATAATAACAATGATCTCGTTACACGCTTAGCATGGAATCGGGTGAAAATAGAGGACGACGAAATTATTTCTAACGAAGCATTCACGTGTTCTTGTTCTATGATCCCAAAAGTCACGTTTTCGTGATGAAAACAATACATTATGTCTAAAACGCGTGTAGTAGTTTATTTGATTTTATGTCTTCAATAAATGTCATCATAAAATGAATTTTGGAGGTGCTATGATACTTAATTCTAGCATTGCGTGGGGACACGACAATGTTTTAGTATGGGGAAGTGATGAGACTGTATTTATACATAGTCTCATCGTCCAAATCGGGCTTAAAACGCTTAAAATATCATCAAAATACCCAAAAATGTGCCTGTGTTTGTTCATTGTGTATTTCAGGTACGGATATCGTGAATTCACCAAAAGATTACAAGAATGAAGCAAAAACGAACACGGGAAACGAAGCCGCACAAAGAACCGGGCCCAAGTATGGAATTTACAAAATTGCCCTTGAAGTTTGAAGATTTGTCAACTTTGGTCCCTTATTTTTGAAGAATTACAAGAAAGGCCCCTCAACCTTAGCACTCATTCACCTTACACCCTTGAAGAATCAAATTTTTCATCAGAGGTCCCAAAAGTATGAAGAAAGGGCAAGTATAGTCCCTCAAGAATGAAGATATTGCAAATCAAGTCCTTTTCCAAGATAAATCAACCACAAGGACTGAAACTGCCAAAATCCGAAACTTCTACTACAAGGGAAATGGAGCAGCTTTGTTTTCATATAAGTAAGGGACTGGAACTGTAATTTTCAAAAGTTTAAATTATTATTGTTAATTAAACAGGGGGAAACAACCTTAATATCCCCAAATTGGATCAAAGTCCCTGTTCTTATGAGATAAACCCTAGATTACCAGGATTTCAATTAGGGCAATTTTACACTAATTACTTTGGAGGGATTAATCATTGGACATCTTTGAACATTCCCACATGCTAGAAAAGGACTCCACTTCCCTTTGGTCCCCTCCCCTGCACCCGTCACCCTCACCAAAACCCAAAAAGATGACCAAATCTATGGTCATTATTTACTCCGTGATCACAAAGAAAATTTGGACGACCAAGATCATCCTAACTTTGCTGGAATCACATGTGACCACTTCCATCTTCACATGAGCTCAGATTGACCACTTTCCAAGTTTGAAGACCAAGGGTATTTTAGACAGATCATGTAGTAGGGCTTATGATTTCTAGAAAGTACTCAACACTTGTATAAACGGTTCGACTTGTGAACCATTAGAATTGTTCCAGACCTTGTAGGTTTTTTTCAAGTAATGAATAATTAGAGTATTCTTTTTAAACTTCTACAAGTGCTGTGTTCCATTTACTTTTAAAGTCTTAGTATAATTCGTTTTATTGTTTTAAAAATTAGTTAATGTTTAAGAAGTTTTCATGTTAAAAAGATTTTCAGGAAATCTGTTCCCTTGAGAATATTTGGACCCAAGCTCAAGTTTTTAGGGGTTTTGGTGACGTGACAACCGAACTAAAGCACCCAAGATTGAGTCTTGTTTCAGTTTGATGTTAAGATTAGCTTTTCAAAAGTTTTCATCAAAGTTTTTTTTACCATAAGCTGAACTCATAAGCTATTTGACTAATAGCTCGTGATTTGGTTTTTTTCAGCTTCTTTTCAAAAGAGTTTTCATGTTTTATTTCCATTGCAAATTTACTTTATGACCGTGTTGATAAATTTCTCAAATATCCACCAACTTTGAAAATTCACTATAGCATAAGCTACTATACTGCTTTCTGACAATAAGCTCTTGGTGTAAGCTCTTGTCTACGTGACAAGTGTTTTGGAGAAGCCTGGTGATGGTTTTGAGAAGATTTGGAGGTGTTTGAAAAAGTTTCATTAAGTTGTTGTGAAGATATGTTCATCCTTGTTCTTTATGTTATGGCAATTAGCTTTTAAGCAATGCCATAAGCTCGTATAGCTCTTTCTCTACACAATTGAGTGACACTTGAGCATGATTGAAGGTTGAGCTGCAAATTGTGGTAAGTTCTCTTGTTATTTTTCAAGTAATCCTCTTTTGTGGTTTTATGCTATTGCTTATTGTATGCTATCTGTTTAAAGTGCTTATCTTTGTGTTTCATTTAGCTTATTTTTTTGCTGCTTTTTAATTTATATTATTGCTTGTTCCCTGCTTAGATAAAGTTTAGAGACTCATTTCTATTTGATTTATGTGACTTCTAGTTAATTTACATGATTTCAGTTTGATGAATTTGTTAACAATTTTATAAAGGGGTGTTAGGGATTAGGTTGAAAAGAAAGTAATAGATCAATCCTTGGTTTTAAATCAGTCCAAACAAACTTTATATGAAGGTGGTAGGTGTTATCAGTAGTCATATTTGAGTTTGGTATAGTAGCACATAGTTTGCCTGTTTCAAGTTTGAAAAAAAAATACTAGCTTAAAAAGAATCAGTAGGCCACATAGGGCGTTTTAGTGATTTGTGTAACTTGAAACTCTGTCATCAGTAAGATATTAGGTCTAGGTAGTTTGCATATTATTAGTTTTGTTTGTGGTTAGCAAGGGTGGTGGTATTTGGCTTTTGAAATTCGTCCAAGTGACCATTTGCACCAGTCAAGTTCATCAGACCCCCATTTTAGTATTACAGTAACTTTGTATGCTTAGTTTTGTGTGCATTTTGTGTTAGGATTGTTTGTTTTTTTATTGTTCTTGACTCCCCACAAGTAAATGCTTGTGGGGATGCCTCTTGTGCCCAAAAACGCCACCAAAAGGCCCTAAAACCAACGAAATCCGAGCAAAAATAGCCCCCTGTATCACAGAGAGTGAAATCAGCTTTCGTGACACTTCTTGACACAAAAAAGTGTCGCTTATACTTTGGGAGGGAGGAGGACTCATTTTTGCAACAGTTTTGTGACACAAAAAAGTGTCACAAAAGCTTTGGGAGGGAGGAGAATTAGTAAAAAAAAAAGTTTTTGATTTTTATTTTTTATTTAATACTTTTAAAAAAAATTCATTTAATTAGTTTAAATTGTTTTTAATTCATAAAAAATTGTTAAAAAGTCGAAAAAAATTGATTCTTTTTTAAAAAAAATTTCTTTTATTATTTTGGACTTAGGAATATATATTTTTATTTTTAGATTTTAAATTTATAGTTTTTAGAATTAGTTGCAAATTTAATTAGTTTTTCTTAAATTATTTTTTTTGTCTTTTAGTGCAAAAATTTATTATTTTTTAGTTTTAAAAATTTTTTAGTTTAAGAAAAAGATTTTAAGATTTTTAGTTTAAAAATATTTTACTGTTCACTTTTTAATTAATTTTTTAGATTTAATTTAAGTTTAATTAGGATTTAATTAAAACTGTTTTGTCTTTTAGTGTAAAAAATTATTGTTTTCAACTTTTTAAATTTTTCTACTATTTAGTAATATAAACTAGGATTTTTCAAAAAGTCAAATTAATTTTATCATTATTTTATTATTTTTAATCATTATTTTAGTTTAAAAATTGTTTTTAGTGATTTAAAAATTGAAAAATAGTTTTAAAAATTTAGGAAAAATACATTTTAGTCTTTAAATAATATAAGTAATTTATTAGTTCAATAAAATAATATTTTGGACATTTTGTTAATTATATTTAATTTCAGGGCTTTAATTAGCATTTAAAATTGAATATTTAATTAATAAAAGGTTTTAAAATATATTTGTTGGATTTTTATTCTTATTTATATTATTTTAGACTTAGTTTAATCTTTTAATTAATTTTTAGGTTTAATTTTTAATTTTGTCGCGTTTTACGTAATTACGTCATCGTTTTACGTCAACGTCGTAGTTTAATCGTAGTCGTAGCTCGTCTTTAATTTTTCTCTCTTTACCCAAAAAACGACACTAATCCAAACTTGATTTTACATATTGGCACATTAATCCACACACCTCCTTCGAAACGAACCCGCATTTATTCGACTTGTTGGTTTTCCTAAATCGTCGAGTTTAATACTTGCCGCATTTATGCGTTGTTTTCTTTAACACGTATTTCTACATCAATGCTTCCAATTTCATCCATTTTACTCCTATAAATACATCTAGTGCCTATGATATTTGATGAGACTGCTTTTATACATAGTCTCATCGTCCAAAACGGGCTTTAAATGCATAAAATATCATGAAAAATGCCAAATATATGCTTGTGTTTGTTACTTGTGTATTTTAGGTACGGATATTGAGAAAATGACAAAAGATCACAAGAAACATGCAAAAACGAACACGGGAAACGAAGCCGCACAATGAACCAAGCCCTAGTGTTGATTTTCCAAGAATAACCCTTGAAGATTTGAAGATTGTACAAGAAGGGTCCTCCAATATTGAAGAATTGATACTTTAAACCCTTGTTTATTCATAATTACAAGTTTGGTCCTTAAAGTTTGTCAAATTTACAAAAAGGGCCCTCCACTATGAAGAATTGGCAAGAATGGTCCCTCAACAATCAAGACTTGTCAATATTAGTCCTTTAAAAAGTCAATCATACAAGTAAAGACCATAATCTATGAAGAAAATGCCAAAACAGCCCTTCAAGAATCATCAAATGGCAAGAAATACCCCTGAAAATACTTTGGAAAAGTATTTGGGGCAAAAGTGTGAAAAAGAAACTTTCATAACAAAGGGAATACGATTTTGGCTGTTTAATTTGCAAGTGAAAGGAATATAAAAGATTGAGGGTTAAAGCTGGCAGACATGGATACTTACCTAGACCAACCACACCCTTCCACGTGTCCCACTCACCTCCCACAACCAATCAAAACACTCCCTACTTCAACCTCACCATCCACTAACTGATTAGTATTTATTAATCATGTTTAAACAAAAAATTGACGCCTAACACATTTTATTAACCCCAAAACGGATCAAAACCTGTGTTCATCATGTTCTTAATCCAAATTGGGTACTTTTGATTAAGCCAAAATTAAGCCCTAATCTCTTACAGAATGATGATTATGGTGACACTAAACATAACCCAATCACCAAAACCCTTGCCACGTCACTCATGTGCTCACATGTTAAACCCTCCCTACACGTTTTTGAGGATACTGCCAAAGCTTGCCAGGGAATCAACACACCATGTTTAGCTTTATTCCTAAGCTTCAATATAAGCCTTTGGATGCAATTGCAACCCTCCAACTCACACAAACAGCCAAAATTCAGTCACATGAGCTCAGGGTTTCAAAATTGTCAAGGGCATTTTTGGGACTTCAAGCATTAGGGTTTTACTTTATTTTCAGTATCTTAGGACTTCATGTAGCCTATATAAGGCATTAATATCACAACATTTAGCCTTGTTCTCATTTTTTCATTTGTCAAACCTTGTAAAGCCCTTTTCTGAATTTATGAAATTGTGGTGTTGTGTTATGATTTAAAACTGAGTTCCATTGTTTGTTATTGTGTTGAGTAGTTAATTGTCACGTTTTTGTACTTAAACAAAACCTTGAACAAGTCCAAGAGTGCCTATAAGCCTGTGAGTCCCTTTGTTCTTGCTAAGGTTAAGAATTTGGCTTGTGCTTGGTGAGGATTGTTAATTGAGGTGTTTCTTTAAGTGACATAAGTCACAATTCACTAGCTTAAGCAATATTAGAAGTTGGTATACGTTTTTACAACAAAAATCTGTCAAGTGGTTTGCTAAGTGCTTGTGGTTCAACAGCTTGCTTATTTTAGCTTAAGGGTGATTATAGCCTCCTAATCTTGGTTGATTAAGGGGTGGTGAGGCCTTAACGGAAGATTCAGGCCTTGTGGGAACCTAAGTCTTGCATAGACTTGACCATTTGTCACCTTATTTTACCCTATTTGTGCTAACCTAGGCTTAAGCCTTTGGCTGAGCTTTTTTGTTGTTCTTAGCAGTGGGAAGCTGGTGCTTGTTCTTGCTAGCACCTCAGCTCATTGATTCCAAAGTGTGGACGTACATTTTGGAGGTTTAAATTCTCAAATTTTCATTTTTCTATTTAAGTATTTGGTTTTAAGTGATTTTGTGATTCTGCTGGTGTATATGTGTTTTTATGCTTGCAAATTGGTTCTTGATTCATATGTTGTGTGTTATGATACTTATTTGGGCTTTAAACAATCTTGAGAATACTTTTACTTTGTTAAAATTGGTTTTGAAAAATGAAAAGGGTGTTTGGGGTTGTTTACTGGTTCAAATTTGTTTGATTTTGAGTTGGTATTGTGCTGTTGTTTGAGTGTGTATCTGATATTGAGGTGATTGTGTTCTGATATATGCAAATTTTGTGCCTTGAATCACTTAACCAAACAATTGGCTATAAAATCTTGAAAACTTGTTGTTTTGCTTTGAAATCTTGTGCATACCTAGTTTGCATGTTATCCTAGGGCTAACAAGTGTTAAATCATTGTTATTGCAAGCTGTGTGATAGATCTGAGGCCTTGAATTTGGATTTGGTGTCAAGTAGACCAGCAAATATTGTTCTTGTGTTCATCATTGTTCACCAGTAACTGCTTTTGCCTAGATCTTGTTCATAAGTTGGATTCTTTGCATAAAATAAGTTAATATGTGCGTCATTAAGTTGTTTTAATCTTGTGTGTTCATTTGGTGGTTTGTGGTTCGCTTTTACTAGCTTAAAAATAGCTTATTGTCACCAGATCTGCTTATTACAAGTCTGTGCTATGTCTGTGGACTAATTGAATTAACTGTATCATTTGGCTTATTTGAATTGTGTTTTCTTGCTTGATTGTGACTCCTTACAACTCACTGGTTGTAAGGGTGCCTTGATTGTCCAACAAAACAAAGTGAAACTCTCTTAAAATCAAAGTCAAAAAGACAAGGCAGTGGGAAGAGTTTTGGTGTCAACGATGAGATAGTATTGTTGCAAGACTTTTACTTTCCAATAAAGGGTAATAAAATTAAATTTTGGTGATGCTTAGATACTTTATTCTAGCATTGCGTGAGGGCACGACAATGGCTTAGTATGGGAGAGTGATGAGATGGCATTTATACATGATCTAATCGTTCTTTTCGGGCTTTAAATGCATAAAATGTCATAAATATACCATATATATGCTTTTATTTGTTTACTTGTGTGTTTTAGGTATGAATACCGTGAAAAATACAAAATATCACAAGAAACAAGGAAAAACGGACACGAGAAACGAAGCCGTACAAAGAACCGGGCCCTAGTTATGGATTTCTCAAAGAAAAACCTTGAAGACTTGAAGATGTACAAGATTGATCCCTCATTTATGAAGAAATGACACTTAATACCCTTATATATATTCATAATTACAAGTTTGGTCCCTTAAGTTTGTCATAATTACAAAAAGGTCCTTCAACTTTGAAGATTTGGCAAGTTTAGTCCCTCAACAATTCTAAATTGTCAATAATGGTCCCTCATGAAGTCAAAGATACATTGAAGACCTTCTAAGATGAGAAATGTCCAAGATCAGTCCTCAAACTATGCAAAATGGCAAAAACAACCCTTGAAACCCTTTTACCAAAGTTTTGGGGCAAAAGTATAAAAGGAAAAGTTTATTAACAAAGGAAAGTGAGTTTGGTGGCTGAAAAACCTTATATACATGTTTTCCCAAAATACAAGGACCCTTTCTGCCATTCCTAAAGTTTGAATAATACAAACACGCGCCAAACACTAAACACCCCTCTTTTTCGGATCAAAGGGACCACTATTCATGTTCATCCCACCCAGATTTTACTTTTACTAAACAAAGGGTTATTCCAAATTACCTTGGCCAAAAAGTAATTAACCTTCACACGAAAACATCCCACACTTGAACTTACCCATCACATCACCATGGACCCCACCCCCAATTCCCTCTCAGCCAATCATCACACGACTTAGCCTCCAATTAATCCTATGTGGAAAAATCAACAACCCTCAGCTCATACTTGCTCCCAAAGGCAAAAAGGAACGCTCAAGATCATTTTAGACAGCTCATCAACAACAAACGACTCGAGGGCATTTTTGAGAATTCTTAGCTAGGGTTTCATGTATTTCTAGTTCTAGAATCATCTCTTGTACTCTATAAAAGGGCCCCCAACCTATGGTGAGGCCTTTGTTCTAGTTTTACTCTTTAAACATTATAATTCCTTTTTAAATTTATAAAAGTTGGTATTTTAAGAAAATTGTAATTCCTTTTTATGTTTTTGAAAGTTGGTGTTGTTTAAGGGTAATTGTGAGTTCCATTTGATGTTATAAAGGTGCTTTGATCTAGTGGTTAAAGCACGTTTATGTTCGGTAAGGATTTCAAGTTTGAAAAAACCTTGAAATCAGTCATCTGTTTTTGATATTTATCTTGTACTAACCCTTATCGAAAAGCTATAAGCCCTTGCAAGCTTGTTGACACCAAGCTAGTGAAAGTTTATTAACCTTTGGATAGGTTGTTTGCTACTTGTGTTGAAGAAATCAATCCCTTGAGGTTCTACTTTGAACCATCAACCAAGGCACATACCATCTCCTTTGTTCAAGGACCTTGGTCACTCTCTAGTTGTTGAGAGTGGTCCAAGGAGCATAGTTGATCCCTCTAGGAAGTTGTGGGGGATAGGTATAATCTCTTTTTAAGTTTCCTCTAAAAAATCTTATGTTTATGTCTGATATGAATATTGCCATGTGATTTGTTGTTCTTATGTTTGTGCTTTGTGTTTTATTGTTGGTATTTGTTAGTTGTCACCAAGTTGAGGTAATTGAACGATAAAATCAGTAGGTTGTTTATAAAATTAAAAAGTTTGTTTGAAAAAGGACTAAAACAAGGCTGTTTGGGATTTAGGGATCATAAGGCATTGTGGCCTTGTGCCCTTGGTTCTTAGGGCTTGGGTAGTCTAAACAAGTCATATACAACTGGTTTTGGTGATTTTTTAAGTATCAAGAGGTTTGGAAAAGGTTTTTAAAGTTTTGGAAAAATTTGATAAAATTGATTTGAATTTGGTCAAACACATCAGATCCAATAAAAACTTTGTTTGTTGGATCTAAGGTCTGAAATCTGGTTTGGGAAGATTTTAGGTGATAAGCTATCTGTGCAGTATCTGTTTGTTGAATTTGGTGGCTTATTGTGGGTGCTAGAGCTTATCAAAGTTGGCTGAAGTGGTCATTTGCATCAGCAAAGTGACCACCTCAATTTTGCCTTGCATTTTGTTATCTAGTGTATGCCCTGCTTATTTGTTGCTTGGAACTTGTTTTTGTGCTTCTTGTGAGACAATTTGGCTATTTGGTTTGCTTATTTGAGTGCTTATAAGCTAACTGGCTTATTGTCCTAATTTGTCCAAAATCTGTTGTCATTTGGTCAACTGATCACTTGATTCACAAGGACTCTACCTTGAGTTCTTCACAAAAATTGCTTAAAACAAGGTTACAAACAATCCCTGAGCTTTTGGTTAATTTTGGTGGACTTTGACTTTTGGTCAAATAAGCACAATTTGGCTTATTTTTTAGAACTGCTTATTGGTACATGCAACAACTTGGCTTTTGTAATAGGTGTCACTTTTCTCATCTTAGTATCAAATATGGGAAGTTACAAGTCAATTGGTCAAGCTTTTGCTAGAAAACTAGCTTATTTGGCTTTTTCAGCCATCTAATTTGCTCCTACAGCTTATTCTACTTGGCTTTTTGTGAATTTTATGATTGATTATTCTTAGTTAAGCTATTTGTGAGCTTTTGCAAAAAGAATCAGCTTCTAAAACGACCTAGAACTCTAACCCGACTATTTTGTCGTTTAGTGAAAAAGTTCTTTTCAAAGTTTTGGCTTATTACTTGAGCTTTTTCAAAATTTCTTTTTGCATATTGGTTTAGAATCTCAATAAGATGTTGTGTGTTCAATTAGTGCTTATGGCATTAGCTTATGGCTTAATGGGCTTATTGGCCCATTAAGAATAAGCTGTTGACCATTTAAGTTGTGATAAGCATATTTTCAGCTTTGGGGCCTTTAGACTTTTGTGCTTAAAATCAAATTTTGAGTCAGACTGGTGATTTGCAGCCCATTAGGTTAAGTTTGATTTTATTAGGCCCATTTAGCCAATTTAAGTAGTCTGTTTTAGTTTTTAGCCCATTTGGGGGCCCATTACGGGTATTTTGGTAATTTCACCTTCATTTTCTGATTATTTAGGTTAAAATAAACTAGTTTGCAAGTTTTTATAATTTTTGGATTTTTAATATTATTTTAATATTATTTTATTATTAAATTTCAAATTTCACATTTTTGCACTTTTATATTTTTCTTAGGTTAAATACATTAAAATATGATTTTTGCAACTCTTAGATTAATTTTATCTTCATTGTTCTAATTTCTAGAATTATTTTAAATTTTTAATAGATTTTTATCATTTTAAATAGTTTAAATTAGTTTAAAGATTCATAAAAATAGTTTTTATTCTTATTTTGTCATTTTAGAGGTTTACAAAGTGAAAAATCTTTATTTGGGCTTTTTAATAATTATTTAGATTTTTAGGGCTTTAATTAGTATTTAAAAATTAATATTTAATTAATTAAAAGGTTTGAAAAAGTGTTGATCAGTTGTAAACTCTTAGTTTATTTAATTTGATTTTTGATGATTTTTTGGGAATTTTTAGAAGTTATTTTTATTTTGGCACTTTTTACGGTTTTAATTTTAGTCGTCGTAGTAATAATTTTCACATATCCGTCATTCTATTTTCTCATCCCCTTTTTTCAAATATTAATCTCAAATATCATTACATTTTAGTCACACACATATACCTCCTTGGGAAACGAACTTATTTGGGTCATTAACACTTGATTTTCCTAAATCATTTGTTTAATACTTTCCGCATTTACGCTCTTTTGTTTTCCTAAACAAGAGGTGTAATTTACTATAATCATTTTGTAACATTACCCTTATCTCTTCTCCGATTGTCGCGTTCCCCTGGGCGAAAGATAAATAATTATTTACCAAGACAAATCGTAGCGGGATGTATGAGAACTTAAATGAACACCCTGGGGAGCTACACCTACGCTTAGGAGAAGAATCCTGTGACCCTCCCATGATTGAATGACTGAGGTATGCCATGGGGGAAGTCTTTCTCTGGACATGCAGTAGAAGAACTCCCCCACTTTCAAGCTTCATCTTTCATACATGCATCCCTTGACCCGGACAAGCCCTGCTCTTTTTAGTCGTTTCCAGAAGAAAGAATTGATTGAAGAATCTCCGGGTTCACTCCCCCACTAACGGAATTTGCTCGTCCCCACGTTGTACGTGACGTTTATGCTTACTCGTAATCAAGCAAGACGTGCACATAAACGTCGTAATCGAAAGGAAAACACACCTAGACCAACACCTTCTAGTGAAGAGACTCCAAGTGAGGAACCCCTTATAGAACAAGAAGCTATCATGGCTAATCATACTATGATGGAGTTGCTTCAAGCACCCACCGAGGATTTTGGAGAGGCAATTGTGATTCCCGCCATCCTTGTGGAGAACTTCGAGATCAAGACGGGTTTAATGTCTATGCTTCAAGCCAACAAGTTTCGCGGACACGAAAAAGACAACCCACATTATCACATTAGGCAATTCAATCGTCTCACTGCGACTAGCAAATTTAAGGATGTACCCCATGACGATGCCATTAAGATGATGTTGTTTCCATACTCGTTAGATGGACCCGCCAAGATATGGCTCGAGAAAGAACCCCCAAATTCGATTTTGAGGTGGAGTGATCTCGTTTCTAAGTTTGTGAATCAATTTTTTCCACCATCTAAAACAACACATTTGAAAAACGAGATTTCACGATTTACTCAAAGATCTAATGAGAGTTTTCAATGGCGTAGGAAAGGTTTAAAGAAATGTTACATGAATGTCCACACCATGATTTTTCCAAATTGCATAAAATTGACACTTTTTATAATGGGCTTAATAATCATGAACGAGATTACTTAAATGCCGCCGCGGGTGGTAATTTTTTGTACAAAACGACCGATGAGGCTTTGAAAATCATTGAGAATAGGTCTAAGGTTTACAACCCTCGTAACACACCGAGTGTTGCCACTATGGGGTCGTCATCGTCGTCTCGTAAGATGAGTGCCTTGCAAGATGAAACAAATGAGGAGAATCGGTTTTTCGTTAGGTTTTCGACTCTTATAACTCATTGGAAAGCACAAGATGCTTTAAATTCCGCATCGGTTAAAGAGTTTTCCAAGAGTTGTATTTCGTGTGGTGGAGATCATGATTTTTCCGAGTGCATTACGGCGGATGGTAACACTTCGAATGCTTATGTAGCCACGAGAACTTATAACCAAAACGGGCAAGGTTCCCGCCCAAATCAAGCTCCACAAAATCAAAATGCTAACAACTATCGAAACAACAATCAAAATGGTGCTTATCAAGGGAATTCACGTAACTACAACAAGGGTAATCACCAAAGTGGAAATGGGCAAATTTCAAACCAAAACCAAAACCGTGATTTTCAAACTACCACACAAGGTTTTCAAAATGCTCATACTTAAAATCATAATGGAGAATTTTTGGATTATGCAAAGTCAAACGATGCTAAGTTTGATAACATGCAACGTGAGATGATTAGCTTAAGATCCGAGTTGAAAAACGAGCTTAAAAACGAACTTGCTAATTGAAAAATCATGCCAATAAAATGGAAGGAAACGTTCAACATCTCCAACAAAATCAACAAAAAATGGAGCAAGGTCAACATGAGATTAAGCAAGAATTGTTTAAAGCGGATGCTAGGCAATCTAAGTTTGAAGATCGAATGGGAAAAATGTTTGAAGCTATCATGTGTAAACCTTCTTCTTCGGGTGGTCTTCCTAGTGATACCATCGTAAACCCGAAAGGAGAATTGAAGGTTATTACTACTCGTAGTGGTAAAACTTTCAATGAACCCATTTCTCATCCAAGTACTTCTACGGAGAAGGAAATAGAGAAAGAACCCGAGGTGGTAGTAGAAAAGGAGCAAGTTCCAATCCCACAAAGTACCGCTCAAACCACACCTACGGTTGAACCAATACCAATAGTGGAACCCGAGATTCCAAGGCCGTTGCCTATGCCCCAACCCACACCACCCTTACCTTACCCTTTAAGACGAAACAAAGAAAAGGCACAAGAACGAAATAATTATCAATTTGAACTTTTTATGAAAATGTTTCGTGACTTTCATTTTAATATAAGTTTTGCCGACGCCTTGGTCATGATGCCTCGATTTGCCACAAACTTCAAAAGTATGTTGAATAACAAAGAGAAATTGCAAAAAATCATCTAGTTTTTCTTCGGTTTTTCTTAGCCGCATACCTCAAAAAGTCGGTGATCCCGGTAAATTTTTAATCCCATGTGCAATACAAGATATGGAGGAATGCTACGCCTTGGCCGATCTTGGTGCTAGTATAAATTTGATGCCTCTTGAGATTTTTAAGTCGCTCAATCTTCCTAATCTCACTCCTTCAAGAATGTCAATATAGATGGCCGATCATTCTACGATTCTAGCTTGTAGAGTAGCCGAAGACGTCTTCGTGAAAGTTGGAAAGTTTTACTATCCCGTAGACTTTATCGTTGTTGACATTCCCATCGATCCTAAAGTTCCTCTAATTTTAGGTCGATCATTTTTGGATACTTCGAGAGCACTTATCGATGTGCATGCTAGGAAAATCACTCTACGTTTCAATGAGGAAGAACTCGTCATAAATTCAACTCAAAACTCTACGCTTTCTCATGTGTATTCCATCACGTCTTTGAACAATGTTAATCCCATCAAGAACATTTGCAAAATATTTTCAAAAAGATTGTTAGGACTTGTTGATGAAAACGATTTTCCATTCCCTCCGTCGGTGGAGGTTAAGAGTGTTAAGCCTACGTCTCCAATCACGAATGATTCTTCGGATGATGAATATGTTGACCCCAATGGGGCGGTGTTCTTTGTTGAGAAACATTTTGAGAACTTGCCACCGAAACCAAAACGGTTTTCAAATGTGAGAATTTTTAGTGTGCCTAACATCGTTTTAGAAACAACAAACATTTTTGACATAATCAAGTCGGGTTTTCATAAGGATTTTTCAAAAGATGAAAAAGGAAAAAATTTTAAATTGGATTTAAAAGATTTTTCTACAATTCTAACTCCGTCATCACCTCATGTTTTGAGTACTACAAGCTCATCTTCTCCGTTTGACGATGCTTTGTGTGGACTTAGTGTGGGGGGGCCCTTATGTTCCCTCGCCTTTCTCCACCAAGGACGAGATATTTGATCCCGGAATTGCTTATAGAGGGAAATCTCGGTCTTCCACCGATGCAATAAATGGAAAATCTTTCTATTTGATTGGTGCGAGTCTACCTCGAGTAGCTCATTTTTTTTGTGGCTTACCCATTGTCCCACCCTTCTATTTCTTCCCAACTATTTTCTTTAAACCCTTTGGGTTTGTGTTGGCACATGTTGAAGTGGCGTTGATTTGTTTATCCAATGAAAACGAGAACGCCATCTTCGATCACAGTATTTTGCACCATCAAAGGACTTAGTCCTTAACCGGTTATTTAGGGCCTTGTTTATCATGTAAGCCCCACCAAAAATTGACCATACCATGATTATCCCTAAATGATCACGTTTATGGGGGATTCGAGTCGAGCTTTTGACTCGGTTATCGAAAACAAGGTGCCTCGTGAGGGAGACCCATGCTTATCCATGTACATAGTATCGCTTTCTAATTATTTTGACGTGAGGGGATTTGTTCCCTTCCAACCTTTGTTCCATGGTTGTTTGTGATATGTGGTTTTTAGATGATCATGATCTTCACGATTGGAGCCTCTCATGTTCGTTTTATGGGAGCACTCGATCATTTTCTTGGACGAAATTCTCAATATCCATGATATATCCTTTGATGTTCTAACCTTAGGTTTTTAGCACACTTCATAAACGGCTATTAATTTAATGGTTACACCCTTTCCATGCTAGATTAAGCATTCGACTACGTCTCTAGTATGGGGGTTTCCAACCCTTAGACTCGAAACATTGAGCACAATGTTTAACTTTAGTATGGGGGGTGAATAGATCCTTGCCTGGCCAAACCTTCACGCATTCCAAAGTTTATCTTTTTGTTTATCATTTTATTACAAAATAAGGCTAAAAATGGCCAAATTTTGAAAAATTTCTCATGTTTTATAAGTGTTTGAAGACACGAATGTAGATTTTCCGATGGCGAGAATAAGAGTAATTTTTGACACGACTGTGCGTGTTGAGCACTTAGCTTCGATTGCTTAACTTTATATTAGGCTAAGTCTCTTAAATGAGGACGAGAAATGATAGAGTTAATTATAAGTTACTATGCTAAACGTAGAGTACTATTATTCTTTCAAAAACTCATGTGTTCTCGTTGTTTGCTTATTCTCCCTTCGCTTGTAAATATTTTTTGCTTAATAAGTATTGACTTAGCGGTTTAGTCTTTGGTTGTTGGTTTCTAGTCTTTTCTAGTAGCTTCCATGTAATTAAATTGGGAAGACATTAAGGTAATGCCAGCGTCACGGTTTTGAAGTATTGGCAACCTGAATAATCGAAAGATTCACCCACTAATAAGATTTCAAGTGCTCACCTAAATCAAGCAAACAATTTGAAGCTCACAAGGCCGAAAAATCTATGCAAAATTGAAAGTGAATCAAGCCTTAATCTTTGAAGCTTTAAAGATCCGAAATTCGCTTTAGCGTGAGGAAATACGTCTTTGGCCATAATAAAACTACCGATGAGGAGGATAATAAAAGGCAAGGCAAGACCGAAGTCATAATAAAAGCTTCATGGCGAAGTTGAATAAAAGATGGAGGTAAACCTATGATAATAAGGCCCATCTGGTAGGGGGCGTATAAAAGTCTTGGTAATAAGTCTGATGTTCAAAACCGTTATAAAACCGTGTTTGTCGATTCTTCTTGTTGACTTAATTTTTTGACATCGTTGTCTATTATTAGGGGCTATTAATTCGATGGTCTTGGTTACACCGTTAGGAATCTATTTTTAGACCTAAATCTCTATTATCGCATAAGTAAAAAATGTATCCTCGTGAAACATTCAAGACAAAATAAAATATAAGAGATACAACTTAGGAAAATAGGAGGATAAGTACGTGATTAGGGCATATGAGTAGTGTTAGCATTACTGACTTATAATGACAATGATCTCGTTGTACGCTTAGCATGGAATTGGGGTAAAAATCGAGTGATGAAATTATTTCTAACGAAGCATTCACGTGTTATTGTTCTATGAACCTAAACGTCTCATTTTGCGATGAAAATCATACATTATGTCTAAAACGCAATTAGTAGTAATAGTAGTAATGTAGCTAGTTTATCATTCAAGAAAAGTGAATAAAAATGAATTTTGGAGGTGCTATGATACTTTATTCTAGCATTGCGTGAGGGCACGTCAATGGTTTAGTATGGGGGAGTGATGAGACTACTTTTATACATAGTCTCATCGTCCAAAACGGGCTTTAAATGCATAAAATATCATGAAAAATGCCAAATATATGCTTGTGTTTGTTACTTGTGTATTTTAGGTACGGATATTGAGAAAATGACAAAAGATCACAAGAAACATGCAAAAAACGAACACGGGAAACGAAGCCGCACAATGAACCAAGCCCTAGTGTTGATTTTCCAAGAATAACCCTTGAAGATTTGAAGATTGTACAAGAAGGGTCCTCCAATATTGAAGAATTGACACTTTAAACCCTTGTTTATTCATAATTACAAGTTTGGTCCTTAAAGTTTGTCAAATTTACAAAAAGGGCCCTCTAGTTTGAATAATTGGTAAGAATGGTCCCTCAACAATCAAGACTTGTCAATATCAGTCCTCCAAAAAGTCAAACATACAAGTCAAGACCATAATCTATGAAGAAAATGCCAAAACAGCCCTTCAAGAATCATCAAATGGCAAGAAATACCCCTAAAAATACTTTGGAAAAGTATTTGGGGCAAAAGTGTGAAAAAAGAAACTTTCATAACAAAGGGAATACTATTTTGGCTGTTTAATTTGCAAGTGAAAGGAATATAAAAGATTGAGGGTTAAAGTTGGCAGACATGGATACTTACCTAGACCAACCACACCCTTCCACGTGTCCCACTCACCTCCCACAACCAATCAAAACACTCCTGGCTTCCACCTCACCATCCACTAACTGATTAATATTTATTAATCATGTTTAAACCAAAAATTGGCGCCTAGCACATTTTAATAACCCCAAAACGGATCAAAACATGTGTTCATCATGTTCTTAATCCAAATTGGGTACTTTTGATTAAGCCAAAATTAAGCCCTAATCTCTTTTAGAATGATGATTAGGGTGACACTAAACATAACCCAATCACCAAAACCCTTGCCACGTCACTCATGTTCTCACATGTTAAACCCTCCCTACACGTTTTTGAGGATACTGCCAAAGCTTGCCAGGGAATCAACACACCATGTTTAGCTTTATTCCTAAGCTTCAATATAAGCCTTTGGATGCAATTGCAACCCTCCAACTCACACAAACAGCCAAAATTCAGTCACATGAGCTCAAGGTTTCAAAATCGACAAGGGTATTTTTGGGACTTCAAGCATTAGGGTTTTACTTTATTTTCAGTATCTTAGGACATCATGTAGCCTATATAAGGCATTAGTATCTGATGAGATGGCATTTATACATGATCTCATCATTCTTTTCGGGCTTTAAATACATAAAAATGTCATAAAATACCATATATATGCTTGTGTTTGTTTACTTGTGTATTTTAGGTATGGATATCGTGAAAAAAGACAAAAGATCACAAGTTACAAGGAAAAACGAACACGAGAAACGAAGCCGTACAAAGAACCGGGCCCTAATCATGGAATATTCAACATTTATCCTTGAAGACTTGAAGACAAACAAGATTGATCCTCATTCATTGAAGAAATGACACTTAAAACCCTTGTATAGTAATAATTACAAGTTTGGTCCCTTAAGTTTGTCAAAATTACACAAAAGGTACTTCAACTTTGAAGAAATGGCAAGATTAGTCCCTCAACAATTTCAAATTGCCAACAATGGCCCCTCATGAAGTTAAAGATACATTGAAGACCTTTGAAGATCAACATTATCCAAAATCAGCCCTTGCAATATTAAAAAATGTCAAAAATAACCCTTGAAACACTTTGTGGAAAGTTTGGTGCCAAAAGTGACAAATGGTGAAAGTTATTAACAAAGGGAAACACGTTTTGTTTGCAAAATAACTTGTTATACAACTTTTCCCAAAACACAAGGACCAAAGCTGTCATATCCCAAACTTCAAATTCCTAAAAATGCGCCAAACACTTACTGTTTGGATTTTTACCAGGGATGAACAAGCTTTTTACCCAGGATCAAAAAGGAGCAAAACAAAGGGGAAAACAAAATTGACTCAACCCACGTGTGATTCATATCACCTCAATCACATCCCACACCTTAAACCTCAAATCCCACTACCAGAATGATTCCCCCATCCCCACTCACAATACGACACCTGGCATTTGATCCTTACTTGGCAAAATCAAGGGCTGCAAATCATTACTTGGTCCCTAAGCACTCAACAAACGTCCAGGATTCAACCAAAACAGCTGGCAACACACCTAGAAGATTCTGCAAGGATAGAATAGGAATTTCAGTTGCTAGGGTTTGTGAATAGTGTTTAGCCAGGCATTTGCCTATAAAAGGAGACCTCAACATGTGAGAGTCCCTTTGTTCCAGTTTTAGGCTATTATCTTTGTAATTCCTTTTTAAGTTTAAATAAAATTTGAATTTCTGAAATTTGTGAAATCTCTTTTTGATTTAATTAAAAGTTTGGTGTTTGAGTAGCCTAATTCTGAGTTCCATTTGATTGTTAAGGCCTACCTTAATCTTGTGGTTAAGGCACGTCTTGTTTCATAAGGTTTTTAAGGTTTGAATACCTTGGAATCCTAGGTTCTGTTTTGGCTTATTTTGTGTACTAACCCTTGGCCATTTGCTATAAGCTTTTACAAGCTTGTTGACACCAAGCTTGTGAAGGGATTAGAGCCCTTGGTTGAGTTGTTTGCTGCCTGTGTTGAAGATATAAAGTCCTTGAGGTTCTACTTTGAACCATCAACCAAGGCAGTTTGCATCACCTTCATTGAAGTACCTTGGTCTTGTTCTAGTTGTTGAACAAGGTCCAAGGAGCATTGCTGGCCTTCCTAGGATGTTGTGGAAGGAAGGTATAACCCCTTGTTAAGATTCCTCTCAAAATTTCATGTTTATGACTGATTTTGATTTGGTGCTTTGATTTTGAGTATTTGTGTTTGAGCTGGTGATTTTTGAGTTTGATTGTGTTAGTTGCTATTGTTTAAGTGTTTTTGATCATTAAAATCAGTAGGTTATTAGTTAAAATCACAAGTTTCTTTGTTAAGTGGTAGATTAAGGAGTGTTTGGGTCTACTGCTTGAATTGGGATTGTGGTTTGCTAAGTGGTTGTTTGTTGTGTGCAAGAGTTGGTATCTGTTTTTTGGGTGATATTGTTCATCTGTTTACAGGTTTTGTGGGTTTGATCACATAGATTCTTGATTTGGCTATAAAATCTTATATACTTGGTAAAATTGGCTAGGATTTTGAGGACACCTAGATCTGAGCATAGGCTAGGGCTAACAAGTGCTAAATCATTGTTAATCACACCAGGGAAGAAGGATTTGAGGCTTGAAATTGGATCAAGTGTCATGTATATCAGCAAACTTGTTTCTGCATATGTTCATTGTTCATCAGTAACTTCAAGTGCTTTGATCTTGTTATTTACTTTGATTCAGTGTTTGATTCTTGTTGCTTTGTGTTTGTTCTTAGTTTATATAGCTTGTGTATGCATCCTGTTAAGTTTGGTTGGCTTATTGTGGCTAAATCTGCTTATTAAGTGCTTAACTGCTTATTTCCATATCTGGTGCATATCTGGTGACTGTTTGGCTTATTGTGGCTTATTGTGTGAACCAATTTGTGATTTTATTGTTGCTATTGACTCCTTGTGATTCACTGATCACAAGGGTGCCTTTGTTTCCAATTGAATCAAACCAGAACTCTCAAATAAGCTTGGTCAAATAGTCAAAGCAGTGGGAACTCCTTTCCCCTGCTGGTTGCCACTGATAGTGTAAAACTGGTGTCAGCTTATCAATAAGCTATAATAGCTTATTCCAACCTGCAACAACTTTGTTTTTGTAATAGGTGCTCATATTTTGACCCATTTGTTCATACTGGAGCATTTGGGTGGTTGACTTTAGGGTTTGACTAGAAAACCAACTCATTTGACTTTTTCATAAGTTCATTTGTGCTTATTCTGGCTTATTGGTTGTGCTTATTGGATTTTTGTTGATTGATTTTGCTTATTGAGTCCATTTGAAAGCTTTTGCAAGTTGAATCAAGTCCTGAGGTGCCCTAAATCTCTAAAACGACTATTTTGTCTTTTAGTGAAATTTTTCTTTGCTTATTTCTGGCTTATTGAGTGAGCTTTTTCAAAAATTCTTTTTACAGATCTCATAAGCATCCCAAAAGAAGGTTGTGTGTCAAATTAGAGCTTATGGCATTAGCTTATGGCTTAATGGGCTGAAAAGCCCAATAAGAATAAGCTGAGTGTTAAATAAGCTGTGATAAGCTCATTTTCAGCTTTTGGGCCTTTAGAGTTTTGTTCTTAGAATTGAATTTTAAGTTAGATAGGGCTTTTCCAAGTCAATTGGGCCAAGTTTGACTTTTTGGGCCCAAAAGCCCAATTTGGTTGACTGTTTTTGGTTTTGGCCCATTTGAGGGCACAATAGGGGTATTTTGGTAATTTCACTTTGATTTTCTGATTATTTAGGTTAAAATAAACTAGTTTGCAAGTTTTTAGAATTTTTTATAATTTTTGGATTTTTAATATTATTTTATTATTATTTTATTATTACTTCTAAAATTTCACATTTTCCAACTTTTTACATTTTTCTTAGGTTTAATACATTAAAATAGGAATTTATCAACTTTTAGAATAATTTTATCTCTTTTAGATTAATTTTTATAATTATTTTGAGTTTTAATAGTTTTTAAATCATTTTAAATAGTTTTTATTAGTTTAAAAATTTCTAAAAATAGTTTTTAATCTTTTTAAGTCATTTTAGAGGTTTACCAATTGAAAAATCTTTATTTGGGCTTTTTGATAATTTATTTGATTTTTAGGGCTTTAATTAGCATTTAAAAATTGAATATTTAATTATTTAAAAGGTTTGAAAAAGTTTTGATCATTGGTAACTCTTAATTTATTAATTTTGATTTTTGGTGAATTTTTGGTAATTTTTAGAATTTATTTTTATTTTTGTGGTTTTTAAGGTTCTACGTTTTAACTTTCTAGTAGTACTTAATTTATTTTTTTACGACTTCGTCATCTTCTTTTCTCATCCACTTCTAAACCAATCATTAATCACAAACATTTAACAAATTTCTCACACACATATACCTCCTTGAGAAACGAACTTTCATTCCATCTAGGGTCATTAACACTTGATTTTTCCTAAAGTCATTTGTTTGATACTTTTCACTATTTACCCTCCTTTTCCTAAAGTTGTGGTAAAAACTACAATCAATTTTTAGCGCCGCTGCCGGGGAGGTGTGTCGTGATTAATTTGCATTGTTGTTTTTAATATTAACCATAAAGTATTTGTATTAGTAGAACTCTACTAATACGTATTATCGGTTTTCTTGGTTTTTCTTGTACAAATATTATTACTATATTGTATTAAGTATCACAATAAACTCACAATATCTCCAAAAGTGTGAAAACACAACCTTAATTGGGATTTCATCACTCAATTATTGTATTCGAATCTCAAACAAAAAGAAAAAGGCAAAAAGAGATAAATACTTCCGTGAAGCTCGATTTTGAAAAATACAAACTATAAGGTGGGTATAAGGCGGGTATTATAAAATATACCCTAAGGAAAAAGGCTCTTAAGTGCTTCGCGCCGCCTCGTTTCCCTGCTTGCTTGTGAGTATTTTGAGATTGAAGGTTAATCGAGGGTTTTGCCGCCCAAAGTATTATTACGTATAATATATTTGCTTGGTTTCTTTGTGATTAAAACCTCTTGAACAATTTGGTTTTCACCAAAGTTCTAAAGTCATTCGAAGGCGTTCACTCCACATGATCGTTTTCATTCTTTTGAGGCTTCTTTAATCAAGAGTTTGATTCGAGGAGAGATTTTGTAGATTGTTGTCTACGAAGATACACCAAAATCCAAAAAAATTAAATATCATCAAAAACACAAAAAAATTGAAAATTCGCAAAACACCCAAAAAGAATCTTCTTTGCTCACCTCCCATTCTTCGTGAAGTTTATGATCACTCGTAATCAAGCAAAACGAGCTCGTAAACGTCTTCAAAAGCAAGCCAATCAAGAGACGTTGATTGTTGAAGAACCTCCAATTGTTGAACCTATTGTAGAACAAGAAGTCGTCATGGCTAATCGTACTATGATGGAGTTGCTACAAGCACCCATCGAGGGTTTTGGAGAGGCTATTGTGATTCCCGCCATCCTTGCGGAGAATTTCGAGATTAAGACGGGTTTAATGTCGATGTTGCAAGCAAATAAGTTTAGAGGTCATGAGAAAGACAACCCGCATTATCATATTAGGAATTTTAACCGTCTCACCGCCACTAGCAAGTTTAAGGATGTTCCACATGATACCATTAAGATGATGTTGTTTCCATACTCGTTGGATGGTCCCGCAAAAATTTGGCTCGAGAAAGAACCGCCAAATTCAATTTTGACATGGGCCGATCTCGTTTCTAAGTTTGTGAACAAGTTTTTTCCACCATCTAAAACAACACACTTGAAAAATGAGATTTCACGATTTGTGCAAAGAAATAATGAAAGTTTTTCAATGGCATGGGAACGATTTAAAGATATGTTACATGAATGTCCGCACCATGATTTTACGGAATTACATCAAGTTGATACTTTTTATAATGGGCTTAATGATCATGAACGAGATTATTTGAATGCCGCCGCGGGTGGTAATTTTTTGTGCAAGACGACAAATGAGGCTTTACAAATCATTGAGAATAGATCTAAGGTTTATAACCCTCGTAACACACCGAGTGTTGCCAATATGGGTTCGTCATCTTCGTGACAATCGTCTCGTAGCATTAACGCCTTACATGATGAAGCTAATGAGGAAAATCGGTTTTTTGATAGATTTGCTAATCTAATGTCCCATTGGAAGGCTCAAGAAGCTTCCAATTCCGCTTCGGTTAAAGCGGTTGCTAAGAGTTGTTTATCGTGTGGGGGATCTCATGATCTTTCCGAGTGCATTACCGTGGATGGTAACACTTCGAGTGCTTATGTAGCCACGGGAACTTATAACCAAAACGGCCAAGGTTCCCGCCAAAATCAAGCTCCACCAAATCAAAATGCTAATAACTATCGCAACAACAACCAAGGTAATTACCAAGGCAATTCACGCAATTACAACAAAGGTTATTATCAAAGTAGGAATGGACAAATTTCTAATCAAAATCAAAACCGTGATTTTCAAAACACTACACATGGTTTCTAAATGCTCACACTAAAAATTTGCAAGGAGAATTTTTGGATTATGCAAAAGCAAATGATGCTAAATTTGATAACATGCAACGTGAAATGATTAGCTTAAGATCCGAGTTGAAAAACGAGCTTAAAAATGAACTTGCTAACGAACTTAAAAATCATGCAAACAAAATGAAAGGAAATGTCCAACGTCTACAACAAAATCAACAAAAGATAGAATTAGGACAACATGAGATTAAGCAAGAGTTATTAAAAGCGGATGCTAGGCAATCAAAATTTGAGGACCGAATGGCTAAGATGTTTGAAGCAATCATGTGTAAACCGTCTTCCTCGGGTGGTCTTCCTAGTGATACCATTGCAAACCCGAAGGGAGAAATGAAGGTTATTACTACACGAAGTGGTAAAACTTTCAAGGAACCAATCTCTCATCCAAGTACTTCTACGGAGAAGGAAATCGAGAAGGAACCCGAGGTGATGGTCGAAAAGGAGCACATTACAATCCCACAAAGTACCGCTCATACCACACCTACGGTTGAACCAATACCAATTGTGGAACCCGAGTTTCCAAGGCCGTTGCCTAATGACCAACCTACACCACCTTTACCTTACCCTTCGAGACGAAACAAAGAGAAAGCACAAGAACGGAACAATTATCAATTTGAGCTATTTATGAAAATGTTTCGTGATATGCATTTTAACATAAGTTTTGCCGACGCTCTTATCATGATGCCTCGATTCGCCGCAAACTTCAAAAGTATGCTAAACAACAAAGAGAAGTTACAACAATCATCTAGTTGTTCATCGGTTTTTCTTAGCCGCATACCACAAAAAGTCGGTGATCCCGGTAAATTTTTGATTCCGTGTGCAATTCAACATATGGAGGAATGCTACGCCTTGGCCGATCTTGGTTCTAGTATTAATTTAATGCCTCTTGAGATTTTCAAATCGCTTTCACTTCCGGCTCTTACTCCTTCGAACATGTCTATCGAGATGGCCGATCATTCTACGATTTTAGCATGTGGAGTATCCGAGGACGCTTTCGTTAAAGTCGGAAAGTTTTACTATCTCGTTGACTTTATCGTTGTAGACATTCCTATCGATCGAAAAGTTCCTCTCATTTTGGGTCGTTCATTTTTGGGTACATCAAGAGCACTTATTGATGTTCATGCTCGAAAAATCACCCTTCGTTTCAATGAGGAATAACTTGTCATCAATGCAACACAAAACTCCAATCTTTCTCATGTCTATTCTATTGCTACTTTAAACCATGGTGATTCAACCATTGTCGTTTGCAAAGAATTTTCGCCAAGAGTTTTAGGAAATGTCGCCAAAAACAATTTACCATTTCCTCCGCCGGTGGAGGTTATGAGTGTAGATCCTACAAAGAAGAAACCGTCAATACTTGAATTGAAAAATCCTTCACCCCACCACAAACATTCATTCTTGAAAAGTGTTGATAAGTTGCCGGTTTCTACGGAAGATCCTTCGGATGATGAATATGTAGACCCCGATGGGGAGGTTTTCTTCGTCGATAAACGTTTTGAGAACTTACCACCACCTAAACCAAAAAGATTTCAAAATGTGAGAATTTTTAGTGTGACTAACATTGCTTTAGATACACCAAATATTTTCGACATAATCAAAAAGGGTTTTCATAAGGAGAGTTTAAAAGATAAAAAAGGAAAAGATTTTAAATGTGATTTTTCCACAAATCTAACTCCGTCATCACCACGTGTTTTGAGTACTACAAGCTCGTCTACCCCTTTTGACGATGCTTTGTGTGGTTTTAGTATGGGGGAAGCCCCTTATGTTCCCTCATCCTTGTCCACCGAGGACGAGATTTTCGATCCCGGAATTTCATGTAAAGGGAAATCTCGGTCTTCCACCGATGCAATAAATGGAAAATCTTTCTATTTGCTTGGTGTGAGTCTACCTCGAGTAGCTCGAAAGTTTGTCATACCAATTGTCCCACCCTTCTACTTCTCATCTCTTTTCTTTAAACTCTTTGAGTTTATGACACATATTGAAGTGGCGTTAATTTGTTTTTCCAATGAAAACGAGAACGCCATCTTCGACCCCGGTATCTTGCATCATTAAAGGACTTAGTCCTTAATACCGGTTGCTTTTTGGGCCTTGTTTATCATGTAAGCCCCAACAAAAATTGACCATACCATGTTTTTCCCTAAATGTTTACATTTTGAGGGGATTGAGTCGAGCTCATGACTCGGTAATCAAAAACGAGGTGCCTCGTGGGGGAGATCCCATGCTTATCCTTTATGCTCACTATTCACTAATAAGATGACTTGTACCCTTTCAACTCGTTGTCTCGTGGTTGTTTGTGATTGTGTTATCTAGATCATCATCATTATCTACGATTGAAGACTCTCGTGTTCGTTTACGTGAGCCTCCATCGTTCGTTTGAAGAAGTTTTTCACGAATCCATGGCATATCCTTTATTGTTCTAACAATTATCTTTTAGCATACTTAATAAACGGCTTTAGATATATTGTTGATCACCCTTTCCATGCTAGATCCTAAGCATTCGACTCTTCGTCTCTAGTATGGGGGTGCTCTACCTTTAGACTCGAAACATTGAGGACAATGTTTACTTTTAGTATGGGGGGGGTGAATATATACTTTCAATGTTTTGTTTTGCTAATAAGGCTAAAAATGGCCAAATTTTAAAGTTTTTCTTAGTTTTCATAAGTGTTTTTAAGACACGAATGTATATTTTCCGTTGGGTAGAATAAGAGTTAATTTTTGACTTGATAGGCATTTGGAGCCTTTTACATTCCTTAACCCGCTCAATTCAAGTTTTGCTAGACTTTTATATAGGGAGCTTTAAAACGCGAAAGTCTTAATTCATACGGGTTAAGAACAAGAACTTTTCGCAAGTTCCTATAATTGATCCTAGAAAGTCACTTATCAAGGGAACTTTAAAACGCATTCTCTAAACTTGAAAAAGTCCAAGAAAGTGCAAGATCCTATAGGTGGCTTGAAAACCCAAAACTTTGATTTGATATAGTCTTAATGAAAGCTAATCCAAATTTAGCTTAATTTTGACTTGCATGGCTAAGTATTCACGAGTCTCTTTAATTACAGGTCTTTACATAGTGAAGAACGAGAAATGATAGAGTTAGACAAGTGATCATGCTAAACGTAGAACATGAAAGTGTTCTTTCAAAAACTCATATGTTTTTAATTGTGGCTTTTTCTTCCCATAAGATCAATGCATTAGGAATAAATCATAATTGCAATAAGTAAGGTCGTACGATTTGAAAGGTTACTTAGCCTCTAGCGCAAGATCGTTTAAAAGTTGCTCGGGGTTGAATAGAGTTCATAGCCAAGGCATAACTTATTGAAGCGGGACGCGAAGATTGGCGATTATCCAAAAAGGCCCTAACAAGGCATGAGGAGCTCTATTTTTGCTAAAGATCCAAAGATGATGTGAAGTATCATTATTCCTAAATCAATATGAAGGATCGAGACACACGACGAGAAGCAATTACTCCCCTAAAGATCATGGAGAAAGTCTATCCAAAAAGGCCCTAACAAGGTATGAGGATAAATATATCCAAGTCCGAAAAGGAGGCGGATCGTTGTATATCAAAATCCAAAGTAAAGATTGAAGAAAAATGATGAAGTCGTGGTCCAATATGAAGAATCTCTCAAAAACGTCAAGTGAAGAAATTCCAAATATATGAAGAGAAGACCACAATTTCAAGAACGTCTTCCCAAGATTTGAAGTATGAAGTACATGCCAAATATCGGTCCGAGAAAGGTCTCAAATCGTGAAACGAGTTATGCCAAGATATGAACTTAAGGAGATACACGAGAAGCCGTTTTAAAAGATTTTGTCCTTCGGCTAACTATTGATCAAATCATGCTACTTTGCTTTCGGACTAATAACTACTCAAATAAGTCAATATGAATCACTTGTGATCCATGACAAATAGATAAAAAATGCTAGTAACCCATTTCCTTTTATAATAACTAGGATTGCGGGGAGAAAAAGTATTACACAATTTGGACGTATAAGTAGTGTTAGCATTGTGACTTGTACCAACAATGATCTCGTTTTTGCACTTAGCATGGAATGTATGACAATCAAGGATGACGAAGTTTACTCTAAGGGACATTTACTTGTTTCTATTCTTTGACCCTAAAAGTCACTTTTTGTGATGAAAATCATATGTTATGTCTTTACACATCATCGTAGTATGTTGCAAGTCTTTTACTTTTCAATAAAGGTTAATAAAACTGAACTTTGGTGATGCTTAGATACTTTATTCTAGCATTGCGTGAGGGCACGGCAATGGCTTAGTATGGGGGAGTGATGAGATGGCATTTATACATGATCTCATCGTTCTTTTCGGGCTTTAAATGCATAAAAATGTCATAAAATACCATATATATGCTTGTGTTTGTTTACTTGTGTATTTTAGGTATGGATATCGTGAAAAAGACAAAAGATCACAAGTTACAAGGAAAAACGGACACGAGAAACGAAGCCGTACAAAGAACCGGGCCCTAATCATGGAATATTCAACATTTATCCTTGAAGACTTGAAGACAAACAAGATTGATCCTCATTCATTGAAGAAATGACACTTAAAACCCTTGTATACTAAAAATTACAAGTTTGGTCCCTTAAGTTTGTCAAAATTACACAAAAGGTCCTTCAACTTTGAAGAAATGGCAAGATTAGTCCCTCAACAATTTCAAATTGCCAACAATGGTCCCTCATGAAGTTAAAGATACATTGAAGACCTTTGAAGATCAACATTATCCAAAATCAGCCCTTGCAATATTCAAAAATGTCAAAAATAACCCTTGAAACACTTTGTGGAAAGTTTGGTGCCAAAAGTGACAAATGGTGAAAGTTATTAACAAAGGGAAACACGTTTTGTTTGCAAAATAACTTGTTATACAACTTTTCCCAAAACACAAGGACCAAGCTGTCATATCCCAAACTTCAAATTCCTAAAAATGCGCCAAACACTTACTGTTTGGATTTTTACCAGGGATGAACAAGCTTTTTACCCAGGATCAAAAAGGAGCAAAACAAAGGGGAAAACAAAATTGACTCAACCCACGTGTGATTCACATCACCTCAATCACATCCCTCAAATCCCACTACCAGAATGATTCCCCCATCCCCACTCACAATACGACACCTGGCATTTGATCCTTACTTGGCAAAATCAAGGGCTGCAAATCATTACTTGGTCCCTAAGCACTCAACAAACGTCCAGGATTCAACCAAAACAGCTGGCAACACACCTAGAAGATTCTGCAAGGATAGAATAAGAATTTCAGTTGCTAGGGTTTGTGAATAGTGTTTAGCCAGGCATTTGCCTATAAAAGGAGACCTCAACATGTGAGAGTCCCTTTGTTCCAGTTTTAGGCTATTATCTTTGTAATTCCTTTTTAAGTTTAAATAAAATTTGAATTTCTGAAATTGTGAAATCTCTTTTTGATTTAATTAAAAGTTTGGTGTTTGAGTAGCCTAATTCTGAGTTCTATTTTATTGTTAAGGCCTACCTTAATCTTGTGGTTAAGGCACGTCTTGTATCATAAGGTTTTTAAGGTTTGAATACCTTGGAATCCTAGGTTCTGTTTTGGCTTATTTTGTGTACTAACCCTTGGCCATTTGCTATAAGCTCTTACAAGCTTGTTGACACCAAGCTTGTGAAGGGATTAGAGCCCTTGGTTGAGTTGTTTGCTGCCTGTGTTGAAGATATAAAGTCCTTGAGGTTCTACTTTGAACCATCAACCAAGGCAGTTTGCATCACCTTCATTGAAGTACCTTGGTCTTGTTCTAGTTGTTGAACAAGGTCCAAGGAGCATTGCTGGCCTTCCTAGGATGTTGTGGAAGGCAGGTATAACCCCTTGTTAAGATTCCTCTCAAAGTTTCATGTTTATGACTGATTTTGATTTGGTGCTTTGATTTTGAGTATTTGTGTTTGAGCTGGTGATTTTTGAGTTTGATTGTGTTAGTTGCTATTGTTTAAGTGTTTTTGATCATTAAAATCAGTAGGTTGATGACGTATAGTCCCCAGCCGGGTCATGAACCCGGCCCATGGGTATTACTCGTATCCGGCCCATCACAGATGGGTGGAATAATGTCATTCAGGCTTATGGGCTTGGATGAACAGTAACCGCACATATGTGTGCGGCCCACGGCCCGGTGCGGCCGACATGGCCGACATGGGGTTAGACAGAATAATATTCTGTCTAGGAATATCTTTATCCCAATGGGAGAGGATATTCACTACCAAAATTAGAAGATAACAATCACTCTAATTCTGGTGGTTATCTCTTCCTTGGGGCCGAAGCATCGGTGAAAGCCCACTAGGGTTTTCACTACCTATAAAAGGAACCCTCAAGGGTTCCACAAAGGTATTACGATTCATACTCTAAACTCACATAAACCATAAATCGATTACTTACTCTCACGCCGGAGTCTAATCGTGGGAAACATTCCCACGGTAAGCCTAACGCGTGCTGTTTAGTGTGCAGGATCCCAACTAAACGATTCACTTGGTGCAGGAGCCGGAGCCCAGCCAACCCGAATTAAGCCTAATTCGGGCCTAGCAAGGATCAACCAACTTTTGCATCAACAAGTTGGCGCCATCCGTGGGACCATTACACTAAGCTAGAACAACACTTCATCTCGAATTCCCAATGACGAAGGGGCATCCGCAAGCTAACCCCAGGAACGCGAATCCGGGGAATCGGAAGTCCCAAGGGGAAGGAATTCTCATTCCCAATCAATCACCTAGCCGCCTCGCAGGCGGGCCTGGTAACCGTAGCAGTTTTCAGTCCGTGGGGGTAACAAGCACGATCTCCGTGACACCCCCACCTACCTCAACCCTGGATAACCCTGACCCGGGGAGTGCGCCAAACCCTCCTAACAAGGAACCGCGCAGACCCTCGACGGAGGAAGAAGTGGAAGTCCTACCACTCAGTGAGGAGGATCTTACTCGAGTTCTCACACAGAACTTAGAAAGGATCGTCCCAGGGATCGCATCAAGGTTGAATCTGGGGAGGAACCTCCAAGCCAGACTCAACTTTGGTGACACCGGACCAACCACCTCCTCCTAGAATCAGAGGAAAAGGAGAGCTCGGCCTCAGGAGCAGGGTACCTTTGAGGAAACCCCTCAACCCCGGAATGTGTTTAAGCGCATAGGAGACCGCCTTATACAGGAATTAACGCAGTCTCGAGAAGGAGAAAGGTCGGATGGCTCACCCGAGCGACCAGATCGAGAGCTGGCCAGAACCACATGTCGCCCGAGTGTGTGGGACAGGATGAACACTGGGAAAAAGGCTCCTGGTTCATCCCAAAAAAGTGGTCCCTACACAAAGGATGGGGCACCACCACCGTCCCCGGACCCGTCCGGAGAGGACTCAGATGACCATCCGCCTAAGCGTCGCCGACCTAGGCGCACCCCGCCACCATCACCAAACAATGATGGGTATTATGGTGGTCCTTACTATCGAGAGGCGGAAGCGGAGGATCTTTCGCGTCCATGGTGTGAACCATGGGATGACCCTAGGCTTACCCGGCCATGGGCGGATCCCAGGGAAGACCCGTTCACCCTCCGCATAAGGAACTATTCTGAGGACACCAAACGCCGCATGCCGGCGTGTATCAAGACTTATGATGGGTCCGGTGATCCGGTGGATCACCTTAAAATATTTGATACACAGGCTAAAATTGAGCGATGGCCCATGCCTATATGGTGCCAAATGTTCAATTCGACCTTGATCGGAAATGCCCGCGTCTGGTTTGAGGCACTCCCTCCACGGAGCATTGATAGTTTCACGGAACTACGCACTGCCTTTGAGAACAATTATACTCAAAGGAAGAAGTATAATAGGGATCCGGTCTCATTGGCAACTGTCAAGAAACGTCCGGGGGAGTCCACAGAAGCCTTCACGGAACGCTTCAATGATGAGTGCACGCGTACGAGAACCATGCCGGAGCTCCTGAAGATCTCTGACTACATGCACGCCATAACAGACAGAGAATTGATCAGGCGCCTCAATGACAAGCGTCCAGAGAGATATGATGACCTCATGGAAAGGGTCAGAAATTTCATAGAAGGAGAAACAGCTGTTGCCGCGGCCTACCCATCACGAGGAAATGGGTACCGGTCAAATGATCAGTCCCGGAGGCAGTCGGGCGGTCAAGGTAATCAGAACAATAACAAGGGCTCAGACTATAAGAGCCAAAGCAAAGGAGGACGGTCGGACGATAAGTTCACCCCCCTAAAGATGTCCTACCGGGAGATCTTGCTGACAGAAGGGGCGAACTTTCCAAGGCCTCCCCCAATGACCACTCCCCCGGAACGTCGGCAAGGAAATCGCTTCTGCGAGTTCCATAATGACAAAGGCCACGCCACGGAGGAGTGTATCCAGCTCAAGAAGCATATTGAGTCGCTGATCAAATCAGGCAAACTCAAGCACCTAGTTAAGGATTGGAAGGATGGAAAAGACAACAACAAGAAGTATGATAAGAAGGATCCCCAAAAGGACAAACCTTCGACCATATACATGATCCAATCCAGACAGCGCCACACGAGGCAGAAAGTTGGCCAAAAATTTTCACGCGGCAGGGAAATCTCATTCCCTCCCATCACAGCAAGCGATGTGATTGATGCGCCACTCACTATTGAGATAAGCATTAGAACACACAACGTTCGTCGCATGTATGTGGATGGAGGATCGTCAGCAGAGGTACTGTATGAACACTGTTTTGTGCAGTTATGCCCAGAAATAAGAAGCCAATTAGTACCGGCCACGTCGCCGCTTACTGGCTTTAGTGGAGACACTATCTGGCCGATAGGGCAATTGCGTTTGCTTGTAACCATTGGGAATGAGGAACATTCCACTATGGCGTGGATGAACTTCATGGTGATACGCTCACACTTTCCGTATAATGGGATCATAGGCAGACCAGACATTTTGGCTATCCGGGCAGTACCCTCTACGGCACACGGAATGATCAAATTCCCCGTTGAGGGGGGAATCGTTACCATTTACAACACAGTCGTACCAACATCCGAGTGTCACACCGTGACAACACCGGCTTCACCTGTCCCACCCAAGGATGGATCACCACCTCCCAACTGGAGGGTAGCAATTCACCCTGACTATCCGGAACAGGAGGTATCCATAGGAGGGGCGCTCTCGGATAGCGGCAAAAGGGCCATGTGCTCTCTTTTGAGTGCAAACCTAGATATATTCGCATTGGAGCCAAAGCATATGACAGGCGTGCCACGTGCGATAGCAGAGCATAAGCTCCAGATCCGCCAAGGGTACCAACCCGTTAAGCAAAAGAAGCGCGGCCAGGCGCCCGAGCGCAGCCAAGTGATATTGGAGGAAGTACGGAAACTAGTGGATGCAGGCATCATGCGCGAGGTATACTACCACGAGTGGTTATCCAATCCGGTCATGGTCAAGAAACATGACGGAAGTTGGCGCATGTGTGTGGATTTCACGGATCTAAACAAGGCCTGCCCACAGGACTGTTACCCGTTACCAGAAATCGACTGGAAGGTGGAGTCCTTGTGTGGGTATCCATTCAAATGCTTCTTGGACGCATATAAAGGGTATCACCAAATCCAGATGGCGGAGGAGGATGCAGAAAAAACGGCGTTCCATACGAGCCAGGGCGTATATTGCTATACGAAAATGCCGTTTGGACTGAAGAACGTTGGCGCTACATATCAGCGGTTGGTGGACAAAGCTTTTGAATCACAAATAGGACGCAACTTGGAAGTCTATGTTGATGACTTGGTGATAAAAAGTCACACGGAGGAGGCACTTCTCCGGGATGTCCAAGAGACATTCGACACGCTGAGAAGGATTAACATGAAGTTAAATCCAAAGAAATGTACGTTTGGAGCAACGGAGGGAATGTTCCTTGGATATTTGATTGATCCAAACAGCATCAAACCTTGCCCAGAGAAGACGGACGCAGTGATACAACTGCCGTCCCCTCAGACACGGAAGGAGGTACAGTCCTTGAACGGGAAGTTAGACGGGCTGAATAGATTCCTATCTAAATCCGCAGATAAGTCATTACCCCTATTTAAGACACTCAAGAAGTGCATTAGAAAGGGAGACTTCCGTTGGACGAAGGAAGCTGAGGAAGCTTTCGGCCAACTCAAACAACATCTTGCATCTCTCCCTATGCTCGTAGCTCCCCGGCCAAAAGAGGAACTCATTATGTATCTCTCAGCTACTCATGGCGCAATAAGCGCGGTACTTATGACGGCTAGAGATACAGTACAAACTCTGGTCTACTTTATAAGTAGAACACTACAAGGGCCGGAGTTTAATTATTCCTCCATGGAAAAATTGGTGTTAGCACTAGTGTTTGCTACAAAACGGTTGCGCCGGTACTTTCAGACGCACCCAATTGTAGTCATTACGGATCAGCCAATCAAGCAGGTTATTTCTAGACCGGACGTGGCAGGGAGGCTACAGAAATGGAGTATCCTATTGGGGGAGCACAATATATCTTACCGACCAAGGACGGCTGTTAAAGGCCAGATCTTGGCAGATTTCCTGATCGAGAAGCCAGATGAGGAAGGACCAATCATCAAGCAAGACGAGATCCCAACAGAACCATGGGTGTTATTCACGGACGGATCCTCGTGCACGGACGGGTCATATCTGATTCAAACGTTTGCACTGCTCAAGGTTCTGACTGTCTGCACTTTTGTCAGTCAAACAAGTCAGATGAATAGTTATTCATGTCGGGTTATGCGGCTCTTACGTATGACTTGACATTTAATGTTATATTTAATTTGTCTCGGTCTCTATATGCGGCTGAGATGTTGATGACATAACTTCCTAAGCCAGGTTGCCACGTGCGGCCAATACAAGTTCTTGGACACTTTGTCATTTACTACGGTTTCCTTGGTATGTCTGGGGCGCATCTTGGTAGTCTAGAGGTTTCACCTACGGTTGTAACAACTAGACTGGGGGGACATGAGGACGTATAGTCCCCAGCCGGGTCATGAACCCGGCCCATGGGTATTACTCGTATCCGGCCCATCACAGATGGGTGGAATAATGTCATTCAGGCTTATGGGCTTGGATGAACAGTAACCGCACATATGTGTGCGGCCCACGGCCCGGTGCGGCCGACATGGGGTTAGACAGAATAATATTCTGTCTAGGAATATCTTTATCCCAATGGGAGAGGATATTCACTACCAGAATTAGAAGATAACAATCACTCTAATTCTGGTGGTTATCTCTTCCTTGGGGCCGAAGCATCGGTGAAAGCCCACTAGGGTTTTCACTACCTATAAAAGGAACCCTCAAGGGTTCCACAAAGGTATTACGATTCATACTCTAAACTCACATAAACCCTAAATCGATTACTTACTCTCACGCCGGAGTCTAATCGTGGGAAACATTCCCACGGTAAGCCTAACGCGTGCTGTTTAGTGTGCAGGATCCCAACCAAACGATTCACTTGGTGCAGGAGCCGGAGCCCAGCCAACCCGAATTAAGCCTAATTCGGGCCTAGCAAGGATCAACCAACTTTTGCATCAACATAGGTTATTAGTTAAAATCACAAGTTTCTTTGTTAAGTGGTAGATTAAGGAGTGTTTGGGTCTACTGCTTGAATTGGGATTGTGGTTTGCTAAGTGGTTGTTTGTTGTGTGCAAGAGTTGGTATCTGTTGTTTTGGTGATATTGTTCATCTGTTTGCAGGTTTTGTGGGTTTGATCACATAGATTCTTGATTTGGCTATAAAATCTTATATACTTGGTCAAATTGGCTAGGATTTTGAGGACACCTAGATCTAAGCATAGGCTAGGGCTAACAAGTGTTAAATCATAGTTAATCACACTAGGGAAGAAGGATTTGAGGCTTGAAATTGGATCAAGTGTCAAGTATATCAGCAAACTTGTTTCTGCATATGTTCATTGTTCATCAGTAACTTCTAGTGCTTTGATCTTGTTATTTACTTTGATTCAGTGTTTGATTCTTGTTGCTTTGTGTTTGTTCTTAGTTTATATAGCTTGTGTATGCATCCTGTTAAGTTTGGTTGGCTTATTGTGGCTAAATTAACTGCTTATTTCCATATCTGGTGCATATCTGGTGACTGTTTGGCTTATTATGGCTTATTGTGTGAACCAATTTGTGATTTTATTGTTGCTATTGACTCCTTGTGATTCACTGATCACAAGGGTGCCTTTGTTTCCAATTGAATCAAACCAGAACTCTCAAATAAGCTTGGTCAAATAGTCAAAGCAGTGGGAACTCCTTTCCCCTGCTGGTTGCCACTGATAGTGTAAAACTGGTGTCAGCTTATCAATAAGCTATAATAGCTTATTCCAACCTGCAACAACTTTGTTTTTGTAATAGGTGCTCATATTTTGACCCATTTGTTCATACTGGAGCATTTGGGTGGTTGACTTTAGGGTTTGACTAGAAAACCAACTCATTTGACTTTTTCATAAGTTCATTTGTGCTTATTCTGGCTTATTGGTTGTGCTTATTGGATTTTTGTTGATTGATTTTGCTTATTGAGTCCATTTGAAAGCTTTTGCAAGTTGAATCAAGTCCTGAGGTGCCCTAAATCTCTAAAACGACTATTTTGTCTTTTAGTGAAATTTTTCTTTGTTTATTTCTGGCTTATTGAGTGAGCTTTTTCAAAAATTCTTTTTACAGATCTCATAAGCATCCCAAAAGAAGGTTGTGTGTCAAATTAGAGCTTATGGCATTAGCTTATGGCTTAATGGGTTGAAAAGCCCAATAAGAATAAGCTGAGTGTTAAATAAGCTGTGATAAGCTCATTTTCAGCTTTTGAGTCTTTAGAGTTTTGTTCTTAGAATTGAATTTTAAGTCAGATAGAGCTTTTCCAAGTCAATTGGGCCAAGTTTGACTTTTTGGGCCCAAAAGCCCAATTTGGTTGACTGTTTTTGGTTTTGGCCCATTTGAGGGCCCAATAGGGGTATTTTGGTAATTTCACTTTGATTTTCTGATTATTTAGGTTAAAATAAACTCGTTTGCAAGTTTTTAGAATTTTCTATAATTTTTGGATTTTTAATATTATTTTATTATTATTTTATTATTATTTCTAAAATTTCACATTTTCCAACTTTTTACATTTTTCTTAGGTTTAATACATTAAAATAGGAATTTAGCAACTTTTAGAATAATTTATCTCTTTTAGATTAATTTTTATAATTATTTTGAGTTTTAATAGTTTTTAAATCATTTTAAATAGTTTTTATTAGTTTAAAAATTTCTAAAAATAGTTTTCAATCTTTTTAGGTCATTTTAGAGGTTTACCAATTGAAAAATCTTTATTTGGGCTTTTTGATAATTTATTTGATTTTTAGGGCTTTAATTAGCATTTAAAAATTGAATATTTAATTATTTAAAAGGTTTGAAAAAGTTTTGATCATTGGTAAACTCTTAGTTTATTAATTTTGATTTTTGGTGAATTTTTGGTAATTTTTAGAATTTATTTTTATTTTTGTGGTTTTTAAGGTTCTACATTTTAACTTTCTAGTAGTACTTAATTTATTTTTTTACGACTTCGTCATCTTCTTTTCTCATCCCCTTCTAAACCAATCATTAATCACAAACATTTAACAAATTTCTCACACACATATACCTCCTTGGGAAACGAACTTTCATTCCATCTAAGGTCATTAACACTTGATTTTTCCTAAAGTCATTTGTTTGATACTTTTCACTATTTACCCTCCTTTTCCTAAAGTTGTGGTAAAAACTACAATCAGTATCACAACATTTAGCCTTGTTCTCAGTTTTTTATTTGTCAAACATTGTAAAGCCCTTTTCTGAATTTATGAAATTGTGGTGTTGTGTTATGATTTAAAACTGAGTTCCATTGTTTGTTATTGTGTTGAGTAGTTAATTGTCATGATTTTGTACTTAAACAAAACCTTGAACAAGTCCAAGAGTGCCTATAAGCCTGTGAGTCCCTTTGTTCTTGCTGAGGTCAAGAATTTGGCTTGTGCTTGGTGAGGATTGTTAATTGAGGTGTTTCTTTAAGTGACATAAGTCACAATTCACTAGCTTAAGCAATATTGGAAGTTGGTATACGTTTTTACAACGAAAATCTGTCAAGTGGTTTGCTAAGTGCTTGTGGTTCAACAGCTTGCTTATTTGAGCTTAAGGGTGATCATAGCCTCCTAATCTTGGTTGATTAAGGGGTGGTGAGGCCTTAAGGGAAGATTCAGGCCTTGTGGGAACCTAAGTCTTGCATAGACTTGACCATTTGTCACCTTATTTTACCCTATTTGTGCTAACCTACGCTCAAGCCTTTGGTTGAGCTTGTTTGTTATTCTTAGCAGTGGGAAGCTGGTGCTTGTTCTTGCTAGCACCTCAGCTCATTGATTCCAAAGTGTGGATGTACATTTTGGAGGTTTGAATTCTCAAATTTTCATTTTTCTGTTTAAGTATTTGGTTCTAAGTGATTTTGTGATTCTGCTGGTGTATATGTGTTTTTATGCCTGCAAATTGGTTCTTGATTCATATGTTGTGTGTTATGATACTTATTTGGGCTTAAAACAATCTTGAGAATACTTTTACTTTATTAAAATTGGCTTTGAAAAGTGAAAAGTGTGTTTGGGATTGTCTGTTGGTTCAAATTCTTTTGATTTTGATTTGGTATTGTGGTGTTGTTTGAGTGTGTATCTGATATTGAGGTGATTGTGTTCTGATATATGCAAACTTTGTGCCTTGAATCACTTAATCAAACAATTGGCTATAAAATCTTGAAAACTTGTTGTTTTGCTTTGAAATCTTGTGCACACTGATGTTGAGCTTTTGTATACCCTTTTAGGAAAAAGAGGCAACAAAGTAGGGCAAGTGAGCACGACGATTTAGGAAAACCGTATGTGAATGACCCAATTAAGTTCGTTCTCAAGGAGGCTAGTGTGTTATGTGTGTAATGATTTGGATTAATTTGTGATTATAATTGAAAAAGAAGAATAGAAAGGGGATTAGAAGAGAGTGACGGTTATGAAGACGGATTTAACTAAGTCTAAAAAGGCGTACACGTAAAGTCGTAAAAACCACCAAAATTAAAATTAATACCTAAAAATTCCTAAAAATCACCAAAAATCCTTAATAATATTCTAAGAGTTTACAAAAAATCAAAACTTGCAAAAACCTTTTAATTAATTAGATAATCACTTTTTAATGCTAATTAAAGCCCTAAAAATCAAAATTAATTATTAAAAAGCCCTAAACAAGATTTTCAATTTTATAAACCTCAAAAATACTCTAATTAAGCTAAAAACTATTTTTCAAAATTTTAAAACCAATTAAAACTGTTTTTAAATAATTAAAAACTCCTAAAATCAATTAAATCTTAATTTAGTTATAACAAATAATTAAAAGACCTAAAAAATATTTGGAAAGTTGCAAAAATCCTAATTAAGTATTTAGAACCTAGGAAAAATATAAAAACCTAGAAAATCAGACTTTTAATTTTTAATAATAAAATAATATTAAAATAATATTAAAAATCCAAAAATTATAAAAAATTCTAAAAACTTGCAAACTAGCTTAATTTAACCTAAATAACTCAGAAATGAAAGTGAAATTACCTAAATACCCCTATTGGGCCTAGAAAATGGGCCAAACCCAAAACAGTCCCTTATTGGGCTTAATTAAGGCCCAATAAGAAAAAGTGCTCAAAATAAGCTCAAAAAGCACAGGTTGACTCAAAATTTGATTTTAAACAACTTTTTCCAAAGGCCCAAAAGCTGAAAATGTGAAATAAGCTAACTTATAATAAGCAGCTTATTCTTAATGGGCTTTTTGGCCCATTAAGCTATAGGCTGATGCCATAAGCTAAAATTTAACACACAACCTTCTTTTGACCTAACAAAGACTTCTGTAAAAAGAAATTTCAAATAAGACCACTCAATAAGCCAGAAACAAGTCAACAACTTATTCACAAAACGACAAAATAGTCGTTTTTATGATCTAGACCACCTCAGAAGCTGATTCAAGTTGCAAAATGTTTCTTTTGACAAAACTAAGCTTATAAACCAAAGAACTTTCAAATAAGCACACTCAATAAGCTGGAAAATCAAATAAGCACTTATCTTAAAAGTCAAACAAGTTGGTTTTCTAGTGAAAAGTCAAAGTCAAAGTCTGATAAGATCCAGTTCACTTAAATGGGTCAAATAATGAAGATCTATTACAAAAAATAAGTTGTTGCAAGTCAGAATAAGCTAGAATAGCTTATTAATAAGCTGATGATAAAATTGCACTAGCAGGGGCTAGTTTTGGATGTTGAGCAGTGGGAACTTTTCCCACTGCTTGACTATTTTGACTTGTTGTCTTTAGTGACTTTTTCTTGGATTCAGATTTCACAAAGGCACCCAATTGATCTTTGGATCAAAAGGAGTCAATAACAATCAAAATAACACAATCACAAACAGCCAATTGATACAGTTTAATCAATTAATCACCAGACATTGCACAGACATGAACAATAAGCAGTTTAGCATTCAAGAGCAGTTTTAGCACAATTCAGCCAACCAAATTCAACCAAATGCACACACAAGCTATAATAAACTCCAATAAGCAAGTCTAAACAGGTTTCATGCACTGGTTCAAAGAATTAAGCAAGATCCAAGCTATGAAAGTTACTGATGAACACTACACATGCAGATTTCTACTTTTGCTGATGTATTTGACACACAAGCCAATTTCAACACCTTAAATCTTTCAAACAGGTTATGTTAACTTTGTTTAAACCACTTTTATCCCTAGGCATGCATACAAACTAAGTGTTCCCAAAATCCTAGGTCAAAACAAGCAGAAACAAGGTCTATATAGCAGATTGATCAATTCAAGTGTTCAAACCCAAAAACTTGCAGCAAAACACTCTCAAACAAAGGTATAACAGATACAAAGCATGAACAACACTTTCCCTTAACACAAAATCAGATTACAAGCATAAACCAGTAGACCCAAACACCCCTTTAACTTTTTCAAATCAAGATTTTCAAAAGCAAAACAAGATTTCAGGCCAACCAAGCATCAATTAACACTCAAACAAGTCTAATAAACAGATTCAAGCAAGAACAAGCCACAAAATTCACAAGAACAACAGTTTCATACAAATATCACCAAAAATCACAATTTATGCAGATTTGGAGATTAAGTAAGCAAACCTCATGGATGTACATCCACACCCACGAATTTTGAGCTTATGTGCTAGAAAGAACAAGCACAAGCTTCCACAAAAGTCTGCTAAGATTCAACAAGGGTTAAGCACAATAACATGAAAAATCAGAAACTTGGAAAAATCTTGATTGATGCAAACTTGTTACCCCACACTTGATTATCCCCAAGTTATAAGCCTCACCACACCTTAACCAACTCAGTTAGGATGCTATGATCAGCCCTATAGCCCAAGAATTCCAAGATTGGAACAAGACTTAGCAAAATATCAAGAAAATGAGGAAAATATGCAAACTTGTGCACACTCCTCTTTTGAAAACAGGTTTTAAACTTCAAAAGCAGTAAACTAAGAACAATAATAAGCAGAATAAAGATGGCACTTGGTCTTTCTTCAAAGCACTTAACTCAAATTCATTAAACTGAAAAAGGATTTACAAGTGTTTGAACAAAGGAAAAACCAAAAAGCAAACGTCTAATGAAGCACCCTAAGGCCTTTATATAGGCATACAAATGACTAAGGAAAGCTGAAAAATACATAAACCCTAGTTGTGAAGTCCCAAAATTGCCCTTGAGGTTTTGTCTTCTTTGGAGAATCATGTGACTGAATTGGTAGTTTGTGTGAGGTGTCCAAGGTGAAAATACATCCAAAGGCTCACAATGAAGCTTAAGTTTGAAGCTGAATAGGAGAGGTAGATTCCCTGGCACCATTTTGGCTTTTTCCCAAAGACGTGTGAAGGGGTTTAATCATGTGAGCAGGATAGTGATGTGGCATGGCTTTTTAAGGTTGGGTTGTGTTTATGATTAGCTTAATCATAATTCTGGAGTAGTTGAGAGTTTAATTACAACACAATTAGGAAAACCCAATTGTGTTCTTGAGGTGAATAGTGCAAGTTTTAATCTGTTTTGGGAGGTGATTAAGGTTTAAATTGTGTTAATGGCGCCAAGTTTAAAAAATAATAAACCGGATTAGTGGATTGGTGAGGTGGAAGAAGGGTGAGTTCTGATTGGAGGAGAGAGTGAGTGGGGTGAGGTGGCAATTGGTGATTGGTCTAGGTGTCTTAGGTTGTCTGCCCATTTTAACCCCTTGTCTTTGAAATTCTTTCCACTTTGTATAAAATAGGCCAGAACTTGATTTCCTTTGTTATGGAAGTTTTGGTTTTCACACTTTTGCCCCAAAAAGTTTCATAAAGTAAATTCAGGGGTATTTCTTGCCATTTTTGCATTCTTCAAGGGTTGGTTTGGTATTTTCTTCAATGTTAATGGTCTAGACTTGCAATATTGACATTTTGGAGGACTGAATTTGCCAAGTCTTGATGATTGAGGGACCATTTTTGCCAAATGTTGAAAGTTGAGGGTCCTTTTTGTAATTTTGGATTTTTCAAAGGACCAAACTTGTCATTTCTTGTATTTTGAAGGACTTCATGATGTATTTGACTTTGTGGATGATTTTGGTTGACAATTAGCTTTGTTGAGGGGCTAAACTTGCCAATTCTTCAAAGTTAAGGGCCCTTTTGGTAATTTTGACAAACTTTAGGGACCAAACTTGTAATTATGAGGATACAAGGGTATAAAGTGTCAATTCTTCATAATTGGAGGACCCCTCTTCACAATTCTTCAAATCTTCAAGGGTTGATCTTGGGAAAGTCTTCACTAGGGCTTGGTTCATTGTGCGGCTTCGTTTCCCGTGTTCGTTTTTGCATGATTCTTGTGATCTTTTGTCATTATCTCAATATCCGTACCTAAAATACACAAGCAACAAACACAAGCATATATTTGGGTATTTTGATGATATTTAATGCATTTTAAGCCCTATTTGGAAGATGAGACTATGTATAAAAGCAGTCTCATCACTCCCCCATACTAAACCATTGTCGTGCCCTCACGCAATGCTAGAATAAAGTATCTAAGCATCTCCAAAATTTAATTTTATGACTTTATTTGAATGATAAACTAGCTACACTACTACTATTACTACTACTTGTGTTATAGACATAATGTATGATTTTCATCGCAAAATGGGACGTTTAGGTTCATAGAGTAAGAACATGTGAATGCTTCGTTAGAAATAATTTCATCGTCCTCGATTTTTACTCCAATTCCATGCTAAGCGTGCAACGAGATCATTGTCATTATAAGTTAGTAATGCTAACACTACTCATATGCCCTAATCACGTACTTATTCTCCCATTATTCCTAAGTTGTATCTCTTATATTTTATTTTGTCTTGAATGTTTCACGAGGATACATTGTTTGACTTATGCGATAATAGAGATTTAGGTCTAAAAATAGAGTCCTAACGGTGTAACTAAGACCATCAAATCAATAACCCCTCCTAATAGACGACGATGTTAAAAAATTAAGTTGACAAGAAGAATCGATAAACACGGTTTTATAACGGTTTTGAACATGAGACTTATTACCAAGACTTTTATACGCCCCCTAACGGAAGGGCCTTATTATCTTTGGTTTACCTCCATCTTTTATTCAACTTCGCCATGAAGCTTTTATTATGACTTCGGTCTTGCCTTGCCTTTTATTATCCGCCTCATCGGTGGTTTTATTAGCCAAAGACGTATATCCTCACGCTAAGGCGAATTTTGGATCTTTAAAGCTTCGAAGATTAAGGCTTGATTCACTTTCAATTTTTGCATAGATTTTAGGCCTTGTGAGGCTTCAAATTGTTTGCTTGATTTAGGTGAGCACTTGAAATCTTATTATTGGGTGAAGCTTTCGATTATTGGGGTGCCAATACTTCAAAACCGTGACGCTGGCGATACCTTAATGTCTTCCCAATTTAATTACACGGAAGCTACTAGAAAAGACTAGAAACCCAACAATCCCAACTAAACCGCTAAGTCAATATTTATTAAGCAAAAAATATTTACATGCGAAGGGAGAATAAGCAAACAACGAGAACACATGAGTTTTTGAAAGAATACGAGTACTCTACGTTTAGCATAGTAACTTATAATTAACCCTATCATTTCTCGTCCTCATTTAAGAGACTTAGCCTAATGTGTAGTTAAGGAATCAAAGCTAAGTGCTCAACACGCACGGTCGAGTCAAAAATTACTCTTATTCTCGCCATCAGAAAACCTACATTCGTGTCTTTAAGCACTTATAAAACATAAGAAAAATTTAAAATTTGGCCATTTTTAGCCTTATTTTGCAACAAAAAATGATAAACAAAACGATAAACTTTGGAAAGCGTGAAAGTTTGGCAAGGCAAGTATCTATTCACCCCCCCATACTAAAGTTAAACATTGTCCTCAATGTTTCGAGTCTAGGGGTGCAAACACCCCCATACTAGAGACGTAGTCGAATGCCTAATCTAGCATGGAAAGGGTGTAACCATTAAATTAATAGCCGTTTATGAAGTGTGCTAAAAACCTAAGGTTAGAACATCAAAGGATACATCATGGATATTGAGAAATGTTTCCAAAGCAAACGATCGAGTGCTCCCTTAAAATGAACACGAGAGGCTCCAATCGTGAAGATCATGATCTAAAAACCACATATCACAAACAACCACGGAACAAAGGTTGGAAGGGCACAAATCCCCACACGTAAGCTACATTAGACTAAGAAAGCGATAATATGTACATAGGATAAGCATGGGACTCCCCCACGATGCTCCTCGTTTTTGATTACCGAGTCTTGAGCTCGACTCGATCCCCTCAATACTAATTATCATTGGGGAAGGTGACTTGGTCGAGGTAGTTCAAGGATGGAACTTCCCCACCAAAGTAGTGCTTCAGCCTATGTCCATTCACCTTGAAGTTAGGACCATCATCTTGAGCTAGCTCGATGGTCCCATACGGAAATACTTGAGTCACGGTGAATGGACCGGACCAACGGGATTTCAATTTACCGGAAAATATTTTCAATCTTGAATTAAAAAGCAAAACTTGATCCCCAATGTTAAAAACCCGGTTTTTAATTTTTGAATCATGCAACTTTTTAGTTTTCTCTTTGTAAATCAATGAATTTTCATAAGCAATGTCTCTCAATTCATCCAATTCATTTTATTGCATTTTCCGGTGTTTTCCCGCGGTCTCCATATCATCATTACAATGCTTTAGGGCCCAATAAGCCTTGTGTTCTAATTCGATAGGCAAATGACAATTCTTTCCATACACAAGCTTATAGGGAGTGCACCCAATGGGTGTCTTATGAGCGGTCCTAAAGGCCCATAAAGCATCGTCTAACTTATCCGACCAAGATTGTCGGTTTTCCCCCACGGATCTCTCCAAGATCCTCTTCAATGCTCGGTTTGAAACCTCGACTTGCCCACTCGTTTGTGGGTGATAAGCCGTAGAAAGACGATGTGTAACCCCATATTTCCTTAAGACTCTTTAGAATTGGTCATTACAAAAATGGGTTCCACGATCGCGTATGATCGCACGAGGGGTTCCAAACCTAGCAAACAAACTTTTCAAGAACTTAACTACCACACGAGCATCATTAGTGGTCAAGGCCTTCGCCTCCACCCACTTAGATAGGTAGTCAACCGCAACAAGGATGTACTTATTACCACGAGATGATGGGAACGGCCCCATAAAGTCTATACCCCAAACGTCAAAGATCTCACATACTTGAATGATATTTTGTGGCATTTCATCTTTTTGTGAGGCTTTTCCTTGTCGTTGGCATGAATCACAAGACTTCACAAGGATTTGTGCATCTCGGTAAATAGTAGGCCAAAAGAAGCCGGCATCAAACACCTTCTTAGCCGTGAGATTAGCACCGTGGTGACCACCCGTGGGTCCCTCATGGCAAGCTCTAAAGATGTTAGAAGCTTAGGTGCCAAATACACAACGACGGATGATTTGATCCGCACAAGTTCGAAACAAGTAAGGGTCGTTCCAAAAATAGAACTTGACATCACGAAAGAATTTTCGTTTTTCTTGAGTTGTCATACCCTTAACGATGAAGTTACCCGCATGGTAATTTGCAAAATCCGCAAACCATGGGGTAGAAGAATCAAGCTTAGAATTCACTACACCAAGTGTCTCGAGCGGAAATGTTTCGGTGATTTCCTTGGGCTCGTAAACACTTTGGTGAGGATCTTCCAAACGAGAGAGATGATCGGCCGTTAGATTCTCGGCTCCTTTTTTGTCAACAATGGTGTGATCAAATTCTTGAAGGAGGAGAATCCAACGAAGTAATCTCGGCTTTGCATCTTGTTTAGCCATGAGATACTTGATAGCCGAATGGTCCGTATACACTATGCATTTCGCCAAGACGAGATAAGGTCGGAATTTCTCAAATGCATACACCACGGCAAGGAACTCCTTTTCCGTTGGAATTTGTGAGATATAGTTATGTTGAAATTTGTAAGTATAAGTATTCTATTTATGTCATTTATGACTAAAAGTACCTTTGTCTGAAGAAGATGTACTGATGACGAATTATGAAGGCAGACATCGCCTCATACATTAGTAAACGTCTAGCTATTGCAAAGGTCATCATCTGAATTTGATTCGATTTGGGTCATCGTCGACAGACTGACCAAATCTGCTAACATCATTCCCGTTAATGATAAATGCAAAAGAGTTATGTAAACATAGTGTGCCTGTATCGAACATCTTTATCAAGATCCTCGCTTCGCATTGAATTTCTAGAGATTTGCTTAGAAATCACTGAGAACGAACCTTGATGAGAGTACTATGTACCACCCCAATCGAAGGGACGAGGTAAAGTAACGATACAAAATACTAGAAGTCTTATTTTATGTTTGAATGATTGACCTTTGGTAATGAACCGTATAATCGCTTTCCTTTGGAAATATTATCATTGATAATTATCGTATTAGGATCAAGATCGAATCTTGTTAGGATCTAAATATTAGAGCATCTATAAGCAGGAGTTGAGATAAAGACATCTGACATACACCCATTGTGAGTTGGACATGCCTTTTAGGTTTAAGGTTTCCTATGATGGCGAACCTAACCTTATAAAATACCCAACCCACGAGACCTGAAATGATTGTTGAAATTAGGATCTGATTATTGACTGCCGATAGTGGGCAAGAAGTTATGTGAATATGAAATGTAGATCTTGAAGTGCCACATGGGTAGCGAAGTTATGCCAAAAATTTTAACCTTGGAGAAATGAATTAATGATCTGACAAATCATGGGATATAAGTCCCCGTTGTATGGGACCATTGAGATGATGTAAAAGATGGGTTTGAAAGGCATATAAGCTGGATATACCCTAGGACTTCAAGAGCTGCGTGAATTATGATTCGTATATCGAACTTGATGGAATATCTATCAAGTGAGAATCTGATTGTTCTTAGTAGAGTTTAGATCGGCGAAAAGTTGCATTCATCAAAAACCCGTGAACATCATGGATAGAGAAAGTAAGTCAACATTAAGCCTGATCTTATTCCCGTAGTTATGTTTGATGAAACTCGCGTATTGTAATGAATTACACTTGTGAGAAAAGACCGAATGTGGAGGAAATACCCACATGGCTTTAACTCTATAAGAAGCGAGTAGTGAGATGATCTTTGAGGACAAAGATCCTGTTTAGGGGTAAATGCTGTGACAATCCGTCAATTTATGATTGATATTTTATTCTCAAATATATTTGAAAACATTATTTTAATGTTACAATATGAACTCACTTATTTTTGGGAAGTAATTTGGATTTACGTCTTGAAGTAGCGTCGACTACGTCTAAACCGGAGGATTCAACGTTACGTGCTTACGTTTACATACACCGTTTTTGGTGACAGTCCGACATTTCAGGAAAATAAATTTATTCGTGAATATTATTTTGGAATTTAAATTTGTGTTGGTTCATAAACTCACAAATTTACGAGAAGAGATTAGGACTTACGTGCATAATTTAACGTCCTTTACGACTAAACCGGAAACCTTAGGATTACGTATTTACGTTTTTGAACTCCGATTTTGATGAAACAATTTTTATTAGATTCGCTTTGTGCCGTTGATTCATAATTTATAAAAACGTTTTTCGTAAAACGACCCGAGGACACGCAAATCGAGGAAACTAGAATCGAGGAGTACCCGTAAATTAGTGGGATGAGACAAAACAAGTTTTGCCTCACTCCACACATGGGATGGTTTAACACAAGACAACACATTTGATATGTGTCAAAGCTTACAAAGTAAGCTAGGACACTTGTCCTAGCCACTTTGTAAACAAGCTACCACATCAAAACAATTTTTCCCTAAACCACTTCCTCATTTCCATCACATGCAAACCATCAAAAACACACTCTTTCTCTCCCCATTTTCGTCCACTCTTCACCCAAAACAACCCCCATTTGATCTTGATTCAATCATAAATCATATGTATAATTTACATATGATAAAAACCCATTGAAGTTATAAAGATTGGAGGTGAATCTTAACATGTAAAAAGGAGTTTTCAAGGGAGTTTGGGGCTGATTTCTCAAGGAGTTTTCATGAAGAACAAGGGATGATTTTTGGAGGAATCTACAAATACTTGGTGATCCTAGAAGTGATGTTGATATCTCATAATATTGGTTACCCAAAACCAAGTCTTGTTCATCATCAACCCCATCTTTTCATCACTTTGGTGGTATAGAGATTGTTCTTCCCATCCTCTTGTTATTTTGATTATGTAATCTTGTATTTTCTTTATTTATGTATATGTATATGATGATGAATGATGATAAAAATATTATGTGGGGATTTGGTGTTGATAAACATGGGTAAAAAGATGGAAAACCACATGTAAAATGGTTAAAATCTTGCATAATGTGATGGCTGTATAAAAACAGTAAGTAACCATGACTTAAACTGATAAAATTGCATGGTGGAATCCATTTACAGTAAGTATAAGATGTCATACACATGTGAGAGTTGGCCATGCAATGGAATCATTATAATGAGTGAGATATGATCAAAACAAGATGAGTGTGCTAATCTGAATAAACTGTTTTGTAGGGACCGTTAAGCATAGATAAACTTAAAATGAGCAGTAGCTATAACTAAGTTAATTGTAAAACTAGTAAACTAGTAAAAAGATACCAATACGTAAACACTAAAACGAGTTAATGAGAATATGTAAACCCACTTGATAATCATATATATAAAATCATCATATGTATACATAATTGTTATTTTTATAAAGTCATTGGACAAACGTCTAAGACCGATTATTATTTATATAGGTTTCCGTGATTGAAGCACGTACCGTACGTCCGAATTGCCGACAACCCGCTTTCCCACATCAACGTGAGTTCATAGCCTCGCACTATTTTAAATGATTTTATGAAATATTTTATAAACCCGCGAGGGAGATAACATGTTAGTTTTTATAAAATAGGACACCTTTTGTCCCGATTGTTTGTTTATTGATTTGGACCCGAATGATTGTATGACCCGATTGTATGACCCGATAAATGATTAAAGGACCTGATAGATGAAATAAATGGATTATTAAAGTTAGGTTATGTCACTAAAAGTCCCATTAGCATGAATTGTGAACTACCGGGATTTGGTAGACGCTTGTGCATATAATAGTACTATTTGGGGACGATCACCCCAGTTCGCGCCTTGACGGTTGATCCCCGTCGTGCCACATTGATTGGTAAGCGAATTTATGTATGAGAAGATTTACATAGCGTGACCTTTGTGACGACACGCTAATTTAGATGGGAAAATGCGTTTCGGGCTAGCTACCCGTTGTTTGTTGTAGTAAAGTAACAATGTCATGCGGCTTATAATAATCCAAACTAACGAAATACTACTAGACGCACCGAATTACAATGTATTGCCTGACTAGCAATACAGGGTCATACTATTGATATTATGTTCGTGTTTTGTTTTTTCATAACCATATTCATATAACGGTTTTTATTTGACTTTATACAACGTCATAAGACGTATTGTATGATATTTTTACGACATTGGCTCGTATAATGATTTTTAAGGCAAATGCCTATATTATGATTTTCGACAAGGATTTGTATAAAAATGACTTTGGCTATTTTATGGCCTATTACAAAGATTTGTACAAAATGATTTTCAATAATAATTTTATACTGATATATTATTGATGGATTATATTAAACTCTATGAATTCACTCGGCGTTATCGCTGACCTTTTCTTTTAACATGTTTTATCTCAGGTACTTGAAGGTAATTCTCGGGAAGACGACAAGAATTCATGGCCCGCACTTAAACAACATTTTCCATTCAAATACTTTGTAAAACTTTGTATGAAATAATATGACTTGGGACCGATGTAACTTTGATATTTATGAATGGAAATGCTTTATTATTAAAACGACGCGACTTTTAAGCGTTGTCTATGATGTGAGTAATGTTTTATCCCGTAACACCAACTAGTCTTCCGCTGTATTGAGTTGTATAAATTTGGGGGTGTTACAACCTACTTCCCTCATGAGAGTGATGCTCCTCCTTTAGACTTTGATGATTATCGTCTTGATCCTACTTCGGATTTGAAGAAAATTCTTTCAAAGGAGAAGAAACCGGACGACACCAACATCCACACCACGTATGTCTTGACACCTGTTTGTCCACCTTCTGAGGACGAGGTTGTGCATTTTCTTCACGAATCATCTTCAAATTCTGCTGAGCCTGAGTGCTATTTTCCCCTAAAGGAAAAGGTGTTCGACCCCGGTATTGAACTTTTTAGGCCTTCTCAGTATCCGTCTGATGAAATAAAAGGAAAAATCTTTGGAACTTATGAAGATATGCTTGCACCTCAACACCCTTGCTACCACCGTGCTCCATCTTTGCTTAAGGGAACCTTGCCTACTCTTCTTTGGATTGCCTTGTTCGCCTTAAGCTTGTGCTATTTGATGGACGAAAACTATGTATTTGATCCCGGTAGATGTGTTTTATGCTTCTTCCTATGCTAATCAAGGCCGAGTCAGGCTCACGACTCGGTGAACAAAAATCAAGCGCTTCTTGGGAGGCAACCCAAGTATCTATCTTTTAGCTATCTATATCCTAAGTGTAGGGGAGACCCGTTGGTGTTTGCTATTTCCTCTCTTCTCATATTCAGGGATTCACGCTTTCAAAGATCCACTCTTGATGATTTTTGACGACCCGTGATTCCGTGTTTCTGTCTTCCCGGTTCTATCATAAACTCTTTTCGATTTACTATTTTATATTTCTCAAATATTAAAATAGGCATCTCGTTAGTTGTCTTTTCCTTAGCAAGATTTAAACAAAGTGCACAATGTCCTAAGTGTAGGGGAGGTTACTTCCACATGCTTAAACATTGAGGACAATGTTTATATTAAGTGTAGGGGGGACTTCTATCGAAGTTAAGTGGCCTTTTCCTTGTATTTGTCCTCATTTAACCAGAAAATCAATTTTTCGACATTTTTCAAATTTTTTGATCTATTTTGGCCTATTAGTTTTCCCTTTGTATAGTTATTTTCTTTCTTTATTAGAATAAATTTTAATAAAGTGGTTTTAATTTTCAACGTTGTGAATCTTTTGACTCAACCCGAGTTTACTTATCTAAGTTTACTCTAGCTAGTATCCTTAACGTGTCTAAGTCAAGTTTTGCTAGGCTTTTATATAGGGAGCTTTAAAACGCGAAAGTCTTAACTCTCACGGGTTAAGAACAAGAACTTTACGCAAGTTCCTATAATTGATCCTAAAGAGTCGTTTATCAAGGGAACTTTAAAATGCGATTTCTAAACTTGAAAAAGTCTAAGAGTTTGCAAGATCCTATAGATGACTCGAAAACCCAAAACTTTGATTTAATAGGCTAAGCATCCACGAGTCTCATTCTTGAGATTTTAAACTGTGGAGAACGAGAGATGATAGAGTCAATTATAAGTTTGGTATCCTTTCGTGAATTTATGTGAGTTAATTATGAGCCTATTCTCCCATCGGTTGCTAATAAATTTATCTGCAATAAATAAGATTGTACGATTTGAAAAGTTACTTAGCTTTTAGCCCAAGATCGTTTAAAAGTTTCTCGGTAATGATTAGAGTTCATAGCCAAGGCATAACTTATTGAAGCGGGATGCGAAGATTGGCGAGTCTGAAAAGGCCCTAACAAGGCATGAGGGCTACATTTTGTTGCTAAAGATCCAAAAGTGATGTGAAGAATCATTTATCAAAAATCAATATGAAGGATCGAGACACACGACGAAAAGCAAAAACTCCCCAAAAGATCATGGAGAAGTCTATCCGAAAAGACCCTAACAAGGTATGAGGATAAATAGATCCAAGTCCTAAAAGGAGGCGGATCGTTGTATATCAAAATCCCAAATAAGGATTGGAGAAAAATGAAGAAGTCGTGGTCTAAGTATGAAGAATCTCTCAAAACTTCAAGTGAAGAAATTCCTATTATGAAGAGAAGACCATTATTTCATGAACGTCTCTCAAGGTTTGAAGTATGAAGTCGCTGCCAAATATCGGTCCGAGAAAGGTCTCAAATCGCGAAGCGAGTTATGCCAAGATATGAACTTTATGAGGTCCCGAGAAGCAGTTTTAAAAGATTTTGTCCTTTAGCTAACTATTGATTAAATCGTCCCACTTTATTTTCAGCCTTAATAAATATCGAAATAAGTCAACGATGCATCCTCGTGATCATTCAAGACAACAATAAAATATAAGAGATACACCTAGGAATAAGGGAGTCTAAGTAAATAATTGGCCCACATGAGTTCGTGTTAGTTTGCTAACTTATAATAACAATGTTCTCGTTTTTAAGCTTGGTTTGGGGAACGTGAAACTTGAGGATGATAATCATTCACGACATTCTAAAATCCTAAGGTAAGTCTTTGATTTCTTTACATGTCTTTATTATTCTCTATTTCTTTAATAAAGGCCAATGTGGATTGATTGTGATGAAAACTGTAATCGTGCTTTGTAACTAATACATTGCATGAGGACATTGCAATGGTCAAGTGTAGGGGATTTGATAGGTGTGTAAACACCCATCCCTTTTACCACTTAACTACAATAATAACCAAGCCAAAACGTGTATTTTATGTCGTAAATGTCGGAATTATGCGTGGTTTGTGTTTTTGTTGTGATTTAGGACGAAAATGTGAAAAGGGGAGAAAACACGGGCATTCACGGGCTTTTATCGAAGAAAAAGACAAAAGAAGAAGTCAAGAAATCAAGAGTGCAAAAAGAACAGAAGTCCAAGACCAATTCTGAAGATTTATCGAAGAAAAAGTCAAAAGACGGAAGTTTACTAAAAGCCGAAGAACTCAAGTCTAATTTATTGAAGAATTACAAGACGAGTTTAAATAAATCCCGAGACAAATTCGTTAAAGTCAAAGAATTAAGAAGATTAAGGACTTAATGACCATTAAAGAAAGAAGAAAGAGGGGAGGAAGCTTCCTCTAAGCACCTCCCTAATCCTCCTATAAATAGGCCTTAGTTCATTTCATTAAGTTTTGTTGGCTAGAGTGACACTAGTTCTTCGATTTTCATTTCCTTGCACATTTAAATACATGTCATTTACTTAATTGTCAAATTTAAATACTTGTCTTACACCTTTAATTCCTTTAATTCAAGTAAGTTTCCTTTTTATTATTGTTAATCTTTACTTTTTCTTGTTAATCTCCTATCTACCTTTCTTGTCAATCTTTAATCTTTATGTTTATTGTTTATGTTTATGTTCTTGAGTTTTTATTAAATTGATTAAGTGGATTTTGATTATTTTAATTATTATTGTTAGTGTTATTGATTTGGTTTGTTAGATTATCATTAGTTGATTATTTGTGATTAGTTTGATTTAATCTTGTGGTTGATTTTGATTAGTTTTGGTAGATCCGTATTTCTTTTTTGTCACGTGTTCTTCGTTAATGTATTGATTGTTCCGAATGAAGGGTGTGTTGTGATTGTTCCGAATAAAGCTAATATTCCGAATAAGTGACATATTCCGGATCAGTGGTTTATTCCGGACAAGCAACATATTCCGAATCAAGGCCACATTCCGGATCAGCAGTTTATTCCGATTGAAGGAAAATATTCCGGATCAGAGCAACATTCCGGATCAGTGGAATATTCCGGATCAGTGGAATATTCCGGATCAGCTGTTTATTCTGAATCAAATTCCTATTCCGGATCAAGTGGTTCATTCGGAATATTCAACATTCCGAATCAAAGGTTGTTCATCCGGAATATTCAACATTCCGGATCAAGGATTCTCATTCGGAACATTCCGGATCAAAGGTTGATTCGGAACATTCCGGATCAAGGGTTCATTCGGAACATCAAGTATTCCGAACCAAGGCAATATTCCGAAATAAAGAGTTTATTCCGGATAAGTGACATATTCCGAGTAAAGGATTTATTCCGGACGAAGGTGACATTTCGAACGAGTGATTTATTCCGAACGAAGGATTATTCCGAATGAGCTGTTTTCAGGTTATTTCAAGTTTCTGTTTTTAGGTTTTAATTTTTAAGCTTTACTTTTCCCGCCTTTTTCCTTAGTTGCACTTTAAGTTTACTTGCTTTAGATTTATTTTAAGCCTTGCCTTAGTTTAAGTTTTAGTTGCGTTTTAAGTTTGCCTTTAGGATAGTTTTAAGTTTGCGTTATTTACTTTTAGTGCCATTTACTTTAATTGCCCATTTACTTTTCTTCTCGCTTTAATTTCTTGTCATTATTTTAAATTAGATTTAGATTTTAAATTTACCTGCTTTTACTTTAATAGTTTTTGCACTTTATTTTCACTACAACGACACAACTATTGTTTCCACCAAAAACAATTGAGTCACACTTAAAACCAGTTATCAATTCGATTAGACCACTTCAACGAACTTAATATTTTTATACTAGGTAAAATATTGTATTAAAAGGATATCACATAGAAGCAAAGACGTGATGTACTTTCTGTGGCAGTAAAAGGACTGGTATTTTTCTGGTTTTGGTTTGTACGATTCATGGTCAGATCAAGAAAGCAAGTGGTCCCAGTCGTTCACGTAAGATACGATATTGATATGATGAGTTATCTTCACATGGTAATGATTGGAGAAAATCTCGCACTTCTTCACAGATAATATCTATCTTTGAAATAATTAAACGTATGATTCTTCCTGATTTTAAGGGGCACAAAATATTCTGTGCAACATTATAGAGTAAACAGGGGAGTATGATATGTTGACTTAAAGAAAAGTAGATATTATCTTTAAAAGGATTTTTTCAAACCGTGAGGTGCTAAGTCCTATTTATAGGATGTGTTGCTATAAACGTGGCTTGGATTTGGTTGCTTTATCAAGATATGTGACTACATGTATTCATCAGGACCAAAATACAGCCGTTTTCATAAGATATTGGTGTTTGATCTAGACGCTGACAGGTTTTTCTTAGACGCTGACAGAAAGAAGGTTAACGCTGACAGAGAGCGTTGACACGTGTTGTCTGAGAAAGGTTTGTTCAGGCGTTGATAGGTATTGTCCGATATGGGACAATACACATGGAAAGGATATTGGACAAAGGAAGATGTTGGACAACAAAGGAATAGCTGCTGTTTGGAAAATTGATACGATTTTTTCACAAAAAAAGGAGGTATTTACACGCAAAGGTACATGGAATCTCCGTTTTTATACAGAATATCAAGTTGATATTTATGGCTCGGATATTTCAAAAGGGGTTAATGATTTTAATGCGAGTTAACAATGATTCGTGAATTAATTTATTGGATTTGATTATGTAATCGGGGTAGCCTTGTAAAAGAGTTATCCGTCTTAATGCTTTTACATATGATAAGAAGATTAAGATTCTTCATGAAGAGGTGTTGACTTAAGGGGAAGAATTCTTATGGTAAGTTTGAGGTTCGAAGAAGATTTTCGCGAGTTTGTGTTCTATCATATCTTTAAAGATCGTGCCTAGTCAACATTATTCTTTAAAGGTAACTTGTTCATTCTTACACGGTTGGTGACGAAGACTTGTCATAACACTTGAAGGAGTTACATTATCGTGCTCAGTGTCTCACAAAGGATGAGAATATTGACAAGGGATCGAGGTCTACTTATATTTAATCATCAATATAATTTCTTTATCACATGGATAGTAAAAGACATGGAACACAAGGTTGGGTTATTCTACTTCTACATCAAGAATATTATATTTGTTTTTCTTCAAAATCATTACACAGAGCATGCGTTTGGAGAATCTTCAAGATTGCATACATTGTTTACTTCCCTGTTGATGTGACAAAAAGGGGAAGACATACGTGCTACAATTAAGGGGAAGCAATTTGAAGATGATGTACAACTTACAAGAGATACACAAAGAGTTTTGCCGACATCAACTAGGGGAAGATTGTTGGGTCAAAATGTTGATGTGGCAGAAACTCAAAAATGAAGAAAACATGAAGGCATTTGTCTAAGCATTGACAAGTGTAATCCAGGCGTTGTCAAGAGCAAATTAGGCGTTGACAGAAGTCAACAAAAGTCAAACGCTGTTGGAAGATTCTATTTAGGATAAGTATGCAGAATATATTTTGTATTAGTTATTTAAATAGAAGATATTCATGTTTATTCATAGTTATCTTTTGTAAAACCCTAATCCTTACACTATAAAAGGAACCAAGGGTTATTAGGTTTTTCATAACTTTCATATACAATGTAAACCTAAAGCGTGTGTCGACTAGGTGTGGGATTCAATGTATACACACCTAGTGATTGTTAATTATTAATATAATTAGCAATCCGTTTGTTTAATTCATGTGTTATTGTGCCTAAACACCTTGTTAATGGTTGTTGTTCTAATTCCGCTTTGATTATGTTAAATATATGAACAATGATCATTCCTAGTAGCTAAAAGATTCGAGGAAACCAAGGTTTCCACACAACACAGCCGAGCAGGGGAAACCACTGGCTGTGGCCAATGGTGTATTGGTTCTAGCAGTGGGAACCGAGACCTTATTGGTCTCGGTGGGAATTCTATGCCAAGCAGGGGGAAAAGACCACTGCCAGTGGGAATTCAGGCCTGGCAGTGGCAGCAGCAGAAACACAAGGGGTGTTTGGATGGGGGTTTTGGTCAAGGTGTTTGGCTATGGGTTTAATAAACAAGTTAAGAGGCTGTTTGGTTCGGCTTATAGGTAAATACATCAAGGGTTTCACGGGTTCTCGCGGGTTCGATTTTCGACGCGTTTTAATAAAATAATACATGAGTACGGGTTATAATTTTTACAAGTTTAATTAGCTTACAAATTTATTAATTTACAAGGTAATTAAATTAATAAAGCGTGACTTATAATTACAAGATTAATTAAATTAATTTACCATGGCTATTAATTAATTAAATTTAACATGACTTAGGTTATTATTATTTAGACAAGAATACATGTTTTTAACATAAGTATGTAATTATTTATTTTATACTATAGTATTAATTAATTACTACACATGACATATAATTAATTAATTAACATGGACTTAGGTTTATTATTATTATTTAATAATACATGATTTTAACCTAAGTATTTATTTATGTAATTTAGACTATAGTAATTAATTAAGTATTAAAACATGACATATAATTAATTAATTTTCATGACTTAGGTTATATTAATATTATTATTAATACATGTTTTAAACCTAAGTATTTTATACACTTAATTTAATTAAATCATGTTATATTTAATTAAAACCTATAGTTTATTTAATTTACATGTATTAATAAATAAACTATACTATTAATCACATGATTTAGAGTATTAATCAGTAAAACTAAGCTTATACTATTTAGCTTATTAATCCAGCTTATTTTTAAATATGGAAACTTTCTATTTTTAGAAACTTATTTATTTTAAGCATTAAATCTATTTTCAGAAACTTTCTATTTTTGGAAACTTTCTATTTTAGGAAACCTGCTATTTTTAGAAAGTTACTCATTATTACGCAACAAGTATAATAATACAAGAAATACAAGTAATACTTAATCAGAATAGACAGAATACATGATAAACGTAGTAGAAAGCTAAAATCAGTAAAAAAAGACATGAACATATAAAACAAGCTAAGACACGATATAAAATCAGTTACGTACTCAGTAATCAGATACTTATACACGTATGTATTTATGTAGCATTAGTGATACCGAAGTAGGACTCTCTTCCGTTCGTCTTCTTCGTTCACTAGACACAAGGTACGGATTCTCCGTCCTTTCAGTACGGACATTCTTCTTTATTAGGATTTCCCCGTATGCAGCCAACTATTTTCCCCAGTATATGTTTTATATGTTTTTGAATTGCTTATGTTTAATTAGAATACCTAAAGTCATATACATGCATGACCAGTTTCACCTAGTTATGGAGGTACCATAACCATAACACTGGAGGCACCAGTGTTATGACTTCACCACAGCGGAGTGATAGCTCGTGGCGTCCCTTTCAGCTTTTGGCCATATTATTATTATCAGGTGGGGCATATGGGTGCATCCTAGTTACATGTTTTCAGTAGATTATTCAGTGTGAATGTGGTGTGTGCCTTGTATCCTTCACAAGGAGCTGATCCCTCCTACCCAAACCAGTATATTAAATTAGAGGCAGCCCCTCTAATTTGCATGACGAGGTCACCCCTCCAAGTATTCATGCACGTTGATATTTCATGACCTATATTGGCTAATGGTAAACATGTTAAACATTTTTTATGAGATAACATAAGGCTTTTCAAACTATAAAACTAGTTTTATTAAGTTATACCAGGTTTTCCAGGACATATACATTTCCGCTGCTATATGTTTTACATGCTTATATTATTTCTCCATGCTTGTATATCCGTGCACTGAGCGTTATGCTCAGCCGTTACTTTCCTTTCCATGTCCCAAAACGGCAGGTACCCAAGGACAGACTCGAGCATTTTGGAGGACATGCATATGATGGAAGCTGCCATAGACTTCTTCTCCTTTTGCCTTCATATACTTATGCTTGTTTAGTCTTTCATTCATTTCATTTACTTTATTATGTTTTGTGCTTATGTTTGGGAACCGATGTTTGATTCTGGTTTACCCTATGGTCATGTATGTTTTACTACATATTATCTTGCATGCTTTGATGACACGCCATAATTACGCGTAACGGTCCACTTATCAAAGTGAGGTGTTACAGAATGTCACTGTTTATTACAGCCTACTTAACCAGTCAAGATTTTAACAACTCTTACTTGTAGTTTTAGCCTCATCAACTTAATCTAATAACATAAAATCCCCATGCAATCACTTGATCATCATTCATAGATCTCTTACATATACATTTGGAAGTAAATAGACAAATACATTTACAGAAATAGTAGGATGATGGTAGGAAGACATTCTTCATACTAACCAAAGTGATGGAAAAGATGGGATTTTGGATAAACAAGGCTTCAACTTGTCACCAAATCTTTAACTTAGCAAGACCACTTTTTGAAATATTCAAATGGATGAACAACTTCTTGAAAATCAGCCCTTTGACCTCATTAAAACTTCTTTTTATAAGTTAAAATCACCTCCAATTAATCTCCTTTCAAGTGGTTATCAACATATGTGAATTATAGATTATGTTTATGGTTAAAGTTTGATTATGATGGTGGGATGGTGGTGGTTATGGATGGAAAAAAGAGAGGAGGAGGAGATATTGAGAGAACTTTTTAGTTTGTTTTCATGTATGTGTGAACTATGAGAGAATGTTTGAGGTTTTGGTGGTTTGGTCAAATGCATGTATGAGACAAGTGTCTCATACTTGCTCATGGTTTTGACAACAAAGGGGTACCATCCCTTGGTTATGCCACCCATAGTGGGGGTGAGACAAGTGTAAACTTGTTTCATCCCCATTAATTTACGGGTAATCCTCGATTCTAGTTTCCTCGATTTACGTGCCCTCGGGTCGATTTGCAAAAAACGTTTTTATAAATTATGAATCCACGGCACAAAACGATTCTAATAAAAATTGTCTCATCAAAAACGGAGCACAAAAGCGTAAATACGTAAACCTAGGGTTCCTGGTTTAATCGTAAAAGACGTTAAATTATGCACGTAAGCCCTAATTTCATCCCGTGAATTTGTGTTTTCATGAACCCACATAAAATTTCAAAGTAATATACGAGGATAAATTTACTACTTGAAATGTCAGACTGTCACAAACACGAAGTATGTAAACGTAAACACGTAACGTAGAGCTCTCCGGTTTAGACGTAGACGATGCTACTTTAAGACGTAAACCTAAATGTAGAAGTATGATAATCTTTGGTTTATCAAGAGGGTTGATGTTTCTAGTGATAGAAAGTAGAGAGAGAGATGAGAGAAAAATGTAAAAGTGATATTAATCAAATGAAACAACCAACACCCCTTTCCATGGTGGAAAGGGGTTTATATACCCAAGTCCTTAAGTGGACTTGGGCCTCCGGCCCATGAACATGCTCATGGGTCGGGCTAAACATAAACATTACTTAACCAATACTACGAGCATATAACTATATTGTTGGAGTGACCGAGACTTTCTTTATACGAAAAACGTATTTCCAACAATCTCCCCCAAAGGAAGGTCACTCTAAATATACAAAGTCCTAATCTAGCATGTTAGATCTTGTTCTTGAGCTCGTAGTCCAATTTCTCTTTTCTTCTTTAACTTTTTCTTCTTTTTGTGAATATGTGTTGAATAATATCAGGCTTTTGCTTGGAACATGTTCTTTTGGCCTTTTACGTGCAATCTTTATCTTCTTATGATGTTCGCCTCCTCGTGACTTCATGTCCCACACACTTATCCTTTGTTGAATTCTTGAAAGTTTCAGAGTTGATACAGCGGAAGACTTTTAGGTCATACTTTCTTGAATTTGCAGAAATATATGATATAGAAGGAATAAGTATGTGAGGACGACTTCTACTGTTACCCCGCAACGCCACCGTCTTGGAATGCCGCAACATAACAAGACACGAACGAAATGGCTTAGAACATTTCATTCTATATCGGTAGCATTTTACCTCCCGTCACCGTTGGACGATATTAGATATCGTACATGTGACACATAGTTTCAATTAAGTAACTTCCTGACAGGATTTCGCGGGTAAACCCGTTCTCTTTATTCGACGATCACTAAGCCTGACTGCGAACATAAAGAGTGAATTACTTGGATAGATTATCCTTGTGATTGAAGCCGTCAATTCATGAACCTGGAACAAGTGAATTTCAATTAAAATTTTCACCATTGTTGCTTTCTAGTTGAAACGAGCTTGATTCATATAGAATCTTGCACGTCACCTACCAAGTGTTGTTTGATGTTAACACTAGAAGGATTTCCACTCGCCATTGTGAACACTAAAGAGTGTAACTCTGAGTGTTCTGGCAAGATCATACAATAATGCGTAGAGGCATGGAACGAGTTTAAGTTCAATTAAGAATTAAACTACTGTTTCTTTCCAGTTTTCACAAGATTGGTTCTTAAAGAACCGCACATGTCACCTACCATGAGCTTGTTTGATGTTGGCTCAAGCAGGTTTTCCATCTTCATTGTAATACTTTCGTATCACTCGGATGTTCTAGCAATATTACAAGAATACTGCGTAGGACTCATAAAGATCTCTTACTTTTCACAGTGTGTGAAGAAGCAAGGAATAAATGGAAAGTGTCCTAATGAGACTTTTGATGATCTCGTTGCTCTAAAACCGATAGTGCGTTTTGATTTAGTGAGCGATGGCAGGAGAGGATTACCACCTATTCAATATCAGTCTATTCGGAGTGAATAAACCAATAGATAACATCTTGAACTCCGTGTGATTAAAACAAACATCTTTCGAGAGATATTTGAGTTAGTTGGGAGGGGTTGTGCATGACATCACTGGGTCCATGATGTCTTGTCTTCAATATTGAGAATCATTTAAAAATGATTCCAATAATAGATGTGTTGACCCGGTTTCTATCCTAAGTTGTAAGGAGGGCTTCTTTCTTTACACCCTTTATCTTTACATTTCTTTTTCATTCTTCAACCCCTTCAGTACTTACCAATACATCATCACTAGCACCTTGTTGTGATTGTTCCAGTGCTAGCATCAGTAATTAGTCGGTACTCTGCTACGTTCACAGTCATCTCCATCTTTCCTAGGACTTCTAATTCTATCTAAGGAATTGTCTTTGGGAAGATTCCATCGGTTCAGATGAATCATTGGACTAATACCTAATCCTACCACCCCTTTGTCATCACATCCGTCGTGAATTAAGTGTGTTTTGGGTAAGTATTATCACCATGAAATATCCTTGAAAATCACTTAAAGCACTTGTGATATTATAATCAAAGTTTTTGTGCCTTAAAATGTTTTGTACATCAAAAACACTCCCCCTTAACATGTGCATTACACATATTAAGTTGGTTTATCTTTTAAGTCTTTTTCATTTTTTAGCCAAATATCATTAAGTCTCCTTAATCCCATTTTCTCCCCTTATCCAAAATGTTAACCATCAATATTTTGGATATTAATGGATTAGCCGGTCTTTGGGTAACAAAAAGAAATCAGTTTCTAGCCAAGGAACATATTAATGCTCCCCCTCAGATTAATGAGGGTAAGTTGTAGTGCTTTAGTATGAAATGTTTGAAAGATTTGGAATCTCGTGAGAAATTCTTGAACAATTTCATACTTTCACACTACAATAAGCCACAAAAGCCGTATGCACAGTTATATACATATTCACAAGTGAGTATATGAAGTTGACCTGATTGTAGTGTGATCACCACTGTTAAGTGGATCGGTCCACAAGCCTTTGATGTGCTCCATATGGTCTTCCCCCCATGAATCGCTTGATACTGTGTATCAATCTTCGATCCCTTAACTTCTCCTCAATCATCTAGATGTTGTGGTTGGCACTCTTCTTAAATCGCCCTACCCATCTATACTTTACCTCTGGAAGACCTAGACCTGAGTTGAGCATCAACAGCTTGTCACGTACATGCTTGAGAGTACCATCGCTGAACTTGTGCAGTTCTGAGAGTCTCATGTATTGCATGACCTCTGCTTCAGTCAAGTAAAATATGCCCATCTCTGGTTGGAGTGTACCCATGTATGGTTCCTTAGCTTGGTGAAAACGACTCATTGGTGTTGTATGGGGTCGTTCTAGATTTAGCCTGGATTGATAACTCTCTACCCCAAGTTGTAAGTCTTCAACCATTTGCTTGATCACAATTCTATGAGTGAAATGGCGAATGTTGGAGCTTAGGGCAATGACTTCATCGGGGTCTAAGTGAGGGACCTTGCCTTGAGCCAAGATGAGTAGAAAATCTTCAATATCTTCAAGTCGTAGGAATTGAAGATCCCCTTCACTGACACTATAAGTCTTACCATCTTCTCGCTTGAATCTGATATTTTTCAAATACGAATATCCAAATATATGGTGAAAGCTAACTCCCTGTATGCTTGAGATTCGATGGGTTGCAATTATAGGTGTACCTTTCTTGGTGTAATTATAGAAGTAGTAAGCCGACTTCTTATTGCCCCGCCAATGTGAGATGCCTAATTCCGCATATTGATCATATTCCTGGACAAGCTCTTTGCTCCATAGGTCTGGAACTTTATCTTCAATCCAAGGGATATCCTTCAAATTTACTGCTTTGCCCATTGTTAATGATGTAGCATACTTGTCCGCGCCGTTTTCTAAGAAATCCAGATCACGGTTTGTAAAGTATTGCATTGGCAGGTGCTTGGCTGTTGCAATAACTGAGGGTGTTAGTGGAAGAAGTATTGGAGCTTGTTCACCTGATGCTGTTGATTTGATTGCTTTCATGAGCTCATTGAAATGATATTCTCCCTCAGTTTTGGCAATCTTTATGGAAGCCCAAAAGTTCTTGTCTTTGATCGTTGTTTGAAGTATATTTGTATCAATGGTAAGCACTCCATATTTATCCATCAAGAATCCAGAGAAGTCGATTGGAATATTGAGGAATTGTGTAAGATCCGCCTTTTCACTGTCAGAAATTGTACGTGCGGTTGCTGCCTGTGTAAGCCATGGCTGCACTAGAACCGTCTTATCAATAGTGTACGTATCAGCAAACTCAGGATCTGGTTGATTTATATCGTCAATATCCATATCGATGTAGTGCTGAGGTGGAGAGTTATGTATCACAGATGGTATCGGTTCGTCTTCTTGCATAGGTTCATGTTCTACAGGTGCTGTTGATGAGGCATTAGTAAGAACCGGTACAGAAGACATACCTGTGTCTATTTCTGTGTGATGCTGAACAGGAGTAGGCGGTGGAGAGTGATGTTCCACAGACGGTGATGGTTCGTCTTCAATCATTGGTTCATCTTGTACCACTGGCTCTACAAGTTCTTCTTGTGATACACTAGTAAGAACCAGTTCAGATGACTTACCTGTGGTGTTGAAATTGGTTTCATCATGCTCGCCATTGGTGATGTTGTCACTCTCGTCTTGTTGTGTATTGCCAACCTTTTCTTTTGAACGTGCATCACTTTATTCCTCTTCCTCATCACCGTCCTCAGATTCTTCAGATTCTTTACCATTAGTACCATTACCTTCATCCTTATCACCATCCCCTTTCTCCTTATCCTTACCATTCCCATTACTGTCCTCATTATCATTATCGTCATCCCCATCACTATCTTCATCCTCGTCTTCCCCTTCATTCTCATCCTCCTCATCGTCCTCATCCTCGTCATCATCCTCATCCTCGTCCTCTTCCTCGTCCTCTTCTTCTTCATCTTCATTCTTATCAGAATGTTCTTTCTCCTCCTCATTCTCTTCCTCTTCTTCCTCATTTTCTGCCTCATCGACATTTTCAGGCTCCTGACGTTTCCTTTTCTTGGAAGATTGGGGAACTTTAGTGTCTTCTAATGGTGATGTGTTGGAAGCTTCCAGTATGACTTTAACAAGAGCGTTTTGCAATTTCTGTTGAGCTTTTGTTTTTGGTAACTCAATGTTGGTTAATCGAGTCACCAAAGTTTGCATTAATTGCAAGTCAGTAAGGCCTTTAGTGAACAATACTAGAAGCTCCTGATTGACACATGACCTAACTTCACGCTGAATAATATTAGTCATAGTATCATTGATGGAGTTGAGGAAAACACTGTTTTCTTTATCATGTGCTTCCTTTTCGACAATAAACTTCTTATGTTGATCTTGAAGTTTTAAAACTACGCCATAAGCATCATCAAGTTTGGATTTGTCGTGTTTTTGTTCTATTAAGGCTTTTGAACTAGTAACACACGACTGTAGCTCTTCAATCTTTTTTGCCTGATCTTCCAACTGTCGGAATACCAAAGATCAAAACTGTCAGAATATTTTCAGCCCTGTCGAAATGATGTCGGAAAAACGGTCGGAATCCATAAACCCTTTTCCGATGTAACTTGTTGGAATAACAATCGGAATCCTTAAACCCTTTTCTGATGACACCTATCGGAATAATAGTACTGTTTCGAGATTTTGAGGTAAAAGATGAAACTTTCGACAAGACATCCGTGATTTAAACCAACCCAAAGCACCCAAAACACTACCAAAAGTATTTAGAAGATATATGGATCACTTGGAATGACAAAAAACACAAAAAATTTTGAAACTTGGGTAAAGATCATTCAAAAACACATGAACACACAAAAGTAAGCATGAACAACACAAAACCAACCTTTATTTCATCCCATAGCTCTTGATACCAATTATAAAAGTATGATAATCTTTGATTTATCAAGAGGGTTGATGTTTCTAGTGATAGAAAGAAGAGAGAGAGATGAGAGAAAAATGTAAAAGTGATACTAATCAAATGAAACAACCAACACCCCTTTCCATGGTGGAAAGGGGTTTATATACCCAAGTCCTTAAGTGGACTTGGGCCTCCGGCCCATGAACATGCTCATGGGTCGGGCTAAACATACGCATTACTTAACCAATACTACGAGCCTATAACTATATTGTTGGAGTGACCGAGACTTTCTTTATACGAAAAACGTATTTCCAACACTAAATTTCTTCCCAAAAGTTGGTGATTTCATAATCTAACAATAAAATAATGATTATAAATAATACTTGAGAATAAAATAACGACCTCAAATTGACGGATTGTCACATGATTGCCTAAGTCTGCCCTTTAGTACATGTCGTATGGAAACATGGAAAGAAAAATACGGTTGAGCAATACGCTCAGTGAACGGATATATGACATAATAAAATGACTGAAACATAAGCAAAGTATGAAAATGCAGCGGAATAATGTAAGTCCTGGAAAACTTGGAGTATGTTTTATAAACTGGCTTATATCTGAAAAGACTTATGTTTAATTCATAAAACTGTATTTTAAATGCCCAAGAGCCCATAGAGGTCATGAAGGTATCAATGTGCATGAATAAATAGAGGGGTGACCTCTTCATGCCATTAGAGGGGTGACCTCTTCATGCCATTAGAGGGGTTTCCTCTAATTATAATAGTCTGGGTGGAGGGATCAGCTCCATGTAACGGATGTAGAGCACACACTACAGTTACCGTGTAATCTGTAAACCATGTACTAGGATGCACCCATTCGCCCCACATGATAATAATAATAATGGCCAATAACTGAAGGGACGCCGCGAGAAATCACTCTCGTCATGGAAGAGTCATAACACCGGTGCCTCAAGTGTTACGGTTATGGTACCTCCATAAATAGGTAAACATGGCATGCGTGTATATAGCTCAGGCAATCTAAAATCATAGCATGGTAATTACTGAAAAATTTAATGACATGTAAACTACTAGGGAAAACAGATAGCAGCAAACGGGGAATCCTAAATATAGGAACATAATGTCCTTACTGAAGGACGGAATATCCGTACCTTATGTCCAGTAATGAAAATGAATATGAAAACGGAAGAACTACTCCGACTTCACGAGTGATACATAATAAAGGGACATGAATGATTTCTCTGTCTAACGTATACTTACTAATTATTAGTTTACTTGACGTGTTCTTAACTTTTTTTACTTGTTCTTGTCTTGTTTTACATGTTCTTGACTTGTTTTACTATTTCATGTTTTATCATGTGTTTCTTAGTATTTAATGTGTTCTTGATTAGTGTATTTCATGTTTTACCTGTTATTATACTTGTTGTTTTATAATGAGTAACTTTCCAAAAATAGCAGGTTTCTATATATAGTAACTTTTCAAAAATATCAGGTTTCCATAAATAGTATGTTTGCAAAAATAGAAAGTTTCCATAAATAGTATGTTTCCATAAATAGTATACTTCCATAAATAGTATGTTTCCATAAATAGTATACTTCAAATAACATGTTTTCATAATTAGTATGTTTCCATATTTAGCATGTTTCTATAATAGTACTAAGCTTATTAAGCAAATATATGATATAAGCTAAAGTTTAATAAGCATATATTCTAAGTCTTATTTATTTAAGTGTCGTATATAGTAAAGTTTATTAATAATAAATACTTTAGTCTTAACATAATGATTATTAGTTAATAATATTATACATGGTTTATATGTAATTATCTTACTCTATATATATAAAGACAAATTAATGCCACATACTCCTCAAAAATCCACCTCATTAATCCACCTAAGCACAATTAATATGACATGGCAAGGTTTAATGTGACATGCACTCCACATAAGCATCAACATGCCACATCACACAATTCGTGTTCCATATCATCATAATTCGTGTGCCACATCATCAAAATTCGTGTGCCACATCATCACATAGAGTGTACCACCTATGCATGTTCATGGAACAATTTTTAAAAATATGCTTAGAGTGGGATTCGAACTCGGTTCTTTATGCTAGAAACACAATATCTTTACCCCTATGCCAATTCCACATTTGTGTTAGGACTTTCTAAAACAAAGGCAATAAAGACCATTCACAATAACATCATTTAATGAGAAAACATAATAAAAAATAAACAATTTCGGTTTTATAAATTAGTGTTGTCTTATAATATATGTGATGATTAAACAAGAAAAATAGATAGAAGATAGATGAATTCTAGAGAGAGAGAAAGTAGAGAGAGAAAATAGAGAGAATGGTTGGAAACTTGGTGAATATTAGATTTAGAGAAAAGAATACAAATAAGCCAAACTACTCCTAATATGCTAGGAGGATGGTATATATAGTCCACCCACATGTGGGCTTGTATGGGTTATATATTAATGGGTCGGGCTTTCCTATTAGGCTTTACTTACTTATGAATGAACTTTAGCTTAAAGTTAAGCCCATAAAACATGACTAACCTACTACCTATTACAACGTTTTGAAATATGATACATAATAAACATATGACCAAACATTCTTGTTTGACTCAATATTTTGAGGCTAACAATCTCCCCCAATGAGAGGTCATTACCCTTTGTCATTGGAGATTTGTAGAGATTACTAATCTCGCCATAAATGAGTCTTGAACGTGTAAAAGTAGTCTTGTTCCTTCATGTTGTGATCTTTGAGCCTTTGTCATGTTCTTTCGACTTTGTCTTTAGTCTTGATATCTTCAAATCATCCTTGACTCGTTTTTTCCATCTTGCGATCTTGTGACTTAATCCCATGCTCACACTATTAATTGTTGAATATATCTTTAGGCATGAGTATGTTGTTTTGAATCTTTGACTTTGCTGAGTACACCGTAACGCAACCTTCTCAAGATAAAACATAGACACAGACTGAATAGCTTTAACATTCGTCCTAAATCGGTAGCGTTTTACCTCCGGTCGGTGAAGACCATTATATATTAAATACCGTACCTGTGATTAGGTGGATTCAATTAAGAATCTCCTTGATAGGGTTTCGCGGCTGTACTAGTTATTCTCTTTACTCGACCGTCTCAAAGCAAGACTACGAACATAAAGAGTGAATCATTTGGATAGATATCCGCTTGATTAAAGTCGTCAATTCAAATTCTTATAATAAGTTTGATTCATAAAGAATCTTACCGTTGTTGCTTTCCAGTTGACACAAGCTTGATTCATAATAATCTCGCAAGTCACCTAATGTAGCGTTGTTTGAGGTCGACGCTAGAAGGATTTCCATTCGTCATTGTGAATATTAATGAATATCACTCTGAATGTTCTGGCAAGACCATAAAGATATTGCGTAGAAACTTGAAACGAGTTTGAATCAATTCAGAATCAAACCACTGTTGCTTTTCAGTTTTACATATGTTTAATTCATAAAGAATCTTACATATGACCTACTGCAGTGCTGTTTGATGTTAACGCTGGAAGAATTTCCACTCATTATTGTGAATACTAAGTAGTATCACTCTGAGTGTTCTAGCAATATCGCAAGGATATAGCGTAGGACTCTCTTTATCGTCATTCCGTGTTTCCTAACGAGATTTGATTGATCTCGTGGCTCTAGACTCAATTTGTGTACTTTTAGTGGTCGGAGGCTGGAGCAGATGCCACCTATTCAATATCAACTATCTTCGATTGAGAAAGCTAATAGAAGTCATGTTGTTCTCCATAAAAATAAAACAAACTTCTTTTGAAAGAAGCCTTAGTAGCTAGGTAAGGTTTGTGCATTACATCACTGGGTCCATGATGAGTTGTCTTCATGATGTGTTGACCTGGTTTCTCCCTAAGTTGTATGGAGGGCTAATTTCTTTACACCATTTATCCTTATATTTATTTTTTATTCTTCAACCCCTTCAATGCTTACCAAGAAATCATTACTAGCACCTTGTTGTGATTGTTCCAGTGCTAGAATCAGTACTTAGTCGGCATTCAGCTGCGTTCACATTCTACTCCATCTTTCCTAAAGACTTCTAATAATCTATTGAATTGTCCCTGGGAAGATCCCTCCGGTTCTGGTTGGATCATAGGACTTGAACCTAACCACCCTTTTGACACCAATAACGTCATGAATTAAAGATGTTATGGGTATGAGAGCGTAACCATAAAACCACTTCAAAAAGTCTAACAAAATGTTTGGAAAACATTTAACACCATGCTAGTTTTGTCGTTTTAGAAATGCTCCCCTTCAAATGTGCATTAATAATCAAAAGTGTTTCGCACATGTAGGTAAGAGTTAAAGTGCATGAGTCTTGTATAAAATCACATTTTAATCACATTTTCTCCCCCTATCTCTAATATATAAAATCTTTTGATATTAGAGATACCAAATTTGATTAAAATATATTTTGAAAAATAGTCTTAAAAATCTTCGGGAGAAAGATGTGTCAAACTTAGCATGAACTTGGAAAGCTCCCCCTTAAAAATTGATACAATTGAATTGTCATAACGAGCATATGATCCACATTAAACTTTTGAAGATAGGAGTTGTTGAACACACAATTTTTGAAAGATTTTGAATAATCATCGAAAATTCTTGAAAAAATTGTGTTCAACGCTTTTTGAAAAACTCTATTTCTTTTTGGCGAAGAGGTTTTTCTAAAGCATAAAGATGAGTTCATAGACTTTGAGTGTCTTGACGAATCCACTCAAGTGTAAGAAGAATTCTCTTCATTTGCTGAGGGTAAGCGCACTAATTCGTACACTCCCCGTGAATATAGATCCGGGTTGCAATATGAAAGTGATTACAAGCCATTGTGTTGAGCTCAAAACGTTGAATGTTTTGTGACAAGCTAAACCCGTGATAGATTGCTCTACCCGTTGTTAGGATAAGTTATCTTTAAAGATACACTTTCCTTTATTTTAAGTTCGAGTTACAGTCTGGCATTTAACTGTAAGTCGTTTACATGAGCTTAAAAACTTGGAATGTTTTTAATGAGAGCTCATGACCGAGAAAAATAATTTCCTATTGTTAAGGATAAGTTATCATTCGTGATCAACTTTCCTTTCTTTGAAGCACGAGTCACAATCTAAGATAATTATAAATCATTTAAATGACATGTTTTGAAAAATATTTACAACTTTCATTCGAGCTTTAGGTACACATCCGTGTCGTTGTTGAGCGATATTTCTAGGCACGTCCATATTATTCAAACTAAAAGACATGTCGAGAAGAATATTTTTGGTATTTTCAAAGTTTTTTCATTTTTTATTTTGTTTTTCTATGATATGTGATGTTCGTTTTGCAAGTCTTAAAATTTTTTCAAGATATTACCACACACAAATGACTAGAAACACAAACACGGGCAAGTATACCCTATCATGTATAGCATAGCTTAATGGTAAAGTCCAGTTCGTTACACGGTGTTGATGCTAAAGAATTATAAAACAATTACCTCTAGAGTGTCACAAGTTCTAAAGATATACTTATCAGTGCATTTGGTTAAGGTTACAAACTTATGAATGATATTTAGGTCCTATATTTCTTAGGATTGTGCAAGTGTTGTTATTGATCTAAAGAAGGAGGAATATGAAGAACTAGAGAGGGAAAGTTAGAGAGAGAAAGGAGAGGATTAGAGAAAGATGGATGTATTAATGAAAAAGTGAGAAACAAACAATGAGCAACCCCTCTTAACATGCTAGGAGGGGGTATATATAGCCCACCCTAAATGTGGGCTATATGGGCTATATTGATTACATATTAGATCACGAGCCCAATACTTGAATATATCATTGGAGTGACCGATCCTTTCTAAACACGTAAAAATGTATTTCCAAAAATCTCCCCATAAGGGAGGTCACTCCAAGTTACAATGTCCTAAATAGTCTATAGCTCGTGATCTATGCTAACAATGATGTGACCGATACTTTCCTTGTAAAAACGTATTTCCAACAATTTCCCCCTAAGGGAGGTCACACCATTTTACAAAATCTTAAACCTAGCATACTATGCTTGAGTGTTCGATCTTGTTCTTGTGAATATGCTGATGATATCTTTGACTTTAGTCTTGAGCATGTTTTCTTGCCTTTACCTTGTGTATTCATCACTTGTGAAATTTGCCTCCTCGTGACTTCATGTTCCACATACTTATACTTTTATAAATTCTTGAAAGCTTCAGAGTTTACAGCGGAAGACTTGACTTTTAGGCTTTCTTGAATTTGTTGAAGTATTAAGTGCAGAAAGCATAAGCATCTGTTTACGACTTCTTCTGGATTGTACACCGCAATGCCACCTTTTTGTTACGCTGCATAAGACAGTTAGCAACAAAACATATACACGGATGAAATGGCCTTGAACATTTCATTCTAATTCGGTAGCATTTTACCTCTGGTCGGTGAAGACCGTTGGACGATATAAAATATCGTACTTGTGGCAGGTAGTTTCAATTAAGAACCTCCTTGACAAGATTTCGCGGGTAAACCCGTTCTCTTTATTCGACCGTCCAAAGCTAACTGCGAACATAACGAGTGAATCTTTTGGATAATATTATCCGCATGATTTGAAGCCGTCAAATCCGAATCCTGGAACAACTTTTATTCATTAAAGAATCGCACCATCGTTGCTTTCCCGTTGTCACGAGCTTGATTCATATAGAATCTTGCAAGTTACCTACCAAGTGCTGTTTGAGGTTAACACCAGAAGGATTTCCACTCATCACTGTGAACACTAAAGTATCACTCTGAGTGTTCTGGCAAGATCACTAAGATATTGCGTAGAGGCCTGGAACGTGTTTAAATTCAGTTAAGAATTAAACCACTGTTGCTTTCCAGTTATCACAAGCTTGATTCATAAAGAATCGCACAAGTCACCTACCATGAGATTTTTGATATTCGCTCAAGAAGGATTTCCATCTTCATTGTAAATACTTACGTATTACTCGGATGTTCAGGAAAGATCATGAAGATTTTGTGTAGGACTCTTAAGATCTTTCTTACTTTTCACAGTGTGTGAAGAAGCAAGAAATTATGAAAGTGTGTCCTAATGAGATATTTTATGATCTCAAATGTCTCTAGACTCGATCGTGCATTTTGTATTATAGTGATCAAAGGCTGGAGAGGAGTGCCACCATTTCAATACTAATTTATTCGAAGTAAATAAATCAATAGATAATGCGTTGTCTCCGTGTGATTAAAACAAATATCTTTTGAGAGATATTTGAGTTAGCTGAGATGGGTTGTGCGTTGCATCATTGGGTCCATGATGTCTATCTTCAATATCAAGAATCTTTAAAAAATGATCTCAATAGTATATGTATTGACCCGGTTTCTGTCTAAAGTTGTAAGGAGGGCTTCTTTCTTTTCACCCTTTATCATTACAATTCTTTTTCATTCTTCAACCCCTTCAATGCTTACCAATACGTCATAACTAGCACCTTGTTGTGATTGTTGCATTGCTTACTTAAGTATTTGGTCGGCATTCAGCTACATTCACAACCCCTTTCTCCATCTTTTCTAAGGACTACTATTTCTAGCTATGGAATGTCCTTGGGAAGATTACTCTGGTTCTAGAGGAATAATTGGACTTTAACCTATCCTACCATCCTTATGTGTGACAAATCTAACATTTTCAGGTAGTTAAATATTTTCTCGTATAATATTTTGAAACTTATTTTTATGTTGGTTGACGAACTCACAATTTACGGATTTAAATTTGGGCTTACGTGCATAATTTGGCGTCTTTTACGACTAAACCGGAAACCTTAGGATTACGTATTTACGTTTTTGAACTCCGTTTTTGATGAGACAATTTTTATTGGATTCGTTTTGTGACGGTGATTCATAATTTATAAAAACGTTTTTCGTAAAACGACCCGAGGGCACGCAAATCGAGAAAACTAGAATCGAGAAATACCCGTAAACTAGTGAGATGGGACAAAACACATTGCCCCATCCCACTAGCTACTAAGGGACGGCCAAAAACACCTCACCACCATAGGTGGCACTAACTTAACTTGTTTAGCAACAAGTGTAAGCCTTAGCTTACACTTTAGGCTAAACTACCACCAAACTTATCAAAACCAACAAATGGTTTCACTTAACCATTTTCATCCATGCATTTCACTCTCAAACTCTCTCTACTTCACCCTATATGCCGTCCCACATCAAGCAACAAACACCATTTTTGATCTCTTCCAACTACAAACCACATGTTTACTAGTCATATTAAGGTGTTTCCTTGAAACCTTGATCATTTGGTGGCCATATAACCAACTTTGGAGGTGATTTGCTTGTGTCCTAGGGCTGATTTTCCAACATATGATCTTGCTATTTGATGGTCTTGGAGATACTTGTTGTGTTCATCAAGTTCTTGCCTTCTTAAAACAAGAAATCCACTTGGATTGGTAAAGAAGATCATCCTCTACATTTTTCTCTTATTATTTTGTAAAGAACAAATGTATTTTCTTTCATTTTGTATATGTATATGATGTATATATGATGATAAAAATGTTGTGTGGGGATCAAGTGTTGATAAACATGCTTAAAAATGATGATAACCATAAGAAATGAAGCTAAAATCATGTCTAAATAGTTGGCTGTATAAAAACAGTAGATAACTAAATGAAGAACTGATAAAAATGCATGGTTTGATCTATTTACAGTAAAGTAGATGATGTTATACACATGTGAGAGTTGGCCATGCAATGGAATCAAAATAATGAGTGAGATATGATCAAAACAAGTTAGGTAGTACAATCTGAATAAGCAGTTTTGTAGGGACTGTTAAGGCAACTTAAGTTTAAAATGGGCAGTAGCTATAACTAAGTTATATTTAGCACATATCATGAAGAAGTTGTCATTTAAAAATGAGCTTCTAAGTCATTGTAGAACTCTAGATATGATAAAAATGGTGAATGTGAAGTTAAAAATCAGATTTTTGGAAATAATGTTTATTATTATTATATAAGCACTCACTTTATAATTTATAAAATGTAAAGTATAAACCCACTAACTTGTAAAACTTAATTATATAAATGTATAAAAGGTTAATTAAATGGGTAAAATATATAAATGGTGGTAAAAGTAATATTTATAAGTAATAAAAACTATAAACTTGATTTTTACGACTTTTTCGGCTATCGCCGTGAAATTAACGTTTTTCATCAAATAAAACTTAGACGACCAAACCCGTCTAATGTAAAGTTTATAAAAGATATATACTGATGTATAAGTAACTAAGACAAGTAAAAACCGATAAAACCCGAACTATAAGAATTACGGACATTTACGAGCTAACTAAACCTATTAGACTAATAATTGGACTTAATAAGATAAATGCTTGTAAAAAGAATTATTTGGGCTTAACCCAATAGGGCCCAACATGAAAAGTATATATACTGATCTTATAAGTATAAAATGGGTAAAAACAAGTAAAAGAACTTATAAAAGACTTAATGAACTTAAAATAGGTAAAATCGGTAAAACTAGTGAACTAGTAAGACGATACTAAAACGTAAACACTAAAATGAGTAAATGAGGATTTATAAACCCACTTGATCATCATCATATGTACAATAATCATATATATGTATATTGTTATTTTGATAAAAGTCATTGGACCGAGTCTAAGACCGATTATTATTTATATAGGTTTCCGTGACCGAAGCACGCCCGTAGCCGATAATCCGCCTTTCATTAACAACGTGAGTTCATAGCCTCGCACTCTTTTAAATGTTTTATAAAATGATTTGTAAACCCGCGAGGGAGATAACATGCTAGATTTTTATAAAAATAGAACACAAGTAGTCCCGATTGTATGCTTAATGAGATGGACCCGAATGATGCTATGACCCTATATTCGAGACTAAAAGGATTATTAGTAGTTAGGTTATGTCACTTAAAGTCCCATTAGCATGAATTGTGAACTACCGGGTTTTGGTAGACGCTTATGCATTTGATAGTACTATTTGGGGACGATCACCCCAGTTCGCGCCTTGACGGTTGATCCCCGTCGTACCACATTGATTGGTAAGCGAATTTATGTATGAGAAGATTCCATAGCGTGATTTTTGTGACGACACGCTAACTTAGATGGGCAAATTGTTTGTCGGGTTCGCGGCCCGCTGTTTTCACAGTAAGGTAACAATGTCATGCGGCTAATAATAATCCTAATATAATCTATACGACATGTATAATCTAAATAAACGATAACGACGCTATAACGATGAATATATTACCTATCATGGTAATATAGAGACTACGGTCTCATGGACGGTTTCAGATGTATGCTTGATTTATATATTGCCTGACTAGCAATATGTGGACTTACTTCCGATATTATACTTGTGTTCTGATTTTAAATAAATGTAAATGATTGTTTTATATAACGGTTTTCATTAAACTCTATGAATTCACTCGGCATTCGCTGATATGATTTTTGCATGTTTTCTATCTCAGGTGCTTGAAGGTAATCCGGATGGAGATCGACTCTGATGGCCCACACTTAATATTAAAAATGTTCATTCGATCTGTGTTTTGTAAACTTAATGACCTGTATAATTTGGGACCTGTTGTACACTTTTAAACCTTTTTATCGAATGAATGTTTGTTAAACCTTGTACAACCATTTTCATGTGTTGTCTATGATTGGAGTTATTGTGCTATCCCGTAACACTCTGAAAGACCCTTCCGCTGTACCGATACGAAAAATGAGAGTGTTACAGTTTGGTACCAGAGCTCTCGTTGTAGAGAACAAAAGATTTTAAAAAAAAAACCAAGGTTTTGAACAAAACTTTTCAAAATCTTTTGACAATGAACATTTGAGAAAATATTTGAAAAATCTTTTGACTATAACGGTGCCAGAGATCTCCGACGTTACCAACAAGCCTTATTGAGAAGATATATATTTTGATATATATAATTTAATTTATATATATGTATATATCGTGATTTCATTATGTAATTATTTAACTAGCATGTTATCCTAATACGAGATAAATATATATAAATGCAGATTGTCATGGCTGACCCTAATATTCCTGTAGAAAACCATGCTATTCCCGAACCTAATATAGAAGATGATCCTTATTTAGACTTAGTAGATTTTGATATTGATGACGAGGAGGAACCATTTGAGGATCCCGAGCCCGAGTTAGGACTAGGAGATCAGATTGCCCCTCAGGAAGACTTAGTAGAGAATGTGGATATTGAGAATGTGGGTAATGAGGACGTGGATATTGAGAATGCTGATATTGAGAATGAGAATGAGATTGGGTTAGATGAGTTAGATGATGAGATTGACGACGAGGATGTCGAGGAGGATGTAGGTATAGATGTTGAGGTTGATGACGATGAGGAAGCTGAGCTTATATATCCGTATGATGTTCCAGAGGGCGAGCCTTTGCCCCCACCAGTTTGTTTGTCTGATTCCGAGGATGAGTTACCTAGGGATGAAATGTCTGAATCGTCTGAATCTGATTCTGAATCAGAGGAGGATGAGGATGACGATGCACCTGACGGTACCGACGGTATTGCTGCTCGTAGACGTGAGATAGGAGAGTCGTCTAGTACTCGAGAGGCTACTCATATTGATGGTCTTGCACCATGGGCCTTGAGACGTGATCTAGATGCTTCCCGTGTTAAGAATTGTGTGACAGAGGTTGGATTAGGTGTTGTTCAGACTCAGGTTGCTTATTTGGAGTCGAAGACTAAGATTGGTGAGAAAGAGCGAGAGTTGCTTAGTTTGGATTTGAGTGATGTAGAACGTGGTTTGAATGAGGCTTTTAGGAGGTTATCGGTATTGGAAAGCCGTGAGTATGTGGATATGAAGAGAAAGGTGAATACTATGGAGATTCAGTTGAGTGTGGCTCGTGCGATGCGTGAGAAAGCCAAAAAGGAGTTGAATATATCCGTGGGTTGGAACAGTAGATTTTATGCCGACATGGTTGAAAGAGGAGTAATCCGTAAGCGCCCAGCTGAAGATGAGTCTAGTGATCGTCCGGCGAAGATCCAGAAGACGATGGATGATGGACCATCTGGCGGTTCTCAGTAAACCAGTCTGTATTTAGTAGTGACCTTTAGATCTTTTGTGTTTATAGCTTTGACTGAACCGACTTGTTAGTTGTAGACTTGGCACGAATTTTGAGTGTATATAGTGTTAGAACTTTGATATGGATGTACTAAGACAATACTTTTGTTTCAGATCGAATGAAATATGTATCTTGTCTTGAATTCCATATTGTGCCTTATTTGTATCTTGATTATGAATTCGATCCATATTATATGAATCCTTTGTTGGATGAATGCTTAATGCTTTGAAATTGTGGAATTATAGAACTATGCCGCCCAAGAAGGCTGTGACTGAGGATGATGTACGTAGGATTATTACGGAGCAAGTTACCGCATCTATGACTGAATTCATGGCAAATGCTAGAAATGAAGCTGGCGGTAGTGGAGCTGGCGGTAGTGGAGCTGGCGGTAGTGGAGCTGGCGGTAGTGGAATTGGCGGTACTAATGTGAATGTGAATGCTAATAATGTGAATGCTAATGCTGGAGGAAATGTAGGAGGACTTGGAACTAATGCACCTGAAGTTGGTGGTTGTACTTATGTGACGTTCATGAAGTGTGAACCTCTACCTTTTAATGGAACTGAAGGTGCTGTAGGATTAAGCCAGTGGATCGAGAAGATTGAATCGGTGTTTAGGATTAGTAAGTGTAAGGAGGAAGATAAGGTGACTTTCGCTATGGCTACTCTTAAAGGTCGTGCGTTGACTTGGTGGAACGGGAGAATTGCTTTCATGGGTCTTGATGCTGCTAATGCTACTCCTTGGGCTGAAATTAAGAAGTGGATGACTTTGGAGTTTTGTCCTCGTAGTGTGATAATTAGGTTAGAACAGGAGTTGATTCATCTGAGAATGAAAGGTGTGGACATTGATAGTTACACGAACCGATTCCATGAGTTGGCCTTGCTATGTCCTCGATTGGTTGAACCCGAAGAGATCCGAATTGAGCAATATGTGAAAGGGTTGACCAGGAATATCCGGGGGGACGTAACATCATCAAAACCACTTACCATTGATGATGCTGTTCGAATGGCTTACCAACTCATTGGACAGATAATTCAGGATAAGGAAGATGAAGCCCGTGTAGGTGAGAAAAGAAAGGGAGACGGTGATCGTGTAGATAGAGGTGATAATAGGAAGAATTTCAATCGCCGTCAGAACCAGAGAAAGGGGAATGCAAATGCTATTACCAACAATGCACCACGCAACGATGATAGATGTCCTAAGTGTGGCAACAAGAGGCATCCTGGCGACTGCTGGAAGTGCCGAAATTGCGGAAAGCTTGGACACAAGGTTGAAAGGTGTAAGAAGGGAACGATTTGCTTCAACTGTAATGAAGAAGGTCATAGGAAATCGGAATGCCCCAAGTTGAAAGCGATTGTACCTGGAAGAAACCCCCAGGGTGGTATCTACCAACTTGGAACAATTGAGGTGAAGAAAGAGGATCCGAATGTCGTTACCGGTACGTTTTTACTCAACAATCATTATGCTGTTGCTTTATTCGATTCGGGTGCCGATAGGAGCTTTGTATCCACTAAATTTAGTGCCCTTATTGATATTGAACCTGTTGAGATAAGTACCAGTTACGAGGTGGAATTGGCTGATGGTAAATTAGTGAAAACTAATAAGCTATTAGAAGGATGCTCTCTAAATCTCTTGAACCATTCCTTTCCGATTGATTTGATGTTGATAGAATTAGGTAGTTTCGATATTATTATTGGTATGGATTGGTTGTCGTTGAATAATGCTACTATTTTATGCGGAGAGAAGAAGGTTAAGATTCCTCTTAGGAATAGAACGTTAGTAATTGATGGTAGTCGAGGTGAATCCCGTTTGAAAATCGTTTCATGTATTAAAGTCCAAAAGTACATCAGGAACGGTTGTGAGTTATTTTTAGCTCAAGTGACCGGGAATGAGTCTAGGGAGAAACGATTGGAAGATGTACCTATTATTTGTGAATTTCCTGAGGTATTTCCTAAAGATTTACCGGGACTTCCACCGATAAGGCAAGTAGAGTTTCGAATCGATTTAATTCCTGGTGCTGCACCGGTGGCACGTGCGCCTTACCAATTAGCCCCTTCTGAATTAAAGGAGTTATCTGAGCAACTTAAGGAGTTGTCCGATAAAGGTTTTATTCGACCGAGCTCGTCGCCTTGGGGAGCTCCAGTCTTGTTCGTTAAGAAGAATGATGGATCTTTTCGTATGTGCATTGATTATAGGGAACTGAATAAGTTGACAATTAAGAATCGATATCCTTTACCTAGGATTGATGATTTGTTTGATCAACTGCAAGGATCTAGTGTGTATTCTAAGATAGATTTGCGGTCAGGATATCACCAACTTCGCGTCCGTGAAGAAGATATTCCTATAACTGCATTTAGAACTCGTTATGGACACTATGAATTTCAAGTAATGCCATTTGGGTTAACTAACGCACCTGCGGTTTTCATGGATTTAATGAATCGAGTGTGCAAGCCCTACTTGGATAAATTTGTGATTGTGTTTATTGACGATATTCTAATCTATTCTAAGAATGAAGATGAGCATAGAGAACATTTGAGGATTGTTTTGAAGTTGCTGAAGGATGAAAGGTTGTATGCTAAGTTTTCGAAGTGTGATTTCTGGTTAGATTCTGTGCAATTTCTTGGTCATGTGATTAACAAAGATGGAATTCATGTTGATCCTGCAAAGGTTGAAGCTATTAAGAATTGGTCTGCACCGACAACGCCAACGGAAGTGCGACAGTTCTTAGGATTAGCTGGCTATTATAGGCGATTCATTAAAGAATTTTCTTTGATAGCTAAACCCTTGACTAAGCTTACTCAGAAGAATAAACCTTTCGTTTGGGGAAGTGATGAAGATGGAGCATTTCAGACATTAAAGCAAAAATTATGTAGTGCGCCAATCTTATCATTACCCGAAGGGAGTGAAGATTTTGTAGTGTATTGTGATGCATCTCTTAGAGGTTATGGAGCTGTTTTGATGCAGAGAGAGAAGGTGATAGCTTATGCTTCTAGGCAATTAAGGAAGAATGAGGAGAATTATACTACTCATGATCTTGAGTTAGGAGCTGTGGTCTTTGCTCTTAAGTTGTGGAGACATTATCTGTATGGCACCAAGTGTACGGTATTCACCGATCACAAAAGCCTACAGTATATTCTCGACCAGAAGGAGTTGAACATGAGGCAACGAAGATGGATAGAGTTGTTGAGTGATTATGATTGTGATATAAAATATCACCCAGGAAAAGCCAATGTTGTTGCTGATGCGTTGAGTAGGAAAGATAGAGAGCCTATCAGGGTGCGTTCTCTAGTCTTGACCGTGCACAATAATTTGCCTGAGCAAATTAGAAATGCGCAAATAGAAGCTTGTAAGAAGGAGAATTTTGTTAATGAAGGGTTCCGAGGAGAAGGAGATCCTTTAGAGGTTAGAGCTGATGGAGTGAAATGTTTAAGAGGTCGTATGTGGATACCTAAGTTTGGAGGCTTAAGAGATTTGGTTATGTTAGAATCCCATAAATCTAAGTATTCCATTCATCCGGGATCTGATAAGATGTACCATGATTTGAAGAAGTTGTACTGGTGGCCGAATATGAAAGCTGACATAGCTATGTATGTTCTTCAATGCTTGACTTGTGCTAGAGTCAAAGCTGAACATCAAAAGCCATCAGGACTACTTCAACAACCAAAGATTCCTGAATGGAAGTGGGAGCGAATTACAATGGACTTTATCACCAAGCTTCCTAGAACATCATCTGGAAACAATTCGATTTGGGTTATTGTCGATAGACTGACCAAATCAGCACACTTCATTCCGGTTAAGGAGCAGTTCTCACTGGAGAAGCTGACTCGAATATACATGGATAATGTTGTATGCAAGCATGGAGTGCCTGTATCGATCATTTCAGATCGAGATCCTAGATTCGCATCGAATTTTTGGAAATCTCTCCAAAGATCTTTGGGAACGAATCTCGATATGAGCACTGCTTATCACCCCCAGACTGATGGGCAGAGTGAAAGGACGATACAAACACTGGAAGATATGTTGAGAGCTTGTGTGTTAGACTTTGGTAAGAATTGGGATAAACATTTGTCGTTAGCAGAGTTTTCGTATAACAATAGTTACCATTCTAGTATTAAGGCTGCACCGTTTGAAGCTTTGTATGGTAGGAAGTGTAGATCTCCTGTATGTTGGAGTGAAGTTGGGGATACCCAGCTCACGGGACCGGAATTGATCCGGGAGACTACGGAGATGATAGTTCAGATTAAGAAGAGGTTGTTGACTGCCCGTAGTAGACAGAAAAGTTACGCGGATGTGCGGCGGAAGCCAATGGAGTTTGAAGTGGGTGACCGAGTAATGTTGAAAGTATCGCCATGGAAAGGCGTTATAAAATTTGGAAAACGAGGAAAATTTAATCCCCGTTATATTGGACCCTTTAAGATTCTATCTAGAGTAGGTCCGGTGGCTTACAAACTAGAGTTACCCCCAGAACTTCATGGTATTCACAACACATTCCATGTATCTAATCTGAAGAAATGTTTAGCAGTGAGTGATGAGAAAATTCCGTTAGGTAAGGTTCGAATAGATGGGAAGTTGCATTTTATCGAAGAGCCCGTAGAAGTCATGGACCGTGAGGTAAAGCAACTGAAACAAAGTCGGATACCTATTGTCAAGATCCGATGGAATTCAAAACATGGACCGGAGTATACTTGGGAACGAGAGGATGAAATGTGGAAGAAATATCCGCACCTCTTCGATTTCAATAAGAAACGGACATCCAAATGAAATGGATCACGAGGACGTTGATCCCTTTTAGGAGGAAAAGCTGTGACAAATCTAACATTTTCAGGTAGTTAAATATTTTCTCGTATAATATTTTGAAACTTATTTTTATGTTGGTTGACGAACTCACAATTTACGGATTTAAATTTGGGCTTACGTGCATAATTTGGCGTCTTTTACGACTAAACCGGAAACCTTAGGATTACGTATTTACGTTTTTGAACTCCGTTTTTGATGAGACAATTTTTATTGGATTCGTTTTGTGACGGTGATTCATAATTTATAAAAACGTTTTTCGTAAAACGACCCGAGGGCACGCAAATCGAGAAAACTAGAATCGAGAAATACCCGTAAACTAGTGAGATGGGACAAAACACATTGCCCCATCCCACTAGCTACTAAGGGACGGCCAAAAACACCTCACCACCATAGGTGGCACTAACTTAACTTGTTTAGCAACAAGTGTAAGCCTTAGCTTACACTTTAGGCTAAACTACCACCAAACTTATCAAAACCAACAAATGGTTTCACTTAACCATTTTCATCCATGCATTTCACTCTCAAACTCTCTCTACTTCACCCTATATGCCGTCCCACATCAAGCAACAAACACCATTTTTGATCTCTTCCAACTACAAACCACATGTTTACTAGTCATATTAAGGTGTTTCCTTGAAACCTTGATCATTTGGTGGCCATATAACCAACTTTGGAGGTGATTTGCTTGTGTCCTAGGGCTGATTTTCCAACATATGATCTTGCTATTTGATGGTCTTGGAGATACTTGTTGTGTTCATCAAGTTCTTGCCTTCTTAAAACAAGAAATCCACTTGGATTGGTAAAGAAGATCATCCTCTACATTTTTCTCTTATTATTTTGTAAAGAACAAATGTATTTTCTTTCATTTTGTATATGTATATGATGTATATATGATGATAAAAATGTTGTGTGGGGATCAAGTGTTGATAAACATGCTTAAAAATGATGATAACCATAAGAAATGAAGCTAAAATCATGTCTAAATAGTTGGCTGTATAAAAACAGTAGATAACTAAATGAAGAACTGATAAAAATGCATGGTTTGATCTATTTACAGTAAAGTAGATGATGTTATACACATGTGAGAGTTGGCCATGCAATGGAATCAAAATAATGAGTGAGATATGATCAAAACAAGTTAGGTAGTACAATCTGAATAAGCAGTTTTGTAGGGACTGTTAAGGCAACTTAAGTTTAAAATGGGCAGTAGCTATAACTAAGTTATATTTAGCACATATCATGAAGAAGTTGTCATTTAAAAATGAGCTTCTAAGTCATTGTAGAACTCTAGATATGATAAAAATGGTGAATGTGAAGTTAAAAATCAGATTTTTGGAAATAATGTTTATTATTATTATATAAGCACTCACTTTATAATTTATAAAATGTAAAGTATAAACCCACTAACTTGTAAAACTTAATTATATAAATGTATAAAAGGTTAATTAAATGGGTAAAATATATAAATGGTGGTAAAAGTAATATTTATAAGTAATAAAAACTATAAACTTGATTTTTACGACTTTTTCGGCTATCGCCGTGAAATTAACGTTTTTCATCAAATAAAACTTAGACGACCAAACCCGTCTAATGTAAAGTTTATAAAAGATATATACTGATGTATAAGTAACTAAGACAAGTAAAAACCGATAAAACCCGAACTATAAGAATTACGGACATTTACGAGCTAACTAAACCTATTAGACTAATAATTGGACTTAATAAGATAAATGCTTGTAAAAAGAATTATTTGGGCTTAACCCAATAGGGCCCAACATGAAAAGTATATATACTGATCTTATAAGTATAAAATGGGTAAAAACAAGTAAAAGAACTTATAAAAGACTTAATGAACTTAAAATAGGTAAAATCGGTAAAACTAGTGAACTAGTAAGACGATACTAAAACGTAAACACTAAAATGAGTAAATGAGGATTTATAAACCCACTTGATCATCATCATATGTACAATAATCATATATATGTATATTGTTATTTTGATAAAAGTCATTGGACCGAGTCTAAGACCGATTATTATTTATATAGGTTTCCGTGACCGAAGCACGCCCGTAGCCGATAATCCGCCTTTCATTAACAACGTGAGTTCATAGCCTCGCACTCTTTTAAATGTTTTATAAAATGATTTGTAAACCCGCGAGGGAGATAACATGCTAGATTTTTATAAAAATAGAACACAAGTAGTCCCGATTGTATGCTTAATGAGATGGACCCGAATGATGCTATGACCCTATATTCGAGACTAAAAGGATTATTAGTAGTTAGGTTATGTCACTTAAAGTCCCATTAGCATGAATTGTGAACTACCGGGTTTTGGTAGACGCTTATGCATTTGATAGTACTATTTGGGGACGATCACCCCAGTTCGCGCCTTGACGGTTGATCCCCGTCGTACCACATTGATTGGTAAGCGAATTTATGTATGAGAAGATTCCATAGCGTGATTTTTGTGACGACACGCTAACTTAGATGGGCAAATTGTTTGTCGGGTTCGCGGCCCGCTGTTTTCACAGTAAGGTAACAATGTCATGCGGCTAATAATAATCCTAATATAATCTATACGACATGTATAATCTAAATAAACGATAACGACGCTATAACGATGAATATATTACCTATCATGGTAATATAGAGACTACGGTCTCATGGACGGTTTCAGATGTATGCTTGATTTATATATTGCCTGACTAGCAATATGTGGACTTACTTCCGATATTATACTTGTGTTCTGATTTTAAATGAATGTAAATGATTGTTTTATATAACGGTTTTCATTAAACTCTATGAATTCACTCGGCATTCGCTGATATGATTTTTGCATGTTTTCTATCTCAGGTGCTTGAAGGTAATCCGGATGGAGATCGACTCTGATGGCCCACACTTAATATTAAAAATGTTCATTCGATCTGTGTTTTGTAAACTTAATGACCTGTATAATTTGGGACCTGTTGTACACTTTTAAACCTTTTTATCGAATGAATGTTTGTTAAACCTTGTACAACCATTTTCATGTGTTGTCTATGATTGGAGTTATTGTGCTATCCCGTAACACTCTGAAAGACCCTTCCGCTGTACCGATACGAAAAATGAGAGTGTTACATTATGTCACCACAATCTTCATCGTGTTGAAATAAATGGGTTGTGGGTAAGTATAAATCACCATGAAATCCATTTTGCTCCCCCTTACAATATGCCATGATATTCGAAAACATTTCACACATGTCAGGATGAGCTATCACGTTAAGTCAAACCATTTGTGATTAAACATTTCCCATATTAAATCACATTTTCTCCCCCATATTAACAATATTAACCCAATCGATGTTTTTAATATCAATTGATTTAATAGTAGTTTAAAAAAAATTGGGAAGAAAAATGTAATCCGATTATCTTCAGGATTTTCACAAGCTCCCCCTCAAATTAATGAGGGTGTACTTGAAACGTAAATTAAATACCTTTTAAACACAAGTCTAAGGTATTTATCATGTGCAAAGATCATATATGATAATGTATTCACAAGATTAGCAATTTACGAGGTTGGACCTGAATGATGGAGAACATCATATGAAAGAATCACATGGTTCTTATTCACGGATGTTGGTCGCCTCGTCACGTCTGAAGTTATCTCTTGACTCCATGTGTATGACTGATATCGTTGTCTTGACACCAATATGTGAACTTGGCACTTCCGGCGTCAAAGATTCTGAATGCTGGACAATTGCTCCCCCTCAATTGTTGACCCGTTGTGACAATCTTGATATTTCAGGTCGTTATTTTAATCTCTACTATTACATATTATGTGTTTCTTTATTGAGAATTTAGAAATATCGGCTAACCGAGAAGGTTAAGCCTTGAAACTTAACGTAAGAATGTCGTTTAGATGAAAACCGACAAGGAATACGTTAGGTATCGATATCATATTTCCAATTTATTATAAGAATGATTTTCTTATATTTATCTTTATTTCTCGTGCTTTACATTTTGACGAGTGACGAGAACTACTAGTGATCGCGATACTGACGGATGCCCAAAATTTTATATTTTATTATCAATAGTTTTGATATTTAATATTTTCTATTATTGTCGATTAATTTTTATTTTAATAGTATTTTTCATAATTTATGTTAAGGCTTTACATGTCATTCGTTCATTCGACATATTAATGTATTTTAAGTCATTTATTATTAAAATATAAATGTCCTCCGAATGTCGTTGTTTTTATTTTATATTGAGCGTTTATCTTCCGTGTTTTACGTGTAACTTTTAAATTATGTGACTTTTAAAATATCAGGCTTTAATAATATCCGTTTATTTAAAATGTAACCCAATAATACTTAGAGTAATAATAAAAAAATAGCATGCCATACGTGGCTAAAAAGAAGGATACGTGTTCCGCATAGTAGATACCTATCTATATTTTCACTACCAAAATTGTATATAATATGTTACGTAAATCATTTAAGATCTAGAGATTATATAAAGACTTTACATAAACTTTCAAAACATATATATGGATCATCAGTGTTCGTGATCTTGGTAAGGAAAAGAAGTGCGGGTTTCATAAAAGAACATAAATTGGTATAAAGTTTGGTTTAAGTTTTATTTTCATTACATGTTTAATTTCATTTTTGGTTTCTATTATATAATGATCATTTCAACTCTTGTATATAATAAATATTATTTGTTCATTTGATATGTTATTAGTCATGGTCATTAATATTAATTTCATACAAAGAATTTATTAGTAGTAACATTAATCGCATGTGGACTTTCAATCAATTATTTTATTTATTATTGTATAATTTAGATGTACATAACACTAATATTTTGTCATACTAAGTTAACATATATGATGGTTAGCCTCAAAATACTTTAAAACAAGTTTGACTATTATGGACAAGGAAAGAAATGGTAAAAATTATAAGGTACGAAGTTATGTACTAGTTATTTTTATATAAATATAATTTTTAAATGAATGGTATAAAGGAGTCTCTTAACTTAAAATATATTATATATACATAATATAATTTCTATTCTAAGACGTGTTTTGTCATTTTTAGGTGTCGTGTAGTCGTGTGTCGACTATTAGGCATTTTGTTCTTGATCAACGTGAGATTGTTATCTCGTGAAGTCGTGTGCTGACAATTGGGCGTTCCGTCCTCTATAAAATTATAATAGTTATGTCAGGTGAGTTCATAGCATCGCTTTTATTTATTTACTTGTTTAATAAAACACGCGAGGGGATAACATGCTTATTTATTAAAAATAAAGAGTACAACTATAAGTTGCGATAAACCAATTGAATGGTGCAACTAGTAGTTGTGGAAGCTCTATTTACTTGAAAAGTATTTATTGAAAATGAAGGGTACAACAAGAGTTGCTGTAAACCCATGAATGGGTTCAACCAGAAGTTGTGGTAAACCCTATTTATTTTAAATAGAACACAAGAGACCCGATTGTATGCTTAGATGAAAGTTATTACATAAGTTAGCTTACAGCCTTAAAAAGACCCACATCCCATCATGAATTGTTAATCGAAAGAACGCTAATACTATGGATAGATCTATCGGGGTGACGCCCAGTCCGATGCGATTAGCTATCACAATGTGTAGTGAAGCACATGTGTATTGGAGCACATCGGATGCATTAGTATAAGAGAAATATACGCCCTTGGCTGGTGTGTTGGTGGGCTGAAATAAATATATGTTAACGTTCAATGTCATGAGGCTTATGTAATAACACCGATAATTATGTCCGTACAAAATAATTGTCTTTCGATGAATTATTAACCATGGAAGGTTATTCGGAATACTTGTGTTCTCTTTATTTAATTTAAACCCTATGGATTCACTCAACAATTTTTGTTGATTTTATAGCATGTTTTATCTCAGGTCCATAAAGAAGGTACTCAAGGAAGGTGGTTTCATGAAGTTTGCTAAATTTTAGTGACTCTGGCCCGCTTATATAAAATATATCCATTCAAAACAACTTTCAACTTTTGATTTGTACTGTAAATATTTTAAAATTATCTGGGACCATGTATGGATTATTATCTTTTGAATGAATGAATGGATGTTTTTACTAAAACGACTTGTTTTGAGCCGTTTTCTATATTGTGTGATTGTATCACGTAAGTAACACTCAAGGACCCTTCCGCTAATGTGACCCGATTTGAGAGTGTTACAGATTGGTATCAAGAGCTCAAGTTATAGAGAACGAAAAGATTTTCCAAAAATGAATTTTTGAAAGCTTTTAACTACAACAGTTGCAAGCGAAACCTCCGAGTTGCCAATGGACGAGAATGAGAGTATTTATATATATATAGAATTATATATATATATATATATATATATATATATATATATATATATGTTGTAATCTTTATCGATTATTTGTAATTGTGAATTGCAAGGTATGTTTTCTTTAATTTAATTATAAATGATAATTTTATGCTTATACGAGATATGTATACGACGTAGATTGTCATGAAGCCACTCTTGTCATTTTAACGCTAACGCTGAAGTTAATCCTGCTATTCCTGAGACTAACTAAGCTGTGGATACATGATCCCAACGAAATGGTTAATATTCTCGATAATATTCTTTTGGTTACAAGGATTTTGATTCCTTGGTTCTTATTATTGATTCATCAATCCGTTCATTTCGTTTAGCAAATTTAATCTGCATTTTCATTAATCTTTGACATTATACTGTTTTGATAGAAACAAGTTTGTTTGAGATGGTACTATTGGTTGTTAGGAATTGAGATTGATTGGTATGGTATTCACATGCCCACCAGGATTCCATATCATATCACTGATCATTTTCTGCTAAATCAGTCTCTCGTTTATTTTGTTCCTAATTTTCAGCATTGAGCTGGCGATGCTTAAATAAGGTGATTTATAATCGTCTTGTTGAAATGAATTGGCCATTTATTTGAACAAGGAAATTATAAATTGTTGAACCACAAATTTTTAAATCTTATTTGGATGGATTTGATCAATCCATGGAAATAATGATTTATAAACTTGTGAGGCTTAAGCATATAGAATCCGCGCATTTAAACTCCAATTGACTCATAATTCGTTTGCTCGATTCATTCTTTGATTTTGTTACTTTAATTCTATGATCGTGGGATGGTTGTATTTGGGCTGTTCCAAAACCACCAATTGAGGAGGATATCAAGCGTCTCTGAATGACAATGTAGAGATCTTCTTCTAGTGGGACCGAGGAGTTTTCTTAGCCACGTGAATTACCTAGTAACTCTCGTGAATTAGTATATCAATTGTATTATCTTTTCATAAATCACTAACTAAACTGTGACATCAGTTAGTAGGACTAGTCTTTTAAGTTGTATGGCATTAGACGATGATAATCTATAATGCTTGACAATACAACTTGCACTAGTTTGTGATCAATGAAGTGACTATATTTTGATTCCAAATTCTACATCATTCTATTGTTATCTTTCTTTGCTTTTATCTTCTAAATTCATGTGGTATAACGCAACCATTGAATGAATACTCATTATGATTCGCGTTGTACTAGAATCATGACACCAAAAATATAACTAGGCACATATGCACCAAGTTATTAGTGAACAAGTTGCTTCATCCTTAACTGAATTCATGGACAACATGAATGATAGAGCTGGCGGCTCTAGTGGGTCGGTAGTTTGATTGGAGCATGTAGTTCTATGGTGCAGATGGTTCTAGAGGAGGAGCGTGTGAAAAAAAAAGAGTTAGGATTACCTTAAATAACTAGACCTTAGTTATCGCAGGTGATAAAAATAATTCTCAACTAAAAATTGTTACGTGCATTAAAGCTCGTAAGTATATCAAAAGTGGTTGTGAATTATTCCAAGCTTAAGTATCGGAGAAGGAATCGAAGGATAAGCGAGTCAAAGATGTTCCAGTCATTCGTGACTATCTTGATGTCTTTCCGGAAAAAAATTTAGGGCTTCCGCCCCCAAGGCAAATAGAATACTAAATAGATCTAATTCCTGATGTTGCACCCGTGGCACGTGCGCCATATTGTTTAGCACCATCCAAACTAAAAGAATTATATATGCAGTTGCAATAGCTATCTGGTAAAGGTTTTATTCAATCCAGCTCGTCGTCATGAAGAGCTCTGGTATTATTCGTAAGAAAAAAAAGATGGATCGTTTCATCGAGAACTGAATAAATTGTTGGTCCAGAACCGATATCCTTTGCCTAGGATAGATAACGTATTTGATCAACTGTAAGTTTCTAGTGTCTATTCGAATATTGACCTACGGTCTGGTTATCATCAACTTTTCATCCGCGAAGAAGATATTCCAATTACTGCGTTTTAAAATCATTATGGTCATTATGAGTCCTAAGTATTGTCGTATGGATTGACCAATGCATCGGCAGTTTACATGGATTTCATGAATTGTGCGTGCAAGCCGTAACTTGATTAATTTTTGATCATGTTCATTGATAATGTTCTGATTTATGAAAAAAAATGAGCATGGTGAACATTTGGAGACTATATTTAATTTTCTAAGGAGGGAAGAAATGGTACTGGTGGCAAAACATGAAAGCGGATATTGTGACTTATGTTGGTAAATTATTGGCATGTGCTAAAGTCAATGTTGAATACCAAAAGCCATATGGATTACTTCAACAATCGGAAATTCCTATCTGGGAGTGGGAGCCAATTACAATGGATTTCATTGTAAAGCTTTAGAAACCTCTGTTTAGATTTGATTCAGTTTGAGTCATTTTCGTCGGATTAACTAAATATGCTCCTTTCATTCCAATAATAAAATGATCGTACAAACTAAGAATCGTTTTTTTAGTCGCTCGTAGTATATAGGAAAGTTATGATTATGTGAAGTGAAAACCTTTAGATTTCGAGGTAGGTGGAAACTTATGCCGAATGTATCACCATGGAAAGGTGTTATACGTTTTGGAAAACGTGGGAAGTTAAGTCTGCGTGATGTTGGGCCACTCGAGATGATATCGAGAATGGGCTCAGTGGCATAAAAACTTTAATTACCTCGAGAGCTACAAGGACTTTACAATACTTTTCATGTGTTGAACCTAAATCAATGTTTATAGACATAGATCTTATTATCCTCTTGACAAAGTATTTCAACGGTAAGATGAATTTAATCGAAGAACTTGTCAAAATTATTGATAAGAAAGTTAAGCAATTGAAGCAAATTTGAATTCCTATTGTCAAAGTCCGATGAAACTCGAGACAATAACCAAAGTACACTTGAAAAGGGATGATCAAATCTGGAAGAAATGTCCTCATTTGTATGACTTCAACAAGAAAGAAGACAATAAGGCAAATTGATCTTCGAGGACGAAGATCCTAATTTGGTAGGGATGATGTGACAATCTTGATATTTCAGATCGTTATTTTAATCTCGACTATTACATATTATGTGTTTCTTTATTGAGAATTTTGAAATATCGTCTAACCGAGAAGGTTAAGCCTTGAAACTTAACGTAAGAATGTCGTTTAGATGAAAACCGACAAGGAATACGTTATGTATCGATATCATATTTCCAATTTATTATAAGAATGATTTTCTTATATTTATCTTTATTTCTCGTGCTTTACATTTTGACGAGTGACGAGAACTACTAGTGATCGCGATATTGACGGATGCCCAAAATTTTATATTTTATTATCAATAGTTTTGATATTTAATATTTTCTATTATTGTCGTTTAATTTTTATTTTAATAGTATTTTTTGTAATTTATGTTAAGGCTTTACATGTCATTCGTTCATTCGACATATTAATGTATTTTAAGTCATTTATTATTAAAATATAAATGTCCTCCGAATGTCGTTGTTTTTATTTTATATTGAGCGTTTATCTTCCGTGTTTTACGTGTAACTTTTAAATTATGTGACTTTTAAAATATCGGGCTTTAATAATATCCGTTTATTTAAAATGTAACCCAATAATACTTATAGTAATAATAAAAAAATATAGCATGCCATACGTGGCTAAAAAGAAGGATACGTGTTTTGCATAGTAGATACTTATCTATATTTTCACTACCAAAATTGTATATAATATGTTACGTAAATCATTTAAGATCTAGAGATTATATAAAGACTTTACATAAACTTTCAAAACATATATATGGATCATCAGTGTTCGTGATCTTGGTAAGGAAAAGAAGTGTGGGTTTCATAAAAGAACATAAATTGGAATAAAGTTTGGTTTAAGTTTTATTTTCATTACATGTTTAATTTCATTTTTGGTTTCTATTATATAATGATCATTTCAACTCTTGTATATAATAAGTATTATTTGTTCATTTGATATGTTATTAGTCATGGTCATTAATATTAATTTCATACAAAGAATTTATTAGTAGTAACATTAATCGCATGTGGACTTTCAATCAATTATTTTATTTATTATTGTATAATTTAGATGTACATAACACTAATATTTTGTCATACTAAGTTAACATATATGATGGTTAGCCTCAAAATACTTTAAAACAAGTTTGACTATTATGGACAAGGAAAGAAATGATAATAATTATAAGGTACGAAGTTATGTACTAGTTATTTTTATATAAATATAATTTTTAAATGAATGGTATAAAGGAGTCTCTTAACTTAAAATATATTATATATACATAATATAATTTCTATTCTAAGACGTGTTTTGTCATTTTTAGGTGTCGTGTAGTCGTGTGTCGACTATTAGGAATTTTGTTCTTGATCAACGTGAGATTGTTATCTCGTGAAGTCGTGTGCTGACAATTGGGCGTTCCGTCCTCTATAAAATTATAATAGTTATATCAGGTGAGTTCATAGCCTCGCTTTTATTTATTTACTTGTTTAATAAAACCCGCGAGGGGATAACATGCTTATTTATTAAAAATAAAGAGTACAACTATAAGTTGCGGTAAACCAATTGAATGGTGCAACTAGTAGTTGTGGAAGCTCTATTTACTTGAAAAGTATTTATTGAAAATGAAGGGTACAACAAGAGTTGTTGTAAACCCATGAATGGGTGCAACCAGAAGTTGTGGTAAACCCTATTTATTTTAAATAGAACACAAGAGACCCGATTGTATGCTTAGATGAAAGTTATTACATAAGTTAGCTTACAGCCTTAAAAAGACCCACATCCCATCATGAATTGTTAATCGAAAGAACGCTAATATTATGGATAGATCTATCGGGGTGACGCCCAGTCCGATGCGATTAGCTATCGCAATGTGTAGTGAAGCACATGTGTATTGGAGCACATCGGATGCATTAGTATAAGAGAAATATACGCACTTGGCTGGTGTGTTGGTGGGCTAAAATAAATATATGTTAACGTTCAATGTCATGAGGCTTATGTAATAGCACCAATAATTATGTCCGTACAACATAATTGTCTTTCGATGAATTATTAACCATGGAAGGTTATTCAGAATACTTGTGTTCTCTTTATTTAATTTAAACCCTATGGATTCATTCAACAATTTTTGTTGATTTTATATCATGTTTTATCTCAGGTCCATAAAGAAGGTACTCAAGGAAGGTGGTTTCATGAAGCTTGCTAAATTTTAGTGACTCTGGCCCGCTTATATAAAATATATCCATTCAAAACAACTTTCAACTTTTGATGTGTACTGTAAATATTTTAAAATTATCTGGGACCATGTATGGATTATTATCTTTTGAATGAATGAATGGATGTTTTTACTAAAACGACTTGTTTTGAGCCGTTTTCTATATTGTGTGATTGTATCACGTAAGTAACACTCAAGGACCCTTCCGCTAATGTGACCCAATTTGAGAGTGTTACACCCGTGTTCTATTGAAAAGGGTTGTAGTCGCCATTTGAGTAGTCGCATCGTCGAGTATGTAGATATCAATTGTAAATTGCTACGGTTGGTGGAGATTATAACTTCATAAAAACAAGATTTCTCTTATTTTAATAAATAAAAGCACTGACACGTACATATATTCGTGTTAGATTGTGTTATTACGACACAATCTCTTACATGGTTATAAAATAAACCATGCCTGAGAAAATTAATTCCCGTTGCTGGGTCAAAGCTTTCCGGTGAAATGCTTGACTTGAGTATGAAAATCGGGTTACTATCTGAAATAATAGCAAGCCATTTTGAGCATGCTTTAAAACATTTGAACTTCTGCTCGAACTTTATTTACAACCCCGTGTCATTATTGAACGACATTTCTAGTATCGTAAATATTATCGATTCCATAAGACATGCTCTTTTTCTCAAAACATTTTTGAACACACAATTTTGAAAGATTTAGAAAAACCTTTTGAGAAATTCTCAAAAAATTGTGTTCATTGTTTTGAAACCAATTACTTGAGCTTAAGATGTTGAATATCTTACAAAACAAGCTCAAGTCCGAGAAGTTGTAAACTTTCCGTTGTGAGGATAAGTTTATCATCGGCGATAAAACTTCCTTTTAACTGAAGAACGAGTCCTAAGTTGACATTTACTTAGAAGTCGTTTTCATGAACTTGAAAACTTTTGAATGTTTTAACGTAAAGCTCATGACCGAGAAAGGTGAATTTCTCGTTATGAAGAAAAATTCTCTTATTTAAAAGATACACTTTCCTTTATGAGCTTAAAACTTGGAATGTTTTAATACAAGCTCATGACTGAGAAAAATGAATTTCCCGTTAAGAGGATAAGTTATCATTAAAGATAAACTTTCCTAAAATTGAAGTCCGAGTTACAGTCTGAAATTTAACTGTAAGTCATTGTGCATGAGCTTAAAAACTTTTAATGTTTTTAATATTAGCTCATGCCCGAGAAAAATTAATTTCTCGTTGTAAGGATAAGTTTTTCATCGGCGATAAACTTTCCTTTCTTTGAAGTCCGGGGCATAATCTGAAATGTGATTATACGCCATTTACACAAGCTTAAAAACCTTTGACTAGTTTGAATGTAAGCTCGTGTCCGAGAAAATTTAATTTCTCTTTAATAAGGATAAGTTTATCATCGGCGAAAAACTTTCCTTTCTTAGAAGCGCGGGTTACAATCTGACATGTGACTGCAAACCGTTGTGCATGAGCTTAAAAACTTCGAATGTTTTTAATATAAGATCATGCCCGAGAAAAATTAATTTCTCGTTGTGAGGATAGGTTTATCATCGACGATAAACTTTCCTTTCTCTGAAGATCGGGTCATCGTCTGATATTTAACAATGAACCATATATAAGAGCTTAAAACTTTTGAATAGTTTTAATAATAGCTCGTGTCCGAGAAAATTTAATTTCTCGTTTTGAGGGTAAGTTATCGTTGACGAGATAAACTTGTTCAGGTCATAGACTGTGACTTGACTATGAGCCATTGTGCATGAGCTTAAAAACTTGGAATGTTTTTGATATAAGCTCATGCCCGAGAAAAATCAATTTCTCGTTGTAAGGATAAGTTTATCGTCGGCGATAAACTTTCCTTTCTTTGATGAACGAGTTACAGTCTGTGATGTGACTATAAGTCCTTTATAACTTAACTACGAGTCCCCTGAGACACTTGTTTCTTAGATATCAGCTTCTTCAGCAACCAAACTCTGAGAGTGTCCTTAATTGAATGGTATACAATGATTGGACCGCTTCGTTCTTTTGGAACATCCTCTTTGGTACCTGCATTCTCATTAGGAATTTGCATGCTTTGATATGGGTTAACGACATCTATCTTAGAAGAAATTGGGGGTTCACAGTTTTCTTTTCTTGTGCTAGAGGTGACCTGAGGAGATGATTCACTTGTCTTAGCTGGAAAATGTTTCCTTTTATAGAAAACCTTATGTTCAGGCTTAAGTGATGTATCATCCTTTTCATTTTCCTCCCTAGTCTTAGTAGAATCGGAGACTATCCTAGTTAAAGGGCACTCGTTTCCTACAACAGTGAAAGTTCTACAAGTGGGGCGCCACATTTTATCAATAGGTTTGATTTTAGCAACCCACTGGGATTTAAGTCTAGCACGGGAGTTCACCTCATTAAGTAATTTCTTGACACAAGAATCATGATTGGCTTTAAAGACACATTTCCTACATGTTTTACAAGTAGCATATTTAATGTCTGAGTAAGATCTAGAATTCCTAGATGATTGATTGATGCTCCTAGGATATGACATGCTACGGTTACCAGTGTTGGGTAAACTAGAAGACATCTGACTAGGTTTTAAATTCCTATCTCTTACTTGTGTCTTTTGCTTAGCTTCCCTTAGACCAAATGTATGGCGAACGTCATTTGAACTAGTTCGAGGCGTGTTCTTTGGACTATGTTTGGGGAGACTAGAGGCAATCATGTGATTAGGTCTTGTAAAAGCTTATTTAGTAACAATGGGCCTAGTTGGTGGAGTGAATGTTCTAGAAATATGAGCCATATCAACTTGGGAGGCAAACCACGGTCTCGAGGATTATGGTCGCTCGGATCTAAATGCAGTCGGTTGTCTAACGAACTGATTTGTAGGCGGTTTCCCCAAGATTGATGGTTTTTCAAGCTTAGTGTCCACACTAGTTCCTTTAGTTATCCTTAATTCATTTTTCAACGCAGCTATAGCAAAGACCTTTTCCTATACTTGAGCCTTTAAAGTCTCATTTTCTTTGAGAAATTCATATTGGGATGCCAACTTAGATTTAAGCAGCTTAATTTGTTTCAAAAGATTATCCTTTTCAGCATTAGAATTTAGAACTATTTGATCCAGTTTTCATTCAAGAACAATTATGATTCTAACAATTATGATTCTAAGCACATAAACAATGTAAGACAACATACCGATTATTAGTCGTACACGCAACATCTAAATAATATAACAGCAATCCGACTAAAGATTATGTCATATCAAAAGCATTAAGAACGGTTTATGTTTGATTGCGATAACTAAAATATTAGGTGAAACTAAGCAAGACTTTGTTATATTTTTATTCCACTAATCACGACAAAAGCGAATAACAAGGTTCATTTACTAGATGACATGAAATTCATCCATTTACATAAGTACTAGTCATGGTCATGAACAAATCCAACATATAACAATGGTCTTACTTAATAACATAAAATACAAGAGCATCTAGATCATTCTTAAAATCAAGTACCCAGGGAGAAAGTGCGCCGCACAAATCTAATTGTGCACCGCACTTTGCCCTAGAAAAGTCGAAATTCTTATCTAATCATAAGGCTGTAAACACCTTAACCAAAGTGCACAACACACTACTCCATAATAACAATAAAGAAGTTCATTTCAACAATATGCAAATCAAAGTAGAGAATTAACATAAAGGAAATGAGAATTGTACCACAAAGTATTAATCAATGATTGCTTCCAAAAAGGTTATAAGCTTTGTTCCAGACTTATTACAATCACAAGCAATATTCTGAGTTCCTTGCTATATCAGCAATGGTGTGAACCAACTAAGGTTACCCTTATACTAGTAACAATGATCAAGGATTTGTTAAATCCTTGATTTTATGAAAACCCAAATAACATTGGAGTAAAAGTGGTATGTTATGCCTGGCTTTGGGTCCCTTTTTATAACCTCAAAACGTATCTAACAAGTCCTGGAGTATATCAAGAGGTTCTCCCATAATAGCCATGCATAATGATACTTAATGGTGTAACTGCAGCAAATGTGTGCCACACTTAGTCAAATGTGCGCCACACTTTCATTTTGCAAATGTGCGCCGTACTTTATCTTTTGGCGCCGCACTTTAGGTAGTTCTCCAAAATCGTATTTCAATTAATACGCCGCACTTTATAATTGTGCGTCGCACTTTTGGGTCTTTTTTCAGCATTCTTTATTTTTCTTCTTATTTCTTCATATCTCTGGTCCATATGATTATCCCTTCACTACAATCAAACAATACACAATATTAGTAACATTTCAACACATAATTTATTTATTTACATAGCAAACAAGGACAAATGCATCATTACAAACATGTATAAATGACGCGTTATCAAATTCCCCCATACTTAACTTTTTGCTTGTCCTCAAGTAAGGTAAAAATATATTTTAATAGGTGTCGAGAGAAATAGATAAGGCCAATACATGAAAGCAAAGATAACGCCACAAAACACCTCATGAAGTAGATATTTTGATTTCACACACTCTCTTTATATGGGTATATTATCGCTAAAAAAGCACAATCATGAAAAGTAAATTACCATAAGCTTGTACAAGGAACTAAACTAAACCAAGTTGGCGTAAGCACCAAATAAAATATCAAAAGAGGTACAAAACCGCTCCTTAATTATCCCAAGACACGAAAAGACACCATATCATATAATTCATGATCGAAAACCTTCACTCAAACACCTTCACGTTTTTGGATGTACTTGTTACATAATTCGAGATGGTGAAAATTTGGATAAGATGAAAGAGAAAGGCGATGTATGTATTCTAGTGAGATATGCAACTCAGTCTAAGGGATATAGAGTGTACAACAAGAGAACAAAATTGATAGTCGAGACTATTCACATCCGATTTGATGAATTACAAGAAATGGCACTTGAACAAAACAGTTTAAGTCCCGATCCACAACGACAAACGACTTCCGTTCACAACCGCACGGAACTCAGAACTCAAGACCACAGCAATGTGTTGGGAATAAAATATGGGTCAGTTAACTAGACGCTGATAAGAAGAATGTCAACGCTGATAGGATGACATTGGACGCTGACAGCCAAGCGTTGACATTGAAGAAGTCAACGCTGACAGCCTTGAAGATTGACACTGATGGAATATCTTCATACGAATCTTTTGTTTATTTGTTTCTTTATTTATGTATGGTAAAGATAAGCACGACATTGTATTTTCTATTATTATCTTTACCTAGAATAGTTGATTCGTAGCTTATTGTACAAGACTTCTTGTTCTATAAAAGAAGGTCTTTTAGGTTAAAGTTAATTATCAGTTTTCATAAGTATTCGCAAGTTAAACCTCTTTCATTGTAATCAAGTACGATCATTCTAATACAAGTGAAAGTTTGTTTAACATCTTTGTGTTTTAGATCAAGTGTTAATTCCGCATAACACTTTGTTACTTTATTCATAAGCAAAGGTTTCTCTACGTGTAGTACTTGATCTAATCTCGTATACACAAAGCTTAATCGATCTAAGTTTGGGATCAACAAGTGGTATCAGAGCTTGTTGAGAAACTTTTGATCTTTAAGTAACGCAAGAACCCTAAAACACCAAACCCTAAAAACCCTAAATCTCTCAAAACCCTAAAAACACCATGTCTGGCACAAATCAGCCTTCCGCTTTGTTACAAAACAACTCCACAAACCCTAGTATCAAAATTCCCATGTTTGATGCCAGGAACTTTGAGCTTTGGAAGTCTAACTTTGAGCAGTATATAGCTATTCATGACTACACTCTTTGGGAAATTGTTGAATATGGGAACACATTCAACAAAGCTCAAAAGATTGCTGCTGCTATTGCTGCAAGGGTAGCTCTTCCTAATTTTCCTGAAGCTGATAAGAAGGAAAAGCCTGAAGATGGAAGAGCTGTATCTGTTGAAGATATAGCCAAGAAAAGGGTGGACATGAAAATCTTGAACATCATAAAACACGCCCTAGGTCATGAAAATCAGCACAAGTACAAACGCTTTGAGTCTGCAAAAGAGCTTTGGGAAGCTCTTGAAGTAGCACATGGTGGCAATGCTGACACAAAAGAAGAAAAGAAGAAGCAACTCTTGCATGAGTATGCTGTCTTTAAAGCTCAACCCAATGAGAATCTCAGCAGTGTGAGAAGTAGACTTCTTGACATCACAAGTCAACTTTCCTTCATGGGAACACAGATTGATGACCCTGAATTGAATGCTACTTTTCTCAAAAGCCTTGGTGATGTATGGAAGATTGAGACAAGATCCATTCTTGTCAATAACACCCACAAGACCTCCAGGTTTGATGACATCTTCAACAAACTAAGACTGTTGGAGAATGAATGGCAGTTGGATAGTGATAATAAATCTTCCAGCAGCAACATGGCCTTCTTCTCACAAAGTGAAGGCCAATTTGATTCCATGAACTTCTATGGACATCCAGCCACTGGATCTCAATGTGTCAGCGCTGGATCTCAGTCTGTCAGCGCTGGATCATATCCTGTCAACGCTTTATACTCAAGCGCTGACACACACAATCATGGCGCTGATAGAATTAAACCTGCTGGTTTTGATCTAGATACTGTGTGTGCATTCATTGCTTCTTTACCCAGTGATTCAAGGATTACGTATGAAGATCTTGAGCAGATAGGTGATGAACAATTGGAAGAGATGGACATCAAGTGGACTATGGCTCTGGTAAGTTTAAGAGCAAACAGGTTTAATAAAAGGTTCAAGAAGAAGATGACCTTTAATGCTAAGGATGTTGCTGGATTTGACAAGTCCAAGGTTGAGTGCTACAACTGTCATAGGATGGGGCACTTTATGAGGGAATGTAGATCTCCAAGAAGATCTGATGCTGGTAAGCCTTCAAGCCAAATGATTAAGAACCCAGATCCCAAGGCCATGGTTGCTGTTCAACAAATTGATGGAGTTGGAGAATGGGACTGGAGCTGGATGGCCAAGGATGAGGAAGAGGACAGAGCATTGGTTGCTGAAGTTAAAGATGAGCATGTTGAATATGCTCTCATGGCACACTCCTCCTCTTCATCAGATAATGAGGTATATGATGATGCTTTCTGTTCTAAGGGTTGTCGTTTAAATACTGAAAAACTAAATCAAGAGATAGTAAAATTATTAGATGAGGCAAGTACTGAAAGATGCAAAGTTTCTAATTATCAACTTGCTCTTACCCAAACAGAAAAGACAGTAGCTGAGTATAAGAAAATGGAGTTTGATTTAAAGGATCAAATAAATATCTTAAAACATGAGTTACACCAAAGTAAAGATTGTCAAGATATAGTAAACAGGGTTAATCTTGATTTGATAGCTCAGTTAGAGGAGGCTAACAAAAATAAAGATAATGTGAGTCTTAAAATCCAGAGATTTGATAAGGCCACACAATCCCTAGGAGAGTGTGTTAGTAAACAAAGAGACTCTAAGGATATGAGTGGGATTGGGATGAAGGATTATACTGGTGTTCCACCACCAGCTGGGGAATTCTATGGTGTCCAATCAAAGGACTTATCTTGGACTGGCTTGCCAGAATGCCAAGAGGAGGAATTCATTCCTCCACCTAGAGTGACTTCCCCAGTTGAGGAATACAAGCAAAAACTGACTGACCTAGATGAGTGGAAGAAAGCTAACCACACCTTGTTTGTTAAGGGAGGGTTGTTGTGTGAAAGTCCAAATGAGCCCACACCAAACATGATACCAATTGTGGAGTCCAATGATCCTAAACCTATTAAGATCACACACCCTACCACTGGCAAAGCTGTTGACCTTGGCCCACAAACTGTTAGAAAACCTAGTGTTAAGTATGCAGAGATGTATAGGAATACTAGGTCACCAAAAAGCCAAGTTAGCAATCATGGAACAGGCTTCTTTGCTTCTAGACCTAAGACTATGTCTAGAAAAGCTTGTTACACATGTGATAGCTTCTCACATTTGGCATACAAATGTGTCAACGCTTCCAATGTCAACGCTGATAGGAACCATTTCAGCGCTGACAAAAGTCAACATAGGTCAAACACTGTCAGACCCAATACCTTTGTGAACAAAAGTTCACAAGTTGTTAGACCAGCCCCATTCTTTTCTAGAGGGTCTAACACACAAGGCCTAAGACCTTTTCAAAAGTCAAACACTTGGTCCAATAGGCAATGGGTTCCTGTAGCAAACCCTAGGTTCAACGCTGATAAAGGGAATCGGGGCGCTGACAAGAGCAATTTCAGCGCTGATAGAAACACTGCCAAACCTAGGTATTTACAACCACAGGGAAATAGGTCTAAAGCTTCTACTAGCTTAACATGGAGACCAAAACAAGACCAAAAATCTAATTCTACTGGTGTTTCTATGACATGCAACAGGTTTCATTATATTTCAAAAGCATTGTCAACACCAATTGGGGTTAACTGGGAATTTCATTCAAACAGGGATGAAAATGGGGTTGTTATGAGAACCAAGTCTGTTCTTGTTGAACAACCAAATGAATCCAAGTCTTCCAAGGCTTGGGTTCCCAAAGAAAACTAATGTGTTTTCTTTATGTGCAGGGCATTCAGAAGAAGATCAATGATTATGGATACTGGGATAGTGGATGCTCAAGGCACATGACAGGAAAGGAAGACTATCTGACAAACTTCACTCCTATTCAAGATGGTGATAAGGTATACTTTGGAGGGGGCTACGGCACCATCACTGGAAAAGGAACCCTTGTCACCAACAATCTACGGTTTGAGAATGTCTTCTTGGTAAAAGAACTGGATTATAATTTGTTTAGTGTATCACAAGTGTGTGATAACAAAAATAAGGTTCTTTTCACAGATACTGAGTGCTTGGTGTTAAGCAAAGATTATACGCTCCCTGAGGAAAAATACATAGATTTTAGAACACCAAGGCATAAAGACATATATAATGTGAATCTTAATGGAATTAAGGTAAATAATAAAATGATGTCATGTCTTTATGCTAAAGCCTCAGTAGATGAAAGTAATCTTTGGCACAGGAGATTAGGGCACATAAACTTTAAGAATATCAATAGACTTGTGAGGCTTGGTTTAGTTGATGGTTTGCCTGAAAAGGCTTTCCACAATGACCACTCTTGTGTTGCATGTCTTAAGGGCAAGCAGCACAAGGTCTCATTCAGGTCTAAACAGGTGCACTCTAGTTCTAAACCACTTCACTTATTGCATATGGACCTTTTTGGTCCAACTAATATAGAAAGTTTGAAGGGTAAATCATATTGTTTTGTTATCACTGATGATTTTTCCAGGTTTACATGGACTTTCTTTTTAGCCAAGAAAAGTGAAACTGCCCAAAGTCTGATTAATTTCATTACCCAGATTGAAAAGAAGAATGGTAATGAGGTCAAAATTATTAGAAGTGACAATGGGGGTGAGTTTAGAAATCAGTTGTTAGATGATTTTTGTGCCAAGAAAGGGATTACTAGGCAGTTTAGCATAGCTAGAACCCCACAGCAAAATGGGGTTGCTGAAAGGAAGAATAGAACCCTTATTGAAGCAGCCAGAACCATGTTGGCTGATGCCCACTTTCCTATAGCCTTTTGGGCTGAAGCTGTTAACACAGCTTGTTATGTTCAAAATAGGGCATTGGTCAACAAAATACATAATAAGACACCTTATGAGTTACTTTGGGGAAGAAAGCCAAATATTGGCTTTCTCAAGCCTTTTGGTTGTCATGTAGTTGTTTTAGAAACTAGTGATGCCCTAGGTAAGTTTGATTCAAAAGGTGATGAAGGCTACTTCATGGGTTATTCAGTGCAGAGTAAAGGATATAGGGTTTACATTAAAAAGGAAAAACGTATACTTGAAAAAGTACATGTTAGGTTTTTAGAAAGTAAACCTAGTGATCCTGAAAGTGGTACAAATTGGTTGTTTGACTTAGAACCTTTATCTAGAGCTTTAAATTATATGCCTGTTACTGATCCAGACATTGTGAAGGAAACTTCAAGTGTTTTGGAAAAGAGAATTGGTAATGTTTCAGGTATACAGGTTGCTAAGAAGGATGGACCATCAGCAGCTGAGTCATCTCCCACACAAGAATATGTTACACTTCCTATATGGACAGATGAGTATTATGCTGCTGCTACTGCTGCTAGGAAAGATAATGGTGGTGTCCAAATACCACCAAATACAAACATGCATGATTCTTCAGGCGCTGACAAAGGGAAATCAAGCGCTGACAAGACCAATTCAGACGCTGATGGCTCAAACGCTGACAACAACAGTTCAAGCGCTGTTAGCCCAAGCGCTGACAAACAAGGTTCAGACTTTGGTGACACCTTTACACAGCTTTTCTCTTCCCATTTTGAACAAGGTGGACCTTCCAATGTTCATGAAGAGCTTTCTGTTGATCAAGGAGAGTCTGAGGAAGAAGATATTGGCAACATGGAGCGTGAAGTTGAGGACACCAGACTTTTTGAGGGAGGAGTTCTCACTTCCACAGCAAAGGATCACCCCACATCTCAGATCATTGGTGATGTTATGGCTCCAGTTCAGACAAGAAGATCCCATCAAAGTCTTGGTGGATTTATTGCCAATATACACAAGAAGGTTGATACCCCTCTTGTACAAGCATGTTTGTTTGCCTGTTTTCTGTCACAGGAAGAACCCAAGAATATTTTTGATGCTCTCAAGGAACCAAGTTGGGTGGAAGCAATGCAGGATGAGCTTCACCAATTTGCTATACAGGATGTTTGGGAGCTGGTTGATTGTCCTAGATATGTGAGACCAATTGGGACTAGATGGGTTCTAAGGAACAAGAAAGATGAAAGAGGTATTGTGGTCAGAAACAAGGCACGTTTGGTAGCTCAGGGATATACACAAGAGGAAGGCATAGATTATGAAGAAGTCTTTGCTCCAGTTGTAAGAATTGAAGCTATCAGAATTTTCTTAGCTTATGCCTCTTGTATGAATTTCACTGTTTATCAAATGGATGTGAAGAGTGCTTTCCTCTATGGAACAATTGTTGAGGAAGTATATGTTATGCAACCTCCTGGTTTTGAAGATCCTGAAAATCCAGACAAGGTTTATAGAGTGAAGAAAGCTATGTATGGACTTCATCAAGCCCCTAGAGCATGGTATGGTACCTTGTCTACATATTTGGTGGACAATGGATTCAAGAGGGGCACCATAGATCAGACACTATTTACAAAGAAGAAAGGAAAACATGTGTTGCTTGTGCAGGTCTATGTTGATGACATCATTTTTGGGTCTACTGATCCAAAAATGAGTGAGGACTTTTCCAAGCTCATGACAGATAAATTCAAGATGAGTGCAATGGGTGAGATGAACTTCTTTCTAGGTTTACAAGTTCAGCAGAAAGAAGATGGTATCTTCATCTCCCAAGACAAGTATGTAGCTGAAATCTTGAAGAAATATGGTTTTTCTCCACATGAAAAGGATGCTTCTACTCCTATGGATAGGCAACACCCTTGGGGAAAAATTGGAGCTGGAAAGGATGTGGATGTTAGGCACTATAGATCAATGATTGGATCATTGATGTATCTTACAGCCTCAAGACCTGACATCATGTTTGCTGTGTGTGCCTGTGCACGCCATCAAGTGACTCCCAAAGAATGTCACCTTTTTGCTGTGAAGAGAATTTTTAGGTACCTAAGATGTTATCCAGATCTTGGCTTGTGGTACCCAAAAGATTCTCCATTGGACCTTATTGCATATTCAGACAGTGACTATGGTGGTGACAAGTTTGATAGGAAATCCACAACTGGTGGATGCCAATTTCTTGGGAGTAGATTGATATCTTGGCAATGCAAGAAACAAACAGTGGTGGCAAACTCTACAACTGAAGCAGAATATGTTGCTGCAGCTGCTTGTTGTGGACAAGTCTTATAGATTCAGAACCAGCTGTTGGATTATGGGTGTTGTCGGGACGCTGTCAGCAACAAATGTTAGTTTTGTGGTTTTTATCTAAATGTGTAGGTAGGTGGTAGCTTTATGCCATTGGATACAGAGTTGCTTATGGATCTTTGAAGAGCTATTTGGACATGTTTTGTTTATGGATGATGGTTGGAATATTTATATTCCTATCTTGACATAAATTTTTAATGTTCATATATATTTTTAGAACTCATGTATCATAGTTTGAGGGGAGGTTTAAGGAACCTTTAGGACTCTTGGGTATTCTTACAATACTCTCATCACAATTCTAGATTGTGTCCACAGGTGAGTATGGGTTAGTTTTACTAAACCATGAGGCACTGTAGCATGCAAAGTTGATAAACTATGCATGCTGCCAAGACATTTTTGGCCTAGAATTGGTTGTGGTCTGATGGGAGACTTGGGAATAGTTTTGTTATGGGTTTACCTGGGAGTTACAAAGAATTTTATGAAATAACTTTGTTGGTAAGTATTTTGGTTAGCAAGGGACTCTAGAGGACATTTGTGTCTATCTTGCTTATGCAAGTGTGCATAAATGGACAGTGCTTGCCGCCCAGTAATTATTGTCAACTTGTAAGATATTTCCCTTAGGATAAATTACTTTGTTAAGGTCTTTTTCTTTTTAAAATATTTTTATTTTTAGACGCTGACAAGTTTTTCTCCAAACGCTGTTACGTCCAATCGTTACGCTGACAAGGCTTTAGGCAAACGCTGACAAGAAAATATAGCCGTTGGGCGCTGATGGTCTACTTTTGACCGTTGACACCTAGTGGGCCCTACCCAGTTGTTATTTTTTGACTAATCTTTGGCCGTAATTTTGGGGAGAAGTTACTTTTAATTAATGCATGAGATAAGTTATATTTGATTCAATATTTTCATCATTATTCTTTGAATATAACTGCCTCATTTTGACCAATCAAAATCATGCATCTCTCCTATAAATTTGGCTAATCTTTTTATTCTGGGTATTCATATTTTCTTGTCTAACTTTTTTCTCCTAGATTTTTCCCATATCATATAACCTAAACAGCTTTCACAATGGCACCCAAGTTCAACTCAAAGAATTTAACATTGGAGTTCAAGAGCCAACATAATATGGTAGCTTACTTGACTGCTGATCATGATTTGTTTCCTCAGTATTCACAGATGGTGGCATTTTTAAATGCATCCTCATTAAGGTATGCACTTTCTCATACACCATTAGTCCCTGTCGCACACATTAGACAGTTTTGGAACAATGTAAGTTCCACAACAGCTAATGGAGTGACTACATTAACATCTACTGTTCATGGAAGAACATGGGTGGTCACTGAAGCCTTGGTTCGCCAAGCTTTGCGTCTTGATGACGCTGATGGTGTGACTACCCTTGCCATTGCAACAATAGAACAAGGTCTTAGGGAATTGGGTTATCCTATTCCTGCTGATGTCACTTTAAATAAATATCATAAGCAGGAATTTCCCTCTGACTGGAAATATTTGATACATGTCCTTCTCCAATGCTTAAGCCCAAAATGTACTTCTTTTAATGAAATAAACAGGTCAATTGCAAGTGCTTTGGTTTGTATCACACGTGGGCTTAAGTATAATTTTTCCAAAATGATTTTTGAAGGGATGTGTAAAAATAAGGGGAGTAAAATGACTTTGGCTTACCCAAGATTTTTGCAAATGGTCTTTGATTTACAAGAATATTGTTCTAGGGATCATGACACTTTTTATGAGATCCCTAAACAACAGAAAACCATTTTTGCTAAAATGAGCTCCACAAACAGATCCATACCTCTTACCCAACCCATGCTTGAAGTAATTCAGGCTGCTCAACCACAACCACAACCAGAACCTGAACCCCAACTTGAGCCTATTCATGAACCTTTACCTTCACCAGACCACATGGACATTGACCAACCCAACGCTGATACTCAAAATGTTGGCGCTGACACAGCCAATCCCGACGCTGATACCATCCCTGAACAATCCCAAACACCCCTTAACCAACCAACACCCACACAATCTACTTCATCTTCCACCCCATTACAATCTAGGTTGAATAAACGCCAAAGGGTTACTGGAGTGTTCTCCTCTAGTGATCCTAGCCTTGTAGCAGAGAGAACCACCTCCACAAGTGTGGCTGGTGCCATGGATGAGGCTGGGGCTATTGACACAGGCTTAGAAGCTGGTCAAGACAGTCCCAACATCATTAAGACCTCATCCATGCCCTATGATTCTATTTTGGGAGGTCAAATCCCCATTCTAGCTGAGGGCAGATTGGAACCTATGACTATGACTGAATTGACGGCTGCTGTCATTAGCTTGCAAAAGCAAAATGTCAGCCTTGTACAAATTGTCAACAAACAGGGCCGTGAACTCCAAGTATTGAGGGAGCGGGTAACTGTTTTGGAGAATCCAAGTAGCAGGAGTCTAATGGAGGAATCTTCCAAAGGGGAGGATGAAGAGGATGAAGAGGATGAGCTGATTCATACAGCTAGTGAGAAGAGTTCAGAGAAGAGTTCACAATTTAGTGAATCTTTACAGGTTGCTGAAGCACTCACCAACTTGAAGAAGCACCCAGTTATTGATACATCCAAGGTGACACCATTAAACTTGGAAGGATCTTTCAAAGAAACATTGGGCGCTGATACAGGTTTGAACGCTGACACATCCAGCGCTGACAAAGGTAATCGTGGCGCTGATAGAGGTAACTTGAACGCTGACAAAGTTGCAGGTGGTGTTGATGTATTCCAGTCATCAGCAATCATCAAAGATGTGTCCAAGCAGGTTTCTTCTTCTACTTTACCTATTATTGATCCACAAGACAAGGGTAAGGGGATTCTGATTGAAGAAGATGTTCCAAAGAAAGATGCAGCACAAATTGCATTTGATGAACAGTTGGCTGCACAACTTTTGGAAAGGGATTTGAAGAGGAGTGGTAGATCACCATTTGTTGTTTCTGAGAGTGAAGAAGAAAGTGGTGATGGAAAAGAAGATGATAGCTCAGATTCAAGTGTTCAAATTATTGAAGATCCAGAAAGACTTGAATATGGGGATGAGCTAGCTAAGGAAAGGTTGAGTGATTTGAAGAATCAGATTGATTGGGACCTTCCTGAAATCACCAGAATGTACCATGCTTGGGAAGACAAGGTTATGGACAACCCAAGGATGAGCTTGTCAGATCAAATTTGGGGGTTGGAAGTTCTTCTTAGGGTACAAGATGACATAAAGGTGATTTTGAAGTATAATGCACAGGAAGTCAAGACTTGGCTCAAAAGAGATAGAAGGCAGTTGTACTATAAGTTGCTTAGATGCCATCAGCCTAACTGGACATCAAAGAAGTTGCTGGCTTTATCTTTTGAGGAGTTAGAGTATAGGGCACATCCTATTTGGAGGAGTGTGCAAGAAAATAATGTGTATCAGTTTCTTTCAGAAGAAAGGAAACAAGAGCTTGCTGAGGAAATGCAGATTCAAAAGGAGATGAGGATTGCTCAAAGACCAGTAAAGAAAGGAGATCCTTTTCAATTTCCTAAAGATATGGATGTGTATTTTCCAACTGAAGGTGTAATAAGGAAGCATCTCAAGCTTTCTCCATTGGAAGCTTCAGATTTGGTTAATGTAGTACCTCTAGATGACAGAAATCCAATCATCAGTTTTGATGAAGATGAGTGTGGATTTTGGAAGATTGGCAGATTTGGAAAGGAGGTACATACTTTCACTTCAGTTATTTCTATTTTTGCAAGCATAGACAGGGAAGACTTGGTGCATCTATGGAGATTAATAGAGGCCAAGTATACAGCTGAAGCACCTACTTCAGCAAATGGAATAAGACTTTGGAACACATTTTTGACTTTGTGTGGTCCAAGAGAAGCAGATCCTACCATATGGAAGGATCTTGAAGATGATCTCAGTAATCTTCATTGGAGGCTTTATTCTACTTGTGGTGTATTTCATTTGAGCTCTACAAAGTTTTCAGAGTATCTACTGGTGGATGCTGACTATTTCTTGTCCAAAGATGTGTTGGAGAAGATGCTAGAGACACCCTTGGAGATTGATTATACTAGTGACGTGGCCAAAGACTTGATTAGACATGTTTATCACCAACATAAGAAGTTTTTGCAAGATTCCTCCTAAGCCTTAAGTATTTATTCAGAAACTTGATCATTGGAATGGATATCAAGTTTAGGGGAGGATTGTTGGGAATAAAATATGGGTCAGTTAACTAGACGCTGATAAGAAGAATGTCAACGCTGATAGGATGACATTGGACGCTGACAGCCAAGCGTTGACATTGAAGAAGTCAACGCTGACAGCCTTGAAGATTGACACTGATGGAATATCTTCATACGAATCTTTTGTTTATTTGTTTCTTTATTTATGTATGGTAAAGATAAGCACGACATTGTATTTTCTATTATTATCTTTACCTAGAATAGTTGATTCGTAGCTTATTGTACAAGACTTCTTGTTCTATAAAAGAAGGTCTTTTAGGTTAAAGTTAATTATCAGTTTTCATAAGTATTCGCAAGTTAAACCTCTTTCATTGTAATCAAGTACGATCATTCTAATACAAGTGAAAGTTTGTTTAACATCTTTGTGTTTTAGATCAAGTGTTAATTCCGCATAACACTTTGTTACTTTATTCATAAGCAAAGGTTTCTCTACGTGTAGTACTTGATCTAATCTCGTATACACAAAGCTTAATCGATCTAAGTTTGGGATCAACACAATGAACCGTCAAGTTCAACGCTGGTTCAAGGAAATGTTCCAAGAGCGGATATGACAGTCAACACGACAATTGAAGAGTTGGAAATGTTATATGGACCAATGTATGATGAATATTTCACGGGGGAGAAACAAGTTGTATCGAAGTCTTCCGCTGTCACTCATGATAAGAATGATGATACCGATCATCGTCAACAACCGGATACAACTTCATCTACTTCAACACGGGTTGCTGTAGATTTACCTCCTCGGAATATCAAATCAACAGTCGCTCCTACAACATCCACAACTACTGTCATTGCTCCAGAGAACATAAATCAAGTAGACGATGCATTATCTGACGAAGACGAATTTATCAACCCATTCGGTACACCGATACACGAAACTGGAGAGTCTTCCACTCGTCATGTTGATCCGTCAAATATGTACACGTTCTACCAACGACATCCGTCAACACATCATTGGACCCGAGATCACCCTTTGGTTCATGTCATTGGAAACCCTTCCCAGCCCGTTCGTACAAGACAACAGCTTCACACCGATGGAGATGTTTGTATGTTCGCACTCGTCGTGAGTTCAGCTGAAATGAAAAACATCAAAGAAGCCATGGCTGATCATGCTTGGTTTCGAATCGATGACGGATGAACTTCAACAATTTAAAAGACTTAAAGTCTAGGAACTTGTTGACAGACCATATGACGTAATACCCTTAAATCTTCGATGGATTTGGAAAAACAAGATGGATGAAGAAAACAAGATCATCAAGAATAAATCTAGGCTAGTGGCTAAAGGGTATGGACAGAAAGAGGGTATTGATTTTGAAGAATCATTTGCAACAGTAGCTCGAATGGAAGCGGTCAGGATTTTTCTTGCTTATGCTGCACATAAGGGATTCATCGTTTATCAAATGGACGTAAAGACGGCGTTTCTTAACGGTCCTTTGAAGGAAGAAGTCTATGTCACGCAGCCAGAAGGATTCATCAATCCTCATTATCCTGACAAGGTGTATCGTCTCCACAAAGTACTTTATGGACTCAAGCAATCTCCAAGGGCGTGGTACGACGAGCTCTCGAAATTTCTGGTCTCCAAAGGTTTCTCAAAAGGTTCCATTGATCTAACTTTGTTCACTTATAAATATGGGGATGACATTTTGCTTGTGCAGATTTATGTTGATGACATTATTTTCGGGTCTACAAACCCAAAACTTTCAAAATCGTTTGAAAAAGTAATGCACAGCAAATTTGAAATGTCTATAATGGGCGAACTAAAATTCTTTCTAGGAATTTAAGTTCACCAATCCCCAAGTGGTATCTTTATTAACCAAGCTAAGTATTGTCAAGAGATAATCAAAAAGCATGGTATGAGCTCATGTGACCTAGTTAGGAAACCATTATCCACAAAATCCCTAGATGCTGTCTTGGAGGGATTACCCACAGATCAAACGAGATATCTTCCATGATCGGGTCCCTCATGTACTTGACAGCAAGCAGACCTGCTATTCATCATGCTACATGCTATTGTGCACGATATTAAGCACGACCCACTGAAGAGAACCTCAAGGAGGTTAAACGGATATTTCGGTACCTTAAGAATACCATTCACATGGGACTCCGGTATCCGAGGGAAACTGGTTTCTTTCTAACGGCTTATTCAGATTCTGATCATGCAGGGTGTCTTGATACGCGATCAAGTACTTCTGGTGGTGCACAATTTCTAGGTCAAGATAAGCTTGTGGGATGGTCTTCCAAGAAGCAGGATTGCACGTCACTTTCATCAGCCGAAGCGGAGTATGTGTCTCTATCTGCGTGTTGTGCTCATGTTCTTTGGATGAGAACACAACTCACGGATTATGGCTTCCACTTTGATAAAGTACCTATGTACTGTGACTCAAACTCGGCCATAGCCATCTCCTGCAATCCGGTACAGCATTCCTGCATGAAGCACATTGACGTCAGATATCACTTCATAATGGAACAAGTTAAACGTGGAATCGTTGAATTATACTTTGTCGGAACGGATTATCAGTTAGCCAACTTATTCACGAAAGCTCTGTCGCAAGATAGGTTTGAGTACCTCGTTAGGCAAATTGGTGTGAGATGTTTGACTCCAGCAGACCTGGAGATTCTGGAAAAGGTACCTGCTTGATTCATATTTCAAACATCTACTTGTATATATCTATGGAAAAACAAAATACAAAAATATAAAACATATATGCAAAACACAAAATAAAAAATCTTTCAAAAATACCAAAAAGATTCTTCTCGACATGTATTTCAGTATCGATAATATGGACGTACCTAGAAATGTCGCTCAATAACGACACGGGTATGTACATAAAGCTCTAATGAAAGTTGTAAATATTTTTCAAAACATGTCATTTCTATTTTTAAAGGAAATTGTCTCTTTTGGACAATATTTCCAACAACGGGTAGAGCAATCTATCTCGGGTTGAGCTTGTCACAAAACATTCAACGTTTTGAGCTCAACAGAATGGCTTGTAATCACTTTCAGATTGCAACCCGGATATATATTCACGGGGGAGTGTACGATTTAGTGCCCTTACCCTCAACAAAAGAAGTTAAATCTTCTTACACTTGAGTGGATTTGTGTCACACCCCACCATGGCGGAACATGGGACGCGACGCATGGATATCATCACAACAATAGCGTGTCCATAGAGAGAACTATATGAATTATAAATGTCATAAAAGGTGACACAAATGTCATGACAATATCTTATCAATGCAGGAGTCTAGGTAAGTAGGTAACAGTCCTACCTCTTACCTAAGACAAACAAATAACACAAACAAATCAACATATAGGTTCATAGTATCACTTATTCAAAACACATAAAAATAAACTAAGAAGGAATGGGGATCTCCTTCTAAATGCAATCCTAATGCCTCCAAAGCTAGCCACTTCTATACCCAAGCTTAACCACATTCTCACCTGAAAGAGACACTAAAACACGTCAACATAAAGTTGGCGAGAGTCATAGGTTTAGACTCCAACGCCAAAATAAAACCATAAGCTGTGAATAATAATCAAATTTAAGAACATATGGACAATGTGATTTAGCAATCCAAACCAAATCCAAAGCTCCCAGCCTTACCAAACACCATGGTCCCATAGGCGCCCATACACCTATGTACCAATCCCAAGGTTCTGCCTTGTCATTATCCATTGTTCCCATAGATGCTCACACATCTATGTACCACCCCAAGGCCCCGCCTTGTCAACATCCCCTTGGTACCAAGTCAAAACATAAAACAATCATGAATCAACTAGCAGTTAATCACATAAGTATGCACAAGTCCATCACCAAACACAACACATTCACAGCATAATTTATAAAAACAAGACAGTGTCTCTTCCATCCCATCTGGAAGTCAAAATCATTAGTAGACATGGCACTATGAAACTCACCTAATTGAGCTTCTCCAAAAATCCGCGCACTAGCAAAAAGCTAACAAACAAAAGCACACAATCAAAACATGGACCAAACACTAAAATGGCTTATCAACCTATGATAGACATCTAACATTCCCCCATATATGTACCTCATTTATATGCTCTAAGCATCTCATTACACCCCTCTATAAAGCCCTTAACTTAGTTTACTTCATAACCCGTCTCGTTAACATTTTACCCAAAACAGTCCCGGTTTTTAGGTCTCCAAACTAAAAGCCAAACGCCCACCTAACCATACCCACGATCTCTGTAAAAGAAACCTTATGCCCTTACAAACGTTAGCTAAATCCTCCCTTTTGCCCCAACCTTAAAGCTTCTGTAAAGGCCGCGATATATATATATATATATATATATATATATATATATATATATATATATATATATATATATATATATATATATATATATATATATATATATATATATATATATATATATATATATATATATATATATATATATATATATATATATATATATATATATATATATATATATATATATATATATATATATATATATATATATACTTCTGCCTATCCGCATTTTAGTGATTTTGAACATACAAAAAGTTTGTTATGATTAGGGGGTCTTACCCTAACCCATTTGCTTAGCCCTCCTCCAGGCCTCTTATTTAATATATAAACCAACTCCCATGCTCGACACCAAGTAACTAACCATCCTTCATACTAACATGTGTTACACCTTTTCTCTAGGTGGACGTTTCATTGTTCGTGACTACTAACCTCTTGCTCTAACGGTTTCTCTTCAATATCACCCCACTATCTTCACAACCTCTTGCTCCCTCGAATCATTCTTCCTCCATACTACTTTTCGCTTGTCTCTCCACAATCTTAATTTCCATACCATCTTATATCCCGTCTTCAGCCTATAATTTAGGTGTTTCCTCCTTTATTCCTTACATCCTCATCAATGGGGAATATGCCCCTCTCACCGGTGACTCTCTCTTTGTAGGAGAATTCTTCCTAATATAATTCGTTCTCCAACTATCTCCAAATCTCACGCAAATGCTCTAGACGTCTTTCTCAATTAACCCTATAGTATGCTCATACCAAACATTAGTCTATCAACGGTATACCACGCTTGCTTCCCATCGTTTCTTCCCTTGCCATAATCCTTCATAAGGCATTCCATACATATTAGGCTAACTTTTACGCAAAACCCTATATTCCATCACATCCGTACGTAATCCTTCCAACTTCTCAACTACGTGACTTCTCGTTCCTCTTGAAATATGAGATGAATTAGTCAGTCTATCGACTATCACCCAACTCTCATCGTACTTATTCCTCCACCCCATTATGTATCCCTTCTACCAACTTCGTTCACGCAAAATAAACATGTAAACACACAAAACACATAGTCACACATAAAATAACCTAAAAATAAGACCGAGTGACGAACCTTAAAACCACGGTTGTCACATCACTCCCTCCTAATAGAAATCTCGTCCCGAGATTTACTCCTTAGGATCGTCATTATCAAATAGGTGAGGATACTTGCTCCTCATAAATCCTTACCGTTCCCACGTGAACTCTAGTCCACGTTCCAAATTCCATCTACCCATAACTACGGTATATTACCCTTTTTATCCAACGTCCTAGCTTCACGACCCAAAATCTCTATCGGCTCTTCGATAAAACGAAGACTCGTATCCATACTAATATCATCTAACAGTACTTACAAGTCAGTTCTTGTATACATCCAAATCCTTGCTCCACGCATCGTCATGCTTCGCCAATTCATCCAGTCCTTCCGATAATTCCAAGATCTGCTCATTATCCAATCCACCTCTTCAGCCTCCAAAACGCTTCCTCACCCTTCTTCACTTTGCCCCTTGTTGGTTCCATGATATGCCATCATCTCTGACTACTCGTCCTGGCCAACTTAATCCTAAAACTCACACTTGAAAATCTCACTTATAATTCCCTTTCCTAACAACTCCAAAACCAACTCATAATTCGCCTCACTCTCCTTCTTAGATTTGAGTAGATCAAGATGTCGTCGATGCTCCCGATGACAACTCGTTTATATATTCTCATGCACCCCCGGTTCATTGACTCCATGAAAACTGCTAGCGCCTCGGTGAAGCCAAAATCATAACCGTAAACCCAAAGCGTTCATACAACATCCTTAGCAGTTTCAACTACGTCCTCCTTGCACCCTCTCTTAGAAGCAATACGAATAAATTTCTACCTCGTTCTACTCGCGAAAATCTACACGTATTCTAAAACACCAATACTTCCTCTTATCAGACCACTCAACCGCTTTTCACAGCCAATCTACTACTAAGCAACTCAAATTTTACCTTGCATCCGTCGCAATTTCTAACAACTCTTGCTCTTAAAATCATTCCATCAACAATTTCCTTGGAAAGGCACTAACTACAACTCCTCTCACTTCTCCTACTTGCTCTATTTATGGTTCTACCTCACAGTAATAGGCAAACCTACTAAATCTCAGGAAATTTTCGGAAAACTTACATGCCTTACGAACATTTATAAATACCTTTGAGGTATTATATCCCCTTCCAACACTCTCTATGGCGCGTTACTTGTGCCAATATCCATACATTATACAAATCTCTATTCATCTCCCTTGGCACTCCTAAGAGACCTCATGACCACATTAGTTCGTCTACGAACTTTTAACTCTTTCATCCCCACTAAGGGAATTCCGACCATTCTCTCAGGGCCACCTACTTAATCGTGTAGGCGCGACCAAGTCTTTCATATGTCTACCTCAACGCTCCCAATCAATACGAACCCAAAACTGCATCCTGAATCCACGAGATACGATCAATGAATCAAACCCACAGATAACTAACGACATTTCACGTGCACGAGTTAAAACAGACCAAAACCACGAAAACTCAAAAGGAAAACTCAAACATGTACCAATTCAAATGACTCATGACAACGAAAAATGATCCAAGAAACACTTAATGGCAACCAAAACATCTTATGCCCCGCGACATATTATTTAAACCGTGCGCAAGATCGACTTTTCCAAAAGAATATTTTTTTTCCTCTCCACATCTACGTGACTCAAACAATCTACAAACAACCTTCTAGACGGTCTCAAAACTGAACTCAAAGGCTAGGTATCCCGTGCATCCCAAATCATAAAAAAAACTACTATTCAAAACTCAACCTTGAACCCGTCACTTGTACCAAAATTTCGATCAAGATACTGACATCTCATGACTATACATACCAAATATTTGAAAAGTACATTCCGAGTACATATTTTTAGGCTTTTGAATCACCCAAAAAGCTTTAAAAACGAACAAGTTATGACCAAAACTGTTTTATACTAGTTGTTTTAAAAACTAAAGAATAAACTTAGTGATTAATGCAATCCTTTTAAATGAAAGAAATAATTGTATGTGAAATTTTCATGAACTCAATTTAACCTTGTATACATAATTATAAATGACGTAAATCGGTTAAACTCAATTATATAAACTATATAAGTAGAAAGAAATTTTATTTCGCTTTATTTAAAAAAAAAGTCTTTTAGAATTTTGAAATAAATAATTGTTGATTAAGAATTCTTATGTTACTTCTTGTTTCAAACACGATTCCAACACCTTACCCTTATGTTACCGTATACAACCAACTATCCAACCCTATAGTAGATTTCCAAGTCTATTCAATATATACCGACAAAAAGGAATGTAAGACTCAACACAAAAGATTTCATTATCCCAAAAGAAATCTCAATTTATTTCAATATACTTAACACCAAGGACACCATTTTAAAACGGACACGTGAAATAGGAAACTCGAAGAATACGCGACAACGGAGGTTGAATATCTAAAAAGAAGCGAGCTAGCCACCCTCCTAAGGATACAATCGATAATTATAGGGGATCATACATAAATAGGCATATCGGGATACATATACTTTAATCCGTCCAACATATACTATACAAGCATGTACTAACCCTCTTTCATGCAATCATACTTAGGAATCCATTGAAGTTGTGGTACTTGTATAACTATATTGGCCACCATACTTATACAATTACCCTTTCCCCAATGCACTCCCTCCTATGATGACACTTATTAGAATTAATACAACACATAACACATATATCCATCTATTCACATAAGCTCATAACCACATAAATAATAAAGTCCAAATCTCCATCCATTAAAAAAATATAATCAAACTATTGGAATACATAAATCCATAGTCTAGCTAAAACAGCATAGACTAAATCCAAAACGAAAACATAATCAGTTATAAGTCATGTCGCCCATAAGAGTGGAAACAGCTTAAAATCCTTCATATCCACCTACTCCTAATAACTCGAACCACCACATGAATCTTAGGGAACATGACTTGAACATCAAAAGAAAAATAATATACCTCAGGTACATAAAATAACCCAACAAAAGATAGAAACTACCATGTACCAAATTATGTACTATAATGTACAATTTAAGCAAAATACGACAATGACTAGCGTGGATGATTATGGTTCAACCAGCACTAGTCACACCCCGAAAAGAAAATAACATGTGGCTAAGTATGAACTACTATGGTTCAACCCATACTAGTCAAAACTTAACAAACATCGCAAGTAAAAACCAATAACATCCATAAAACTTTAATTAATATAAAATGCACACATACTCCTATGACGCCTATATGCAGGGACCCTTAAGCTATAGACTAGGTTACTAGACTAGGCAACCTAATTCTCTATAACCATTGTCTCTGATACCATTCTGTCACACCCCACCAAGGCGGAATATGGGACGCGACGCATGGATATCATCACAACAATAGCGTGTCCATAGAGAGAACTATATGAATTAGAAATGTCATAAAAGGTGACACCAATGTCATGACAATATCTCATCAATTCAGGAGTCTAGGTAAGTAGGTAACAGTCCTACCTCTTACCCAAGACAAACAAATAACACAAACAAATCAACATATAGGTTCATAGTATCACTGATTCAAAACACATAAAAGTAAACTAAGAAGGAACGGGGATCTCCTTCTAAATGCAATCCTAATGCCTCCAAAGCTAGCCACTTCTATACCCAAGCTTAACCACATTCTCACCTGAAAGAGACACTAAAACACGTCAACATAAAGTTGGTGAGAGTCATAGGTTTAGACTCCAACGCCAAAATCAAACCATAACCTGTGAATAATAATCAGATTTAAGAACATATGGACAATGTGATACAAACATGCATTAACAACTAATATTAAAGATTTAACAAACCAAACCAAATCCAAGGCACCCGACCTTACCAAACACCATGGTCCCATAGGCGCCCATACACCTATGTACCAATCCCAAGGCCCCGCCTTGTCATATCCATTGGTCCCATAGATGCTCACACATCTATGTACCTCCCCAAGGCCCCGCCTTGTCAACATCCCCTTGGTACTAAGTCAAAACATAAAACAATCATGAATCAACTAGCAGTTAATCACATAAGTATGCACAAGTCCATCACCAAACACAACACATTCACAGCATAATTTATAAAAACAAGACAATGTCTCTTCCATCCTATCTGGAAGTCAAAATCATTAGTAGACATGGGACTATGAAACTCACCTGATTGAGCTTCTCCAAAAATCCGCGCACTAGCAAAAAGCTAACAAACAAAAGCAAACAATCAAAACATGAACCAAACACTAAAATGGTTTATCAACCTATGATAGACATCTAACATTCCCCCATATATATACCTCATTTATATGCTCTAAGCATCTCATTACACCCCTCTATAAAGCCCTTAACTTAGTTTATTTCATAACCCGTCTCGTTAACATTTTACCCAAAGCAGTCCCGGTTTTTAGGTCTCCAAACTATAAGCCAAACGCCCACCTAACCATACCCATGATCTCTGTAAAGGAAATCCTATGCCCTTACATATGTTAGCTAACTCCTCCCCTTTGCCCCGACCTTAAAGCTACTGTTAAGGCCCAGATATATCTATATATACTTCTGCCTATCCGCATTTTACTAATTTTGAACATACAAAAAGTTTGTTATGATTAGGGGTCTTACCCTAACCCATTTGCTTAGCCCTCCTCCAGGCCTCTTATTTAATATATAAACCAACTCCCATGCTCGGCACCAAGAAACTAACCATCCTTCATATTAACATGTGTTACACCTTTCCTCTAGGTGGATGTTTCATTGTTCGTGACTACAAACCTCTTGCTCTAACGGTTTCTCTTCAATATCACCCCACTATCTTCACAACCTCTTGCTCCCTCGAATCATTCTTCCTCCATACTATTTTTCGCTTGTCTCTCCACAATCTTAATTTCCATACCATCTTATATCCCGTCTTCAGCCTATAGTTTAGGTGTTTCCTCCTTTATTCCTTTCATCCTCATCAATGGGGAATATGCCCCTCTCACCGATGACTCTCTCTTTGTAGGAGAATTCTTCCTAATATAATGCGTTCTCCAACTATCTCCAAATCTCACGCCAATGCTCTAGACGTCTTTCTCAATTACCCCTATAGTATGCTCATACCAAACATTAGTCTATCAACGGTATACTACGCTTGCTTCCCATCGTTTCTTCCCTTGCCATAATCCTTCATAAGGCATTCCATACGTATTAGGCTAACTTTTACGCAAAACCCTCTTCCATCACATCCGTACGCAATCCTTCCAACTTCTTAACTACGTGACTTCTCATTCCTCTTGAAATATGAGATGAATTAGTCAGTCTATCGACTATCACCCAACTCTCGTCGTACTTATTCCTCTACCCCATTATGTATCCCTTCCACCAACTTCGTTCACGCAAAATAAACATGTAAACACACAAAACACATAGTCACACATAAAATAACCTAAAAATAAGACCGAGTGACGAACCTCAAAACCACGTTTGTCACAATTTGTCAAGACATTCAAAGTCTATGAACTCAAATTTATGCTTTCGAAAAACCTTTTCGCCAAAAAGAATTGATTTTTCAAAAAGCATTGAACACAATTTTTTAGAATTTCTCAATGATATTCAAAATCTTTCAAAAATTATGTGTTCAACAACTCCTATCCTCAAAAGTTTAATGTGGATCATATCCTCGTAATGACAATTCCATTGGATCAATTTTTGAGGGGGAGCTTTCCAAATTTCATGCTAAGTTTGACACATTTTTCTCCCGAAAGTTTTCAAGACTATTTTTAACAATATATTTTAATCAAATTTGGTATCTCTAATATCAATCTATTTTATATATTAGAGATAGGGGGAAAATGTGACTAAAATGTGATCTAAAGACTCACGCACTCATGGTTATGATCAAATACCCACAACATCTTTAATTCACGACGTTATTGGTGTCAAAAGGGTGGTTAGGTTTAAGTCCTATGATCCAACTAGAACCGGATGGATCTTCCCAGGGACAATCCAATAGATTATTAGAAGTCCTTAGGAAAGATGGAGTAGAATGTGAACGAAGCTGAATGCCGACTAAGTACTAATGCTAGCACTGGAACAATCACAACAAGGTGCTAGTAATGATGTCTTGGTAAGCATTGAAGGGGTTGAAGAATGAAAAAGAAATGTAAGCATAAAGGGTGTAAAGAAAGAAGCCCTCCATACAACTTAGGCAGAAACCGGGTCAACACATCATGAAGAAAACGCATCATGGACCCAGTAATGTAATGCACAACCCTTTCCCAACTAACTCAGGCTTCTCTCAAAAGAGGTTTGTTTTATTGTCACGGAGATCAACACGACTTCTATTGACTTTCTCACTCCGAGATAGTTGATATTGAATAGGTGGCATCTGCTCTAGCCTCCGACTACTAAAAGTGCACAAATCGAGTCTAGAGCCAAGAGATCAATCAAATATCTTTAGGACACACGGATGAAGATTAAGAGAGTCCTACGCTATATCCTTGCGATATTGCTAGAACACTTAAAGTGATACTACTTAGTATTCACAATGATGAGTGGAAATCCTTCCAGTGTTAACATCAAACAACACTGCGGTAGGTCATATGCAAGATTCTTTTAGAATTGAACATGTGTAAACTGAAAAGCAACAGTGGTTTGATTCTGAATTGATTAAACTCGTTTCAAGTTTCTAAGCAATATCTTTATGGTCTTGCCAGAACATTCAGAGTGATATTCATTAATATTCACAGTGACGAATGGAAATCCTCCTAGCGTCAACATCAAACAGCGCTACGGTAGGTGACTTGTGAGATTCTTATGAATCAAGCTTCTGTTAACTGGAAAGAAACAATGGTAAGATTCTTAATGAATCAAACTTGTTCCAGGAATTTGAATTGACGACTTTAATCAAGCGGATATTTATCCAATTGGTTCATTCTTTATGTTCGAAGTCTTGCTTTGAGACGGTCGAGTAAAGAGAACGGCTAGTACAGTCGCGAAACCCTGTCAAGGAGATTCTTAATTGAATCTACCTAATCACAGGTACGGTATTTAATATCGTATAACGGTCTTCACCGACCGGAGGTAAAACGCTACCTATTTAGGACGAATGTCAAAGCCATTCAGTCCGTGTCTATGTTTTGTCTCGAGAAGGTGGCGTCACGGTGTACTCAGCAAAGTCAAAGATTCAAAAAACCACATATTCATGCCTAAAGATTTATTCAACAATTAATAGTGTGAGCATGTGGATAAAGACACAAGATCGCAAGATGGCAAAGACTAGTCAAGAATGATTTGAAGATCTCAAGATAAAAGACTAAGTCGAAAGACATAGACAAAGGCTCAAAGATCACAGCATGAAGGAACAAGACTACTGTTACACGTTCAAGACTCATTTATGACGAGATCCGTAATCTCCATTGATCTCCAAATATTGATGGGGAATGACCTCACATTGGGGGAGATTGTTAGCCTCAAAATATTGAGTCAAACAAGAATGCCCGGTCATTATTTATTATTGTAACATTTATTAGAACGTTGTAATAGTTAGTTAAATAGTCATGGTTCACGGGCTTGGATTTAAGCTACTTAAAGCCCAAAAGACAAGCCCGGTCCAAACAATATAGCCCATTATGGTTACATGTAAGCCTGGCTATATAAGGCCCTTCCTAGCATGTTAGGAAGGGTGGATTATCATTTGTAACTCTCATTATTCTAATCTAATCTCACCTAGTTCTCCATCTTCTCTCTACTTTCTCTCTCTAGAATTCATCTTTTATCTACCTTCTTTCTTGTTTAATCATCACAAAATAAAGGGACAACAACCAATGTGATTAAACTAGGGATGTATAGATTGGCCACTAACCCCACACACAACAAAGAAAGTCAATCACCTTTGACTTCTAGAAACACTAATAGACGTGTGTCTCTTACTACAGGAGTAGTCCCCACTTCTAGTGTTAGCCGACGTCAGCTTAAGAGCACTCGCATGAATGAAAAGTTTTGGCAAAACAAAAGTCAAGGGAAGATGAAGAAAGTAGAAGACCACCCTAGGATATTCATTGTTTCTAAGAATAAAACGTTTATAATCGCGTGTAATGACGATTTGAATGATTCGACTTTGAATGCTTTGAATGTTAGTTTGTTTGTGTGAAATGTGGAAAGTGTGCTAATGCTAATCATGCTATGTGTGTTTTGAATAATGTCAAAGGCGTAGATACTAGAACTAAGAAGCAAACTGCGATGCCTATTAGTGCTAGAAAACCCAAACACAAAGTGAACCATTCTGGTGCAACTCCCCCCCCCCCTAAGAAAAGTATTGCATCGGACTCCACCACTAAGAACCCTAGAAGCAGAATTAGGGAATTATATGAGTCTGCTAGCAAGTCTTGGAAATGGTGGTTTGCTATTTCTATAATGTCAAAGGCGTAGATACTAGGTTAGGAAATAAAATGTGAAAACGATCGTTAGCGTGTCTTTAAGTGATAAAAATAGGGAAACTAATGAATCGGAAATCACAACTAACATGGAATCCAATTTAACAAATGCTCCATCGTGTTCTAATTCTTCTGCAGGTGATCGAAATAATTCTCTTCATACTAGACTCCGGATGCACAAAGCACATGACGGGGAATCTCAAGCTTCTAATTAACTTCGTGGAGAAGTTTTTGGGTATGGTCCGATTCAAAAATGATCAATTTTCACCGATCCTAGTATATGGAGACTTGGTTCAGGGGAATATCACAACGAAAAGGGTTTACTGCGTTGAAGGGCTCAATCACAATCTTTTCTTGGTTGGTCAATTCTGAGATGTGGATTTGGAGGTTACTTTTAGAAAGAAGACATGTTTTGTTCGTGATTATGATGGGAATGACTTACTTACCGGTTCACGGGGTACTGATCTATACACTATTTCACTACAAGACTCCACATCTTCAACTCCAATATGTCTCATGGCTAAAGCTTCAACGACTCAATCTTGGTTATGGCATCAACGATTATCTCATCTTAACTTTGATACCATCAACTTGCTTTCCAAGAAAGATATTGTGCGAGGCCTTCCAAATTTGAAATTCATCAAAGATCATCTTTGTTCATCTTGTGAGCTTTGTAAAGCTAAATGGAGTAGTTTCAAGACAAATACTACACAAAGCTCTAAAGGACGATTAGATCTTCTTCATATAGATTTGTGTGGCCTCATGCGTGTTCAAAGCATCAATGGGAAGAAATATGTTATGGTAATTGTCAATGACTACGCAAGGTACATGTGGACTCACTTCTTGAGGGCCAAGGATGAAACACCTGAGGTTCTCATTAACTTCCTTAAGCTAATACAACGTGGTCTTCAAGATCAAGTAAAAGTGGTACGTACTGACAGAGGCACATAATTCTTGAATTCAACTCTGAAGAATTATTTTGAATCCGAAGGGATTCAACATGAAACATATATTACTATAACACCTGAACAAAACGGCGTTGTTGAAAGACGAAACCGTACTTTAGTTGAGGATGCTCGAACATTATTATCCGCTTCCAAACTACCACTATTCTTTTGGGCCGAAGCCGTATCAAACGCATGTTACACTCAAAACCGTTCCATAATTATCCCAAGACACGGAAAGACACCATATCACATAATTAATGATCGCAAACCTTCACTCAAACACCTTCATGTTTTTGGATGTACGTGTTACATTATTCGAGATGGTGAAAATCTGGACAAGATGAAAGAGAAAGGCGATGCATGCATTCTAGTGAGATATGCAACTCAGTCTAAGGGATATAGAGTGTACAACAAGAGAACAAAATTCATAGTCGAAACTATTCATATCAGATTCGATGAATTACAAGAAATGGCAATTAAAAAATAGTTTAAGTCTCGATCCACAATGACAAAAGACTTCTGTACACAACCACACGGAACTCGAAACTCAAGACCACAACAATGAACCATCAAGTTCAAAGCTGGTTCCTGAACATGTTCCAAGAGCAGATATGACAGTGGACACGACACTTGAAGAGTTGGAAATGTTATATGGATCAATGTTTGATGAATATTTCACGGGGGAGAAACATGTTGTATCAAAGTCTTCCGCTGTCACTCATGATAAGACTGATGATATCGATCATCGTCAACAAAAGGATACAACTTCATCTACTTCAACATCGGTTGCTGCAGATTTACCTCCTCAGAATATCACTTCAACAATCGATCCTACAACATCCACAACTACTGTTATTGCTCCAGAGAACACAAATCAAGCAGACAATGCATTATCTGACGATGACGATTTTCATAGCCCATTAGGTACACCGGTACACGAAACTGGAGAGTCTTCTACTCTCCATGTTGATCCGTCAAATATGCATATGTTTTACCAACGACACCCCTCAACACATCATTGGACCCGAGATTATACTTTGGTTCAAGTAATTGGAAACCTTTCACAGCCTATTCGTACAAGAAGACAATTAGAAACTGATGGCGATGTTTGTATGTTCGCACTCGCCGTAAGTACAGCTGAACAAAAAACATCAAAGAAGCCATGGCTGATCATGCTTGGATTGAATCGATGACGGATGAACTTCAACAATTTGAAATACTTAAAGTCTGGGAACTTGTTGACAGACCATACGATGTGATTCCATTAAATATTCGTTGGATCTGGAAAAACAAGATAGATGAAGAAAACACGATCATCAAGAACAAAGCTAGGCTAGTGGCTAAGGGGTTTGGCCAGAAAGAGAGAATTGATTTTGACGAATCATTTTCTCCAGTTGCTCATATGTAAGCAGTCCGGATTTTCCTTGCTTATGCTGCACATAAGGGATTCACAGTTTATCAAATGGACGTGAAGACAACTTTTCTTAACGGTCCTTTGAAGGAAGAAGTCTATGTTACGTAGCCGGAAGGATTCGTTAATCCTCATTATCCTGACAAGGTGTATCGTCTCCACAAAGAACTTTATGGACTCAAGCAAGCTCTAAGGGCGTGGTATGATGAGCTCTTGAAATTTCTGGTATCGAAAGGTTTCTCAAAAGGTTCCATTGATCTAACTCTGTTCACTTATAAATATGGGGATGACATTTTGCTTGTGCAGATTTATGTTGATGACATTATTTTCGGGTCTAAAACCCAAAACTTTTAAAATGGTTTGAAAAAGTCATGCACAGCAAATTTGAAATGTCAATGATGGGCAAACTAAAATTATTTCTAGGAACTTAAGTTCTCCAATCCTCAAGTGGTATCTTTATAAACCAAGCTAAGTATTATCAAGAGATAATCACAAAGCATGGTATGACTTCATGTGACCCCGTTGGGACACCATTATCAACCACATCACTAGATGCTGACTTGGAGGGAAATGCCATATATCAAACGAGATATAGTTCCATGAGCAGTTCTCTCATGTAATTGACAGCAAGCAGACCTGATATTTCACATGCTACATGTTATTGTGCACGATATCAAGCACGACCCACTGAAAAGCACCTCAAGGAGGTTAAATGGATCTTTCGGTACCTCAAGAATACCATTCATTTGGGACTCTGGTATCCGAGAGAAACCGGTTTCTTTCTAACAGCCTATTCAGATTCTGATCATGCAGGGTGTCTTGATACACGAAAAAGTACTTCTGGTGGTGCACAATTTCTTGGTCAAGATAAACTTGTGGGATGGTCTTCCAAGAAGCAGGATTCCACGTCACTGTCATCAACTGAAGCGGAGTATGTGTCTCTATCTGCGTGTTGTGCTCAAGTTCTATTGATGAGAACACAACTCACGGATTATGGCTTCCACTTTGATCAAGTACCTATGTACTGTGACTCAAAGTCGGCCATAGCCATCTCTTGCAATCCGGTACAACATTCCCGCACGAAGCACATTGATGTCAGATACCACTTCATAAAGGAACAATGTGACACCCCGGGTTGGGTCAATTACAGCGGAAATAAAGTTTGGAATGTCACAGGGGTGGATCGATAGCAAATAGAACATAGCGCACAAGATAAGAGGTTATCCATCATATATATTACATAAACAGTGTACAAATTAATAAGAATTGTTTAAACATGACAAAAGTAAATTGTTCATTTTTCCCCAGTAGAAACCCTTGATGAGTCCTACAATGCAGACTACTATGATGCTTGAGTCCATGCACACACCGCGTCTTAGCTTCATTTTCCTAAGAAAAACATGCTTAGAGGGTCAACCATAAAGTTGGTGAATTTACAGGTTTAATAAATAAGTTTGGACATAAATGATCATGATAGTAGTAATGTACATAGCATCCATACTAAAAAGGTAATTACATTCCCTATTGCTCAAAAATGAAGCTTAACTCTCCATAGTTCTCAACAGATAAGAACCCGGGGCCTTACAAAAAGGCGCCAAACCCAGTTCCAACATGGTATACATTTGTTGTCCCGGCCAAGGCACAGTGAGCGCTACTCACCCAGATGGGGATCGTCAATCCCAAATAGATCAATTTATAACATTCGTGCAATTACAGTAATTTAACAATTTTTACAATAGGCAATCGTAATCAAAGTTTATACAATACAATTTATGTCCAATACAATAAGTTGCATGTTTTCTCCCCCGTAGAGGAAAATGTTTATTAATAATTTGTATGGGGCTGTAAAGTCACGTTGGAGTTTGTAAAGGCTATGCAATTAAAAAGGAAATCCAAGTAATGATCATGTCACAGTCTACTGCCTAATTAAATAGTATAATCTTAATAAATAATATAAGAAAACGTATGTGCATGCTTATGCAATTTTTAATTAGTTTATTAATGCTACAATATTTATTTAAATGATTGTAGTACAAGTATTAATAATATTCATTTGAATTTTTAATTAAGTTTATCATTTAAGTAAAATAAAATGTTTTACTTATAATTTTTGATACATACTTGCATTCAATTTATTTAACATTTATATAAATTCATTTTATAAAAATATATAAGTACATGTATTTAATTTACACATATACATATAGTTTATACAAATTAGTTTATAAAGTAAAATATAAATATTTTATTTTGTAAAGTAAAATATAAATATTTTATTTAACATTAAAGTTCCTAAAAATTTTCCAACATTTATAAAATAATTTATAAGTTACAAGTTTAAGAATTTACAATTTAAGTCCTTATGGTTTAGGATTTATTTAAGTTTTACTAAATTAAAATAGAATTAGAGTTTAGGGCTTGTTTAAGTTTTGGAATATTGGAAAACTAGTCCCTCCATATTTTAAGTAAAGTAAAACTTTCGGATTTTACATTTTTAGTACCTAGGGCTTGTTATACTTTAGGGTTATGGCAGAATTAGTCCCTCTAGTTATAATTAGGTTTTATATCTTTCATTAAATGGCAAAAACAATCCCTAGGGTTTCTATAAGTTTTGGCTTATTACAAAAATGGTCCTTAGGTTTATAAAATGTCAAAATAACTTTTAGAAACTTTCAAAAATGGTCCTTAGGGTTTAATATGTCACGAATGGCATTTATTAAGCCCTGTACTTTTGGATAATAACAATTTTAGTCCATGTGTTTAATAGTTTATCAAAACAAGTTTCAAATGCCACGGTTTTAGTCCTTACGTTTTATAAACTGTCATTTTTAGTCCAAAAGTTTTTATAAGTTATATTTTGTTATAAAAACTATATTTAAATATTTAAAATATTAAATGGGCTCATTAAATGGACCGAAAGAACTAATGGGCTATCTAGTGGGCCTAAACACATTTTAAGTCCACTAATTAGTTAAATGTGCTTAATGGGCCATTGAAAGTATACGGCTACAAGATATTGGGCTAATTGGGTCCACTAGGTCTTGGGCTAGTGTTGCATGGGCTTGATTAGTTCATTAACATTTATTTACCATTTATGTAGGTAATAATCTAGGTTTTCTTATAAGCTTATCATTAGCTTATCAAAATTAAGTTATGAACCCTCATCAAAAGGGTAAAACCCACGGTTTGCTTTATTTGATGTATTAAATGAGATCTAGATTTGTTCCAAGGTTGCAAGTAAGTTATAAGCCCTAATATGAGCTTACGACTCACGGCTATATTAATTATAGCTTATTAAGATAAGTCAACACTTGTTATATGGTTGCATGTAATTATAAGAGTCCCAAAATGAGATCTAAACTATGTACAAAAGTCAATCATAAGTCCATATACATACATATATAGCCCACGGTTATAAATTAAATCTTGGTATTTCCAAGATGAGATTTAAGCTAGTTATGTGTTTATAATCATTTATAAAGTCCCAACAATATAATGTTTATACTTATTGGAGGTTTACAAATTTAACACAAATTCATTATGAACTTATGTAGTCCAAGGATATACATAATTTCCCATGTGTTCTTATTATAAGATCTATACTTTTAAATGCTTATTAAGTTAGGTTAAGGTCTTAACACAAGATCTAGGTCTAACATAAACATGCATGTTCATTAGAAACCCATCCATTCATGTCTATAGCTCAGAGCTATATTTTACACACAAGATGTTTTGGTGATTTTTAGTAGTTCATTACGTAAACATATATACCATTATTTAAAACTTGTTATATAAATCATTGATGTACATATAATTAATCCGTGACCTTTAAGGTCATGGTTTTCTACTTTTGTGAGTTACAAAACCCATATGACTTATGTTTGTAAGTTTAACCAAAAGTCCCAAAAATGGAACTTATAGCCCACGGCTAAATATAAATCCATAGAAGGGTTTATATGATTTTCACCAAGTTCAAAATAGATAATTATTCATAGATTTCTTATCAAAAGTTTTAAAACATGTTCCATGGTATTCAAAAAATATGCCATGACCTATAAGGTCATGGTTTTATCAAATCTTGATTTTTAACAAGTTCATTTCATGTGTTTATTAGGTGGATGATTATGCATGCAAGTAAAAAGAAGAAAGTATAATGAGTAATACCTTCTAGTTATTGTTACCAAGGAAGATCTAAGGAACAAAGGAGATTAGTGAACTAATCTTGATGAAGATGAAACCCTAACAATAATCCAATCTGTGACCTATGTAGATTCGGCTAGGGCTTATGTGGGTTGATATGGTAATCAAAATGGTAAGGATACTACCAAATGATTAGTAGTAAAGATGAAGACAAGGATCTTTTGGATTTAATGTGTTTTCTTGGATGTTTATGGCTTTAAGCCGTATGATTTAAGAGAGAAAGGGTTGAGAGAAAGTGAGATTTGATTTGCATGTGGGAATGAGAATGTTAGTATGTGTGTTTCGGCTTAAAGAAGAGAGAGAGGCAAGGCAAATGGCATGATTTGCCTTGGTAAGAGTTTCTATGCTAAGTGTTAGCATTGCCATAACAAAGACACCTCTTCCCCTTCCACTTTGTGTGTGTCGTGTAAGGCTAACCAAAGGGGAGTGAGCTTGGGCTTGGGCTTGTGTTGTGGGTATAAAACAAAGGAGATGTGATCTTGGGCTAGTTCAAGAGATGTGTAAGCATGCATATGGTATACATACATACATACACGACTACATATACATAGTGAAACATTGTTCTTCAAATGATTAAGTGTTATGTGTACATATAAAGGTTATGCATTTTATTACTTGTTCTTCTATATCTAAGTACAAGGTTTAGGTTTGTAGTGATGAGATGGCATTTATACACGATCTCATCGTTCTTTTCGGGCTTTAATGCATAAAATGTCATCAAAATACCATATATATATGCGTGTGTTTGTTTACTTGTGTATTTTAGGTATAAATATCGTGAAAACGACAAAAGATCACAAGAAATAAGGAAAAACGAACACGAGAAATGAATTCGCACAATGAACAGGGCCCTAGTTATGGATTTCTTAAAGAAATAACCCTTGAAGACTTGAAGATGTACAAGAATGATCCCTCATTTATGAAGAATTGACACTTAATACCCTTGTATAATCATAATTACAAGTTTGGTCCCTTAAGTTTGTCAAAATGACAAAAAGGTCCTTCAACTTTGAATATTTGGCTAGATTAGTCCCTTAACAATTCTTAATTGTCAACAATGGTCCCACATGAAGTCAATCTTACAACAAAGACCCTTGAAGATCAACAATATTACACATTTAGTCCTTTAAAATTGGATAAAACATCAAAAGGACTGATGTTGTAAATATGCAAAAGTTATAAAAACCCTAAATCCCTTTTTCCAAAGTATTTGCGACCAGTGTCTAAAATAAAAAACTTATTTAACAAAGGAATCATGTTTGTTGGCTGAATAAACTTGCTATACAACCTTTCCCAAAAACAATGGACCAAACCTGCCAATACCCAAAGTTTAAATTCCTAAATAAGCGGGCCACACTTACTGTAGCAATTTACCACGCCAAGAACACCCTTTTTACCCAGGATTAAAAAGGATGAAAACAAAGGGGAAAGTGAAATTAGCTATACCCACGTGTGATTCACCTCATCTCCAACACATCCCACACCAAAAACCCCAAACTCCACTACCAGAAAGACCCCACAAGACCCAACCACATGGCGACACTTGGCAAGGATCTCTGACATGGCAAAATCAAAGGCACACATTCATTCCTTGGTCACCAAGAAGTAAATTGATGTCCAAGATTTCTCCTCACAGCCTGTCAACACCCAAATGTATTCTGGAAGCTTCATAAGGACATTTTAGGGATTTTCTTAGCATTAGGGTTTGTGTAATGTGCCCAACTCGTGGCCTATTTAAGGAGCCTCAACTTGTGAGTAGCCCTTTGTTCCTGATATTCTCTTAGCTCTTTGTAATCCCTTTTTAAAGTTTAATGAAATTTGGGTTAGTTTTCTTAAAATTCTATCTCCTTTTTGTTATTTAAAAGTTTGGTATTAGGCTAAGAGTAATTTGAGTTCCATATTTGAATGTTTTGATCTTGTGTTGTGAAGTTTGCAAAGGTTTCATAAAAGTTTCTGAGAAAAATATAAAAAAAATCCGTTTTATATTATTTGTGTTTAACTTTGTTCATCTTAGCAGGAAGGAAGCTAGCGGTTGTTTTGCTACCACTTAAGCTCACACATCCCAAAGCATGGACGTATGTTTTAGAGGTGCACAACTCTAAACCTTTTCTATTTTCTGCATATTTTTCATGATATGGTATGAATATGAGATTTGGACTGTGATTGTGTGTTTTTGTTGTTGAATCTTGTTTATTGGTGGTTACTTGTTGTTGCTAAGTTGATTTGATCTTGATTTGTGGTTTGAATCTTACATATCCTTTGAAAAATTGTGAAATCTGTTTAATAAGGGGTGTTTGGGATTACTGCAATATTTAAGTTTGGATTGACTTGAGTAGGTGTTACTTGGTGTTTATTGTTTGTTCTTGTATTATATGTGCTTTTAGGTGTTTATCTGCATGTTTTGAGTTCTATATCACCATAATCCATGAATTGGCCATAAAATCTGAATTACTTGTTGTTTTTGACTGAAATTTTAGGGACACCTAGATCTAAGGGTAGACTAGGGATAACAAGTGCTAAATCTAAGTTAATTCAACCTGTGTAATAGATTTGAGGTGTTAAAATTGGATCTATGGTCATTTAGATCAGCAAAAGGGTTTTGGGTATCATTTGTTCATCAGTAATTTGCATAAGCTTTAATCTGTCTCTAATCATTGAATCAGTGTATAAAACAAGTTTATTTGTGCTTATTGGAGTTTATTATAGCTTGTGTATGCATATGGTTCAATTTGGTTGGCTTATTATTGCTTAATCTGCTTATTTCTTCATAACTACTTATTTTGCATATCTATGTCATATCTAGGGACTGTTTGCTTAATCTATATCATTTGGCTGGATCAATTTGTGATTTCTTTCTTGATTGTGACTCCTTACAACCCACGGGTTGTAAGGGTGCCCTTGTTATCCATTAAATCCAAGTAAATCTCTCAAAATCACAGGTCAAATAGTCAAAGCAGTGGGAACTCCTTTCCCCTGCTGCTAGCCACTGCTAGTGTTATTTTTGGTTTAGCTTATCAATAAGCTGTTCAAACTTATTAAAACGTGCAACAACTTCAATTTGGTAATAGGTGCTCATCATTTGACCCATTTGTTCATTCTGGAGCATTTGGGTGGTTGACTTATAGGTTTGACTAGAAAACCAACTTGTTTGACTTTTACATAAGTGCTTATTGGCTTATTCTGCTTATTGGATTTTTCTTGATTGATTTGGCTTATTTAAGTCATTTAGAGTCTTTTGTAAGTTGAATCAAGGTCTGAGGTGGTCTCAAACTCTAAGTCGACTATTTTGTCGTTTAGTGATTTTGTACTTTGCTTATTTCTGCCTTATTTGTTGTGCTTTTTCAAAATTTCTTTTCATAGATCTCTTAAGCATCCCAAAAGAAGGTTGTGTGTCAAATTAGAGCTTATGGCATTGGCTTATAGCTTAATGGGCAAAAAAACCCATTAAAAATAAGCTGTTGTACATTTAAGCTATGATAAGCTCATATTCAGCTTTTGGGCCTTGAGAGTTTTGTGTTTAGAATTGAATTTTAAGCTAGACTGGTGATTTTCAGCTTATTTGATTGAGTTTGAACTTATTGGGCCAAAAAGCCCATTTCATTTGGACTGTTTTTGTTTTTAGCCCATTTGGTGGCCCAATAGGGGTATTTTGGTAATTTCACTTTCATTTTCTGTTTATTTAGGTTAAAATACACTAGTTTGTAAGTTTTTAGAATTTTTATAATTTTTGGATTTTTAATATTATTTTATTATTATTTTATTATTAAATTTAGTTTTTAATATTTTTGCAACTTTTATTCCTAGGTCAAATACATTAAGTTAGGATTTTTAAAACTCTTAGATGAATTTTCTCATCATTTTATTAATTTTTAGAATTATTTTAATATATTAATAGTTTTTAATCATTTAAAAATAGTTTTAATTGGTTTTAAATTTCATAAAAATATTTTTGAGTCTTATTAAGTCTTAGACTTTTACAAAGTGAAAAACCTTTATTTGGGATTTTTATTAATTATTTGCATTTTTAGGGCTTTAATTAGCATATAAAAATTAATATTTAATTAATTAAAAGGTTTGAAATAGTTTTGATCATTTGTAAACTCTTAGATTATTTTTAGCTATTTTTTTAATTTTTTTTGGAATTTTTGGAATTAATTTATATTTTGTCACTTTTTACGATTTTTTCGTTTTGTCGTCGTAGTGTAATTTTAACGTATCCGTCATTCTCTTTTCTCATCTTTTCTTTCTCAATATTAATCCAAAATCATTACGAGTTATTCACGCACATATACCTCCTTGGGAAACAAACTTTCACCTTTGGGTCATTAGTACACGGTTTTCCTAACCCGTTCGTATTTAATACTTATCGCTTTTACGCCTTTTTCCTAAAAGGTCTGCTTTTACCTTGTTTTTCTAAACAAGTGTAATTTTACCACAATCATTTTGGCGCCGCTGCCGGGGAGGTGTGTCATGATTAATTTGTTCATTTTGTTTTTAATATCTAAATAGTATTGGTATTAGTAGAACTCTACTAATACGTATTATCGGTTTTTTCGTTTTTCTTGTGAAATAGTATTACTATATTGTATAAGTATCACAACAAATTCAAAATATCTCCAAAGATGTGAAAACACAACCTTAATTGGGATTTGATCTCCTAATTATTGTATTCGAATCTCAAGCAAAAAGAAAAAGGCAAAAATAGATAAATACTTCCGTGAAGCTCGATTTTAAAAAATACGAACTACAAGGTGGGCATAAGGCGGGTGTTATAAGATACACCCTAAAGAAAAAGGCTCTTAAGTGCTTCGCACCGCCTCGTTTCTCCGCTTGCTTGTGAGTATTTGAGATTGAAGGCAAATCGAGGGTTTTGCCGCCCAAAGTATTATTACGTATTATATATATTTGCTTGGTTTCTTTGTGAGTAAACCCTCTTGAACAATTTGATTTTCACAAAAGTTCTAAAGTCAATCGAAGACGTTCACTCCACGTGATCGTTTTCATTCCTTTGAGGCTTCTTTAATCAAGAGTTTGATTCAAGGAGAGTTTTGATAGATTGTTGTCTACGAATACACACAAAATCCAAAAAAGTTAAAAAGAATCAAAAACACAAAAAAATTAAAAATCCACAAAACACCCAAAAGAATCTTCTTTGCTCACATCCACATTCTATGTAACGTTTATGCAAACTCGTAATCAAACAAAATGAGCTCGCAAACGTCGTCAAAACCAAGGCAATTTGATTGAAGAAGAAACTCCAATTGTCGAACCCGTTGTAGAACCAATAGTCACCATGGCTAATCAAACTATGATGGAGTTGCTTCAAGCACCCACCGAGGGTTTTGGAGAAGCTATAGTGATTCCCGCCATCCTTGCGGAGAATTTCGAGATTAAGACGGGTTTAATGTCGATGCTACAAGCAAACAAGTTTCGAGGTCATGAGAAAGACAAACCGCATTATCACATAAGGAATTTCAATTGTTTCCATACTCGTTGGATGGACCCGCAAAAATTTGGCTCGAGAAAGAACCGCCAAATTCGATTTTGACATGGGGTGATCTCATTTCTATGTTTGTGAACCAATTTTTTCCACCATCTAAGACAGCACATTTGAAAAATGATATTTCAAGGTTTACACAACGTAATAATGAAAGTTTTTCTATGGCATGGGATTTAAAGAAAATTCACATGAATGTCCACACCATGATTTTTCGGAATAGCATCAAATTGATACTTTTTACAATGGGCTTAATGATCATGAAAGAGATTATTTGAATGCCGCCACGGGTGGTAATTTTTTGTGCAAAATGACCTATGAGGCTTTAAAGATTATTGAGAATAGATCTAAGGTTTATAACCCTCGTAACACACTGAGTGATGCCAATATGGGTTCATCGTCATCGTCATCATCTCGTAACATGAATGCCTTACATGATGAAGCTAATGAGGAAAATTGGTTTTTCGATAGATTTTTGATGCTTATGACACATTGGAAAGCACAAGATGCTTTGAATTCCGCATCGGTTAAAGCGGTTGAAAAGAGTTGTTTATCTTGTGGTGGAGTGATGAGACTGCTTTTATACATAGTCTCATGGTCCAAATAGGGCTTAAAATGCATTAAATATCATCAAAATACCCAAATATATGCTTGTGTTTGTTGCTTGTGTATTTTTGGTACGGATATTGAGAAAATGACAAAAGATCACAAGAATCATGCAAAAACGAACACGGGAAACGAAGCCGCACAATGAACCAAGCCCTAATGAAGAATTTTCCCAAGAAAACCCATGAAGATTTGATGAATTGTGAAGAAGGGTCCTCCAATATGGAAGAATTAACACTTTATACCCTTGTATATTCATAATTACAAGATTGGTCCCTAAAGTTTGTCAAATTTGCAAAAAGAGCCCTCCACTTTGAAGAATTGACAAGTTTAGTCCCTCAACAAAGCTAAATTGTCAACCAATATCCTCCACAAAGTCAAATACATCATGAAGTCCTTCAAAGTACAAGAAATTACAAGTTTGGTCCTTTGAAAATACCAAAATTACCAAAAGACCCCTTGACTTTGAAGAAATGGCAAAAATGGTCCCTCATCAAACATGAATTGACAATTTCAGTTCTCCAAAATGTCAATCATACAAGTTTAGACCATAATCCTTGAAGAAAATACCAAATCAGCCCTTCAAGAATCACAAAATGGCAAGAAATACCCCTGAGTTTACGTTACAAAATATTTTAGGGCAAAAGTGTGAAAATGAAAAGTTGGATTACAAAGGGAATCGGATTTTATGTGTTTATTTACAAAGTGAAAGAAAGGAAGAAGGAGAGGGACTAAATCTGGCCAGACAAGAAAGAAACCTAGACCAATCCTAGCATGCCATGTGTCCCACTCACATTATCAACCAATCAAAACCCTCAGCTTTGCCACCTCATTTCCCACTCACCAGATTATTAAAATAATCTTTGATTAGTTTGAATTTGGCGCAAAACACATGTTTAAACATTAAACCGGATCAAACAAGGCATTATTTACTCCAAGAACACAATTGGGTATTTTTAATTGTGTTGTAATTAGGTCATGAAAACCTCCAGATTAGTGATTAAGCATGTCTTAATCATAACCCAACACCAAAAACTCATGCCACATCACTTCCTTGTCCCACATGAGATTCCCCTGCTACACCATTGAGCTAACTGCCAAAATTATGGCAGCAATCCAACGTTAGAGATTAAAGCTTACTTTTTAAGCTTCTTACAAGATATTGGATGCACTCACACATGCCAGCTACAACAAAACAACAAGAAAGAGTCACATGATTCTCCAAAGAGTTCAAACTTCAAAGGGCATTTCAGGGATTCTACAAGCTAGGGTTTACGTTTTTTTATTGCTTTCCTAGTTCACATGTAGCCTATATAAAGGCATTTAGGCTTTACATTTCAACTGGTTTTTGGTTTTTCCTTGTTCACAAACTTGTAAATCCTCTTTTCAATTTAATGAAATTGTGTTAAGTTTGTTGAAGAAAGACCAAGTGACACTTAATTTTAAGCTTGTTATTGTTATATGTTAACTGAAACTGGACCTTAAAACGTGATTTTAAACCTTGTGTAAGAAATTACACATTGGATCAAAACTTGATATTTTGCTAAGTTTTCTTGGTACATCTTGAAATTTTTGGGATATAAGCTGATCATAGCATCCTAATTGTGATATTAAGGTGTTGTGAAGCTCATATCTTGGGGATAATCAAGAGTGGGTACAAGAAGTTGCATTAATCAAGTTTATTTTCCAAAAAAGTCACCTTTCTGTTTTGATATTGTGCTTCTAACTTTGTTGAATCTTAGCAGGGTTGTTGTTGGAAGCTTGTGCTTGTTCTTGCTAGCACATAAGCTCAAAAATTCGTGGGTGTGGATGTACATCCATGAAGTTTGTCTTAAAACCTTAAAAATATGATAAATTTTGGATTTTTGGTTAATTTGTGCTCTACTTGTGTTCTTGTTGATTTCTTGGCTTGAATCTGCTTAATCTTGCATGTTAATGTTGTTGGTATGCTAGATTAATCATTTGGTAAACTGAATCACACTTATACTTGTTTAATTTTTGGATTAAAAAGATAAAGGGGTGTTTGGGATTACCTGCTTTGAAGAAATGGCAAAAATGGTCCCTCATCAAACATGAATTGACAATTTCAGTTCTCCAAAATGTCAATCATACAAGTTTAGACCATAATCCTTGAAGTAAATACCAAATCAGCCCTTCAAGAATCACAAAATGGCAAGAAATACCCCTGAATTTACTTTACAAAATATTTTGGGGCAAAAGTGTGAAAATGAAAAGTTGGATTACAAAGGGAATCGGATTTTATGTGTTTATTTACAAAGTGAAAGAAAGGAAGAAGGAGAGGGACTAAATCTGGCCAGACAAGAAAGAAACCTAGACCAATCATAGCCTGCCATGTGTCCCACTCACATTATCAACCAATCAAAACCCTCAGCTTTGCCACCTCATTTCCCACTCACCAGATTATTAAAATAATCTTTGATTAGTTTGAATTTGGCGCAAAACACATGTTTAAACATTAAACCAAATCAAACAAGGCACTATTTACTCCAAGAACACAATTGGGTATTTTTAATTGTGTTGTAATTAGGTCATGAAAACCTCCAGATTAGTGATTAAGCATGTCTTAATCATAACCCAACACCAAAAACTCATGCCACATCACTTCCTTGTCCCACATGAGATTCCCCTGCTAGACCATTGAGCTAACTGCCAAAATTATGGCAGCAATCCAACGTTAGAGATTAAAGCTTACTTTTTAAGCTTCTTACAAGCCATTGGATGCACTCACACATGCCAGCTACAACAAAACAACAAGAAAGAGTCACATGATTCTCCAAAGAGTTAAAACTTCAAAGGGCATTTCAGGGATTCTACAAGCTAGGGTTTACGTTTTTTCTTTCTTTCCCAGTTCACATGTAGCCTATATAAAGGCATTTAGGCTTTACATTTCAACTGCTTTTGGTTTTTCCTTGTTCACAAACTTGTAAATCCTCTTTTCAGCTTAATGAAATTGTGTTAAGTTTGTTGAAGAAAGACTAAGCAACACTTAATTTTAAGCTTGTTATTGTTATATGTTAACTGAAATTGGACCTTAAAACGTGTTTTTAAACCTTGTGTAAGAAATTACACATTGGATCAAAACTTGATATTTTGCTAAGTTTTCTTGGTACATCTTGAAATTTTTGGGATATAAGCAGATCATAGCATCCTAGTTGTGATATTAAGGTGTTGTGAAGCTCATATCTTGGGGATAATCAAGAGTGGGTACAAGAAGTTGCATTAATCAAGTTTATTTTCCAAAAAAGTCACCTTTCTGTTTTGATATTGTGCTTCTAACTTTGTTGAATCTTAGCAGGGTTGTTGTTGGAAGCTTGTGCTTGTTCTTGCTAGCACATAAGCTCAAAAATTCGTGGGTGTGGATGTACATCCATGAAGTTTGTCTTAAAACCTTAAAAATATGATAAATTTTGGATTTTTGGTTAATTTGTGCTCTACTTGTGTTCTTGTTGATTTCTTGGCTTGAATCTGCTTAATCTTGCATGTTAATGTTGTTGGTATGCTAGAATAATCATTTGGTAAACTGAATCACACTTATACTTGTTTAATTTTTGGATTAAAAAGATAAAGGGGTGTTTGGGATTACCTGCTTTGAATCAAAACTTGTTATGTGTGGAAGGAAGTTTGTGTTTGTGCTTTGTAACTGATATATGCTTGGTTGAGAGCATTTTGCTGCATGTTTTTGAGTTTGAAACACCAAATCATACATTGTGCTATAGCTTGCTTGTTTTAACTGTTTTTGACCTAAGATTTTGGTGAAATCTAGAATTTGTGCATGCTTAGGGTTAAAAGTTGTTTAAACATCCTTTATATAACATATTTGATAGATTTGAGTGGTTTAATCTGGCTTGTTGGTCAAATACATCAGCAAAGTGTAAACATCTGCTTTGGTTAGTGTTCATCATTAACCTGTTAGTGTTCATCAGTAACTTTAAGTGCTTGAATCTTGACCTACACCTTGAATCATTGCATGAAAGTTGTTTAGAATTGTTCATTTAAGTTTAATATACCTTGTGTATGCATTTGGTTAAGTTTGGCTGGCTGAATTGTGCTAAAAGTGCTTATTGAACCTCATCTGCTTATTTGTTCAAGTTTGTGTTAGATCTGGTGCTTGTTTGAATTAACTGTACAAATTGGCTTGTTGGATTGTTGATTTCTTTGTTTGTATTAACTCCTTATGATCCAATGATCATTTGGGTGCCTTGTTGAAACATGAATCTCCAAAAAAGTCACTAAAGACAAAAAAGTCTACAAGTCAAGCAGTGGGAAAAGTTCCCACTGCTCAACACCCAAAACTAGCCCCTGCTAGTGTTAATTTGCAATCAGCTCATCAATAAGCTATAATTGCTTATCCAGACCTGCAACAACTTTTTTTTTTGTGATAGATCTTTATTATTTGACCCATTTGATTAGACTGGAGCTTATTAGACTTTGACTTTGACTTTTTGCTAGAAAACCAACTTATTTGACTTTTACATAAGTGCTTATTTGCTTTTTCCAGCTTATTGAGTCAATTTATTTGAAAACTTTTTGCTGATTTAGCTTATTTAAGTCATTTAAAAGCTTTAGAAACTTGAATCAGCTCTTGGGGTTGCCTAGAACTCAAAAACGACTATTTTGTCGTTTTCTATAGATTGCTTATTGCATTTTCAGGCTTATTCCTTTGGCTTATTTCAAATTTCTTTTTACAGAAGTCCTATTTAGTTCAAAATAAGCTTGTGTGTCTAATTTGAGCTTATGGCATTAGCTTATAGCTTAATGGGCCAAAAAGCCCATTAAGAATAAGCTGTTTGGTATAAGCTTGCTTATTTTACATTTTCAGCTTTTGGGCCTTTGGAAAAAGTTGTTTAAAAATCAAATTTTGAGTCAAGTAGTGCTTTTTGGGCTTAATTGGACAACTTTTTGCTTATTGGGCCTATTTGAGCCCAATAAGGGGACTGTTTGGACTTTTGGCCCATTTGGAGGCCCATTAAGGGTATTTAGGTAATTACAACTTCATTTCTGTGTTATTTAGGTTAAATTAAGCTAGTTTGCAACTTATTAGAATTTTTAGGATTTTTGGATTTTTACTAATATTTTTATATTATTTTATTATAAAAAATTAAATGTCTGATTTCCTAAGTTTTTATATTTTTTCTAGGTTCTAGACACTTAATTAGGAATTTTTCAACTTTCCAAATATTTTTAGAGTCTTTTAATTACTTTCTATAATTATTTTAAGTTTTTATAGTTTTTAATAGTTTTTAATTGTTTAAAAATAGTTTTTAGTGGTTTTAAAATTTTGAAAAATACTTTTTAGCTTAATTAGGTTATTTTAAAGGTTTACAAACTTTAAGATCTTGATTGGGACTTTTTATTAGTTAATTTTGATTTTTAGGGCTTTAATTAGCATTAAAAAATTAATAATTAATTAATTAAAAGGTTTTAGCAAGTTTGGATTTTTTGTAGACCCTTAGAATATTTTAGTGGATTTTTAGTGATTTTTAGGAATTTTTAGAGTAAAATTTTAATTTTGGTACTTTTTACGGTTTTACGTGAACAACTCTTTCGTCTTAGTGTAATCCGTCATCGTAACAATCATTCTCTTCTCATCCACTTTCTATTTTTTTCATTATCATATAATCACAAAGTTAATCATTTCATTACACACACACCAAGCCTCCTTGAGAACGATCCCCACTTTGGGTCATAACTCGTGATTTTCCTAAGTCACTTGTTAATACTTGCCCTAATTGCCTTCCTTTTCCTAAAGAGGTAAAATTACAACCATCATTTTGGCGCCGCTGTCGGGGAGGCGTGTTGTGTTTTGATTTGAAAATTGTTGTTTTTATATAGCCATAAATAGCTAATTGTATTAGTAGCACTCTACTAATACGTATTATCGGTTTTTCGTTTTTTGTGTGAATACTATTACTATATTGTATATGTAGAACAATAAAATCACAAGTACTCCAAAAGTGAGAAATCACAACCTTGACTTGGGAAGTCATTACCCAATCATTGTATTCGAATCTCAAACAAAAGAAAAAGGCAAAAATAGATAAATACTTTCGTGAAGCTCAATTTTGAAAAATACAAACTATAAGGTGGGTATAAGGCGGATATTATAAAATATATCTTAAGGAAAAAGGCTCTTAAGTGCTTCGCGCCGTATCGTTTCCCCGCTTGCTTGTGAGTATTTGATTTTGAGAGCTAATCGAGGGTTTTTCCGCCCAAAGTATTACTAAGTATCATATATATTTTCTTGGTTTCATTTGGTTAAACCCTCTTGAACGTTTTGGTGTTCCACCAACGTTCTAAAGTCACCGAAGGCGTTCACTTCACGTGATCGTTTTCATTCCTTGAGGCTTCTTTAATCAAGAGATTTTATTAAGGAGGAGATTTGTAGATTTTTGTCTAGTTAATACATTCCACAAAATCCAAAAAAGGTTAATACAATCAAAAACCACAAAAAATTGAAAAATACAAAACACCAAAAAGAATCTTCTTTGCTCGTCCTCTCGTTGTACGTGACGTTTATGCTAACTCGTAATCAAGCAAGACGTGCACGTAAACGAAAGAACAAATCAACCACTCCTAATCTTTCTAGTGAGGAGTCTCCTATTGACGAACCATTGTAGGGAAGGAACCAACCATGGCAAATCGAACTATGATAGAGTTACTTCAAGCACCCACCGAGGGTTATGGAGAGGCTATTGTGATTCCCGGTATCCTAGCGGAGAATTTTGAAGTGAAAACGAGTTTGTTGTCGATGATCCAAAACAACAAATTCCGTGGTGATGAGAAGGACAATCCACACAACCATATCCGCCAATTCAATCGTCTTACCGCCACTTGCAAGTTTAAGGATGTTGCTAGCGACTCGATTAAGATGATGCTTTTTGCGTATTCCTTAGAGGGGCCCGCTAAAATTTGGTTAGAGAAAGAGCCACCCAATTCTATATTGACGTGGAAGGATCTCGTGTCTAAGTTTGTGAACCAATTTTTTCCGCCCTCTAAGACTACGCATTTGAAAAACGAGATTTCAAAGTTTTCACAAGAGTTTAATGAAAGTTTTTCAACGGCTTGGAATAGGTTTAAGGAAATGTTACATGAGTGTCCTCATCACGGTTTTTCCGACTTGCATCAAATTGACACGTTTTACAATGGACTTAATTATCATGAAAGAGATTATCTTAATGCCTCCGCGGGTGGTAATTTTTTGTGTAAAATGGTCGAGGAAGCATTGTTAATCATTGAGAATAGATCTAAGGTGTATAGTCCTCGTAACACATCGAGTGTTCGTAAGGCTTCGTCTTCGGCTTCACCTTCTTTGTCTACTACCATCGATGCTTGCCAAATTGAGGCGAACTTGGAAAACAAGATTTTTGATAAGCTAAAAGGTCTTTTGATTGAGTTCAAAGTTGGAGAACCAAGTGCTCCCGCTACGGCTAAAGCGGTTGAGGTTTCATGCATGTATTGTGGTGGAGGTCATGATTTCTCCGAGTGCATTACCAACGGTGGTAACACTTCGAGTGCCTACGCGGCCACGGGAACTTACAACCAAAACGGTCAAGTTACCCGCTCTAATCAATTGACTCCACCGGGTTTTGGTTCAAATCAAAATGCTAACAACAACTATCGCAACAATCAAGTTGGTTTCAAAAACAATTACAACAAGGGAAACTATGGGAATCAAGGAGCTAATAATCAAGTTTCAAACAAAAATCAAAATGATTTTCAAAACAACAACAAAAGTTTGCAAACGTTGAAAGATCTTCTAAATGAATTTGTTGAATACGCCAATGGGAATGATGCTAGGTTTGACAATATTCAAAGAGAAATCATTAGCCTAAGATCCAAGTTTAAAACCGACTTGAAGAAAGAGTTGAAAAATGAGTTAGCAAATGAGCTTAAAATCCATACCAACAAGATGGAAGGAAATGTAACTAGGTTACAACAAAACCAACAAAAAATGGAACAAGGGCAACATGAGATTAAACAAGAAATGATTAAAGCCGAGAAGAGGTAATCCATGTTTGAAGATAAAATCTCGTCTATGTTTGAGGCAATAATGTGTAAACCGTCTTCGAGTAGTCTTCCTAGCAACACCGTATCAAACCCTAAGGGTGAGATGAAAGTGATTACCACACGTAGTGGTAAGACACTTAAGGAACCGACTCCTCTACCAATTGCTCCTACGGAAGAAGCAATTGAGGAAGAACCCGAGGTGATGGTCCAAAAGGAGCATGTCCCAATCCTACGAAGTACCGCTCATACCACACCTACGGTTGACCCATTACCAACATTGGAACCCGAGATTCCAAAGGCTATGCCTATGCCTCAACCCACACCACCTTTGCCCTATCCATCGAGACTTAGGAAGGAGAAACGTCAAGAGCGCGACAATTACCAATTTGAGCTTTTTATGAAAATGTTTCGTGATTTGCAATTTAATGTGAGTTTCGCCGATGCTTTGGTCATGATACCTCGATTTACCGCTAACTTTAAGAGTATGTTGAACAACAAGGAGAAATTACACCAATTATCTAGTTTTTCATCGGTTTATCTTAATCACATACCTTAAAACGTCGGTGATCCCGGTAAATTTTTGATCCCTTGTGCAATCCAAGATATGGAAGAATGCTATGCCTTGGCCGATCTTGGTGCTAGCATTAACTTGATGCCACTTGAAATCTTCAAGTCGCTCAATCTTCCTAATCTTACTCCTTCACTAATGTCTATCGAGTTGGCCGACCATTCCACGATTCCCGCATGGGGATTGGCGGAAGACGTTTTTGTGAAAGTGGGGAAGTTATACTATCCCGTAGACTTTATCGTTGTCGATATTCCCACGGATCCTCAAGTTCCTCTAATTTTAGGTCGTTCATTTTTAGATACGTCTATGGCTTTGATCGATGTTCATGCTAGAAAGATCACCTTACGTTTCAACGACGAGGAACTTGTTATAAACACAACTCAAAACTCTCAAATTTCTCATGTTTATTTCGTTGCAACCATAAACCTCGTTGATATGATCGACGTGGTTTGCGAGGAATTTTCACAAGAAGTTATAGGTTTTGGTGATGATGAAACTAGTGGCAATCCCACTATGTTGGATCCAATTCTTGATAATTCGACACCAACCTTCACTCCATTTGAAGGTGGTGGTTTTACGTTGGAAGAATTCGATGTTCCACGTACTTGTAACGAAGACCTCAACAACGATGAGGACTTCTCGATTATCAAGGATTTTCTTAACGATTTCCCATTTCCTCCACCCGAGGAGGTTATGAGTATCGAGCCCAAATCTTCAATTGAGGAACCACCTATCCTCGAGTTGAAAGATTTACCTCCTCACCTCGAATATGTCTTTTTGGAGGAGGGCGACAAGTTTCCGGTTATTATTGCGAAGGAACTTTCGGATGATGAAAAAACCGCACTTGTCGATGTTCTTAAGGATCACAAAGGGGCAATTGCGTGGAAGTTATCCGACATTAAGGGGATCGATCCTAAATTTTGTACCCACAAAATCTTAATGGAGGAGGATTAGAAGCCCGTAATCCAATGTCAAAGAAGGGTGAACCCCAAAATTCACGACGTCGTCAAAAAGGAAGTCCTTAAGCTCATTGACACAGGAATGATTTACCCTATTTCCGATAGCCCTTGGGTGAGTCCTCTCCATTGTGTCCCTAAAAAGGGAGGAACGACTGTTGTGCCAAACGATGACAACGAGTTGATTCCCACTAGACTCGTGACCGGATGGAGAGTGTGCATTGACTATCGAAAGTTGAATGAATCCACTCGTAAAGACCATTTTCCCTTGCCCTTCATGGACCAAATGTTGGAGCGTCTTGCGGGAAACGATTTCTATTGCTTTTTAGATGGTTTTTCCGGTTACTTCCAAATCCCCATCGATCCTCGTGATCAATAAAAAACTACGTTTACGTGTCCATATGGAACGTTTGCCTATCGTAGAATGCCATTCGGACTTTGTAATGCACCGGGAACCTTTCAAAGGTGCATGACGGCTATTTTTCATGATATGATCGAGAAGACGATGGAAGTCTTCACGGATTGGTAATTCGTTCACTTCGTGTTTGTCAAATCTCGAGAGAATGTTGAAACGTTTTGAGGAAACCAACCTTGTGCTCAATTGGGAAAAATGTCATTTTATGGTTAAAAGTGGGATCGTCTTAGGGCACAAGGTCTCGAAAGCGGGGATTGAGGTAGATCAAGCTAAGGTAGACGTCATCGCCAAATTACCTCATCCCAAAACCGTTAAGGGAGTTAGGAGTTTCCTAGGCCACGCGGGCTTTTATCATCGATTAATCAAGGACTTTTCAAAGATCTCTCGACCTATTACACATCTCCTTGAAAAAGATGCACGTTTTGTCTTTAACGAAGATCGTGTACGAGCCTTTGAAATCCTTAAGAGGAAACTTACCGAAGCTCCCATTCTTGTTGCTCCCAATTGGAACCTCCCCTTTGAGCTCATGTGTGATGCTAGTGACTATGCTATTGGGGCCGTATTGGGGCAACGTCATGACAAGCACTTCTTGCCTATTCACTATGCTAGCAAGACGATGACCGAGGCTCAACTAAAATACACTACAACGGAGAAGGAGTTCCTTGCCGTGGTGTATGCATTTGAGAAATTCCGACCTTACCTCGTCTTGGCTAAATGCATAGTGTATACGGATCATTCGGCTATCAAGTATCTAATGGCTAAACAAGATGCTAAGCCTAGATTACTTCGTTGGATTCTCCTCCTTCAAGAATTTGATCACAAAATCGTTGACAAAAAAGGAGCCGAGAATCTAGCGGCCGATCTTCTTTCTCGTTTGGAAGATCCTCACCAAAGTGTTTACGAGCCCAAGGAAATCACTGAAACATTTCCGCTCGAGAAACTTGGTGTAGTGAATTCTAAGCTTGATTCTTCTACCCCATGGTTTGCGGACTTTGCAAATTACCATGCGGGTAACTTCATCATCAAGGGTATGACGACTCAAGAAAAATGAAAATTCTTTCGTGACGTCAAGTTCTACTTTTGGAACGACCCTTACTTGTTTCGAACTTGTGCGGATCAAATCATTCGACATTGTGTCTTTGGCACCGAAGCTTCTAATATCCTTAGAGCTTGTCATGAGGGACCCACGGGTGGTCACCACGGTGCTAATCTCACGGATAAGAAGGTCTTTGATGCCGGCTTCTTTTGGCCTACTATTTACCGAGATGCACAAGATCTTGTGAAATCGTGTGATTCATGCCAACGACAAGGAAAAGCCTCACAAAAAGATGAAATGCCACAAAATATCATCCAAGTGTGTGAGATCTTTGACGTTTGGGGTATAGACTTTATGGGGCCGTTCCCATCATCTCGTGGTAATAAGTACATCCTTGTCGCGGTTGACTACCTATCTAAGTGGGTGGAAGCTAAGGCTTCGCCCACCAATGATGCTCATATGGTAGTCAAGTTTTTGAAGCAATTGTTTTCTCGGTTTGGAACCCCTCATGCGATCATAAGCGATCGTGGAACCCATTTTTGTAACGACCAATTCGAAAGGGTCCTAATAAAATATGGGGTTACACATCGTCTTTCTACGGCTTATCACCCGCAAACGATTGGGCAAGTCGAGGTTTCAAACCAAGTGTTGAAAAGGATCTTGGAGAGATCCGTTGGGGAAAACCGACAAACTTGGTCGGATAAGTTGGACGATGCTTTATGGGCCTTTAGGACCGCTCGTAAGACGCCCATTGGGTGCACTCCCTATAAGCTTGTGTATGGGAAGAATTGTCATTTGCCAATCGAATTGGAACACAAGGCTTATTGGGCCCTAAAGCATTGTAATGATGATATGGAGACCGCGGGAAAACACCGGAAAATGCAATTAAATGAATTGGTTGAATTAAGGGATATTGCTTATGAAAATTCATTGATTTATAAAGAAAAAACTAAAAAGTTGCATGATTCTAAAATTAGAAACCGGGTTTTTAACATTGGGGATCAAGTTTTGCTTTTTAATTCTCGTTTGAAAATCTTTTCCGGTAAGTTGAAATCCCGTTGGTCCGGCCCATTCACCGTGACTCAAGTATTTCCATATGGGACCATCGAGCTAGCTCAAAATGATGGCCCCAATTTCAAGGTGAATGGACATAGGTTGAAGCACTACTTTGGCGGGGAAGTTCCATCCTTGAACTACCTCGACCAAATAACCTTCCCCAATGATAATTAGTATTGAGGGGATCGAGTAGAGTTCATGACTCAGTAATAAAAAACGAGGTGCCTCGTGGGGGAGTCCCATGCTTATCCTATGTATATATTATCGCTTTCTAATGTAGTAACATGTGGGGATTTGTGCCCTTCCAACCTTTGTTCCGTGGTTGTTTGTGAATTGTGGATTTTAGATGATCATGATCTTCACGATTAGACCCTCTCGTGTTCGTTTAATGGGAGCACTCGATCGTTTGCTTTGAAGACTTTCTCAATATCCATGATATATCCTTTTGATGTTCTAACCTTAGGTTTATAGCACACTTCATAAACGGCTATCAATTTAACGGTTACAACCTTTCCATACTAGATTAGGCATTCGACTACGTCTCTACTATGGGGGTGTTTGCACCCCTAGACTCGAAACATTGAGGACAATGTTGAACTTTAGTATGGGGCCATTTGATACTACAATGATTTTACTAGTTTGAAAGTTCGTTTCTCGGAATCTCCTCGAATTGATCTCGGTTCTAAGTGGAATGATTTGTTCTTAGTTAATAAAAAGGAGTTGGTTTGTTTGTCTATTTTTAAACTAATAACAATTAAATGTAAATGGCGTTGAATAAAATAGATCTTTGAAAAATTAAACTAGATTGACAAGTAAGACTTAAATGTTTGAAAACGTAAAGATAAAATTAGACGAAAACTTTGAAAACTTAAATGAATTAATGCTTAAAAACTTGTTCTATCGGAATACACTAAAATTATTTCTATCGGAATGTAAGAAAGTCAAAAGCATCGGAATGTAATCACAACTACCATCGGAATGTCCATAATTGGTGCTACTGGAATGTGCAAAGATCAAGCTGTCGCAATGCTGCTATCGGAAAATGGTAAACAAAAATTGGCCAGAGTTTCGACTTAAAAAGGGACCTAAATCCCGTCGGAATGTGCGATCGCAATATGCGATCGCAATCCCAGATCGGAACAGGTGGAATTACACCCTATCGCAAAGTAAAACCCTTAAGGGTTATTGCGATACCAAGTAAGAGATCCGTCGGAATGTGTTAAAAACCCTCTTGTTGTGATGGAAGCAGATATGTTCGAAATTGGTGGGAAGAAAAAATTTCAATAAGCAAAGGGAATAAGCTAACCAAACCGGAACTTTTAATAACTCAAAACCCTAAAATTTGACAACTTTTGAAAACAAGAAACCTTAAACTTAATAAACAAAACTTTTCAATGACTAAAACTTATATGGAACCCGAAAATAATAAGCTTTAATAATGAATAGGCTAATAAGCATGGAGACCTTATAACCTATTCGTGTGAGAGCTTAAAGAGAAACAAGAAAGATCAAACTTTTAACACGAGCTCATTCGCCAAATACAAACCGTATGAAATGATAATCGGATTAAATATTTTTGGATAAACTAAGAAAAGTAGAAGAAAATTAAAGAGATTAAGAGCTTAACTTGATTGAGATTAATGAAATTCAAGGTACAAAGATTAAGGAAAGCTTAAATTAAAAGATGAAAAACAAAGAAAAAAAATTTAGTGAGAGAAAGTTTGGAACTTTCTCTCTCTAAAACTAGAGAAAATGAAGAACTAAAGACTAGCTAAGCTAAGTGTGTGAAAATTTGTGAGGTAAGGCCTTTATATAGGCGTGTATGTATGGGCTTGTGTATGGGCTTTGGTATCGGGCTTCTTTTCTTCTTTCTTCCTTTGTCTTCACGCTTCTTTTAAATAACCGTTTTCGACTTTGGACTTTTAGAAGTGTCGGTGAATAATTCCAACTCGTCTAATAATCTTTTGTTTAATAGACTCGAGTTCTTCGACATATATGAATTTTCCATCTTTGGCTCTATTCTTTGATAAATCTTCAAATAGGCACAATGACTTCAAATCTTTTGCATCTCTTGGACAATAGACTTCGTCTTGAGTCTTTTTCTTCGATAAAACCCGCGCAATCCCATGTTTTCTTCAATATTCTCCCGGTTGACTCTGAAAACACAATAAACACAAAAACCACGCATAATTCCAAACAAATGATATTAAACACGTGTTTTGGTCTTGTTTCAGCCAGAAATAAGTGGTAAAAGGATGGGTGTTTTCACACCTATCAGGGGTGAATAGATACTTGCCTTGCCAAACCTTCACGCTTTCCAAAGTTTATCTTTTTGTTTATCGTTTTGTTGCAAAATAAGGCTAAAAAGGCCAAATTTTAAAAATTTTCTCATGTTTTATAAGTGTTTGAAGACACGAATGTAGGTTTTCCGATGGCGAGAATAAGAGTAATTTTTGACTCGATCGTGCGTGTTGAGCACTTAGCTTTGATTCCTTAACTTCACATTAGGCTAAGTCTCTTAAATGAGGACGAGATATGATAGGGTTAATTATAAGTTACTATGCTAAACGTAGAGTACTCGTATTCTTTCAAAAACTCATGTGTTCTCGTTATTTACTTATTCTCCCTTCGCATGTAAATATTTTTTGCTTAATAAACTCATGTGTTCTCGTTATTTACTTATTCTCCCGAATAATCAAAAGCTTCACCCAATAATAAGATTTCAAGTGCTCGCCTAAATCAAGCAAACAATTTGAAGCCCCACAAGGCCGAAAAATCTATGCAAAATTGAAAGTGAATTAAGCCTTAATCTTTGAAGCTTTAAAGATCCAAAATTCGCTTTAGCGTGAGGATATAAGTCTTTGGCTAATAAAACTACCGATGAGGTGGATAATAAAAGGCAAGGCAAGACCGAAGTCATAATAAAAGCTTCATGGCGAAGTTGAATAAAAGATGGAGGTAAACCAAAGATAAAAAGGCCCTTCCGTTAGGGGGCGTATAAAAGTCTTGGTAATAAGTCTCATGTTCAAAACCGTTATAAAACCATGTTTATCAATTCTTCTTGTCAGCTTAATTTTTTGACATCGTTGTCTATTGGGAGGGGTCATTGATTTGATGGTCTTGGTTACACCGTTACGACTCTATTTTTAGACCTAAATCTCTAGTATCGCATAAGTCAAACAATGTATCCTCGTGAAACATTCAAGACAAAATAAAATATAAGAGATACAACTTAGGAATAATGGGAGGATAAGTACGTGATTAGGGCATATGAGTAGTGTTAGCATTACTAACTTATAATGACAATGATCTCGTTGCACGCTTGGCATGGAATTGGGGTAAAAATTGGGGACGATGAAATTATTTCTAACGAAGCATTCACGTGTTCTTATTCTATGAACCTAAACGTCCCATTTTGCGATGAAAATCATACATTATGTCTAAAACGCAAGTAGGAGTAATAGTATTAGTGTAGCTAGTTTATCATTCAATAAAGTCAATAAAAATGAATTTTGGAGGTGCTACGATACTTTATTCTAGCATTGTGTGAGGGCACGGCAATGGTTTAGTATGGGGGAGTGATGAGACTGCTTTTATACATAGTCTCATCGTCCAAATAGGGCTTAAAATGCATTAAATATCATCAAAATACCCAAATATATGCTTGTGTTTGTTGCTTGTGTATTTTAGGTCCGGATATTGAGAAAATGACAAAAGATCACAAGAATCATGCAAAAACGAACACGGGAAACGAAGCCGCACAATGAACCAAGCCCTAATGAAGAATTTTCCCAAGAAAACCCTTGAAGATTTGAAGAATTGTGAAGAAGGGTCCTCCAATATAGAAGAATTAACACTTTATACCCTTGTATATTCATAATTACAAGATTAGTCCCAAAAGTTTGTCAAAATTGCAAAAAGGGCCCTCCACTTTGAAGAATTGACAAGTTTAGTCCCTCAACAAAGCTAAATTGTCAACCAATATCCTCCACAAAGTCAAATACATCATGAAGTCCTTCAAAGTACAAGAAATTACAAGTTTGGTCCTTTGAAAATACCAAAATTACCAAAAGACCCCTTGACTTTGAAGAAATGGAAAAAATGGTCCCTCATCAAACATGAATTGACAATTTCAGTTCTCCAAAATGTCAATCATACAAGTTTAGACCATAATCCTTGAAGAAAATACAAAATCAGCCCTTCAAGAATCACAAAATGGCAAGAAATACCCCTAAAGTTACTTTACAAAATATTTCAGGGCAAAAGTGTGAAAATGAAAAGTTGGATTACAAAGGGAATCGGATTTTATGTGTTTATATACAAAGTGAAAGAAAGGAAGAAGGAGAGGGACTAAATCTGTCCAGACAAGAAAGAAACCTAGACCAATCCTAGCCTGCCATGTGTCCCACTCACATTATCAACCAATCAAAACCCTCAGCTTTGCCACCTCATTTCCCACTCACCAGATTATTAAACTAATCTTTGATTAGATTGAATTTGGCGCAAAACACATGTTTAAACATTAAACCGGATCAAACAAGGCACTATTTACTCCAAGAACACAATTGGGTATGTTTAATTGTGTTGTAATTAGGCCATGAAAACCTCCAGATTAGTGATTAAGCATGTCTTAATAATAACCCAACACCAAAAACTCATGCCACATCACTTCCTTGTCCCACATGAGATTCCCCTGCTACACCATTGAGCTAACTGCCAAAATTATGGCAGCAATCCAACGTTAGAGATTAAAGCTTACTTTTTAAGCTTCTTACAAGCCATTGGATGCACTCACACATGCCAGCTACAACAAAACAACAAGAAAGAGTCACATGATTCTCCAAAGAGTTCAAACTTCAAAGGGCATTTTAGGGATTCTACAAGCTAGGGTTTACGTTTTTTCTTGCTTTCCTAGTTCACATGTAGCCTATATAAAGGCATTTAGGCTTTACATTTCAACTGCTTTTGGTTTTTCCTTGTTCACAAACTTGTAAATCCTCTTTTCAGTTTAATGAAATTGTGTTAAGTTTGTTGAAGAAAGACCAAGTGCCACTTAATTTTAAGCTTGTTATTGTTATATGTTAACTGAAATTGGACCTTAAAACGTGTTTTTAAACATTGTGTAAGAAATTACACATTGGATCAAAACTTGATATTTTGCTAAGTTTTCTTGGTACATCTTGAAATTTTTGGGATATAAGCTGATCATAGCATCCTAATTGTGATATTAAGGTGTTGTGAAGCTCATATCTTGGGGATAATCAAGAGTGGGTACAAGAAGTTGCATTAATCAAGTTTATTTTCAAAAAAAGTCACCTTTCTGTTTTGATATTGTGCTTCTAACTTTGTTGAATCTTAGCAGGGTTGTTGTTGGAAGCTTCTGCTTGTTCTTGCTAGCACATAAGCTCAAAAATTCGTGGATGTGGATGTACATCCATGAGGTTTGTCTTAAAACCTTAAAAATCTGATAAATTTTGGATTTTTGGTGAATTTGTGCTCTACTTGTGTTCTTGTTGATTTCTTGGCTTGAATCTGCTTAATCTTGCATGTTAATGTTGTTGGTATGCTAGATTAATCAATTGGTAAACTGAATCACACTTATACTTGTTTAATTTTTGGATTAAAAAGATAAAGGGGTGTTTAGGATTACCTGCTTTGAATCAAAACTTGTTATTGTGTGGAAGGAAGTTTGTGTTTGTGCTTTGTAACTGATATATGCTTGGTTGAGAGTATTTTGCTGCAAGTTTTTTAGTTTGAAACACCAAATCATACATTGTGCTATAGCTTGCTTGTTTTAACTGTTTTTGACCTAAGATTTTGGTGAAATCTAGAATTGTGCATGCTTAGGGTTAAAAGTTGTTTAAACATCATTTATATAACATATTTGATAGATTTGAGTGGTTGAATCTGGCTTGTTGGTCAAATACATCAGGAAAGTGTAAAAATCTGCTTTGGTTAGTGTTCACCATTAACCTGTTAGTGTTCATCAGTAACTTTAAGTGCTTGAATCTTGACCTACACCTTGAATCATTGCATGAAACTTGTTTAGACTTGTTCATTTATGTTTAATATACCTTGTGTATGCATTTGGTTAAGTTTGACTGGCTGAATTGTGCTAAAAGTGCTTATTGAACCTCATCTGCATATTTGTTCAAGTCTGTGTTAGATCTGGTGCTTGTTTGAATTAACTGTACAAATTGGCTTGTCGGATTGTTGATTTCTTTGTTTGTATTGACTCCTTATGATCCAATGATCATTTGGGTGCCTTGTTGAAACCTGAATCTCCAAAAAAGTCACTAAAGACAAAAAAGTCTACAAGTCAAGCAGTGGGAAAAGTTCCCACTGCTCAACACCTAAAACTAGCCCCTGCTAGTGTTAATTTTCAATCAGCTCATCAATAAGCTATAATTGCTTATCCAGACCTGCAAAAACTTATTTTTTTGTGATAGATCTTCATTATTTGACCCATTTGATTAGACTAGAGCTTATTAGACTTTGACTTTGACTTTTTACTAGAAAACCAACTTATTTGACTTTTACATAAGTGCTTATTTGCTTTTTCCATCTTATTGAGTCAACCTATTTGAAAACTTTTTGTTGATTTAGCTTATTTAAGTCATTTAAAAGCTTTAGAAACTTGAATCAGCTCTTGGGCTGGCCTAGAACTCAAAAACGACTATTTTGTCGTTTTCTGTAGATTGCTTATTGCATTTTCAGGCTTATTCTTTTGGCTTATTTCAAATTTCTTTTTACAGAAGTCTTATTTAGCTCAAAAGAAGCTTGTGTGTCTAATTTGAGCTTATGGCATTAGCTTATAGCTTAATGGGCCAAAAAGCCCATTAAGAATAAACTGTTTGGTATAAGCTTGCTTATTTCACATTTTTAGCTTTCGGGCCTTTGGAAAAAGTTGTTTAAAAATCAAATTTTGAGTCAAGTAGTGCTTTTTGGGCTTAATTGGACAAATTTTTGCTTATTGGGCCTATTTGAGCCCAATAAGGGGACTGTTTGGACTTTTGGCCCATCTGGAGGCCCATTAAGGGTATTTAGGTAAATTCAACTTCATTTCTGTGTTATTTAGGTTAAATTAAGCTAGTTTGCAACTTTTTAGAATTTTTTAGGATTTTTGGATTTAAACTAATATTTTAATATTATTTTATTATTAAAAATTAAATGTCTGATTTCCTAAGTTTTTATATTTTTTCTAGGTTCTAGACACTTAATTAGGAATTTTCAACTTTTCAAATATTTTTAGAGTCTTTTAATTATTTTCTATAATTATTTTAAGTTTTTAATAGTTTTTAATTGTTTAAAAATAGTTTTTAGTGGTTTTAAAATTTTGAAAAATACTTTTTAGCTTAATTAGGTTATTTTAAAGGTTTACAAATTTTAAGATCTTGATTGGGACTTTGTATTAGTTAATTTTGATTTTTAAGGCTTTAATTAGGATTAAAAAATTAATAATTAATTAATTAAAAGGTTTTAGCAAGTTTGGATTTTTTTTAGACCCTTAGACTATTTTAGTGGATTTTTAGTGATTTTTAGGAATTTTTAGAGTAAAATTTTAATTTTGGTACTTTTTACGGTTTTACGTGAACGACTCTTTCGTCTTAGTGTAATCCGTCATCATAACCATCATTCTCTTCTCATCCCTTTTCTATTTTCTTTTTCATAATCATATAATCACAAAGTCAATCATTTTATTACACACACACCAACCCTCCTTGAGAACGATCCCCACTTTGGGTCATAACTCGTGATTTTCCTAAGTCACTTGTTAATACTTGCCCTAATTGCCTTCCTTTTCCTAAAGGGGTAAAATTACAACCATCATGGAGCTCATGATCTTTCCGAGTGCATTACCGCAGGTGGTAACACTTTGAGTGCTTACGTAGCAACAGGAACTTACAACCAAAACAGCCAAGGTTCCCGCCCAAATCAAGCTCCCCAAAATCAAAATGCTAACAACTATCGAAACAACAATCAAAATGGTGGTTATCAAGGCAATTCACGTAACTATAACAAGGGTAATTACCAAAGTGGGAATGGGCAAGTTCAAAATCAAAACCAAAACCGTGATTTTCAAAACAATACACAAGGTTTTCAAAATGCTCACACTAAAAATCTTAATGGAGAATTTTTGGATTATGCAAAAGCAAATGATGCTAAGTTTGATTACATGCAACATGAGATGATTAGCTTAAGATCCGAGTTGAAAAACGAGCTTAAAAACAAACTTGCTAATAAATTAAAAACTCATTCTAATAAAATGGAAGGAAACGTTCAACGTCTTCAACAAAATCAACAAAAGATGGAACAAGGTCAACATGAGATTAAGCAAGAGTTGTTAAAAGAGGATTTAAGGCAATCAAAATTTGAAGATCGAATGGCTAAAATGTTTGAAGCAATCATGTGTAAACCCTCTTCCTCGGGTGGCCTTCCTAGTAATACCATTGCAAACCCTAAGGGAGAAATGAAGGTTATTACTACTCGTAGTGGTAAAACTTTCAAGGAACCAATCTCTCGTCCTAGTACTTCTACGGAGAAGGAAATCAAGAAAGAGCCCGTGAAGATGGTCGAAAAGGAGAATATCACAAGCCCACGAAGTACCGCTCATACCACACCTACGGTTGAACCAATACCAATTATGGAACCCCGAGATTCCAAGGCCGTTGCCTATGCCCCAACCCACACCACCCTTACCTTACCCTTCAAGACGAAACAAGGAAAAGGCACAAGAACGTAACAACTATCAATTCGAGGTTTTTATGAAAATGTTTTGTGATTTGCATTTTAATATAAGTTTTGCCGATGCTTTAATCATGATGCCTCGATTTTCCGCAAACTTCAAAAGTATGTTGAATAACAAAGAGAAATTACAACAATCTTCTAGTTGTTCATCGATTTTTCTTAGCCGCATACCCCAAAAAGTCGGTGATTGATGACGTATAGTCCCCAACCGGGTCATGAACCCGGCTCACGATACTACCCGCATCCGGCCCGTTACTGATGGGTTGGATTAATATCATTTAAGCTTATGGGCTTCGAATGAACAGTGACCGCATACATGCGTGCGGCCCACGGCCCGACATGGCCGGTGCTGGGTTAGACAGAATCATAATCTTTTTATTATTAGGATTTACCCCAAAGTAGAGGATATACACTCACCATAATTAGAAGATAACAATCAAACTAATTATGGCACTTATCCTTTGCTTAGGGCCGAAGCATCGGTGACAACCTACTAGGGTTTCACCGCCTATATAAGGAACCCTCAAGGGTTCCACAAAGGTATTACATTCTACATACTCTAAACTCACATCTGATTCTTAAACCCTACTTGATTACTTACTCTCACGCTGGAGTCTAATCGTGGGATACATTCCCACGGTAAGCCTAACGCGTGTTGCTTTAGTGTGCAGGATCTCAGCAAGATAATTCACTTGGTGCAAGAGCCGGAACCCAGCCAACCCGAATTAAGCCTAATTCGGGTCTAGCAAGGATCATCCAACTTTTCTATCAACAGTGATCCCGGTAAATTTTTGATTCCATGTGCAATTCAAGATATGGAGGAATGCTACGCCTTGGCTGATCTTGGTGCGAGTATTAATTTAATACCTCTTGAGATATTTAAATCGCTATCACTTCCGGCTCTTACTCCTTCGAACATGTCTATCGAGATGGCCGATCATTCTACGATTTTATCATGTGGAGTAGCCGAGGACGTTTTCGTAAAAGTTGGAAAGTTTTTCTATCCCGTGGACTTTATCGTTGTAGACATTCCTACGGATCCTAAAGTTCCTCTCATTTTGGGTCATTCATTTTTGGATACATCGAGAGCACTTATTAATGTTCATGCTAGAAAATCACCCTACGCTTCAATGAGGAAGAACTTGTCATTAATGCAACCCAAAACTCCAAGCTTTCTCATGTTTATTCTATTGCAACTTTGAACCATGTTAATTCAAACGATGTCGTTTGAAAGGAGTTTTCACAAAGAGTTTTAGGAATTGTCAACAAAAACGATTTACCATTTCCTCCGCCGGAGGAGGTTATAAGTGTTAAACCTACAAACAAGGAACCGTCAATGCTTGAATTGAAAAATATTTCGCCTCACCTCGAACATCCATTCTTAAAAAATGTTGATAAGTTTCCGGTTCTTATGGAAGATCTTTCGGATGACGAATATGTTGACCCCGATGGGGAGGTTTTCTTTATTGATAAACGTTTTGAGAACTTAGCACCACCAAAACGCAACTTAAATGTGAGAATTTTTAGTGTCCCTAACATCGTTTTAGAAACACCAAATGTTTTCAACATAATCAAAACGGGTTTTCATAAGGAGAGTTTAAAAGATAAAAAAGGAAAAGGTTTTGAATTTGAATTTAAAAGATTTTCTACAAATCTAACTCCGTCATCACCACGTGTTTTGAGTACTACAAACTCCTCTACTCCTTTTGACGATACTTTGTGTGGTTTCAGTCTGGGGGAAGCCCGTTATGTTTCCTCACCTTTCTCCACCGAGGACGAGATATTCGATCCCGGAATTGCTTATAAAGGGAAATCTCGGTCTTCCACCGATGCAATAAATGGAAAATACTTTCGTTTGCTTGGTGCGAGTCTACCTCGAGTAGCTCATTATGTTGTCCCACCCTTCTACTTCTCATCTATTTTCTTCAAACTCTTTGAGTTTTTGGCACATGTTGAAGTGGCGTTGGTTTGTTTATCCAATGAAAACGAAGACGCCATCTTCGATCCCGGTATTTTGCATCATCAAAGGACTTAGTCCTTAATATCGGTTGCTTTTAGGGCATTGTTTATCATGTAAGCCCCACCAAAAATTACCGTACCAAGATTTTCCCTAAATTATCACATTTAGAGGGGATCGAGTCGAGCTCATGACCCGGTAATCAAAAACGATGTGCCTCGTGGGGGAGATCCCATGCTTATCCCATGTACATATTAATGCTTTCTAATGTAGTTAATAAGCGGGGATTTGTGCTCTTCCAACTCGTTGTCTCGTGGTTCTTTGTGAATGTGTTATCAAGATCATCATCATCGCCACGATTGAAGACTCTCATGTTCGTTTACGTGAGCCTCGATCATTTGCTTGAAGAGTTTTTCACGAATCCATGACATATCATTTATGTTCAAACAATTATCTTTTAGCATAATTCATAAACGGCTTTAGATATATTTTCGATCACCCTTTCCATGCTAGATCCTAAGCATTCGACTCTCTATCTTTAGTATGGGGGTGCTCCACCTTTAGACTCGAAACGTTGAGGACAATGTTTAATTTTAGTATGGGGGGTGAATAGATACTTGCCTTGCTATGCCCTCGTGTTTTCCAACTTTCAACGTTTTGTTTTGTTTTGTTGCTAATAAGGCTAAAAATGGCCCAATTTTAAAATTTTCTTATTTTTCTTAAGTATTTTTAAGACACGAATGTATATTTTCCGATGGGTAGAATAAGAGTTAATTTTTGACTTGATGGGAATTTGGAGCCCTTTACATTCCTTAACCCACTTGAATCAAGTTTTGCTAGACTTTTAAATAGGGAACTTTGAAACGTGAAAGTCTTAGCTCATTCGGGTTAAGAACAAGAACTTTTCGCAAGTTCCTATAATTGATCCTAGAAAGTCACTTATCAAGGGAACTTTAAAATGCATTCTCTAAACTCAAAAAAGTCCAAGAAAGTGCAAGATCCTATAAGTGGCTTGAAAACCCAAAACTTTGATTTGATATAGTCTTAATGAAAGCTAATCCAAATTTGGCTTAATTTTGACTTGCATGGCTAAGTATTCACGAGTCTCTTTATATAAAGGTCTTTAAATAGTGAAGAACGAGAAGTGATAGAGTTAGACAAGTGATCATGCTAAACGTAGAACATGAAAATGTTCTTTCAAAAACCCATATGTTTTTAATTGTGGCTTTTTCTCCCATAAGATCAATGCATTAGGAATAAATTAATTGCAATAAGTAAGGTCGTACGATTTGAAAGGTTACTTAGCTTCTAGCACAAGATCGTTTAAAAGTTGCTCGTGGTTGAATAGAGTTCATAGCCAAGGCATAACTTATTGAAGCGGGACGTGTAGATTGGTGAAGATCCAAAAAGGCCCTAACAAGGCATGATGAGCTCTATTTTGTTGCTAAAGATCCAAGATGATGTGAAGTATCACTATTCCTAAATCAATATGAAGGATCGAGACACACGACGAAAAGCAATTATGTGACAATCCGTCAATTTATGGTCGATATTTTATTCTCAATATTTATTTGAAAACATTATTTTAATGTTACAATATGAACTCACTTATTTTTGGTAAGTAATTTGGATTTACGTCTTGAAATAGCGTCGACTACGTCTAAACCGGAGGATTCTACGTTACGTGCTTACGTTTAAATACACCGTCCTTGGTGACAGTCCGACATTTCAGAAAATAAAATATCCGTGAATATTATTTTGGAGTTTTAAATTTGTGTTAGTTCATAAACTCACAAATTTACGAGAAGAGATTAGGACTTACGATTTTATTTTAACGTCCTTTACGACTAAACCGGAAACCCTAGGATTACGTATTTACGTTTTCGAACTCCGTTTTTGATGAGACAATTTTTATTGGATTCGTTTTGTGACGTTGATTCATAATTCATAAAAACGTTTTTGTAAAACGACCCGAGGGCACGCAAATCGAGGAAACTGGAATCGAGGAGTACCCGTAAATAAATGGGGATGAGACAAGTGGGACACTTGTCCCACCCCCACTCAAACCATCCAACCCTTCACACCACACCACTTAGGTGTCAAAGTTTAGCTAACAAGCTAAACACTTGTCCTTGTAAGCTTACAATGTAAGCCACTTTCCATCAAAACTAGCAAAACCACAAACCAAAACCACACACTCATTTTCCACTCATGCAAACTACTCTAAATCCTCTCTTCCTCTCTCTATTATTTCGTCCAAAAACAACCCCAAAATACCCATTTGATCCAAATTTAACCACAAACATATGTTATAACTTACATATGTTAACATATGTTTGTGGTTAAATTTGGTTCTTATTGGAGTTTATTATAGCTTGTGTATGCATGTGGTTCAATTTGGTTGGCTTATTGTTGCTTAATCTGCTTATTTCTTCATAACTCCTTATTTTGCATATTTGTGTCATATCCGGGGATTGTTTGCTTAAATTGTTTCATTTGGCTGGATCAACTTGTGATTTCTTGCTTGATTGTGACTCTTTACAACCCACTGGTTGTAAGGGTGCCCTTGTTATCCATTGAATCCAAGTAAATCTCTCAAAAATCACAGGTCAAATAGTCAAAGCAGTGGGAACTCTGTTCCCCTGCTGCTAGCCACTACTAGTGTTATTTTTGGTTTAGCTTATCAATAAGCTGTTCCAGCTTATAAAACGTGAAACAACTTCAATTTGGTAATAGGTGTTCATCATTTGACCCATTTGTTCATTCTGGAGCATTTGGGTGGTTGACTTATAGGTTTGACTAGAAAACAAACTTGTTTGACTTTTACATAAGTGCTTATTGGCTTGTTCTGCTTATTTGGTTTTGCTTATTGGATTTTTCTTGATTGATTTGGCTTATTTAAGTCATTTAGTGTCTTTTGCAAGTTGAATCAAGGTCTGAGGGGGTCTAGAACTCTAAGTCGACTGTTTTGTCGTTTGGTGAGTTTGTACTTTGCTTATTTCTGGCTTATTTGTTGTGCTCTTTCAAAATTTCTTTTCACATATCTCTTAAGCATCCCAAAAGAAGGTTGTGTGTCAGATTAGAGCTTATGGCATTGGCATATAGCTTAATGGGCGAAAAAGCCCATTAAGAATAAGCTGTTGTACATTTAAGCTGTGATAAGCTCATATTAAGCTTTTGGGCCTTCAGAGTTTTGTGTTTAGAATTGAATTTTAAGCTAGACTAGTGATTTTCAGCTTATTTGGTTGAGTTAGAATTTATTGGGCGAAAAAGCCCATTTCATTTGGACTATTTTGTTTTTAGCCCATTTGGGGGCCCAATAAGGGTATTTTGGTAATTTGACTTTCATTTTCTGTTTGTTGAGGTAAAATAAACTAGTTTGCAAGTTTTAAGAAATTTTTATAATTTTTGAATTTTTAATATTATTTTATTATTATTTTATTATTAAATTTAGTTTTTAATATTTTTACAACTTTTATATTTTTTCTAGGTCAAATACCTTAAGTTAGGATTTGTAAAACTCATAAAAATAGTTTTTAGTCTTATTAAGTCATTTTAGAGGTTTACAAAGTGAAAAATCTTTATTTGGGCTTTTTATTAATTATTTGGATTTTTAGGGCTTTAATTAGCATTTAAAAATTAATATTTAATTAATTAAAAGGTTTGAAAAAGTTTTGATCATTTGTAAACTCTTAGTTTATTTTTAGCTATTTTGGTAATTTTTTTGGAATTTTTAGAATTAATTTTTATTTTGTCACTTGTTACAATTTTTTTCGTTTTTTCGTCGTAGTGTAATTTTAACGTATCCGTCATTCTCCTTTCTCATTTTTTCTTTCTCAATATTAATCTAAAATCATTACGAGTTATTCACACACATATACCTCCTAGGGTCATTAGTACACTGTTTTCCTAAACCGTCGTATTTAATACTTACCGCTTTTACGCCTTTTTCCTAAAAGGTCCGCTTTTACCTTGTTTTCCTAAACAAGTGTAATTTTACCACAATCATGTAGCTACTCACAACAAAATGAAATGTAAAAGTACAAGTACACAATGGACATGTTCACATGTCTTATAGGATTATAAAACATGAGAGAATGTTCTAGGATCATTGAGTAAAACTTTATTAAATTTTATCATGGTAAAATCATGGATTTTACAGCACCACCCCGTTATTTTAGCTTTGTCCTCAAAGCTACTAAAAACGTTGTCATCTATTTAGTGAAAAGATGTCATAGATCTAAAGGTTCGTCTTGGACACGCTCAGAAACGAATGGTGACAACGATGTAAAGAGATCTTTATCCGGATCGCACTATACATCCGATTGAGCAGTATTTGGATGCTGCTATCACTACGGATGGACAGAAGGTAATGCAATGAGATCTTTATTGGGTCGCACTATACATCCGATTGAGCAGTATTTGGATGCTGCCATCATTACGGATGGACAGGAGGTAATGCAAAGAGATATTTATCCGGGTCGCACTATACATCCGATTGAGTAGTATTTGGATGTTGCTATAATTACGGATGAGCTTACGAGGGCTTTTTCAACGGGGTCACAGTTACATCCTTCCAAGAGCTGGGAGAGGACCAATGGTGTTGTGGCTTTGGTTAGGAGGGCAAATCCACTGCAATTGGTTTATGGTATGAGGAGGACACGCAAGCATGCTTTATATGCTGGGAAAGCTAGGGATGCAGTACTCCTGCATCCTTTTCACTGCTGAAAGATATGTTATATCTCCACACCTGATGGTGAAAATTGGGGGTTGAAGGTAAAAAAAAATTTAACTAGTACCCCTCCTGTGTCAACAATTATACGCCAAAGACTTGATGATATACTTCAAGCCTATGGGATGCAAACATTAGTTGATAGCACTAAAACTTCTACCCAGCAGAAAGGTTAAGTTTATTGTTGATGGTGATTGGGTGGGAAGTTGCAAAGAATCTGCTTCATTCGCAGCAGGGCTGGGCGAAAGAGGCACAAAAAAGAAGTACCTCAAATGGTGTAAGTAAAAGAAGATACCAAGAATAAAGAAGTGCGCATCTTGCGTGATGCTGCAAAGGGTCGTGCATCCACTATTAATGATTCAAAATTTGCACAACTTTTGACTTCTAAGGAAAGGAAGTCATTCCTTCCTAGGTTTGGTGGATGATGGTATTGTCGAACTAATTGGACCTAAAGAGGGAAAAAGGTTTGTCCAAAATCATGGGGCATCCAACATCTCTTTACGAGGGATGTCGAACGCAACCCTACAAAATACACCATTCGTGAGTTGGACATGTCTTTTAGGTTTAGGGTTGTCTAAGATGGCAAACATAACCCTACAAAATATACCCATTGTGAGTTGGACATGTCTTTTAGGTTTAGGGTTGCCTAAGATGGCAAACATAACCCTACAAAATACACCCATTGTGAGTTGGACATGTCTTTTAGGTTTAGGGTTGCCTAAGATGGCAAACATAACCGTACAAAATACACCCATTGTGAGTTGGACATGTCTTTTAGGATTAGGGTTGCCTAAGATGGGAAACATAACCCTACAAAATACACCCATTGTGAGTTGGACATGTCTTTTAGGTTTAGGTTTGCCTAAGATGGCAAACATAACCCTACAAAATACACCCATTGTGAGTTGGACATGTCTTTTAGGTTTAGGGTTGCCTAAGATGGCAAAAATAACCCTACAAAATACACCTATTGTGAGTCGGGCATGTCTTTTAGGTTTAGGGTTGCCTAAGATGTCAAACATAACCCTACAAAATACACCCATTGTGAGTTGGACATGTCTTTTAGGTTTAAGGTTGCCTACCTGGTCACTTGGGGAGGAACGAGTTAGGAAAATAGGACATCCTTTTACCAAATATTTCTGGACTTTGGTGCAGGAGATGACGCTAAGCCTAGTGTTGATTATTTTTGGGTTACCATCCCCTCGTACAATCAAGGTTTCATTTCCCCAAGATATACAAACCCATTTTTCATCACACACGATAACTGCACGATATTTTGCTAACCAGTCCATGCCAATAATGACATCGAAGCTACCAAGATTTACCGGAATTAGATCGATGTTAAACGGGTTATTGGAATGGTTTAAGGTACAACCTCGAATGATGGTATCAACCGTCACAACTTTTTTGTCGGCTAACTCTACGGTATAGTGGGGGTCTAAAATTGATGGGGTGACTTCCAATATATTACTAAATTTGTTAGATATAAAACTTCGGTCTGCCCTAGTGTCAAATAAGACAGATGCATATCGTTGGTTTAGCAGAAACGTACTGGTAACGATGTTGGAATCCGGGTTGGCTTGGGCATTGCTAACCATGTACACTCGTGATGAAGTTCCCTTGTTGTCCTTTTTCTGGTTGGCCAACTTGGGGAAATCTGGTCTCACAGGTCCAGGGGCTCCACATTCGTAGCACACTACGGTTCTCCTTGGTACACTATTTCTTCCACCTGTGGGGTTTCGGTTTCCCTGTTGTCCACTCCCGCTCCCACGGGCATTGGACCCGCCTCTGCTGTTATTCCTGGGGTTGCTGTTACGTCGAACCGGGGTAACAACATTTGCTTGACATTCACGAGCAAAGTGGCCTTGTTTGCCACACTTGTAGCATCCATAACACTGACCTCCAACAACATGGTGATAGTTTCACTTTGGACATTTAGGCTTAGAGCCTGAGTAGTTCCTGGTGCTGGCTGTAGGAGTAGTACCATAAACTTGTCCAACTTCCTATCTTTTGGGAGGCTGCTGATGCTGGCTACGAGAGCTTTCATCCGACTTTATCTTGTTCTCTGTTTGCCTTTCCGACAGGTTACGGGCTCGTTTATTGATCAGTTCGGTTGCAAACTCCATAGCACTCTCAACAGTAGTGGGTCGTGATGCAAGCACGCTATCATGAATAGCGTCAGGGAGTCCACTGACATACTTCTCAATCTTCTCTTCCTTTTGAGGGAACATTCTGGTACACATCAGGATCAACTCTTGAAATCTTTGGTTGTACCAAATGATGTCGTTATTCTTGCACTTAAGATCCCACAATTCAATCTCCAATTTATTCATTTCGCCTCTTGGGCAGTACTTTTCAGTCATTTGTTCCATAAGGTTGGCCCAGGTGAGAGTATAAGCAGCATCGTGTCCAAGGGTAGCAACAACAGAGTTCCACCAGGTAAGAGCACTCTCAAGTAGCGTGCAGGTGGCGAATTTGACTTTATTCTCATCAGCACAGTTACCGATACGGAATACAGTTTCCAACCTTTTGAACCATTGCATTATTTCCACAACTCCTTCCTTTCCTCGGTAGTATGAGGTTTGCATTTTAGGAAGTTAGGGTAAGAGCAACCCCTGTTGGCGTGGTTTTTGCGTACATTGAGGTTTTGACCATCGTTCATATTCTGGTCAGCTTCTCTGGCTGCCATGGCGGCTGTGATGCCCTCATTTATCATTTCCCTGACTTGGGTGGCAGTGACATTTTGAGTAGCCTCAGTATGTTTGGTATTGGTAGCATTTGAGGTTGTTTCATCGTTGGGATTTGATCGAGTAATCGCCATTTGTCTATAGTCATACACAAAATGAGATCATTAGTTTAAGGGTTAGTACAGTTTTTTTAATATTAATTGCACGGGGAAATTTCATGCATAGATTTCATAACAAATTGGATAACATGTCAAGATTTCATAATATAATACATTTCATAATAGATATAACATAAGAAAATGATTACATGCCATTTCCATAACAAATTAAACATTCACCTAGCATAACAAATCCTAGAAAGAGGCTTGACTAGCCTTGTCATGGGTAGTGGTACACGTAGTCTTACGTACATCATATCCAAAAACATATGTACGAAAAGAAAAGTACATTACAAGGATGGATCACAACAGCTGGAAAAATAAAAGTACAAAAAGTCCTATACTATGATAGCTGGGGTACAACCCATAAGCTTATCATGATGTATAAGAAATCTAGTACATCTACTCTACTCCTACCTAGCAGGTCTGCTGGATGAGGCTGGTGCTGGTGGGGCTGGTGAAGTTGTAGATGCTCTCTTGGTACTCCGCAATGCTTGAACTGCCAAACAGATCTCCTTGAGCAGGCGGAGTGCAGTCAGCAGATGAGATCGGAGTCTGTCAACGTCTCCTCAAAGATAGGCAGTCTCAACAGTCACTCCCTCATGTCGTATGGCTGCAAGGTTGAAGAAGACAGACAAAGACTGCTCCTAAGCAGTAAGAGCACAATGTGTCTGATACTGAAGACTCTCCAAGGTATGAATGCACTGATGGAGATGGTAGTTCTCCTCCAGCAACCACTGTAATGCCTCGTCAGTAGTGGCCCGAACACCCTTAGATGCCTGGGATCCTAACCACATAGTCTGAGAAATAGAGTCTATATGCTCATGTGCGACACTGCAGCCCAGCTGGCCTGCTGTCAACAGGCTGCGAATCTCCATCATATCCTGCTCTTGGCGTGCGGCTAGAGCGGCTATCTGGGCTTGGACCGTATCAACATGTCCCGTCCTGAAACCCTCGCCGACCTCGAAAATGGAGTCAGGAGCAGCCTTATACCTTCTCTTACGAGATGGTAGAGACCCGGGAGAATGGCCTTGTGGTGATGACTATGGTGCTAGAGACGGTAGATCTGGAGTCACCTGGTCTCCCTCCACAGTGGCGGGGACCAATGTGGCTGAGGGTGGAGCAGTGGGAGAATCAGCAAGGAGTGCAGCTCCAATGGTCTGACTGTCCTCTGAATCTGAGGTCGAAAGCCATCCACAGTGTACGAATCGCGGTGATGGAGAGATAGCTCGAACGGGGGCTAGCTCTGGTAAAGTAGTCGGTGATACAACTAGTGGAGTCATAATACTCTGAAAATAGTAATATTTTAAATTTGAACTAAGTATAAGCTTACAAACAAAGAAAAAAAAATTTGTTACAAGTTTATAGTGTATATCCTTTTTAAACAAAATCGTAATGTTTTAAAGGTTACGTTAATACTTATAAGATTAATTAACCGAATTTTTAATAATCAATGCACACTTAGTTCACATAGGATATATATATATATATATATATATATATATATATATATATATATATATATATATATATATATATATATATATATATATATATATATATATATATATATATATATATATATATATATATATATATATATATATATATATATATATATATATATATATATATGCCGTACGTTCTATATGCTTAACTAATATAGTCCCAAAAAAATCCCCAAAAGATTTTTGTTAAGTTATAGTCCAGCTTTAAATAAATTTTTTTTTATCTTTTAAAATTTTATTTAAAAATTTATATGGTTCTCTATAACTATTGCTCTGATACCATTCTCTGTGACACCGGGTCAATTGCAGCGAAATAAAATTTGGAATGTCACAGGGGTGGATCGATAGCAAATAGCACATAGAGCACAGGAAAGAGGTTATCCATCATATATATATATTACATGAACAGTGTACAAATTAATAAAAATTGTTTAAACATGACAAAAGTAAATTGTTCGTTTTCCCCAGTAGAAACCCTTGATGAGTCCTACAATGCAGACTACTATGATGCTTGAGTCCATGCACACACCACGTATTAGCTTCATTTTCCTAAGAAAAAACATGCTTAGAGGGTCAACATAAAGTTGGTGAATTTACAGGTTTAATAAAATAAGTTTGGACATAAATGATCACGATAGTAGTAATGCACATAACATCCATACTAAAAAGGTAATTACATTCCCTATTGCTCAAAACTGAAGCTTAACTCTCCATAGTTCTCAACAGATGAGAACTCGGGGCCTTACAAAAAGGCGCCAAACCCAGTTCCAACATGGTATACATCTGTTGTCCCGGCCAAGGCACAGTGAGCGCTACTCACCTAGATGGGGATCATCAATCCCAAATAGATCTATTTATAACATTCGGGCAATTACAATAATTTAACAGTTTTTACAATAGGCAATCGTAATCAAAGTTTATATAATACAGTTTATGTCCAATAAAATAAGTTGCATGTTTTCTCCCCCGTAGAGGAAAATGTTTATCAATAATTTGTATTAGGCTGTAAACTCACCTTGGAGTTTGTAAAGGTTGTGCAATTAAAAAGGAAATCCAAGTAATGCTCACGCCATAGTCTACTACCTAATTAAATAGTATAGTCTTAATAAATAATATAAGAAAACGTATGTGTATGCTTATATAATTTTTAATCATTTTATTAATGCTACAGTGTTTGTTTAAATGACTGTAGTACAAGTATTAATAATATTCATTTGAACTTGTAATTAAGTTTCTCGTTTAAGTAAAATAAAATGTTTTACTTATAATTTTTGTATACGTACTTGAATTCAATTTATTTAACATTTATATAAATTCATTTTATAAAAGTATATAAGTACATGTATTTAATTTACACATATACATATAGTTTATACAAATTATTTTATAAAGTAAAATATAAATATTTTATTTTGTAAAGTAAAATATAAATATTTTATTTCACCTTAAAGTTCCCAAAAATTTTCCAACATTTAGAAAATAATTTATAAGTTACAAGTTTGAGAGTTTACAATTTACGTCCTTATGGTTTAGAATTTATTCAAGTTTTACTAAATTAAATTAGAATAAGAGTTTAGGACTTGTTTATGTTTTGGAATATTGCAAAACTAGACCCTCCATATTTTAAGTAAAGTAAAACTTTCGGATTTTACATTTTTAGTACCTAGGGCTTGTTATACTTTCGGGTTATGGCATAATTAGTCCCTCTAGTTATAATTAGGTTTTATATCTTTCATTAAATGGCAAAAACAGTCCCTAGGGCTAACGCGTGTTGCTTTAGTGTGCAGGATCTCAGCAAGATAATTCACTTGGTGCAAGAGCCGGAACCCAGCCAACCCGAATTAAGCCTAATTCGGGTCTAGCAAGGATCATCCAACTTTTGTATCAACAAGTTGGCGCCTTCCGTGGGACCAATACACTATGCTAGAACAAATTTCTTCTCGATCTCTTTCAATGACGAAAGGACATCCGCAAGAAAATCCCAGGAACACGAATCCTGCGAATCGGAAGTCCGCAGGGGACGGGATACTCATCCCCACACAGTCCCCTAGCAACCAAACAGGTGGACCGAATAACCGGAACGTTTTTCAGTCTATGGGTGGGACAGGCACGTCAATTAATACCCTACCACCAACCTCAACCATGGACAACCCTGACCCAGGGAGTGCGCCTAAGGCCCCTAACAAGGAGCCATGTAGGCCATCAACTGAAGAAGACGTGGAAGTCGAACCACTTAGTGACGAAGACCTCGCTCGTTTTCTCACGCAGAACTTTGAGAGGATCATCCCGGGTATCGCGTCAAGGCTAAACCTAGGTAGGAACCTCTAATCTAGGCTCAACTTTGGCAGAGTCGTGTCCGACACCTCTCCTCAGACTCAAAAGAAGAAGAGTGCACGTCCCCAGGAACGAAACTCTTTAAGGAAACCCCTCAACCTCGCAATGTGTTTGAATACATTGGGGATCGTGTTATGCAGGAACTACTACAAGCTCGTGAAGAAGGAGATAGATCTGACGACTCAGCCGAACGGCCGGACTTGCAATTAACCAGGAACAATCGCCGCACAAGCGTGTGGGATGAGGTGAATACTGGGAAAAAGGCTCCCAGTTCTTCCCATATAAGTGATCCTCTGCCAAGAGGTGGGTCACCGCCCCCTCCCCCGGTCCATCAGGAGAAGATTCGGATGACCACCCACCCAAGCGTCGCTGACCTAAGCGTACCCCTCCACCACCATCGGATGACGAGGGGTACTACGGTGCCCCTTACTATCATGAGGTGGAAGGGGGTGATCTCTCCCGCCCATGGTGTGACCCTAATCTCACCCGTCCATGGTGTGATCCTAGGGAAGATCCTTTTACCCTCCGCATACGGAACTACTCCGAGGATAAGAAGCGTCGCATGCCAGCGTGTGTCAAAATTTATGATGGGTCTGGTGATCTGGATGATCACCTAAAGATATTTGACACACAGGCAAAAATAGAACGATGGCCCATGCCTATATGGTGCCAGATGTTCAATTCAACCTTGATTGGCAATGCCCGTGATTGGTTTGAGGGAATTCCTCCCCGAAGCATCGATAGCTTCACTGAGCTTCGCACTGTGTTCAAAAAGAATTATACTCAACGAAAGAAGTATAATAGGGATCCGGTCTCATTAGCAATCGTCAAGCAACGGCTACGGAGGCCTTCACGGAACGTTTCAATGACGAGTGCACGCGCACAAAAACGATGCCGGAGCTCCTAAAAATTTCTGATTATATGCATGCCATATCAGACAAGGAATTAATTAGGCGCCTCAATGACAAGCGACCGGAGAGGTATGACGACCTCATGGAAAGGGTCAGGAACTCTATAGAAGGAGAAACCGCAGTAGCTGCGGCCTATCCTACAAAGGGAAACAACTACCGATCGAACGACCAATCCAGGAGACAGTTGGGTGGTCAAAGCAACCAAAGTAGTGGAAGGGCTCGGACTACAAGAGCCAAAACAAAGGAGGGCAGTCAGAGGACAAATTCACCCCCCTAAAGATGACCTAATGGGACATCTTGTTGACAGAAGGGGCGAACTTCCCAAGACCTCCCCCAATTACAACTCCGATGGACCGTCGTCAAGGAAATCGCTTTTGCGAATTCCACAACGACCAGGGCCATGGCACGGAGGAATGCATCCAGCTTAAGAAGCACATTGAGTCACTGATCAAGTCAAGCAAACTCAAACATTTGGTCAAGGGTTGGAAGGATGGAAAGGATAACAAAAAGCACGATAAGAAGGATCCCCAAAAGGACAAACCTTCGACTATATACATGATCCAATCCTGGCAGCGCCGCACAAAGCAGAAATTTAGTCAAAAGTTTTCACGCGGCAGAGAAATCTCATTCCCTCCCATTACGGCAAGTGACGTGGCCGATGCACCTCTCACGATTGAGGTAAGCATTAGAACACACAATGTTCGCCGTATGTATGTGGATGGAGGGTCATCGGTGGAAGTACCATACAAACACAGTTTCGTACAACTACGACCAAAAATAAGAATCCAATTGGTACCGGCCACGTCGTCGCTCATTGGCTTTAGTGGAGACACTATATGGCCAATAGGACAGCTGTGTCTGCTAGTAACTATTGGGAATGAAGAGCACTCCACCACGGCGTAGATGAACTTTATGGTGATACGCTCACATTCTCCATACAATGGGATCATAGGAAGACCAGGCATCCTGGCCATACGGGCAGTACCCTCCACAGCTCACGGAATGATTAAATTCCCTGTGGAAGGGGGAATTGTCACCATCTATAACTCAATCATACTGGCATCTGAATGCCACGCCGTAGCAACACCAGTCCTACCTGTTCCCGTTAAGGAAGGATCAACACCCCCCAACTGGAAGGTGGCAATCCATCCCGACCCAGAACAAGAGGTGTCCATAGGGGGAACGCTCTCGGATAGCGGCAAGAGGGCCATGTGTTCTCTTCTGAAGGCAAACCTAGATGTGTTCGCATGGGAGCCCAAGCATATGACAAGCGTATCGCGTGCGATAGCAGAACATAAACTTTAAGGGGTATCCTCTTGTTAAGCAAAAGAAGCGTGGTCAAGCACCAGAACACAACCAAGTAATACTAGATGAAGTACGGAAATTAGTAGACGCAGGAATTATGCGCGAGGTATACTACCACGAGTGGTTATCCAACCCGATCATGGTCAAGAAGCATGACGGGAGCTGGCGCATGTGTGTGGACTTCACGGACCTGAACAAAGCTTGCCCGTAGGACTGCTATCCGTTACCAGAGATTGATTGGAAGGTGGAATCCCTATGTGGGTATCCTTTCAAGTACTTCTTAGATGCGTACAAAGGGTACCACTAGATCCAGATGGCGGGAGAAGATGAGGAGAAGACAGCGTTTCATACTAGTCAGGGCGTGTACTGTTACACAAAAATGCCATTCGGACTAAAGAATGTCGGGGCAACATATCAGCGACTTGTTGATAAAGCCTTCGACTCACAGATAGGCCGCAACCTTGAGGTCTACATTGACGATCTAGTCATCAAAAGTCATACGGAGGAGACACTTCTCCGTGACGTCCAAGAGACATTTGACACACTGAGGAGAATCAATATGAAACTGAATCCAAAAAAATGCACGTTTGGGGCGAATGAAGGGATGTTCCTTGGATACATGATCGATCCAAACGGAGTCAAGCCTTGCCCGGAAAAGACAGACGCGGTGATACAATTACCATCTCCTCAGACGCGAAAAGAGGTACAATCATTAAATGGGAAGCTGGCTGGGCTAAACAGGTTCTTGTCGAAGTCCGCGGAGAAATCACTACCTCTATTCAAAACACTTAATAAGTGCATCAAGAAGGGAGATTTCCGTTGGACAAAGGAAGCTGAGGAAGTTGAGGAAGCTTTTAGTCATCTTAAACAGCATCTCGCAACTCTTCCAATACTAGTGGCTCCCCGACCTAAGGAAGAGCTCATCATGTATCTGTCGGCTACACACGGAGCAATCAGTGCAGTACTTATGACGGATAGGGACACAGTCCAGACTTTGGTCTACTTCATAAGTAGAACACTACAAGGGCTGGAGTTTAATTATACCTCTATGGAGAAGTTGGTTTTAGCATTAGTATTCGCCACAAAACGGTTACGCCGGTACTTTCAGGCGCATCCAATTGTGGTTATTAGTGATCAACCAATAAAAAAAGTCATCTCCAAACTAGACGCGGCCGGTAGGCTACAGAAGTGGAGCATTCTACTAGGAGAGCATAACATCTCCAATAGACCAAGGACAGCGGTCAAAGGCCAGATCTTGCAGACTTCCAAATTGAGAAGCCAGAAGAGGACGAACCAGTAATACAACGAGAGGAAGCTCCAGCAGAACCCTGGGTTTTGTTCATTGACGGATCCTCGTGCACGGACGGGTCAAGAGCGGGCCTCATCCTTACGAATCCGGAAGGAATGGAGTTTACCTATGCCCTGCGTTTTGAATTCACAGCCACTAATAATGAGGCAGAATATGAAGCGTTGATTGCGGGTTTAAAAATCACCGCTAGAATGGGAGTCCGCAACCTCGAGGCTTACGTAGACTCACGGCTTGTCGCGAACCACATTGTAGGAGGTTACATAGCCAAGGAGGATAACATGGTTCGATACTTGGAGAAAGTCAAGTCACTCATAGCTACTTTCGGCAAGTTCTCTATCAAGTAGGTACCAAGAGGTAAAAACAAGAAGGCGGATGCTCTTAGCAAGATTGCGTCTACAAGCTTCGCCCACTTATCCAAGCAAGTCTTAGTAGAGATACTAAAGGAAAAGTCTATAACGGAAGGGGAAATTGCAGCTATAGTTGAGGAAGATGGACCTACATGGATGACCCCGATCAGCAGCTATTTAACAGATGAAACCCTTCCGGATGATGAAAAGGCGGCACGGCGTATCAGAAGGAAGTCGCAGCATTTTGAGCTTCTAGAAGGTATTCTCTACAAGCGCTCCTTCTTACAGCCGTGGTTGCGGTGTGTCGGGCCATGATAGGCTACCTATGTGATTAGTGAGATACATGAAGGGTCATGCGGTATGCACGCAGGTTCCCGATTCGTAGTGACACGAGCTCTACGCACAGGATATTATTGGCCTACTATGCAGGATGCACGTGACATGATTCGTAAATGCAGTGATTGCCAAGCGCACAGACAAGTACCACGACATCCGCAGCAGGAACTGACACCCATCACATCTCCATGGCCAATCTATAAATGGGGGATTGACAGGCTGCTGGGGGAGTTAAGTTCTTGATCGTTGAATGGACTACTTTACACGATGGATAGAAGCTAAAGCGGTTAAATCCATTACGGGTAAGCAGGTTAAAAAGTTTGTTTGGGAAATCATCGTGTGCTGTTTTGGCTTGCCAGGAGAAATCATCTCGGATAACGGGAAGTAGTTCGCGGATAATCCATTCAAGGATTGGTGCGCGGCATTGAATATCACGCGACGCTTCACATCTATTAAGCACCCACAGACCAATGGTCTTGTGGAACCAACAAATAGAAGCTTAGGTGAAGGCATTAAGGCACGCTTGGACGAACGGAGCGCTAAATGGGTAGATGAGTTGCCGCATGTCCTATGGGCGCATAGGACTATGATTAAAACAGCCAATGGGGACACTCCATTCGCGTTCGCCTACGGGACCGAGGCTGTTATACCAGTAGAGATTGGAATGCCAACCATCCGCACGGCGGAGGTTAATGTCATCACGAACGATGAGCAACTCCGGATTAATCTGGACTTGTTGGAGGAAAAAAGAGAAATAGCGGCTATCAATGAGGCCAAGTCTAAGGCACGGATGAAGGCTTATAACGATGCCAAGGTTAAAGGTGTTTCCTTTTGACCTGGGGATTTTGATTATCGTGCCAACGAGGCAAGTCGCACGGAGAATACAAGAAAATTGGGCCCCAAGTGGGAAGGGCCGTATGAGGTTACGGAAGCCTTAGGACTCGGCGCGTACAAGTTGCGTGACATGGATGGTCGTGACCTGGAACGTACATGGAATATCTGCAATCTTAAAAGGTGCTATCTTTGAAAGGCTACGGCTTCCGCATGGATGCTTCGCTATAGCTGGCTTCAATGAAGATCCATGTATTCTCTTTTGTTTTGTCTTCATACTTTCTAAGTTCTGTTTGTTTTAGGATTTTCATTCTTGTTAAAAAACGTAAACGTTCTAATAAAATGTCGTGGTGCCTAGCTAGCTCCACGGCTCGTTCTTGTGCAAATTATTATCATGTCTTGTCGATTCCTTGTGCAAATTATTGTCTTTTAGGTTTAATTACTATTTCTGTCATATACTATCTCTTATTTATATGCATTCATTCAAAACGTACAAGTACTATTCACTCACAGGCGGGGTAGGAGGATTAAGTGAACCTAATAATTCAAATTTTCGCATAAGAGGGATGCAACCCCAGTGACGCGGATCATGTATCCTTGCTAGACACCTTATTTACAAGACATTGTAATAAGTTCCCGCATACCGTACTTACACTGTATCGGATATGCTAAAGACACACGCTGCACGTCTAGTGAAATATAGACTTAGTTTATTCTTGATAAGCCGTGACATGTCATGCAACATAGATATGCGATATCTAAAGAAAATAAACAAGTTTCAAGTTAATACAAAATAGCCGTGGTCACTAGGACTTATACATATATAAAGTTCTAATATTGTACCGTTTACATGCACGGACGAATAAAGTACAAAGATACAAATGTTTACAAGGTAAATTACAGAGGAGGTAAGAACTCTCCTATCTCTCTCTTCCCTTCTGCAAACAGGGAATGGAGGACCTCGCCGCGAGCATTTTTGCCACCCTGCGTCCTATTCATATTGGCATCCAACGCCTCGGCTAAAAGTTTCTCACCTTTCATCACCTTCGAAACAGAATCGTAGGTGGGCAGGGTCAGTTGGATGGGGTCGGCTGTGAGCTTGGACATGATCGCCCCGTTGGAGGCATCCTTTAACGACTCAAGGTCATCTAGGAAGGGGTGCTGGATTTCCCCAAGGGCGGCCATGGAGGCGGTCATCTTATCTTCCGCTCCAGGGTTATGGTAGGTGATGAGACTACTTTTATACATAGTCTCATCATCCAAAACGGGCTTTAAATGCGTTAAATATCATCAAAAATGCCAAATATATGCTTGTGTTTGTTACTTGTGTATTTTAGGTACGGATAATGAGAAAATGACAAAAGATCACAAGAATCATGCAAAAATGAACACGGGAAACGAAGCCGCACAATGAACCGGTCCCGATTGTTGAATTTTCCAAAAAGACCCTCAAGTTTGAAGATTTGTCAAGTTTGGTCCCTTAACTTTTGAAGACTTGTCATTTTAGGCCCTTGTAAACCTCAAAAATTATAAAGTGGTCCTTAAAGTTTCAAGATATATCATTTTTAGCCCTTGAAGATTGTTGATATTACAAAATGAGACCTTAAGTCAAGAATATAAGGTATTTGTGCCATCTTTGACAAGATCATGAAAGATAATACAAAGGATATTTGCAAGAACACTGGCAAGACTTTATATGAAGATTTTTGTGAAGCCTAAGGGGGATTTCTGCCAAGTTTAACAACCCAAACCCACCAAAATCCATTTACCCGCCCCATTTACCCACTAAGCCCAAATAAATACCGATTACCCAACCCATACAGCCCAAACCCCTAAAACTATCAAACCTGGCTTAATTAAATTTTTTGTAAATCTATCTTATATAGTTTAAACTAAGCGGGTAACACCTAAACCCCCCCCTCCACCAAGATCAAATCTTCCACTGTAACCTTCTAAGAACCCTAATCCTCACCATCCCCTAAACCCATGTAATTAGTCGCCATAATCTCCAGATCTTAGATTAAGCTTACTTTAACCAAAACACAACATTGTTATTCCCTCCACGTCACCTCACTTACCCCTCACATGCCTCCCCTGCTACATCACTTTCACCCCTCTTTCCCAAAATCGAAAAAACCAACATTAGAGATTCTATACTTGTTCCCAAAGTAAAAATGGACGGGTGAGATTGTTTAAAGAGAGCTGGCATCACATGGGGACCAAGAACAAGCCAAAGACTAGATTCAAAAGTCATAATATTCTTCAAAGATGCTGAAAAGATCCAAGGGTATTTTAGGGTTTCATCTAATTAGGATTTATGTTCTAGAAAACTCAATGTAGCTGTATATAAAGCAATAGGCAGTAGCATTTTGTTTTTTTGTTCCAATTTTTATTCAAAATTTTGTAAGAGACGAATTGTTGAATATAATTGAGTTCCATGTTATGTTACATTGCCTTTTAAATTATGCATATTTATTTTACATTGCACTTGTTATATTTCAGTTCATTCAAAAAAAAACATTTTTTGAGAAATTAAAAAGTTTTCTTTGAAGATCCCATTTTCTTAAACAATTTTTATAACTTATTTGACAATTACTTTATAAAAATAGTTTGAATGTGGTTCAAATTCGTGTTCGTTACTTGGTAAATTCAGTTGCAAGATTTTGATCCAAAGTTTCGTTGTGTTTATTTGGTTGTTTCAAAGTTTCTGTTTGAATCAGTTTGGTAATTTAGTGTTTTCAGGATTGAGGTTTAAGTTTTTGAAGAAAGAAAGTTTTCAAGAAAAGTTTTGGAAAGAAAAAAAAATTAGATTTATTGATACTGTGGTACTGCTCACATTTGTTAATCTCAGAGGGAATTTGGAATGCTTGTGATCGTGCGATCACATAAGCTCAAAATACCAAAAGCATGGATCGTATGCTTTTGAGGTTAGTTATTCTTTGTCTTTTTTCAATTTTTTGTCCAAATTTGGGTTGCATGAAAAATGTATACCTGCTGATTTCTAGTGACTGAGTGTTCATATGATTTTGAGCTTTTGTGAATTAAACTGCATTTGATTGGTTAGAAGTTATTGTGTATCTGATTCTTGGCCATAATCAGCCAAATCGTTGTTGGGTTTTAGTGCTTTAGACAAAGTGTCTTGTTAAAAATCATATTATGCTTTTAAAAAGGGTGTTCGGATTGGGAGACTTCACGATGTGAGTTACACACAACATGTTCAAACCAGCTCATACATACCCAGTTAGAGTAGTATAGTTTGTCTTTGCTTTTTGATTCATATAAGAAAAAAAAGAATTAGAAAAATAAAATAAAAATTGTTGCTCCTTACTTTATGTGGCTAGATTCGTACTTGATTTTCCATATCTGGTGCTACTAGACGTATAGAGGAATTGCTTTCCAGGGTATGACACTTGTGCTCAAGTCTGCTCATTCGTGGTGTTCAATCTGTGGCTTATTTGATTAAACCAGCAGGCGTGAATCATGGATATGGAAGTTGAATTCAAAGATTAAGGATAGGTTAGATAGATGCATCAGGTCTAAGTCAGTCATACTTAGATTTTGATTCCACTAAAATTCAAAAATATAAAAAAATAAAAATATAGGATAGTTTACCACTTTCTGCTTGATTCATTTGATTTATGTAAACATAGGCCGTAAGGCCTGTGGCGTTGGGAATTAGGTTTGCTTTGAGTTTGAATTTGCTTCTCTCAATTGCCTATAAGGATTTTAAGTGCTCGCCTCTAGGTAATTCCATTCTAGTTTAGTCTTGTGCGCACACTTGGCCATTCCCGACTAAGTTGTATAACAAGAACACCAACAGATTTGTTGGTTTGAATTGCGATATACTTTTGAAATTGGATAATTGGGTAGGTCAAAAGATAACTTAGGCCCTATCTATCTGGCTGTGAAGCTTCAAGGAATTTCGGTCAAGATTAGAAGCCATAAGCTCATTGTTTCCCCACTGACCTCAATTGTTGATACAGTAAGCATTGATCATGTGATTTAAGGTGTTTTGGTGTTAATTTTCGAGTATACTAGCAGAACCAGGACAGATTTAAGTGTTCATTGGAAGCTGTCTAGTTTTTGATAGCTATGATGGTCTTAACAGCTTAGAATATCTCACCAATAAGCTAGTTTAAACCCACTGCCTAAGTTCTGTTTCACTTTTGTTTTTGCTAAAGGTTTGCGTAGGATCATCACCATTCTTGCTTATTGATTCCTGTTAAGTGTGGCATTTTTGGAGTTCATTTTCCGTCTTTATAGTTAGTAGGTGCTTTAAGCATGTGTGTATTGTTGCTACTGCTGGTGTCCTGTATTTTTTGATTTTGCATACGAGCTTTGTGAATCTAAGAGATACCAAAACGAAGTAAGCTAATACAAAACACCCAAGTAAACCAAAAAAAACAACCAAATGGAGTAAACAAGAAAAGGTGTGTCCTGCTAGTTTTTTTTTGTGTTCACTGAATGCACACAACCCCAATCTTAGGCAGAATTCGTTATTTGTGTTTGTGTGTTTTGGTTTGTGTTGTGGGGTTACAGTAACTGCTGTGCACAAGAGCTGTCCAAAGAAAAAAATAAACTGCCAAAAGCGCAGCAAGTAGGATTCGAACCCACTGCCCTGCAATCACTCGAGTCTTAACACAACACGCAGCAACAACTGCTCTGTGCCTTGTCTTCGTTTATATTGTCTGTTATTAATGATGTATACCTTTTATTTTTATTTTTATTTCGTTTGTGTATTCAAATCACAAAAAGTGCCAGCAGGAGGTCTCGAACCCCTGACCCGCTACAACAAAGAGACGCAGCAAGATAACCTTCCAACCATCTTAGCTAGCACTCTTTTTGGTTAAAAGTTTGCACTTTGTCTTATTTAACCTTTATAGTTTTTTGCTTAATAGTTTTAAATTAGCTTATTTCGTTGCTTATTTGGGTCTTATTTTTAGACCTTTTGTTTTTCCTAGTTTTTAAATAGTATCTAGTATTTGCTGAAATTTTTTAGGATTTTTTAAAAATCATTTATTATTTTTAATCATTTAATTAGTTTAAATTCGTATTTAATTCATAAAAATAAATTAAAAGTCGAAAAAATGTAATTCTTTTTTCGAAAATTTTCGTTTGTCATTTAATATGTAGGAAAATTAAATTTACTTTGGTAGGACTTAATTTTTTTTATTTGCTTAAATGTCGCGTTTTTACGTTTTATCGTTAATTAGTTATTGCCTTTGCTTTCTCCCCGTAGACAGTTTAGGTTTTCCGATAACTGTTTATGCTTTCTCTTAGTTTATTTTTTTATTAAATTAAAAAAAAAATTAAAAAAAAAATTCTTCGAATTTTACGTCTCGATTCGCGTACGTACGCGTTTTCGTCCATTTTGAGCGTAATCCGTTTCCGTTTTCTTTTCTTCTTTTCAAAAGCGTAACCACTCGAACTAAATAACGTCTATAATTGTTTGGCTAAACAACCACACCTCCACCGAGAACGAACTCGATTATTCGTCTTTACGTTTTTTTTTCTAAAACGTATCGATTAATACTTACCCACGACTTTTGTGTTGCTTTGTTTTTCCTAAAATAAAGTATATACAAAAATACTACATCACCAAATGGCGTCGCTGCCGGGGAGGTGTGTTTAGCCATAGTTATTTATCGTGTTTATTTGAGTGTTTACGTTATTATCATAAATACTTCTTTTTATTTTTCTATACTATTAGCCATACAAATAAATAGTGTTAAATTGAACTCAATTAACACACAATCGTTTTCTCGTTTTCTTGTGCATAATATATTGTATTTACGTAGAACAATTAACACACAATAGTTATCCAAATACGCGAGAAATCGCACCTCAATAGTTCAGCGTTCCGGTCACTACTGTTGTATCGAATTCAAACGAAATCAAAGGCAAAATAGATAAATACTCTTAATTGGTTTAATCTTGATAAATACAAACTATAAGGTGGGTATAAGGCGGTTGTATTTCACGACCTAAGGAAAAAAGGCTCTTAAGTGCTTCGCGCCGCCTCGTTTTCTCCGCTCGCTTGTGCGTATTTTGAAAGTGACGATTAATTAGGGGTTTGCCACATCAAGTATTACTAATCTATTTTTGTGAGTTTTAATTATTGAACCTCGAAACGTTTTGGCGTTCCGCCAACGTTTCAAAGTCGACGAGGGTTTTTACTTCACGTAATTACCTTCATTCTTCTTGGATTCATTAATCTAGACCTTTGATTAGTGGATAGTTTTTGTAGATTAATTTCTACGTAATACACCAAAATTCCAAAAAAATAAAAAAACCAAAAACACAAAAAGATTCTTCGATTTTTCCCTCTATTTTCATACTTCTTTTTCTCAACCCCTCTAAATTTTAATTCTTCATGGATTTTCATTGCCTAGGTTGTGGGAGACGATTGTTTGGTTCCGTATCATGTCCATGGTGTATATGCGAAAGGTGCGGAGATTATATCGACTATGTAGATTTTAGATCTTGTCCCTCATGTTATCCGACCAATTGTTTGTATACTTCTAATGCAGAACGTCACCTCCATTGCCTATATTGTGGAAGCCCTTCCCATTGGCATTATGAGTGTCCAATTCAATACTGTGACAATCCGTCAATTTATGGTTGATATTTTATTCTTGAATATTATTTAAAAACATTATTTTAATGTTACAATATGAACTCACATATTTTTGGGAAGAAATTTGGATTTACGTCTTGGAGTAGCATCGACTACGTCTAAACCGGAGGATTCAACGTTACATGCTTACGTTTACATACACCGTCTTTGGTGACAGTCCGACATTTCAGAAAATAAATTTGTCCGTGAATATTATTTTGGAGTTTTAAATTTGTGTTGGTTCATAAACTCACAAATTTACGAGAAGTGATTAGGACTTACGATTTTATTTTAACGTCCTTTACGACTAAACCGGAAACCCTAGGATTACGTATTTATGTTTTCGAACTCCGTTTTTGATGAAACAATTTTTATTGGATTCGTTTTATGACGTTTATTCATAATTTATAAAAACGTTTTTCGTAAAACGACCCGAGGGCACGCAAATCGAGGAAACTAGAATCGAGGAATACCCGTAAATTAGTGGGATGAGACAAGTTTACACTTGCCCCACCCCACTAACATGGGACGGCCAAACTAGGTACTCAACACATGAGGTGTCAAGTTTACAAGCAACTAACAACACATGTAAGCTAAAGCTTACATTGTAAGCTACATCCATCAAAACCATTTCCACAATACCATTTCTTCCCATTTCTCACATGCAATACCACACAAATCCTCTCTACTCTTCATTTTGTGCCGGCCCATCCTCAACCACAAACACCATTTTGATCAAAAATTAACCATGGAATCCTATGTTATTTCTACATATGTTGAAGACCTCTTAAAGCTCTCTTGAATGGTGGTGATTATAACATCCATGGAGGAGTTTTCATGATGTCTTGAGGCTGATTTTCCATAAGGAGTATATGAAGATTGGTGGTCTTGAATATGGCCTTGGCTATGCACAAGTTTCTCCATCAAAATCCATGTTTTGATCAACCTACATCATCATGGTGGTATAAAGATTGTCCTCCTCATCTTCTTGTTATTTTGATTATGTAAACATGTATTTTATTTCCTATTGTATATGTATATGATGATTATATGATGATAAAAATGTTATGTGGGGATTTGTTGTTGATAAACATGATTAAAAAGGTGAAAAACCATAAGAAACAAGGTTAAAATCTTGGTTAAATTTGATGGCTGTATAAAACAATAAAGAACCATATGGTAAACTGATAAAATGATGAAGTAGAATGGATTTACAGTAAGCTATGGGTCTTGTACACATGTGAGAGTTGGCCATGCAATGGAATCAAAATAATGAGTGAGATATGATCAAAACAAGTTTAGGGTATAAATCTGAGGTTACTGTTTTGGACGATTTTTAGAAAATATTTAGAAGATGATTCAACAGTAGCTATATAAGAGTTAAATGTAGCACATATCATTTAGTTTATGTGATAAAAATTTGAGCTTCTATCTCCATATATAACTCAAGATATGGCAGTTTTGGTGAAAGTGAAGATAAAAATCAGACTTTTGGAAATTAAAGAATAATACTATTATATAAGCACTCAAAATTAATAGTATAAAATATAAATGAAAACCCACTAACTTATAAAACTTATTTATATAAATATGTAAAAGGGTAAATGAATGAATAACTTATATAAATGGTAATGAAATAATCCTTATAAGTTATAAAACTATAAACATTGTTTTTACGACTTTTTCGGCTAATACCGTAAAAATTAACGTTTTTGTTAAATAAAACTTAGATGGTTGGACCCGTCTAATGAAAACTTTATAAAACTTATATACTGATATATAGACATGTATAACAAGTAAAAACGATAAAACCCGAACTATAAGAAATACGGACATTTACGAGCTAATTAAGCATATTGGACTAATAATTGGACTAAATAAGATAAAAACTTGTAAAAAGAACTTATTGGGCTTAACCCATTAAGCCCAACTTGTAAAGTGTAGATACTGATAATATAAGTATGAAATGGATTAATACATGTTAATAAACTTATAATAGGCTTATTGGATCTAAAACATGTAAATAGGTAAAACGAGAAGACTAGTATAAAAGTTATCGACACATAACACAAAAATGAGTAAACGAGAATATGTAAACCCACTTGATCATCATATATATAAAATCATCATATGTATACATAATTGATATTTTTATAAAGTCACTGGACAAACGTCTAAGACCGAGTATTATTTGTCTAGGTTTCCGTGATTGAAGCACGTACCGTACGTCCGAATTGCCGATAACCCGCCTTCCCATATCAACGTGAGTTCATAGCCTCGCACTCTTTTAAATGTTTTTATGAAATGTTTTATAAACCCGGGAGGGAGATAACATGTTAGTTTTTATAAAATAGGACACCATTTGTCCCGATTGTTTGTTTATTGATTTTGGACCCGAATGATTAAATGACCCGATTGTATGACCTGATAAATGATTAATGGACCCGATAGATGAAATAAAATGGATTATTAAAGTTAGGTTATGTCACTAAAAGTCCCATTAGCATGAATTGTGAACTACCGGGAGTTGGTAGACGCTTATGCATATAATAGTACTATTTGGGGACGATCACCCCAGTTCGCGCCTTGACGGTTGATCCCCGTCGTGCCACATTGATTGGTAAGCGAATTTATGTATGAGAAGATTTCCATAGCGTTACCTTTGTGACGACATGCTACTTTATATGGGCAAAATTGGTATCGGGTTAGCTACCCGTTGTTGGTTTAGTAAGGTAACAATGTCATGCGGCTTATAATAATCCAAAACTAACGAAATACTACGCTTCGAATTACGATGTATTGCCTGACTAGTAATACAGGGTCATACTATTGATATTATGTTCGTGGTTTGGTTTTCATAACCATATTCATATAACGGATTTTATTTGAATTTATACGACGTCATAAGACGTATTGTATGATGTTTTTACGACATTGGCTCGTATAATGATTTTTAAGGCAAATGCCTATATTATGATTTTCGATAAGGATTTGTATAAAAATGACTTTGGCTATTTTATGGCCTATTACAAAGATTTGTATAAAACGATTTTGGCTATTTTACGGCCTATTACAATGATTTGTACGAATTGATTTTTGGTACTAATTTTATACCAAAGTTATATTGATGGAATTTATTAAACTCTATGAATTCACTCGGCGTTATCGCTGACCTTTTCTGTTAACATGTTTTATCCCAGGTACTTGAAGGTAATTCTCGGGAAGACGACAAGAATTCATGGCCCGCACCTAAACTATATTTTCCATTCAAATACTTTGTAAAACTTTGTATGAAATATAATGACTTGGGACCGATGTAACTTTGTTATTTATGAATGGAAATGATTTATTATTAAACGACGCGATTTTATGCGTTGTCTATGATGTGAGTAATGTGCTATCCCGTAACACCAACGAGTCTTCCGCTGTATTGAGTTGTATAAATTTGGGGGTGTTACAGTTTGGTATCAGAGCTCTCGTTATAGAGAACGAAAGATTTTAAAACCAAGGTTTTGAATAAAACATTTCAAAATCTTTTTACTATAAACATTTTTCTAAAAATGTCTAAAAATCTTTTGACTATAACGGTGCCGAAAAATTCCCGAGTTACCGACAAGGCCAAGACTGAGAAGTGTTATTTTAATATATATATAACTTGGATTATATATATATGATGTAATTTTATTACATGATTGTTTGATTATTATTTTGATTTTTATACGAGATATTTATACGACGTAGATTGTCACAAGTAACCCTAAATCCCCTAGTAAATTAATCGAAGCTATTCTCGTAGGAATTCTAAGCTATCCTAGATCTAAGCCAAGTTGTGGATGTTTATAATCCCAACAAATGGTTAATATTCATAGAAGTGTAGATATTACTTGATTGTGATCTTGAAAAAGAATTGGCAAGATTAAATCTGATATCGATGTCATGACGATCTTTCCTTAAATTGAAATCGAAAGGGTGAATGTTGCACTTGAGGCTGTTATTGGAACCATTACCCAAAAGCCTCATGCCACTAATACCTTTCCGAGAAGTCTAGTTGAATGATCAAGTCATTTTATATTAATGACTCATTTGATAATTGTTGTTGTAAGAACTAATAGGATTGGAATTAAGTGTTGATTCATATCGAGCTTTTATTGCCCTTTAAAGGTGTAAGAATAAGATTGAAAGTATTGGAATATGAGATAGGATATTGCCTTGAGTATGAGTTGATTAAAACTTGAATAAAGTAAAATTTAATCCGTATGGAATATGAGATTGATAAGAGGAAGTCGTCAAGTTTTGTGATTGAATTATAAGGTTTTAAATGATTGTTAGTTTGTGTTAAGGGTTGTTCCTAGGCCATTGTCCACTGACGAGGATGCCCAGTGTCCAAGAAATAAATTGAAGAAATCTTCTTCTGAAATTGAGACGGATGGATCTTTCGGGACATGTGGAACACCTAATGACTCTTGTAGATTAGTATTCATTGTGGTATCTTTTAAAAATCCCTAACTTAACTGAGATATCAGTTGGTAGGATGAGTTTTGAGAATTGTATGACATAGTGACATGTAATGTGTTATGGTACAATTTTGACTTGTTTATGATTAATGAAAAGACTACCTTTGATTGCTAAATTCTACAGGTATCGATGTTATCTATCCTTTATTGCTTCATCCTAATGATCGCATTAGTGATGTAACCATTGAACAAGTACTCATCTCGAATTGAGTTACGTTGTGGATTATTCTTTTGAGTTCCATCGAGATCATGAACCTCATGATTATTTGGCTAAGCTCATTTCCTATCATATTGTATTTAATTCTTGGTGAACAAGCTTTCATCACTCTTTTGCAGATCACACATTGTTTTTATAAAGTCAAAACGGTATCCTTTGAGAAAATTTAGATTACATCACAATAAGGATTATTTAAAGTGAGATTTATAAGTGATTGATATCAAAATGAAGTTGTTTATGAAATACATTGGAAAACTTAATTGTTTTCGTAGCAAAGAAAATCTTTGTAAATTTGTTTTTGATTCTTATCTAAAGAAATAAGCGTGAAAATGTTTTTATTATAAACATGATGATAAAATTTTGACGAACTGAGTATTGCATCGTTAATCTTGAAATTGTATATATTTGCGCGCCTACATACAATTTGGAATGGACTATGCAAGGCTGATTAGTAGTCACCATAAAACTGATTAATAAACACTAAATTTTCTTTGAAAAGGTTGTGAAAGAATAAATTTTATGAGATCTGCAAGAAGTGAAAAATAAGGACATATTGATAGGGACACCTACATATGTGCCTGTAGCATCTATTCTTCTGAGTTGAATTTACTCATCTGTGGAAATTGTCTTATTTGACAATTGACAATTCTTTCTTGTCCAATTCTTTCGTAGTGAGATTCTTAGGAAAAGTGTTTGATTTCTGAGTGTTGATACCCGACTGGATGTATTGACGTTCTTATCATTTCTTATGATTTGATTTCATTTGAATGACCTGGGTAACGATCCGAGGAGCTTTCAAATGCGTACTCAAATTATGAAAACATGGGATATATTCATATTCGTTAAATGTTTTCGTCTGTATCTGATTTGAAATTTTCTCGCGTAGATTATGCGTTGACCTTACTCTTAGTTAGTAGTTGTGTCTCCAGATATCCTTGAATTGTGAAGGATTATGAATTATTATTAGTCTTTTGAGAAGCTCACATCTTATCGACGGCAATGAAACTGGAAAGTTGATAGTGCCAGTAGAATAGATTGATTGGTATTGACATGACGACATTGTCTTAATTGATGGGAACTCGAGTAGAATTCCCCTAAATAATAAGATGTTGATTATCAAAAGTGATCTAAATAATTCTTTATGGATGACCATATCCTGCATTTAGACTTGAAATTATACCATGAATGGTTGTGAATTAGTCATAGATATTATAATCTAGAAGAACCTAATATGAATTTATTAAAAGATGTTTATCTTATCTGAAACTTTAGGAGGTATTTGTTGGTGAATTACCTAGACTTTCGCCATTAAGGCAAGTTGAAATTGGTATTGATTTTATTTCCGGTGCTGCACCTATGGCTTGTGCACTGTACGTCAGCACCATCTAAATTAAAGGAATTACCGTACAACTGAGAGAGTTGTCGGAGAAAGATTTTATTATACCAAGCCTGTCATCCTGAAGAGCTATGGTGTTATCATTCCTTATATTTATAGATTACTGTGAATTGAGTAAATTGACAATCGAAAACAATATCCATAACTCGAAATGGAAGAATTGTTCGATCATTTACAAGGTTCTAGCAAAATTTGATTCATGGCATGATTATCATCAACTTCGCATCTGCGAAAAAGGATTATGTATTCCAATCACTACATCCGGTACTTGTAATAACATTATGAGTTTCATGTGATGTCGTTTGGATTGACTAATACACATGTAGCATTCATAAAATTGGTGAATCACGTGTGTAGGCTGTAATTTGATAAATTCATGCTTGTGATTATTAAGGATCATTTGTTTGTTTATAAAGATAAGAATGAGTTAATAAATATTTATAGATTGCCCTGAATTGGCCGAACAATGAAAACATGTACCTTAAATATTTAACGTAAGACTTAAGACTTAATTCTTTACATGATTTAACCGTGTGATTAATAGATAATGGAAGCTATATTGACTTTTCAAGGATTAGAACCATTAACGCTTAGGGATTAAAAACTTAATCCTTTACATAAAATGACCGTTGGATTAATAATGGTAAGATGTATGCATATAGACTCTTCAAAAATTAAGAGCCCTTTTATGACTTTGAATTTTTTCAAAAAGAAATGGAAATATGTTTTGACAAATGTTTTTACAAAGGAATTTTTAAAGGGATTATTCCCTTATACACAAACCATTTAACTAAACTTCTGTTTAGGGGTAAATGTTTGTGTATACCTCAAGATAACTTAAGAAGGACTGAGTAAAACCATTTATACCATAACCTGAAAACTTAAAACGACAATTTTTGCTTTTCAAACTAAGAAAACTTTGACCAAAGTATAAACAAAGGTTTTTCGAACATTTCTGAATCTTATTAAATATTTTCGATAAATCAACAAAAATCTTGTTAATTAAATCCAAATTTATTTTGAACATTTTATATAATAGGTCGAACTAAGAAATTTAAACTTTTAACGTTTACGTTTCATAAAAATTAAATAATTATTGTTGATTTACATATAATAATTATCGACGCTTTAGACGCCGGATTGAGAAAATTGATAAAAATGATAGTTGAGACGAAACTGAAACATAAAAGATATGAAGAAAGAATATTGAATAAATGCAGTTATGATATTTATTTCATCAGGAGAAAGTGAACGTAATTACTGACGCATAATATAGAAAGAATATCTGAGTGAATTGCGGACATGATAATTATATCATCATGAGAAGTGAATATAGATACCGATGCATTATGTAGAAAAGATAAAGAACGAGTTAGGACATGTTCCTTATTAATGAAGGTGCAAAATAAATTGCCGAACAATATAAAAATAAACAATGTTTGTAAAAAGGATAATATAGATTAAAAAAGAGGTTCGCGGCTAATGTGAACCATTAAAATAAAGAAACCGATAGCGTTAAATGATTAAAAGTCCATTTGTGATCGTCTAAATATGGAAAATTATAAGATATAGTTATGTTGGAATTTGTAAGTATAAGTATTCTATTTATGTCATTTATGACTAAAAGTATCTTTGTCTGAAGAAGCTGTACTAATGGCAATTATGAAGGCAGACATCGCCTCATACATTAGTAAACGTCTAGCTATTGCAAAGGTCATCATCTGAATTAATTCGATTTGGGTCATCATCGACAGACTGACCAAATCTGCTAATATCATTCTCGTTAATGATAAATGCAAAAGAGTTATGTAAACATAATGTGCCTGCATCGAACATCTACATCAAGATCCTCGCTTCGCATCGAATTTCTAGAGATTTGCTCAGAAATCATTGAGAATGAACCTTGATGAGAGTACTATGTACCACCCCAAATCGAAGGGACGAGGTAAAGTAACGATACAAAGTAATATAAGTGTTGTTTTATGTTTGAATGATTGACCTTTGGTAATAGACCGTATAATCGTTTTCCTTTGGAGAGATTATCATTGATAATCATCGTATTAGGATTGAGATCGAATCTTGCTAGGATCTAAATCTTAGAGCATCTGTAAGCAGGAATTGAGATGAAGACACCCAACATACACCCATTGTGAGTTGGACATGTCTTTTAGGTTTAAGGTTTCCTATGATGGCGAACCTAACCTTACAAAATACCCGACCCGCGAGATTTGAAATGATTGTTGAAATTAGGATTTTATTATTAACTGCCGATAGCGGGCAGGAAGTTATGTGAATATGAAATGTAGATCTTGAAGTGCCAAATGGGTAGCGAAGTTATGCCAAAAATTTTAACTTTGGAAAAATGAATTCATGATCTGACAAATCATGGGATATAAGTCCCCGTTGTATGGGACCATTGAGATGATATAAAAGATTGGTTTGAAAGGCATATAAGCTGGATCTACCCTAGGACTTCAAAGACTGCGTGAATTATGTTTCGTATATCGAACTTGATGGAATATCTATCAAGTGAGAATCTGATTATTCTTAGTAGAGCTTAGATCGGCGAAAAGTTGCATTCATCAGAAACCCGTGAACATCATGGATAGAGAAAGTAAGTCAACATTAAGCCTGATCTTATTCCCGTAGTTATGTTTGCTGAAACTCGCGTGCTGTAATAGATTGCACTTGTGAGAAAAGACCGAATGTGGAGGAAATACCCACATGGCTTTAACTCTATAAGAAGCGAGTAGTAAGGTAAGATGATCTTTGAGGACGAAGATCCTGTTTAGGGGTAAATGCTGTGACAATCCGTCAATTTATGGTTGATATTTTATTCTTGAATATTATTTAAAAACATTATTTTAATGTTACAATATGAACTCACATATTTTTGGGAAGAAATTTGGATTTACGTCTTGGAATAGCATCGACTACGTCTAAACCGGAGGATTCAACGTTACGTGCTTACGTTTACATACACCGTCTTTGGTGACAGTCCGACATTTCAGAAAATAAATTTGTCCGTGAATATTATTTTGGAGTTTTAAATTTGTGTTGGTTCACAAATTTGCGAGAAAAGATTAGGACTTACGATTTTATTTTAACGTCCTTTACGACTAAACCGGGAACCCTAGGATTACGTATTTACGTTTTCGAACTCCGTTTTTGATGAAACAATTTTTATTGGATTCGTTTTATGACGTTGATTCATAATTTATAAAAACGTTTTTCGTAAAACGACCCGAGGGCACGCAAATCGAGGAATACCCGTAAATTAGTGGGATGAGACAAGTTTACACTTGCCCCACCCCACTAACATAGGACGGCCAAACTAGGTACTCAACACATGAGGTGTCAAGTTTACAAGCAACTAGCAACACATGTAAGCTAAAGCTTACATTGTAAGCTACATCCATCAAAACCATTTCCACAATACCATTTCTTCCCATTTCTCACATGCAATACCACACAAATCCTCTCTACTCTTCATTTTGTGCCGTCCCATCCTCAACCACAAACACCATTTTGATCAAAAATTAACCATGGAATCCTATGTTATTTCTACATATGTTGAAGCCCTCTTAAAGCTCTCTTGAATGGTGGTGATTATAACATCCAAGGAGGAGTTTTAATGATGTCTTGAGGCTGATTTTCCATAAGGAGTATATGAAGATTGGTGGTCTTGAAGATGGCCTTGGCTATGCACAAGTTTCTCCATCAAAATCCATGTTTTGATCAACCTACATCATCATGGTGGTATAAAGATTGTCCTCCTCATCTTCTTGTTATTTTGATTATGTAAACATGTATTTTATTTCCTATTGTATATGTATATGATGATTATATGATGATAAAAATGTTATGTGGGGATTTGTTGTTGATAAACATGATTAAAAAGGTGAAAAACCATAAGAAACAAGGTTAAAATCTTGGTTAAATTTGATGGCTGTATAAAACAGTAAAGAACCATATGGTAAACTGATAAAATGATGAAGTAGAATGATTTACAGTAAGCTATGGGTCTTGTACACATGTGAGAGTTGGCCATGCAATGGAATCAAAATAATGAGTGAGATATGATCAAAACAAGTTTAGGGTATAAATCTGAGGTTACTGTTTTGGACGATTTTTAGAAAATATTTAGAAGATGATTCAACAGTAGCTATAAAAGAGTTAAACGTAGAACATATCATGTAGTTTATGTGATAAACATTTGAGCTTCTATCTCCATATAGAACCCAAGATATGGCAGTTTTGGTGAAAGTGAAGATAAAAATCAGACTTTTGGAAATTAAAGAATAATACTATTATATAAGCACTCAAAATTAATAGTATAAAATATAAATGAAAACCCACTAACTTATAAAACTTATTTATATAAATATGTAAAAGGGTAAATGAATGAATAACTTATATAAATGGTAATGAAATAATCCTTATAAGTTATAAAACTATAAACATTGTTTTTACGACTTTTTCGGCTAATACCGTAAAAATTAACGTTTTTGTTAAATAAAACTTAGATGGTTGGACCCGTCTAATGAAAATATTATAAAACTTATATACTGATATATAGACATGTATAACAAGTAAAAACCGATAAAACCCGAACTATAAGAAACATGGATATTTACGAGCTAATTAAGCATATTGGACTAATAATTGGACTAAATAAGATAAAAACTTGTAAAAAGAACTTATTGGGCTTAACCCATTAAGCCCAACTTGTAAAGTTTAGATACTGATAATATAAGTATGAAATGGATTAATACAAGTTAATAAACTTATAATAGGCTTATTGGATCTAAAACACGTAAATAGGTAAAACGAGAAGACTAGTATAAAAGTTATCGACACATAACACAAAAATGAGTAAACGAGAATATGTAAACCCACTTGATCATCATATATATAAAATCATCATATGTATACATAATTGATATTTTTATAAATTCATTGGACAAACGTCTATGACCGAGTATTATTTCTCTAGGTTTCCGTGATTGAAGCACATACCGTACGTCCGAATTGCCGATAACCCGCCTTCCCATATCAACGTGAGTTCATAGCCTCGCACTCTTTTAAATGTTTTTATGAAATGTTTTATAAACCCGCGAGGGAGATAACATGTTAGTTTTTATAAAATAGGACACCATTTGTCCCGATTGTTTGTTTATTGATTTTGGACCCGAATGATTGAATGACCCGATTGTATGACCCGATAAATGATTAATGGACCCGATAGATGAAATAAAATGGATTATTAAAGTTAGGTTATGTCACTAAAAGTCCCATTAGCATGAATTGTGAACTACCAGGAGTTGGTAGACGCTTATGCATATAATAGTACTATTTGGGGACGATCACCCCAGTTCGCGCCTTGACGGTTGATCCCCGTCATGCCACATTGATTGGTAAGCGAATTTATGTATGAGAAGATTTCCATAGCGTGACCTTTGTGACGACACGCTACTTTAGATGGGCAAAATTGGTATCGGGTTAGCTACCCGTTGTTGGTTTAGTAAGGTAACAATGTCATGCGGCTTATAATAATCCAAAACTAACGAAATACTATTAGACGCTTCGAATTACGATGTATTGCCTGACTAGCAATACAGGGTCATACTATTGATATTATGTTCGTGTTTTGGTTTTCATAACCATATTCATATAACGGATTTTATTTGAATTTATACGACGTCATAAGACGTATTGTATCATGTTTTTACGACATTGGCTCGTATAATGATTTTTAAGGCAAATGCCTATATTATGATTTTCGATAAGGATTTGTATAAAAATGACTTTGGCTATTTTATGGCCTATTACAAAGTTTTGTATAAAATGATTTTGGCTATTTTACGGCCTATTACAATGATTTGTACGAATTGATTTTTGGTACTAATTTTATACCAAAGTTATATTGATGGAATTTATTAAACTCTATGAATTCACTCGGCGTTATCGCTGACCTTTTCTTTTAACATGTTTTATCCCAGGTACTTGAAGGTAATTCTCGGGAAGACGACAAGAATTCATGGCCCGCACCTAAACTATATTTTCCATTCAAATACTTTGTAAAACTTTGTATGAAATATAATGACTTGGGACCGATGTAACTTTGTTATTTATGAATGGAAATGATTTATTATTAAACAACGCGATTTTATGCGCTGTCTATGATGTGAGTAATGTGATATCCCGTAACACCAACGAGTCTTCCGCTGTATTGAGTTGTATAAATTTGGGGGTGTTACAAATACCCAAATCGTCACGAGCCGAATCCGAATTTCGTTGACCAATCTTCGCAATACCCAACGTCGTGCGGGAATTGTGGAAACGAATATTACTATGGGTACGATTGTCAACCGATGAACCAAAATACGTCTTTCGACAACCAATTTTCCGGTTTTGATGAATCACGCGGTATGAGTTACGATTATAACAATAGGGGTGGTTATCCATACGACGAACCGGATTTTTCTCAAAATCCGTGTTGCGACAATTGTGGGGGGCCTCACGATACCTATTCTTGCCAACCAACGAATTATGATGAACCCAATTCATACGATAATTCCGGTTTTGATCATTTTGAGGCCCCACCATACAATCTCGATCCTCAAAATTCCCATGAGCCCGACCCATGTTACAATTCCGATTTTGAGCAATCATCTCCACAACATGTTTTCGATGATGATCTCGGTTCTAGCCGCATCGAGGAGTCTTGTAGATGCATCGACGAAAGTTATAATCGCGTTTGTGAACGACTTGAGACGCTCTTTCAACTAATTATGGAAAGAAATAATAACCCAATTGTTTAAGAGGTTGAGAAGAGCATCGAAGATGAAAAAACGAGGGTGTCAACGAACGAGGTTTTTGAAAATGTTTTCGAAAATAAACAACAAGAAAAACTCGTAGCACGTGTTGGAACAATGAATGCTAAACCTTTGGAACCTAATTTTTCTAATGAAGTTGAAATTATCAAAGATTTTAAAAATCAAAATACACAAAATTTTGACGAAGATATTCCGTTAAGTGATTTTGAAGAAGAAGAAATTGATAAGGTTTTAAGGAGAATCAGTGACCCCTCGATTTTTGAAGAGTATCAAAATTTAATTCCGGAGGGACGCGTTACTACTATTTCTACGTCGTTTGAGAACCCGCATTCGATCCCTCCGAAGGACCAATTTGAAACCATCAAGGCTACAACGTCTCGTGACGAGCCTTTTATGGATTTATCATGTGAGAAGTCCGCCGATGGCCTTGCTCACATTGATACATTTTTTGACGCTGATGTCGAAACTACTAAGGCAAAATCTTCAAATGAAGAGCCTTTTACTCCTATACCCACTACGGAAACCGATGCCTCTCTAAGCATGGGGGAGACGAATTTTAGCACTAATCCTAGTGTCGAGATCCCTATTCCAATCCAAAGTGAGCCTACGGTTTTCTCCGAAGATGAGGTAAGTGATTTTTCTCTCGATGAATTTTTCCACGAAGATTCTAGCGAGGCAAATCACAATAGTGAGTGTGATTCTATATCACGTGATGGTGTCTCTCCCATTGACACTTCGGGGAGAGAATCAACGACTTTTTCGAAACCGCTTTTCAATGACGATGATTTATCCGCTAGTGATGACGAGTCACTAATCGACGAGGACGTTCAAAATACCGAATTTAAAATCTTTTCGAACCCTTTATTCAAATTTGATGACGCGTTCATTTTTGGTGACGTAAATCCTCTCCTTGATGAGACGTTCGAGGACATCGAGAGTGAGGATTCTAAGGATCCTAAAGTCGATGAGCCGGATTTGCTAGTCACCCACCCGAAGTCTCATACGGTTGAGACTCCTCTTTCTACTTGTGATGTTTCCATTCTTGAGGGGTTCACTGATGGACCACCTCTCGATGAGAGTGAGGATTTTAGTGAGGCTTTTGCCTTCGATCCGGGGGGGAAATTTTGAAAATCTTATTTTTGGCAATTCTCTTTCAATTTCCCCCATGTTTCAAAGTAACCCAACCCACCCCCTCGGATATGATGAGTTTTCATACGCCGTAAGGAGTTTTCTTCGTTACAAGACGTATCCTCCGGCTTTACGTGTTTTATTTTCAACAAAATGTGAGGATACGATCTTCGATCCCGGTATAAAGGCTTTGCCTTTATTCACGGTTGCTTTTGGGCCTTGATTACATGTAATTCCCACCAAAAATGACCGAACCTTGATTATCCCTAAATGATCACATTTATGGGGATTCGAGTCGAGCTTTTGAATCGGTAATAAAAAACGAGGTGCCTCGTGGGGGAGTCCCATGCTTATCCTATGTATATATTATAGCTTTCTAATGTAGTGACGTGTGGGGATTTGTGCCCTTCCAACCTTTGTTCCGTGGTTGTTTGTGAATTGTGGATTTTAGATGATCATTATCTTCACGATTGGATCCTCTCGTGTTCGTTTTATGGGAGCACTCGATCGTTTGGTTTGAAGACTTTCTCAATATCCATGATATATCCTTTGATGTTCTAACCTTAGGTTTATAGCACACTTAATAAACGGATTTAAATTTAATGGTTACACCCTTTCCATGCTAGATTAAGCATTCGACTACGTCTCTAGTATGGGGGTTTTCCAACCCTTAGACTCGAAACATTGAGGACAATGTTTAAGTTTAGTATGGGGGGGGGGGGGGGTGAATAGATACTTGCCTTGCCAAACCTTCACGCTTTCCAAAGTTTATCTTTTTGTTTATCGTTTTGTTGCAAATAAGGCTAAAAATGGCCAAATTTTAAAATTTTTCCCATGTTTTATAAGTGCTTGAAGACACGAATGTAGGTTTTCCGATGGCGAGAATAAGAGTAATTTTTTACTCGACCGTGCGTGTTGAGAACTTAGCTTCGATTCCTTAACTTTACATTAGGCTAAGTCTCTTAAATGAGGACGAGAAATGATAGAGTTAATTATAAGTTACTATGCTAAACGTAGAGTACTCGTATTCTTTCAAAAACTCATGTGTTCTCGTTGTTTGCTTATTCTCCCTTCGCTTGTAAATATTTTTTGCTTAATAAATATTGACTTAGCGGTTTAGTCTTGATTGTTGGGTTTCTAGTCTTTTCTAGTAGCTTCCGTGTAATTAAATTGGGAAGACATTAAGTATCGCCAGTGTCACGGTTTTGAAGTATTGGCAACCCGAATAATCGAAAGCTTCACCCAATAATAAGATTTCAAGTGCTCACCTAAATCAAGCAAACAATTTGAAGCTCACAAGGCCAAAAAATCTATGCAAAATTGAAAGTGAATCAAGCCTTAATCTATGAAGCTTTAAAGATCCAAAATTCGCTTTAGCGTGAGGATATACGTCTTTGGCCAATAAAACCACCGATGAGGCGGATAATAAAAGGCAAGGCAAGACCGAAGTCATAATAAAAGCTTCATGGCGAAGTTGAATAAAAGATGGAGGTAAACCAATGATAATAAGGCCTTTCCGTTAGGGGGCGTATAAAAGTCTTGGTAATAAGTCTCATGTTCAAAACTGTTATGTTAATGCAATAATGACTAAAAACGATACTTGCATTTTTCGGTCTCGCTTAGTTTTGATTACGACAATATGTAAAAACAAGCATTTACGAAAACAACGAAAAACGAATTCTTGAGTTCAAGTATTTTTTATTTTACCCATTTTCACTTAAGGTATGGATAAACAAGTACTAACCTTAATCAAGTGATCAAGTGATTTAATCTTTTCTTAAAACTCACTTTTTATTAAATGTGACAAGTTTTTATTAAACTTTATTTTTAAGAAAATGTTTTATTAAATTAATTATTTGAAATTTGAAAATGGCATATTCTTATTCTGTTAAGAATATCCTTTCAGGATATTTTTTATACCCAGATAAGACCTCCACCACTAAAGGACAAAAAGGAGCGGAGTCTAGTCCGGCGGTACCTTAGCGCCTAGGCGGTACCTTATCGATAAGGTACCGCGGGCTGTGATAAGGTACCGCGGGCAGATATAGCCGTTGGCTCCTTTATCCTTTATATAGTGTACCATTCTCAGCTTTTCACCTCACCTCTTTTGCACATTTATTTCCAGATTCAAACCCCTTCTTTAATCACTCAAATCTTTGATCATTTGTTTGATTATTACTTGTTTAAGAAGTGAATCTTGTTCTTCCATCCATTCCTCTCCAAGTGCAAAGAGAAGAACACTATCCTAGTGAAGTGTTGAGTCCACCACCAAAGATCCATTGCAGATCAAATTTTATATACTTGTAGTTGTGTCATAGTTGTGAAGATCCAAGTATTTGTATCTATTTGGAAGTTGTGTATGTACTAAGTATAGTTGTGTAGATTGGTCCTAGCTACGATTAGGGCTCGACTTTTGCTTAGAGTTGGAAATTGGTTAAGCGACGTGTACGGTTTTCTCCACCATAAGGAGCTTGTTGTGTAGTGAACTCTCGGGTAAGGAGTACTCGAGGAGTGGAGTAGGAACGAGGAGTGAGATTTGTTGCCGAACCACTATAAATCCTTGGTGTTCGGTTTGATCTTTCTTTACCCTTAACTCTTTACATTCTTTATTCTTTTTGCATATACATGTGTTAGTATTAGATTAGCTACACTATCATTCTTTATTCTTTGTGGATATATTTTTGTTAGTATTAGTTTAGCTACACTATCATTGTTCATATTGTGCATAAGAAGATTTCACATATTTCCTCAAGCCTAAGTTTTTGAGAAAGGATTTTTGGAACCTATATTTTAACAAGTAAATATAAGAAACTATTCAACCCCCCTTCTAGTTTCTACAATTGGTATCAGAGCGGGTTGCTCAAGAATTTTTAAAGTATATTGTATTTTAAAACATGAATCGATCTATGGATTCCAACAAGTACCTAGAAGGGCAATCTATGCAAAGACCACCACTTTTTGAAACTGATAGTTTTATTTATTGGAAAAATAGATTTGAAACTTATGTGAAATCAAAAGATTTAGATCTTTGGCATGTTATTACCAATGGTGATTTTTTACCCTTTCAATTTAATGAAGTTTCTAAAACAAAAGAATTGGTCACTTTTGACAAAGCTAATGATGATACTAAAAAGAAACTTTCAAAAAATAATGAGGCTAAAATGGTGATTTATAATGCTTTGCCTAAGAAGGAGTATGAAAGAATTTTTATGTGTGAAACCGCTAAAGATATTTGGAACACTCTTTTAGTAACCCACCAAGGTAATAGCCAAGTCAAAGAAAGTAAAATCGATCTTCTTGTCCAACAATATGAACAATTTGTCATCATAGAAGATGAAACTATTGATAGTGCATTTGCTAGGTTTAACACCATTATTACTAGTCTAAAAGCACTTGATGAAGGTTTTTCTAGCAAGAACAATGTTAGGAAGTTTCTAAGGGCATTACATCCAAAGTGGAGAGCAAAAGTCACGGCTATTGAAGAGTCGAAAGATCTCTCAACCTTATCACTCGATGAACTCATAGGAAACTTGAAGGTTCATGAGATGATAATTTTGAAGGACTCGGAATTAGTGAAAACCAAGAGTGAAAGGAAATCTCTTGCACTTAAAGCCAAGAAGGCACAAAGTGACCATGATAGTTCCTCGGAAAGCGATGACGAGGAGTATGCATTGGCGGTAAGAGATTTCAAGAAGTTCTTCAAGAGACGAGGTCAACACGTTAGGCAACCCAAGTATGACAAGAAACCATTGTCAAAGAATCGGTTTGTCAAGAAAGAAAAAGGTGATAGGAATTGCTTTAGATGTGGTGATCCAAATCACTTCATTGGTGATTGTCCAAAGCCCGCTCGTGATAAGAACCACACGACATTCGTTAGTGGTGCTTGGAGCGATAGCGGTGAAGATGATGATGACAACCCCAAAGAGGAGAAATGTCTCATGGCTCACACTTCTAAAGAGGTACATTCCGAAACCGAATATTATAGCAATGATAGTTCCACTTTATATGATATTGAATTTGAAATCAAATATGATAGCTTACACGAACTTAGTCTTAAATTCATAGAAAAGAATAAAAATCAACCAAAACTAAGCTTGAAAATGAGATCAATGAACTTAGGGAGAAATTGGCTAAACTTGAGAAAAACAAAGAAGTTGATTTAGGTTGCTTAAGTTGTGAGAAACTTAGATTAGAGAATGAAGATCTCAAGAGCACCTCCATTAAATTGGAAAAGTTCATGAAAGGTACTAGTGCTCTTGATGATATGTTAAACAAACAAGTTCATTCTAAGGAAAAACTTGGTCTAGGTTTTAACTCAAATGAAGCCTCAACTAGTGAACCAAAACAAGTCAGGTTTTCACAGAAAACACCCTCTCGACGCGGTTCCACATTGTATGGCGCGGTTCCTTATCACTATGGAATTGCGGCCATAGATAAGGTACCGCGGCCAGAAGTTGAGTTTTGTGAAAATTCTGAACTTTCTGAAAAATCTAAGTTAAATGAAAAACCATAACATCTTACTGTTAATAAGGTTCAATTACCCATACTTGAAGACAATGCTATTGATAAGTTCTATAAGCCGTTAAGTAAACCTCTCATGGGAAATAGAAGTTTATCTAGACTATCTTCTACTCCACCTAGAGTACGGAATGAGTCTAAGACTAGAAGTAGAACGACAACGCCTACAAGAGATAATCAAAACAACTCACGACCTAGAAGTAAAACTCCAACACCTAGAAGGAATATAATAACTCTAAACCTAGATCAAACACACCTAGGAGAAGTAATGAACAACAAAATGGTTACATGAATTACTACCCTCCTCCATTTTGTTCTCCATGGGGAATCCCCTCCTCATTCATGCATCCCAACCAAATGCAAGGGATGTTTGGAACTAACAATTTTGGACCCATGAGATATTGGGGACCAAATGTTTGATTTTGGAACTAACAATTTTGGACCCATGAGATATTGGGGACCAAATGTTTGATCTTGTTTGTTGTTACCTAGATATGCTTGGGAATTGATTTGGAGCCTGATGAGTGGATTAAGGATAGTGGATGTTCTAAACACATGACGGGTAATCGAAGTTTGTTCTCGCATTACAAAGCATATGATGGAGGTAACGTCACATTCGCTAGTAGTCTACGTGGTAATATCATTGGCAAAGGTACGGTTTCTCTTGACTCCATGACCATTGAAAATGTTGAGCACGTAGATAACTTAGGTTTTAACCTTTTAAGTATAGGTCAAATTTGTGATAATAAGTGTAAGGTCATCTTTTCGGAACATGACAGTGAAATCGTAAAAGATGGAAAAGTCATTGGAAAAGGTGTTAGAAAGCATGGGCTTTATGTCATGAAGGTTAATAAAAAGTCAAAAGACAACATATGTCTTGCGACTATAGATGATAGTTCTACTCTTTGGCATAGGAGATTAGGTCACGCTAATATGCGTTTAATTCAATCTTTAGTCTCTAAGGAGTTGGTAAGACACCTCCCCAAGATTAAGTTTGATAGTCACTTTTGTGATGCTTGCAAAGTTGGAAAGCAAGTTCACTCAAGTCACAAAGCCAAGAATTTGGTTTCGACCTCTCGGTGCTTAGAGCTCCTACATATGGATCTCTTTGGACCTTCCGCCATACGGAGTTATGGAGGTAACCTTTATACCCTAGTTATAGTTGATGACTATTCTAGATTCACTTGGACTAGATTTTTGGCATCTAAGAATGAAGCTTTCGATCATTTCGAAATCTTTAGTTGAAGAATTCAAAATCAACTAGGATGTTCAATTGTTTCTATTAGGACGGATCATGGTAGGGAATTTGATAATGAAGTGCAATTTGGTGCCTTTTGTGAAGCTCATGGTATTACCCATAACTTCTCGGCTCCTCGCACTCCACAATCAAATGGGGTAGTTGTAAGGAAGAATAGGACTCTCCAAGAGATGATTAGGACGATGTTAAACGAGCAATCTTTGCCTCAAAAGTTTTGGTGCGATGTCGTGGACACATCGACTTATATTCTCAACCGAATTCTTATTCGACCTTTCCTAGGAAAGACCCCCTATGAGATTCTTAAAGGTAAGAAACCCTCATTAGAATACTTTAGGGTGTTTGGAAGCAAATGCTTTATCCTCAACACCAAAGACTATGTAACACCCCATTTTGGAAATGGAAATATCACAGTAATTATGGCGCGTCATCAAAGCATACAAGGTAAAATGTCTAAACATTACTTGACCATATAAAGGAAAATACCGGAATCAAACATCGGTAGTCCAAAAGTAAAGCTCATCACACACAAACATAGTATAGTAAAGGAAAAGGACGAAACAATGTCCAAAGCATAAGTATCATAAAGAAAGGAAATGCATAATTTAAAGAAGGCTAGACAGCTTCCAGTCCATATGCACGTACTCTTAGTGTCTACGAGCGTCCCTGAGTACCTGCCGTTTTGGGAACATAGAAAAGGAAAACGGCTAAGCAATACGCTCAGTGGATGGATGTACAATAAAGCATGAATAGGATAAGCATATAACATAATAACAACAGAAGAAACTAAGTCCCGAGTAACCTGGTTAAGTCTTAATAAAACTGGTTTTATAGTTTGAAAGTCTTATGTTTATCTTATAAAAACTGTTTGTCATATTTTACCATTTAGCCAATATAGGTCATGAAAATCCACCGTGCATGAATAATTGGAGGGGTGACCTCATCATGCAAATTAGAGGGGCTGCCTCTAATTTAATATACTGGTTTTATGGGTAGGAGGGATCAGCTCATTGTGAAGGATGCAAGGCACACACCACATTCACCATGTAATCCTGAATAAAAACGTGTAACTAGGATGCACCCATACGCCCCACATGATAAATATAAATAAATGGCCAAAAGCTGAAGGGACGCCACGAGCAATCACTCCGCCGTGGTGAAGTCATAACATCAGTGCCTCTAATGTTATGGTTATGGTACCTCCATAACGAGGTGAAACTGGTCATGCATGTATACGGCTATAGGTAATCATATTTAAACATAAGCAATCAAACTCATACTTATACTACGGGAAAACAGTTGGCTGCATACGGGGAAAACCTAATAAGGAAAGAATGTCCATACTGAAAGGACGGGAATCCGTACCTTATGTCCAGTGAACGAGAACGATGAACTGCGAGAATCCTACTTCCGAAACACTAGTGCTACATAAATACGTACATGAAATAAGTATCTGCTTACTACATACATAGCTGGTTTTATATCATGTCTTAGCTTATTTATGTGTTCTTACTATTTTACACTGTTTAAAGCCTTAAACTGTGTTAAATCTTATATTTTGTTCAATCTGATTAAGTATTTCTGATATTTCCTGTGTTATTATACTTACTGTGTAATAATAAGTAACTTTCCAAAAATAGCAGGTTTCCTAAAATAGAAAGTTTCCAAAAATAGAAAGTTACCAAAAATAGAAAGTTTCCAAAAATAGAAAGTTTACAAAAATAGAAATTTCCAAAAATAGAAAGTTTCCAAAATTAGATTTACTGCTTAAAATAGATAAGTTTCTAAAAATAGAAAGTTTCCATAAATAGATTAGCTACCTTAATTAAATAAGTTTCCATATATAGATTAGCTGCCTTAAATAAATAAGTTTCTAAAAATAACTGGTTTCCATAAATAAATTAGCTGCCTATTTAATTAAGTTTCTAAAATATAAAGTTTCCATAATTAGAAATAAGCTGGTTAAATAAGCTAATTAAATAAGCCTAAGTGTTTTCATGATTATTTCCTGAGTCATATGATGTATTATATAGTTTAATAATTATTTCATGTAATTTAATTAAACTATAGGTTATAATATTTAATTAAAGTATGACATGTTTTTAATTAAATATATTAGATAGTTAGGTTAAAATATGTATTATTAAATACTAATAATATAACCTAAGTCAGGTTTAATTAATTAATTATATCCATGGTTTTTAAAATAATTAATTAATTAAAAGTCTTAATAATATAAATACTTAGGTTAAAAATAAGTCATGATTATTAATAATTAATTAACCTAAGTCATGTTATTAAATTAATCTCATCTTTTTATTAATTTAATTTTTAACATAAGTTTATAACATAAACAACTAACATAATCATGATCCGGATCTAAGCCTAAAAACATGCACCGGATATGAAACAACACCGTACCCCGAACCAAATCGGGGTACCCCCTTGCTGCCGTGGGACCCACACGCACCAACCAAGACCAAAAAGGTCTTGGTGGTGGTCGGCTAAAACAAACCGAACCCCCGTTGGGGTCGGTTTACCTTGCGGCCCAAAACAAACACCCCTTTGATCGACCCCTTTGATTAATTAATGATCAAAACATGTTAGATCTATGTTTAATTAATGTGTTTTTATAAAAACATCACGTGTTCATAATTAAATAAAAGATTAATTAAAAAGAAAAGGAAAAAAAAGATTTTACCGTGTTCGTGGATCAAGATGGTGAAGAACAAACACGAACAACCAATAAATCAACAAGATCCAAGATCAAAATCACCTTCTATGGTGGTTTGTAGGTGGCGGCACAAAGAAGGAGAAAAGGGAGGGTTTTAGGTTTTTCCTGAAATCTTTTGTAAAGTAATTTTTGAGTAGTAAAAATTACTTAACCCCCTTTTAGTAAAATTGGTAATGGGCTTGGCCCATTACCATTTTTTGGCCGCGGGTAGGGACTCCCCCGTGGGGTTCCCGTACCTCGTTTCGTGTCTCGTTATTTAGTACTCGTTTATGTTTAATTATGTTCGTGTTTTAAATGTTCTCGTTACGTAAATACCAAACTCTTATATATTTAACTACGCTCGTATTAAATATATATACGTAATTAATAATAGCTCGTGTTTTAATTACGCTCGTGATTTCGTGATCGTATGTTCGTGATTAATTATTGCTAAATAATTATTACGTGATCGTGCAAATAAAATACTTATCGTGTTCTAACACGTACGTAATACATAAACTCCTAACACGTAATCGTAATCATGCTATATTAGGAAAGTTTTTAACTAGTACGTACGAACTTAAGGTACTATGCATGGTAAAAGCATGCGGGTTTTTACAACTCTTCCCCCCTAAAAAGAATATTTCGTCCCCGAATTATAGATAAAGTAAACTGGAAAAGAAGAACATACCCGAATTCAAAATACGAAATGAGGGTAAGAAGCCCGGATAGACTCCTCTGTTTCCCAAGTGGCTTCCCGCTCGGTATGATCCCTCCATAGAATTTTGACGAATGGAATCGTCTTCTTTCTCATGACTCGTTCTTGTCTGTCAAGAACTCGTTCGGGTTCTTCTATAAAAGTGAGATCTTCACGTATCTGTTCCAGTGGATATTAAACCATGTGAAGAGGATGATATTGGTACCCTCTGAGTAAGGACACATGAAACACATTGTGCACATGCGAAAGCTGCGGAGGTAACGCCAAGCGGTAAGATACTTCACCGACTCGTTCAATGATATCAAACCGTCCGATGAAACGAGGACTGAGCTTCCCTTTAATCTTGAAGCGTCTAACACCACTTGCCGGCGAAACCTTAAGGAAGACGTGATCTCCTACGTTAAAGTGTAAATCCCTACGATGCTTATCGGCGTAACTCTTTTGACGTGACCGTGCCTCCTGAATTTTCTGCCTAGCTACTGCGATCTTCTCATTTGTCATCTCTATGATTTCTGGTCCTTCGAGTGTTCACTCGCCAACCTGATCCCAGCAGATTGGGGCGCGACACTTCATGCCATACAACATCTCAAATGGAGCACACTTTATGCTTGCGTGCCAACTATTGTTGTATGCAAACTCCACCAAACAAATGTATCCGTCCCAATCACCCGTCCATTCCAACGCACATGACCTCAACATATCTTCCAATTTCTGAATGGTTCGCTCCGACTGTCCGTCCGTTTGAGGATGAAAGTCCGTGCTAAGCTTAAGTTGTGTACCCCAAGCTTTCTGCAGACTTTTCCAAAAGCGCGAAGTGAATCGAGGATCTCTGTCTGAGACGATGCTGGATGGTGCACCGTGGAGTCTCATGATCTCTCGTCTATACGTATCTGCGAGTTTACTTAATTGGATCTTCCTTGCGGATCGGTAAGAAATGAGCTGATTTGGTAAGTCGATCAACGATAACCCAAATTGCATCATGCTTCCTTTTGGTAGGCGGAAGACCGGTAACAAAATCCATGGTGATTTTATCCCACTTCCAATTTGGAATGTCTAACGGTTGAAGGAGACCGCCAGATCGCTGATGCTCGATCTTAACCTGCTGGCAGGTAAGACATTTGGAGACGTAAGTGGCCACATCCTGCTTCATACCACTCCACCAAAAGTACTGCTTGATGTCATGGTACATTTTAGTTGAACCAGGATGTATCGAGAATGGGGAGCTATGAGCTTCTGCTAACAAAGCTTCCCAGAGTTCTTGGTCATCAGGAACACAAAGTCTAGTGCCCTGCCATACGATACCATCTGCATCTACTCTGAATTCTGTCTGCTTCTCCAAATTCTGTATTATCGCCCATATTTCTCCGTCATCATTCTGAGCTTCCTTGATCTTAGATAGTAACTCGGGTTCTACTCTAAGATTAGCCCAGTAACCGTGCTGTCCACGTATCATGATCTCGATGTCTAGTCGCTCCAAGTCTCTTATGATTTCCTCTTCGATTCTAATGCTGTTGATCATTCCGGACTTCCTGCTAAGTGCGTCTGCTACTACATTTGCCTTTCCGGGATGATACTGTAGATTAATGTCATAATCCTTCAACAGCTCTAACCATCTCCTCTGCCTCATGTGCAATTCACGCTGAGCGAAGATGTACTTCAAGCTCTTGTGGTCCGTAAAAATGTCACACGATTCTCCATATAAGTAGTGTCTCCATATCTTCAATGCAAACACGACTGCAGCAAGTTCCAGATCGTGCGTGGGGTAATTCTCTTCATAAGGCTTAAGCTGTCGTGAAGCATACGCGATCACTTTCCCATGTTGCATGAGAACACAGCCAAGTCCCTTCCCTGATGCATCGCTGTAGATTTGAAATCCACCCGTACCAGATGGTAGAGTAAGAATAGGTGCAGATACTAGCTTCTGCTTCAGGTCTTCAAAGCTCTTCTCTCGATCTTCAGTCCAGACGAATTTCTCCCCTTTCTGCATCAGTTTGGTCAATGGTAGTGCTAGGCGGGAAAAGTTCTCCACGAACCTACGGTAGTAGCCAGCTAAGCCTAAGAAACTGCGGACTTCTGTCGCTGATGTCGGCCTCGACATCTTAGTGATGGCCTCAACCTTCGCTGGATCCATAGTGATTCCTTCTGCTGATACAATGTGACCTAAGAATGCCACCTTGTCTAACCAGAACTCACACTTGGAGAATTTAGCATACTGCTGCTTCTGGCGAAGAATCTGTAGTACTGTACGAAGATGGTCTTCGTGTTCCTCCTTGGACTTTGAGAAAATTAGGATGTCATCGATGAAGACAATGACGAACTTGTCTAGAAATTCATGGAAGATTCTGTTCATCAGATCCATGAACACTGCTGGAGCATTTGTCAGGCCAAGTGGCATAACTACAAACTCGTAGTGGCCATAACGGGTACGAAAGGCAGTCTTAGCAATATCCTGCTCCTTGACCCGTAGTTGATGGTAGCCTGACCTTAGATCGATCTTGGAGAATTGTTTGGCCCATTGGAGTTGGTCAAACAGGTCGTCAATGCGTGGCAGTGGATATCTATTCCGAATGGTAATCTTCTTGAGCTCGCGATAGTCTATGCAAAGACGCATACTGCCGTCCTTCTTCTTAACAAACAAAACTAGTGCGCCCCATGGAGATGCGCTCGGTCGAATGAAACCTCGTTCAAGAAGTTCTTGTAGTTGATCCTTCACCTCCTTCAGCTCTATGGGAGCCATGCGATAAGGAGCCTTGGAGATTGGTTCAGCTCCTAGAACCAGCTCGATACTGAATTCCACTTCTCGTGCAGGTGGTATGCCCGGAAGTTCTGCTGGAAACACGTCTTGGAATTCCGACACTATTGGTTGATCCTGAATCGATGGAGATTCAGCATCCATGTCGTGAACCGTAGCTAGATAACCCTCGCAGCCATGTGACAGTAGTGCACGCGCTTGCAGGGTGGATATGATTTGTACAGACCGTTCGGGTATGAACCCATTATGAATGTACTCTGGTGCATTGACATCACCGAAGATAACTCGATATGAATGGCAGTCTATAGTAGCATGATGTTTCGATAGCCAATCCATGCCCAAAATCATGTCGAAGTCATTCATGTCCAGCGGAAGTGCGTCGACAGGTCGAACCTTATCATCAAATTCTAGGGGAAGACTCTTGTATACATGGGTGATTAATAAAGAGTCCCTCAAAGGCGTGGAAATAGTAAGCCTGTTTTCTAGTGGCAAGGGAGGCATCCTAATGTTCTTAGCATAAGCAGTAGAAATAACCGAGTGAGTAGCACCCGTATCGAAAAGAACACATGCAGCGCGACCATACATATACAAGATTCCAGTGATGGTACCTGTAGACTTGTTGGCCTGGTCTCGAGATGTCGTGTAGACACGCCCGGCAGTAGGAGGCGGCTTGGTATCAGCATGTCACGATGTACCCTCCATCTCGCCTTTACGGCAATCCTTCATAATATGTCCAGGGAGACCACACTTGAAGCACGCATCAGTATTACGGCGACATGGTCCTGGGTGCCTACGGTGGCAAGTAGAGCAAAGAGGATGAGTGTATCCTCCAGCAGGTGCTCTAGCTGGCTGAGGACCTGATAAAACATTTTACATAAGACATGATAGTTGGGTACAAAGGACAAAGCGGATAATCGTAAGATTGAATACCAGTTATAGCTGGACGGCTAGGCTGCGAACCTCTCTGGTTCTGGTCCCTACCGTTTCCATGGTTCCTGGTAGAAGTTTGCTAAAGTGTCAGAATATGAGTTATAACGTAAAACATAAGAAATTTTGTAAGTATTAGGACCTACTGTTGTTGGATTGCCCGGCATTGTTACGGTAATTGTCATTACCGCCACGCCTATCCGTAGCAGATCGGTCATTAGTCTGACCATTTCCCTTGGGCTGATGAGGCTGCTGCTGAGTAGCCGGCTGAGACCGGTCCCCGGTTTTCTGCCTGGAAGATACAGTTTAAGAGATGAATAATTGACATATGGAAAGTATACGGATTGATCATCGCTTGAATACGAAGGTTTACCTCTTGTCGGGTCTTTCAGCTTCCCCGAACTCATCCCTCTCCTGCAGCATCTCCAGTTTTCTTGCTGCATCGGCCACTTGTGCTACAGTATTGAACGTAGCACACACCAGATTGTTTGCGACCGATGTGCGAAGAGCCCATCTGAAGTGATGCGCCTGCTCTTCAGGAGTACCTGCTGCCGCACCAAGGAAACCAGCCAAGCGAAGAAAGCGCTGCATAAACTCGTTGCTATTCTCCCCAGCTCTCTGACAGATCCCATGGTACTCTCTCTTGAGCTTGTCCTGCTCAGCCTTGGGAAAGAACTACTCCATCACCCTGTCCTTGAACTGAGCCCAAGTCAAACCAGCAACCGACTCGTCACCACCTTCAGATTGCATCAAAGCTAACCACCAGTTAAGTACATCTCCTTCGAACCGATAGCATGCCAACCTCGCCTTGTATGCGGGGTCACAGCCCATAGCGTTGAAGATCTTCTCAATGTGAGCCAACCAGCTTTCAGCATCGTTGGGGCTATCTGTCTTCTCAAAAGCTCGAGGGCGGAGCTTGTTGAATCTCTCCAGCCATACTGCTAATGTCACTAGAGGAGGAGGAGGAGGTGCTTGATTCTGCTACTGATTGTTGGCAGCTTGGACTTCAGCACGGATGTCATTCCTCAGTTGAGGAAGCAAGGCTTGCATGGCAGCCTGAATTGCAGCATTGAGCTGCTCCTGTTCGCGTGTGAGAACCATCTGACAGTATAACATAAAACATATGATTAAACAGTTCAAAACATAGAATATAAATATATACATGAAAAAAATTTATACTAAAATTTCACGAGAAAAATTTTATGCAAGAAAATTTTTTTGTATGAATGCATGATGCAGTTTTATGAAAACTTTTGTATGCTCGAGAGTGAACGCCTCTGGTCAGTTCACCCAAAACAAAAGACATAGCAAGGGGACGCCTATGGGTCGGTCCCAAATCTAAAAGTTTCGATAAAACACATGCGACTAAATAGGGCCAGTCCTGTACCAACCATTACTTAGTCAAAAACCCTGTAACAATGACATATATATGTATGCTTAAAAATGATGAATGCATGAAAACAACTGTCAGTTCTAGGAAGACCTTAGTGACTACCCACTAATCACTGGTCATATTTGAGAGCCTACAGGTCGAAGCCTTGGCTCTGATACCATAATTGTAACACCCCATTTTGGAAATGGAAATATCACAGTAATTATGGCGTGTCATCAAAGCATACAAGGTAAACTGTCTAAACATTACTTGACCATATAAAGGAAAATACCGGAATCAAACATCGGTAGTCCAAAAGTAAAGCTCATCACACACAAACATAGTATATTAAAGGAAAAGGACGAAACAATGTACAAAGCATAAGTATCATAAAGAAAGGAAATGCATAATGTAAAGAAGGCTAGACAGCTTCCAGTCCATATGCACGTACTCTTAGTGTCTACGAGCGTCCCTGAGTACCTGCCGTTTTAGGAACATAGAAAAGGAAAACGGCTGAGCAATACGCTCAGTGCACGGATGTACAATAAAGCATGAATAGGATAAGCATATAATATAATAACAGCGAAAGAAACTAAGTCCCGAGTAACCTGGTTAAGTCTTAATAAAACTGGTTTTATAGTTTGAAAGTCCTATGTTTATCTTATAAAAACTGTTTGTCATATTTTACTATTTAGCCACTATAGGTCATGAAAATCCACCGTGCATGAATAATTGGGGGGTGACCTCATCATGCAAATTAGAGGGGCTGCCTCTAATTTAATATACTGGTTTTATGGGTAGGAGGGATCAGCTCCTTGTGAAGGATGCAAGGCACACACCACATTCACCATGTAATCCTGAATAAAAACGTGTAACTAGGATGCACCCATACGCCCCACATGATAAATATAAATAAAAGGCCAAAAGCTGAAGGGACGCCACGAGCAATCACTCCGCCGTGGTGAAGTCATAACATCAGTGCCTCTAATGTTATGGTTATGGTACCTCCATAACTAGGTGAAACTGGTCATGCATGTATACGACTATAGGTAATCATATTTAAACATAAGCAATCAAACTCATACTTATACTACGGGAAAATAGTTGGCTGCATACGGGGAAATCCTAATAAGGAAAGAATGTCCATACTGAAAGGACGGGAATTCGTACCTTATGTCCAGTGAACGAGAACGATGAACTGCGAGAATCCTACTTCCGAAACACTAGTGCTACATATATACGTACATGAAATAAGTATCTGCTTACTACATACATAGCTGGTTTTATATCATGTCTTAGCTTATTTATGTGTTCTTACTATTTTACACTGTTTAAAGCCTTAAACTGTGTTAAATCTTATATTATGTTCAATCTGATTAAGTATTTCTGATATTTCATGTGTTATTATACTTACTGTGTAATAATAAGTAACTTTCCAAAAATAGCAGGTTTCCTAAAATAGAAAGTTTCCAAAAATAGAATGTTACCAAAAATAGAAAGTTTCCAAAAATAGAAAGTTTCCAAAAATAGAAAGTTTCCAAAAATAGAAAGTTTCCAAAAATAGAAAGTTTCCAAAAATAGATTTACTGCTTAAAATAGATAAGTTTCTAAAAATAGAAAGTTTCCATAAATAGATTAGATGCCTTAATTAAATAAGTTTCCATAAATAGATTAGCTGCCTTAAATAAATAAATTTCTAAAAATAGCTGGTTTCCATAAATAAAATAGCTGCCTTATTTAATTAAGTTTCTAAAATAGAAAGTTTCCATAATTAGAAATAAGCTGGTTAAATAAGCTAATTAAATAAGCCTAAGTGTTTTCATGATTATTTCCGAAGTCATATGATGTATTATATAGTTTAATAATTATTTCATGTAATTTAATTAAACTATAGGTTATAATATTTAATTAAATTATGACATGTTTTTAATTAAATATATTAGATACTTAGGTTAAAATATGTATTATTAAATACTAATAATATAACCTAAGTCATGTTTAATTAAATAATTATATCCATGGTTTTTAAAAAAATTAATTAATTATAAGGCTTAATAATATAAATACTTAGGTTAAAAATAAGTCATGATTATTAATAATTAATTAACCTAAGTCATGTTATTAAATTAATCTCATCTTTTTATTAATTTAATTTTTAACATAAGTTTATAACATAAACAACTAACATAATCATGATCCAGATCTAAGCCTAAAAACATGCACCGGATATGAAACAATATCATAACCCGAACCAAATCGGGCTACCCCCTTGCTGTCGTGGGACCCACACGCACCAACCAAGACCAAAAAGGTCTTGGTGGTGGTCGGCTAAAACAAACCGAACCCCCTTGGGGTCGGTTGTACCTTGCGGCCCAAAAAAAACACCCCTTTGATCGACCCCTTTGATTAATTAATGATCAAAACATGTTAGATCTATGTTTAATTAATGTGTTTTTATAAAAACATCACGTGTTCATAATTAAATAAAAGATTAATTAAAAAGAAAAGGAAAAAAAGGTTTTACCGTGTTCGTGGATCAAGAGGGTGAAGAACAAACACGAACAACCAATAAATCAACAAGATCCAAGATCAAAATCACCTTCTATGGTGGTTTGTAGGTGGCGGCACAAAGAAGGAGAAAAGGGAGGGTTTTAGGTTTTTCCTGAAATCTTCTGTAAAGTAATTTTTGAGTAGTAAAAATTACTTAACCCCCTTTTAGTAAAATTGGTAATGGGCTTGTCCCATTACCCTTGTTTGGCCGCGGGTTGGGACTCCCCCGTGGGTTTCCCGTACCTCGTTTCGTGTCTCGTTATTTAGTACTCGTTTATGTTTAATTATGTTCGTGTTTTAAATGTTCTCGTTACGTAAATACCATACTCTTATATATTTAACTACGCTCGTATTAAATATATATACGTAATTAATAATAGCTCGTGTTTTAATTACGCTCGTGATTTCGTGATCGTATGTTCGTGATTAATTATTGCTAAATAATTATTACGTGATCGTGCAAATAAAATACTTATCGTGTTCTAACACGTACGTAATACTTAAACTCCTAACACGTAATCGTAATCATGCTATATTAGGAAAGTTTTTAACTAGTACGTACGAACTTAAGGTACTATGCATGGTAAAAGCATGCGGATTTTACAGACTACCTTACCAAGTTTGACCCAAAGTCTTACGAAGGTATCCTTTTAGGTTATTCCCAAACTAGTAAAGCCTACATAGTCCTAAATAGAACCTCGGGGGTTATTGAAGAATCACTCAACGTAACCTTTGATGAAACCCCTCCTTCACCCAAGACACCACCATTGGTTGATGATGACTTGGATGAATTAGAAGTAGTTAAAGCCAAAGAGGTTAGAAAAATAGGAGTTGAAGACCTTAGTGTTGAAAAAGAAGTAAACATTAAGGAGTCTAGGGATCATACTCTCAATAATGTCATTGGTGACTTAAATCAAAGGACCCTAAGATCTCAAGTCCAAAACCAAAGAAACTTCTTTTGTTTTGTCTCCTTGATTGAACCAAAGAATGTTAAAGAAGCTTTGACGGATGAGAGTTGGGTCATTGCGATGCAAGAAGAATTGAATCAATTCATTGCCAATGATGTTTGGGAACTTGTTCCTCCACCTAGAAGCTCTACCATTATAGGAACCAGATGGGTATTTAGGAATAAGCTAGATGAGTATGGTGTTGTGTCTCGTAACAAGGCTAGACTTGTAGCTCAAGGCTATAATCAACAAGAAGGGATTGATTATGACGAGACATATGCACTGGTAGCTAGATTAGAATCAATTAGAATCCTTTTAGCCTACGCTTGTGCCTTAGATATTAAGCTTCAACAAATGGATGTAAAGAGTGCATTTCTTAACGGTTTGATCAATGAGGAGGTATATGTGGCTCAACCTCCCGGCTTCATTGATTTTGAGAAACCGGACCATGTTTACAAGCTTAAGAAAGCACTTTATGGACTCAAACAAGCACCCAAAGCTTGGTATGATAGACTTAAAGCGTTTCTTGTTAAACATGAGTATACCATGGGAATGGTAGACAATACACTCTTTACAAAGAAGAAAGGTCCTCACCTCATAATCATACAAATATATGTTGATGACATTATATTTGGCTCAACTTGTCAAGAATTGTGTGATGACTTTGCCAAAATCATGCATGATGAGTTTGAAATGAGTATGATGGGAGAACTTAACTTCTTTTTAGGACACCAAGTTAAACAAATGGACGATGGTATTTTCTATAGTCAATCTAAGTACGCTAAAGAAATGCTAAAGAAATTCGGATTAGAAGAATCTAGACCAATGAAGACCCCTATGGCCTCTGATACTAAACTCACCGTAGATGATGATTGTGAGTCGGTAGACAACACCAAATATAGAGGTATGATTGGTAGTTTGTTGTACCTAACGGGAAGTCGACCGGATATCATGTTTAGTGTTTGCCTTTGTGCTCGCTTCCAAGAGGCTCCCAAAACCTCTCCCCTTGAAGCGGTTAAGCGTATCTTTCGATACATTAAAGGCACTATACATTTAGGATTATGGTATCCTAAAGGGACCGGCATAGAAACCATTGTCTACGCGGACTCGGATCATGCGGGAGACTATGTGGACCGGAAAAGCACTAGTGGAGTTTGTACCTTCATGGGTTGTTGTTTAACTTCTTGGTTCTCCAAGAAACAAACCGCTCTTGCGATATCCACCACGGAAGCCGAGTATGTGAGTGCCAGAAAAGCATGCAAACAAGCTCTATGGATGAAGCAAGCGCTTGTTGATTACGGGATTTCTCTTGATGATGTTCCCATCATGTGCGATAATAAAGGCACTATAGACCTAAGCAAGAATCCCGTGCAACATTCGCGAACCAAACACATAGAAATTAGACACCATTTCCTTAGGGATAATGTTCAAAAGGGGAACATTACTATTGAAAAGATGCCCTCCGAGGACAACTTAGCCGATATCTTCACTAAGCCACTTAAGAGGGAACCTTTCAGTTACTTGCGTTTAGGTCTAGGATTAATGGAGCATCTTCCTTAAATTCCTTTCTTCTTGTGTGTTTTCTATTATCACTTTGAGTCCTTGAGTCATCTAAATTCCTTTTGAAAAATCTTATCCTCTCTTTTTCAAAACTCTCAAAGTCTCGTTCAAAAATGGTTGAGAAATTCGTTTGACATTGTTAATTCAATCTAAAAACGATTTTTCATAGATTCTTGCTATCAATCTAGAGCTTACATAATTCATATGTATGATTCTCTCAAACATAGCAAGAACAAGATTGAATCATGGAGGATCATTGTGTCATGACTTAAGGTCTTGTCTTACACACCTCCTACATTGATTTTCTTTTTATCCATGTATTTTGGTCAAATCTCTATTTGGTAAGTTTGCATATGTTTTCTTTGTCTATCTTTGCTGTTAAGCATATCCCCATGATAAGTTAGACTAGAAAAATAAGATTTGCTGAAAAATCTTCCTCCAAACACCAAACCCTGCTTCTGCAGGCGGTTCCTTATGTGAACCACGGTACCTTATTGATAAGGTACCGCAACCCTAGATAAGGAACCGCCTACAGTGGCCTTCCTTATTCGGATTTTTGTCTGAAACTCCAGATTTGCTCCAACATTTTTGAGAATCTTTGTTTCAAACCCTTTGACTACCCCAAAAATACCTTAAGCCTTCCCTATTTAAACCATAAGCATTTTGCATTACTTCACATCCAAAATGTCTTATTCTCCCAATGAAAGCCTTGAATCTCCTCCATTTTCTCCAATTGCTTTCAATCCAAACCCACCCAAGAACACTTTTAATCACATTTCCCCTACCAAGAATGTTGATTGTGGAACATTTTTTCTTCCACCACCACCATTTAGTGTTCTTCCTCCTTCTCATGATACTGTCATGCACCATGGAACATATTGTCATTGTTGTCAATATCAACATCTTGCTATGGCACACATCTATGAGGAGTTGAGCTACATCAAGAGTCTCTTAATCAAGCCTCCTCTCCACTTTGATTATGAGATCTCCAACAAGCCACCACCACCACCCTCCACTATTACCTTGTCTTTCATATAAGCATTGGTTGCTTATCCACAAGAGACCAAATTCAAGCAAATCTTAGAATTCTAGAATAACTAGGATTAGATTTATGCTTTTGGCTTGTTTCTTTTTCATACTTCTTTTTATAATGTTCTTTTAGTAACCTATCTTGGATCTTTATCTTTGTGTTTTTTCTTCTCTTTTAATATTTTTTGTGACCTATTGCTATATATTGTTGGTTGTTTCTTTTGCTCAACTAACCCTTCTATGTAGCTTGTCACCATATCTCGATTCCTCGGTACCCCAAGCTAGGGGGAGTAAGCACCAAGGGGGAGTCTTTGCAAAGTCCGTCTCTTCAACACCGGCTTACGCAACCTTTTTGCTTCGACAAAGGAGGAGAAATGAATAAACTCGTCTTCGAAAATCTTGTTTTTTGTGTGATTGAGTTTATGTATTGTCGGAATCCAAAAGGGGGGAGATTGTTAATGCAATAATGACTAAAAACGTTACTTGCATTTTTCGGTCTCGCTTAGTTTTGATTACGACAATATGTAAAAACAAGCATTTACGAAAACAACGAAAAACGAATTCTTGAGTTCAAGTATTTTTCATTTTACCCATTTTCACTTAAGGTATGGATAAACAAGTACTAACCTTAATCAAGTGATCAAGTGATTTAATCTTTTCTTAAAACTCACTTTTTATTAAATGTGACAATTTTTTATTAAACTTTATTTTTAAGAAAATGTTTTATTAAATTAATTATTTGAAATTTGAAAATGGCATATTCTTATTCTGTTAAGAATATCCTTTCAGGATATTTTTTATACCCAGATAAGACCTCCACCACTAAAGGACAAAAAGGAGCGGAGTCTAGTCCGGCGGTACCTTAGCGCCTAGGCGGTACCTTATCGATAAGGTACCGCGGGCTGTGATAAGGTACCGCGGGCAGATATAGCCGTTGGCTCCTTTATCCTTTATATAGTGGACCATTCTCAGCTTTTCACCTCACCTCTTTTGCACATTTATTTCCAGATTCAAACCCCTTCTTTAATCACTCAAATCTTTGATCATTTGTTTGATTATTACTTGTTTAAGAATGAATCTTGTTCTTCCATCCCTTCCTCTCCAAGTGCAAAGAGAAGAACACTATCCTAGTGAAGTGTTGAGTCCACCACCAAAGATCCATTGAAGATCAAATTTTATATACTTGTAGTTGTGTCATAGTTGTGAAGATCCAAGTAGTTGTATCTATTTGGAAGTTGTGTATGTTCTAAGTATAGTTGTGTAGATTGGTCCTAGCTACGATTAGGGCTCGACTTTTAGCTTAGAGTCGGAAATTGGTTAAGCGACGTGTACGGTTTTCTCCACCATAAGGAGCTTGTTGTGTAGTGAACTCTCGAGTAAGGAGTACTCGAGGAGTGGAGTAGGAACGAGGAGTGAGCTTTGTTGCCGAACCACTATAAATCCTTGGTGTTCGGTTTGATCTTTCTTTACCCTTAACTCTTTACATTCTTTATTCTTTTTGCATATACATGTGTTAGTATTAGATTAGCTACACTATCATTCTTTATTCTTTGTGGATATATTTTTGTTAGTATTAGTTTAGCTACACTATCATTGTTCATATTGTGCATAAGAAGATTTCACATATTTCCTCAAGCCTAAGTTTTTGAAAAAGGATTTTTGGAACCCATATTTTAACAAGTAAATATAAGAAACTATTCCCCCCCCCCTTCTAGTTTCTACATGTTATAAAACCGTGTTTATCGATCCTTCTTGTTGACTTAATTTTTTGACATCGTTGTCTATTAGGAGGGGTATTAATTCGATGGTCTTGGTTACACCGTTAGGGCTCTATTTTTAGACCTAAATCTCTATTATCGCATAAGTCAAACAATGTATCCTCGTGAAAAATTCAAGACAAAATAAAATATAAGAGATACAACTTAGGAAAATGGGAGGATAAGTACGTGATTAGGGCATATGAGTAGTGTTAGCATTAATAACGTATAATGACAATGATCTCGTTGCACGCTTAGCGTGGAATTGGGGTGAAAATCGAGGACGATGAAATTACTTCTAACGAAGCATTCACGTGTTCTTATTCTATGAACCTAAACGTCCCATTTTGCGATAAAAATCATACATTATGTCTAAAACACAAGTAGTAGCAAGTTTATCATTCAATAAAAGTGCATAAAAATGAATTTTGGAGGTGCTACGATACTTTATTCTAGCATTGCGTGAGGGCACGACAATGGTTTAGTATGGGGGAGTGATGAGACTGCTTTTATACATAGTCTCATCGTCCAAAACGGGCTTTAAAAGCATTAAATATCATCAAAAATGCCAAATATATGCTTGTGTTTGTTACTTTGTATTTTAGGTACGGATATTGAGAAAATGACAAAAGATCACAAGAATCATGCAAAAACAAACACGGGAAACGAAGCCGCACAATGAACCGGACCCGATTGTTGAATTTTTCAAAAAGAGCCTCAAGTTTGAAGGTTTGTCAAGTTTGGTCCCTTAACTTTTGAAGACTTGTCATTTTAGGCCCTTGTAAACCTCAAAAATTACAAAGTGGTCCTTAAAGGTCCAATATATATCATATTTAGCCCTTGAAGATTGTTTTTATTACAAAATGAGACCTTAAGTCAAGAATATAAAGTATTTGTGCCATCTTTGACAAGATCATGAAAGATAATACAAAGGAAATTTGCAAGAACACTGGCAAGACTTTATATGAAGATTTTTGTGAAGCCTAAGGGGGATTTCTGCCAAGTTTAACAACCCAAACCCACCAAAATCCATTTACCCGCCCCATTTACCCACTAAGCCCAAATAAATACCGATTACCCAACCCATACAGCCCAAACCCCTAAAACTATCAAACCTGGCTTAATTAACTTTTTTGTAAATCTATCTTATATAGTTTAAACTAAGCGGGTAACACCTAAACCCCACTCCACCAAGATCAAATCTTCCACTGTAACCTTCTAAGAACCCTAATCCTCACCATCCCCTAAACCCATGCAATTAGTCACCATAATCTCCAGATCTTAGATTAAGCTTACTTTAACCAAAACACAACATTGTTATTCCCTCCACGTCACCTCACTCACCCCTCACATGCCTCCCCTGCTACATCAGTTTCACCCCTCTTTCCCAAAACCGACAAAACCAACAGTGGAGATTCTATACTTGTTCCCAAAGTAAAAATGGACGGGTGAGATTGTTTAAAGAGAGCTGGCATCACATGGGGACCAAGAACAAGCCAAAGACTAGATTCATAATTCGTAATATTCTTCAAAGATGCTAAAAAGATCCAAGGGTCTTTTAGGGTTTCATCTAGTTAGGGTTTATGTTCTAGAAAACTCAATGTAGCTGTATATAAAGCAATAGGCAGTAGCATTTTGTTTTTTTGTTCCAATTTTTATTCAAAATTTTGTAAGAGACGAATTGTTGAATATAATTGAGTTCCATTTTATGTTACATTGCCTTTTAAATTCTGCATATTTATTTTACATTGCACTTGTTAAATTTCAGTTCATTAAAAAAAAACATTTTTTGAGAAATTAAAAAGTTTTCTTTGAAGATCCCAATTTCTTAAACAATTTTTATAACTTATTTGACAATTAGTTTATAAAAATAGTTTGAATGTGGTTTAAATTCGTGTTGGTTACTTGGTAAATTCAGTTGCAAGATTTTGATCCAAAGTTTCGTTGTGTTTATTTGGTTGTTTCAAAGTTTCTGTTTGAATCAGTTTGGTAATTTAGTGTTTTCAGGATTGAGGTTTAAGTTTGTGAAGAAAGAAAGTTTTCAAGAAAAGTTTTGGAAAGAAAAAAAAATCAGATTTATTGATACTGTGGTACTGCTCACATTTGTTAATCTCAGCAGGAAGTTGGAATGCTTGTGAGCGTTCGATCACATAAGCTCAAAATAGGAAAAGCATGGATCGTATGCTTTTGAGGTTAGTTATTCTTTGTCCTTTTTCAATTTTTGGTCCAAATTTGGTTTGCATGAAAAATGTATACCTGCTGATTTCTAGTGACTGAGTGTTCATATGATTTTGAGCTTTTGTGAATTAAACTGCATTTGATTGGTTGGAAGTTATTGTGTATCTGATTCTTGGCCATAATCAGCCAAATCGTTGTTGGGTTTTAGTGTTTTAGACAAAGTGTCTTGTTAAAAATCATATTCTGCTTTTAAAAAGGGTGTTCGGATTGGGAGACTTCACGCTTTAAGTTACACACAACATGTTCAAACTAGCTCATACATACCCAGTTAGAGTAGTATAGTTTGTCTTTGCTTTTTGTTTCATATAAGAAAAAAAAGAATCAGAAAAATAAAATAAAAATTGTTGCTCCTTACTTTATGTGGCTAGATTCGTACTTGATTTTCCTTATCTGGTGCTACTAGACGTATAGAGGAATTGCTTTCCAGGGTATGACACTTGTGCTCAAGTCTGCTCATTCGTGGTGTTCAATCTGTGGCTTATTTGATTAAACCAGCAGGCGTGAATCATGGATTTGGAAGTTGAATTCAAAGATTAAGGATAGGTTAGATAGATGCATCAGGTCTAAGTCAGTCATACTTAGATTTTGATTCCATTAAAATTCAAAAATATAAAAAAAATAAAAATATAGGATAGTTTACCACTTTCTGCTTGTTTCATTTGATTTATGTAAACATAGGCCGTAAGGCCTGTGGCGTTGGGAATTAGGTTTGCTTTGAGTTTGAATTTGCTTCTCTCAATTGCCTATAAGGATTTTAGGTGCTCGCCTCTAGGTAATTCCATTTTAGTTTAGTCTTGTGTGCACACTTGGCCATTCTCGACTAAGTTGTATAACAAGAACACCAACAGATTTGTTGGTTTGAATTGCGATATACTTTTGAAATTGGATAATTGGGTAGGCCAAAAGATAACTTAGGCCCTATTTATCTGGTTGTGAAGCTTCAAGGAATTTCGGTCAAGATTATAAGCCATAAGCTCATTGTTTCCCCACTGACCTCAATTGCTGATACAGTAAGCATTGATCATGTGATTTAAGGTGTTTTGGTGTTAATTTTCGGGTATACTAGCAGATCCAGGACAGATTTAAGTGTTCATTTGAAGCTGTCTAGTTTTGGATAGCCATGATGGTCTTAACAGCTTAGAATATCTCACCAATAAGCTAGTTTAAACCCACTTCCTAAGTTCTGTTTCACTTATTGATTTATGTTAAGTGTGGCATTTGTGGAGTCAATTTTCCGTCTTTATAGTTAGTAGGTGCTTTAAGCATGTGTGTATTGTTGCTACTGTTGGTGTCCTGTATTTTTTGAGTTTGCATACGAGCTCTGTGAATCCAAGAGCTACCAAAACGAAGTAAGCTAATACAAAACACCCAAGTAAACCAAAAAAAAAAACAACCAAAGGGAGTAAACAAGAAAAGGTGTGTCCTGCTAGTTTTTTTTTGTGTTCACTGAATGCAGACAGCCCCAATCTTAGGCAGAATTCGTTATTTGTGTTTGTGTGTTTTGGTTTGTGTTGTGGGGTTACAGTAACTGCTGTGCACAAGAGCTGTCCAAAGAAAAAAATAAACTACCAAAAGCGCAGCAAGTAGGATTCGAACCCACTGCCCTGCAATTACTCGAGTCTTAACACAACACGCAACAACCACTGCTCTGTGCCTTGTCTTTGTTTATATTGCTTGTTATTAATGATGTATACCTTTTATTTTTATTTTTATTTCGTTTGTGTATTCAAATCACAAAAAGTGCCAACAGGAGGTCTCGAACCCCTGACCTGCTACAACAAAGAGACGCAGCAACATAGCCTTCCAACCATCTTAGCTAGCACTCTTTTTGGTTAAAAGTTTGCACTTTGTCTTATTTAACCTTTATAGTTTTTTGCTTAATAGATTTAAATTAGCTTATTTCGTTGCTTATTTGGGTCTTATTTTTAGACCTTTTGTTTTTCCTAGATTTTAAATAGTATCTAGTATTTGCTGAAATTTTTTAGGATTTTTGAAAAATCATTTATTATTTTTAATCATTTAATTAGTTTAAATTCGTATTTAATTCATAGAAATAAATTTAAAAGTCGAAAAAATTTTCTTATTTACTTTGGTAGGACTTAATTTTTTTTATTTGCTTAAATGTCGCGTTTTTACGTTTTATCGTTAATTAGTTATTGCCTTTGCTTTCTCCCCATAGACAGTTTAGGTTTTCCGATGCCTGTTTATGTTTTCTCTTAGTTTATTTTATTATTAAATTAAAAAAATAAAAAATAAAAAATTCTTCGAATTTTACGTCTCGATTCGCGCACGTACGCGTTTTCGTTCGTTTTGAGCGTAATCCGTTTCCGTTTCCGTTTTCTTTTCTTCTTTTCAAAAGCGTAATCACTCGAACTAAATAACGTCTATAATTGTTTGGCTAAACAACCACACCTCCACCGAGAACGAACTCGATTATTCGTCTTTACGTTTTTTTTTCTAAAACGTATCGATTAATACTTACCCACGACTTTTGTGTTGCTTTTTTTTTTCCTAAAATAATGTATATACAAAAATACTACATCAGTAGGCGTGTTGATAGATGTCTTCATCCTTGCCTATCAATTTTGCGGCCTTGATTAAACCCTAGTGCCTACCACGATCGATTCCGTCTGAGACAACATCCGCAAAAGCCTGCACAAAATGAGGAGCCTCCGTTACCTGGGTCACGGCAAGACGCATCCCATGGCCCACCATCCATCTACGCCTGGCTATGGACGTGAGCAATGGAGGGAATAGCACTTCGGCGCAATCTGTCGCCAGCCTGTTCAGCTCTCCCTCTACTACCGCGGCTTGCTCTCCCATGACAATCTGTGCCTGGGTGAGTTCTTCCTTGATTATATCGTATTCTTGGGCAGTGGAGAGGGCTTGTTCTATTACAGCTTTGGCGGCGGCCTCGGCTGCGGATACCTGTAAATAATACTTGGAATTACTACAAGACATGATGGGTCTTATGTGGATAATGAATATCAACAAAGGCGCGTACCTTCTCATTAGACGCAGCTAGGTGGACTTCCAGCTCTACAATACGCTCCTCACGTGCATTGGCATGGTTGGCCTGTTCCTTAACTGTTGATTCTGCTACAACCAAGGCTGCCTTCAGGGAGGTTATAGTATTCTCATGTTTTTCTACCAGCTCTTCTCTACGAGCGATCTTCCTCTCAACACGGCTCACGTTACCCAAGGCTCCTTCCAGACGGCGCCTTAGTGCCGCACCGACTTTTACCTGGTGCGCCGTGGCTACATCATACTGCTCCAGCAATGTCTCGTGTTCAAGTTCATCCAAGTCTTGTGCAAGTGCTAAAGGGGTTATGTGGTCCAAATATTCCTTACACTCAGACTCTGTCTCTAGTCTTGTAAGGCTGGACAAGTTCCATGCTGGGCAGAGGTTGGTGTCCGGACCCTCAACATGAGGCTTCTCTTCGTGCGTCGGGGGAGGAGACGGGGGCCTCATGGATGTTGTGGGGCATGGTTCCTTTTCTTCCTCCATCTCCTATGCTACAATCGACGGATCCGCCCTGTTATTAAAATATACTTATGAGTTTTTGTTCGTGGATCATATCTTATGGAATATTGTTGGTACTTACGTTGTGTCAATCATGGGTTCCGTGGTAGAAGGATCCACGACACTCACAGGAGTTGCATTCCAGACCTGGTCATCAACTTGCAACGCGGGGTTGCCTTGGGGCATGGTGGTGCTGCTTCCCTCTTGGAACTGCGGGTGGTCAAGCCTCAGTCTCTTGTGAGGAGCATTATGTTCCCCTGCCGCGGCCTCAGCATTCTTCGCCACCTTCCTGGTGGTCTTGCGTTCCTGGATTTGGGCTTTGATGGCTGAGGGGATCCAGAATCCTGTGTTATGTCGTCTTCTCCACCGTCGTGATTGCTGGATGGATCTGTGAGCTGTTCTTCTTCCTCTTGGTGCGGCGGGGCGTTCTCTAGCAGTAGCTTCTCACCATCTTTATTATAGAAATCTAGGGGAGACTTCTGGATCACTGGTTCCTCCTCATCCGACCGCGGCTCAGTAGTTTCTTCCAGTGGGATGGTCATGTTAACGGTGGCGGCCAGTAAGGGGGGTTCGCCTTCTTTCAGGGGTCGGGACCCTTGTGGAACTTTGCTGGGATCGCCTTGGCGTAATAAGCCGAATAACTTCATCTCTGCGGACATTTGCATACATAAGGGTTAGTAAATTCACAAAGTATTACTAGACACATTCGCACTTAATATATGGAGTACCTACCATGTCTACGCTCAGTCAGAAAGCACGGATATCTATCCTCCCTCCCATAATAGTTGCGGCTGATCCCTACTAAGCAGAGGAAGTGCTCCGGTAGACCCCTATGGAAATCAGTGCGGTTGGTGTCTAATATTTTTAGATCCTTACTACTATAGTCCTTGGATTTAGGAGGATAGTCAAAGGGCACCTTGGTTTTAAGAACAAACTGGGTGGGGAATACTTTTTCATCTACGAAAAAATAGTGGTCGTACCAATTCTTAAGGGAGTCTAAGGGTTTCCTATAAGTCATGGGTGCGGAAGCGGATCGTTTCTTAAACGATAGCCACCCATTCACCATTTTGGGGGAGTAAAAAGCCCTAAATTGATTCACGGTAGGGGTTACCTCGCATGTGTAGCAGGTAATCTCAAATTGATTGACCTTACATGCCCCTATGCAATGAAGCTGGGTTATGTGGAAGTCGTAGTACAGAAGCAGATCTACTAGGAACCTAGATAGGGGGATACGGTAGTTAGCCGAGTCAAATAGACGCGTATACACGCCTATCTTTCCTTTAGGAGCATCCGTAATAGCTTCACCGTCACCTGGATAGGTCGGATGTACGCTTTCAAGAATATAATACTTAGACAAAAAGTCTATGTATTTCTCCGCGGGCATCATGTTGAGGACATCCGTAATGACAGCGTTATCTTTCACCATGTTTTATAAAAGGATTAGAGAGGCGTGATGATCTAACATGCGGTGGTGGGAATCCGTGGAAAAATAAGAGAAGGAGTGAAGAATTGAGCACAAGTATAACAATGGCGGAAAAGGGAGTGTAAACTGTGTGTTTTACAGTTGGGCTACGAATTCTTTTATAAGGTTTCCTCGAGTTACGAGGTGCCATGGATGTTTGACACGTGTAAACCACTACGCCTATCTAACGGATGGGATTTCTGGCACTTCTGAAACATTAGGAGGGACCTACTGGTCATTTCTTGACAGTTTTACGTGGCTCAAGAATAGGCTTTCTGGTGCACTTTTGCAGGCATACGTCCGACTAATGACTACCATTAATGCATTCATTAAAGTTGTCCCGGTTGGCTATTTCTGGAGTGCGGCCGTATTTGCAGACAACAAGGTCTACGGGACATTGATTAGTCTAGAGGTTACGCCTACGGCTGTAACAACTAGACTGGGGGGACATGATGACGTATAGTCCCCAACCGGGTCATGAACCCGGCTCACGGGTACTACCCGCATGCGGCCTGTTACTGATGGGTTGCATTAATATCATTTAAGCTTATGGGCTTTGAATGAACAGTGACCGCATACATGCATGCAGCCCACCGCCCGGCACGACCGTTGCAGGGTTAGACAGAATCATAATCTTATTATGATTAGGATTTACGCCAAAGTAGAGGATATACACTCACCATAATTAGAAGATAACAATAAAACTAATTATGGCACTTATCCTTTGCTTGGGGCCGAAGCATCGGTGACAGCCCACTAGGGTTTCACCTCCTATATAAGGAACCCTCAAGGGTTCTACAGAGGTATTACATTCTACATACTCTAAACTCACATGCGATTCTTAAACTCTAACTGATTACTTACTCTCACACCGGAGTCTAATCGTGGGATACATTCCCACGGTATGCCTAACGCGTGTTGCTTTAGTGTGTAGGATCTCAGCAAGATAATTCACTTGGTGCAAGAGCCGGAACCCAGCCAACCCGAATTAAGACTAATTCGGGTCTAGCAAGGATCATCCAACTTTTGTATCAACAGTGATCCCGGTAAATTTTTGATTCCATGTGCAATTCAAGATATGGAGAAATGCTACGCCTTGGCCGATCTTGGTGCGAGTATTAATTTAATACCTCTTGAGATATTTAAATTGCTATCACTTCCGGCTCTTACTCCTTCGAACATGTCTATCGAGATGGCCGATCATTCTATGATTTTAGCATGTGGAGTAGCCGAGGACGTTTTTGTAAAAGTTGGAAAGTTTTACTATCCCGTGAACTTTATCGTTGTAGACATTCCTACAGATCCTAAAGTTCCTCTCATTTTGGGTCGTTCATTTTTGGATACATCGAGAGCACTTATTAATGTTCATGCTAGAAAATCACCCTACGCTTCAATGAGGAAGAACTTGTCATTAATGCAACCCAAAACTCCAAGCTTTCTCATGTTTATTCTATTGCAACTTTGAACCATGTTGATTCAAACGATGTCGTTTGAAAGGAGTTTTCACAAAGTGTTTTAGGAATTGTCAACAAAAACGATTTACCATTTCCTCCGCCGGCGGAGGTTATGAGTGTTAAACCTACAAACAAGGAACCGTCAATGCTTGAATTGAAAAATCTTTCGCCTCACCTCGAACGTCCATTCTTAAAAAGTGTTGATAAGTTTCCGGTTCTTACGGAAGATCTTTCGGATGACGAATATGTTGACCCTGATGGGGAGGTTTTCTTTATTGATAAACGTTTTGAGAACTTAGCACCACCAAAACGCAACTTAAATTTGAGAATTTTTAGTGTGCCTAACATCATTTTAGAAACACCAAATGTTTTCAACATAATCAAAACGGGTTTTCATAAGGAGAGTTTAAAAGATAAAAAAGGAAAAGGTTTTGAATTTGAATTTAAAAGATTTTCTACAAATCTAACTCCGTCATCACCACGTGTTTTGAGTACTACAAACTCGTCTACTCCTTTTGACGATACTTTGTGTGGTTTTAGTCTGGGGGAAGCCCGTTATGTTTCCTCACCTTTCTCCACCGAGGACGAGATAATCGATCCCGGAATTGCTTATAAAGGGAAATCTCGGTCTTCCACCGATGCAATAAATGGAAAATACTTTCGTTTGCTTGGTGCGAGTCTACCTCGAGTAGCTCATTATGTTGTCCCACCAATTGTCCCACCTTTCTACTTCTCATCTCTTTTCTTCAAACTCTTTGAGTTTTTGGCACATGTTGAAGTGGCGTTGGTTTGTTTATCCAATGAAAACGAAGACGCCATCTTCGATCCAAGTATTTTGCATCATCAAAGGACTTAGTCCTTAATATCGGTTGCTTTTAGGGCATTTTTTATCATGTAAGCCCCACCAAAAATTACCGTACCAAGATTTTCCCTAAATTATCACATTTAGAGGGATCGAGTCGAGCTCATGACTCGGTAATAAAAAACGAGGTGCCTCATGGGGGAGATCCCATGCTTATCCCATGTACATATTAATGCTTTCTAATGTAGTTAATGAGCGGGGATTTGTGCCCTTCCAACTCGTTGTCTCGTGGTTGTTTGTGAATGTGTTATTGATGAGATGGCATTTATACATGATCTCATCGTTCTTTTCGGGCTTTAAATGCATAAAAATGTCATAAAATACCATATATATTCTTGTGTTTGTTTATTTGTGTATTTTAGGTATGGATATCATGAAAAAGACAAAAGATCACAAGAAACAAGGAAAAACGGACACGAGAAACAAAGCCGTACAAAGAACCGGGCCCTAGATCATGATTTATCCAACAAATACCCTTGAAGATTTAAAGACATGCAAGATTGATCCTCATTGAATGAAGAAATGACACTTAAAACCCTTGTATATTGATAAATACAAGTTTGGTCCCTTAAGTTTGTCAAAATTACACAAATGGTCCTTCAACTTTGAAGAAATGGCAAGTTTAGTCCCTCAACAATTCTAAATTTCCAATTATGGTCCCTCATGGAGTTAAAGTTGCATTGAAGACCTTTGAAGATCAACAATGTCTAAGATCAGCCCTTGAAATATGCAAAAGTGGCAAAAATAACCCTTGTAATCCTTTTTCCAAAAATGTCAAGTTGTGAAAGATATTAACAAAGGGAACATGTTTTGTTGACTGAAATACTTGTTTTACAACTTTTCCCAAAACACAAGGACTATTATTGGGCAAATGAAACATTTGAAACAAATTTGCGCCAAACAACTTTCACTTCCCCTAATATCGGATCAAACCTTGTTACTTTTTACCCCAAGTACCCAATTACCCTATTACTTGAAACAAAGGGTAAACTAAAATTACCCAGGCACATGCTTGATTCACACGCCCAGTAACCTATCCCACACCAAAAACCCTCATCTCCACTCTCCAAAGGGCCCCACCCATTCACCCGTCCACCTATCACATCATACCTTACTCTCCAAGGCTTGCCACGTGTCAAGATCAACAGCCCACATCCTTTGCTTCATATCAAAGCCATTTTAAACGGTTTGGATCAAGTTGGACAGCACATTCCATCAAAACGTCTAGAAGACTCAAGGACATTTTAGGGAATTCAGTTCTAGGGTTTGTGAACAGTGATAACCTAGCATACGTCTATAAAAGGAGACCTCAACATGTGAGAGTCCCTTTGTTCTAGTTTTAGGCTATTAAATCTTTGTAATTCCTTTTTAATTAATAAAATTTGATTTTCTGAATTTTGAGAAATCTCTTTTATATTTTGTTAAAAGTTGGTGTTAGAATAGCCTAATTCTGAGTTCCATTTACATGTTTGAAGGTTTTTGAGGCAAGGTTTTAAGTGATATAGCTTGTGCTTCAAAAATCAGAAAGTTTGGTTTATTTTGATCTCACCTGTGTGGTTTGTTCTTCTTAGCAGCTTGGAAGCTGGTACTTGTTCTGCTAGTACCTCAGCTCAAACAATCCAAGGCCTGGATGTAGGTCTTGGAGGTTTGCACCTTCTTCCCTTTTCATTTTCTCTCTTAATTTTCTGAATTTTGTGATATTGGCTTGTTTGTTCTTGAATCTGTGATTTGGTGGTTGATTATTGTTAATTTGGTGTTGTTTGATGATATTTAAGTGTTTGAGGGTTGATTTGTGGTTTGAATCTGGATGATCCTTTGAAAAGTTGTGAAAATAGGTTTTTAAGGGGTGTTTGGGTTAACTGCATAAGTTTGATTTGTGGTGTTTTGAGTGGTTGTTTGTTGTTGCTATCTGCTAGTACTTGTGTATCTGATATACTTGGTTGCTTTGCTGCACATTTTGTGGTTTGAAACACCTTGATTCATAAAAAGGGCTATAAAATCTTTGTTACTTGGTGAAATTGACTGAAATTTAGGGGACACCTAGATCTAATCATAGACTAGGTTAACAAGTGTTAAATCTAGGTTAACTACACCAGGGAAGTAGGATTTGAGGCTTGAATTTGGATCTAGTGTCAAATAGATCAGCAAATAGGTTTCTGCATATGCACCTTGTTCATCAGTAACATTAATCTGCTTTGATCTGCTTATTTACTTTGATTCAGTGTTTTATTCAAGTTTATTTGTGCTTATTCATAGTTTATATAGCTTGTGTATGCATCCTGTTGAGTTTGGTTGGCTTATTCAGTCTTAATCTGCTTATTAAGTGCATAACTGCTTATTTTCATGTCTGTGCATGATCTGGTGACTGTTTGATTATTTCTGGCTTATTGTGTGAACCAAATTTGGATTTTCTTGTTGCTATTGACTCCTTGTGATTCACTGATCACAAGGGTGCCCTTGTTTCCAATTGAATCCAACTAAAACTCTCTAAAAAGCTTGGTCAAATAGTCAAAGTAGTGGGAACTCCTTTCCCCTGCTAGTTACCACTACTAGTGTATTTTAGGTTTCAGCTTATCAATAAGCTATAATAGCTTATTTTAACCAGCAACAACTTGGATTTTGTAATAGGTTCTCATTATTTGACCCATTTGTTCATACTGGAGCATTTGGTGGGTTGACTTTAGGGTTTGACAAAAAACCAATTTAATTGACTTTTTCATAAGTGCTTAATGGCTTATTCTGGCCTATTGGTTTTGCTTATTGGAATTTTGTTGATTGTTTTGGCTTATTGAGTCCATTTGTGACATTTTGCAAGTTGAATCAAGTCCTGGGGTGCCTTATTTCTCAAAAACGACTATTTTGTCTTTTAGTGAAATATTACTTTGCTTATTTCTGGATTATTGAGTGTGCTTTTTCAAATTTCTTTTTACAAATCTCATAAGCATCCCAAAAGAAGGTTGTGTGTCAAATTAGAGCTTATGGCATTAGCTTATTGCTTAATGGGCTAAAAAGCCCAATAAGAATAAGTTGTTTGCTTATTAAGCTGTGATAAGCTCACATTCAGCTTTTAGGAGTTTTGTGTTTAGAATTAAGTTTTGAGTCAGATAGGGCTTTTCCAAGTCAATTAGGCCAAGTTTGACTTTTTAGGCTAAAAAGCCCATTATGGTTGACTGTTTTTGGTTTTGGCCCATTTGAGGGCCCAATAGGGGTATTCTGGTCATTTCACTTTGATTTCTGTTTATTTAGGTTAAAATAAACTAGTTTGCAAGTTTTTAGAATTTTTTATAATTTTTTAGATTTTTAATAATATTTTAATATTATTTTATTATTATTTTTCAAATTTCACATTTTCCAACTTTTTACATTTTTCTTAGCTTAAATACATTAAAATAGGAGTTTAGCAACTTTTAGAATAATTTTATCGCTTCTAGATTAATTTTTATAATTATTTTAAGTTTTAATAGTTTTTAAATCATTTTAAATAGTTTTTATTTGTTTAAAAATTTCTAAAAATAGTTTTTAATCTTTTTAGGTCATTTTAGAGGTTTACCATTTGAAAAATCTTTATTTGGGCTTGTTGATAATTTATTTGATTTTTAGGGCTTTAATTAGCATTTAAAAATTGAATATTTAATTATTTAAAAGGTTTGAAAAAGTTTTGATCATTGGTAAACTCTTAGTTTATTAATTTTGATTTTTGGTGAATTTTTGGTAATTTTTAGAATTAATTTTTATTATTGTAGTTTTTACGGTTTTACGTTTTGTCGTCGTAGTATTAATTTCACGTCTTCGTCATCTTCTTTTCTCATCCCCTTCTAAACCAATCATTAATCACAAACATTTAACAAGTTTCTCACACACATATACCTCCTTGGGAAACGAACTTTCATTTCACACCATAAGGGTCATTAGTCTTTACGTTTTCCTAAAGTACACTTAATACTTCCCCTATTTACGCTCCTTTTCCTTAAGAGTGGTAAAACACTACAACCATTTTGGCCCACTGCCGGGGAGGTGTGTCGTGATTAATTTGCATTGTTGTTTTTAATATTAACCAAATAGTATTTGTATTAGTAGAACTCTACTAATACGTATTATCGGTTTTCTTGGTTTTTCTTGTGAAATTATTATATTGTATTAAGTATCACAACAAATAAACAATATCTCCAAAAGTGTGAAAACACAACCTTAATTGGGATTTGATCTCCTAATTATTGTATTCGAATCTCAAACAAAAAGAAAAAGGCAAAAATAGATAAATACTTTCATGAAGCTCGATTTTGAAAAGTACGAACTATAAGGTGGGTATAAGGCGGGTATTATAAAATATACCCTAGGGAAAAAGGCTCTTAAGTGCTTCGCGCCGCCTCGTTTCCCCGCTTGCTTGTGAGTATTTTGAGATTGAAGGCTAATCGAGGGTTTTGCCGCCCAAAGTATTATTACGTATAATATATTTGCTTGGTTTCTTTGTGATTAAACCCTCTTGAACAATTTGGTTTTCACCAAAGTTCTAAAGTCATTCGAAGGCGTTCACTCCACGTGATCGTTTTCATTTTTTTGAGGCTTCTTTTGTCAAGAGTTTGATTCGAGGAGAGATTTGGTAGATTGTTGTCTACGAAGATACACCAAAATCCAAAAAAATTAAATACAATCAAAAACACAAAAAAAAAATTGAAAATCCACAAAACACCCAAAAAGAATCTTCTTTGCTCACCTCCCATTCTTCGTGAAGTTTATGATCACTCGTAATCAAGAAAAACGAGCTCGTAAATGTCTTCAAAAGCAAGCCAATCAAGAGACGTTGATTGAAGAACAACCTCCAATTGTTGAACCTATTGTAGAACAAGAAGTCGTCATGGCTAATCATACTATGATGGAGTTGCTACAAGCACCCACCGAGGGTTTTGGAGAGGCCATTGTGATTCCCGCTATCCTTGCGGAGAATTTCGAGATTAAGACTGGTTTAATGTCGATGTTGCAAGCTAATAAGTTTAGAGGTCACGAGAAAGACAACCCGCATTATCACATTAGGAATTTTAACCGTCTCACCGCTACTAGCAAGTTTAAGGATGTTCCACATGACGCCATTAAGATGATGTTATTTCCATACTCGTTAGATGGACCCGCAAAAATTTGGCTTGAGAAAGAACCGCCAAATTCGATTTTGACATGGGGTGATCTCGTTTCTAAGTTTGTGAACAAGTTTTTTCCACCATCTAAAACAACACATTTGAAAAATGAGATTTCACGATTTGTGCAAAGAAATAATGAAAGTTTTTCAATGGCATGGGAACGCTTTAAAGAAATGTTACATGAACGTCCACACCATGATTTTTCGGAATTGCATCAAATTGATACTTTTTATAATGGGCTTAATGATCATGAACGAGATTACTTGAATGCCGCCGCGGGTGGTAATTTTTTGTGCAAAACGACCAATGAGGCTTTACAAATCATCGAGAATAGGTCTAAGGTTTATAGCCCTCCTAACACACCGAGTGTTGCCAATTTGGGTTCGTCATCGTCATCATCGTCTCGTAGCATTAATGCCTTACATGATGAAGCTAATGAGGAAAATCGGTTTTTTGATAGATTTGCTAATCTTATGTCCCATTGGAAAGCTCAAGAAGCTTCAAATTCCGCTTCGGTTAAAGCGGTTGCTAAGAGTTGTTTGTCTCGTGGTGGAGCTCATGATCTTTCCGAGTGCATTACCGCGGATGGAAACACTTCGAGTGCTTATGTAGCAACGGGAACTTACAACCAAAACGGTCAAGGTCCCCGCCAAAATCAAGCTCCACCAAATCAAAATGCTAATAACTATCGAAACAACAACCAAGGTGGTAATTACCAAGGCAATTCACGTAACTACAACAAAGGGAATTATCGAAGTGGGAATGGACAAGTCACTAATCAAAACCAAAACCGTGATTTTCAAAACACTACACAAGGTTTTCAAAATGCTCACACTAAAAATCTTCAAGGAGAATTTTTGGATTATGCTAAAGCAAATGATGCTAATTTTGATAACATGCAACGTGAGATGATTAGCTTAAGGTCCGAGTTGAAAAACGAGCTTAAAAATGAACTTGCTAATGAACTTAAAACTCATGCAAATAAAATGGAAGGAAATGTCCAACGTCTTTAACAAAATCAACAAAAGATGGAATTAGGACAACATGAGATTAAGCAAGAGTTATTAAAAGCGGATGCTAGAAAATCAAAATTTGAGGACCGAATGGCTAAAATGTTTGAAGCAATCATGTGTAAACCCTCTTCCTCGGGTGGTCTTCCTAGTGATACCATTGCAAACCTGAAGGGAGAAATGAAGGTTATTACTACACGAAGTGGTAAAACTTTCAAGGAACCAATCTCTCGTCCAAGTACTTCTACGGAGAAGGAAATCGAGAAAGAACCCGAGGTGATGGTCGAAAAGGAGCACATTACAATCCCACGAAGTACCGCTCAAACCACACCTACGGTTGAACCAATACCAATTATGGAACCCGAGATTCCAAGGCCGTTGCCTAATGTCCAACCCACACCACCCTTACCCTACCCTTCGAGACGAAACAAAGAGAAATTGCAAGAACGTAACAAACAACAAATCGAGCTTTTTATAAAAATGTTTCAACAAGTGCATTTTGATGTGAGTTTAGCCGACGCGTTGTTGTATATGCCTCATTTCGCTTCCACTTTTAAAAGTATGATGAGCGATAAGGAAAAGCTTTCAAAGCTTGCTAATTGTTCTTCGGTTTATCTTAACCGCATACCGGAAAAAGTTGGTGACCCCGGAAAGTTTCTCATTCCTTGTGACATACAAGATATGAAAGAATGCCTCGCCTTGGCCGATCTTGGTGCGAGCATTAATTTGAAGCCATTTTCCATTTGGAAATCGCTTTCGCTTCCGGCTCTTATTCCTTCGAACATGTCTATCGAGATGGCCGATCATTCTACGATTTTAACATGTGGAGTAGCCGAAGATGTTTTCGTGAAAGTGGGGAAGTTCTACTTTCCCGTTGATTTTATAGTAGTTGACATCCCCGCGGATCCTCAAGTTCCTCTAATTTTAGGTCGTTCATTTTTAGACACCTCGAGATCGCTTATCGACGTTCATGCAAGAACTATCACTTTGAGATTCAACGAAGAGGAACTTGTTATAAACGCTACTCAAAACTCAAAACCTTCTCATGTTTATGCAATCTCTACCATCAATCACATTGACATCGTTGATGTTGTTTGCGATGAGTTTACACAAGAAGTGTTAGGTTTTTCTGATAGCTCGTCAAGTGGCAATCCCACTATTTTGGATCCGATTCTTGCTAATTCCACACCAAATCTCACTCCATTCCAAGGAGGCGATCTCACTTCAAATGAAATCGACAATGAAGATGAGGTGTTGATTAGTGATGATACTTCTATTCCACCATTTCTTCCGCCGATGGAAGTTATGAGTGTTGAACCAAAATCTTCAATCGAGGAACCACCTATCCTTGAATTGAAAGATCTTCCTTCTCACCTTGAATATCCATTCTTGGAAGGTGATGACAAGTTGCCGGTTATTATTGCAAGAGGTCTTGCTAATGATGAAAAAACCGAGCTCTTGAAAGTTCTTAAGGCTCATAAAGGGGCAATTGCGTGGAAAATTTCCGACATTAAGGGTATTGACCCAAAATTTTTTACTCACAAGATTTTAATGGAGGAGGACTACAGACCCGCAATTCAATGTCAAAGAAGGGTGAATCCCAAAATTCACGATGTCATTAAAAAGGAGAGTCTTAAACTCCTTGACGCGGGAATGATTTATCCTATTTCCGATAGCCTATGGGTGAGCCCAATATATTGTGTCCCTAAAAAGGGAGGAATGACCGTTGTGCCAAATGAAATCAACGAGTTAATTCCCACTCGTGTTTTGACCGGTTGGAGGGTGTGTATTGACTACCGAAAGTTAAATGACGCCACTCGTAAAGACCACTTTCCTTTGCCCTTCATGGATCAAATGTTGGAGCGACTCGCGAGAAATGAATTCTATTGCTTTTTAGATGGTTTTTCCGGTTACTTTCAAATCCCTATCGACCCTCGTGATCAAGAGAAGACTACTTTTACGTGTCCTTATGGAACGTTCGCTTATCGTAGGATGCCTTTCGGACTTTGTAATGCACCGGGTACGTTTTAACGGTGTATGATGGCGATTTTTCACGATATGATCGAGAAGTCGATGGAAGTGTTTATGGATGAATTCTCGGTGTTTGGCAATTAGTTCACGTCGTGTTTATCTAATCTCGAGCAAATTTTAAAACCTTGTGAAGAAACCAATCTTGTGGTTAATTGGGAAAAATGTCATTTTATGTGTAAACAAGGAATCGTCTTAGGACATAAGGTGTCGAAGGCGGGGATTGAGGTCGATAAAGCTAAGGTAGACGTCATCGCCAAGTTACCTCATCCCAAAACCGTTAAGGGAGTTAGGAGTTTCCTAGGCCACGCGGGCTTTTATCGTCGTTTCATCAAGGACTTTTCGAAAATCTCTTGACCTATGACACGCCTTCTCGAGAAGGATGCTCCTTTTAACTTCAATGAGGATTGTGTTAGAGCTTTCAAAACTCTCAAAAGGAAACTTACCGAAGCTCCCATTCTTGTTGCTCCTAATTGGGAATTACCCTTTGAAATCATGTGCGATGCAAGTGATTATGCTATAGGGGCCGTCTTAGGGCAATGTTATGACAAACATTTCCGTCCTATCCATTATGCTAGTAAGACGATGACTGAGGCTCAATTAAATTACACCACAACGGAAAAGGAATTCCTTGCCGTGGTCTATGCTTTTGAGAAATTCCGACCTTATCTCGTCTTGACTAAAAGCATCGTGTATACCGACCATTCGGCTATCAAGTATCTCTTAGCTAAGCAAGATGCTAAGCCGAGATTGCTTCGTTGGATGCTCCTCCTCCAAGAATTTGATGTCACCGTGCTTGACAAAAAAGGAGCCGAGAATCTAGCGGCCTATCATCTCTCTTGTCTAGAAGATCCTCACAAAGATGTTTTCGAGAACAAGGAAATCACCGAAACATTTCCTCTTGAGACTCTCGATGTAGTGAATTCTAAAGACACCACCCCATGGTTTGCCGACATTGCAAATTACCATGCAGGCAATTTCATAATCAAGGGTATGACGACACAACAAAAGAGAAAATTCTTTCGTGACGTCAAGTTCTATTTTTGGGACGACCCTTATCTCTTTCGGGTTTGTGCGAATCAACTCGTTCGACGTTGTGTTTTTGGTGCCGAAGCTTCTAATATCCTTAGAGCTTGTCACTAGGGACCCACGGGTGGTCACCACGGTGCTAATCTCATGGCTAAGAAAGTGTTCGATGCCGGCTTCTTTTGGCCTTCTATCTATCGTGATGCACACGCACTTGTGAAGTCTTGTGATTCGTGCCAACGTCAAGGAAAATCGTCTCAACGTGATGAAATGCCGCAAAACATAATTCAAGTGTGTGAGATTTTCGACATATGGGGAATAGACTTTATGGGGCCGTTCCCATCGTCTCATGGCAACAAATATATCCTCGTCGCGGTGGACTACCTTTCTAAGTGGGTGGAAGCTAAGGCTTTACCTACTAATGATGCTCGTGTGGTAGTGAAGTTTTTGAAGCAACTATTCTCTCGGTTCGGAACCCCTCGTGCTATTATAAGCGATCGTGGAACCCATTTTTGTAATGACCAATTCGAGAAGGTTCTAAAGAAATATGGAGTTACTCATCGTCTTTCTACGGCTTATCACCCGCAAACGAATGGGCAAGTCGAGGTTTCGAACCGAGCTTTGAAGAGGATTTTAGAGAGGTCAATTGGAGAAAACCGTGCTTCATGGTCCGACAAACTCGATGACGCTTTATGGGCCTTTAGGACCGCTTATAAGACACCTATCGGTTGCACTCCTTATAAGTTAGTCTATGGGAAGAATTGTCATTTGCCCATTGAATTGGAGCACAAGGCATATTGGGCCCTTAAGCATGCAAATTTTGACTTGAAGACCACGGGAGATCACCGAAAAATACAATTGAATGAATTAGATGAACTAAGAGACAATGCTTATGAAAATTCACTAATTTTTAAAGAAAAGACTAAAAATTTTCATGATTAAAAGATTAAAAACCGGGTTTTTAACGTTGGTGATCAAGTGTTACTTTTTAACTCTTGACTTAAGATATTTTCCGGAAAATTGAAATCTCGTTGGTCGGGTCCGTTCACCATTACACAAGTGTTTCCTTATGGGACCATCGAGCTAGCTCAAGATGATGGCCCTAACTTCAAGGTGAATGGACATAGGCTTAAGCACTACTTTGGTGGGAAAATTCCTTCAATGGTTGCCCTCGACCAAGTCACCTTCCCCAATGATAATTAGCATTGAGGGGATCGAGTCGAGCTCATGACTCGGTAATAAAAAACGAGGTGCCTCGTGGGGGAGATCCCATGCTTATCCTTTTATGCTTACTATTCACTAATAAGGGGACTTGTACCCTTCCAACTCGTTGTCTCGTGGTTGTTTGTGATTGTGTTATCTAGATCATCATCATCATCCACGATTGAAGACTCCCGTGTTCGTTTACGTGAGCCTCCATCGTTTACTTGAAGAAGTTTTTCATGAATCCATGACATATCCTTTATTGTTCTAACAATTATCTTTTAGCATACTTAATAAACGGCTTTAGATATATTGTTGATCACCCTCTCTATGCTAGATCCTAAGCATTCGATTCTTCGTCTCTAGTATGGGGGTGCTCCACCCTTAGACTCGAAACATTGAGGACAATGTTTACTTTTAGCATGGGGGGGGTGAATAGGTACTTGCTTTGCTACGCCCTCACGCTTTCCAATTTTCAATGTTTTGTTTTGGTTGCTAATAAGGCTAAAAATGGCCAAAATTTAAAAATTTTCTTAGTTTTCATAAGTGTTTTTTAGACACGAATGTATATTTTCCGATGGGTAAAATAAGAGATAATTTTTGACTTGATGGGCATTTGGAGCCATTTACACTCCTTAACTCGCTCAATTCATGTTTTGCTAGACTTTTATATAGGGAGCTTTAAAACGCGAAAGTCTTAACTCATTCGGGTTAAGAATAAGAACTTTTCGCAAGTTCCTATAATTGATCCTAGAAAGTCACTTATCAAGGGAACTATAAAACGCATTCTCTAAACTTGAAAAGGTCCAAGAAAGTGCAAGATCCTATAGGTGGTTCGAAAACCCAAAACTTTGATTTGATATAGTCTTAATGAAAGCTAATCCAAATTTGGCTTAATTTTGACTTGCATGGCTAAGTATTCACGAGTCTCTTTAATTAGAGGTCTTTATATAGTGAAGAAGGAGAGATGATAGAGTTAGACAAGTGATCATGCTAAACGTAGAACATGAAAATGTTCTTTCAAAAACTCATATGTTTTAATTGTGGCTTTTTCTTCCCATAAGATCAATGCATTTGGAAATAATAATAATTGCAATAAGTAAGGTCGTACGATTTGAAAGGTTACTTAGCCTCTAGCGCAAGATCGTTTAAAAGTTGCTCGGGGTCGAATAGAGTTCATAGCCAAGGCATAACTTATTGAAGCGGGACGCGAAGATTGGCGATCATCCAAAAAGGCCCTAACAAGGCATGAGGAGCTCTATTTTGTTGCTAAAGATCCAAAGATGATGTAAAGTATCATTATTCCTAAATCAATATGAAGGATCGAGACACACGACGAAAAGCAATTACTCCCCTAAAGATCATGGAGAAAGTCTATCCGAAAAGACCCTTACAAGGTATGAGGATAAATATATCCAAGTCCGAAAAGGAGGCGGATCGTTGTATATCAAAATCCAAAGTAAAGATTGAAGAAAAATGATGAAGTCGTGGTCCAAATATGAAGAATCTCTCAAAAACGTCAAGTGAAGAAATTCCAAATATGTGAAGAGAAGACCATAATTTCAAGAACGTCTTCCCAAGATTTGAAGTATGAAGTACATGCCAAATATCGGTCCGAGAAAGGTCTCAAATCGTGAAACGAGTTATGCCAAGATATGAACTTAAGGAGATACACGAGAAGCCGTTTTAAAAGATTTTGTCCTTCGGCTAACTATCGATTAAATCGTGCTACTTTGCTTTCGGACTAATAACTACTCAAATAAGTCAATATGAATCACTTGTGATCCATGACAAATAGTTAAAAAATGCTAGTAACCCATTTTCCTTTTATAATAACTAGGATTGCGGGGAGAAAAAGTATTACACAATTTGGACGTATGAGTAGTGTTAGCATTGTGACTTGTACCAACAATGATCTCGTTTTTGCACTTAGCATGGAATGTATGACAATCAAGGATGACGAAGTTTACTCTAAGGGACATTTGCTTGTTTCTATTCTTTAACCTTAAAAGTCACACTCGTGATGAAAATCATACATTATGTCTTTACACATCTTCGTAGTATGTTGCAAGTCTTTTACTCTTCAATAAAGGTTAATAAATTTGAACTTTGGTGATGCTTAGATACTTTATTCTAGCATTGCGTGAGGGCACGACAATGGCTTAGTATGGGGGAGTGATGAGATGGCATTTATACATGATCTCATCGTTCTTTTCGGGCTTTAAATGCATAAAAATGTCATAAAATACCATATATATGCTTGTGTTTGTTTACTTGTGTATTTTAGGTATGGATATCGTGAAAAAGACAAAAGATCACAAGAAACAAGGAAAAACGGACACGAGAAACGAAGTCGTACAAAGAACCGGGCCCTAGATCATGATTTATCCAACAAATACCTTTGAAGATTTGAAGACATACAAGATTGATCCTCATTGAATGAAGAAATGACACTTAGAACCCTTGTATATTGATAATTACAAGTTTGGTCCCTTAAGTTTGTCAAAATTACACAAATGGTCCTTCAACTTTGAAGAAATGGCAAGTTTAGTCCCTCAACAATTCTAAATTGCCAATTATGGTCCTTCATGGAGTTAAAGTTGCATTGAAGACCTTTGAAGATCAACAATGTCCAAGATCAGCCCTTGAAATATGCAAAAGTGGCAAAAATAACCCTTGTAATCCTTTTTCCAAAAGTTTGTGCCAAAAATGTCAAGTTGTGAAAGATATTAACAAAGGGAACGTGTTTTGTTGACTGAAATACTTGTTTTACAACTTTTCCCAAAACACAAGGACTATTATTGGGCAAATGAAACATTTGAAACAAATTTGCGCCAAACAACTTTCACTTCCCCTAATATCGGATCAAACCTTGTTACTGTTTACCCCAAGAACCCAGTTACCCCATCACTTAAAACAAAGGGTAAGGTAAAATTACCCAGGCACATGCTTGATTCACACGCCCCGTAACCTATCCCACACCAAAAACTCTCATCTCCACTCACCAAAGGGCCCCACCCATTCACCCGTCCACCTATCACATCATACCTTACTCTCCAAGGCTTGCCACGTGTCAAGATCAACAGCCCACATCCTTTGCTTCATATCAAAGCTATTTTAAACGGTTTGGATCAAGTTGGACAGCACATTCCATCAAAACTTCTAGAAGACTCAAGGACATTTTAGGGAATTCAGTTCTAGGGTTTGTGAACCGTGATAAGCTAGCATACGTCTATAAAAGGAGACCACAACATGTGAGAGTCCCTTTGTTCCAATTTTAGTGTAAAACCCGCATGCTTTTACCATGAATAGTGCCCTTAAGATCGTACGTTCTAGATTAAAACTTACCTCATGTAGTATTGATCACATTCATGTGCTAATAATCAAGCAAGTGCATACGTGTATGACATGACAAGTATCGATTACGTACGAACTCATGATAAACAGTTAATAATATATCACGTGAACATAATTAAATCATGAACACCATTTAAAATACTAATTATAATAATTACGTAAATACTTATAATATATTTACGAGCGTTAAGTTTACGATAAACGACACGTTAAAAGAAACAGAAACACGTTAAACACGAGCACGTTTAACCACGAACGAACACGAAACATCGGGACACGAGAAAGGTACGGGTACCCCATGTGGGGCCCCCATACCCACGGCACACATAGGCAAAATGGGCTTGGCCCATGGACTTTACAAGTTAAGGGGGGGTAAAGTGTTAAACATGTTTTACTTTTCATTTTCAAGGAAATAAACTAAAAACCCTAAAAAGAGTTTTCTCCTCTCCTTTTTGCTCTCCTTGTGCCGCCACCCTTACACCACCATAAGAGGGTGTTTGATTGATTTTGATCTTAAAAACAAGTGTTAGAATACGTGTTTGTTCATCCTTTTTCCAAGCTACATAGTGGTATACCTTTCTAACCCTTCTTTTTAATTCTTTTTAATTCTTTTAATCTTTGATTATTTTCATGAACATGTTATTATTTTCTTATGAAAACAAGGTAATTAATCATTGATCTAACATGTTTTGGTATTAAATAAAATCAAGGAATGATTTAAAGGGGTGTTTGTTTCTAGCCGCCTAGCAAAACAAACCCGAGGGGGGTTTGGTTTGCTATTGCCGCCACCACCAAGACCACAATTGGTCTTGGTTGGCTCATGTGGGACCCACGGCAGCAAGGGGACACGTGTGCCCCGGGTTTGGCCCGGGGTACGGTGTCGAATTCATACCCGATTCATGGTTCGTTGGTTAAAATCATGATCTATGTTACATGTAATTTTTATGAATCATGAACTTAGGATATAATTAATTAATAACATGAAATATTAATTAAATCATGACTTAGGTTATTAACCTAAGTATTTTATGTTATAAGTTATAATTAATTAATTATTAAAACATGCCTATAATTAATTAATTTAGACATGACTTAGGTTATATTATTATTAATAATAATACACATTTTAACCTAAGTATTTTCATTTCATTTTAATTAATACATGTTATACTTTAATTAAAATGCTTAACCTATAGTTTAATTAAAATACATGAAATAATAATTAAACTATACACTATATCATATGACTTAAGTAGTAAGCTTATGACACTTAGACTTATATGTTAGCTTATGAAATCAGCTTAATTCTAATTATGGAAACTTCTATTTATAGAAACTTAATTAAATAAGGCAACTAATCTAATTATGGAAACCTTCTATATATGGAAATCAATCTATTTCAGGCAGCTAATCTAATTATGGAAACCTTCTATATATGGAAACTTATTTAATTAAGGCAGCTGATCTATTTTTGGAAACTTTCTATTTTTAGAAACTAATCTATTTTAGGCAGTAAATTCTATTTTTGGAAACTTTCTATTTTTGGAAACTTTCTATTTTTGGAAACTTTCTATTTTTGGAAACTTTCTATTTTTGGTAACTTTCTATTTTTGGAAACTTTCTATTTTTGGAAACTTTCTATTTTTGGAAACTTTCTATTTTTGGAAACCTGCTATTTTTGGAAAGTTACTTATTATTATACAGTAAGTATATTAATACATGAAACACCAGTAATACTTAATCAGATAAACCAGAAATACAAGATAAACACAGTTTAAGGCTTTAAACAGTGAACCATGACCTAAAACATACCAAATCAGCTATAACAAGACACAGAACCCAGTACGTAAGCAGTGAATCGATACTTATACACGTGTGTATTCATGTAGCGTTAGTGATCCAGAAGTAGGAGTCTTTCTTCCGTTCATTTCACTGGACTTGAGGTACAGATTCCCGTCCTTTCAGTATGGACATTCCTTCCTTATTAGGATTTCCCCGTATGCAGCCAACTGTTTTCCCCAGCATTTGTTTTATTGTTTTGAACTGCTTATGTTAATTTAGCATAAACTATAGCCATATACAAGCATGACCAGTTTCACCTAGTTATGGAGGTACCATAACCATAGCATTGGAGGCACCGATGTTATGACTTCCCCACGGCGGAGTGATTGCTCGTGGCGTCCCTTTTCAGTTTGGCCATATTATTATATCAGTCGGGGCGTATGGGTGCATCCTAGTTACATGTTTTATTCAGTTTATCATGGTGAATGTGGTGTGTGCCTTGCACCCTTCACAAGGAGCTGATCCCTCCTACCCAAACCAGTATATTGATTAGAGGCATCCCCTCTAATCAGCATGATGAGGTCACCCCTCCAAGTATTCATGCACGTGACCTTTTCATGACCTATATGGGCTATGGTATATATATGTTAAAACAGTTTTCACAGGTTAAACATAAGGCTTTTCAAACTATAAAACCAGTTTTCATGATACTTAACCAGTTTACTCAGTACTTAGTCTTCCGCTGTTATATGTTACATGCTTATCCTATTTCATGCTATATTGTACATCCGTGCACTGAGCGTCTTGCTCAGCCGTTTTCCTTTTTATGTTCCCCAAAACGGCAGGTACTCAGGGACGCTCGTAGATCTCAAACGTAGGTGCATATGGATGGGAAGCTTTACTGTCTTTCTTTACTTTATGCATTTCCTTTACTTTGATACAGTTGCTTTGGACATTGTTTCGTCCTTCCTTTTACAGTATTTATGTTTGTGTGTGATGAGCTTTACTTTGGGATACCGATGTTTGATTCCGGTATTTCCTTTTATGGTTGAATAATGCTTAGACATTTATCCTTGTATGCTTTGATGACACGCCATGATATGCGTAATATTCCATTTCCAAAATGGGGTGTTACAATTATGGTATCAGAGCCAAGGTTTCGACCTGTAGGCTCTCAAATATGACCTGTGATTAGTGGGTAGTCACTACGGTCTTCCTAGAACTGACAGTTGTTTTCATGCATTCATCATTTTTAAGCATACATATACATGTCATTGTTACAGGGTTTTTGACTAAGTAATGGTTGGTACAGGACTGGCCCTATTTAGTCGCATGTGTTTTATCGAAACTTTTAGATTTGGGACCGACCCATAGGCGTCCCCTCGATATGTCTTTTATTTTGAGTGAACTGACCGAAGGCGTTCACTCTCGAGCATCAAAAGTTTTCATAAAACTGCATCATGCATTCATACAAAGATTTTCTTGCATAAAATTTTTCTCGTGAAATTTTGGCATAAAATTTTTCTTTTATATATTTTATGTTTGAACTGTTAATCATATGTTTTATGTTATACTGTCAGATGGTTCTCACACGCGAGCAAGAGCAGCTCAATGCTGCGATTCAGGCTGCCATGCAAGCCTTACTTCCTCAACTGAGGAATGACATTCGTGCTGAAGTCCAAGCTGCGAATAATCAGCAGCCGCAGAATCAGGCACCTCCTCCTCCTCCTCCCCCAGTGACTCTAGCGGTATGGTTGGAACGATTTAACAAGCTCCGTCCTAGAGCTTTTGAAAAGACTGATAGCCCCAGCGATGCTGAAAGCTGGCTGACTCACATTGAGAAAATCTTCAATGCTATGGGATGTGACCCCGCCTTCAAGGCAAGATTGGCGTGCTACAGGTTTGAAGGCGATGTACTCAACTGGTGGCTAGCTTTGACACAGTCAGAAGGAGGTGATGAATGGGTCGCTGGTTTGACATGGGCCCAATTCAAGGAGAGAGTGATGGAACAGTTCTTTCCTAAGGCAGAGCAGGACAAACTCAAGCGTGAATACCACGGGATACGTCAGAGACAGGGCGAGAATAGCAACGAATTCATGCAGCGCTTTCTTCGCCTTGCTGGTTTTCTAGGAGCAGCGGCTGGTACTCCTGAGGAGCAGGCACACCATTTTAGGTGGGCACTTCGCACCTCGGTTGCGAACAATCTAGTATGTGCTACGTTCAATACGGTAGCACAAGTGGCTGACGCAGCAAGAAAGCTTGAGATGTTGCAGGAACGTGATGAGTTTGGGGAAGCAGAAAGACCCGACAAGAGGTAAAACATTTCATGTTCTAGCGTTAACCAGACCGCATCCTATCGTTATATGTTCTATAATCATCTCTTAAACTGTATCTTCCAGGCAGAAAACTGGGGACCGGTCTCAGCCGGCTACTCAGCAGCAGCCCAATCAGCCCAAAGGAAACGGTCACTCTAACGACCGTTCTGTTGTGGAAAGGCGCAGCGGTAATGACAATTACCGTAACAATGCGGGACAGTCCAACAACAGCAGGTCCTACTATTTACGCATCTTCTTATGATTTCATGTTATATCTCTCATGCTGACACTATATTAATCTCTACCAGGAACCACGGTAACGGAAGGGACCAGAACCACAGGGGTTCTCAGCCCAACCGTTCAGCTAACACTGGTAAACATCTTACGACGTTTACGTCCTTTACTCGTGCATATACTTTATTCTTAACACGTATTGTCATCAGCAGGCCCTCAGCAAGCAAGGACTCCTGCTGGAGGATTCACTCATCCTCTTTGCAGCACCTGCCATCGCAGACACCCTGGCCCATGTCGTCGTGACTCCGACGCGTGCTACAAGTGCGGCCTCCCTGGCCATCGTATGAGGGATTGCCGTAAGGGTGAAATGGAGGGTACTTCGGGTCATGCTGATACTAAACCGCCTCCTACCACTGGGCGTGTCTATACGACATCGCACGATCAGGCAAACAAATCTACAGGTACCATTACTGGAATTTTGTATATGTACGGCCAGGCTGCATGTGTTCTTTTCGACACGGGTGCCACTCATTCAGTTGTTTCCTCTACTTATGCTAAGAACATCAGGACACTTCCCTTGCCATTAGAAACTAAGCTTACCATTTCCACGCCTCTGAGGGACTCTGTATTAATAACTCATGTATACAAGAGTCTTCCTCTAGAGTTTGACGATAAAGTTCGTGCAGTAGATGCACTTCCTCTAGACATGATGGAGTTCGATATGATTCTCGGCATGGATTGGCAATCCAAGCACCATGCTACCATAGACTGCCACTCTTATCGAGTGATCTTCGGCGACATTAATGCACCAGAGTACATCCATAACGGGTTCATACCCGGACGGTCTGTACAAGTCATATCTACCTTGCAAGCACGTGCATTACTGTCACATGGCTGCGAAGGTTATCTCGCTACGGTTCATGACATGGATGCTGAATCCCCATCGATTCAGGATCAACCAGTAGTTTCAGAATTTCAAGACGTCTTCCCAGATGAACTTCCAGGCATACCACCTGCAAGAGAAGTGGAGTTCAACATCGACCTTGTTCCAGGAGCTGAGCCAATCTCTAAGGCTCCGTATCGTATGGCTCCCATAGAGCTAAAAGAGCTGAAGGACCAATTGCAGGAACTTCTTGAACGAGGGTTCATTAGACCGAGCGCATCTCCATGGGGCGCACCGGTCTTGTTCGTTAAGAAGAAGGACGGCAGCATGCGACTTTGCATTGACTACCGTGAACTTAATAAGATTACCATCCGCAACAGATATCCACTGCCACGTATAGACGATCTGTTTGACCAACTTCAAGGAGCCAAACACTTCTCAAAAATCGATCTAAGGTCAGGCTACCATCAGCTAAGGGTTAAAGAGCAGGATATTGCCAAGACTGCTTTTCGTACCCGCTATGGCCATTATGAGTTTGTGGTCATGCCATTCGGCCTGACTAACGCTCCAGCAGTATTCATGGATCTGATGAACAGAATCTTCCATGAATTCCTTGATAAATTTGTCATTGTATTCATCGATGACATCTTGATATTCTCAAAGTCCACGGAGGAACACGAAGATCATCTCCGTACTGTACTACAGATTCTTCGTCAGAAGCAGCTGTATGCGAAATTCTCCAAGTGTGAGTTCTGGTTAAACAAGGTGGCATTCTTAGGTCACATTGTATCAGCAGAAGGGATCACTATGGACCCAGCGAAGGTTGAGGCTATCACTAAATGGCCAAGACCAACATCAGCGACAGAAGTCCGCAGTTTCTTAGGCTTAGCTGGATATTATCGAAGATTCGTGGAGAACTTTTCCCGGCTGGCATTGCCTCTCACCAAACTGATGCGAAAAGGAGAGAAATTCGTCTGGACGGAAGATCGAGAGAAGAGCTTCGAAGACCTAAAGCAGAAGCTAGTATCTGCACCTATTCTTACTCTCCCATCTGGTACAGGTGGATTTCAGATCTATAGCGATGCATCGGGGAAGGGACTGGGCTGTGTTCTCATGCAACATGGGAAAGTGATCGCGTATGCTTCACGGCAGCTTAAGCCCTATGAAGAAAACTACCCTACGCATGACCTGGAACTTGCTGCAGTGGTGTTCGCATTGAAGATATGGAGGCATTACTTATACGGAGAATCATGCGACATTTTCACGGATCACAAGAGCTTGAAGTATATCTTCACACAGCGAGAATTGAACATGAGACAAAGGAGATGGTTGGAACTGTTGAAGGATTATGATATTAACCTACAGTATCATCCCGGGAAAGCTAATGTAGTAGCAGATGCACTCAGCAGAAAGTCCGGAATGATAAACGGCATTGAGATCAAGGAACAAAACATAAGGGACTTGGAGCGGCTTGACATTGAAATCATGGTACGTGGGCAGCACGGATACTGGGCGAATCTTACAGTAGAACCTGAGTTACTGACTAGGATTAAGGAAGCGCAGAAGGATGATGGAGAGATTTGGGCGATAATTCAGAATTTGGAGAAGCAGACAGAATTCAGAATGGACGCAGACGGTATCATTTGGCAGGGCACGAGACTTTGTGTTCCTGACAATCCAGAACTCCGGGAAGCATTGTTAGCTGAAGCTCACAGCTCCCCATTTTCTATACACCCTGGGTCGACAAAAATGTACCATGACATCAGACAGCACTTTTGGTGGAGTGGTATGAAACAGGATGTAGCCACGTATGTCTCCAAATGTCTTACCTGTCAGCAGGTTAAGATTGAACATCAGCGATCTGGCGGTCTCCTTCAACCGTTGGATATTCCAGAGTGGAAGTGGGACAAAATCACCATGGATTTTGTTACCGGTCTTCCGCCTACCAAGAAGAAGCACGATGCTATTTGGGTCATCGTTGATCGACTCACCAAATCAGCTCATTTCTTACCGATACGCAAGGAAGATCCAGTAAGTAAACTCGCAGATACGTACAGAAGGGAGATCATGAGACTCCACGGCACTCCCTCCAGCATCGTCTTAGACAGAGATCCTCGTTTCACGTCGCGATTCTGGAAAGGCCTGCAAAAAGCTTGGGGTACACAACTTAAGCTGAGCACAGCCTTTCATCCTCAAACGGACGGACAATCGGAGCGAACAATTCAGACATTGGAAGATATGTTAAGGTCGTGTGCGTTGGAATGGACAGGTGATTGGGACGATTACATCTGTTTAGTCGAGTTTGCATACAACAACAGCTGGCACGCAAGTATCAAATGTGCTCCTTTCGAAATGTTGTATGGCAGAAAGTGTCGCGCTCCAACTTGCTGGGATCAAGTGGGAGAGCGAACACTCGAAGGACCAGAGATTATAGAAATGACCAATGAGAAGATTGAAGTAGCTAAACAGAAACTGCAGGAAGCGCGTTCACGTCAAAAGAGTTACGCCGATAAGCATCGTAGGGACATACATTTTAATGTGGGAGATCACGTCTTCCTCAAGGTTTCGCCGGCACGTGGTGTTAAACGCTTCGGGATCAAGGGAAAACTCAGTCCTCGGTTCATCGGACCATTTGATATCGTTGAACGAATCGGCGAAGTATCTTACCGATTGGCGTTACCTCCTCAGCTTTCGCACGTGCATAACGTGTTCCATGTGTCCTTACTCAGAGGGTACAATTATCATCCCCTTCACATGGTTCGGTATCCACTGGAACAGATACGTGAAGATCTCACGTTTATAGAAGAACCCGAACGAGTACTCGACAGGCAAGAACGAGTCATGAGAAGGAAGACGATTCCTTTCGTCAAAATCCTTTGGAGGGACCATACCGAGCGGGAAGCCACTTGGGAAACAGAGGAGTCTATCCGGGCTTCTTACCCTCACTTCATATTTTAAGTTCGGGTATGTCACTTCTATTCAGCTTACTTTATCTATGATTCGGGGACGAATTATTCTTTTTAGGGGGGAAGAATTGTAAAACCCGCATGCTTTTACCATGAATAGTGCCCTTAAGATCGTACGTTCTAGATTAAAACTTACCTCATGTAGTATTGATCACATTCATGTGATAATAATCAAGCAAGTGCATACGTGTATGACATGACAAGTATCGATTACGTACGAACTCATGATAAACAATTAATAATATATCACGTGAACATAATTAAATCATGAACACCATTTAAAATACTAATTATAATAATTACGTAAATACTTATAATATATTTACGAGCGTTAAGTTTACGATAAACGACACGTTAAAAGAAACAGAAACACGTTAAACACGAGCACGTTTAACCATGAACGAACACGAAACATCGGGACACGAGAAAGGTACGGGTACCCCATGTGGGGCCCCCATACCCACGGCACACATAGGCAAAATGGGCTTGGCCCATGGACTTTACAAGTTAAGGGGGGGTAAAGTGTTAAACATATTTTACTTTTCATTTTCAAGGAAATAAACTAAAAACCCTAAAAAGAGTTTTCTCCTCTCCTTTTTGCTCTCCTTGTGCCGCCACCCTTACACCACCATAAGAGGGTGTTTGATTGATTTTGATCTTAAAAACAAGTGTTAGAATACGTGTTTGTTCATCCTTTTTCCAAGCTACATAGTGGTATACCTTTCTAACCCTTCTTTTTAATTCTTTTTAATTCTTTTAATCTTTGATTATTTTCATGAACATGTTATTATTTTCTTATGAAAACAAGGTAATTAATCATTGATCTAACATGTTTTGGTATTAAATAAAATCAAGGAATGATTTAAAGGGGTGTTTGTTTCTAGCCGCCTAGCAAAACAAACCCGAGGGGCGTTTGGTTTGCTATTGCCGCCACCACCAAGACCACAATTGGTCTTGGTTGGCTCATGTGGGACCCACGGCAGCAAGGGGACACGTGTGCCCCGGGTTTGGCCCGGGGTACGGTGTCGAATTCATACCCGATTCATGGTTCGTTGGTTAAAATCATGATCTATGTTACATGTAATTTTTATGAATCATGAACTTAGGATATAATTAATTAATAACATGAAATATTAATTAAATCATGACTTAGGTTATTAACCTAAGTATTTTATGTTATAAGTTATAATTAATTAATTATTAAAACATGCCTATAATTAATTAATTTAGACATGACTTAGGTTATATTATTATTAATAATAATACACATTTTAACCTAAGTATTTTCATTTCATTTTAATTAATACATGTTATACTTTAATTAAAATGCTTAACCTATAGTTTAATTAAAATACATGAAATAATAATTAAACTATACACTATATCATATGACTTAAGTAGTAAGCTTATGACACTTAGACTTATATGTTAGCTTATGAAATCAGCTTAATTCTAATTATGGAAACTTCTATTTATAGAAACTTAATTAAATAAGGCAACTAATCTAATTATGGAAACCTTCTATATATGGAAATCAATCTATTTCAGGCAGCTAATCTAATTATGGAAACCTTCTATATATGGAAACTTATTTAATTAAGGCAGCTGATCTATTTTTGGAAACTTTCTATTTTTAGAAACTAATCTATTTTAGACAGTAAATTCTATTTTTGGAAACTTTCTATTTTTGGAAACTTTCTATTTTTGGAAACTTTCTATTTTTGGAAACTTTCTATTTTTGGAAACTTTCTATTTTTGGTAACTTTCTATTTTTGGAAACTTTCTATTTTTGGAAACTTTCTATTTTTGGAAACTTTCTATTTTTGGAAACCTGCTATTTTTGGAAAGTTACTTATTATTATACAGTAAGTATATTAATACATGAAACACCAGTAATACTTAATCAGATAAACCAGAAATACAAGATAAACACAGTTTAAGGCTTTAAACAGTGAACCATGACCTAAAACATACCAAATCAGCTATAACAAGACACAGAACCCAGTACGTAAGCAGTGAATCGATACTTATACACGTGTGTATTCATGTAGCGTTAGTGATCCAGAAGTAGGAGTCTTTCTTCCGTTCATTTCACTGGACTTGAGGTACGGATTCCCGTCCTTTCAGTATGGACATTCCTTCCTTATTAGGATTTCCCCGTATGCAGCCAACTGTTTTCCCCAGCATTTGTTTTATTGTTTTGAACTGCTTATGTTAATTTAGCATAAACTATAGCCATATACAAGCATGACCAGTTTCACCTAGTTATGGAGGTACCATAACCATAGCATTGGAGGCACCGATGTTATGACTTCCCCACGGCGGAGTGATTGCTCGTGGCGTCCCTTTTCAGTTTGGCCATATTATTATATCAGTCGGGGCGTATGGGTGCATCCTAGTTACATGTTTTATTCAGTTTATCATGGTGAATGTGGTGTGTGCCTTGCACCCTTCACAAGGAGCTGATCCCTCCTACCCAAACCAGTATATTGATTAGAGGCATCCCCTCTAATCAGCATGATGAGGTCACCCCTCCAAGTATTCATGCACGTGACCTTTTCATGACCTATATGGGCTATGGTATATATATGTTAAAACAGTTTTCACAGGTTAAACATAAGGCTTTTCAAACTATAAAACCAGTTTTCATGATACTTAACCAGTTTACTCAGTACTTAGTCTTCCGCTGTTATATGTTACATGCTTATCCTATTTCATGCTATATTGTACATCCGTGCACTGAGCGTCTTGCTCAGCCGTTTTCCTTTTTATGTTCCCCAAAACGGCAGGTACTCAGGGACGCTCGTAGATCTCAAACGTAGGTGCATATGGATGGGAAGCTTTACTGTCTTTCTTTACTTTATGCATTTCCTTTACTTTGATACAGTTGCTTTGGACATTGTTTTGTCCTTCCTTTTACAGTATTTATGTTTGTGTGTGATGAGCTTTACTTTGGGATACCGATGTTTGATTCCGGTATTTCCTTTTATGGTTGAATAATGCTTAGACATTTATCCTTGTATGCTTTGATGACACGCCATGATATGCGTAATATTCCATTTCCAAAATGGGGTGTTACATTTAGGCTATTAAATCTTTGTAATTCCTTTTTAATTAATAAAATTTGATTTTCTGAATTTTGAGAAATCTCTTTTATATTTTGTTAAAAGTTGGTGTTAGAATAGCCTAATTCTGAGTTCCATTTACATGTTTGAAGGTTTTTGAGGCAAGGTTTTAAGTGATAAAGCTAGTGCTTCAAAAATCAGAAAGTTTGGTTTATTTTGATCTCACCTGTGTGGTTTGTTCTTCTTAGCAGCTTGGAAGCTGGTACTTGTTCTGCTAGTACCTCAGCTCAAACAATCCAAGGCCTGGATGTAGGTCTTGGAGGTTTGCACCTTCTTCCCTTTTCATTTTCTCTCTTACTTTTCTGAATTTTGTGATATTGGCTTGTTTGTTCTTGAATCTGTGATTTGGTGGTTGATTATTGTTAATCTGGTGTTGTTTGATGATATTTAAGTGTTTGAGGGTTGATTTGTGGTTTGAATCTGGATGATCCTTTGAAAAGTTGTGAAAATAGGTTTTTAAGGGGTGTTTGGGTTAACTGCATAAGTTTGATTTGTGGTGTTTTGAGTGGTTGTTTGTTGTTGCTATCTGCTAGTACTTATGTATCTGATATACTTGGTTTCTTTGCTGCACATTTTGTGGTTTGAAACACCTTGATTCATAAAAAGGGCTATAAAATCTTTGTTACTTGGTGAAATTGACTAAAATTTAGGGGACACCTAGATCTAATCATAGACTAGGGTTAACAAGCGTTAAATCTAGGTTAACTACACCAGGGAAGTAGGATTTGAGGCTTGAATTTGGATCTAGTGTCAAATAGATCAGCAAATAGGTTTCTACATATGCACCTTGTTCATCAGTAACATTAATCTGCTTTGATCTGCTTATTTACTTTGATTCAGTGTTTGATTCAAGTTCATTTGTGCTTATTCATAGTTTATATAGCTTGTGTATGCATCATGTTGAGTTTGGTTGGCTTAATCAGTCTTAATCTGCTTATTAAGTGCATAACTGCTTATTTTCATGTCTGTGCATGATCTGGTGACTGTTTGATTATTTTTGGCTTATTGTGTCAACCAAATTTGGATTTTCTTGTTGCTATTGACTCCTTGTGATTCACGGATCACAAGGGTGCCCTTGTTTACAATTGAATCCAACTAAAACTCTCTAAAAAGCTTGGTCAAATAGTCAAAGCAGTGGGAACTTCTTTCCCCTGCTAGTTACCACTACTAGTGTATTTTGGGTTTCAGCTTATCAATAAGCTATAATAGCTTATTTTAACCAGCAACAACTTGGATTTTGTAATAGGTGCTCATTATTTGACCCATTTGTTCATACTGGAGCATTTGGTGGGTTGACTTTAGGGTTTGACTAGAAAACCAACTTAATTGACTTTTTCATAAGTGCTTATTGGCTTATTCTGGCCTATTGGTTTTGCTTATTGGAATTTTGTTGATTGTTTTGGCTTATTGAGTCCGTTTGTGACATTTTGCAAGTTGAATCAAGTCCCGAGGTGCCTTATTTCTCAAAAACGACTATTTTGTCTTTTAGTGAAATATTACTTTGCTTATTTCTGGCTTATTGAGTTTGCTTTTTCAAATTTCTTTTTACAGATCTCATAAGCATCCAAAAAGAAGGTTGTGTGTCAAATTAGAGCTTATGGCATTAGCTTATTGCTTAATGGGCTAAAAAGCCAAATAAGAATAAGCTGTTTGCTTATTAAGCTGTGATAAGCTCACATTCAGCTTTTGGGCCTTCAGAGTTTTGTGTTTAGAATTAAATTTTGAGTCAGATAGGGCTTTTCCAAGTCAATTGGGCCAAGTTTGACTTTTTGGGCTAAAAAGCCCATTTTGGTTGACTGTTTTTGGTTTTGGCCCATTTGAGGGCCCAATAGGGGTATTCTGGTCATTTCACTTTGATTTTCTGTTTATTTAGGTTAAAATAGACTAGTTTGCAAGTTTTTAGAATTTTTTATAATTTTTTAGATTTTTAATAATATTTTAATATTATTTTATTATTATTTTTCAAATTTCACATTTTCCAACTTTTTACATTTTTCTTAGCTTAAATACATTAAAATAGGAATTTAGCAACTTTTAGAATAATTTAATCACTTCTAGATTAATTTTTATAATTATTTTAAGTTTTAATAGTTTTTAAATCATTTTAAATAGTTTTTATTAGTTTAAAATTTTCTAAAAATAGTTTTTAATCCTTTTAGGTCATTTTAGAGGTTTACCAATTGAAAAATCTTTATTTGGGCTTTTTGATAATTTATTTGATTTTTAGGGCTTTAATTAGCATTTAAAAATTGAATATTTAATTATTTAAAAGGTTTGAAAAAGTTTTGATCATTGGTAAACTCTTAGTTTATTAATTTGATTTTTGGTGAATTTTTGGTAATTTTTTGAATTAATTTTTATTTTTGTAGTTTTTACGGTTTTACGTTTTGTCGTCGTAGTATTAATTTCACGTCTTCGTCATCTTCTTTTCTCATCCCCTTCTAAACCAATCATTAATCACAAACATTTAACAAGTTTCTCTCACACATATACCTCCTTGGGAAACGAACTTTCATTTCACACCATAAGGGTCATTAGTGTTTACGTTTTCCTAAACGTACACTTAATACTTTCCCTATTTACGCTCCTTTTCCTAAAGAGTGGTAAAACACTACAACCAGTTATCAAGATCATCATCATCGCCACGATTGAAGACTCTCATGTTCGTTTACGTGAGCCTCGATCGTTTTCTTGAAGAGTTTTTCACGAATCCATGACATATCATTTATTGTTCTAACAATTATCTTTTAGCATAATTCATAAACGGCTTTAGATATATTGTCGATCACCCTTTCCATGCTAGATCCTAAGCATTCGACTATCCGTCTTTAGTATGGGGGTGCTCCACCTTTAGACTCGAAACATTGAGGACAATGTTTAATTTTAGTATGGGGGGTGAATAGATACTTGCCTTGCTACGCCCTCGCGTTTTCCAACTTTCAACGTTTTGTTTTGTTTTGTTGCTAATAAGGCTAAAAATGGCCCAATTTTAAAAATTTTCTTATTTTTCATAAGTGTTTTTAAGACACAAATGTATATTTTCCGATGGGTAGAATAAGAGTTAATTTTTGACTTGATGGGAATTTGGAGCCCTTTACATTCCTTAACCCACTTGAATCAAGTTTTGCTAGACTTTTAAATAGGGAACTTTAAAACGCGAAAGTCTTAGCTCATTCGGGTTAAGAACAAGAACTCTTCGCAAGTTCCTATAATTGATCCTAGAAAGTCACTTATCAAGGGAACTTTAAAATGCATTCTCTAAACTTGAAAAAGTCAAAGAAAGTGCAAGATCCTATAGGTGGCTTGAAAACCTAAAACTTCGATTTGATATAGTCTTAATGAAAGCTAATCCAAATTTGGCTTAATTTTGACTTGCATGGCTAAGTATTCACGAGTCTCTTTAATTAGAGGTCTTTAAATAGTGAAGAACGAGAAGTGATAGAGTTAGACAAGTGATCACGCTAAACGTAGAACATGAAAATGTTCTTTCAAAAACTCATATGTTTTTAATTGTGGCTTTTTCTCCCATAAGATCAATGCATTAGGAATAAATTAATTGCAATAAGTAAGGTCGTACGATTTGAAAGGTTACGTAGCTTCTAGCACAAGATCGTTTAAAAGTTGCTCGTGGTTGAATAGAGTTCATAGCCAAGGCATAACTTATTGAAGCGGGACGTGTAGATTGGTGAAGATCCAAAAAGGCCCTAACAAGGCATGATGAGCTCTATTTTGTTGCTAAAGATCCAAGATGATGTGAAGTATCATTATTCCTAAATCAATATGAAGGATCGAGACACACGACGAAAAGCAATTACTCCCATAAAGATCATGTAGAAAGTCTATCCGAAAAGACCCTTACAAGGTATGAGGATAAATATATCCAAGTCCTAAAAGGAGGCGGATCGTTGTATATCAAAATCCAAAATAAAGATTGAAGAAAAATGATGAAGTCGTGGTTCAAGTATGAAGAATCTCTCAAAAATGTCAAGTGAAGAAATTCCAAAATATGAAGAGAAGACCATAATTTCAAGAACGTCTTCCGAAGATTCGAAGTATGAAGTACATGCCAAATATCGGTCCGAGAAAGGTCTCAAATCGTGAAACGAGTTATGCCAAGATATGAACTTAAGTAGATACACGAGAAGCCGTTTTAAAAGATTTTCGGACTAATAAATACTCAAATAAGTCAAATATGAATCACTTGGGATCCATGACAAATAGTTAAAAAATTCTAGAAACCTTTTCTTTTCCTAATAACTAGGATTGCGGGGAGAAAAAGTATTACACAATTTGGACGTATGAGTAGTGTTAGCATTGTGACTTGTACCAACAATGATCTCGTTTTTGCACTTAGCATGGAATGTATGACAATCAAGGATGACGAATATTACTATATCAGACATTCACTTGTTTCTATTCATTGACCCTAAAAGTCACTTTCGTGATGAAAATCATACATTATGTCTTTACACATCTTCGTAGTATTGTTGCAAGTTTTACTTCACACTGAAGGGTAATAAAATTGAATTTTAGAGATGCTTAGATACTTTATTCTAGCATCGCGTGAGGGCACGACAATGGTTTAATATGGGGGAGTTATGAGATGGCATTTATACATGATCTCATCGTTCTTTTCGGGCTTTAAATGCATAAAACGTCATCAAAATACCATATATATGCTTGTTTTGGTTTACTTATGTATTTTAGGTATGGATATCGTGAAAAAGACAAAAGATCACAAGAAAAAAGGAAAAACGAACACGAGAAACGAAGCCGTATAATGAATCGGGCCCTAGTTATGGATTTCTTAAAGAAATAACCCTTGAAGACTTGTAGAAGTACAAGAATGATCTCTCATTTATGAAGAATTGACACTTAATACCCTTGTATAATCATAATTACAAGTCTGGTCCCTTAAGTTTGTCAAAATGACAAAAAGGTCCTTCTACTTTGAAGATTTGGCAAGATTAGTCCCTTAACAATTCTAAATTGTCAACAAATGGTCCCTCATGAAGTCAAACTTACAATGAAGACCCTTGAAGATCAAGAATATTACACATTTAGTCCTTTAAAATTGGATAAAATATCAAAAGGACTGATGTTGTAAATATGCCAAAGTTATAAAAACCCTAAATCCCTTTTTCCAAAGTATTTGTGGCCAATGTCTAAAATCAGAAACTTATTTAACAAAGGAATCATGTTTGTTGGCTGAATAAACTTGCTATACAACCTTTTCCAAAAACAAAGGACCAAACCTTCCAATACCCAAAGTTTAAATTCCTAAATAAGCGGGCAACACTTATTGTAGCAATTTACCACGCCAAGAACACCCTTTTTACCCAGGATTAAAAAAGATGAAAACAAAGGGGAAAGTGAAATTAGCTATACCCACGTGTGATTCACCTCACCTCAAACACATCCCACACCAAAAACCCCAAACTCCACTACCAGAAAGACCCCACAAGAGCCAACCACATGGCGACACTTGGCAAGGATCTCTGATATGGCAAAATCAAAGGCACACATTCATTACTTGGTCACCAAGAAGTAAATTGACGTCCAAGATTTCACCTCACAGCCTGTCAACACCCAAATGTATTCTAGAATCTTATAAGGACATTTTAGGGATTTTCATAGCATTAGAGTTTGTGTAATGTGCCCAATTCGTGGCCTATATAAGGAGCCTCAACTTGTGAGTAGCCCTTTGTTCCAGATTTTCTCTTAGCTCTTTGTAATCCCTTTTTAAAGTTTAATGAAATTTGGGTTAGTTTTCTTAAAATTATATCTCCTTTTTGTTATTTAAAAGTTTGGTATTAGGATAAGAGTAATCTGAGTTCCATATTTGAATGTTTTGATCTTGTGTTTTGAAGTTTGCAAAGGTTTCATAAAAGTTTTTGAGAAAAATATAAAAAAATCCGTTTTATATTATTTGTGATTAACTTTGTTCATCTTAGAAGGAAGGAAGCTAGTGGTTGTTTTTCTACCAAGTAAGCTCACACATCCCAAAGCATGGATGTATGTTTTAGAGGTGCACAACTCTAAACCTTTTCTCTTTTATGCATATTTTTCATGATATGGTATGAACCTGAGATCTGGTTTGTGATTGTGTGTTTTTGTTGAATCTTGTTTATTGGTGGTTACTTGTTGTTGCTAAGTTTATTTGCTCTTGATTTGTGGTTTGAATCTTACATATCCTTTGAAAAATTGTGAAATCAGTTTAATAAGGGGTGTTTGGGATTACTGTAATATTGAAGTTTGGATTGACTTGAGTAGGTGTTACTTGGTGTTTATTGTTTGTTCTTGTTTTATATGTGCTTTTAGGTGTTTATCTGCAAGTTTTGAGGTCTATATCACCATAATCCATAAATTGGCCATAAAATCTGAATTACTTGTTGTTTTTGACTAAAATTTTGTGGACACCTAGATGCAAGGGTAGACAAGGGATAACAAGTGCTAAATCTAAGTTAATACAACCTGTGTAATAGATTTAAGGCGTTGAAATTGGATCTGTGGTCATTTAGGTCAGCAAAATTGTTTTGGGTATCATTTGTTCATCAATAATCTGCATAAGCTTTAATCTGTCTCTAATCTTTGAATCAGTGTATAAAACAAGTTTATTTGTTCTTATTGGAGTTTATTATAGCTTGTGTATGCATGTGGTTCAATTTGGTTGGCTTATTGTTGCTTAATCTGCTTATTTCTTCATAACTCCTTATTTTGCATATTTGTGTCATATCTGGGGATTGTTTGCTTAAATTGTATCATTTGGCTGGATCAACTTGTGATTTCTTGCTTGATTGTGACTCTTTACAACCCACTGGTTGTAAGGGTGCCCTTGTTATCCATTGAATCCAAGTAAATCTCTCAAAAATCACAGGTCAAATAGTCAAAGCAGTGGGAACTCTGTTCCCCTGCTGCTAGCCACTACTAGTGTTATTTTTGGTTTAGCTTATCAATAATCTGTTCCAGCTTATAAAACGGGAAACAACTTCAATTTGGTAATAGGTGCTCATCATTTGACCCATTTGTTCATTCTGGAGCATTTGGGTGGTTGACTTATAGGTTTGACTAGAAAACAAACTTGTTTGACTTTTACATAAGTGCTTATTGGCTTGTTCTGCTTATTTGGTTTTGCTTATTGGATTTTTCTTGATTGATTTGGCTTATTTAAGTCATTTAGTGTCTTTTGCAAGTTGAATCAAGGTCTGAGGTGGTCTAGAACTCTAAGTCGACTGTTTTGTCGTTTGGTGAGTTTGTACTTTGCTTATTTCTGGCTTATTTGTTGTGCTCTTTCAAAATTTCTTTTCACATATCTCTTAAGCATCCCAAAAGAAGGTTGTGTGTCAGATTAGAGCTTATGGCATTGGCATATAGCTTAATGGGCGAAAAAGCCCATTAAGAATAAGCTGTTGTACATTTAAGCTGTGATAAGCTCATATTAAGCTTTTGGGCCTTCAGAGTTTTGTGTTTAGAATTGAATTTTAAGCTAGACTAGTGATTTTCAGCTTATTTGGTTGAGTTAGAATTTATTGGGCGAAAAAGCCCATTTCATTTGGACTATTTTGTTTTTAGCCCATTTGGGGGCCCAATAAGGGTATTTTGGTAATTTGACTTTCATTTTCTTTTTGTTGAGGTAAAATAAACTAGTTTGCAAGTTTTAAGAAATTTTTATACTTTTTGAATTTTTAATATTATTTTATTATTATTTTATTATTAAATTTAGTTTTTAATATTTTTTCAACTTTTATATTTTTTCTAGGTCAAATACCTTAAGTTAGGATTTGTAAAACTCATAAAAATAGTTTTTAGTCTTATTAAGTCATTTTAGAGGTTTACAAAGTAAAAAATCTTTATTTGGGCTTTTTATTAATTATTTGGATTTTTAGGGCCTTAATTAGCATTTAAAAATTAATATTTAATTAATTAAAAGGTTTGAAAAAGTTTTGATCATTTGTAAACTCTTAGTTTATTTTTAGCTATTTTGGTAATTTTTTTGGAATTTTTAGAATTAATTTTTATTTTGTCACTTGTTACGATTTTTTTCGTTTTTTCGTCGTAGTGTAATTTTAACGTATCCGTCATTCTCCTTTCTCATTTTTTCTTTCTCAATATTAATCTAAAATCATTACGAGTTATTCACACACATATACCTCCCAGGGTCATTAGTACACTGTTTTCCTAAACCGTCGTATTTAATACTTACCGCTTTTACGCCTTTTTCCTAAAAGGTCCGCTTTTACCTTGTTTTCCTAAACAAGTGTAATTTTACCACAATCATGTAGCTACTCACAACAAAATGAAATGTAAAAGTACAAGTACACAATGGACATGTTCACATGTCTTATAGGATTATAAAACATGAGAGAATGTTCTAGGATCATTGAGTAAAACTTTATTAAATTTTATCATGGTAAAATCATGGATTTTACAGCACCACCCCGTTATTTTAGCTTTGTCCTCAAAGCTACTAAAAACGTTGTCATCTATTTAGTGAAAAGACGTCATAGATCTAAAGGTTCGTCTTGGACACGCTCAGAAACGAATGGTGACAACGATGTAGAGACATCTTTATCCGGATCGCACTATACATCCGATTGAGCAGTATTTGGATGCTGCTATCACTACGGATGGACAGAAGGTAATGCAATGAGATCTTTATTGGGTCGCACTATACATCCGATTGAGCAGTATTTGGATGCTGCCATCATTACGGATGGACAGGAGGTAATGCAAAGAGATATTTATCCGGGTCGCACTATACATCCGATTGAGTAGTATTTGGATGTTGCTATAATTACGGATGAGCTTACGAGGGATTTTTCAACGGGGTCACAGGTACATCCTTCCAAGAGCTGGGAGAGGACCAATGGTGTTGTGGCTTTGGTTAGGAGGGCAAATCCACTACAATTGGTTTATGGTATGAGGAGGACACGCAAGCATGCTTTATATGCTGGGAAAGCTAGGGATGCAGTACTCCTGCATCCTTTTCACTGGTGAAAGATATGTTATATCTCCACACCTGATGGTGAAAATTAGGGGTTGAAGGTAAAAAAAAATTTAACTAGTACCCCTCCTGTGTCAACAATTATACGCCAAAGACTTGTTGATATACTTCAAGCCTATGGGATGCAAACATTAGTTGATAGCACTAAAACTTCTACCCAGCAGAAAGGTTAAGTTTATTGTTGATGGTGATTGGGTGGGAAGTTGCAAAGAATCTGCTTCATTCACAGCAGGGCTGGGCGAAAGAGGCACAAAAAAGAAGTACCTCAAATGGTGTAAGTAAAAGAAGATACCAAGAATAAAGAAGTGCGCATCTTGCGGGATGCTGCAAAGGGTCGTGCATCCACTATTAATGGTTCAAAATTTGCACAACTTTTGACTTCTAAGGAAAGGAAGTCATTCCTTCTTAGGTTTGGTGGATGATGGTATTGTCGAACTAATTGGACCTAAAGAGGGAAAAAGGTTTGTCCAAAATCATGGGGCATCCAACATCTCTTTACGAGGGATGTCGAACGCAACCCTACAAAATACACCATTCGTGAGTTGGACATGTCTTTTAGGTTTAGGGTTGCCTAAGATGGCAAACATAACCCTACAAAATACACCCATTGTGAGTTGGACATGTCTTTTAGGTTTAGGGTTGCCTAAGATGGCAAACATAACCCTACAAAATACACCCATTGTGAGTTGGATATGTCTTTTAGGTTTAGGGTTGCCTAAGATGGCAAACTTAACCGTACAAAATACACCCATTGTGAGTTGGACATGTCTTTTAGGATTAGGGTTGCCTAAGATGGGAAACATAACCCTAAAAAATACACCCATTGTGAGTTGGACATGTCTTTTAGGTTTAGGTTTGCCTATGATGGCAAACATAACCCTACAAAATACACCCATTATGAGTTGGACATGTCTTTTAGGTTTAGGGTTGCCTAAGATGGCAAAAATAACCCTACAAAATACACCTATTGTGAGTCGGGCATGTCTTTTAGGTTTAGGGTTGCCTAAGATGGCAAACATAACCCTACAAAATACACCCATTGTGAGTTGGACATGTCTTTTAGGTTTAAGGTTGCCTACCTCGTCACTTGGGGAGGAACGAGTTAGGAAAATAGGACATCCTTTTACCAAATATTTCTGGACTTTGGTGCAGGAGATGACGCTAAGCCTAGTGTTGATTATTTTTGGGTTACCATCCCCTCGTACAATCAAGGTTTCATTTCCCCAAGATATACAATCCCATTTTTCATCACACACGATAACTGCACGTTATTTTGCTAACCAATCCATGCCAATAATGACATCGAAGCTACCAAGATTTACCGGAATTAGATCGATGTTAAACGGGTGATTGGAATGGTTTAAGGTACAACCTCGAATGATGGTATCAACCGTCACAACTTTTTTGTCGGCTAACTCTACGGTATAGTGGGGGTCTAAAATTGATGGGGTGACTTCCAATATATTACTAAATTTGTTAGATATAAAACTTCGGTCTACCCTAGTGTCAAATAAGACAGATGCATATCGTTGGTTTAGTAGAAACGTACCGGTAACGATGTTGGAATCCGGGTTGGCTTGGGCATTGCTAACCATGTACACTCGTGATGAAGTTCCCTTGTTGTCCTTTTTCTGGTTGGCCAACTTGGGGAAATCTGGTCTCACAGGTCCAGGGGCTCCACATTCGTAGCACACTACGGTTCTCCTTGGTACACTATTTCTTCCACCTGTGGGGTTTCGGTTTCCCTGTTGTCCACTCCCGCTCCCACGGGCATTGGACCCGCCTCTGCTGTTATTCCTGGGGTTGCTGTTAGGTCGAACCGGGGTAACAGCATTTGCTTGACATTCACGAGCAAAGTGGCCTTGTTTGCCACACTTGTAGCATCCATAACACTGACCTCCAACAACATGGTGATAGTTGCACTTTGGACATTTAGGCTTAGAGCCTGAGTAGTTCCTGGTGCTGGCTGTGGGAGTAGTACCATAAACTTGTCCAACTTCCTATCTTTTGGGAGGCTGCTGATGCTGGCTACGAGAGCTTTCATCCGACTTTCTCTTGTTCTCTGTTTGCCTTTCCGACAGGTTACGGGCTCGTTTATTGATCAGTTCGGTTGCAAACTCCATAGCACTCTCAACAGTAGTGGGTCGTGATGCAAGCACGCTATCATGAATAGCGTCAGGGAGTCCACTGACATACTTCTCAATCTTCTCTTCCTTTTGAGGGAACATTCTGGTACACATCAGGATCAACTCTTGAAATCTTTGGTTGTACCAAATGATGTCGTTATTCTTGCACTTAAGATCCCACAATTCAATCTCCAATTTATTCATTTCGCCTCTTGGGCAGTACTTTTCAGTCATCTGCTCCATAAGGTTGGCCCAGGTGAGAGTATAAGCAGCATCGTGTCCAAGGGTAGCAACAACAGAGTTCCACCAGGTAAGAGCACTCTCAAGTAGCGTGCAGGTGGCGAATTTGACTTTATTCTCATCAGTACAGTTACCGATGCGGAATACAGTTTCCAACCTTTTGAACCATTGCATTATTTCCACAACTCCTTCCTTTCCTCGGTAGTATGAGGGTTTGCATTTTTGGAAGTTAGGGTAAGAGCAACCCCTGTTGGCGTGGTTTTTGCGTACATTGAGGTTTTGACCATCGTTCATATTCTGGTCAGCTTCTCTGGCTGCCATGGCGGCTGTGATGCCCTCATTTATCATTTCCCTGACTTGGGTGGCAGTGACATTTTGAGTAGCCTCAGTATGGTTGGTATTGGTAGCATTTGAGGTTGTTTCATCGTTGGGATTTGATCGAGTAATCGCCATTTGTCTATAGTCATACACAAAATGAGATCATTAGTTTAAGGGTTAGTACAGTTTTTTATATTAATTGCACGGGGAAATTTCATGCATAGATTTCATAACAAATTGGATAACATGTCAAGATTTCATAATATAATACATTTCATAATAGATATAACATAAGAAAATGATTACATGCAATTTCCATAACAAATTAAACATTCACCTAGCATAACAAATCCTAGACAGAGGCTTGACTAGCCTTGTCATGGGTAGTGGTACACGTAGTCTTACGTACATCATATCCAAAAACATCTGTACGAAAAGAAAAGTACATTACAAGGATGGATCACAACAGCTGGAAAACTAAAAGTACAAAAAGTCCTATACTATGATAGCTGGGGTACAATCCATAAGCTTATCATGATGTACAAGAAATCTAGTACATCTACTCTACTCCTACCTAGCAGGTCTGCTGGATGAGGCTGGTGCTGGTGGGGCTGGTGAAGTTGTAGATGCTCTCTTGGTACTCCGCAATGCTTGAACTGCCAAACGGATCTCCTTGAGCAGGCGGAGTGCAGTCAGCAGATGAGATCGGAGTCTGTCAACGTCTCCTCAAAGATAGGCAGTCTCAGCAGTCACTCCCTCATGTCGTATGGCTGCAAGGTCGCTGAAGACAGACAAAGACTGCTCCTAAGCAGTGAGAGCACCATGTGTCTGATACTGAAGACTCTCCAAGGTATGAATGCACTGATGGAGATGGTAGTTCTCCTCCAGCAAACACTGTAATGCCTCGTCAGTAGTGGCCCGAACACCCTTAGATGCCTGGGATCCTAACCACATAGTCTGAAAAATAGAGTCTATATGCTCATGTGCGACACTGCAGCCCAGTTGGCCTGCTGTCAACAGGCTGCGAATCTCCATCATATCCTGCTCTTGGCGTGCGGCTAGAGCGGCTATCTGGGCTTGGACCGTATCAGCATGTCCCGTCCTGAAACCCTTGCCGACCTCGAAAATGGAGTCAGGAGCAGCCTTATACCTTCTCTTACGAGATGGTAGTGACCCGGGAGAATGGCCCTGTGGTGATGACTATGGTGCTAGAGACGGTAGATCTGGAGTCACCTGGTCTCCCTCCACAGTGGCGGGGACCAATGTGGCTGAGGGTGGAGCAGTGGGAGAATCAGCAAGGAGTGCAGCTCCAATGGTCTGACTATCCTCTGAATCTGAGGTCGAAAGCCATCCACAGTGTACGAATCGCGGTGACGGAGAGATAGCTCGAACGGGGGCTAGCTCTGGTAAAGTAGTCGGTGATACAACTAGTGGAGTCATAATACTCTGAAAATAGTAATATTTTAAATTTGAACTAAGTATAAGCTTACAAACAAAGAAAAAAAAATTTGTTACAAGTTTATAGTGTATATCCTTTTTAAACAAAATCGTAATGTTTTAAAGGTTACGTTAATACTTATAAGATTAATTAACCGAATTTTTAATAATCAATGCACACTTAGTTCACATAGGATATATATATATATATATATATATATATATATATATATATATATATATATATATATATATATATATATATATATATATATATATATATATATATATATATATATATATATATATATATATATATATATATATATATATATATATATATATATATATATATATATATGCCGTACGTTCTATATGCTTAACTAATATAGTCCCAAAAAAATCCCCAAAAGATTTTTGTTAAGTTATAGTCCAGTTTTTAAATAAAAATTTTTTTATCTTTTAAAATTTTATTTAAAAATTTATATGGTTCTCTATAACTATTGCTCTGATACCATTCTCTGTGACACCGGGTCAATTGCAGCGAAATAAAATTTGGAATGTCACAGGGGTGGATCGATAGCAAATAGCACATAGAGCACAGGAAAGAGGTTATCCATCATATATATATTACATGAACAGTGTACAAATTAATAAAAATTGTTTAAACATGACAAAAGTAAATTGTTCGTTTTCCCCAGTAGAAACCCTTGATGAGTCCTACAATGCAGACTAATATGATGCTTGAGTCCATGCACACACCACGTATTAGCTTCATTTTCCTAAGAAAAAACATGCTTAGAGGGTCAACATAAAGTTGGTGAATTTACAGGTTTAATAAAATAAGTTTGGACATAAATGATCACGATAGTAGTAATGCACATAGCATCCATACTAAAAAGGTAATTACATTCCCTATTGCTCAAAACTGAAGCTTAACTCTCCATAGTTCTCAACAGATGAGAACTCGGGGCCTTACAAAAAGGCGCCAAACCCAGTTCCAACATGGTATACATTTGTTGTCCCGGCCAAGGCACAGTGAGCGCTACTCACCTAGATGGGGATCATCAATCCCAAATAGATCTATTTATAACATTCGGGCAATTACAATAATTTAACAGTTTTTACAATAGGCAATCGTAATCAAAGTTTATATAATACAGTTTATGTCCAATAAAATAAGTTGCATGTTTTCTCCCCCGTAGAGGAAAATGTTTATCAATAATTTGTATTAGGCTGTAAACTCACCTTGTAGTTTGTAAAGGTTGTGCAATTAAAAAGGAAATCCAAGTAATGCTCACGCCACAGTCTACTACCTAATTAAATAGTATAGTCTTAATAAATAATATGAGAAAACGTATGTGTATGCTTATATAATTTTTAATCATTTTATTAATGCTACAGTGTTTGTTTAAATGACTGTAGTACAAATATTAATAATATTCATTTGAACTTGTAATTAAGTTTCTCGTTTAAGTAAAATAAAATGTTTTACTTATAATTTTTGTATACGTACTTGAATTCAATTTATTTAACATTTATATAAATTCATTTTATAAAAGTATATAAGTACATGTATTTAATTTACACATATACATATAGTTTATACAAATTATTTTATAAAGTAAAATATAAATATTTTATTTTGTAAAGTAAAATATAAATATTTTATTTCACCTTAAAGTTCCCAAAAATTTTCCAACATTTAGAAAATAATTTATAAGTTTAAGAGTTTAAGAGTTTACAATTTACGTCCTTATGGTTTAGAATTTATTCAAGTTTTACTAAATTAAATTAGAATAAGAGTTTAGGACTTGTTTAAGTTTTGGAATATTGCAAAACTAGACCCTCCATATTTTAAGTAAAGTAAAACTTTCGGATTTTACATTTTTAGTACCTAGGGCTTGTTATACTTTCGGGTTATGGCATAATTAGTCCCTCTAGTTATAATTAGGTTTTATATCTTTCATTAAATGGCAAAAACAGTCCCTAGGGCTAACGCGTGTTGCTTTAGTGTGCAGGATCTCAGCAAGATAATTCACTTGGTGCAAGAGCCGGAACCCAGCCAACCCGAATTAAGCCTAATTCGGGTCTAGCAAGGATCATCCAACTTTTGTATCAACAGTGATCCCGGTAATTTTTGATTCCATGTGCAATTCAAGATATGGAGGAATGCTACGCCTTGGCTGATCTTGGTGCGAGTATTAATTTAATACCTCTTGGGATATTTAAATCGCTATCACTTCTGGCTCTTACTCCTTCGAACATGTCTATCGAGATGACCGATCATTCTACGATTTTAGCATGTGGAGTAGCCGAGGACGTTTTAGTAAAAGTTGGAAAGTTTTACTATCCCGTGGACTTTATCGTTGTAGACATTCCTACGGATCCTAAAGTTCCTCTCATTTTGGGTCGTTCATTTTTGGATACATCGAGAGCACTTATTAATGTTCATGCTAGAAAATCACCCTACGCTTCAATGAGAAAGAACTTGTCATTAATGCAACCCAAAACTCCAAGCTTTCTCATGTTTATTCTATTGTAACTTTGAACCATGTTGATTCAAACGATGTCGTTTGAAAGGAGTTTTCACAAAGAGTTTTAGGAATTGTCAACAAAAATGATTTACCATTTCCTCCGCCGGAGGAGGTTATAAGTGTTAAACCTACAAACAAGGAACCATCAATGCTTGAATTGAAAAATCTTTCGCCTCACCTCGAACATCCATTCTTAAAAAGTGTTGATAAGTTTCCGGTTCTTATGGAAGATCTTTCGGATGACGAATATGTTGACCCCGATGGGGAGGTTTTCTTTATTGATAAACGTTTTGAGAACTTAGCACCACCAAAACGCAACTTAAATGTGAGAATTTTTAGTGTCCCTAACATCATTTTAGAAACACCAAATGTTTTCAACATAATCAAAACGGGTTCTCATAAGGAGAGTTTAAAAGATAAAAAAGGAAAAGGTTTTGAATTTGAATATAAAAGATTTTCTACAAATCTAACTCCGTCATCACCACGTGTTTTGAGTACTACAAACTCCTCTACTCCTTTTGACGATACTTTGTGTGGTTTTAGTCTGGGGGAAGCCCGTTATGTTTCCTCACCTTTCTCCACCGAGGACGAGATATTCGATCCCGGAATTACTTATAAAGGGAAATCTCGGTCTTCCATCGATGAATAAATGGAAAATACTTTCGTTTGCTTGGTGCGAGTCTACCTCGAGTAGCTCATTATGTTGTCCCACCCTTCTACTTCTCATCTATTTTCTTCAAACTCTTTGAGTTTTTGGCACATGTTGAAGTGGCGTTGGTTTGTTTATCCAATGAAAACGAAGACGCCATCTTCGATCCCGGTATTTTGCATCATCAAAGGACTTAGTCCTTAATATCGGTTGCTTTTAGGGCATTGTTTATCATGTAAGCCCCACCAAAAATTACCGTACCAAGATTTTCCCTAAATTATCACATTTAGAGGGGATCGAGTCGAGCTCATGACCCGGTAATCAAAAATGATGTGCCTCGTGGGGGAGATCCCATGCTTATCCCATGTACATATTAATGCTTTCTAATGTAGTTAATAAGCGGGGATTTGTGCTCTTCCAACTCGTTGTCTCGTGGTTCTTTGTGAATGTGTTATCAAGATCATCATCATCGCCACGATTGAAGACTCTCATGTTCGTTTACGTGAGCCTCGATCATTTGCTTGAAGAGTTTTTCACGAATCCATGACATATCATTTATGTTCAAACAATTATCTTTTAGCATAATTCATAAACGGCTTTAGATATATTTTCGATCACCCTTTCCATGCTAGATCCTAAGCATTCGACTCTCTATCTTTAGTATGGGGGTGCTCCACCTTTAGACTCGAAACATTGAGGACAATGTTTAATTTTAGTATGGGGGGTGAATAGATACTTGCCTTGCTACGCCCTCGTGTTTTCCAACTTTCAACGTTTTGTTTTGTTTTGTTGCTAATAAGGCTAAAAATGGCCCAATTTTAAAAATTTTCTTATTTTTCATAAGTGTTTTTAAGACACGAATGTATATTTTACGATGGGTAGAATAAGAGTTAATTTTTGACTTGATGGGAATTTGGAGCCCTTTACATTCCTTAACCCACTTGAATCAAGTTTTGCTAGACTTTTAAATAGGGAACTTTAAAACGCGAAAGTCTTAGCTCATTCGGGTTAAGAACAAGAACTTTTCGCAAGTTCCTATAATTGATCCTAGAAAGTCACTTATCAAGGGAACTTTAAAATGCATTCTCTAAACTCGAAAAAGTCCAAGAAAGTGCAAGATCCTATAAGTGGCTTGAAAACCCAAAACTTCGATTTGATATAGTCTTAATGAAAGCTAATCCAAATTTGGCTTAATTTTGACTTGCATGGCTAAGTATTCACGAGTCTCTTTAATTAGAGGTCTTTAAATAGTGAAGAACGAGAAGTGATAGAGTTAGACAAGTGATCATGCTAAACGTAGAACATGAAAATGTTCTTTTAAAAACCCATATGTTTTTAATTGTGGCTTTTTCTCCCATAAGATCAATGCATTAGGAATAAATTAATTGCAATAAGTAAGGTCGTACGATTTGAAAGGTTACTTAGCCTCTAGCACAAGATCGTTTAAAAGTTGCTCGTGGTTGAATAGAGTTCATAGCCAAGGCATAACTTATTGAAGCGGGACGTGTAGATTGGTGAAGATCCAAAAAGGCCCTAACAAGGCATGATGAGCTCTATTTTGTTGCTAAAGATCTAAGATGATGTGAAGTATCACTATTCCTAAATCAATATGAAGGATCGAGACACACGACGAAAAGTAATTATGTGACAATCCGTCAATTTATGGTCGATATTTTATTCTCAATATTTATTTGAAAACATTATTTTAATGTTACAATATGAACTCACTTATTTTTGGGAAGTAATTTGGATTTACGTCTTGAAATAGCGTCGACTACGTCTAAACCGGAGGATTCTACGTTACGTGCTTACGTTTACATACACCGTCCTTGGTGACAGTCCAACATTTCAGAAAATAAAATATCCGTGAATATTATTTTGGAGTTTTAAATTTGTGTTAGTTCATAAACTCACAAATTTACGAGAAGAGATTAGGACTTACGATTTTATTTTAACGTCCTTTACGACTAAACCGGAAACCCTAGGATTACGTATTTACGTTTTCGAACTCCGTTTTTGATGAGACAATTTTTATTGGATTCGTTTTGTGATGTTGATTCATAATTCATAAAAACGTTTTTGTAAAACGACCCGAGGGCATGCAAATCGAGGAAACTGGAATCGAGGAGTACCCGTAAATAAATGGGGATGAGACAAGTGGGACACTTGTCCCATCCCCACTCAAACCATCCAACCCTTCACACCACACCACTTAGGTGTCAAAGTTTAGCTAACAAGCTAAACACTTGTCCTTGTAAGCTTACAATGTAAGCCACTTTCCATCAAAACTAGCAAAACCACAAACCAAAACCACACACTCATTTTCCACTCATGCAAACTACTCTAAATCCTCTCTTCCTCTCTCTATTATTTCGTCCAAAAACAACCCCAAAATACCCATTTGATCCAAATTTAACCACAAACATATGTTATAACTTACATATGTTAATCTCCATTCAAAAAGAGGAAGATTGGTGCAAGTTTTAACATCCAAGGAGGAGTTTCCATAGAGTATTATGGCTGATTTTCCACAAGGAGTTTATGAAGATTGGTGGTCTTGAAGATGGTCTTCGCTATGCACAAGTTTCTCCATCAAAATCCATGCTTTGATCACAACCTACATCATCATGGTGGTATAAAGATTGTCCTCCTCATCTTCTTGTTATTTTGATTATGTAAACATGTATTTTATTTCCTATTGTATATGTATATGATGATTATATGATGATAAAAATGTTATGTGGGGATTTGTTGTTGATAAACATGCTTAAAAAGATGAAAGACTATAAGAAACAAGGTTAAAATCTTGTTTAAATTTGTTGGCTGTATAAAACAGTAAAGAATCAAATCATGAACTGATAAAATGATGAAGTAGAATTGATATACAGTAAGCTATGAGTCTTGTACACATGTGAGAGTTGGCCATGCAATGGAATCATTGTAATGAGTGAGATATGATCAGAACAAGTTTAGAGTACCAATCTGAGTTCACTGTTTTGGAAGAGTTTTAGAAATTACTTAGAGGCTGATTCAACAGTAGCTATAGGAGAGTTAAATGGAGCACATATCATGTAGTTTATGTGATAAAAATTTGAGCTTCTATCTCCATATAGAACTCTAGATATGGCAGTTTTGGTGAAAATGAAAATAAAAATCAGATTTTGGAAATTAAAGTATAATACTATTATATAAGCACTCAAAATTAAATAGTATAAAATATAAATTAAAACCCACTAACTTATATAAATATGTACAATGGTAAATAAGTGGACATTTTATAAAAATGGTAACTTGTTAAGTTTTATAAGTTATAAAACTATAAACATGATTTTTACGACTTTTTCGGCTAATACCGTAAAATTAACGTTTTTGTTAAATAAAACTTAGATGGTTGGACCCGTCTAATGTAAACTTTCTAAAACTTATATACTGATATATAAACATGTATCACAAGTAAAACCCGATAAGACCCGAACTATAGGACATACGGACGTTAACAGACTAAATTAACGTTATTGGACTAATAATACAACAAAAATGGACTAAAACACTTATAAACTTATTATTGGGCTTAACCCATTTAGGCCCAACTTGTAAAGTGTAGATACTGATAATATAAGTATAACATGGATTGATACAAGTTAAAGAACTTATAATAAGTTTATTGGACTTAAAACGCGTAAATAGGTTAAACTAGTAAACTAGTAAAAAGATACCAATACGTAAACACTAAAACGAGTTAATGAGAATATGTAAACCCACTTGATCATCATATATAAATAGTCATCATATGTATACATAATTGTTATTTTTATAAAGTCATTGGACAAGAGTCTATGACGAGTATTATTTGTCTAGGTTTCCGTGATTGAAGCACGTACCGTACGTCCGAATTGCCGATAACCCGCCTTCCCACATCAACGTGAGTTCATAGCCTCGCACTCTTTTAAATGTTTTTATAAATGTTTTATAAACCCGCGAGGGAGATAACATGTTAGTTTTTATAAAATAGGACACCATTTGTCCCGATCGTTTGTTTATTGATTTGGACCCGAATGATTGTATGACCCGATTGTATGACCCGACAAATGATTAAAGGACCCGATAGATGAAATTAAATGGATTATTAAAGTTAGGTTATGTCACTAAAAGTCCCATTAGCATGAATTGTGAACTACCGGGATTTGGTAGACGCTTGTGCATATAATAGTACTATTTGGGGACGATCACCCCAGTTCGCGCCTTGACGATTGATCCCCGTCGTGCCACATTGATTGGTAAGCGAATTTATGTATGAGAAGATTTTCATAGCGTGACCTTTGTGACGACACGCTACTTTAGATGGGCAAATTGAGTATCGGGTTAGCTACCCGTTGTTGGTTTAGTAAGGTAACAATGTCATGCGGCTTATAATAATCCAAACTAACGAAATACTATTAGACGCACCGAATTACGATGTATTGCCTGACTAGAAATACGGGGTTATACTATTGATATTATGTTCGTGTTTTGGTTTTCATAACCATATTCATATAACGGTTTTTATTGTCATACAACGTCATAAGACGTTGATAGGTGTGTAAACACCCATCCTTTTACCACTTAATTCTGGCTAAAACAAGACCAAAACACGTATTTTATATCATTTGTTTGGAATTATGCGTGGTTTTTGTGTTTATTGTGTTTTCAGAGCTAACCGGATGAATATTAAAGAAAACATGGGATTGCACGGGTTTTATTAAGGAAAAAGACTAAAGACGAAGCCTATTGACCAAGAGATGCAGATGATTTGAAGTCAATGGGCCTATTTGAAGATTTATCGAAGAAAAGGACCAAAGATGGAAGATTTACATATGTCGAAGAAACTCAAGTCTATTAAACGAAGAAATTAAAAGACGAGTTGAATTTAATCGTCGACAAATCCCGGATCAGAATCGAAAACGTCAACTTTTCTGAAAAGACGAGAAGACAAGAAGAAAGGGAGATAGCCCACTCACCAACCAACCACTAGGACTATAAAAGGATTTGTCCTTCACACAATTAGGGAGTTAGCATTTATTTTTTCTTTCCCAGGTTTTCTTGGTTCGTAGCTTCACCAACACCATTAGGGTGTTCGGTGATTTTTAATTTTCTTTCAATATTGTAAGTGTTTGATCATTACTCTTGTTTACCTTTACATTATTCTTCCATTTCCATCTTTTCATTCATCTTGTTCTTGATCATCTTTTTATTTCAAGTTCTTAAGTTTTATTTGGTTCAAGTTTGATTTTAAAAAGTTGTTGAATTTGTGTTTTTATGATTGGGATTTGATCCTTGTAGTTAGTAGAAGATTTGTGTTTAGTTTGGTAAAACCTTTTTTAGTATTTGGGTCGATTTGATTTAAAATCGTTTTTGCTGCTACTGTTACTGTTCTTCGCCCAGAAATATTCCGAATAGCACTTTTTCTTATTCTTTTACTCGGAATGTTCAGACTTTCCGATTAGCATTTTTCTTGTTCCTTTATTCGGAATATTTTATATATTCCGAATAGGGCCTTTGTTCCGCATAAGCCAGATTTTCCGAATAGGGATTTTTATTTCGAGTCGAATTTTATTCCGAATAGAACTCTCTTTCCGCAAAAGACCAGTATTCCGCATAGCACATGTTTTTCCGAATAGCCTGTTTTTCCGAATTGTAATATTCCGCATTGAATATTTTCCAAATAGAGATTTTATTCCGAATTGCATTTTATTCCGCATGCTCCATCATTCCGCGTAGGGTTGATTTATTCCGCATAGACTATCTTTCCGAATAGGGCCATTTATTCCGAATAGATTTTATTCCGAGTAGGATATTTTTTTAGTTAGGGCATTTTCCAGTTTTAATTCTAGTGTTGCTTTTTAATTATAGAAAACCAAACTCCTTTTTGTCACCAAGAACAAATCATTCCACTTAGAGCCGAGATCAATTCGAGAGGATATCGAGAGACATAATCTGAACCCAATCAAAAAGCTTGTATCAAATGGCGCCGCTGCCGGCTCTTCTCGTTAAGATCAAAAGTTTTTTGTGAAAACTTGGATTTTGGGATCCGTTCCCCGTGAACGTTACTTTTTCATTAAAATTTAAAAAAAATCCAAAAAAATATAAAATTTTCAAAAATACAAAAAAAAAAAAAAAAACATAAAAACCAAAAATATTTTTGCTTTGTTTTTCTTTATTCGTTCTTTTGCAGGTGTATGCGCACTCGATCCACGTCTTATCAAGAGCCCGAGCCTCTCGATAACTTAGACATGGCCGGTGTACAAAACAACAATAACATACCACCTCCGAACAACAATAATAACAACAACAACCCACCTTTCAACAACATGAACAATAACAACAACAATGAGCACCTTCCGGATAATCGCCCGATGATTGAACTGCTGCAAGCTCATGTAGATGGCAACACGGATCCAATTGTTATACCACCAATTGCCGCCAACAATTTCGAGCTAAAATCAGGCTTTATCCAGATGGTCTCCGCTCAACCATTCTTGGGACGTACCATTCATGATCCTCACGACCATATCAAGAGATTCTTGCAACTCACCAACACGGTCAAGTTCAATGGTGTTCCACAAGAGGTTATAAGGTTACAACTTTTTCCCTTTTCTTTAGAGGGACAAGCCCGGCATTGGCTTGCTAAGGAACCGCCACAGAGTATTCTCTCGTGGACGGATTTGGAATCAAAGTTCATCAATTACTTTTTCCCACCCTCTCGTACTACCGCTTTGCGGAATGAAATCATAAATTTTGAACAAAAGTACGATGAGTCGTTCAGTGAATCTTGGGATCGTTTTAAAGATCTTTTAAGAAAATGCCCACAACATGGTTTTACCAAAGTACATCAAATTAATACTTTTTACAATGGTTTAAGCATGAGTGACCAAGATTCACTAAACAGTGCCTCGGGGGGTAATCTATTGGCTAAGACTTCCAATGCTGCTTGGGACATCATTGAGAATAAGTCTCGTGTGCAAACCAAGAGTGTTCGGACCAATGTCGCTAGTGCTAGCACTAGTGACAGCGACAAGCGACTGGACAAAATCACTACGCTTCTTGAATCGCTTGTTACCCACACCGTCAGCAACAACAACAGCAACAACGCTAAAAACGCCCAAGTCAGTGCTGTTAGCCAACCTTGTGAGATATGCGGTGGTCCTCACTCTTACACTACTTGTACTGCCACCCAAGACTACCCTGCTGAGAATGTGAATGCGGCATATGGCACCTATCCTCAACCTGCTTATCAAGCACGACCTCAAGGTGACCGTAATTTGCTTAGCTACCGCTCTAACAATTATCTTTCCCCACCTGGTTTTCCTCCTACCAACCCAAACCAACAACAAAACCTTAATCGCCATCCTCAACAACAACAACAACCTCGACAACCATACATCCCTCCTCACAAGCAGCAACAACCACCTCAACGTAACAACCAAGTTTACCAGCAACCTGCTTATCAACCACCCGCATACAATGCTCCTTCCAACCAAACCACTGCATTACACCAAGAGGTTGCAACCTACATGAGGACCAATGATGTGATCGTGGAAAATCTTCAACAGGAAGTGCGCAACTTGAAAGCAGACCTGGTCAAGTAAGGAAACGATTTGAGAGCTGACATGAGAAATACGTTGGATAGCCAAACTAATGATCTGAGGAACATGATGGCTGGTTTCTTCCAAGGTAATCAACCCTCTTCTTCGGGTACTCTTCCGAGTAACACCGTTGCGAATCCAAGAGGGGAGATGAAAGCAATCACCACTCGCAGTGGCAAAGGTACCAAGGAACCCGAGCTTCCTATACCTCCACCGGTGATTGTGACTAAGGAGAACGAGTCACCTGCTCCTATTCCTCATCCTTTTTCTTCTACCCCTCCTCCACCCAAGGATGTGAGTGATCCTATTCTCCCAAAGCCTTCCTCTTCTTCCAATATACCTTATCCATCTAGGTTGAGGAAAGAGAAGCAAAAGAGCAAGGATGATATTCAGGTTTCGAACTTCCTTAAAATGTTCAAACAACTAAATTTCAATATCTCCTTCGCTGAGGCTTTCGCTCACATGCCTAAATATGCAAAAATGTTTAAAGATCTTCTGAGCGACAAGGAAAAGCTCCTCGATATTGCCAACACCCAACTTAATGAGAATTGCTCTGCAGTGCTCTTAAGGAAATTGCCAACCAAGCTTGGTGATCCGGGTCGTTTCTTAATTCCTTGCAATTTCCCGGGAGTAGAGAATTGCATGGCCCTAGCCGATCTAGGTGCTAGTATTAATCTAATGCCTCTAAGTGTTTGGAAGCAATTATCTCTCCCAGAGTTAGTCCCCACCAAAATGACTTTAGAGTTAGCTAACCGTACGGTTGCCTATCCAGTGGGGATAGCCGAAGACGTCATTGTAGGAGTCGACAAATTCACCTTTCCTGCTGATTTTGTTGTCGTCAACTACGAGATGGACCCTTGTGTGCCACTAATTGTTGGACGTCCATTCCTTAGGATCGGTCGCACTCTCATCGATGTTGAAGCCGGTGAGCTTATCATAAGAGTGGGTGACGATAAAGTAGTCGTCAACATGGGAAAGTTGTCTAAACAGCCTTATTCATATGAGAGTGTTAATTGTATTGACGTTCTTGATGAGGCTTGTGAAGAACACTTTAATGATGCGTGCAAAAGTATTCCTACCTCTCTTCCCAATGTTGAGACCGTGTCCTCTATTGATTCATCATTGTCTCTATTTGGAGATAGTGATTTATTTTGGAACAATCTTGAAGATACCATGGGAGATGTGAATTTAGCTACTAATGATTCTCCCACCGATGGGGATGAAGACATGAATTTCTTTGACAATCTTCTCACCGAAGACAACCCTTCTCCTCCATCTCCCACGGTCATTGCTATCGATACTCCGACTTTGAATACGCCTCCCATCGAAAATCCTCCGGATTTAGACCTTAAGGAGTTGCCAACCCATCTCGAGTATGTATTCCTTGAAGAAGAGAAGAAGTCGCCAGTCATCATTGATAAGGACCTAAAGGACGAAGAAAAATCTCGCCTCATCGCCGTGCTTAAAGATCACAAGAAGGCTATTGCTTGGAAGATTTCGGATATACGTGGAATTGACCCTCATTTCTGCACACACAAAATTCTCATGGAGGACGACTTTAAGCCCACGATTCAAAGCCAACGAAGGGTGAATCCAAAAATCCATGAAGTCATCAAAACAGAGGTTATCAAACTTCTTGATGCGGGTATGATTTACCCTATTTCGGATTCACCATGGGTTAGTCCAATCCATTGTGTGCCAAAGAAAGGCGGAATAACCGTTGTTCCCAATGAACACAACGAGTTGATTTCCACTCGTCTCGTTACTGGGTGGAGAGTTTGTATAGACTACCGCAAACTCAATGATGCCACGAGAAAGGATCATTTCCCTCTACCTTTTATGGACCAAATGCTTGAACGTTTAGCGGGTAATGAATATTACTGCTTTCTTGATGGTTTCTCGGGTTATTTTCAAATACCCATCGATCCCCAAGATCAAGAGAAGACAACATTCACTTGTCCCTATGGCACATTTGCGTACAAAAGAATGCCTTTTGGCTTATGTAATGCGCCCGGGACTTTCCAAAGGTGTATGTTAGCTATCTTCCATGACATGGTTGAACAAACCAAGGAAGTCTTCATGGATGATTTCTCGGTCTTCGGGGATTCCTTCTCTTCTTGCCTTGCCAATTTGGAACGTATGCTTAAGCGGTGCGAAGACACTCGCCTTGTTCTAAATTGGGAAAAATGCCATTTTATGGTAAAAGAAGGCATCGTGCTAGGACACAAGATTTCCAAAGCCGGTCTTGAAGTAGACCATGCTAAAGTCGATGTTATCGCCAAGTTGCCCCCACCTTCAACCGTGAAGGGTGTGAGAAGTTTTCTGGGTCATGCGGGCTTCTACCGTCGATTCATCAAAGATTTTTCTCAAATCGCTCGCCCGATGACCCACCTCTTGGAAAAAGATACTCCTTTTATCTTTTCCACAGAGTGTCTTGAAGCCTTCAACTCGCTTAAGGATAAGCTAACTAAGGCACCTGTCTTGGTTACCCCTAATTGGGAGCTTCCCTTTGAGTTGATGTGTGATGCTAGTGATTTTGCTATTGGAGCGGTTCTGGGACAAAGAGTAAACAAACACTTCCAACCAATCCATTACGCTAGCAAGACAATGACGGGGGCACAATTGCATTATATGACAACAGAAAAAGAGCTTTTAGCTGTTGTCTATGCCTTTGAAAAATTTCGCCCCTATCTTGTCCTTTCTACAACAATCGTATATACCGATCATTCCGCGCTGAAGTACTTGTTGACAAAGCAAGATTCCAAACCAAGACTTCTTCGCTGGGTTTTGCTGCTCCAGGAATTTAAAATCGAAATTCGCGATAAAAAAGGAGCTGAAAACCTAGCCGCGGATCATCTCAGCAGACTTGAGGATCCTTACCAAGGGGATCATCCAAATAAAGAAATCAATGATTATTTTCCCTTGGAGACCTTAATGTCTATAAATTCGAATTCTGATGAAACCCCGTGGTTTGCGGACTTTGCAAACTACTTGGTGGGTGGAATTCTCAAGGAAGGGTTGACGTCTCAACAAAAGAAAAAGTTCTTCACCGACATTAAGACTTACTTTTGGGACGACCCTTACCTATTCAAACAATGTGCCGACCTGATTATCCGCCGATGTGTTGATGGACCGGCAGCTTCTGAAATCCTTGATGCTTGCCACAAAGGACCCACTGGTGGTCACTTTGGTCCCAACTACACCGCCAAAAAAGTGTTTGATTCGGGATTTTATTGGCCCTCCATATATCGTGACGCTCACAATATGGTTAAACGATGTGATGTGTACCAGAAACAAGGCACGATCACACATAAAGACGAGATGCCTCAGAATTTCATTCAAGAGTGTGAAATCTTTGATGTTTGGGGTATCGACTTTATGGGGCCATTCCCTTCCTCTAAAGAAAACAAATACATCCTTGTAGCCGTTGACTACGTCTCAAAGTGGGTCGAAGCCAAAGCTTTACCTACTAATGACGCAAGGGTGGTTTGTAACTTTTTGAAATCTCTTTTCGCTAGATTCGGTGTGCCTCGTGCCATCATTAGTGATCGTGGGACTCATTTTTTGCATGACCAATTTGCTAGAGTCATGGCTAAGTACGGTGTAAATCATCGTCTTTCCACAGCCTACCACCCACAAACTAATGGCCAGGCTGAAATATCCAACCGAGGACTAAAGCGAATACTTGAAAGGACCGTGGGAGAGCATCGTGCCTCATGGGCTGATAAACTTGATGATGCTTTGTGGGCTTTACGTACTACTTACAAGACCCCGATCGGCTGTACGCCTTATCGTCTTGTGTACGGGAAAGCGTGCCACCTCCCTATTGAGTTGGAGCACAAGGCTTACTGGGCCTTGAAGTGGGCTAATTTTGATATTAACAAAGCCAGTGACCTACGCAAGATCCAACTCAATGAGCTCAATGAACTTCGGAATGAGGCTTATGAAAATTCTGTGATTTATAAGGAAAGAACTAAGCTCATTCACGACTCCAAGATCAAAAACCGAGAGTTCCATGTTGGAGACAAAGTCTTACTTTTTAACTCTCGGTTGAAAAGCTTTTCGGGCAAGCTCAAATCTCGTTGGTCCGGCCCATTCACCATTGCCCAAATTTTTCCATATGGTACTCTCGAGCTTGCTCAACCTGATGGACCGAATTTTAAGGTGAATGGCCAACGAGTGAAGTTGTACTTTGGTGAGGACACCTCTCAGGAGATGATTCCAACCCTCACCATGTTCCCCATAAACTAATTTTGGGTCGAGTCAGGCTCGTGACTCAGTTATCAAAAACAAGCGCTCCTCGGGAGGCAGCCCGAGTATCTATCCTTTTATGTTCTCACCTCCTAAGTGTATGGGGGACTTCTATAGGTTCTTTGTTTTTGTATGGTGATGTGATTACAGGGATAAGTGTACTCTTGGAAACTTTGAAGAACCGTTCTCCCGTGTTATCCGAAATCCGGTTCTATCTCTCAACTATCGTGATTCAATTTTCTTCCTACTCACATTTGAAATTGATCACTTTAGTCGTCTCTTCCTTAACTCGAGTTAACCAACGTGCACAATGTCATAAGTGTAGGGGAGATTTTTCCCACATGCTTAAACATTGAGGACAATGTTTATCTTAAGTGTAGGGGGACTTCTATCGAAGTTTTAAGTGGACTTTTCCATGAAAATGCCTTCATTTAACCGGAAAATCATATTTTTCAACATTTTTCAAATTTTTTATTAACTTTGGCCATTTAGTTGTAAATTTTAAATTTTTATCGTTGCTTTCATATGTATATATTCCACAATAAAGTCAAAAATATTTATAAAGTGGTGTAGCTAGTTTAGAAGTCTTTGACATATTAGGCCCGTTGCGTTTATTTTGACTCAACCCGAATAGACTTATTCAAGTTTATTCTAGCTAGTATCCTTAACCATGTAGACCTTAATTGGCTTATTAGGCTAAGTATCCACGAATCTCATTACTTGAGATTTTAAATTGTGGAGGACGAGAAATGATAGAGTCAATTATAAGTCGGTATTCTTGCGCAAGCTCACTTGGTATAATTATTTGCCTATTCTCCCATCACTTGCTAATAATTTATCTGCAATAAGTAAGGTCGTACGATTTGAAAAGTTACTTAGCTTCTAGCCCAAGATCGTTTAAAAGTTGCTCGGTAATGATAAGAGTTCATAGCCAAGGCATAACTTATGAAGCGGGGCGCGAAGATTGGCGAGTCCGAAAAGGCCCTAACAAGGCATGAGGATTCCATTTTATTGCTGAAGATCCAAAGTGATGTGAAAAGCATTATTCCCAAAATCAATATGAAGGATCAAGACTCACGACGAAAAGCAATCAACTCCCATAAAGATCATGGAGAAGTCTATCCGAAAAGACCCTAACAAGGTATGAGGATAAATAGATCCAAGTCCGAAAAGGAGGCGGATCGTTGTATCTCGAAATCCCAATTAGAAATTGAAGAAATAATCATGAAGTCGTGGTCAACAAAGTTGGAGTACCCCGCAAAAGTCTCCAAATGAAGAAACTCTATTAATATGAGAAGACCATTATCTCAAGAACGTCTCTCAAGATATGAAGTATGAAGTACATGCCAAATATCGGCCCGAGAAAGGTCTCAGATCGCGAACCAAGTTATGCCAAGATATGAACTTTTTGATATCCGAGGAGCAGTTCTAAGAGATTTTGTCCTTTAGCTAACTATTGATCAAATCGTCCCACTTTGCTTTCAGCCTAAATAAACTATCGAAATAAGTCCAAAAATGCATCTTCATGATCATTCTAAGACAAAAATAAAATATAAGAGATACACCTAGGAATAAGGGAGTTTAAGCATATAATTAAGCCATGTGTGTAAGTGTTTGATTTGCTAACTTATAATAACAATGATCTCGTTTTCAAGCTTAGTTTGAGGAAAGTGAAACTTGAGGGTGATAAATCTTCGCAGCACCAAAGCCCTAATGTAAGTCCTTGATCTCTTGGCAAGTTATTACCATATAGCTATTTTCAAGTGAAAATGGTTCTCTATCCTTTTGTTTTCTTTAAAGTTTTAATTCCTCTTAGTACTTTAATTTTTGTTTAGTAGTATGTTAATAAGGCCAAGGTTGATTGATTATGAGAAAAGCGTAAGTTTGCTTTATCACTAAGCATTGCATGAGGGCATGGCAATGGTTAAGTGTAGGGGATTTGATAGGTGTGTAAACACCCATCCTTTTACCACTTAATTCTGGCTAAAACAAGACCAAAACACGTATTTAATATCATTTGTTTGGAATTATGCGTGGTTTTTGTGTTTATTGTGTTTTCAGAGCTAACCGGATGAATATTAAAGAAAACATGGGATTGCACGGGTTTTATTAAGGAAAAAGACTAAAGACGAAGCCTATTGACCAAGAGATGCAGAAGATTTGAAGTCAATGGGCCTATTTGAAGATTTATCGAAGAAAAGGACCAAAGATGGAAGATTTACATATGTCGAAGAAACTCAAGTCTATTAAACGAAGAAATTAAAAGACGAGTTGAATTTAATCGTCGACAAATCCCGGATCAGAATCGAAAACGTCAACTTTTCTGAAAAGACGAGAAGACAAGAAGAAAGGGATATATCCCACTCACCAACCAACCACTAGGACTATAAAAGGATTTGTCCTTCACACAATTAGGGAGTTAGCATTTATTTTTTCTTTCCCAGGTTTTCTTGGTTCGTAGCTTCACCAACACCATTAGGGTGTTCGGTGATTTTTAATTTTCTTTCAATATTGTAAGTGTTTGATCATTACTCTTGTTTACCTTTACATTAATCTTCCAATTCCATCTTTTCATTCATCTTGTTCTTGATCATCTTTTTATTTCAAGTTCTTAAGTTTTATTTGGTTCAAGTTTGATTTTAAAAAGTTGTTGAATTTGTGTTTTTATGATTGGGATTTGATCCTTGTAGTTAGTAGAAGATTTGTGTTTAGTTTGGTAAAACCTTTTTGAGTATTTGGGTCGATTTGATTTAAAATCGTTTTTGCTGCTACTGTTACTGTTCTTCGCCCAGAAATATTCCGAATAGCACTTTTTCTTATTCTTTTACTCGGAATGTTCAGACTTTCCGATTAGCATTTTTCTTGTTCCTTTATTCGGAATATCTTATATATTCCGAATAGGGCCTTTGTTCCGCATAAGCCAGATTTTCCGAATAGGGATTTTTATTCCGAGTCGAATTTTATTCCGAATAGAACTCTCTTTCCGCATAAGACCAGTATTCCGCATAGCACATGTTTTTCCGAATAGCCTGTTTTTCCGAATTGTAATATTCCGCATAGAATATTTTCCGAATAGAGATTTTATTCCGACTTGCATTTTATTCCGCATGGTCCATCATTCCGCGTAGGGTTGATTTATTCCGCATAGACTATCTTTCCGAATAGGGCCATTTATTCCGAATAGATTTTATTCCGAGTAGGATATTTTTTTAGTTAGGGCATTTTCCAGTTTTAATTCTAGTGTTGCTTTTTAATTAGAGAAAACCAAACTCCTTTTTGTCACCAAGAACAAATCATTCCACTTAGAGCCGAGATCAATTCGAGAGGATATCGAGAGACATAATCTGAACCCAATCAAAAAGCTTGTATCAGACGTATTGTATGATGTTTTTACGACATTGGCTCGTATAAGGATTTATAAGGCAAATGCCTATATTATGATTTTCGATAAAGATTTGTATAAAATGACTTTGGCTATTTTATGGCCTATTAAAATGATTTGTACAAAATGCTTTTCAGTAATAATTTTATACTGATATTATATTGATGGATTTTATTAAACACTATTAATTCACTCGGCGTTATCGCTGACCTTTTCTTTTAACATGTTTCATCTCAGGTACTTGAAGGTAATTCTCGGCTAGACAACAAGAATTCATGGCCCGCACTTAAATTATAATTTCCATTCAAATGTTTTGTAAAACCTGTATTAAATACAATGACTTGGGACCGATGTAACTTTGATGTTTATGAATGGAAATGATTTATTATTAAACGACGCGATTTTTATGCGTTGTCTATGATGTGAGTAATGTGTTATCCCGTAACACCAACTAGTCTTCCGCTGTATTGAGTTGTATAAATTTGGGGGTGTTACAGTTTGGTATCAGAGCTCTCGTTATAGAGAACGAAAGATTTTTAAAACAAAGGTTTTGAAGAAAACATTTCAAAATCTTTTAACTATAAACATTTTTCCCAAAAATGTCTAAAAATCTTTTGACTATAACGGTGCCGAAGAATTCCCGAGTTACCGACAAGGCCAGACTGAGAAGTGTTATTTTAATATATATATAACTTGGATTATATATATATATATGATGTAATTTTATTACATGATTGTTTGATGATTATTTTGATATTTATACGAGGTATTTATACGACGTAGATTGTCACAAGAAACCCTAACTCCCCTAGTAAATTAATCGAAGCTATTCTCGTAGGAATTCTAGCTATCCTAGATCTAAACCAAGTAGTGGATATTTATGATCACAACAAATGGTTGATATTCGTAGAAATGTAGATATTAGTTGATTGTAATATTGAAGAAGAATTGGCGATTAAATCTAATATCGATGTCATGGCGATCTTTCCTTATAGAGTGGAGTTTGACAAAACGTAACCACCTAGAAAGATGTCATCTGATTCGTTGTCATCCAATTCTTAAATTGAAATCGAAAGGGTGAATGTTGCACTTGAGGCTGTCATTGGAACCATTACCCAAAAGCCTCATGGCACTAGTACCTTTCCGAGAATTCTAGTTGAATGATCAAGTCATTTCATACTAGTGACTCATTTGATAATTGTTGTTGTAAGAGCTATAGGATTGGAATTAAGTATTGATCATATCGAGCTTTTATTGCCCTATTAAGGCCTAAGAATAAGGTTGAAAGTATTGGAAAATGAAGTAGGATATCGAATTAAGTATAAGTTGGCTGAAACTTGAATAATAGTAAAATTTAACTCGTATGGAATATGAGATTGTTAATAGAAGTCGTTAAGTTTTGTGATTGAATCATAAGGTTTTAATTGATGGTTGATTCGTGTTAAGTGTTGTTCCTAGGCCATTGTCCACTGACGAGGATGCCCAGTGTCCAATAAATAAATTGAAGAAATCTTCTTCTGAATTGAGACCGATGGATCTTTCGGGACAGGTGGGACACCTAATGACTCTTGTAGATTAGTATTCATTGTGGTATCTTTTAAAAATAATCCCTAACTTAACTGAGACATCAGTTGGTAGGATGAGATCTTGGAATTGTATGACATAGTGACACATAATGTGTTACGGTACAATTTTGACTTGTTTTTTATTAATGAAAAGACTACCTTTGATTGCTAAATCCTACATGTATCGATGTTATCTATCTTTTATTGCTTCATCCTAATGTTTGCATTAGTGATGTAACCATTGAACAAGTACTCATCTTGATTTGAGTTACGTTGTGAATCATTCTTCGTGAGTGCCATCAAGGTCATGAACCTCATGATTACTTGGCTAAGCTCATTTCCTATCTTACAGTAGTTAGTTCTTGATGAACAACTTTTCATCACTCTTTTGCAGATCACATATTATTTTTATAAAGTTAAAACGGTATCCTTTGAGAAAATTTAATTTTCATCACAATAAGGATTACTCAAAGTAAGATTTATAAGTGATTGATATCAAAATGAAGTTGTTTATGAAACACTTTGGAAACTTAATTATTTCCATAACAAAGAAAATCTCTGTAAATTTATTTTTGATTCTTATTTAAGAATTAAGCATGAAAATGTTTGACGAACTGAGTATTGCATCGTTAATCTTGAAATTGTATATAGTTGCGCGCCTACATACAATTTGGAATGGACCATGCAAGGCTGACTAGTAGTCACCATAAAACTAATGAATAAACACTACATTTTCTTTGAAGATTGTGAAAGATTAAATTTTATGAGATCTACAAGAAGTGAAAAATAAGGACATAGTGTTAGGGACACCTACATATGTGCCTGTAGCATCTATTCTTCTGAGTCGAATTTACTCATCTGTGGAATTTGTCTTATTTGACAATCAACAATTCTTTCTTGTCCAATTCTCCCGTAGTGAGATTCTTAGGAAAAATATCTGATTACCGAGTGTTGATACCCGAATGGATGTATCGACGTTCCTATCATTTCTTTTGATTAGATTTCATTTGAATAACCTGGGTAACGATCCGAGGAGCTTTCAAATGCGTACTCAAATTATGAAAACATGGGATATATTCATATTCGTTAAATGTTTTCGTCTGTATCCGATTTGAAATTCTCTCGCATAGATGATGCGTTGACCTTACTCTTTTAAGGTTAGTTATGTCTCCAGATATCCTTGAACTTGTGAAGGATTATGAGTTATTATTAGTCTTTTGAAAAGTTTGTATCTTATCGATGGCAATGCAACTGGAAGGTTGATAGTGCCAGTAGATAGGATTGACTGATTATGACATGACGACATTGTCTTAATTAATGGGAACTCGAATAGAATTCCCCTAAATGATAAGATGTTGATTATCAAAAGTGATCCAAATAATTCTTGATGGATGACCATATCCTGCCTTAGACTTAAAATCATACCGTGAATGGTTGTGAACTAGTTATAGATATTGTAATCTAGAAGAACCTAATATGTATTTATTAAAAGATGTTTCTATTATCTGAAACATTAGGAGGTATTTGTTGATGAATTACTTAGACTTTCGCCATTAAGGCAAGTTGAAATTGGTATTGATTATATTTCCGGTGCTGCACCTATGGCATATGCACTGTACGTCAGCAGCATCTGAATTAAAGGAATTACCGTACAACTGAGAGAGTTGTCAGAGAAAGATTTTATTCTACCAAGCCTGTCATCATGAAGAGCTAGGGTGTTATCATTCCTTATATTTATAGATTACTGTAAACTGAGTAAATTGACAATCGAAAACGATATCCATGACTCGAAATGGAAGATTTATTTGATCATTTACAAGGTTCTAGCGTATGTTTTAAAGATTTGATCCACGGCATGGTTATTATCAACTTCGCGTCCGCGAAGAAGATTATCTATTCCAATCACTACATCCGGTACTTGTAATGAACATTATGAGTTTCACGTGATGTCGTTTGGATTGACTAATACGCATGTAGCATCCATAAATTTGGTGAATCTCGTGTGTAGGCTGTGATTTGATGAATTCATGCTCGTGATCATTAAGGACCATTTGTTTGTTTATAATTATAAGAAGGAGTTAGTAATTATTTATAGATTGCCCTAAATTGGCAGAACAACGAAAACTTGTACCTTGAATATATAACATGAGATTTAAAGACTTAATCCTTTATATTATTTGACCGTATGATTAATAGAAAAAGGAATATATTGACTCTTCAAAAATTGGAACCATTAAGGCTTCGGGTTTTACCAAAAATAAAATGAAATATGTTTTGACAAATGTTTTAACAAAGGATTTTTAAGGGATCATTCCCTTATAACCAAAACATTTAACTAAACTCTTGTTTAGGGGTAAATGTTTTTGTATACTTCTAGACAACCTAAGAAGAATTTAGGAAACTATATAACTTATTACTTAAAATTTGAAACGCCAATTTTTGCTTTTCAAATAAGAAAATTTTTGACCAAAGTGTAACCAAAGATTTTTTGAACATTTACGAATCTTATTAATTATTTTCGATAAATCAACAAAAATCTTGTTAATTAAATTCAAATTTATTTTTGAACATTTTTATAATTGGTCGAACTAAGAAAATTAAAATTTTTACGTTATGTTTCACAAAAAAATTACATGTTTATTATTTAATTAGTTGTAATAATTATCGACGCTTTAGACGCCGGACTGAGCAAAACTGATAAAAATGATAGCTGAAATGAAACTGAAACTTAGAAAATATGAAGGAAGGTGAACGTGATTACTGACATATTATGTAGAAAATATGAAGAATTAATTACGATGTATTTCTTAATAATGAATGTGCAAAATAAATTGCCGAACAATTTAAAATATACCCGATGCTTATAAAAAGGATAATATAGATAATAAAAGTGGTTCGCGGCTAATGTGAACCATTAGAATTGAGAAGCCGATAGCGTTAAATGTTTTAAAGGCCACTTGTGGTTGCCTAAATATGGAGATTGTGAGATATAGTTATGTTGGAATTTGTAAGTATAAGTATTCTATTTATGTCATTTATGACTAAAAGTATATTTGTCTGAAGAAGTTGTAATGATGGCAATTATGAAGGCAGACATCGCCTCATACATTAGTAAACGTCTAGCTATTGCAAAGGTCATCATCTGAATTTGATTCGATTTGGGTCATCGTCGACAGACTGACCAAATCTGCTAATATCATTCCCGTTAATGATAAATGCAAAAGAGTTATGTAAACATAGTGTGCCTGTATCGAACATCTATATCAAGATCCTCGCTTCGCATCGAATTTCTAGAGATTTGCTCAGAAATCATTTGAGGACGAACCTTGATTAGAGTACTATGTACCACCCCAATCGAAGGGACGACGTAAAGTAACGATACAAAGTAATATAAGTGCTATTTTCTGTTTGAATGAATGACCTTTGGTAATAAATCGTATAATCGCTTTCCTTTGGAAGGATTACCATTGATAATCATCGTATTAGGATTGAGATTGAATCTTGTTAGGATATAAATATTAGAGCATCTGTAAGAAAGAGTTGAAATGAAGAAATCCGACATACACCCACTGTGAGTTGGACATGTCTTTTAGGTTTAAGGTTTCCTATGATGGCGAACCTATCCTTGCAAAATACTCGACCCGCGAGACCTGAAATGATTGTTGAAATTAGGATCTGGTTACTGACTGCCGGTAGTGGGCAGGAGGTTATGTGAATATGAAAAATATATCTTGAAGTGCCAGATGGGTAGCGAAGTTATGCCACAATTTTTAACCTTGGAAAAATGAATTCATGATCTGACAAATCATGGGATATAAGTCCCCGTTGTATGGGACCATTGAGATGATATAAAAGTTGGGATTGAAAGGCATATAAGCTGGATCTACCCTAGGACTTCAAAAGCTGCGTGAATTATGTTTCGTAGATCGAACTTGATGGAATATCTATCAACTGAAAATCTGAATTCTTCTTGATAAATTTTAGATCGGCGAAAAAGTTGCATTCATCAAAAACCCGTGAACATCATGGATAGAGAAAGTAAGTCAACATTAAGCCTGATCTTATTCCTGTAGTTATGTTTGATTAAACTCGCGTATTGTAATGGATTACACTTGTGAGAAAAGACCGAATGTGGAGGGAATACCCACATGACTTTAACTCTATAAGAAGCGAGTAGTAAGGTAAGATGATCTTTGAGGACAAAGATCATGTTTAGGGGTAAATGCTGTGACAATCCGTCAATTTACGGTCGATATTTTATTCTCAATATTTATTTGAAAACATTATTTTAATGTTACAATATGAACTCACTTATTTTTGGGAAGTAATTTGGATTTACGTCTTGAAATAGCGTCGACTACGTCTAAACCGGAGGATTCTACGTTACGTGCTTACGTTTACATACACCGTCCTTGGTGACAGTCCGACATTTCAGAAAATAAAATATCTGTGAATATTATTTTGGAGTTTTAAATTTGTGTTAGTTCATAAACTCACAAATTTACGAGAAGAGATTAGGACTTACGATTTTATTTTAACGTCCTTTACGATTAAACCGGAAACCCTAGGATTACGTATTTACGTTTTCGAACTCCGTTTTTGATGAGACAATTTTTATTGGATTCGTTTTGTGACGTTGATTCATAATTCATAAAAACGTTTTTCGTAAAACGACCCGAGGGCACGCAAATCGAGGAAACTGGAATCAAGGAGTACCCGTAAATAAATGGGAATGAGACAAGTGGGACACTTGTCCCACCCCCACTCAAACCATCCAACCCTTCACACCCCACCACTTAGGTGTCAAAGTTTAGCTAACAAGCTAAACACTTGTCCTTGTAAGCTTACAATGTAAGCCACTTTCCATCAAAACTAGCAAAACCACAAACCAAAACCACACACTCATTTTCCACTCATGCAAACTACTCTAAATCCTCTCTTCCTCTCTCTATTATTTCGTCCAAAAACAACCCCAAAATACCCATTTGATCCAAATTTAACCACAAACATATGTTATAACTTACATATGTTAATCTCCATTCAAAAAGAGGAAGATTGGTGCAAGTTTTAACATCCAAGGAGGAGTTTCCATGGAGTATTATGGCTGATTTTCCACAAGGAGTTTATGAAGATTGGTGGTCTTGAAGATGGTCTTGGCTATGCACAAGTTTCTCCATCAAAATCCATGCTTTGATCACAACCTACATCATCATGGTGGTATAAAGATTGTCCTCCTCATCTTCTTGTTATTTTGATTATGTAAACATGTATTTTATTTCCTATTGTATATGTATATGATGATTATATTATGATTAAAATGTTATGTGGGGATTTGTTGTTGATAAACATGCTTAAAAGGATGAAAGACTATAAGAAACAAGGTTAAAATCTTGTTTAAATTTGTTGGCTGTATAAAACAGTAAAGAATCAAATCATGAACTGATAAAATGATGAAGTAGAATTGATATACAGTAAGCTATGAGTCTTGTACACATGTGAGAGTTGGCCATGCAATGGAATCATTGTAATGAGTGAGATATGATCAAAACAAGTTTAGAGTACCAATCTGAGTTCACTGTTTTGGACGATTTTTAGAAATTACTTAGAGGCTGATTCCACAGTAGCTATAGGAGAGTTAAATGGAGCACATATCATGTAGTTTATGTGATAAACATTTGAGCTTCTATCTCCATATAGAACTCTAGATATGGCAGTTTTGGTGAAAATGAAAATAAAAATCAGATTTTGGAAATTAAAGTATAATACTATTATATAAGCACTCAAAATTAAATAGTATAAAATATAAATTAAAACCCACTAACTTATATAAATATGTACAATGGTAAATAAGTGGACATTTTATAAAAATGGTAACTTGTTAAGTTTTATAAGTTATAAAACTATAAACATGATTTTTACGACTTTTTCGGCTAATACCGTAAAATTAACGTTTTTGTTAAATAAAACTTAGATGGTTGGACCCGTCTAATGTAAACTTTATAAAACTTATATACTGATATATAAACATGTATAACAAGTAAAAACCGATAAGACCCGAACTATAGGACATACGGACGTTAACGGACTAAATTAACGTTATTGGACTAATAATACAACAAAAATGGACTAAAACACTTATAAACTTATTATTGGGCTTAACCCATTTAGGCCCAACTTGTAAAGTGTAGATACTGATAATATAAGTATAACATGGATTGATACAAGTTAAAGAACTTATAATAAGTTTATTGGACTTAAAACGCGTAAATAGGTAAAACTAGTAAACTAGTAAAAAGATACCAATACGTAAACACTAAAACGAGTTAATGAGAATATGTAAACCCACTTGATCATCATATATAAATAATCATCATATGTATACATAATTGTTATTTTTATAAAGTCATTGGACAAGATTCTAAGACGAGTATTATTTGTCTAGGTTTCCGTGATTGAAGCACGTACCGTACGTCCGAATTGCCGATAACCCGCCTTCCCACATCAACGTGAGTTCATAGCCTCGCACTCCTTTAAATGTTTTTATAAATGTTTTATAAACCCGCGAGGGAGATAACATGTTAGTTTTTATAAAATAGGACACCATTTGTCCCGATCGTTTGTTTATTGATTTGGACCCGAATGATTGTATGACCCGACAAATGATTAAAGGACCCGATAGATGAAATTAAATGGATTATTAAAGTTAGGTTATGTCAGTAAAAGTCCCATTAGCATGAATTGTTAACTAGCGGGATTTGGTAGACGCTTGTGCATATAATAGTACTATTTGGGGACGATCACCCCAGTTCGCGCCTTGACGATTGATCCCCGTCGTGCCACATTGATTGGTAAGCGAATTTATGTATGAGAAGATTTTCATAGCGTGACCTTTGTGACGACACGCTACTTTAGATGGGCAAATTGAGTATCGAGTTAGCTACCCGTTGTTGGTTTAGTAAGGTAACAATGTCATGCGGCTTATAATAATCCAAACTAACGAAATACTATTAGACGCACCGAATTACGATGTATTGCCTGACTAGGAATACGGGGTCATACTATTGATATTATGTTCGTGTTTTGGTTTTCATAACCATATTCATATAACGGTTTTTATTTTCATACAACGTCATAAGACGTATTTTATGATGTTTTTACGACATTGGATCGTATAAGGATTTTTAAGGCATATGCCTATATTATGATTTTCGATAAAGATTTGTATAAAATGACTTTGGCTATTTTATGGCCTATTAAATTGATTTGTACAAAATGCTTTTCAGTAATAATTTTATACTGATATTATATTGATGGATTTTATTAAACACTATGAATTCACTCGGCGTTATCGCTGACCTTTTCTTTTAACATGTTTTATCTCAGGTACTTGAAGGTAATTCTCGGCAAGACAACAAGAATTCATGGCCCGCACTTAAATTCTAATTTCCATTCAAATGTTTTGTAAAACCTGTATTAAATACAATGACTTGGGACCGATGTAACTTTGATGTTTATGAATGGAAATGATTTATTATTAAACGACGCGATTTTTATGCGTTGTCTATGATGTGAGTAATGTGTTATCCCGTAACACCAACTAGTCTTCCGCTGTATTGAGTTGTATAAATTTGGGGGTGTTACAAATTACTCCCCTAAAGATCATGGAGAAAGTCTATCCGAAAAGACCCTTACAAGGTATGAGGATAAATATATCCAAGTCCTAAAAGGAGGCGGATCGTTGTATATCAAAATCCAAAATAGGGATTGAAGAAAAATGATGAAGTCGTGGTTCAAGTATGAAGAATCTCTCAAAAATGTCAAGTGAAGAAATTCCAAAATATGAAGAGAAGACCATAATTTCAAGAACGTCTTCCGAAGATTCGAAGTATGAAGTACATGCCAAATATCGGTCCGAGAAAGGTCTCAAATCGTGAAACGAGTTATGCCAAGATATGAACTTATGTAGATACACGAGAAGCCGTTTTAAAAGATTTTGTCCTTTAGCTAACTATCGATTAAATCGTGTTACTTTATTTTCGGACTAATAAATACTCAAATAAGTCAAATATGAATCACTTGGGATACATGACAAATAGTTAAAAAATTCTAGAAACCTTTTATTTTCCTAATAACTAGGATTGCGGGGAGAAAAAGTATTACACAATTTGGACGTATGAGTAGTATTAGCATTGTGACTTGTACCAACAATGATCTCATTTTTGCACTTAGCATGGAATGTATGACAATCAAGGATGACGAATATTACTATATCAGACATTCACTTGTTTCTATTCATTTACCCTAAAAGTCACTTTCGTGATGAAAATCATACATTATGTCTTTACACATCTTCGTAGTATTGTTGCAAGTTTTACTTCACACTGAAGGGTAATAAAATTGAATTTTAGAGATGCTTAGATACTTTATTCTAGCATCGCGTGAGGGCACGACAATAGTTTAATATGGGGGAGTGATGAGATGGCATTTATACATGATCTCATCGTTCTTTTTGGGCTTTAAATGCATAAAACGTCATCAAAATACCATATATATGCTTGTTTTGGTTTACTTGTGTATTTTAGGTATGGATATCGTGAAAAAGACAAAAGATCACAAGAAAAAAAGGAAAAACGAACACGAGAAATGAAGCCGCATAATGAATCGGGTCCTGGTTATGGATTTCTTAAAGAAATAACCCTTGAAGACTTGTAGAAGTACAAGAATGATCTCTCATTTATGAAGAATTGACACTTAATACCCTTGTATAATCATAATTACAAGTCTGGTCCCTTAAGTTTGTCAAAATGACAAAAAGGTCCTTCAACTTTGAAGATTTGGCAAGATTAGTCCCTTAACAATTCTAAATTGTCAACAATGGTCCCTCATGAAGTCAAACATACAATGAAGACCCTTGAAGATCAAGAATATTACAAATTTAGTCCTTTAAAATTGGATAAAATATCAAAAGGACTGATGTTGTAAATATGCCGAAGTTATAAAAACCCCAAATCCCTTTTTCCAAAGTATTTGTGGCCAATGTCTAAAATCAGAAACTTATTTAACAAAGGAATAATGTTTGTTGGCTGAATAAACTTGCTATACATGTGACAATCCGTCAATTTACGATTGATATTTTATTCTCAAATATTATTTAAAAATATTATTTTAATGTTACAATATGAACTCACTTATTTTTGGGAAGAAATTTGGATTTACGTCTTGAAGTAGCATCTACTACGTCTAAACCGGAGGATTCTACGTTACGTGCTTACGTTTACATACACCATCTTTGGTGACAGTCCGACATTTCAGAAAATAAATTTGTCCATGAATATTATTTTGGAGTTTTAAATTTGTGTTGGTTCATAAACTCACAAATTTACGAGAAGAGATTAGGACTTACGATTTTATTTTAACGTCCTTTACGACTAAACCGGAAACCCTAGGATTACGTATTTACGTTTTCGAACTCCGTTTTTGATTAGACAAATTTTATTAGATTCGTTTTGTGACGTTGATTCATAATTTATAAAAACGTTTTTCGTAAAACAACCCGATGGCACGCAAATCGAGGAAACTAGAATCGAGGAGTACCCGTAAATAAATGGGGATGAGACAAGTGGGACACTTGTCCCACCCCCACTCCAAAACCGGCCACAAATAGCCATAAAACAACTTGGTGTCAAGTTGTTGACAAGTTACATACACTTGTCATGATAGCTTAACTAGTAAGCTTACCACTTCACCAAAACCAACCAAAACCACCAACACACACACCTAGTTTCATTTTCATCCATGCAAACACTCTCATATCTCTCTCTTGGCTCTCATCTTGCCGTCCCATTTCTCACCACAAACCACCATCACTTGATCAAAATCAACCACAAAATCTCATGTTATTCATATACATGTTGATGCCCTTTTGAAGCCCTATTGATTGGTGCAAGTTATAACATCCAAGGAGGAGTATTCATGGTGTCTTGGGGATGATTTTCCTCAAGGTGATCATAAAGATTGATGGTCTTGAAGATGGTGTTGGCTAAGCACAAGTTTCTCCATTAAAATCCATGTCAAACTCATAACCTACATCAACATGGTGGTATAAAGATTGTCCTCCTCATCTTCTTGTTATTTTGATTATGTAAAAATGTATTTTATTTCCTATTTTATATGTATATGATGATTATATGATGATAAAAATGTTATGTGGGGATTTGGTGTTGATAAACATGATTAAAAAGGTGAAAACCCATAAGAAACAAGGTTAAAATCTTGGTTAAATTTGTTGGCTGTATAAAACAGTAAATAAACAAGGTCATGGACTGATAAAATGATGAAGTATAATCCATTTACAGTAAGCTATATGTCTTGTACACATGTGAGAGTTTGCCATGCAATGGAATCATTGTAATGAGTGAGATATGATCAAAACAAGTTTAGGGTATAAATCTGAGGTTACTGTTTTGGACGATTTTTAGAAAATATTTAGAAGATGATTCAACAGTAGCTATAGAAGAGTTAAATGTAGCACATATCATGTAGTTTATGTGATAAAAATTTGAGCTTCTATCTCCATATAGAACTCAAGATATGGCAGTTTTGGTGAAAGTGAAGTTAAAAATCAAATTTTTGGAAATAATGTTTATTAATATTATATAAGCACTCACATTATAATGTATAAAATGTAAAAATATAAACCCACTAACTTATAAAAATTATTTATATAAATATATAAAAGGTTAATTAAATGGGTAAATTATATAAATGGTGGTGAAATAATATTTATAAGTAATAAAAACTATAAACTTGGTTTTTACTACTTTTTCGGCTATCGCCGTAAAATTAACGTTTTTCGCCAAATAAAACTTAGACGACCAAACCCGTCTAATGTAAAGTTTATAAAAGTCATATACTGATATATAGGTAACTAATACAAGTAAAAACCGATAAAACCCGAACTATAAGAAATACGGACATTTACGAGCTAATTAAGCATATTGGACTAATAATTGGACTAAATAAGATAAAAACTTGTAAAAAGAACTTATTGGGCTTAACCCATTTGGGCCCAATATGGAAAGTATACATACTGATAAAATAAGTATAACAAGGATTAAAACAAGCTAAAGAACTTATAATAAGTTTATTGGACTTAAAACACGTAAATAGGTAAAACTAGTAAACTAGTATAAAAGTTACCGACATATAACACTAAAATGAGTAAACGAGAATATGTAAACCCACTTGATCATCATATATATATAATCATCATATGTATACAAAATTGTTATTTTTATAAAGTCATTGGACATGAGTCTAAGACGAGTATTATTTGTCTAGGTTTTCGTGATTGAAGCACGTACCGTACGTCCGAATTGCCGATAACCCGCCTTCCCACATCAACGTGAGTTCATAGCCTCGCACTCTTTTAAATGTTTTTATGAAATGTTTTATAAACCCGCGAGGGAGATAACATGTTAGTTTTTATAAAATAGGACACCATTTGTCCTGATTGTTTGTTTATTGATTTTGGACCCGAATGATTGAATGACCCGATTGTATGACCCGATAAATGATTAATGGACCCGATAGATGAAATAAAATGGATTATTAAAGTTAGGTTATGTCACTAAAAGTCCCATTAGCATGAATTGTGAACTACCGGGAGTTGGTAGACGCTTATGCATATAATAGTACTATTTGGGGATGATCACCCCAGTTCGCGCCTTGACGGTTGATCCCTGTCGTGCCACATTGATTGGTAAGCGAATTTATGTATGAGAAGATTTCCATAGCGTGACCTTTGTGACGACACGCTACTTTAGATGGGCAAAATTGGTGTCGGGTTAGCTACCCGTTGTTGGTTTAGTAAGGTAACAATGTCATGCGGCTTATAATAATCCAAAACTAACGAAATACTATTAGACGCTTCGAATTACGATGTATTGCCTGACTAGCAATACAGGGTCATACTATTGATATTATGTTCGTGTTTTGGTTTTCATAACCATATTCATATAACGGATTTTATTTGAATTTATACGACGTCATAAGACGTATTGTATGATGTTTTTACGACATTGGCTCGTATAATGATTTTTAAGGCAAATGCCTATATTATGATTTTCGATAAGGATTTGTATAAAAATGACTTTGGCTATTTTATGGCCTATTACAAAGATTTGTATAAAATGATTTTGGCTATTTTACGGCCTATTACAATGATTTGTACGAATTGATTTTTGGTACTAATTTTATACCAATGTTATATAAATGGAATTTATTAAACTCTATGAATTCACTCGGCGTTATCGCTGACCTTTTCTTTTAACATGTTTTATCTCAGGTACTTGAAGGTAATTCTCGGGAAGACGACAAGAATTCATGGCCCGCACTTAAACAATATTTTCCATTCAAATACTTTGTAAAACTTGTATGAAATGTAATGACTTGGGACCGATGTAACTTTGATATTTATGAATGGAAATGATTTATTATTAAACGACGCGATTTTTATGCGTTGTCTATGATGTGAGTAATGTGCTATCACGTAACACCAACGAGTCTTCCGCTGTATTGAGTTGTATAAATTTGGGGGTGTTACAGTTTGGTATCAGAGCTCTCGTTATAGAGAACAAATTTTTTTTTAAAACCAAGGTTTTGAATAAAACATTTCAAAATCTTTTAACTAAAAACATTTTTCTAAAAATGTCTAAAAATCTTTTGACTATAACGGTGCCGAATAATTCCCGAGTTACCGACAAGGCCAGACTGAGAAGTGTTATTTTAATATATATATAACTTGGATTATATATATATATATATGATGTAATTTTATTACATGATTGTTTGATGATTATTTTGATATTTATACGAGGTATTTATACGATGTAGATTGTCACAATATACCCTAAATCCCCTAGTAAATTAATCAAAGCTATTCTCGTAGGAATTCTAACTATCCTAGATCTAAACCAAGTTGTGGATATTTATGATCCAAACAAATGGTTGATATTCGTAGAGATGTAGATATTAGTTGATTGCGATATTGAAAAAGGATTGGCGAGATTAAATCTGATATCGATGTCATGACGATCTTTTCTTATAGAGTGGAGTTTGACAAAAGGTTACCACCTAGAAAGATGTCATCTGATTCGTTGTCATCCAATTCTTAAATTGAAATCGAAAGGGTGAATGTTGCACTTGAGGCTGTCATTGTAACCATTACCCAAAAGCCTCATGCCACTAATACCTTTCCGAGAAGCCTAATTGAATGTGTGAGTTATCTCATGCTAGTGACTCATTTGATAATTGTTGTTGTAAGAACTAATAGGATTGGAAATTAAGTGTTGATTTATATTGAGATTGTATTGCCTTTACAAGGCCGAAGAATAAGATTGAAAATATTGGAGAATGAAGTAGGATATCGAATTGAGTATAAAATTTGTTGAAAACTTGAATAAAGTAAAGTTTAACACATATGGAATATGAGATTGTTAAGAAGAATTCGTTAAGTTCTGTGATTGAATTATAAGGATTTAATTGATTGTTAGTTTGTGTTAAGGGTTGTTCCTAGGCCATTGTCCACTAACGAGGATGCACAGAGTCCGAGAAATAAATTGAAGAAATCTTCTTCTTAATTAGGACCGATGGATCTTCTAGGACATGTGGAACACCTAATAACTCTTGTAGATTAGTATTCATTTTGGTATCTTTTAAAAATCCATGACTTAACTGAGATACCAGTTGGTAGGATGAGTTCTGAGAATTGTATGACATGGTGACACGTAATGTGTTACGGTACAATTTTGACTTGTTTGTGATTAATTAAAAAGACTACCTTTGATTGCTAAATTCTACATGTATCGATGTTATCTATCTTTTCTTGATTATTCCTAATGTTCGCATTAGTGATGCAACTATTGAACAAGTACTCATCTCGATTTGAGTTACGTTGTGGATTATTCTTTTGAGTGCCATCGAGATCATGAACCTCATGATTAATTGGCTAAGCTCATCTCCTATCATATTGTAGTTAGTTCTCGGTGAACAACTCTTCATCACTTTTCTGCAGATCACACATTGTTTTTATAAAGTTAAAACGGTATCCTTTGAGGAAATTAAATTTTCATCACAATAAGGATTATTCAAAGTGAGATTTATAAGTGATTGTTATTGAAATGAGGTTGTTTATAAAACGCTTTGGAAACTTAATTGTTTTCATAACAAGGAAAATCTTTGTAAAATTTATTTTGATTCTTATTTAAGAATTAAGCATGTAAATGTTTTTATTATAAACATGATGATAAAATTTTGACGAACTGAGTATTGCATCGTTAATCTTGAAATTGTATATAGTTGCGCGCCTACATACAATTTGGAATGGACTATGCAAAACTGATTAGTAGTCACCATAAAACTAATGAATAAACACTACATTTTCTGTGAGGATTGTGAAAGATTAAATTTTAATGAGATCTGCAAGAAGTGAAAAATAGGGACATAGTGTTAGGGACACCTACATATGTGCCTATAGCATCTATTCTTCTGAGTTGAATTTACACATCTGTGGAAATTGTCTTATTTGACAATTGACAATTCTTTCTTGTCCAATTCTCCCGTAGTGAGATTCTTAGGAAAAGAATTTGATTACTGAGTGTTGATACCCGACTGGATGTATCGACATTCCTATCATTTCTGTTGATTTGGTTTCATTTGATTGACCTGGGTAAGGATCCGAGGAGCTTTCGAATGCGTACTCAAATTATGAAAACATGGGATATATTCATATTCGTTAAATGTTTTCGTCTATTTATGAATTGAAATTCTCTCGCGTAGATTATGCGTTGACCTTACTCTTTTAATAGTAGTTGTGTCTCCCTATATCCTTGATTTGTGAAGGATTATGAGTTATTGTTAGTCTTTTGAGAAGTTCACATCTTATCAACGGCAATAAAACTGGAAGGTTGATAGCGCCAGTAGAATGGATTGATTGATTATGACATGACGACATTGTCTTAATTGATGGGAACCCGGATAGAATTCCCCTAAATGATAAGATGTTGATTATCAAAAGTGATCTAAATAATTCTTGACAGATGCCCGTATCCTGCATTTAGACTTGAAATTATACCGTGAATGGTTGTGAACTAATTATAGATATTGTAATCTAGAAGAACCTAATATGAATTTATTAAAAGATGTTTATGATATCTGAAACTTTAGGAGGTATATATTGGTAAATTACCTAAACTTTCGCCATTAAGGCAAACTGAAATTGGTATTGATTATATTTCCGGTGCTGCACTTGTGGCTTGTGCACTGTACGTCAGCACCATCTAAATTAAAGGAATTACCGTACGACTGAGAGAGTTGTCGGAGAAAGATTTTATTATACCAAGCCTGTCATCCTGAAGAGCTATGGTGTTAATCATTCCTTATATTTATAGGTTACTATGAACTGAGTAAATTGACAATCGAAAACGATATCCATAACTCGAAATGGAAGAATTGTTCTATCATTTACAAGGTTCTAGCAAATTTGATCCATGGCATGGTTATCATCAATTTCGCATCTGCGAAAAAGATTATGTATTCCAATCACTACATCCGGTACTTGTAATGAACATTATGAGTTTCACGTGATGTCGTTTGGATTGACCAATGCACATGTAGTATTCATAAATTTGGTGAATCACGTGTGTAGGCTGTAAATTAATAAATTCATGCTTGCGATCATTAAGGACCATTTGTTTGTTTATAATAATAAGAATGAGATTAATAATTAATTATAGATTGCCCTGGATTGGCCAAACAATTAAAACCTGCACCTTGAATATATAACATGAGGTTTAAAGACTTAATATTTTTATATTATTTAACCGTGTGATTAATAAATAGTGGAAGCTATATTGACTTTTCAAAGATTAGAACCATTAACGCTTAGGGATTAAAAACTTAATCCTTTACATAAAATGACCGTTGGATTAATAATGGTAAGATGTATGCATATAGACTCTTCAAAAATTAAAGAGCCCTTTTAAGACTTTGGATTTTACCAAAAAGAAATGGAAATATGTCTTGACAAATGTTTTAACAAAGGATTTTTAAAGGGATTATTCCCTTACACACAAACCATTTAACTAAACTTCTGTTTAGGGGTAAATGTTTGTGCATACCTCAAGATAACTTAAGAAGGACTGAGTAAAACCATTTAAAACATGACTTGAAATTTGAAACAATAATTTATGCTTTTCAAACTAAGGAAATTTTGACCAAAGTATAAACAAAGGTTTTTCGAACATTTACGAATCTTGCTAAATATTTTCGATAAATCAACAAAAATCTTGTTAATTAAATTCAAATTTATTTTTGAACATTTTATATAATTGGTCGAACTAAGAAATTTAAAATTTTTACGTTTACGTTTCATAAAAATTAGATAATTATTGTTAATTTACATGTAATAATTATCGACGCTTTAGACGTCAGATTGAGTAAAACGGATAAAGATGATAGTTGAGAAGAAACTAAAACTCAGAAAATATGAAGAAAGAATTTTGAATAAATACGGTTATGATATTTATTTCATCAGGAGGTGAATGTAATTACTGACGCATAATATAGAAAGAATATCTGAGTGAATTGTGGACATGATAATTATATCATCATGAGAAGTGAATATAGATACCGACGCATTATGTAGAAGAGATAAAGAACCAGTTAGGACATGTTCCTTAATAATGAAGGTGCAAAATAAATTGCCGAACAATATAAAAATAACCGATGCTTGTAAGAAGGAAAATATAGATAATAAAAAGAGGTTCGCGTCTAATGTGAACCATTAAAATAGAGAAACCAATAGCGTTAAATATTTTAAAGACCACTTGTGGTTGTCTAAATATGGAGATTGTGAGATATAGTTATGTAGGAATTTGTAAGTATAAGTATTCTATTTATGTCATTTATGACTAAAAGTATCTTTGTCTGAAGAAGTTGTACTGATGGAAATTATGAAGGCAGACATCGCCTCATACATTAGTAAACGTCTAGCTATTTTAAAGGTCATCATCTGAATTTGATTCGATTTGGGTCATCGTCGACAGACTGACCAAATCTGCTAATATCATTCCCGTTAATGATAAATGCAAAAGAGTTATGTAAACATAGTGTGCCTGTATCGAACATCTATATCAAGATCCTCGCTTCGCATCGAATTTCTAGAGATTTGCTCAGAAATCATTGAAAACGAACCTTGATGAGAGTACTATGTACCACCCCAATCGAAGGGACGAGGTAAAGTAACGATACAAAGTAATATAAGTGTTGTTTTATGTTTGAATGATTGACCTTTGGTAATAGACCATATAATCATTTTCCTTTGGAGAGATTATCATTGATAATCATCGTATTAGGATCGAGATAGAATCTTGTTAAGATTTAGAAATTAGAGCATCTATAAGCAGGATTTGAGATGAAGACACCCGACATACACCCATTGTGAGTTGGACATGTCTCTTAGGTTTAAGGTTTCCTATGATGGCGAACCTATCCTTGCAAAATACCCGACCCGCGAGATCTGAAATGATTGTTGAAATTAGGATTTGATTATTAACCGCCGATAGTGGGCAAGAGGTTATGTGAATATGAAATGTGGATTTGAAGTGCCAGATGGGTAGCGAAGTTATGCCAAAATTTTTAACCTTGGAAAAATGAATTCATGATCTGACAAATCATGGGATATAAGTCCCCGTTGTATGGGACCATTGAGATGATATAAAAGATTGGTTTGAAAGGCATATAAGCTGGATCTACCCTAGGACTTCAACGACTGCGTGAATTATATTTTGTATATCGAACTTGATGGAATATCTATCAAGTTAAAATCTGAATTCTTCTTAGTAATGTTTAGATCGACGAAAAGTTGCATTCATCAAAAACCCGTGAACATCATGGATAGAGAAAGTAAGTCAACATTAAGCCTGATCTTATTCCCGTAGTTATGTGTGGTGAAACTCGCGTATTGTAATGAAATACACTTGTGAGAAAAGACCGAATGTGGAGGAAATACCCACATGGCTTTAACTCTATAAGGAGCGAGTAGTAAGGTAAGATGATCTTTGAGGACAAAGATCCTGTTTAGGGGTAAATGCTGTGACAATCCGTCAATTTACGATTGATATTTTATTCTCAAATATTATTTAAAAATATTATTTTAATGTTACAATATGAACTCACTTATTTTTGGGAAGAAATTTGGATTTACGTCTTGAAGTAGCATCGACTACGTCTAAACCGGAGGATTCTACGTTACGTGCTTACGTTTACATACATCATCTTTGGTGACAGTCCGACATTTCAGAAAATAAATTTGTCCATGAATATTATTTTGGAGTTTTAAATTTGTGTTGGTTCATAAACTCACAAATTTACGAGAAGAGATTAGGACTTACGCTTTTATTTTAACGTCCTTTACGACTAAACCGGAAACCCTAGGATTACGTATTTACGTTTTCGAACTCCGTTTTTGATGAGACAAATTTTATTAGATTCGTTTTGTGACGTTGATTCATAATTTATAAAAACGTTTTTCGTAAAACGACCCGAGGGCACGCAAATCGAGGAAACTAGAATCGAGGAGTACCCGTAAATAAATGGGGATGAGACAAGTGGGACACTTGTCCCACCCCCACTCCAAAACCGGCCACAAATAGCCATAAAACAACTTGGTGTCAAGTTGTTGACAAGTTACATACACTTGTCATGATTGCTTAACTAGTAAGCTTACCACTTCACCAAAACCAACCAAAACCACCAACACACACACCTAGTTTCATTTTCATCCATGCAAACACTCTCATCTCTCTCTCTTGGCTCTCATCTTGCCGTCCCATTTCTCACCACAAACCACCATCACTTGATCAAAATCAACCACAAAATCTCATGTTATTCATATACATGTTGATGCCCTTTTGAAGCCCTATTGATTGGTGCAAGTTATAACATCCAAGGAGGAGTATTCATGGTGTCTTGGGGCTGATTTTCCACAAGGTGATCATAAAGATTGATGGTCTTGAAGATGGTGTTGGCTAAGCACAAGTTTCTCCATCAAAATCCATGTGAAACTCATAACCTACATCAACATGGTGGTATAAAGATTGTCCTCCTCATCTTCTTGTTATTTTGATTATGTAAACATGTATTTTATTTCTTATTGTATATGTATATGATGATTATATGATGATAAAAATGTTATGTGGGGATTTGGTGTTGATAAACATGATTAAAAAGGTGAAAAACTATAAGAAACAAGGTTAAAATCTTGGTTAAATTTGTTGGCTGTATAAAACAGTAAAGAAACAAGGTCATGGACTGATAAAATGATGAAGTAGAATCCATTTACAGTAAGCTATATGTCTTGTACACATGTGAGAGTTGGCCATGCAATGGAATCATTGTAATGAGTGAGATATGATCAAAACAAGTTTAGGGTATAAATCTGAGGTTACTGTTTTGGACGATTTTTAGAAAATATTTAGAAGATGATTCAACAGTAGCTATAGAAGAGTTAAATGTAGAACATATCATTTAGTTTATGTGATAAAAATTTGAGCTTCTATCTCCATATAGAACTCAAGATATGGCAGTTTTGGTGAAAGTGAAGTTAAAAATCAGATTTTTGGAAATAATGTTTATTAATATTATATAAGCACTCACATTATAATGTATAAAATGTAAAAATATAAACCCACTAACTTATAAAACTTATTTATATAAATATATAAAAGGTTAATTAAATGGGTAAATTTTATAAATGGTGGTGAAATAATATTTATAAGTAATAAAAACTATAAACTTGGTTTTTACGACTTTTTCGGCTATCGAAGTAAAATTAACGTTTTTCGCCAAATAAAACTTAGACGACCAAAACCGTCTAATGTAAAGTTTATAAAAGTCATATAATGATATATAGGTAACTAATACAAGTAAAAAACGATAAAACCCTAACTATAAGAAATACGGACATTTACGAGCTAATTAAGCATTGGACTAATAATTGGACGAAATAAGATAAAAACTTGTAAAAATAACTTATTGGGCTTAACCCATTTGGGCCCAATATGGAAAGTATACATACTGATAAAATAAGTATAACAAGGATTAAAACAAGCTAAAGAACTTATATTAAGTTTATTGGACTTAAAACACGTAAATAGGTAAAACTAGTAAACTAGTATAAAAGTTACCGACATATAACACTAAAATGAGTAAACGAGAATATGTAAACCCACTTGATCATCATCATATATATAATCATCATATGTGTACAAAATTGTTATTTTTATAAAGTCATTGGACATGAGTCTAAGACGAGTATTATTTGTCTAGGTTTCCGTGATTGAAGCACGTACCGTACGTCCGAATTGCCGATAACCCGCCTTCCCACATCAACGTGAGTTCATAGCCTCGCACTCTTTTAAATGTTTTTATGAAATGTTTTAGAAACCCGCGAGGGAGATAACATGTTAGTTTTTATAAAATAGGACACCATTTGTCCCGATTGTTTGTTTATTGATTTTGGACCCGAATGATTGAATGACCCGATTGTATGACCCGATAAATGATTAATGGACCCGATAGATGAAATAAAATGGATTATTAAAGTTAGTTTATGTCACTAAAAGTCCCATTATCATGAATTGTGAACTACCGGGAGTTGGTAGACGCTTATGCATATAATAGTACTATTTGGGGACGATCACCCCAGTTCGCGCCTTGACGGTTGATCCCCGTCGTGCCACATTGATTGGTAAGCGAATTTATGTATGAGAAGATTTCCATAGCGTGACCTTTGTGACGACACGCTACTTTAGATGGGCAAAATTGGTGTCGGGTTAGCTACCCGTTGTTGGTTTAGTAAGGTAACAATGTCATGCGGCTTATAATAATCCAAAACTAACGAAATACTATTAGACGCTTCGAATTACGATGTATTGCCTGACTAGCAATACAGGGTCATACTATTGATATTATGTTCGTGTTTTGGTTTTCATAACCATATTCATATAACGGATTTTATTTGAATTTATACGACGTCATAAGACGTATTGTATGATGTTTTTACGACATTGGCTCGTATAATGATTTTTAAGGCAAATGCCTATATTATGATTTTCGATAAGGATTTGTATAAAAATGACTTTGGCTATTATATGGCCTATTACAAAGATTTGTATAAAATGATTTTGGCTATTTTACGGCCTATTACAATGATTTGTACGAATTGATTTTTGGTACTAATTTTATTCCAAAGTTATATTGATGGAATTTATTAAACTCTATGAATTCACTCGGCTTTATCGCTGACCTTTTCTTTTAACATGTTTTATCTCAGGTACTTGAAGGTAATTCTCGGGAAGACGACAAGAATTCATGGCCCGCACTTAAACAATATTTTCCATTCAAATACTTTGTAAAACTTGTATGAAATGTAATGACTTGGGACCGATGTAACTTTGATATTTATGAATGGAAATGATTTATTATTAAACGACGCGATTTTTATGCGTTGTCTATGATGTGAGTAATGTGCTATCCCGTAACACCAACGAGTCTTCCGCTGTATTGAGTTGTATAAATTTGGGGGTGTTACAATACAACCTTTTCCAAAAACAAAGGACCAAACCTACCAATACCCAAAGTTTAAATTCGTAAATAAGCGGGCAACACTTACTGTAGCAATTTACCACGCCAAGAACACCCTTTTTACCCAGGATTAAAAAAGATGAAAACAAAGGGGAAAGTGAAATTAGCTATACCCACGTGTGATTCACCTCACCTCAAACACATCCCACACCAAAAACCCCAAACTCCACTACCAGAAAGACCCCACAAGAGCCAACCACATGGCGACACTTGGAAAGGATCTCTGATATGGCAAAATCAAAGGCACACATTCATTACTTGGTCACCAAGAAGTAAATTGACGTCCAAGATTTCACCTCACAGCCTGTCAACAACCAAATGCATTCTAGAAGCTTCATAAGGACATTTTAGGGATTTTCATAGCATTAGAGTTTGTGTAATGTGCCCAATTTGTGGCCTATATAAGGAGCCTCAACTTGTGAGTAGCCCTTTGTTCCAGATTTTCTCTTAGCTCTTTGTAATCCCTTATTATAGTTTAATGAAATTTGGGTTAGTTTTCTTAAAATTATATCTCCTTTTTGTTATTTAAAAGTTTGGTATTAGGCTAAGAGTAATCTGAGTTCCATATTTGAATGTTTTGATCTTGTGTTGTGAAGTTTGCAAAGGTTTCATAAAAGTTTTTGAGAAAAATATAAAAAAATCCGTTTTATATTATTAGTGATTAACTTTGTTCATCTTAGCAGGAAGGAAGCTAGTGGTTGTTTTGCTACCACTAAAGCTCACACATCCCAAAGCATGGATGTATGTTTTAGAGGTGCACAACTCTAAACCTTTTCTCTTTTATGCATATTTTTCATGATATGGTATGAATCGGAGATCTGGTCTGTGATTGTGTGTTTTTGTTGTTGAATCTTGTTTATTGGTGGTTACTTGTTGTTGCTAAGTTTATTTGATCTTGATTTGTTGTTTGAATCTTACATATCCTTTGAAAAATTATGAAATCAGTTTAATAAGGGGTGTTTGGGATTACTGTAATATTGAAGTTTGGATTGACTTGAGTAGGTGTTACTTGGTGTTTATTGTTTGTTCTTGTTTTATATGTGCTTCTAGGTGTTTATCTGCAAGTTTTGAGGTCTATATCACCATAATCCATAAATTGGCCATAAAATCTGAATTACTTGTTGTTTTTGACTAAAATTTTGTGGACACCTAGATGCAAGGATAGACAAGGGATAACAAGTGCTAAATCTAAGTTAATACAACCTGTGTAATAGATTTAAGGCGTTGAAATTGGATCTGTGGTCATTTAGGTCAGCAAAATTGTTTTGGGTATCATTTGTTCATCAATAATCTGCATAAGCTTTAATCTGTCTCTAATCTTTGAATCAGTGTATAAAACAAGTTTATTTGTGCTTATTGGAGTTTATTATAGCTTGTGTATGCATGTGGTTCAATTTGGTTGGCTTATTGTTGCTTAATCTGCTTATTTCTTCATAACTGCTTATTTTGCATATTTGTGTCATATCTGGGGATTGTTTGCTTAAACTGTATCATTTGGCTGGATCAACTTGTGATTTCTTGCTTGATTGTGACTCTTTACAACCCACTGGTTATAAGGGTGCCCTTGTTATCCATTGAATCCAAGTAAATCTCTCAAAAATCACAGGTCAAATAGTTAAAGTAGTGGGAACTCTGTTCCCCTGCTGCTAGCCACTACTAGTGTTATTTTTGGTTTAGCTTATCAATAAGCTGTTCCAGCTTATTAAAACGTGCAACAACTTCAATTTGGTAATAGGTGCTCATCATTTGACCCATTTGTTCATTCTGGAGCATTTGGGTGGTAGACTTATAGGTTTGACTAGAAAACTAATTTGTTTACTTTTACATAAGTGCTTATTGGCTTGTTCTGCTTATTTGGTTTTGCTTATTGGATTTTTCTTGATTGATTTGGCTTATTTAAGTTATTTAGTATCTTTTGTAAGTTTAATCAAGGTCTGAGGTGGTCTAAAACTCTAAGTCGACTATTTTGTCATTTAGTGAGTTTGTACTTTGCTTATTTCTGGCTTATTTGTTGTGCTCTTTCAAAATTTCTTTTCACATATCTCTTAAGCATCCCAAAAGAAGGTTGTGTGTCAAATTAGAGCTTATGGCATTGGCATATAGCTTAATGGGCGAAAAAGCCCATTAAGAATAAGCTGTTGTACATTTAAGCTGTGATAAGCTCATATTAAGCTTTTGGACCTTCAGAGTTTTGTGTTTAGAATTGAATTTTAAGCTAGACTGATGATTTTCAGCTTATTTGGTTGAGTTAGAATTTATTGGGCGAAAAAGCCCATTTCATTTGGACTATTTTGTTTTTAGCCCATTTGGGGGCCCAATAAGGGTATTTTGGTAATTTGACTTTCATTTTCTGTTTGTTTAGGTAAAATAAACTAGTTTGCAAGTTTTTAGAAATTTTTATAATTTTTTAATTTTTAATATTATTTTATTATTAAATTTAGTTTTTAATATTTTTGCAACTTTTATATTTTTCCTAGGTCAAATACCTTAAGTTAGGATTTATAAAACTCATAAAAATAGTTTTTAGTCTTATTAAGTCATTTTAGAGGTTTACAAAGTGAAAATTTTTTATTTGGGCTTTTTATTAATTATTTGGATTTTTAGGGCTTTAATTAGCATTTAAAAATTAATATTTAATTAATTAAAAGGTTTGAAAAAGTTTTGATCATTTGTAAACTCTTAGTTTATTTTTAGCTATTTTTGGTAATTTTTTTGGAATTTTTAGAATTAATTTTTATTTTGTCACTTTTTACGATTTTTTTCGTTTTGTCGTCGTAGTGTAATTTTAACGTATCCGTCATTCTCCTTTCTCATCTTTTCTTTCTCAATATTAATCCAAAATCATTACGAGTTATTCACACACATATACCTCCTAGGGTCATTAGTACACTGTTTTCCTAAACCATCGTATTTAATACTTACCGCTTTTACGCCTTTTTCCTAAAAGGTCCGCTTTTACCTTGTTTTCCTAAACAAGTTTAATTTTACCACAATCATGTAGCTACTCACAACAAAATGAAATGTAAAAGTACAAGTACACAATGGACATGTTCACATGTCTTATAGGATTATAAAACATGAGAGAATGTTCTAGGATCATTGAGTAAAACTTTCTTAAGTTTTATCATGGTAAAATCATGGATTTTACAACACCACCCCGTTATTTTAGCTTTGTCCTCAAAGCTACTAAAAACGTTGTCATCTATTTAGTGAAAAGATGTCATAGATCTAAAGGTTCGTCTTGGACACGCTCAGAAACGAATGGTGACAACGATGTAAAGAGATCTTTATCCGGATCGCACTATACATCCGATTGAGCAGTATTTGGATGTTGCTATCACTACGGATGGACAGAAGGTAATGCAATGAGATCTTTATCGGGTCTTACTATACATCCGATTGAGAAGTATTTGGATGCTGCCATCATTACGGATGGACAGGAGGTAATGCAAAGAGATATTTATCCGGGTCGCACTATACATCCGATTGAGTAGTATTTGGATGTTGCTATCATTACGGATGAGCTTACGAGGGCTTTTTCAACGAGGTCACAGTTACATCCTTCCAAGAGCTGGGAGAGGACCAATGGTGTTGTGGCTTTGGTTAGGAGGGCAAATCCACTGCAATTAGTTTATGGTATGAGGAGGACACGCAAGCATGGTTTATATGCTGGGAAAGCTAGGGATGCAGTACTCCTGCATCCTTTTCACTGTTGAAAGATATGTTATATCTCCACACCTGATGGTGAAAATTAGGGGTTGAAGGTAAAAACAAATTTAACTAGTACCCCTCCTGTGTCAACAATTATACGCCAAAGACTTGCTGATATAATTCAAGCTTGTGGGATGCAAACATTAGTTGATAGCACTAAAACTTCTACCCAACAGAAAGGTTAAGTTTATTGTTGATGGTGATTGGGTAGGAAGTTACAAAGAATCTGCTTCATTCGCAGCAGGGCTGGGCGAAAGAGGCACAAAAAAGAAGTACCTCAAATGGTGGAAGTAAAAGAAGATACCAAGAATAAAGAAGCGCGCATCTTGCGGGATGCTGCAAAGGGTCGTGCATCCACTATTAATGGTTCAAAATTTGCACAACTTTTGACTTCTAAGGAAAGGAAGTCATTCCTTCCTAGGTTTGGTGGATGATGGTATTGTCGAACTAATTGGACCTAAAGAGGGAAAAAGGTTTGTCCAAAATCATGGGGTATCCAACACCTCTTTACGAGGGATGTCGAACGCATCCCTACAAAATACACCATTCGTGAGTTGGACATGTCTTTTAGGTTTAGGGTTGCCTAAGATGGCAAACATAACCCTACAAAATACACCCATTGTGAGTTGGACATGTCTTTTAGGTTTAGGGTTGCCTAAGATGGCAAACATAACCCTACAAAATACACCCATTGTGAGTTGGACATGTCTTTTAGGTTTAGGGTTGCCTAAGATGGCAAACATAACCATACAAAATACATCCATTGTGAGTTGGACATGTCTTTTAGGATTAGGGTTGCCTAAGATGGGAAACATAACCCTACAAAATACACCCATTGTAAGTTGGACATGTCTTTTAGGTTTTGGTTTGCCTAAGATGGCAAACATAACCTTACAAAATACACCCATTGTGAGTTGGACATGTCTTTTAGGTTTAGGGTTGCCTAAGATGGCAAAAATAACCCTACAAAATACACCTATTGTGAGTCGGGCATGTCTTTTAGGTTTAGGGTTGCCTAAGATGGCAAACATAACCCTACAAAATACACCCATTGTGAGTTGGACATGTCTTTTAGGTTTAAGGTTGCCTACCTCGTCACTTGGGGAGGAACGAGTTAGGAAAATAGGACATCCTTTTACCAAATATTTCTGGACTTTGGTGCAGGAGATGACGCTAAGCCTAGTGTCGATTATTTTTGGGTTACCATCCCCTCGTACAATCAAGGTTTCATTTCCCCAAGATATACAAACCCATTTTTCATCACACACGATAACTGCACGATATTTTGCTAACCAATCCATGCCAATAATGACATCGAAGCTACCATGATTTACCGGAATTAGATCGATGTTAAACGGGTGATCGGAATGGTTTAAGGTACAACCTCGAATGATGGTATAAACCGTCACAACTTTTCTGTCGGCTAACTCTACGGTATAGTGGGGGTCTAAAATTGATGGGGTGACTTCCAATATATTACTAAATTCGTTAGATATAAAACTTCGGTCTGCCCTAGTGTCAAATAAGACAGATGCATATCGTTGGTTTAGTAGAAATGTACCGGTAACGATGTTGGAATCCGGGTTGGCTTGGGAATTGCTAACCATGTACACTCGTGATGAAGTTCCCTTGTTGTCCCATAAACTTGTCCAACTTCCTATCTTTTGGGAGGCTGTTGATGCTGGCTACGAGAGCTTTCATCCGACTTTCTCTTGTTCTTTGTTTGCCTTTCCGACAGTTTACGGGCTCGTTTGTTGATCAGTTCGGTTGTAAACTCCATAACACTCTCAACAGTAGTGGGTCGTGATGCAAGCACGCTATCATGAATAGCGTCAGGGAGTCCACTGACATACTTCTCAATCTTCTCTTCCTTTTGAGGGAACATTCTGGTACACATCAGGATCAACTCTTGAAATCTTTGGTTGTACCAAATGATGTCGTTATTCTTGCACTTAAGATCCCACAATTCAATCTCCAATTTCTTCATTTCGCCTCTTGGGCAGTACTTTTCAGTCATCTGTTCCATAAGGTTGGCCCAGGTGAGAGTATAAGCAGCATCGTGTCCAAGGGTAGCAACAACAGAGTTCCACCAGGTAAGAGCACTCTCAAGTAGCGTGCAGGTAGCGAATTTGACTTTATTCTCATCAGTACAGTCATTGATGCGGAATACAGTTTCCAACCTTTTGAACCATTGCATTATTTCCACAACTCCTTCCTTTCCTCTGTAGTATGAGGGTTTGCATTTTAGGAAGTTAGGGTAAGATCAACCCCTGTTGGCGTGGTTTTTGCGTACATTGAGGTTTTGACCATCGTTCATATTCTGGTCAGCTTCTTTGGCTGCCATGGCGGCTGTGATGCCCTCATTTATCATTTCCCTGACTTGGGTGGCAGTGACATTTTGAGTAACCTCAGTATGGTTGGTGTTGGTAGCATTTGAGGTTGTTTCGTCGTTGGGATTTGATCGAGTAATCTCCATTTGTCTATAGTCATACACAAAATGAGATCATTAGTTTAAGGGTTAGTACAGTTTTTTTATATTAATTGCACGGGGAAATTTCATGCATAGATTTCATAACAAATTGGATAACATGTCAAGATTTCATAATATAATACATTTCATAACAGATATAACATAAGAAAATGATTACATGCCATTTCCATAAGAAATTAAACATTCACCTAGCATAACAAATCCTAGATAGAGGCTTGACTAGCCTTGTCATGGGTAGTGGTACACGTACTCTTACGTACATCATATCCAAAAACATATGTTCGAAAAGAAAAGTACATTACAAGGATGGATCACAACAGCTGGAAAAATAAAAGTACAAAAAGTCCTATACTATGATAGTTGGGGTACAACCCATAAGCTTATCATGATGTACAAGAAATCTAGTACATCTACTCAATCCTACCTAGCAGGTCTGCTGGATGAGGCTGGTACTGGTGGGGCTGGTGAAGTTGTAGATGCTCTCTTGGTACTCCGCAATGCTTAAAACTGCCAAACGGATCTCCTTGAGCAGGCAGAGTGCAATCAGCAGATGAGATCGGAGTCTGTCAACGTCTCCTCAAAGATAGGCAGTCTCAGCAGTCACTCCCTCATGTCGTATAGCTGCAAGGTCGAAGAAGACAGACAAAGACTGCTCCTAAGCAGTGAGAGCACCATGGGTCTGGTACTGAAGACTCTCCAAGGTATTAATGCACTGATGGAGATGGTAGTTCTCCTCCAGCAACCACTGTAATGCCTCGTCAGTAGTGGCCCGAATACCCTTAGATGCCTGGGATCCTAACCACATAGTCTGAGAAATAGAGTCTATATGCTCATGTGCGGCACTGCAGCCCAGCTGGCCTGCTGTCAACAGGCTGTGAATCTCCATCATATCTTTCTCTTGGCGTGCGGCTAGAGCGGCTATCTGGGCTTGGACCTTATCAGCATGTCCCGTCCTGAAACCCTCGCCGACCTCGAAAATGGAGTCGGGAGCAGCCTCATACCTTCTCTTACGAGATGGTAGAGACCCGGGAGAATGGCCCTGTGGTGATGACTATGGTGCTAGAGACGCTAGATCTGGAGTCACCTGGTCTCCCTCCACAGTGGCGGGGACCAATGTGGCTGAGGGTCGAGCAGTGGGAGAATCAGCAAGGAGTGCAGCTCCAATGGTCTTCCTGTCCTCTGAATCTGAGGTCGACAGCCATCCACAGTGTACGAATCGCGGTGACGGAGAGATAGCTGGAACGGGGGCTACCTCTGGTAAAGTAGTCGGTGATACAACTAGTGGAGTCATAATACTCTGAAAATAGTAATATTTTAAATTTGAAGTAAGTATAAGCTTACAAACAAAGAAAAAAAAATTTGTTACAACTTTATAGTGTATATCCTTTTTAAGCAAAATCGTAATGTTTTAAAGGTTACGTTAATACTTATAAGATTAATTAACCGAATTTTTAATAATCAATGCACACTTAGTTCACATAGGATATATATATATATATGTCGTACGTTCTATATGCTTAAATAATATAGTCCCAAAAAATCCCCAAAAGATTTTTGTTAAGTTATAGTCCAGTTTTTAAATAAAATTTTTTTATCTTTTAAAATTTTATTTAAAAATTTATATGGTACTCTATAACTATTGCTCTGATATCATTCTCTGTGACATCGGGTCAATTGTAGCGGAAATAAAATTTGGAATGTCACAGGGGTGGATCGATAGCAAATAGCACATAGAGCACAGGAAATAGGTTATCCATCATATATATTACATGAACAGTGTACAAATTAATAAAAATTGTTTAAACATGACAAAAGTAAATTGTTCGTTTTTCCCCAGTAGAAACCCCTGATGAGTCCTACAATGCAGACTACTATGATGCTTGAGTCCATGCACACACCACGTATTAGCTTCATTTTCTTAAGAAAAACATGCTTAGAGGGTCAACATAAAGTTGGTGAATTTACAGGTTTAATAAAATAAGTTTGGACATAAATGATCACGATAGTAGTAATGCACATAGCATCCATACTAAAAAGGTAATTACATTCCCTATTGCTCAAAACTGAAGCTTAACTCTCCATAGTTCTCAACACATGAGAACTCGGGGCCTTACAAAAAGGCGCCAAACCCAGTTCCAACATGGTATACATCTGTTGTCCCGGCCAAGGCACAGTGATCGCTACTCACCTAGATGGGGATCATCAATCCCAAATATATCTTTTTATAACATTCGGGCAATTACAATAATTTAACAGTTTTTACAACAGGCAATCGTAATCAAAGTTTATATAATACAGTTTATGTCTAATAAAATAAGTTGCATGTTTTCTCCCCCGTAGAGGAAAATATTTATCAATAATTTGTATGAGGCTGTAAACTCACCTTGGAGTTTGTAAAGGTTGTGCAATTAAAAAGGAAATCCAAGTAATGCTCACGCCACAGTCTACTACCTAATTAAATAGTATAGTCTTAATAAATAATATAAGAAAACGTATGTGTATGCTTATACAATTTTTAATCAGTTTATTAATGCTATAGTGTTTGTTTAAATGACTGTAGTACAAGTATTAATAATATTCATTTGAACATGTAATTAAGTTTCTCGTTTAAGTAAAATAAAATGTTTTACTTATAATTTTTGTATACGTACTTGCATTCAATTTATTTAACATTTATATAAATTCATTTTATAAAAGTATATAAGTACATGTATTTAATTTACACATATACATATGGTTTATACAAATTATTTTATAAAATAAAATATAAATATTTTATTTTGTAAAGTAAAATATAAATATTTTATTTCACCTTAAAGTTCCCAAAAATTTTCCAACATTTATAAAATAATTTATAAGTTACAAGTTTAAGAATTTACAATTTACGTCCTTATGGTTTAGAATTTATTCAAGTTTTACTAAATTAAATTAGAATAAGAGTTTAGGACTTGTTTATGTTTTGGTATATTGCAAAACTAGACCCTCCATATTTTAAGTAAAGTAAAACTTTTGGCTTTTACATTTTTAGTACCAAGGGCTTGTTATACTTTCGGGTTATGGCAGAATTAGTCCCTCTAGTTATAATTAGGTTTTATATCTTTCATTAAATGGCAAAAACAGTCTTTAGGGCTTCTATAAGTTTCGGCTTATTATAAAAATGGTCCTTAGGTTTATAAAATGTCAAAATAACTTTTAGAAACATTCAAAAATGGTCCTTAATGTTTAATATGTCACGAATGGCATTTATTAAGACCTAGACTTTTGGATAATTACAATTTTAGTCCTTGTGTTTAATAGTTTATTAAAACAAGTTTCAAATGCCACGGTTTTAGTCCTTAAGTTTTATAAATTGTCATTTTTAGTCCAAAAGTTTTTATAAGTTATATTTTGTTATAAAAACTTTATTTAAATATTTAAAATATCAAATGGGCTCATTAAATGGACCAAAAGAACTAATAGGCTATCTAGTGGGCCTAAACACATTTTAAGTCCACTAATTAGTTAAATGGGCTTAATGGGCCATTGAAAGTATACGTCTACAAGATATTGGGCTTATTGGGTCCATTAGGTCTTGGGCTAGTGTTACATGGGTTTGATTAGTCCATTAACATTTCTTAACCATTTATGTAGGTAATAATCTAGGTTTTCTTATAAGCTTATCATTAGCTTATCAAAATTAAGTTATGAACCCTCATCAAAAGGGTAAAACCCACGGTTTGCTTTATTTGATGTATCAAATGAGATCTAGATTTGTTCCAAGGTTCCACGTAAGTTATAAGCCCTAATATGAGCTTATGACTCACGGCTATATTAATTTATAGCTTATTAAGATAAGTCAAAACTTGTTATATGGTTGCATGTAATTATAAGAGTCCCAAGATGAGATCTAAACTATGTACAAACCTAGAAGTCAATCATAAGTCCATATACATACATATATAGCCCACGACTATAAATTAAATCTTGGTATTTCCAAGATGAGATTTAATCTAGTTATGTGTTTATAATCATTTATAAAGTCCCAACAATATAATGTTTATACTTATTGCATGTTTACAAATTTAACACAAGTTCATTATGAACTTATGTAGTCCACGGCTATACATAATTTCCCATGTGTTCTTATTATAAGATCTATATTTTTACAAGCTTATTAAGTTAGGTTAAGGTCTTAACACAAGATCTAGGTCTAACATAAACATGCATGTTCATTAGAAACCCATCCATTCATGTTTATAGCTCACGTCTATTTTTTACACACAAGATGTTTTGGTGATTTTTAGTAGTTCATTATGTATAGTTAAACACATATTACATTATTTAAAACTTGTTATATAAATCATTGATGTACATATAATTAAGCCGTGACCTTTAAGGTCATGGTTTTCTAGTTTTGTGAGTTACAAAATATTACCCATATGACTTATGTTTGTAAGTTTAACCAAAAGTCCCAAAAATGGAACTTATAGCCCACGGCTAAATATAAATCCATAGAAGGGTTTATATGATTTTCACCAAGTTCAAAATAGATAATTATTCATATATTTCTTATCAAAAGTTTTTAAGCATGTTCCATGGTATTCCAAAAATATGTCGTAACCTATAAGGTCATGGTTTTATCAAATCTTGATTTTTAACAAGTTCATTTCATGTGTTTATTAGGTGGATGATTATGCATGCAAGTAAAAAGAAGAAAGTATAATGAATAATAACATCTAGTTATTGCTACCAAGGAAGATCTAAGGAACTAAGGAGATTAGTGAGCTAATCTTGATGAAGATGAAACCCTAACAATAATCCAAACCGTGACCTATGTAGATTCGGCTAGGGCTTATGTTGGTTGATATGGTAATCAAAATGGTAAGGATGATACCTATGATTAGTAGTAAAGATGAAGACAAGGATCTTGTGGATTTAATGTGTTCTCTTGGATGTTTATGGCTTTAAGCCGTATGATTTGAAAGAGAAAGGGTTGAGAGAAAGTGAGATTTGATTTGCATATGTGAATGAGAATGTTAGTGTGTGTGTTTCGGCTTAAAGAAGAGAGAGAGGGAAGGCAAATGGAATGATTTTCCTTGGTAAGAGTTTCTATGCCAAGTGTTGGCTTTTCTATAACAAAGACACCTCTTCCCTTCCACCTTGTGCGTGTCGTGTAAGGCTAACCAAAGGGGAGTGGGCTTGGGCTTGGGATTGGGCTTGTGTTGTGGGTATAACACAAAGGAGATGTGATCTTGGGCTAGTTCAAGAGATGTGTAAGCATGCATATGGTATACATACATACATACACGGCTACATATACATAGTGCAACATTGTTCTTCAGTTGATTAAGTGTTATGAGTACATATAAAGGTTATGCATTTTATTACTTGTTCTTCTATATCCAAGTACAAGGTATAGGTTATGTAGCTACTCACAACAAAATGAAATGTAAAAGTAAAAGTACACAATGGACATGTTCACATGTCTTATAGGATTATAACACATGAGAGAATGCTCTAGGATCATTGAGTAAAACTTTATTACATTTTATCATGGTAAAATCATTGATTTTACAAACAAGTTGAACGAGGCGTTGTTGAACTATACTTTGTTGCAACGGATTAACAATTAGCCGACTTGTTTACGAAAGCTCTATTGAAAGATAGGTTTGAGTACCTCGTTAGGCAAATTGGTATGAGATGTTTGACTCCAGCAGACCTGGAGATTCTGGCAAAGGTGCTTGCTTGATTTATCTATCAAACATCTTGTAAATATCTTTGAAAAAGCAAAATACAAAAATATAACACATATAAAAACAAAACACAAAATTAAAAATCTTTAAAAATCCAAAAATATTCTTCTCGACATGTCTTTCAGTATTGATAATATGGACGTGCCTAGAAATGTAGCTCAATAATGACACGGGTGTGTACATAAAGCTCGAATGAAAGTTGTAAATATTTTTTCAAAACATATAATTTCTATCTTTCAATAAAGGAAAATGTCTATTTTGGACAATTTTTCCAAAAACGGGTAGAACAATCTATCTTGGGTTGAGCTTGTCACAAAACATTCAACGTTTTGAGCTCAACACAATGGCTTGTAATCTCTTTTAGATTGTAACCCAAATCTATATTCACGGGGAGTGTACGATTTTGTGCTATTACCTTCAGCAAAAGAAGAGAAATCTTCTTACACTTGAGTGGATTTATCAAGACATTCAAAGTCTATGAACTCAAGTTTATGCTTTAGAAAAACCTCTTCGCCAAAAAGAAATAGGATTCTTCAAAAAGCTTTGAACACATTTTTTTCCAAGAATTTCTCAGTGATTATTCAAAAATCATTCAAAAATTATGTGTTCAACAAACTCCTATCCTCAAAAAGTGAAATGTGGATCACGTCCTCACAGTGACAATTCAATTAGATCAATTTTTGAGGTGGAGCATTTCAACTTCATGCAAAGATTAACACATCTTTCTCTCGTAGTTTTTCAAGACTATTTTTCAAAATATATTTTAATCAAATTTGGTATCTCTAATATCAAAAGATTTTATATATTAGAGATAGGGGGAAATATGATTAAAATGTGATCTTATATAAGACTCAAGCACTTCAACTCTTACCTACATGTGCAAAACACTTTCGATTATCGATGCACATGTGAAGGGGGAGCATTTCTGAAAACGACAAAAAACTATCAAGGTGTTAAATGTTAAAAGGGTGGTTAGGTTTAAGTCCTATGATCCAACCAGAACCGGAGGGATCTTCCCAGGGAAGATTATTAGAAGTCCTTAGGAAAGATGGAGTACAATGTGAACGTAGCTAAATGCCAACTAAGTACTGAAGCTAGCACTAGAACAATCACAACAAAGTGCTAGTAATGATATCTTGGTAAGCATTGAAGGGGTTGAAAAATGGAAAAGAAATGTAAGGATAAGGGTGTAACCAAAGAAGCCCTCCATACAACTTAGGCAGTAACCGGGTCAACACATCATGAAGAGAACTCATCATGGAACCAGTGATGTATGCACAACCCTTACCTAGCTACTCAGGCTTCTCTTAAAAGAAGTTTGTTTTATTGTCACGGAGAACAGCAAGACTTCTATTAGCTTTCTCATTCCGATATAGTTGATATTGAATAGGTGGCATCTGCTCCAGCCTCCGACCACTAAAAGTGCACAAATCGAGTCTAGAGCCTAGAGATCAATCAAATCTCATTAGGACACACGGAATGACAATAAAGTGAGTCCTATGCTATATCCTTGCGATATTTCTTAAACACTCAGAGTGATATTACTCAGTATTCACAATAATGAGTGGAAATCCTTCCAGTGTTAACATCAAACAGCAATGCGGTAGGTCATATGTAAGATTCTTTATGAATTAAACATATGTAGAACTGAAACGCAATAGTGGTTTGATTCTGAGTTGATTCAAACTCGTTTCAGGTTTCTACGCAATATCTTTATGGTCTTGCTAGAACATTCAGAGTGATATTCATTAATATTCACAGTGATGAATGGAAATCCTTCTAACGTCAACCTCAAACAGCGCTACGGTAGGTGACTTGTGAGATTCTTATGAATCAAGCTTGTGTCAACTGGAAAGCAACAATGGTTAGATTCTTTATGAATCACACTTGTTTCAGGAATTTGAATTGATGACTTTAATCAAGCGGATATTTATCCAATTGATACACTCTTTATGTTCGCAGTCTTGCTTTGAGACGGTCGAGTAAAGAGAACGGTCGTACAGCCGTGAAACCCTGTCAAGGAGAATCCTAATTGAATCTACCTATCATAGTTACGGTATTTAATATCGTATAACGGTCTTTACTGACTGGAGGTAAAACGCTACCGATTTAGGACGAATGTCAAAGCCATTCAGTCCATGTCTATGTTTTGTCTCGAGAAGGTGGCGTCACTGTGTACTCAGAAAAGTCAAAGATTTAAAGCCACATACTCATGCCTAAAGACATTTTCAACAATTAATAGTGTGAGCATGTGGATGAAGACAGAAGATCGCAATATGGCAAAGACAAGTCAAGGATGATTTGAAGATCTCAAGATAAAAAGGACAAAGTCGAAAGACAACGACAAAGGCTCAAAGATCACAGCCTGAAGGAACAAGACTATTGTTACACGTTCAAGACTCATTTATGGCGAGATTAGTAATCTCTACAAATCTCCAAATGACAAAGGGTAATGACCTCTCATAAAGGGTAATGACCTCTCATTGGGGGAGATGGTTAGCCTCAAAATATTGAGTCAAACAAGAATGTTCGTTCATATGTTTATTATGTATCGTATTTTAGAAAGTTGTAATAGGTAGTAGGTTAGTCGTGTTTTGCGGGCTTAACTTTAAGCTAAAGTTCATTCATAAGTAACTAAAGCCTAAATGAAAAGCCCAGCCCATTATCATTTAGCCCATTATGCCACATGTAGGCAAGGCTATAAATACCTCTCCTTGCATGTAAGGAGAGGTTGGTTGGTTCATTTCTCATTCTCTCACAATCTAATATTCACTAAATTTCACACACTTCTCTCTCTTTTCTCTCTCTACTTTCTCTCTCTAGAATTAATCTAACTTCTACCTTTCTTTATTGTTTAATCATCATAATTTATGAGACAACAAAATCAAAAATCAAAACCAGACCCCCTAAGCTAAAATACCTAATACCAAATCTGCCAAACTATGTTAACAAACTAGCATTCAAACCTATCTGCCCTGTGTACTAGTTGAGAATGAAATTACGTAGATTTAAAACAAAATCGAAGGCCTACGACCCACTATGATGTTTCTGCAGACAGCCGTGGATTACGCATACAACACACAGGCACTCGTTTGCTTATCTTTTTGTTGGCTACTTTTCGTAGGTTGTTGGTTCACAAGGCACGAACACACAAATCTCAAACAAACTAGCCACATAATTTCTCAAGATTCAACAAAAGCGTCCAGTATAGTGCAATCTTACATAGTGAGCATTAAACAATCTCAAACAATCCCTTATATTTAATTTCTATGGATTCTTTCTGGGGTTTGTAGTATGCTGCTAGTATCGTAGGGTACACAAACACGCAGCACGCAGCAAGCACTCTATCAAACACAACACACAAATGGCACACTTATACTTAGGCTCCTAGATTCTCCGGTTATATTTGTTGTTAGAGTAGTTTTAGACACATAAGGCACAAGATACTAACACAATACTCAAATCACAAATCTAAATCAAAATCCATTATAGTGGTTGCACGATGGATCACAACACATAAAAAATACTCCTTGATGCTTGTATGCGCTCAGTTAACACAAACAAACAACCTTGTTCACTTTTTCGTTACTTTTTGGTTTTACTGAGGTTGCTACTAATGCACCGGCCACATACACAAGACAAACACAAACTATAAAACAAATCGATGCACGACTTATGCTGATTTAATACTCAGCAGGTATCACTTTTTTGTGTGGGTCTTTTAACAAAATAACTAAGGTTTAAAACAAAACAAAGCACATACTCAAAATAACTAACCTAAGATCTAAGTGATCCTAAGATTAACAGCCTTAGGAGATCTAACTACCCAAATAACAAAGTAAAAACCAACACCTCCTAAAAGCGAACCTATGACAGAATTTTATAAAAACATACAAAACCAATTCTTGAAACTAAAACCCGAATTTTTTTTGGCAAAAACTAGTCACACTAGACCTATAAAGTATGCAGAGTACAGCTTAAGCTCTAGGTGGTCAACTCCCAACCCTAAACCAGCATTCCCAAACACCCCTTTACAGCATAGTAAACCAAGTTTTCGAAGCAAAAGTTTGATTTAAGACGCACAAACAACAACTTTAACCACAGAAATTGATCAAACTTAAACATAAGTTTTCAACAGATTTTTGTGTGTTAAACAACTTAAAACCAAAGGACTTTATTTGATAAAGATCAAATAGCATGCAAATGTCAGAAATAAACAAAACTTTCACACTTTCAAATAAAGCAGAAAAACAAACCTCAAAGGCACAACATCCCTGCCTTTAGTGTTTCGAGCTTATGTGCACGCGTGTGCACAAGCATCCGTAAAACCTGCTGAGATTAACAAAGTTGAAGAGAAACAACAATAATTTAATGTGAACAAACTATTTTTTTCACTTTCTTTCTTGAAAACTTTTCACAAACCTTAAACGTTGAACAAATTTTAAAACTCAAACCAAAACTTTGAAATGAGAAAAAATAAAATCAAAAAGCTCAAATCATAAGCTCTTTGTCATAGAACTATTTCTTTAGCTTAACAACCAGTTTATAAAAAAAGTAAACAATTTTCTTTTGTTAGACAAAATTTAAGAACAATGACATGAAAAGTAAATTGCATAAAGATCAAATTTGCAGAAACGTAAATGACTTGTAAAAATAAATTGCAAGAATTTTAAAAGGAACTCAATTTCATTAACCAAAATTCGTATCACTTTACAAATTTGAAAAATTAAATTGGAACAAGAACTTCTAACAAGCCTACTTCCCTTTATATAAGGGTTACAAGAAAATTCAAGAAAACTAAAAAAAATAGAAACCCTAATAAGCTGAATATCCAATTATGCCCTTGGTCTTGAATATTGTTCTTGGTCAAGATGTATACCCGTGATTGTTGCACACCTCATGTGATTGTCAGGATGTACAAATCAATCTCATCAGTTGAATGAAACTTTGGGAGCAAGGATAAGCATCCAGCTGTTGAATTTGTCCCCCTTTTGGGTCTTGGTGTGAAAAAGACGGGGCAGGGGACACATGGGGGGGGGGGGGGCAGTGGCTGATGGGGAATGTGATTGGAGGGTGTGAAAGGATTAAGGTGATGGTTTATTGAATTTCTGGACAGTTTGGGTTGTTATTATCATGTGACTAAGGTTAGATGGATTAGGGTTCTAGGGGTGTGTTTTGGGGATTTAATCTGATGAGGGTAAAGGGGAACGTGTTTAGCGGGTATATAGATTAATGAATAGTATTTTAAACGAGATTAATACTATTGTTAGATGTGTGAGTGGGGTGACGTGGATGAGTGCAATTGGTGGGATGAGTTTTGTTTTGTGTCACCTTTGGTCCCCTATCTTCACTCTTATGTTCATATAAAGTTTATCCAGCTATTCTTCCCCATTGCTTTGATATTAAGTTTCTCTTTTTCCACTTTGGCCACAAATACTTTTCAAAAAGTATTTTCAAAGGTATGTTTTGTAATTCCATGATTTTTGAAGGGCTGTTCTTGGCATGTCTTCATACTCAAGGTCTTCACTTGTATCTTTGACTTTTTGGAGGACTAAAAATGACAAGTCTTTAATTTTTAGGGACCAATCTTGCCAATTCTTCAAAGTTGAGGGTCCTTTTTGGAAATTTGACAAACTTTAGGGACCAAACTTGTAATTATGATATACAAGGGTATAAAGTGTCATTTATTTAATAATGAAGGACCCTTCTTGTACATCTTCAGTTACTCAAGGACTTTTCTTAGAAATTCAACACTTGAGCCCGGTTCATTGTACGACTTCTTTTCCCGTGTTCGTTTTTGATTGATTCTTGTGATCTTTTTGTTATTTTCTCGATATCCATACCTAAAACATACAAACAAACGAATACAAGTATATTTTCCAGTATTTTAATGATATTTTAACCGTTTTAAGCCCGATTTGGATGAGGAGACCATGTATAAAAGCAGTCTCATCAAACATTTTTGTACAAAGTTTCCTACTAATATGATACATTCATATAAGAAATTTCTTCAAATATTAGTATGTTCTTTTATATTTATGTTACATCCTTAGTTTCATAATTTAAAAAAATAGTCCTTCTAGTTTATATAAGTTTAGATATAGGTTTTGTTATATAACTTTTATCCATATAGTTTCATAAATGACCAAAATAATCCTTAAAGTTTCTAAGTTTGAAATATTTACCTTTTCAACACATAATATTATAAGTCTAGCATATTTACACTTTTAACCCTTTAAGTTTATAGTTTTAATATTTATATTTATAACCTTTAAATATTAACATTAAGGTTCAAATTTACAATATTAATCCTCATAGTTTTAACTTTGACAAAATGACACTTTTAGTCCCTTGACTTGTTTAAAATTACATAACAAGTTAAAAAATACTCCAAATGATCTAGGAACTTAGGAAAAAGTTTTGAAACACATTTATATTCATAATAACAATATTTCTCCATAATTATAGCCTTTGAAATGGGTTTGTTACTCATTATTTCATGTAAATTATAAAACTAGGGTTTTAAGACATCTTTATCTTTTAACTTCCATTTTAAATGATCATATGATCTAATTTCTTTTAGATTAGGCTTCTAATATCATATAAACATCATATCAAGTCAAAGAAAAAATTATAACAAGATCAAAGCCTACTTAACATAGTGATTACCTTGGCGGCTCCAAAATGGCTTCTTGTGACTTCTTATGAACACGACTTGCTACCAAAGCTTCAAGAGCTTCAATTTCTTCTTTCTAGACCTGTTTTATGGTCTTCTAAGTGTCATAGAGCTTATGTATAAGCGTAAATCAGAAGCGTATTATGGTAAAGAGAAAATAGGGTGCGAGTTCTAAGGTTGTTTATTCGCCCCTATTTATAGTATATCCAACACTTAGGCTTCATGTTTTGCTATGAAAAATGTAAGAGCTGTATAGAAGTAACTAATCATGCTAGGTAAGGTCTATAAAGGTCTAGGAATGAGTAAAGGAAGCTAAATTAAAGTTATCTATGGTTTGTGGCTAAAAATACTACACAACTAAAATGGATAGGAATGGTGAGTCTTAGCTCATAAGGTGATGATCCTGCCGCTTATAGGTCTTCCAAAAGGCTTAAATATCTTGGAAATATCTGGTTTTGAAATTGGAGTGGGAGGGAATGTGTTTAAATTAAGTTTTAGAGGGAATAACCACCGGGTCTAACTTATAAGGCTTGTAACTTTATGGTTTGTAATTTTAATGATTAGGGTTTAGTAATGTGATTAGTGTATTAGGGTATATTTAGGGTTTACAAATTGTAATTAGAAAGTTTGGTTCCTTGGTTTGAATTCTAACAAAGGTTTGAAGTGAAATTAGGAAAAAAAACCTAGGCGGGTTAGTGTTTCTAATGATCTAGGGTTAAGTCTTAGTAAAAGTCATTATCCTTCACTTTTACTTATGTAAACTCAATTTAGGACTTAGAAATTGTGTTTTAAGTATCCAAATAGTTCCTACACTTGGTTTGATAGTCTATCCTAAGAAAGCATGTCTAAAGGGTAAAGATACCTATTTTGACCTAACTTACAAAATTCTTAGCTAATTCCCGGTATATCGGATGTTCTCCAAGCAAATGCTTCTTTGTGGTTTTTGAGCATAGAAACAAGGCGTTTCTTCTCATCTTCCTCGAGTGAGGCTGAGATAATTACCTGAAGGTGTGAATCCTTCTCTAGATAAGCGTACTCGAGATGTTCGCGAAGAGTTTTCAATACAAGATCCGTCGGTGGATCATGAATAGATTTGGGAACTACAAAATTCGATTTCGAAGGCAAAACGAAGGGTTTGTTTTCCTCTTCATCAAAATTTACTTCAGAATCAAGGGCCATGAATTCTTCGAATTGACGATCATGATCATTATCGCTAATCATTTCCGAAATTGTTAGGAATGGTGCGTCATCATCAAACAATGCGTCTAATTCTTCTTCCGTTACTTCATCGATAACATCAACGCGGAAGCATGTGTCATCATTTGAATGGGAATGTTGCATAGATTTATCGACTAAGAATGTGACTCGATCATCACCAACTCCAAGGTTGAGTTCTTTATTCTTCACACGAATGATAGCATCGGCTGTGTGCAAGAATGGTCGTCCTAAAATGAGAGGGACTTCATGGTTTTCCTCCATCTCAAGGATCACGAAGTCGGCGGGAAATATGAATTTGCCAACTTGAATAAGCATGTTCTCGGACATCCCAATAGGATAATGATAAGTGTGGTTAGCTGTGATAACCCGAATCCGAGGTCATTATTTAATTTTATTTTACGAATATTTTTGAAATTTTTGATGAGCTTCAATGCTATGACGTTTGGTGGTTTAATCTAAAACCGAAGTCGAAAGTCTTATTTATACCTTCTTACTAATTGCGAGGATTATTAGTGATTACGATATCGACGGATGCCCAAAATTTTACGTTGTATTATTTGTTGGTTAGATGTTTATATTTTTGACGTTTTTATTTTTAATTACGTATTAAGTCGTGTCAGGACTATATTATTATTATATTTGTGTGCGTTATAATTTTTGAGAAGTATTTTTATGAAACCCGAGTCTCCTAAATATTTTCAAAATTGACTAATATACATTTCTACCCTTTAAACCTTTTTATTGCATTTTGGTCCAAAACTATGCAAGAATAGCAAAAGTAACCCTCCACCCACCATATATAAACATTTTCTCTACCTAACTTCACACATAGATCAAGTTATCAAAACAAAAATCATCTCTGTTTCTCTCCCTTTTCTAGCCGTGACCTCCACACCCCTTTAACATAGATTTTTGATGATTTTGAGCATGATCAATCCAAAAATAAGCCTAGACCACATCCTAAAATCAAAAGGGTATTATATTGGTTTAATTTTTATACAAATGAATTAAGTTTTTATTTTTCTTATGATTTAGAGCTGATAAGAGTTGTTGATGAGTGTGCATGTGTTTATCTAGTTATGATCTAGCTTAGATCATGATATTTTGTTGAAGAAAATTTATTTTTGATTTTGGGTTATTATTTTTATGATCTATACAAGTGTTAGGATTAAGATCTATACATTCTATTAAAATGGACTTTTGAGTGACATCATTTTTTGTTACTTTTGCATACGTGTCATTCAATGAGAATAACTTGTGAAAAATTGCTTATGTCATAATAAAAATTAAAAAAAGAAAAACCAAATGTGTGGTACTTTTGTTTTATCAGTAGTAAGTAACTTTACACGAAACCCCCCCCCCCCCCCATTCTTCAAGGCTGTCACTTTTTCTGCATTTCTCTTCCTTCAAGAATTCGAATTAAAGCGTTCACTTTCTCTGTATCTTCGTTCAAGAATTCAAATTAAAGTCTTCACTTTTATGTATTCAGTCCTTCTCTATTGTGATAAGAAAAATACGCGCTTCAAAGATCCCTGAAGGAAGAAACCTCCTCTGTCCTTCTCTACTCTGATAAGAAAAAATACGCGCTTGAAAGATCAGCCTATGGTGACAATGTAAGATTTTTACTTTACAAACCTCATTTTGAATATGATTATCTTTGTTTGAATCTAAACCATTCAAGTGTATTCGGTGATCTTTGATTGTAGTTATGTTTCATGTATTTCTTTCTTGTGAAATCCAAGTGTTTGTGAAAACACCTGAGTGAAAAACTTAAAATTATCAAAGTAGTTTATTTGTTTCAGTTTTTTTATAGTACTTCTTTGTGTAAATCATTTATTCAAGTATACGTAAGAAATTTTTGTTTATTTATCGATTATTGGAACATGAAACATGTACTTTATTGCTTAAAACTCATTTGAATTAATCATTACTCTATATTGTTATGTATATTGTTATGTATATTGTTATTATTCGGTTATTACTTAGATATTTTAAGTAGTGTGAGTGATGAATTAGTAGTGTTGTGGGGTGAGATTTCATATTTCTTTATCTTTGATGTTTAGTAAAGCATGTCATGTGTGCATAATAGTACCTGAAAATTATACTCATGATTGTTCTTTAATGAATTAACTATCTTAAGTATTTGTATGAGCTCATAATAAGCATTCATTTCTAATTTGAATTAAAAGTACAACATGCCTGAAGTATAGATTAGTGATAACAGTAAACTCTCTATGCTGTTTATATATATTTTTATTTAAACGTTCACTTCATTAACAAACCGCAAAGATAACAGTAAACGTTTTAAAAAAGGCCTCTTATTTTGTTATAATCATCGATGTAGCCAATGACAATATCTTGACAATATTACAGGGCTGCTACAACTTCATTGGCCAGTAGACATGTCGATGATTTGTTACCGCAAAAAGGTTTCAATCTTGAATTAGACAATAAAAGTCGAGAGCAAGTGCAGCTTGTTCTTAAAATCGATCAATGGTAATGACTTTACACAATGTTTAGATGTTCTTTTTAGTTTTCTGTTATTAATATGATTTTGCATATGTATCCTTATTTTGTGTCTCTTAATTAGTTTTCAGCTAATCGACGTTGGTTTAGAAGATCGCTAGATTTGAAAAGGTATTTTAAAAGCTTTTTTCGCAATTGAATTCTTAGACTTGAGACCCCTTAATTGGTTCATTTTATATGTTGTCATCTTGCGTTGTCTTTCATTTGATTATTTAGAAGCCAGGAAATGTCAAGTTAAAAAGTTTACATAAGTTGGTATATGATATCATTAGGCCTGTGCATGCTTTCATTCCATGTTTTTGGCTTCTTGGTTGTATCAGTGCAGTTTTGTTTCAGTTTGTGTGTCAACTTGATCCCTTTCAACTCATTAAATGACATGTTTTAACCCACAAAAAAGAGTATCATATTTGAACATCTTTCCATCCATAGTTTAAACACTGTCTTTACAACACCTGATGAGATGCCTCATGAACTTATTATATAAGTAAGGGTCATTATATAAATATGTTGAAAATGTTGAACCTATGTATAATGTAATTCATAATTCAGGGCATTTTTTCTGATTTATATGTAAAGGTCAAAGTCTTGTAACTTCTAAACTTATAAAGTGCATGAATTTCTCTAAGTAAACTTTGTAACAAAGTCCTTATTATGAGTGAATTGTGGCTGGTTGTCATTTTGTTACTCAAAGGTTATGTTGCGTGTCATGCTATAGAGGGCTGCAAATAATTTGTTATAAAAATTGTTGATGTGTAGTGTAAAACTTCACAAAATCAGATTATATGAATTGAAGTACTTTAGCTTGATATATTTTTGCTGACTCCTTTGCGGTTCTAAAAGCATAACTATCACTGTAATGTGTTCGTTGATATTATTGTGCTTAAGTGAAGTGTTAATTCAAATGTTTGAAATGTTCGTATAAATGATGTAATTAGTTTTATTTTCCAATTTTATTTAAAGCAATTATCTGATATAGTTAACTAAATGGGGTACTTAATATTGAAAAAATCTTTTTGAAGCTGTTTCTTTTCATATTATGTTGCAGACTTGCAGTTGTGTTACCTTCTGCATCAAGCCAATATATCAAGCAACACTTCAATGTCGGTTTGTTTCACCTCTGTTCAAGGTTGTATTGGATTAAAAAAAGAGCGATGAGTCATGTTTCAGGTGAATGGGTAACCAGAATTGGAGTAGCTTGCCTGTTATGGTTCATTTGTATTAAATGTACATGAAAGAGATAGATTAAGATATCTTTTGGTATATAAAATAGGTCATTGTTACTATATGTATCGGTTAACGTCAATAAACTCACTTAATTTTTTGAATGCATTTTCTTCATTTAACTTTCGACATTTACTAATTACTGCCCATGTTGAACACGGGTTATGAGCTAGTATATTGATATTAGGGTGATATTAGGGGTATGAGATTGAATAAAATGGGTCAAAATGTTGATTTGGTATGATTTTTAAACATATATTTTAAGGCAGTGAGTTTGGGGCTGATTTTGGATGACTTAAGTTTGATATATTGTTATAATAATTATATAGTGTTGTAGAGTTTTTCATAAGCTTTGTTTTGATATAAAGTAGAGCTTCTAACTCCAAACGAGTGTGAAGTTATGCTAGTTTGATTATACGTGTACAGGGAGACGAGTATCGACACAATTCGAAGTTTTTGTCGATATTTGGGTCGAATCTCGAGGACTATAGAATGAGTTGTAGAAAGCTTCAAGGTCCGATGTTAGGTTCTAAACCTAGGGTTGTGAGTCTATTTTCCAAGTCAAGTGTCGGATTTGTAAAGGAGATTAGAATAGTCAAAATGGTTGTATGAGTCGATGACGTAAAACTGTCCGGTTTTTGTAGTTTAAAGATGTGTCGGGCGGGGAGTCTTAGAAGTAAAATCTTTTGACAAACTTTTGGGAGGACTTTTTATGGATAGTAAGTGAGGTCTCTGAGTTGTATCATAATTTTTTGACGTGTTTAAGTTGGGTAAATGGGCTTGTACATTTGGTATGTACCGGCAGATTTTTATCGAATGTATTGTCTAATAAAATTGATATATAGAAGGAAGTAATAGTGTCACTTGTATAGTTTTTCTTTTGAGTTGATCATGGTTTGGTAATTTTAAATTTTGTGTTACTAAGTATGGATTATACATGAGTCTATTTGTTAATGAACGCACCTTATTAAGTAGGTTGCGATTTTCGTGTTTATCGGGCATCAACTATCGTTGAAGATTGTCTACTTCTATTACTCAAGGTGAGTCTATAGCCTCAGTTTGTAATTGTTTTGAATGATTTTAAAACCCGCCAGGGGGATACATGCTATCTGAAAATAAATGGAACACAAGTCATGGATAATCATTTAGACGCGTATGTTGCCTTTGTACCCGAATGTTGACTGAATTATGTTGAGTACCTTGTTGCTAAAGACCCTAATTTCATGAACCGTTAACTATGTTCTGACTTGATGTTGTGAGTTGGTAATAGCCGCTTATTCAAATGGTAGTACTACTGGGTTAACCACTGATAAGACTACTTTTATACATAGTCTCATCGTCCAAAACGGGCTTAAAATGGTTAAAATATCATAAAAAGTGCCAAATATATGCTTGTGTTTGTTCAATATGTATTTTGGGTACGAATATTGAGAAAATGACAAAAGATCACAAGAATCAATCAAAACGAACACGGGAAACGAAGCCGCACAATGAACTGGGCCCTAGAGTTGATTTTCCAAGAAAAGACCTTGAACAATTAAAGATTATACAAGAAGGGTCCTTCATTATATAAGAAATGACACTTTAAACTCTTGTATATTCATAATTACAAGTTTGGTCCCTAAATTTTGTCAAAATTACAAAAAGGACCCTCAAATTTGAAGAATTGGTAAGAATGGTCCCTCAAAATTGAAGACTTGTCACTTTTAGTCCTCCATGAAGACAACCGTACAAGTGAAGACCTTAAAGTTTCAAGAATAGTCCATTAAAGCCCTTGAAGAATCATGAAATTACAAGAAATACCCTTGAATATACTTTGCAAAACATTTTGTGGCCAGAATACAAAGTTGGAAACTTTGCTAACAAAGGGAATTTGTTTTTTATATGTTTAAACACCAAGTGAAACAAGAAGGAAAGAAGAAGGGCCAAACCTGTGAGACACCAAAGATACCTAGACCACTCACACAATGATACGTGCCCCACTCACTCTTTTCCTCCAATCACATGCCACCATTTCTCCACCTCACATATCCACTAATCCGGTTTAATATTTATTAAACCCTTGGCGCCTAAACAGGTTTTTAAACCTTAATCTTTCCCTAAACTTGATCAAAACACCAACTATTCACCTCAAGAAAAAAATTGGGTTTTTCTTAACCGTTTGGAATTAAGCCCTAATCAACTCTAGAATTAGGATTAAGGGATTAATAACCAACAAACTCATAAACTTGCCACCTCATCACTCCTTTGGTCACATGAAGCATACCCCGCTACACACTTTGGGTAGAAGATAAAAGCTTGCAGAGAATCAACGAACCACAATCCTGCTTCAATACTAAGCTCATTTGGACACCTTGGATCCTTTCTCACCTACTGGCACCTTCACAAGACTCCAAGAACGTCACATGTGTCCAAGAAATATTCAAAATTTAAGGGGCAATTCAGGAACTTCAGCATTAGGGTTTCTAGTATTTTATCAGCTTCTAGGTCATTGTAACCCTCTATATAAAGGGTGTTAGCTTTTACATTTAGCGTTGTTCTTGGTTTTCTTTGGTCAAAAATCTATAAATCCTTTGTTTCTAGTGAATGAAAAAAGTGTTTGATTTTGTGATGAATTCCAAGTTCCAATCATTTAATCTTGTTGTTTATGTTCTAAGTTTGTGATTTTAAGTTCCAAAAGATTGGTTTTAAGTTATTGCAAACTTGTTCAAAGGGTTTTCAAAAATCTGATTTTTTTTCCAAGTTTGGTACAAACACTTGAACTTTTGGATCAAAAGTTGATCATAGCACCCTGATAAGGTACTTATCAAGGTGTAGTGAAGCTTGTGGTTTGGGAGGATTCAAGGAGTGTGGTACAAGTTGTAACAAATCTACTTATTTTCATTTTTTTATATAATCTGTTCTTGACCTTGTTGATCTTAGCAGGTGTTTATTGGAAGCTTGTGGTTGTTAAGCTACCACATAAGCTCAAACATACGTGAGTGTGGATGTACATTCATGAGGTTTGAACTTTTTCTCCCAAAAATCTGTTAAAATCTTGTTGTTAAGTGTTTTTGGTATCTACTATTATTTGGTGCTTGTAAACAACGGTAAAAGAGTAATATATTTAGTTAATTATATTCCAGGGAGTACATGACTATATATATACACAACCTAAGCTTAAAGTCTAAGCTAAGTAGTAACCCTAATGGGCTTGGGCCTAACTCACTAATGGGTTTACTAACTCTAATATTCCCCCTCAAGCTAGAGCATATATATTTATCATGCCTAGCTTGTTACAAATAAGTTTAACTTGACTCCTGGGTAATGCTTTGGTAAACACATCTGCCAATTGACTCCCTGTTATAATATGAGGAGTTGTAATTGTCCCATCTTCTAGTTTCTCGCAAGTAAAGTGACAATCAATTTCTGTATGCTTAGTCCTCTCATGAAACACCGGATTGTTTGCTATGTAAATAGCAGCTTGGTTGTCACACCACATCGTCGTTGGTTTAGATTGAGGAAACCCAATCTCACCAAGTAAATTAGGTAGCCACACAATTTCACATGTAGTTTGAGCCATAGCTCTATATTCGGCTTCCGAACTTGATTTCGACATGACGTTCTGCTTCTTACTCCTCCAAGAGACAAGATTGCCACCAAAAAAAACACAATACCCAGTTGTAGATCTCGAGCTATTAGGACATCCTGCGTAGTCAGCATCGGTGAACCCTTCAACTGTATGATGTCCATGATTGGCATATAAAATACCTTGGCCTGGTGTACCTTTTCAATATCGTAAAATCTGAGTGACAGCATCCCAATGCGACGTTCTGGGAGATGACATAAACTGACTTACAACACTTACCGGAAAGGCAATATCAGGACGTGTTATAGTAAGATAGTTTAGCTTCCCAACTACCCGCCTATACTTCTCGGGCCTCTCTAGCAATTCTCCATCCCCCGTCCTTAACTTTAGTTTTGGTATCATAGGCTCATTGCATGTTATTGCCTCAATCTGTCCAGCGTCATCTAATAAATCTAGACAATACTTCCTCTGAGATAGAAATATACCCTTGCTGTTACCTAAGACCTCAATTCCCAAAAAATACTTCAATGGTCCTAGATCTTTCGTTTGAAAGCAAGTTCCAACAAATGATTTTAATTTCTCAATTCCAGATTTATCATTGCATGTAACCACTATATCATCCACATAAACTATAAGTAAGATGCAACCAGCATTAGATGATTTATAAAATACCAAATGATCATAGGCACTTCTTTGTAAACCAAACATAATCAAAGCACTGTTGAACTTCCCAAACCAAGCACGAGGAGACTGTTTTAAACCATACAAAGCCTTCTTTAATTTACACACTCCGGAGGTTGCTCCATATAGACTTCCTCTTGTAAATCACCATGTAAGAAGGCATTTTTAACATCAAGCTGATGAAGGGTCCAATCATAATTGGCAGCCAAGGAAATCAACAATCTAACAGATGACAACTTTGCAACGGGGGAAAAAGTTTCCTCATAATCAACTCCATACCTTTGAGCATAACCTTTTGCAACTAGGTGTGCCTTTAATCGAGGAATAGAACCGTCAGGATTCATTTTAACCGTAAACACCCATTTACACCAATTTCCCTCTTTTCGATAGGTAAATCTACTAATTCCCAAGTTCCATTATGCTCAAGAGCATTCATTTCCTCAATCATAGCAGCACGCCATCCCGGATGAGCAAGTGCTTCACCAACGGTATTCGGAACTGGCATGGAGTCTAAATTTGAAACAAAGGAACGGGAGGAAGTAGACAACTTATCATATGAAACAAATGAAGCAATAGGATATGTGCAACTACGTTTACCTTTCCGAAGAGAAATAGGCAAGTCTAAATCAGCTTCAGTGGGTGGTGTATCAGCATGCTCATTACTAGGAGGTGCATTACTAGGTGCCTCATTAGGAGGATCTGTCAACGAAGAAGGAGGTATCGGATTAGAGTATGATGTACGGCGATCTCGTCGATGGTATACTTTATCAAACCGAGGAGCCTTATTAATTAAAGGGACAGATGCATCACTAGGAACTTGTGAGCGATAGACAAACGTATCATCACATTCCTCCTGATTATAAGAGTTAGACATAGGATAAAATGGCAAGTCTTCATGAAAGGTGACATCTCGAGAGACGACATATCGATTAAGTGTAGGGGAGAAACAATTATATCCCTTTTGAAGACGAGAGTATCCAAGAAAGACACATTTAAGAGACTTTGGGTCCAACTTTGTAAGATGCGGTCTAGTGTCCCGAACAAAACATGTGCTCCCAAAGATCTTTGGTTCAACTGGAAATACAAATTTTGTGGGAAAAAGAATGGAATATGGAATATCACCATTCAACACTACGGATGGCATGCGATTGATGAGAAAACATGCCGTAGAGATAGCATCGGCCCAAAATGGTTTAGGAAATGTAATTTGTAATAGAAGTGCCCTCGCAACTTCTAGAAGATGACGATTCTTGCGTTCAGCAACTCCATTTTGAGCAGGTGTATCGACACAAGAGGTTTCATGTAGAATGCCATGTTGAAGCATATATGACCGAAATGTTTTAGAAATATATTCTTTAGCATTATCACTACGTAATGTTTGAACCAAGACATTAAACTGTGTTTTTATTTTGGTAACAAAGGAATGAAAATGTGTGAATACTTCAGAACGATTTTTCATTAGATAAAGCCAAGTAACACGAGAATAATCATCAACAAAGGTAACAAAGTACTTAAACCCACACTTAGATGTAACTGGACACGGCCCCCAAACATCAAGATCTACCAACTCAAATGGGGACGTAGCCCGCTTATTGACTCGAGGACTTAAACTAATACGTTGATGTTTGGCGAATTCACATGACTCACAATTTAAAGACGACAAATGAGAAACTCGGGACATAATTTCTTCAGATTTTGAAGAGAAGGATGACCTAATCGACGAGGCATATCAATATGGGATGAGCGAGAACAAGCTAAGGAACGTGGTGGTGGTTTGGTTTCAAGTATGTATAGGCCATTAGACTCATCCTTTACCAATAATCTTCTTGGTCACCAGATCCTGAAAATAACAATAACCGGGAAAGAATGAGACACTGCAGTTTGAACCACGTGTAATCTTACTAACTGATAAGAGGTTAAACTAAAAATTTAGCAGATACAAGACTGAGGTTAATGAGATAGTTGGGGTAGGGTTAGCGGTGCCAGAACCGAGTACTCGAGTTGTACTCCCATCAGCAATTGTGACATAGGAGGAAGGGGTATGAGTACTAAAATCAGAGAGTAACTGACGGTTACCTGTCATATTGTCTGAACCACCAGAATCAATGATCCATCTAGTGGAAGAAGATAGAAGATAGTTACTGTTGTTACCTGTCTCATTAGTAGAACTCGCAGGTCCCGTAAGACGAGCATACTCTTCGGCCGAAATAGTAACAGTATCTCCATATGCGGAAGAAGCAATATTTGAAGTGGAACCTTTCTTCTTTGCCAAGAGTTTCTTACAAGTATGTGTAGTATGACCGGTCTCATGACAGTAGAAACATTCAATATCATCAGAACACGAACCCGCTGAATCATTGACTCGATCATTATGACCACCGCGATGACCACCTTGAGAACCACTGTGATGACCACCGCGATAACCACCTCTAAATCCACCCCGGGAACCACAATGACTAATAAGGGCACTATTAGGAGCTGAAACATGAGAAGTTTGAACAGTCTCATTGCGAAGAACTCGAGCAAATGTATCTTGAAGAGATGGAATGTCAGACTCGTTCAAGAACTGAGATCTCAAAGAATCAAATTCGTGCCGAAGGTCGGTCAAGAAATCATTACAGCTATTTGTTCCCTTTGCTTCTACATCTGTTTCACATCAGCACTAATAGGAAGAAGAGTATTCAACTCCTCGTAAATTCTCTTAAAACTCATAACATAAGCAGTTAGGGATTGGTCTTGTTGCTCTCTATGGTGGAAGTCCTTGCATACACTGTAAATTCGAGATATATTCTTTTGTTCCAGAATACAAAAAATCCAAATACCCCATCAATTCCTTTACATACTCGTAATGGTTAATTAAGGGAATAACAGATGACTCAATAGAGTTTCTTATCTGTAAAAACAACCGGGCATCTTTTTTAAGCCATTGATCCTTAGTACCATCTTTGGGAGGATCATCTTCAAGATGAAAGGCCTTTCCAATGCTACGTAAATAAATACGCACAGTCTTGATCCATTCAAAGAATTTGGAGCCATCAAGCTTATTATCAGTAATCCGTGTTACCACGTGAAGGACATCAGCAGGAAACCCGCTACCAGAAGTATTATCCTTTTGGGTCCCAGACATATTTAACCAAATTTATATTCAAAGTAAAGTGTCAAACCAGATCTGTTTGAAAGTTAAAATAACAAAATGACTAGATCTCACCGAAGAAGTTGTTGAAATGAGAACCAATCTTGATCTTATACCTCCTGTTTGTTGAATGAACTCCATTGGTTCAAACACAAACAAACCCTAATTTTCTTTGTTGAATGAACTCCCTTGGTTCAGACACAAAATAAAACCCTAATTTTCTGAATTTCTTTTTATTGGTAACCACGCTCTGATACCATTTAAACAACAGTAAAAGAGTAATATATTTAGTTAATTATATTCCAGGGAGTACATGAATATATATATATATATACACAACCTAAGCTTAGAGTCTAAGTTAAGTAGTAACCCTAATGGTCTTGGGCCTAACTCACTTATGGGTTTACTTACTCTAACAGTGCTATTTGATGCATGTAATATTGTTCTTACATCATAAGAATGTTGTTATGATGCTTGATTGAGTTTGGTTAAACCTGAAAAACACATTTGCTTTGTTAAATTTGGATTTAAAAAGTTTAAAGGGTGTTTGGGATTACTGCTTATTTCAAGTATGCATAAGATTGAGTAGGTGTTAGGGTTTGTTTTGAGTTTGTAACTGATATTGAGGTGTATGTGAGTTGATATTTTCATGTCTTGTGCTTTTAAACATTGAATCTGAATCTTTGCTATAACCAGCTTGTTTTAGGGTATTTTGATCTGAAAATTTGGGAACACCTAGAGTGTATGCTAATCTAGGGTTAATAAGTGATAAATAAAAGTTTGTATAATCTGATTTGTGGATTTGAGGGTTTGAAGTTCAAGTTTTGGTCAATTAAATCAGCAAGGTAACTTTGTGTTCATCAGCTAAGTCACTTAGGGTTGTAACTAGCTCAAATCTTTAAACTAGTGCATGAAAACAGTTTACTTGTGCTTCATTAAGTTTATTTAAGTTGTTGTATGCTTTTGTTTAAGATTGGTTGGCTTATTTTTGCTCAAACTACTTTTTAATCACCAGATCTGCTTATTATGATGTTTGTATCATGTCTGTATGCTGTTTGATTAAACTGTACTAATTGGCTGGGTGATTTTGTGATTTCTTGCTTGTTTGTGACTCCCTACAACTCACTGGTTTTAGGGGTGCCTTGATTGTCCAAAGAAACCAATTGAATCTCTCTAAAAAAGCAAGTCAAACAGTCGAAGCAGTGGGAACACTTTCCCACTGAAAGTTCCCACTGATAGTGTTAATTGGTAAACAACTTATTATTAAGCCAATCTAGCTTATTCTATTGTGCAACAACTTAGATTTTGTAATCATTCTTCCTTATTTGACCCATTTACTAGATCTGGAGCTTTGTAGCCTTTGAGTTTTAAGTTTGACTAGAAAATGAATTGAATTTTCTTTTTCATAACAGCTTATTGTTGTTTCCAGCTTATTGAGTGTGCTTATTTGAAATATTATTGTGTATTAAGCTTAATTTTGTCATTTAAAACCTTTTGTAACTTGAATCAGCTCTTGAAGTGGTCTAGAACTCAAAAACGACTATTTTGTCGTTTTGTGTAGAGAGCTTTGGCTTATTTCAGGCTTATTTCTTGAGCTTTTTCAAAAATTCTTTTTACAAACAGCTTTATAATCAGATTAGAAGGATGTGTGTCAAATTTTAGCTTATGGCATTAGCTTATGGCTTAATGGGCCAAAAGCCCATTAAGAATAAGTTGTTTTCTATTAAGCTATGATAAGCACTGATTCAGCTTTTGGGCCTTTAGAGTTTTGTATTTAAAATTGAATGTTAAGCTAGATTGGAAGTATTAGGCTTATCTGGTTAACATTTTTCTTATTGGGCCTTAAAAAGCCCATTTAGTAAACTTTTTTTTACATTTGGCCCCTTTGGAGGCTCATTAGGGGTGATTTGGTCATTTCACTTTCATTTTGTGTTTACTTAAGTTAAAATAAATTAGTTTGCAAGTTTATAGAATTTTTATAATTTTTTAATTTTTTATAATTTTTTAATTTTTTATAATCTTTGAATTTTTTATTATTATTTTATTATTAAAAATTGTTTTTAGGGTTAAATTAATATTTTGCAACTTTGTCATTTTTCATAGGTTAAATACATTAAGTTAGGATTTTTAAAACTTTTAAATTAATTTTCTCATCATTTAATTAATTTTTAGGATTATTTTAATATTTTAATAGTTTTTAATCATTTTTAAATAATTTTAGTTAATTTTAAATTGTTTGAAATATACTTTTTAGTTTAATTAAGTTATTTTAGAGGCTTACAAATTGAAAATTTTTATTTTGGGCTTTTTATTAATTAAATTGATTTTTAGGGCTTTAATTAGCATTAAAAAATTATTATTTAATTAAATAAAAGGTTTGAGTAAGTTTTGATTTTTTGTAAACTCTAATTGCATTTTTTGGATTTATTGTGATTTTCTAGGAATTTTTAGGGTAATTTTTTAATTTGGTCACGTTTTACGGTTTTACGTTTACGCCATTCGTCGTAGTTTAATCTTATTCGTAACTGTCATCATTTCTCTTTTCCTTCTTCTCAATAATATTAATCACAAACTTTAATCAAATTAAACACACATACAAATCCTCCTTGAGAACGAACTCACAACATATTGGGTCATTAGTGCACGGTTTTCCTAAATCGTCGTACTTAATACTTACCCTATTTACCTTGTTTTCCTAAACAAGTGTAAAAATACAACAAATTTTTTTATATTAACCATTAATAGTATTTGTGTGATTAGCACTCTAATCATACGTACTATCGGTTTTTTGTTTTTTGTGTGAATATTATTACTATATTGTATGCGTATCACAATAAATTCACAAGTACTCCAAAAGTGTGAAAACACAACCTTGATTGGGATTTCATCACTCAATCATTGTATTCGAATCTCAAACAAAGAAAAAAGGCAAAATAGAAAAATACTTTCGTGAAGCTTGATTTTGATAAACACAAACTATAAGGTGGGTATAAGGCGGTTGTATTTCACGACCTAAAGGAAAAAGGCTCTTAAGTGCTTAGCGCCACCTCGTTTCCTCCGCTTGCTTGTGCGTGTTTTGATAAAAAGGGCTAATCGAGGGGTTGCCACCCAAAGTATTATATACGTATCATATTATTTTGTTGGTTTCAAAGATTAAACCCTCTTGAACGTTTTGGTGTTCCACCAACGTTCTAAAGTCATCGAAGGCGTTCACTTCACGTGATCATTTTCATTCCTTGAGGCTCCTTTAATCGAGAGATTTGATTTGAGGAGAGATTTGTAGATTTGTGTCTACGTAATACATCACAAAAATCCAAAAAAGTAAAAAACAATCAAAAGCACAAAAAATTGAAAAAAGTAAAAGCACAAAATAGAATCTTCTTTGCTTAACCCCATGTTGTACGTGACGTCTATGCACACTTTTAACCAAGCAAGACGTGTAAGTAAACATCGTAATTGAAAGGAACAATCACCAAGTAAAGAATCTCCAAGTGAGGAACCTATTATAGAACAAGAAGCTGTCATGGCTATCGTACTATGATGGAGTTGCTTCAAGCACCCACTGAGGGTTTTGGAGAAGCTATTGTGATTCCCGCTATCCTTGCGGAGAATTTCGAGATCAAGATGGGTTTAATGTCTATGCTTCAAGCAAACAAGTTTCGCGGACATGAAAAAGACAACCCACATTCTCACATTAGGCAATTCAATCGTCTCACCGTGACTAGCAAGTTTAAGGATGTCCCTCATGACGCCATTAAGATGATGTTGTTTCCATACTCGTTAGATGGACCTGCCAAGATATGGCTCGAGAAAGAACCCCCAAATTCGATTTTAACGTGGGGTGATCTCGTTTCTAATTTTGTGAATCAATTTTTTCCACCATCTAAAACGACACATTTGAAAAACGAGATTTCAAGATTTACTCAAAGGTATAATGAGATTTTTTCTATGGCTTGGGAAAGATTTAAAGAAATGTTACATGAATGTCCACACCATGATTTTTCCGAATTGCATCAAATTGATACTTTTTATAATGGGCTTAATGATCATGAAGGAGATTATTTAAATACCGCCGCGGGTGGTAATTTTTTGTGAAAAACGACCGATGAGGCTTTAAAGATAATTGAGAATAGGTCTAAGGTTTATAACCCTCGTAACACACCGAGTGTTGCCACTATGGGTTCATCATCGTCGTCTCGTAACATGAGTGCCTTGCAAGATGAAGCAAATGAGGAAAATAGGTTTTTTGATAGGTTTTCAACTCTTATGACTCATTGGAAAGAACAAGATGCTTTGAATTCCTCATCGGTTAAGGCGGTTGAGAAGAGTTGTATATCGTGTGGTGGAGCTCATGATTTTTCCGAGTGCATTACCGTGGATGGTAACACTTTGAGTGCTTATGTAGCAACGAGGACTTACAACCAAAATGGTCAAGGTTCCCGCCCAAATCAATATCCACAAAATTGAAATGCTAACAACTATCGAAACAACAACAACCAATTTGCTTACCAAGGAAATCAAAAGAATTTTAACAAGGGTAATTACAACAATTGTGGGAACAATGGGCAATTGCAAAACAAAAATCAAAACCGTGATTTTCAAAATAATAACAAAGCTTTGCAAAACATGAAAGATCTTCCAAATGAATTTTTTGATTATGCAACGGGTAATGATGCTAGAATTGATAATATGCAAAGGGAATAAGGTAGCCTAAGATCTGAGTTTAAGAGTGATTTGAAAAATGAATTGAAAAACGAGCTTGCAAATGAACTTAAGACTCATACAAACAAAATGGAAAGTAATGTGCAAAGGTTACAACAAAATCAACAAAAGATGGAACAAGGCCAACATGAAATTAAACAAGAGATGCTTAAGGCAGATAAAAGGCAATCTAAGTTTAAGGATAGAATATCAAGCATGTTTGAGGCCATAATGTGTAAACTGTCTTCTTCGGGTGGTCTTCCTAGTGATACCATTGCAAACTCAAAAGAAGAATTCAAGGTTATTACTACTCGTAGTGGTAAAACTTTCAAGGAACCAGTATCTCGTCCTAGTACTTCTACGGAGAAGGAAATCGAGAAAGAGCCCGAGGTGGTGGTCGAAAAGGAGCACATTACAATCCCATAAAGTACCACTCAAACCACACCCACGGTTGAACCAATACCAATTGTGGAACCCGAGATTCCAAGGCTGATGCCTATGCACCAACCCACACCACCCTTGCCTTACCCATCGAGACGAAACAAGGAAAAATCGCAAGAACGTAACAATTATCAATTTGAGCTTTTTATGAAAATGTTTCGTGATTTTCATTTTAACATAAGTTTTGCCAACGCTTTAGTCATAATGCCTCGATTTGCCGCCAACTTCAAAAGTATGTTGAATAACAAAGAGAAATTGCAAAAATCGTCTAGTTGTTCATCGGTTTTTCTTAGCCGCATACCTCAAAAAGTCGGTGATCCCGGTAAAATTTTAATTCCGTGTGGTATTCAAGATATGGAAGAATGCTACGCCTTGGCCGATCTTGGTGCTAGTATAAATTTGATGCCTCTTGAAATATTTAAGTCGCTCAATCTTCCTAATCTTACTCCTTCAAGAATGTCTATCGAGGTGGCCGATCATTCTATGATTCTTGCATGTGGAGTAGCCGAGGACGTCTTCGTGAAAGCTGGAAAGTTCTACTATCCCGTGGATTTTATCGTTGTAGACATTCCCATGGATCCTAAAGTTACTCTAATTTTAGGTGGTTCATTTACGGATACGTCAAGAGCGCTTATTGATGTTCATGCTAGGAAAATCACTCTACGCTTCAATGAGAAGGAACTCGTCATTAATGCAATTTAAAACTACAAGCTTTCTCATGTTTATTCTATCACGACTTTGAACCATGTTGATTCAATCGATGTCGTTTGCAAAGAATTTTCACAAAGAGTTTTAGGATTTGTCGATAAAAACGATTTTCCATCTCCTCCGCCGGTGGAAGTTAAGAGTGTTAAACCTACATTTTCAATCAAGGAACCATCACACCTCAAATTGAAAGATCTTTCGCCTCACCTCGAACACACATTCTTGAAAGGTGTCGAAAAGTTGACGGTTATTACGGAAGATCTTTCGGATGACGAATATGTTGACCCCGAGGGGACGGTGTTCTTTATTGATAAACGTTTTGAGAACTTACCACCCCTAAACGCGACTTAAATGTGAGAATTTTTAGTGTTCCTAACATCGTGTTAGAAACGCCAAATATTTTCGACATATTAAAATCGGGTTTTCATAAAGAGCTTTTAAAAGATGAAAAAGGAAAAGATTTTGAATTGGATTTAAAAGAGTTTTCTACAACTCTTACTCCATCATCACCACGTGTTTTGAGTACTACAATCTCGTCTACTCCTTTTGACAATGATTTGTGTGGTTTTAGTGTGGGGGAAGCCCCTTATGTTCCCTCCCATTTCTCCACCGAGGACGAGATATTTGATCCCGGAATTTCTTGTAAAGGGAAATCTAGGTCTTCCACCGATGCAATAAATGGAAATCTTATTTATTTTCTTGGTGTGAGTCTACCTCGAGTATCTCATGGTTTTAGTGCCTTACCCATTGTCTCGCCCTTCTATTTCTTCTCATCTATTCTCTTTGACCTCTTTGAGGTTTTGGCTTCGGTTGGAGTACCGTTGTTTCGTCTTTCATCCGAAAACGAGGACGCTAACTTTGACCCCGGTATACGTTTATCGGGTTTTTAAAGTACTCCACGTACTTTCGGGCATTGTTTATCATGTATGCCCCACCAAAAATGACCATACCATGATTATCCCTAAATAATCACATTTATGGGGATTCGAGTCGAGCTTTTGACTCGGTTATCAAAAACAAGGTGCCTCGTGGGGGAGTCCCATGCTTATCCATGTACATATTAGCACTTTTGAATGTAGCTTACGTAAGGGGATTTTTTCCCTTCCAACCTTTGTTGCGTGGTTGTTTGTGCATTGTGGTTTTTAGATGATCATTATCTTCACGATTGGAGCCTCTCGTGTTTGTTTTACGTAAGCTGTTAGGTCAAAAAGTTGATGTGGCATAAACTCAAAATCAAAGAAAACATGAAGACATTTGTTCAAGCGTTGACAAGAGCAATTCAGGCGTTGACAAGAACAAATTCAGCATTGTCAGAAGTCAACAGAAGTCAAACGCAGTAAACAAAAGTCAACGCTGATGGATGTCTACAGATTGATGGAGAATTCTATTTGGGGAATATATTGAGTATATTATATATGATAGACACAATATATAGTTTATCTAAATAGAATATTTAGATGTTTATTTGATATTATCTCTTGTAGATTCTGTTCCTTACACTATAAAAGGAACAAGGGTCTTAGGTTTTATTCATAACTTATATTCACAATGTAAACCTAAAAGCGTGTGTCGACTAGGAGTGGGATTCAATGTGCACACACCTAGTGATTGTTTGTTATTAATATAATGAACAATCCAATTTGTTTTAGTTCATGTTCTTGTGCCCTAAACACCTTGTTAATGGTTGTTGTTCTAATTCCGCTTTGATTACGTTAATCATATGAACAATGATCATTCCTAGTAGCTTCAAAGATCCGGAAACCAAGGTTTCCACAATTGGTATCAGAGCCTCGTGGCTCGTGATGCTAGGACCAACAAGGTGTTCGTGTATGGTGAAAAGAAGTAAAATCCGTCTAGGGTTTTTCTGGACGTTTTTGTGTGCGCAGCAGTATTCAGAAGGTCATAACTTTTTATTCGACCGTTGGATCGTCACGAAATTTCTTGTGTGTGTTCTATACACATATATCTAGACATCCACCGGAGGGATTGTCAAGTTTTATCTCCAAGAAAAAGTTATTAGGCGTCAAAGTCAGCAGTGAGTGAATGCAGTTTTCTGTGAACAGCCATGTTCAAAACACGATCTCTCCTTCGTTAACCGTTGGATCTTCGTGATTTTTGAACTATAGATTCTTGGCACTTGTGTCTAGAATCTCACCGAAGGGATTTTCGATCTGAGCCCTAATGAAGAAGTTATTCAGCATCAAAATTCACTGTTTAAGGTATTAATGTTTTGCTATATTCACATAAAATCATGACCTAGGGTTCCTCAAACCCTAGATTGACATAAAAAGCAGAAAGATTATGAAGTTGTGGCTGTTATGATGGAAGAATCGAGCTAGGTTTATTTTACAAACCCTAATTAGGGTTTCGGTGCTCAAATTCTAAACCCTAGATCGAGTTTATAAACAGAAAAAGAAGATTTTTGAAGTGGGTTATGTGAACAGATCATGAGATCATGTGAGGTGATTCGTTAATATGGCTCAGTATGGTTTTTATTCATTGTCTACGTTTGTGTTCACACGACCATGGTGTGTTCACACGACCATGTTGCATTCACACGACCATGATATGCTCATTCACACAAATACAAAGATTCTGTTCACACGAAGATAGAATTCTTATTGGAGGAAAATTTATGTGTTCACACGGTTCTGAGAATATGATTGGATGAAGTGTTTTTGGACGAGATTTCTTTAGCTATGGATTTTGTTTTGTTCACGTGAAGATATATACAAGAAGAATACGTGAGTCTCTATGGGATATGATTGGTCTAAGGTCAAACACACATGATATATCAAACAAATATATCTTGTCATTCAATCTTGTTCGCATATGTGGTCCCCAATCATATACACATAAAGCTGCGTAGTTATTTTGTTTGGTTTATCATGTGAAGAATATTTCATGCTCATCACGTGAAGTAAAGGAAATTTGCTGTCAAAAAGGTTGTAGCCACTTGGTGATGTCAGCAGATTAAGACGCTGACAAGTTGTTACGTAGACGCTGACAAAGTTACTTTTGACGCTGACAGAATAAGTCAAACGCTGACAGCGTTAACAGTGTTGTCCGAGATATGGTTTTTCAAACGCTGTTAGGTGTTCTCCGATATGTGACAATACATATTCCAGATATATTGGATAGAGAAGGATCTCGGATAACACAAGGATTGCTGCTGTTGAGAAAATTGGTACGTTTTTAGCACACATAAAGGAGGTATTTACACACGAAGGTACATGGAATATCCGTTTTATTTAGAATATCATGTTGATATTTATGGCTCGGATATTTTTAAAAGGAATTAATGATCTTAATGCGAGTTAGCAACTATTCATGAGACTTTGATTGATATTGGATTATGTAATCGAGATAGCCTTGTGAAAGAGTTATCTATAGTAGACTTTTACATACAAAGATATTGGTTCATCATGAAGAGGTGTTGGCTTAAGGGGAAGAATTCTTATGGTAAGTTTGATGATTGAAGAAGATTTTCGCGAGTTTGTGTTCTATCATATCTTAAAAAGTCGTGTCTGGTCAACATTACTTTTGAAGATAACTTGTTCGTGCTTACTTGGTTGGTGACGAAGACTTGTCATAACACTTGAAGGAGTTACATTATCGTGCTCAGTGTCTCACATAGGATGAGAACATTGACAAGAGATCGAGGTCTACTTATACTTTCCAGTTTTCTTATAAGTTTTTCATCACGTGGATAGTACAAGACATGGAACACAAGGTTGGGTTATTCTACTTCTACATCAAAAATATTATATTTGGTTTTCTTCAAGATCATTACTTAGAGCTACATTTGGAGAATCTTCAAGATTGCGTACATTGTTTACTTCCCTGTGGATGTGACAAAAAGGGGAAGAAATACATGCTACACTTGAGGGGAAGCAATTTGAAGATCATGTACAACTTACAAGAGATACACATAGAGTTTTGCCACCATCAACTAGGGGAAGATTGTTGGGTCAAAAAGTTGATGTGGCAGAAACTCAAAATCAAAGAAAACATGAAGACATTTGTTCAAGCGTTGACAAGAGCAATTCAGGCGTTGACAAGAACAAATTCAGCATTGTCAGAAGTCAACAGAAGTCAAACGCAGTCAACAAAAGTCAACGATGATGGATGTCTACAGATTGATGGAGAATTCTATTTGGGGAATATATTGAGTATATTATATATGATATACACAATAAATAGTTTATCTAAATAGAATATTTAGATGTTTATTTGATATTATCTCTTGTAGATTCTGTTCCTTACACTATAAAAGGAACAAGGGTCTTAGGTTTTATTCATAACTTATATTCACAATGTAAACCTAAAAGCGTGTGTCGACTAGGTGTGGGATTCAATGTATACACACCTAGTGATTGTTTGTTATTAATATAATGAACAATCCAATTTGTTTTAATTCATGTTCTTGTGCCCTAAACACCTTGTTAATGGTTGTTGTTCTAATTCCGCTTTGATTACGTTAATCATATGAACAATGATCATTCCTAGTAGCTTCAAAGATCCAGAAACCAAGGTTTCCACATGAGCACTCGATCGTTTGCTTTGAATAATTTCTCGATATCCATATGATATATCCTTGATTGTTCTAACCTTAGGTTTTTAGCACACTTCATAAACGGATATTGATTTAATGGTTACACCCTTTCCATGCTAGATTAAGCATTCGACCACGTCTCTAGTATAGGGGTATCCGACCCTTAGACTTAAAATATTGAGGACAATGTTTAACTTTAGTATGGGGGGTGAATAGATACTTGCCTTGCCAACCTTCACGCTTTCCAAAATTTATCTTTTTGTTTATCGTTTTATTGCAAAATAAGGCTAAAAATGGCCAAACTTTAAAAATTTTCTCATGTTTCATAAGTGTTTGAAGACACGAATGTAGATTTTCCGATGGTGAGAATGAGAGTAATTTTGACTCGACCGTGCATGTTGAGCACTTAGCTTCGATTCCTTGACTTTATATTAGGCTAAGTCTCTTAAATGAGGATGAGAAATGATAGAGTTAATTATAGTTACTATGCTAAACGTAGAGTACTCGTATTCTTTCAAAAACTCATGTGTTCTAATTCTTTGCTTATTCTCCCTTCGCTTGTATATAGATTTTGCTAATAAGTATTGGCTTAGCGGTTTAGTCTTGATTGTTGGTTTCTAGTCTTTTCTAGTAGCTTCCATGTAATTAAATTAGGAAAACATTAAGGTATCGCCAGCGTCACGGTTTTAAAGTATTGGCAACCCGAATAATCGAAAGCTTCACCCAATAATAAGATTTCAAGTGCTCACCTAAATCAAGCAAAAATTTGAAGCTCACAAGGCCGAAAAATCTATGCAAAATTGAAAGTGAGTAAGCCTTTTTCTTTGAAGCTTTAAAGATCCAAAATTTGCTTTAGCGTGAGGATATACGTCTTTGGCCACAATAAACACCTCATGGCGAGGTTATATAAAAGGCAAGGCAAGACAGAAATCATAATAAAAGCTCCATGTCGGAGTTGAATAAAAGATGGAGGTAAACCTATGATAATAAGGCCCATCCGTTTGGGGGCGTATAAAAGTCTTGGTAATAAGTCTCATGTTCAAAACCGTTATAAAATCGTGTTTATCGATCCTTCGTGTTGACTTAATTTTTTGACATCGTTGTCTATTAGGGGAGTTATTAATTCAATGGTCTTGGTTACACCGTTATGACTCTATTTTTTAACCTTAATCTCTATCATCGCATAAGTAAAAAATGTATCCTCGTGAACATTCAAGACAAAAATAAAATATAAGAGATACCAAAGAGGATTAAGGGAGTCTAGGTACGTGATTAGGGCATATGAGTAGTGTTATCATTACTAACTTATAATGACAACGATCTCGTTACACGCTTGGCATGGAATTGGGTGAAAATCAAGGAAGAATTATTTCTAGCGAAGCATTCACGTGTTCTTGTTCTCTGAACCTAAACGTCCTATTTTGCGATGAAAATCATACATTATGTCTAAAACGCAAGTAGTAGTATTGTAGTAAGTTCACATTTCAATAAAAGTCAATAAAAATGAATTTTGGAGATGCTTAGATACTTTATTCTAGCATTGCGTGAGGGCACGACAATAGTTTAGTATGGGGGAGTGATGAGACTGCTTTTATACATAGTCTCATCGTCTAAAACGGGCTTAGAATGGTTAAAATATCATAAAAATGCCAAACATATGCATGTGTTTGTTCAATGTGTATTTTAGGCACAGATATTGAGAAAATGACATAAGATCAAATGAATCAATAAAAAACGAACACGGGAAACGAAGCCGCACAATGAACCGGGCCTTAGAGTTGATTTTCCAAGAAAAGACATTAAAGAATTGAAGATTATACAAGAAGGGTCCTTCATTATTGAAGAAATGACACTTTAAACCCTTGTATATTCATAATTACAAGTTTGGTCCCTAAAGTTTGTCAAAATTACAAAAAGGACCCTCAACCTTGAAGAATTGGCAAGAATGGTCCCACAAAATTGAAGACTTGTCACTTTTAGTCCTGCATGAAGACAATCATACAAGTGTAGACCTTAAATTTTCAAGAATAGTCCATTAAAGCCCTTGAAGAATCATGAAATTACAAGAAATACCCTGGAATATACTTTGCAAAACATTTTCTGGCCAAAATGCAAAGTTGGAAACTTTGCTTACAAAGGGAATTCGTTTTTTGTATGTTTAAACACCACGTGAAACAAGAAGGAAAGAAGGAGGGCCAAACCTGTGAGACACCAAAGATACCTAGACCACTCACACAATGACACGTGCCCCACTCACTCTTTTCTTCCAATCACATGCCACCATTTCTCCACCTCACCCATCCACTAATCTGGTTTAATATGTATTAAACCCTTGGCGCCTAAACAGGTTTTTAAACCTTAATCTTTCCCTAAACTGGATCAAAACACCAATTATTCACCTCAAGAACAAAATTAGGTTTTTCTTAACAGTTTGGAATTAAGCCCTAATCAACTCCAGAATTATGATTAAGGGATTAATAACCAAAACCCAACTCATAAACTTGCCACCTCATCACTCATTTGGTCACATGAAGCATGCCCTGCTACACACTTTGAGTAGAAGACAAAAGCTTGCAGAGAATCAACTAACCACAATCCTGCTTCAATCCTAAGCTCCTTTGGATACCTTGGATCCTTTCTCACCCATTGGCACCTTCACCGACTCCAAGAACGTCACATGTGTCCAAGAAATATTCAAAATTCAGAGGGCAATTCAGGAACTTTAGCATTAGGGTTTCTAGTATTTTATCAGCTTCTAGGTCATTGTAACCCTCTATATAAAGGGTGTTAGCTTTTACATTTAGCGTTGTTCTTGGTTTGCTTTGGTCAAAAATCTGTAAATCCTTTGTTTCTAGTGAATGAAAAAAGTGTTTGATTTTGTGACGAATTCCAAGTTCTAATCATTTAATCTTGTTGTTTATGATCTAAGTTTGTGATTTTAAGTTCCAAAAGATTGGTTTTAAGTTATTGCAAACTTGTTTAAAGGGTTTTCAAAAATCTGATTTTTTTTAAGTTTGGTACAAACACTTGAACTTTTGGATCAAAAGTTGATCATAGCACCCTGTTAAGGTACTTATCAATGTGTAGTGAATCTTGTGGTTTGGGAGGATTCAAGGAGTAGGGTACAAGTTGGAAAAAATATGCTTATTTTCATTTTTTTATATAATTTGTTCTTGAACTTTTTTATCTTAGCAGGTGTTTATTGGAAGCTTGTGGTTGTTAAGCTACCACATAAGCTCAAACATACGTGAGTGTGGATGTACATTCATGAGGTTTGAACTTTTTCTCCCATAAATCTGTTAAAAACTTGGTGCTAAGTGGTTGTTATTTCGTGCTATTTAATGCATATAATATTGTTCTTACTTCATAAGAATGTTGTTATGATGCTTGATTGAGTTTGGTTAAACCTAAAAAACACATTTGCTTTGTTAAATTTGGATTTAAAAAGTTTAAAGGGTGTTTGGGATTACTGCTTATTTCAAGTCTCCATAAGATTGAGTAGGTGTTTGGGTTTGTTTTGAGTTTGTAACTGATATTGAGGTGTATGTGAGTTGATATTTGCAAGTCTTGTGCTTTCAAACATTGAATCTGAATCTTTGCTATAACTAGCTTGTTTTAGGGTATTTTGATCTGAAAATTTGAGAACACCTAGAGTGTATGCTAATCTAGGGTTAATAAGTGCTAAAACAAAGTTTGTATAATCTAATTTGTGGATTTGAGGGTTTAAAGTTCAAGTTTTGGTCAATTAAATCAGCAAGCTCACTTTGTATCCATCAGTTAAGTCACTTAGGGTTCTAAATAGCTCAAATCTTTAAACTAGTGCATGAAACCAGTTTACTTGTGCTTCATTAAGTTTATTTAACCTGTTGTATGCTGTTGGTTCAGATTGGTTGGCTTATTTTTTCTCAAACTGCTTTTTATTCACCAGATCTGCTTATTATGATGTATGTATCATGTATGTATGCTGTTTGATTAAACTGTACTAATTGGCTGGGCGATTTTGTGATTTCTTGCTTGTTTGTGACTCCATACAACTCACTGGTTGTAGGGGTGCCTTGATTGTCCAAAGAAACCAACTGAATCTCTCTAAAAAAGCAAGTCAAAAAGTCAAAGAAGTGGGGACACTTTCCCACTGAAAGTTCCCACTAATAGTGTTAATTGGTCAACAACTTAATATTAAGCTATTCTAGCTTATTATATTATGAAATAACTTAGATTTTGTAATCAGTCTTCCATCTTTGACCCATTTACTAGATATGGAGCTTAGTAGACTTTAACTTTTAAGTTTGACTAGAAAACGAATTGACTTTTGTTTTTCATAACAGCTTATTGCTTTTTCCAGCTTATTGAGTGTGCTTATTTGAAATCTTTTTGTTTATTAAGCTTAGTTTTGTCATTTAAAACCTTTTGCAACTTGAATCAGCTCTTGAAGTGGTCTAGAACTCAAAAACGACTATTTTGTCGTTTTGTATAGAGAGCTTTGGCTTATTTCAGGCTTATTTCTTAAGATTTTTCAAAAAATCTGTTTACAAATAGCTTTATAATCTCATTAGAAGGATGTGTGTCAAATTTCAGCTTATGACATTAGCTTATGGCTTAATGGGCCAAAAAGCCCACTAAGAATAAGTTGTTTTCTATTAAGCTGTGATAAGCACTGATTCAGCTTTTGGGCCTTTAGAGTTTTGTGTTAGAATTGAATTTTAAGCTAGACTGGAAGTTTTGGGCTTATTTGGTTAACATTTTTCTTATTGGGCCTTAAAAAGCCCATTTAGTAAACTGTTTTCACTTTTGGCCCATTTGGAGGCCCATTAGGGGTGGTTTGATCATTTCACTTTAATTTTCTGTTTATTTAAGTTAAAATAAATTAGTTTGCAAGTTTTTACAATTTTTTATAATTTTTGAATTTTTATTATTATTTTATTCTTAAAAATGTTTTTAGGGTTAAATTATTATTTTTGCAACTTTCTCATTTTTCTTAGATTAAACACATTAAGTTAGGATTTTTAAAGCTTTTAAATTAATTTTCTCATCATTTAATTAATCTTTAGGATTATTTAATATTTTAATAGTTTTTATTCATTTTAACTAGTTATTATTAGTTTTAAATTGTTCAAAAATACTTTTTAGTTTAATTAAGTTATTTTAGAGGTTTAAAAATTGAAAAATCTTATTTTGGGCTTTTTATTAATTAAACTGATTTTTAGGGCTTTAATTAGCATTAAAAAATTATTATTTAATTAAATAAAAAGTTTGAGTAAGTTTTGATTTTTTGTAAACTCTAACTGCATTTTTTGGATTAATTGTGATTTTCTAAGAATTTTTAGGGTAATTTTTAAAGTTCGTCACGTTTTACGGTTTTACATTTACGTCATTCGTCGTAGTTTAATTTTATTCGTAGTCGTAATCATTTCTCTTTTCTTTCTTCTCAATAGTATTAATCACAAACTTTAATTAAATTAAACACACATACCAAGCCTTCTGGAGAACGAACTCACAACACATTGGGTCATTAGTGCATGGTTTTCCTAAATCGTCGTACTTAATAATAACCCTATTTACCTTGTTTTCCTAAACAAGTGTGAAAATACAACTATCAACCACCCTATCTGAGACCAGGGCTTTACGTTGAATAACCTCTGGGAAGGCTAATTTACGAGAATGAGATTTGGGTATATATCTAGCAACTAATACCCTACAGGGGCAATGGTTTTCTATAGTCATGCTGGCATTTGGCGTGGATGACTAATTGGTTAAGGGGTCGGTGTCATGAGCTTAAACACAATTGTATAGCTTTTGCTATAAGATGAAATGCCTGAATAATAGATTGTATACCTAGCAATTCTATTAAATGATTATGGTTGATTTTTCTCTTGTGTTCAAATGATGATTTGGAAAACCTATAGACTTGCTCAACCGTTGTGTTGATGATTTTAAGCATGAATTTCAGGTGATTGAAGTTGATGGATGGCGGAGCTTGTTGGAGAATGATTGCGGGTTGCTTTTGTGGTAGCTGAGTCTAAAATTGATTTCTTTCCCTTTTTGTCATAAAAATAATTATGAATGGTCATGTACTTTAGTAAAAATGCTTGTTGATTGGTTGAGATCTTTGGGGGACCGAAACGCTCCTCTGATTTTTAAACTTTTGTTTTATTTAGGATCGATGGTTTTATACAATGGTTAAGTTATTTCCTTTTATATTTCATATGTCTCATTTTGAGAACGTTCAAAGTGTTTGTTGTAATGATGTTTGAGTTTAGCACCCAAATATGTATTTTCGTTGCGCAATGTAATTTGGGGGTGTTAAAGATTGGTAATCGGACCTTTTAAGTTATAGATAACTAGGTCGATTTTGAAAAATGTCCGAAACTATAAATTTGGTGTCGAAAATATTTTACAAAAGCACGCAACTTCTCAGCAAGGCTCCGGTAAGATTATTTGTTTTGCATTGTTTTATAGTTAGATGTATCCCTTAAAACTGAAATGATTTTTCCGAGTATTTATTAAGTAAATACTATGATGATGTATCAATGTTATTGAAAGTACGTCGAGTACTTGTTATCGTAATTTTATTTATGCAATGCATATGTGTATAATTTTAAATAATGACCTTACATATCGCCGAGGGTCTAGGAAAGTAGACCAGATGATGAATGATTTTACAACTGATTTCTTGTGACTTGTATCAGGTAAGAGGAAGTTTGATCGGTTGATGTATGATAGATATGTGGTTTAAACTCACGTAATTAGGAGGTTTGATGTGAATGAAAAGATATGTTTCAAAGGTTGTATCTGGTATGTGGAGATTGGAGTTTGTTAGTGCTCGGAAGATGGATGAGATTGCTAGTCTTTGGTCGATGGTAATAAATTTGTGTGCTTGAATTGAAAGGTTTAAAGAGGAGTAGGTAAGGTTTGAAAGGATGAGTGAATGGGAGTCTTATGTGAGATCAATTCAGAGTCAAGCTTAGAAGTTTAGGAATGATAGAAGTCGTACTGAGATTTGTTTTATGATTAATCCGCCGCGTAGGAGTGAGTATTTGAACTTTGGGAGTGAGTTGTTGATGAGATGGCATTTATACATGATCTCATCGTTCTTTTCAGGCTTTAAATGCGTTAAATGTCATCAAAATACCATATATATGCTTGTGTTTGTTTACTTGTGTATTTTAGGTATGGATATCGTGAAAAAGACAAAAGATCACAAGAAAAAAGGGAAAACGAACACTAGAAACGAAGCCGCACAATGAACCGGGCCCTAGTTTGTGATTTATCAAAGAAAAACCCTTGAAGACTTGAAGATGTATAAGATTGATCCCTTATTTATGAAGAAATGACACTTAATACCCTTGTATATCCATAATTACAAGTTTGGTTCCTTAAGTTTGACAAAATGACCAAAAGGTCCTTCATCTTTGAAGAATTGGCAAGTTTAGTCCCTCAACAAAACCAAGTTGTCAATAATGGTCCCTCATGATGTCAAAGATCCAATGAAGACCCTTGAAGTTCAAGAATATTACATTTCTAGTCCTTTATAAATGGATTAAAACACAAAAGGACTGAAATTGTAATTAGACCAAAGTTATAAAAGCCCTAATTTCCCTTTTGAAAAGTATTTGTGGCAAAACTATGAAATCCGAAACTTCAACAACAAGGGAAATGGGTTTATCAAGGCTGGAAAACATGATATACATATTTGGCAAAAGACTGAGGACTAAAGTTGCACAAACCAAACATTCAAACCAAATTTGCGCCAAACACTTAACCAATCCACCAAAACCGGATCAAAAGAGTTACTATTCACTCTTATGAACCCAGTTTTACCTTCCACTTAAACAAAGGGTAAATTGAAATTACCCTAACCCACGTGTGATTCACCTCAAACCAAACTCATCCCACACCAAAATTCCCAAATCTCACTACCCTATGGCCCCCACACTCAACCCCGTTAGCCAATGAAATGACACCCTCCTATCCAAGCAATCCTATGTGGCAAGATCAACGCTTTAAGGCTATTACTTGGTCCCCAAGCATAAAATGAACGACAAAGATCAAATTTGACAGCTCACAAACATCCAACACGTCTAGAAGATCAAGGGCATATCTGAGATTTCATAGCTAGGGTTTTGATGTATTTTGCATTCTAGAATCGTATAAGTAGTCTATAAAAGGAGACCTCAACATGTGAGAGTCCCTTTGTTCCAGATTTTTGCTAAATCCTTGTAATTCCTTTTTATGAAATAAAATTTTGAATTTCTGAAAATTGTGATTTCCTTTTAGGTTTTTATAAAAGTTTGGTGTTTGATTAGCTAAAGTCTGAGTTCCATTAATCTATTATTGAGTTTTTGAGGAAAGATTTTATGGTTAAAAACTCTTGTTTTCAAAAAATCAGTTTTCAGTGTTTATTGTTCATCCTTATGTTTGTTGAATCTTAACAGGTACAAGGAAGCTGGTGCTTGTTTAGCTACCACCTAAGCTCACACATCCCAAAGCATGGATGTATGTTTTGGAGGTGCTCATCTCTAAACCCTTTTTCATTTTTTGAATAATTTGTGCTTTGATTTTGAATCTGAGTATTTTTTTGTGATTGTATGTTTTTGTGGTTGATTCTTGTTTATTTGTGGTTGCATGTTGTTATTAGGTTGATTTGATCTTGGTTTGTGGTTTAAATCGCACTAATCCTTTGAAAATTTGTTTAAATCATTTTATTAAGGGGTGTTTGGGTTAACTGCTATATCAGGGTTTGAATTACCTTGAGTGGTTGCTAGTTGGTATATTGTGTTTGTTCATGTTTATGTTGTGTATTTGGTCATTTATCTGCAAGTTTTGAGGTTTGAATAACCAAAATCCATCAAATGGCCATAAAATATGTTTAATTTGTTGTTTTGGGATAAAATTTTGGGACACCTAGATATAAGGGTAGACTAGGGTTAACAAGTGCTAAATCTTAGTTAATACAACCAGGGTAAGGGATTTGAGGTGTTAAAATTGGATTTTTGGTCATTTAGATCAGCAAAAGGGAATTTGGATATCACTTTGTTCATCAGTAACTGTTTTAGCTTGGATCTTGTTCTAATCTTTGATCATTGTGTTAAACAAGTTTATTTGTTCTTATTGGAGTTTATTATAGCTTGTGTATGCCTATGGTTCATTTTGGTTGGCTTATTCATGCTTAAACTGCTTATTTCTTCATAATCTGCTTATTTGCAAGTCTGTACAATATCTGGTGACTGTTTGCTTATTCTGTGCTTATTGGCTGAGTGGATTTATGATTTCTTGCTTGATTGTGACTCCTTACAACTCACTGGTTGTAAGGATGCCCTTGTTATCCATTGAATCCAACTTTATCTCTCTAACTCTTCAAGTCAAATAGTCAAAGCAGTGGGAACTCCTTTCCCCTCCTACTAGCCACTGCTATTGTTATTTTACATATTGCTTATCAATAAGCTGTTCTAGCTTATTTTAACCTGCAACAACTTTAATTTTGTAATAGGTGTTCCTTATTTGACCCATTTGTTCATACTAAAGCATTTGGGTGGTTGACTTTAAGCTTTGACTAGAAAACAAATTACTTTGACTTTTACATAAGTGCTTATCAGCTTATTCAGCTTATTTGGCTTGGTTTATTGAACTTTTCTTGATTGGTTTGTCTTAATTAAGTCATTTAGAGTCTTTTGCAAGTTGAATCAAGTCCTGAGGTGGTCTAGAACTATAAGTTGACTATTTTGTCTTTTAGTGGATTTTTACTTGGCTTATTTCTGGCTTATTGGTTGTGCTTTTTGAAAATTTCTTTTCACATATCTCTTAGGCATCTCAAAATAAGGTTGTGTGTCAAATTAGAGCTTATGGCATTGGCTTATAGCTTAATGGGCCAAAAAGCCCATTAAGAATAAGTTGTTGTTAAATTAAGATGTGATAAGCTCACATTCAGCTTTTAGGCCTTCACACTTTTGTGTTTTTAAGCTGGACTAGTGATTTTCAGCTTGTTTGGTTGAGTTGGATCTTACTGGGCCAAAAATCCCATTTCATTTGGTCTGTTTTTGTTTTTAGCCCATTTGGGGGCCCAATAGGGGTATTTTGGTAATTTCACTTTCATTTTCTGTTTATTTAGGTTAAAGTAAACTAGTTTGCAAGTTTCTAGAAATTTTATAATTTTTGGATTTTTAATATTATTTTATTATTAAATTTCATTTTTAATATTTTTGCAACTATTACATTTTTTTTAGGTCAAATACATCAATTTAGGATTTTTAAAATTCTTAGATTAATTTTATCATCATTTATTTAATTTTTAGAATTATTTTATTATTTTTAATAGTTTTTAATCATTTAAAAATAGTTTTCCTTAGTTTAAAATTTCATAAAAATACGTTTTAGTTTAATTAAGTCATTTTTGAGTTTTACCAAGTGAAAAATCTTTATTTGAGTTTTTTAATGATTATTTGGATTTTTAGGGCTTTAATTAGCATTTGAAAAGTAATAATTAATTAATTAAAAGGTTTGAAAATTTTTGATCATTTGTAAACTCTTAGTTTATTTTTATTAATTTTTTGTAATTTTTTGGGAATTTTTAGAATCAATTTTTATTTTGTCACTTTTTACGGTTTTTATTTTTGTTGTCGTAGTATATTTTTAACGTATCCGTCATTCTCTTTTCTCATCCCTTTTCTTTCTCAATATTAATCTAAAATCATTACAAATTATTCACACACATATACCTCCTTGGGAAACGAACTTATTTGGGTCACTAGTATACGGTTTTCCTAAACCGTCGTATTTAATACTTTCCGCTATTTACGCTCTTTTCCTAAAGAGTAGTAAAACACTACAAATCATTTTGGGCCGCTTCCGGGGAGGTGTGTCGTGATTAATTTGTTCATTTTTTTAATATCTAACCACAAATAGTATTTGTATTAGTAGAACTCTACTAATACGTATTATCGGTTTTTTCATTTTTCTTGTGAAATATTATTACTATATTGTATGAGTATCACAACAAATTCAAAATATCTCCAAAAGTGTGCAAACACAACCTTAATTGGGATTTGATCTCCTAATTATTATATTCGAATCTCAAAAAAAAAAAAGGAAAAAATAGATAAATACTTTCGTTAAGCTCGATTTTGAAAAATAGAAACTATAAGGTGGGAATAAGGCGGGTGTTATAAAATACACCCTAAAGAAAAAGGCTTTTAAGTGCTTCGCGCCGCCTCGTTTCTCCGCTTGCTTGTGAGTATTTTGAGATTGAAGGCTAATCAAGGGTTTTGCCGCCCAAAGTATTATTACGTATCATATATATTTGCTTGGTTTCTTTGTGATTAAACCCTCTTGAACAATTTGTTTTTCACCAAAGTTCTAAAGTCAATCGAAGGTGTTCACTCCACGTGATCGTTTTCATTATTTTGAGGCTTCTTTAATCAAGAGTTTGATTCGAGGAGAGATTTGGTAGATTGTTGTCTACGAATACACACAAAATCCAAAAAAATAAAAAACAATCAAAAACACAAAAAAATGTAAATCCACAAAACACCCAAAAGAATCTTCTTAACTCACCTCCCATTCTACGTCACGTTTATGCAAACTCGTAATCAAGAAAAACGAGCTCGCAAACGTCGTCAAAACCAAGGCAATTTGATTGAAGAGGAAGAAACTCTGATGAGACTGTAATTATACATAGTCTCATCGTCCAAATCGGGCTTAAAACGATTAAAATATCATAAAAGTGCCAAATATATGCTTGTGTTTGTTCAATGTGTATTTTAGGTACGGATATCGAGAAAAAGACAAAAGATCACAAAGAAACAAAGAAAAACGAACATGGGAAACGAAGACGCACAATGAACCGAACCCGGATGATGAATTTTGTAGAACAGTCCTCCAAGTTTGAAGAATTGTCAAAAACAGCCCTCGAAGATGTGCACAAGACCGAAGCCGTGATCGAACTTAACGGAGCAAAATGGGTATATTCGGTTTGACTCGACAAAGTTTAAAGATTTTACAAGACAAGACGAAGCCAAAGACAAACTCGAAACCCGACAATGAAGTGGGAATGAAAAATCGATCCCGAGACCTAAATTATTATTTTACGGACGAATCCGCACCTTCAAAAAAAAAACCATCGGGCCTTATTATTATTATAGGATATCTTGTTTTGGGCCTCAGTTAACATCACCAACCCTTTATTCATAAACGGGCCTCCTATAATTGCTAGCAACCCAGTATAAAGAAAAAAAAAGGATTAGTACAGTCTGTTATAAAAAAAATAGGGTTCGTTCTTTTCTTATGATACACAACCATCATTAACCCACCCTTTTTAATCCCCAAATCACCCACAAACCTTATTCTGCTAATCCTAATCAGTCACCCATCACTATCTCATCCTACCTTTACCCCAACAACCTCACACGTGATCGGATTCAAGGCCAAGTCAGCACAAGACCCCAAAACGAGCCTGTTGTGGTCACATGTATGAAGAATATGCCAAGAATCATTGACCAAGTGAACGTTTGAGATTGAATTATTGGTGGCAACTCAAATCCAAGGGTTCCTTAGATGTTTATCAAGCAATGACAACATGTGAGTGATCACCACAACCATTGATCAAGATGGGAAGCTTCTAGTAAAAAAATTAAAGGGTTGAGATCGTTTGAAGACAACAAGAATGTGCACATCTAGGGTTTCATACTTTCCTCATACTTTATATAAATAGAATAGCATTAGGCAGTAGTACTCTTGTTCCAAATTTTCTACGATTTTTGTAATATACAAATTCTAATAGAAGATTGAGTTCCAGTTTTTTCTCGCAATTTAAATACCTGCACACTTTAAATATTTTGTCCAATTTACATTTTCTTGCAAAATTCAATTTTCCAAAGTTCGTTTATCACTCAAACACACTTTTTGTTTGAGCAGTTGCTGTAGCATCAGCCTTGTTAAGCTTATCCGACATATAAGTTTATATCAGGGTGGTTTTCTTATTTGGTTTTAGAAGTGTTAAGCTGTGAAAGAAGCTTATGTGGATGCTAGTGGTTCGAGGTGTAAAACATGACCTAGAATCAAGTTCAGTGGTTATCTCTTTTAGTTTGAAGATATTTCAGAATTTCTCTTTTGGTTTGGAGGGGAGATAAGCGGGATAATAAGCTCATTAAGCTTATTGGTGTGGTTTTGATTTGAAATTGGTTGAGAGGGCCTGTGAGGTTGAGTGATAGGAGTGTGCAAGCTCTGGACTCCCTTGTAAGTTTCTTTCCCATTGAGAAGCTTACATCAAAAATGGTGTCGCTGCCGGGGAGGTGTGTTTAGCCATATTTATTTATCGTGTTTGTTTGAGTGTTTACGTTTTTATCGTAAATACTTCTTTTTATTTTTCTATATTATTAACCATAGAAATAAATACGTGTTAAATTGAACTCAATTAACACAAAATCGTTTTCTCATTTTTATTGTGCATAATATATTGTATTTACGTAGAACAATTAACACACAATAATTATCCAAATACGCGAGAAATCGTACCTCAAGAGTTGAGCGTTCCGGTCACTATTGTTGTATCGAATTCAAATGAAATCAAAGGCAAAATAGATAAATACTCTTAATTGGTTTAATCTCGATAAATACAAACTATAAGGTGGGTATAAGGCGGTTGTATTTCACGACCTAAGGAAAAAAGGCTCTTAAGTGCTTCGCGCCGCCTCGTTTTCTCCGCTCGCTTGTGCGTATTTTGAAAGTGACGATTAATTAGGGGTTTGCCAACTCAAGTATTATTAATCTATTTTTTGAGTTTTATTTATTGAACCTCGAAGCGTTTTGGCGTTCTGCCAACGTTTCAAAGTCGACGAGGGTTTTTACTTCACGTAATTACCTTCATTCTTCTTGGATTCATTAATCAAGACCTTTGATTAGTGGATAGTTTTTGTAGATTAATTTCTACGTAATACACCAACATTCCAAAAAAAATTAAAAAACCAAAAACACAAAAAGATTCTTCGATTTTTTCCTCTATTTTCATAATTCTCTTCTTTCACCCTCTATATCGTTTAATTCTCGAAACGACTTTCTCGTTGCATCATGTCGTATGATGGTGGATATTATTCGTGTCCATATTGTGGAGGTCCGCCCGAAGGTGCCAATTGTTTTAATTGTAAGGTTGTTGGAGGTCGAGAGGGTTATACCTATAACTCCGCTCCATGTGATCGTGGTGACAAGTTTCGATCTTACGACCAAGATCACCCATCGTCTTCGTTTTATTCGTCATATGATTCGTCTTATAATTGTGATTAAAATGATGAGATGAATCAAAACGCCTTTTGTGACTATGTGAGACGTAATAACAAAAACTTAACGATGATTCAAGAACAAGTTACGAATCTTAAGGAACATTACGAAAAACAATTGGAAACTCAAAAGGAATTTTACTTAAAGGAAATGGCCTCCATGAGAACCGAGTTGGAAAACGAATATGATGCCGCTTCTAAAGAACAAGAACGTTTATTTGACCTAATTGACGAGAGATGGGATAAACTTGTTGATAAAGTTGTGGAGGCTTACACTAATGAGCGAAATGAACTTCTTTCAACGATTGAGAGCTTAGAGAAAAAAGTAGTTTCATATGAGTCGAGTTCTTCATCGAACGTCACCAATCCTAATCTCAAAGGAGAGGTTCAAGCCTTATCGACTCCTAAGACTCGTACGTCTCGTATTGATCCATTTCTCTCGAATTTTAGAGTCGTGCTACTTTCGTCGTCTTGCAAAAACGTAGAGGAAACGAAAACATCATCTAACGAAGTTTTGAACAGTGTTTTAGAAAATAAACCAAAAGAAAAACTCGTAGGATACTTGGGAGTATTAAATCTTATACCTTGTAAACCTAATTTTTCTAATGAGGATGAAATTATTGAGGATTTCCTAAATCAATACACACCAATTTTGAAAGAAGAAATTCCATCAAGTGATTTTGAAAAAGAAAAATGTGAAAAGGTTCTAAAAGAAATCGTTGACCCCTCGTTTTTACAAGATGAACGAAAATTAATTCCGAAGGGACGTGTTAGTAATTTTGCTAAAATGTTCGAGAATCCACGTTCGATCCCTTCGAAGGACAAATTTGAAACCGTCAAGGCAAAATCGTCACGAGACGAGCCTTTTACTCCTAATCCCGCACCGAGTGAGATTTTGGATTTATCATGTGAGAAGTCCGCCGATGGCCTTGCTCACATCGCTACGTTTTTCGATGTCGAGGTCGAAACGACAAAGGCAAAATCTTCAATCGAAGAGCCTTCTTCTCCTAGTTTCACGACGGTTGAAGCTAGCGACTCGATTATCGACAAATTTATTGCTCAACCTCTTCCACGAGGAAGAGAAGACGTCTTTGATCCCGATGGCGATTTTTCCGAGATCAAACGTATACTTGATAACCCGCCTTCGATTTTCGAGTTTGATGAGGACCGTTGCGTTAGCCCGGAGGGGGATATTTTATTAGTCGATTCACGTTTTAAAAATTCAAATCCTCCTCCCGCCTTTAAGATAAATGTGAAAATTTTAAGTGTGCCTAGAATTGTTTTGGAAACACCAAATATTTTTAATTTAATCAACTTGGGTTTTCGTAACAAAGAGTTAAAAAATGAAAAAGGGAATGATTTTAAAATTAATTTTAAAGATTTTCCAAACTTGACTCCGTCATCACCTCGCTTAATTGAACTTGCTACAAACGCGTCTACTTCTTTTGACGACGTTTTGTGTGGATCTAGTATGGGGGAAGCCCCATTTGTTCCCTCACACTTCTCCACCGAGGACGAGATTTTTGACCCCGGTATCACGTTTAAGATAAAATCTCGGTCTTTTACCGAAGTAGTCACTAGAAGGTCCTTCTACACTTACGGTATGAGTTTACCTCGAGTAACTCGATTTGTTTGCTCACCCAATGTCCCACCCTTCTCTTCTCATTCTATTTTCTTGTGTCCCTTTGGGACGATGATGTTGAAAGTCGTGTTGTTTCGTTTATCATCCGAAAACGAAGACACGATCTTTTATCCCGGTATAAAGGTTTTGCCTTTTTCACGGTTGCTTTTGGGCCTTGATTACATGTAAGTCCCACTAAAAATTACCGAACCATGATTATCCCTAAATGATCACATTTATGGGGATTCGAGTCGAGCTTTTGACTCGGTTATCAAAAACAAGGTGCCTCGTGGGGGATTCTCATGCTTATCCTTGTACATATTATTGCTTTCTAATTAGTTTAATGTGTGGGGATTTGTGCCCTTCCAACCTTTGTTTCGTGGTTGTTCGTGATTGTGATTCATTAGGTACATCGACATCGATGAAGCATCTCGTGTTCGTTTTACTTGAGCTTCAATCGTTTCTTTGAAGAATTTCTCGATATCCATATGATATATCCTTTGATGTTCTAACGTTTATCTTAATAGCATAATTCATAAACGGCTTTTAAGTTATTCGTTTTACCCTTTCCATGCTCGAGATTAAGCATTCGACTACGTCTCTAGTATGGGGGTGTTTCACCCCTAGACTCGAAACATTGAGGACAATGTTTAGTTTTAGTATGGGGGGGGGGGGGGGTGAGTAGATACTTCACCTTGCTTACGTCAACACGCAATCCAAAATTTCATTTTTTTGTTATCATTTTGTTGCAAATAAGGCTAAAAATGGCCAAATTTTAAAACAATTTCGTATTTTTCATAAGTGTTTAAGACACGAATGTAGGTTTTCCGATGGTGAGAATGAGAGTAATTTTTGACTCGACCGTGCGTGTTGAGCACTTAGCTTCGATTTCTTAACTTTTTAGGCTAAGTCTCTTAAATGAGGACGAGAAATGATAGAGTTATTTATAAGTCTCGTAATCGTCACGATCTCATGTGTAGTAATTGTTAGCTTATTCTCCCCACGCTTTTGATAAATAAATTGTTAATAAATATTGATTTAGCGGTTTAGTCACTATTGTTGGTTTCTAATTTGTTTTAGTAGCTTCCATGTAATTAAATTGGGAAAACATTAAGGTATCGCCAGCGTCACGGTTTTGAAGTATTGGCACCCGAATAATCGAAAGCTTCACCTAATAATAAGATTTCAAGTGCTCACCTAAATTAAGCAAAAATTTGAAGCTCACAAGGCCGAAAAATCTATGCCCAAATTGAAAGTGAATCAAGCCTTAATCTTCGAAGCTTTAAAGATCAAAAATTCGCCTTAGCGTGAGGATATACGTCTTTGGCTAATAAAACCACCGATGAGTCGGATAATAAAAGGCAAGGCAAGACCGAAGTCATAATAAAAGCTTCATGGTGAAGTTGAATAAAAGATGGAGGTAAACCAAAGATAATAAGGCCCTTCCGTTAAGGGGCGTATTAAAGTCTTGGTTATAAGTCTCATGTTCAAAACCGTTATAAAACCGTGTTTATCGATACTTCTTGTTGACTTAATTTTTTGACATCGTTGTCTATTAGGATGAATTACTAATTTAATGATTTTGGTTACACCGTTAAGACTCTATTTTTAGACTTAATCTCTATTCACGCATAAGTCAATGATGTATCCTCGTGATCATTAAGACAAAATAAAATAAAAGAGATACCAATTAGGAATAAGGGAGTCTAGGTTCGTAATTAACACTCATGAGATATGATAGTGTTGCTAACTTATAATGACAATGATCTCGTTACACGCTTAGCATGGAATTGGGTGAAAATCGAGGACGATGAAATTATTTCTAACGAAGCGTTCACGTGTTCTTATTCTATGAACCTAAACGTCCCATTTTGCGATGAAAATCATACATTATGTCTAAAACGCAAATAGAAGTAATAGTAGTAGTGTAGCTAGTTTATCATTCAATAAAAGTGAATAAAAATGAATTTTGGAGGTGCTACGATACTTTAATCTAGCATTACGTGAGGGCACGGCAATGGTTTAGTATGGGGGAGTGATGAGACTGTAATTATACATAGTCTCATCGTCCAAATCGGGCTTAAAACGATTAAAATATCATAAAAAGTGCCAAATATATGCTTATGTTTGTTCAATGTGTATTTTAGGTACGAATATCGAGAAAAAGACAAAAGATCACAAAGAAACAAAGAAAAACGAACACAGGAAACGAAGCCGCACAATGAACCGGACCCGGATGATGAATTTTGTAGAACAGTCCTCCAAGTTTGAAGAATTGTCAAAAACAGCCCTCGAAGATGTGCACAAGACCGAAGCCGTGATTGAACTTAACGGAGCAAAATGGGTATATTCGGTTTGACTTGACAAAGTTTAAAGATTTTACAAGACAAGACGAAGCCAAAGACAAACTCGAAACCCGACAATGAAGTGGGAATGAAAAATCGATCCCGAGACCTAAATTATTATTTTATGGACGAATCCGCACCTTTAAAAAAAAAAACCATCGGGCCTTATTTTTATTATAGGATATCTTGTTTTGGGTCTCAGTTAACATCACCAGCCCTTTATTCATAAACGGGCCTCCTATAATTGCTAGCAACCCAGTATAAAGAAAAAAAAAGGATTAGTACAGTCTGTTATAAAAAAATAGGGTTCGTTCTTTTCTTATGATACACAGCCACCATTAACCCACCCTTTTTAATCCCCAAATCACCCACAAACCTTAATCTTCTAATCCTAATCAGTCACCCATCACTATCTCATCCTACCTTTACCCCAACAACCTCACACGTGATCGGATTCAAGGCCAAGTCGGCACAAGACCCCAAAACAAGCCTGTTGTGGTCACATGTATGAAGAATATGCCAAGAATCATTGACCAAGTGAACGTTTGAGATTGAATTATTGGTGGCAACTCAAATCCAAGGGTTCCTTAGATGTTTATCAAGCAATGACAACATGTGAGTGATCACCACAACCATTGATCAAGATGGGAAGCTTCTAGTAAAAAAATTAAAGGTTTGAGATCGTTTGAAGACAACAAGAATGTGCACATCTAGGGTTTCATACTTTCCTTAGACTTTATATAAATAGAATAGCATTAGGCAGTAGTACTCTTGTTCCAATTTTTCTACGATTTTTGTAATATACAAATTCTAATAGAAGATTGAGTTCCAGTTTTTTCTCGCAATTTAAATACCTGCACACTTTAAATATTTTGTCCAATTTACATTTTCTTGCAACATTCAATTTTCCAAAGTTCTTTTATCACTCAAACACACTTTTTGTTTGTGCAGTTGCTGTAGCATCAGCCTTGTTAAGCTTATCCGACAGATAAGTTTATTTCAGGGTGGTTTTCTTATTTGGTTTTAGAAGTGTTAAGCTGTGAAAGAAGCTTATGTGGATGCTAGTGGTTCGAGGTGTAAAACATGACCTAGAATCAAGTTTAGTGGTTATCTCTTTTAGTTTGAAGATATTTCAGAATTTCTCTTTTGGTTTGGAGGGGAGATAAGCGGGATAATAAGCTCATTAAGCTTATTGGTGTGGTTTTGATTTGAAATTGGTTGAGAGGGCCTGTGAGGTTGAGTGATAGGAGTGTGCAAGATCTGGACTCCCTTGTAAGTTTCTTTCCCATTGAGAAGCTTAAAATCTGCCTATGCTTATTGAACTGCTTATCTTGGCTTATTTGTTTAAGCTTTTTTGTGTATTTTTACTAGTTCTTTGCTACTTTTCATATTCCTGTCTTTGTTTGTTGATTACTTGTTCTATATTCCATTTTTTATGCTTAGAATTTGCTTTACTAAATCTGAGGTGTTTGGTATAGGTTGTAACTAGGTCGGGTAGCACCGTCTATACATGATTTGTGCCTGCACATGCTCTATGGTCTTAGTATAATTTGTTTGTGCCTTTGTTCCTTTAAAATTACATATGAATCATACACAAGTTTGCCTTGTGTGTTACTGTAATTACAAAATCAGTGGGTGCACAAGTTCAGTTGCTTAATGGTTTGTGATTTTCATTATTGTTTAAAGAGTATTGGCAACCTAAGTTTTGAGTTATTGGATACGGTTTTGGTGTTAGTTTTTCTTTAGGTCTCAATCTCGGACACCTAGTGCTCATATTTTTTACGGCTTACTAATAAAGTATACCATAAACAAAGTAGAAGTGTTCCTGCTGTACAAAGAAAAACCAAACGGAAAATAGAGTGACTACTTGTTTGTTTTTCTTAAAAGTGAGCACTTGCTTATGTTATTTGTTAACTGTGTTCATACTAGCAAGTAAACCACTAACCAAAAGTGAGTAAAAGGAGGACTGTATTTTGTTCTTGGCTGTGGGTGCAAATTGCCGAAATTTGGGCGTGATTTTGGAATGTGTTATGGGTTTTGAGCTGTGTGAGTGACTGTGCAATAAAGTGAAACCCAAGAAAAAGAAAAAAATTAAACGCTGAAAGTGGGAGTCGAACCCACTGCCAAAGAGCACAATCAGACACAACACAATCCTACATAACCATCTGCTCAATTGACTGTTTTTGTTAAATCTTCCGTTCAGTTTTTCTTTATACACTTTATTAATTCGTTTTTATATTCTTTGCAAAAAAGGGAGGAGAGAGATTCGAACCCCTGACCCCAGGGAGCATATAAAACGCAACACCTAGCCTTTCAACCATCTGTTCTACCTAAATTTTTGGTTATATGTTTATACTTTGTTTTATTTAAACCCTTTAATTTTTATTTTTGTTATATAAATTAGGCAGCTTTTCATAGCTTATTAGGCAGCTTATTCGGGCTTATTGTTCTTATCTTTTATTTTTCCTAGCTTTTAAATAGTGTTTAGCTTTTTCAATAATTTTTTCAGATTTTTATAAAATCATTTAATATTTTTAAATCATTTAATAAGTTAAAATCGTTTTTAATTCATAATAAATTATATAAAAGTTAAAAAATATAATTCTTTTTTTCAAAATTTTCTTTTGTCATTTAGAATGTAGCAAAAATCAATTTTCTTTTGTAAATTTTAAATTTTTTTATTTTATCCTTTTCTTAGTTATTTTATTTTTTAGGATTTTTATTAAACGTTAATAATTCATAATAATTAATTTAAACACTTTAAAAAATTTTTGGTTCACGTTTTATTTTTAATTATAATTTTTAGGACTTTTTAGTAATTTTTAATTATTTTTTTAGTTAAAATTTTTCGTTTGGTCGCGTTTTTACGTTCGTACGTTTTCACGTTTTCGAGCGTAACTCGTCTCCTTTTTCTTTTCTTTTCGTCTTTCCAAAACCGTAATCACTCGATTAAATAACGTATAATATTTTTGGCTAAACACCATACCTCCTCGAGAACGAACTCGATTGTTGTCTTTACGTTTTTCCTAAAACGTATTGATTAATACTTACCCGCTTTTGTCGCTTTGTTTTTCCTAAAACAAAAGTGTACAAAAATACAACATCAAACTCCAATTGTCGAACTCATTGTAGAACCAATAGTCATCATGGCTAATCGTACTATGATGGAGTTGCTTCAAGCACCCACCGAGGGTTTTGGAGAAGCTATTGTGATTCCCGCCATCCTTGCGGAGAATTTCGAGATTAAGACGGGTTTAATGTCGATGCTACAAGCAAACAAGTTTCGAGGTCATGAAAAAGACAACCCGCATTATCACATATGGAATTTTAATCGTCTCACCGCAACAAGCAAGTTTAAGGATGTTCCACATGACGCCATTAAGATGACACTGTTTCCATACTCGTTGGATGGACCCGCAAAAATATGGCTCGAGAAAGAACCACCAAATTCGATTTTGACATGGGGTGATCTCGTCTCTAAGTTTGTGAACCAATTTTTTCCACCATCTAAAACAACACATTTGAAAAATGAGATTTCAAGGTTTACACAACAAAATAATGAAAGTTTTTCAATGGCATGGGAACGATTTAAAGAAATGTTACATGAATATCCTCACCATGATTTTTCGGAATTGCATCAAATAGATACTTTTTATAATGGGCTTAATGATCATGAACGAGATTATTTGAATGCCGCGGGTGGTAATTTTTTGTGCAAAACGACCGATGAGGCTTTATAGATTATCGAGAATAGATCTAAAGTTTATAGCCCTCGTAACACACCGATTGTTGCCAATATGGGTTCATCGTCATCGTCATCGTCTCGTAACATTAATGCCTTACAAGATGAAGCTAATGAGGAAAATCGGGTTTTCGGTAGATTTTCGACGCTTATGACACATTGGAAAACACAAGATGCTTTGAATTCTGCATCGGTTAAAGCGGTTGAAAAGACTTGTTTATCTTGTGGTGGAGCTCATGATCTTTCCGAGTGCATTATCGTCGGTGGTAACACTTCGAGTTCTTACGTAGCAACGGGAACTTACAACCAAAACGGCCAAGGTTCTCGCCCAAATCAAGCTCCCAAAAATCAAAATGCTAACAACTATCGAAACAACAATCAAAATGGTGGTTATCAAAGAAATTCATGTAACTACAACAAAGGGAATTATCAAAGTGGGAATGGGCAAGTTCAAAATCAAAACCAAAACCGTGATTTTCAAAACAATACACAAGGTTTTCAAAATGCTCACACAAAAAATCTTAATGGAGAATTTTTGGATTATGCAAAATCAAACGATGCTAAGTTTAATAACATGCAACGTGAGATGATTAGCTTAAGATCCGAGTTGAAAAACGAGCTTAAAAACGAACTTGCTAATGAAGTGAAAACTCATGCTAACAAAACGGAAGGAAACATTCAACGACTTCAACAAAATCAACAAAATATGGAACAAGGACAACATGAGATTAAGCAAGAGTTGTTAAAAGCGGATTTAAGGCAATCAAAATTTGAAGATCGAATGGAAAAAATGTTTGAATCAATCATGTGTAAACCCTCTTCCTCAGGTGGTCTTCCTAGTGATACCATTGCAAACCCGAAGGGAGAAATGTAGGTTATTACTACTCGTAGTGGTAAAACTTTCAAGGAACCAATCTGTCGTCCTAGTACTTCTACGGAGAAGGAAATCGAGAAAGAGCCCGAGGTGATGGTCGAAAAGGAGCACACAAGCCCAAGAAGTACCGCTCATACCAAACCTACGGTTGAACCAATACCAGTTATGGAACCCGAGATTCCAAGGCCGTTGCCTATGCACCAACCCACACCACCCTTACCTTACCCTTCGAGACGACACAAGGAGAAAATGCAAGAACGTAACAAAAAACAAATCGAGCTTTTTATAAAAATGTTTCAACAAGTTCATTTTGATTTAAGTTTAGCCGACGCGTTGTTATACATGCCTCGTTTCGCTTCCACTTTTAAAGGTATGTTGAACGATAAGGAAAAGCTCTCGAAGCTATCTAATTATTCTTCGGTTTATCTTAATCGAATACCGGAAAAAGTTGGTGACCACGGGAAGTTTCTCATTCCTTGTGATATACAAGATATGAAAGAATGCCTCGCCTTGGCCGATCTTGGTGCGAGCATTAATTTGATGCCATTTTACATTTGGAAATCGCTTTCGCTTCCGGCTCTTACTCCTTCGAACATGTCTATCGAGATGGCCGATCATTCTACGATTTTAGCAAGTGGAGTAGCCGAGGATGTTTTCGTGAAAGTAGGGAAGTTCTACTATCCCGTTGATTTTATAGTAGTTGACATCCCACCGGATCCTCAAGTTCCTCTAATTTTAGGTCGTCCATTTTTAGACACCTCGAGATCGCTTATCGACGGTCATGCAAGAACTATTACTTTGAGACTCAAGGAAGAGGAATTTGTTATAAACGCTACTCAAAACTCTACACCTTCTCATGTTTATGCAATCGCTATCATCAATCACATTGACTTAGTTGATGTGGTTTGCGATGAGTTTTCACAAGAAGTGTTAGGTTTTTCCGATAGCTCGTTAAGTGGAAATCCCACTATTTTGGATCTGATTCTTGCTAATTCTACACCAAATCTCACTCCATTCCAAGGAGGCGATTTTACTTCAAATGAAATGGACAATGAAGATGAGGTGATTATTGGTAATGATACTCTTATTCCACCATTTCTTCCGCCGATGGAAGTTATGAGTGTTGAACAAAAATCTTCAATCGAGGAACCGCCTATCCTTGAATTGAAAGATCTTCCATCTCACCTTGAATACGCATTCTTGGAAGGTCATGACAAGTTGCCGGTTATTATTGCAAAAGATCTTCCTAATGATGAAAAAACCGCACTTTTGAAAGTTCTTAAAGCTCATAATGGGGCAATTGCGTGGAAAATTTCCGACATTAAGGGTATTGACCCAAAATTTTGTACTCACAATATTTTAACGGAGGAGGACTACAAACCCGCAATTCAAAGTCCAAAAAGGGTAAACCTCAAAATTCACGATGTCATCAAAAAGGAAGTCTTAAAACTTCTTGATGTGGGAATGATTTATCCTATCTCCAATTGCCCATGGGTGAGCCCAACCCAATGTGTCTCTAAGAAGGGAGGAATGACCATTGTACCCAATGAAAACAACGAGTTAATTCCCACTCGTGTTGTGACCGGTTGGAGGGTGTGTATTGACTACCGAAAGTTAAATGACGCCACTCGTAAAGACCACTTTCCCTTGCCCTTCATGGATAAAATGTTGGAGCGACTCGCGGGAAATGAATTCTATTGCTTTTTAGATGGTTTTTCCGGTTACTTTTAAATCCCTATCGTCCCTCGTGATCAAGAGAAAACTACGTTTACGTGTCCTTATGGAACGTTTGCTTATCGTAGAATGCCTTTTGGACTTTGCAATGCACCGGGTACGTTTCAACGGTGTATGATGGCTATTTTTCATGATATGATCGAGAAGTCGATGGAAGTATTCATGGATGACTTTCGGTGTTTGGTGATTCGGTCACGTCGTGTTTGTCTAATCTCGAGCAAATGTTAAAACGTTGTGAAGAAACCAACCTTGTGATTAATTGGGAAAACTTTCATTTTATGTGTAAACAAGGAATCGTCTTAGGGCACAATGTCTCAAAAGCGAGGATTGAGGTTGATAAATCTAAGATAGTCGTCATCGCCAAGTTACCTCATCCCAAAACCGTCAAGGGAGTTAGGAGTTTCCTAGGCCACGTGGGTTTTTATCGTCGCTTCATCAAAGAATTTTCGAAAATATCTCGACCTATGACACACCTTCTCGAGAAGGATGCTCCTTTTAACTTCAGTGAGGATTGTGTTAGAGCTTTCAAAACTCTTATAAGGAAACTTACCGAAGATCCCATTCTTGTTGCTCCTAATTGGGAATTACTCTTTGAAATCATGTGCGATGCAAGTGATTATGCAATAGGGGCCGTCTTAGGGCAACGTTGTGAAAAACAATTCCGTCCTATCCATTATGCTAGAAAAACGATGACCGAGGCTCAACTTGAGTACACCACAACGGAAAAGGACGTCCTTGCCGTGGTCTATGCTTTTGAGAAATTCTGACCTTATCTTGTCTTAACTAAAAGCATCGTGTATACGGACCATTCGGCTATCAAGTATCTCTTAGCTAAGCAAGATGCTAAGCCGAGATTGCTTCGTTGGATGCTCCTCCTCCAAGAATTTGATGTCACCGTGCTTGAAAAACAAGGAGCCGAGAATCTAGCGGTCGATCATCTCTCTCGTCTAGAAGATCCTCACAAAGATGTTTTTGAGAACAAGGAAATTACCGACACATTTCCTCTCGAGACTCTCGGTGTAGTTAATTCCAAAGAAACCACCCCATGGTTTGCCGAGATTGCAAAGTACCATGCTGGGAACATCATAATCAAGGGTATGACGACACAACAAAAGAGAAAATTCTTTCATGACGTCAAGTTCTATTTTTGGGATGACCCTTATCTCTTTCAGGTTTGTGCGGATCAACTCGTTCGACGTTGTGTATTTGGTACCGAAGCTTCTAACATCTTTAGAGCTTGTCTCGAGGGACCCACGGGTGGTCACCACGGTGCTAATCTCACGGCTAAGAAAGTGTTCGATGCCGGCTTCTTTTGGCCTACGATCTATCGTGATGCACACGCACTTGTAAAGTCATGTGATTCTTGCCAACGTCAAGGAAAATCGTCGCAAAAGGATGAAATGCCGCAAAACATAATTCAAGTGTGTGAAATTTTCGACATTTGGGGCATAGACTTTATGGGGTCGTTCCCATCATCTCATGGAAACAAGTATATCCTCGTCGCCGTCGACTACCTATGAAAGTGGGTGGAAGCTAAGGCTTTACCTACTAATGATGCTCCTGTGGTGGTGAAGTTTTTGAAGCAACTATTCTCTCGGTTTGGAACCCCTCATGCTATTATAAGAGATCGTGGAACCCATTTTTGTAATGACCAATTTGAAATGGTTCTAAAGAAATATGGAGTTACTCATCGTCTTTCTACGGCTTATCACCCGCAAGCAAGTGGGCAAGTCGAGGTTTCAAATTGAGCTTTGAAGAGGATTTTGGAAAGGTCGATTGGAGAAAATCGTGCTTCAAGGTCCGACAAACTCGATGACGTTTTATGGGCCTTTCGAACCGCTTATAAGACACCTATCGGTTGTACTCATTATAAGTTGGTTTATGGAAAGAATTGTCATTTGCCTATTGAATTGGAGCACAAGGCATATTAGGCCCTTAAGCATGCAAATTATGATTTGAAGATCGTGGGAGATCACCGGAAAATACAATTAAATGAATTGGATGAAATAAGAGACAGTGCTTATGAAAATTCATTGATTTTTAAAGAAAAGACTAAAAAGTTTCATGATTCAAAGAAACCGGGTTTTTAACGTTGGTGATCAAGTGTTAATTTTTAACTCTCGTTTGAAGATATTTTCCGGGAAATTGAAATCTCGTTGGTCGGGTCCTTTCACCATAACACAAATGTTTCCGTATTGGACCATCGAGCTAGCTCAAAATGATGGTCCTAATTTCAAGGTGAATGGAGATAGGCTTAAGCACTACTTAGGTGGGGAAGTTCCTTCGTTGGACGACCTCGACCAAGTCACCTTCCCCAATGATAATTAGCATTGAGGGGATCGAGTTGAGCTCATGACTCGGTAATCAAAAACGAGGTGCCTCGTGAGGGAGATCCCATGCTTATCCATTGTACATATTATCACTTTCTAACGTAGTTAATGAGAGGGGATTTGTGCCCTTCCAAGTCGTTGTCTCGTGGTTGTTTGTGAATGTGTTATCTAGATCATCATCATCGCTACGATTGAAGACTCCCGTGTTCATTTAGGTGAGCCTTGATCGTTTTCTTGAAGAGTTTTTCACGAATTCGTAACATATCCTTTATTGTTCTAACAATTATCTTTTAGCATAATTCATAAACGGCTTTAGATATGTTGTTGATCACCCTTTCCATGCTAGATCCTAAGCATTGTACTCTTCGTCTCTAGTATGGGGGTGCTCCACATTTAGACTCGAACATTGAGGACAATGTTTAATTTTAGTATGGGGGTGCATAGATACTTGCTTTGCTATGCCCTCACGTTTTCCAACATTCAACGTTTTGTTTTGTTTTGTTGCTAATAAGGCTAAAAATGGCCAAATTTTAAAAAATTTCTTAGTTTTCATAAGTGTTTTTTAGACACGAATGTATATTTTCCGATGGGTAGAACAAGAGTTAATTTTTGACTTGATGGGCATTTGGAGCCCTTTACATTCCTTAACCCGCTTAAATCAAGTTTTGCTAGACTTTTATATAGGGAAATTTAAAATGGGAAAGTCTTAGCTCATACGGGTTAAGAACAAGAAATTTTTGCAAGTTCCTATAATTGATCCTAGAAAGTCACTTATCAAGGGAACTTTAAAATGCATTCTCTAAAGTTGAAAAGGTCTAAGAACGTGCAAGATCCTATAGGTGACTTGAAAACCCAAAACTTCGATGTGATATAGTCTTAATGAAAGATAATCCAAATTTGGCTTAATTTTGACTTGCATGACTAAGTATTCACGAGTCTCTTTAATTAGAGGTCTTTAAATAGTGAAGAACGAGAAGTGATAGAGTTAGACAAGTGATCATGCTAAACGTAGAACATGAAAATGTTCTTTCAAAAAATCATATGTTTTTAATTGTGGCTTTTTCTCCCATTAGATCAATGCATTCGGAATAAAATAATTGCAATAAGTAAGGTCGTACGATTTGAAAGGTTACTTAGCTTCTAGCACAAGATCATTTAAAAGTTGTTCGGGGTTGAGCAAAGTTCATAGCCAAGGCATAACTTATTGAAACGGGATGCAAAGATTGGTGAAGATCCAAAAAGGCCCTAACAAGGCATGAGGAGCTCTATTTTCTTGCTAAAGATCTAAGATGATGTGAAGTATCATTATTCCAAAATCAATATGAAGGATCGAGACACACGACGAAAAGCAATTACTCCCATAAAGATCATGGAGAAAGTCTATCCAAAAAGACCCTTACAAGGTATGAGGATAAATATATCCAAGTCGTAAAAGGAGGCAGATCGTTGTATATCAAAATCCAAAGTAATGATTGAAGAAAAATGATGAAGTCGTGGTCCAAGTATGAAGAATCTCTCAAAAAAGTCAAGTGAAGAAATTCCAAAATATGAAGAGAAGACCATAATTTCAAGGAAGTCTTCCGAAGATTTGAAGTATGAAGTACATGCCAAATATCGGTCCGAGAAAGGTCTCAAATTGTGAAACGAGTTATGGCAAGATATGAACTTAAGGAGATACACGAGAAGCCGTTTTTTAAGAGATTTTGTCCTTTAGCTAACTATCGATTAAATCGTGCTACTTTATTTTCGGACTAATAAATACTCAAATAAGTCAATATGAATCACTTGTAATCCATGAAAAATAGTTAAAAAATTCTAGAAACCATTTTCTTTTCATAATAACTAGGATTGCGGGGAGAAAAAGTATTACACAATTTTGACGTATGAGTAGTGTTAGCATTGTGACTTGTACCAACAATGATCTTGTTTTTTCACTTACCATGGAATGTATGACAATCAAGGATGACGAACTTTACTCTATGAGACATTCACTTGTTTCTATTCATTAACCCTAAAAGTCACACACGTGATGAAATACATTATGTCTTTACACATCTTAGTAGTATTGTTGCAAGTTTAATCTTCAATAAAGGTTAATAAAATTGAATTTTGGAGATTTTTAGATACTTTATTCTAGCATTGCGTGAGCGCACGGCAATGGTTTAGTATGGGGGAGTGATGAGATGGCATTTATACATGATCTCATCATTCTTTTCGGGCTTTAAATGCATTAAATGTCATCAAAATACCATATATATGCTTGTGTTTGTTTACTTGTGTATTTTAGGTATGGATATCGTGAAAAAGACAAAAGCTCGTTCCTGTCCTTAAACGAAGCTCTCTCCGGTTGCTTCCTTCTCCTTGCTAAACTAGAAATGTCACAAGAAACAAGGAAAAACGAACACGAGAAACGAAGCGGCACAATGAACCGGGCCCTAGTTTGTGATTTATCAAAGAAAAACCCTTGAAGACTTGAAGATGTACAAGATTAATCCCTCATTTATGAATAAATGACACTTAATACCCTTGTATATTCATAATTACAAGTTTGGTCCCTTAAGTTTGTCAAAATGACAAAAAGGTCCTTCATCTTTGAATAATTGGCAAGTTTAGTCCCTCAACAAAAATAAATTGTCAATAATGGTCCCTCATGATGTCAAATATCCAATGAAGACCCTTGAAGTTCAAGAATATTACATTTCTAGTCCTTTAAAAATGGATTAAAACACAAAAAGACTGAAATTGTAATTAGACCAAAGATATAAAAACCCTAATTTCCTTTTCGAAAAGTATTTGTGGCAAAACTATGAAATTCGAAACTTCAACAACAAAGGAAATGGGTTTATCAAGGTTGGAAAACATGATATACATATTTGGCCGAAGACAGACGACTAAAGTTGCACAAACCAAACATTCAAACCAAATTTGCGCCAAACACTTAACCAATCCACCAAACCAGATCAAAAGAGTTACTATTCACTCTTATGAACCCAGTTTTACCTTCCACTTAAACAAAGGGTAAATTGAAATTACCCTAACCCACGTGTGATTCACCTCAAACCAAACTCATCCCACACCAAAATTCCCAAATCCCACTACCCTATGGCCCCCACACTCAACCCCGTTAGCCAATGAAATGACACCCTCCTCTCCAAGCAATCCTATGTGGCAAGATCAACGCTTTAAGGCTACTACTTAGTTCCCAAGCATAAAATGAACGACCAAGATCAAATTTTACAACTCACAAACATCCAACACGTCTAGAAGATCAAGGGCATATCTGAGATTTCATAGCTAGGGTTTTGATGTATTTTGCATTCTAGAATCGTCCTAAGCAGTCTATAGAAGGAGACCTCAACATCTGAGAGTCCCTTTGTTCCATATTTTAGCCAAATCCTTGTAATTCCTTTTTATGAAATAAAAGTTTGAATTTCTGAAAATTGTGATTTCCTTTTATGTTTTTATAAAAGTTTGGTGTTTGATTAGGTAAAGTCTGAGTTCCATTAATCTGTTATTGAGTTTTTGAAGAAAGGTTTTATGGTTTAAAATTCTTGTTTCAAAAAATCAGTTGTCATTGTTTATTGTTCATCCTTGTGTTTGTTGAATCTTAGCAGGTACAAGGAAGCTAGTGCTTGTTTAGCTAGCACCTAAGCTCACACATCCCAAAGCATGGATGTATGTTTTAGATGTGCTCATCTCTAAACCCTTTTTCATTTTCTGAATAGTTTGTGCTTTGATTTTGAATCTGAGTATTTGTCTGTGATTGCGTGTTTTTGTGGTTGATTCCTCTTTATTTGTGGTTTCCTGTTGTTATTAGGTTGATTTGATCTTGGTTTATGGTTTAAATCTCATTAATCGTGTGAAAATTTGTTAAGTCATTTTATTAAGGGATGTTTGGGTTAACTGCTATATCAGGGTTTGAGTTAACTTGAGTGGTTGCTAGTTGGTATTTTATGTTTGTTCACGTTTATGTTGTGTATTTGGTCATTTATCTGCAAGTTTTGAGGTTTGAATAACCAAAATTCATCAAAAGGACATAAAATTTGTTTAACTTGTTGTTTTTGGCTAAAATTTTGGTGACACCTAGATCTAAGGGTAGAATAGGGTTAACAAGTGCTAAATCTTAGTTAATACAACCAGGGTAAGGGATTTGAGGTGTTAAAATTGGATTTGTGGTAATTTAGATCAGCAAAAGGGATTTTGGATATCACTTTGTTCATCAGTAACTGTTTGAGCTTGGATCTTGTTCTAATCTTTGAATCATTGTGTTAAACAAGTTTATTTGTGCTTATTAGAGTTTATTATAGCTTGTGTATGCATATGGTTCATTTTGGTTGGCTTATTCATGCTTAAATTGCTTATTTATTCATAATCTGCTTATTTGCAAGTCTGTGCAATATCTTGTGAGTGTTTGCTTATTATGTGCTTATTGGCTGAGTGGATTTGTGATTTCTTGCTTTATTGTGACTCCTTACAACTCACTGGTTGTAAGGGTGCCCTTGTTATCCATTGAATCCAACTGGATCTCTCTAAATCTTTAAGACAAATAGTCAAAGCAGTGGGAACTCCTTTCCCCTGTTGCTAGCCACTGCTAGTGTTATTTTACATATTGCTTATCAATAAGTTGTTCTAGCTTATTTTAAGCTGCAACAACTTTAATTTTGTAATAGGTGTTCCTTATTTGACCCATTTGTTCATACTGGAGCATTTGGGTGGTTGACTTTAAGCTTTGACTAGAAAACCAATTACTTTGACTTTTACATATGTGCTTATCAGCTTATTCAGCTTATCTGGCTTGGCTTATTGAACTTTTCTTGATTGGTTTGGATTAATTAAGTCATTTAGAGTCTTTTTCAAGTTAAATCAAGTCCTGAGGTGGTCTAGAACTCTAAGTTGACTATTTTGTCTTTTAGTGGATTTTTACTTGGCTTATTTCTGGCTTAATGGTTGTGCTTTTTGAAATTTTTTTTCACATATCTTTTAGGCATCTCAAAAGAAGGTTGTGTGTCAAATTAGATCTTATGGCATTGGCTTATAGCTTAATGGGCCAAAAATCCCATTAAGAATAAGCTGTTGTTAAATTAAGTTGTGATAAGCTCACACTCAGCTTTTGGGCCTTTGGAATTTTATGTTTAGAATTGGATTTTAAGATGGACTAGTGATTTTCAGCTTGTTTGGTTGAGTTGGATCTTATTGGGCCAAAAAGCCCATTTCATTTGGTCTGTTTTTTATTTTAGCCCATTTGGGGGCCCAATAGGGGTATTTTGGTAATTTCACTTTCATTGTCTGTTTATTTAGGTTAAAATAAACTAGTTTGCAAGTTTTTAGAAATTTTTATAATTATTGGATTTTTAATATTATTTTAATATTATATTATTATTAAATTTTATTTTTAATATTTTTGCAACTTTTACATTTTTCTTAGGTCAAATACATTAAGTTAGGAAATTTAAAATTCTTAGATTAATTTTCTCATCATTTATTTATTTTTTATAATTATTTTAATATTCTTAATAGTTTTTTATCACTTAAAAATAGTTTTCCTTAGTTAAAAATTCATAAAATAATTTTTAGTTTAATTAAGTCATTTTTTGAGTTTTACAAACTGAAAAGTCTTTATTTGGGCTTTTCAATAATTATTTGGATTTTTAGGGCTTTAATTAGCATTTAAAAATTAATAATTAATTAATTAAAAGGTTTGAAAAAGTTTTGATCATTTGTAAACTCTTAGTTTATTTTTAGTCATTTTTGGTAATTTTTTGGGAATTTTTAGAATTAATATTTATTTTGTCACTTTTTATGGTTTTTAGTTTTGTCGTCGTAGTATAATTTTAACGTATCCGTCATTCTCTTTTCTCATCCCTTTTCTTTCTCAATGTTAATCCAAAATCATTACGAATTATTCATACACATATACCTCTTTGGGAAACGAACTTATTTGGGTCATTAGTATATGGTTTTCCTTAACCGTCGTATTTAATACTTTCCGCTATTTACGCTCTTTTGCTAAAGAGTAGTAAAACACTACAAATCAGTTGCCATCATGTTATGGATTTGAATTTGAAGTGTGAAGAGGAGATACACGAGTGTGATGAAGCTGACAGCAATGTTAAGGAGGATGAGGAGCTGGTGTCTAAGGAACTAATCGCGTGATAGATTTCTTTGTATTTTATTTTCTTTCTGTGATCGAACGTATTTAAACCTTTATGTCATAGCATTGTGATGAAACTTATTATCTTTTAATTTTGTTCGGTAGATGATTGTAGTGACATACATTGTCAAAATCTTGTTAAATCCTCAAAGCAATCTCAATTACCCTCATGATCTATGATGTGTCTCTATTAACTCTTTTGAGTTTTGATTGACGAATCATTGTAGTTTGTGTTGTTCGTGCATGTAGTATCCATGATATGTCCTGATAAAGAAATCCTTCTTTTATCTTGATGTGTATAATTACCATGTTTCTTTCTTCTGTGATGATAGAAGAAGAAGTTGGGGAAGCATATTGATTGTAGTAAATTACAACTCTTGTTTAGGAAAACAAAGAGCGTAAAATAGGGAAAGTATTAAGTGATGATTTAGGAAAATCAAGCACTAATGACCCAATGAAGTTCCAAGTTCGTTTCCCAAGGAGTTATATGTGTGTGAATAATTCGTAATTGATTTGAGATTAATATTGGATAGAAGGGGATGAGAAAAGAGGATGACGAAGACGTGAAATTTATTACTACGACGATAAAATGTAAAACCGTAAAATGAGCTAAAATAAAAATTACTTCTAAAAATTACCAAACATTCACCATAAATCAAAATAAATAAACTAAGAGTTTACCAATGATCAAAACTTTTTCAAACCTTTTAATTAATTAAATATTAATTTTTAAATGCTAATTAAAGCCCTAAAAATCAAATTAATTATCAAAAAGCCCAAATAAAGATTTTTCAATTGGTAAACCTCTAAAATGACCTAAAAAGATTAAAAACTATTTTTAGAAATTTTTAAACTAATAAAAACTATTTAAAATGATTTAAAACTATTAAAACTTAAAATAATTATAAAAATTATTCTAAAAGTGATAAAATTAATCTAAGAGTTGCAAAAATCCTATTTTAATGTATTTTAAGCTAAGAAAAATGTAAAAAGTGCAAAAATGTGAAATTTGAAAAATGACAATAAAATAATATTAAAATAATATTAAAAATCCAAAAATTATAAAAAATTCTAAAAACTTGCAAACTAGTTTATTTTAAACTAAATAAATAGAAAATGAAAGTGAAATGACAAGAATACCCCTATTGGGCCTCCAAATGGGCCAAAACCCAAAACAGTCAACTCTAACACTGTGTTCTTAAGTTTTTTTTTTTAAAGAAAGGGAGGAGTTAGGATGGGAAGGTGCAGGAAGGGATTGTGAAGAAAGGAAATCTTTGTTTTATTTTGTGTTCTTTAGTTGATAGGAAAAAGAAAGGAAGTGGACTAAATTGTGTTTCTCAAAATAAAAATAAAAATAATAAAGTCAACCAAATTACTTTCATAACCTTCTGTAAACTATATTGCATACGTGTCTGATAGAAAAGACAACATCATTAAATAATTCACATATTAGTTACTTCGTAATTAGTAAATAACAATTGATGGGAAGTATGAAAACAAATACTAAACGCATGACATGGGCATCTATATGGTTACTTTCATCAGATAGCCTATTCTGTGTGAAAGTAATACAGTAATACTGTACTAGTTATGTTGATAAGGATATATTGGTAATTTGTCATACTTTTATAACGATGCAAGATGCTTTCTCTACCTTTCCGCCCGATTTTGGACGGATTACAAATGGAGCAAATAACACTAAAGAGCCGCTCCCTTCCCATTCCTTCCTCTTTCCCTTCCTTTCATAAAAAATCTAAAGAACACAAAACTTTCTAATTTTCCCTCCTTTCCTCTTCCTTTCTTTAAAAAACAAAACTTAAGAACACACTGGAATGGGCTAAATGGGCCCAAAAAGTCAAACTAGGCCCAATGGACTTGGAAAAGCCTTATCTGACTCAAAATTCAATTCTAAACACAAAACTCTGAAGGCCCAAAAGCTGAAAGTGACCTTATCCAGCTTAATAAGCAAACAGCTTATCCTTATTAGGCCAATAAGCCCATTAAGCAATAAGCTAATGCTATAAGCTCTAATTTAACACACAACCTTCTTTTGGGATGCTTAAGAGATCTGTAAAAAGAAATTTTGAAAAAGCACACTCAATAAGCCAGAAATAAGCAAAGTACAAATCCACAAAACGACAAAATAGTCGGGTTTGAAAAAGCACACTCAATAAGCAAAATGTCACAAATGAACTCAATAAGCCAAAACAATCAACAAAATTCCAATAAGCAACACCAATAAGCCAGAATAAGCCAATAAGCACTTATGAAAAAGTCAATTAAGTTGGTTTTCTAGTCAAACCTAAAAGTCAACCCACCAAATGCTCCAGTATGAACAAATGGGTCAAATAATGAGCACCTATTACAAAATCCAAGTTGTTGCTGGTTAAAATAAGCTATTATAGCTTATTGATAAGCTGAAACCCAAAATACACTAGTAGTGGCTAGCAGCAGGGGAAAGGAGTTCCCACTGCTTTAACTATTTGACCAAGCTTTTTAGAGAGATCCAGTTGGATTCAAATGGAAACAAGGGCACCCTTGTGATCAGTGAATCACAAGGAGTCTATAGCAACAAAGAAATCACAATTTGGTTCACACAATAAGCCCAGATTAATCAAACAGTCCACAGATCTAGCACAAACATGGAAAATAAGCTGTTATGCACAAATAAGCAGATATAGCATGAATAAGCCAGCCAAATTCAACAAGATGCATACACAAGCTATATAAACTATGATTAAGCACAAACAAACTTAAATCAGCCACTAAATCAAAGTAAGGAACAAGATCAAAGTAGATTATAGTTACTGATATGAACTACAAGAACATAAGCACACTTTGCTGATCTAATTGACCATAGATCCAAATTAAGGCACTCAAATCTCTTTCCCTGGTGATATTAACTAGGTTTAATCACTTGTTAGCCCTAGTCTATGATTAGATCTAGGTGTCCCTTAAACCTAAGCCAATTTTATCAAGTAACAAAGATTTTATAGCCCTTTTATGGATTTGGGTGTTTCAAACCACAAAACTTGCAGACAAATGACCAAGTATATCAGATAAACAAGTACCAACAGATAACAACACAAAACAACCACTCAACAAACCACAAATCCTGCTTATGCAATTAACCCAAACACCCCTTAATAATCTGTTTTGACAAATTTTCAAAGGATTATCCAGATTTAAACCACAAACCAAGCTAATATCAACTCAATAACATCAAACCAACACAGATAAACAAGATCCAACCATCAAATCACAGATTCCATAATAATCATGCAAATTCACAAATATTCAGAAAATAAAAGAGAAAATGAAAAAGGAGAAGGGTGTAAACCTCCAAGACCAACATCTAGGCCCTGGATTGTTTGAGCTTAGGTACTAGCAGAACAAGTACCAACTTCCAATGTACCTGCTAAGAAGAACAAACCAAAGTGATGAACAAATATCAAACACTTTCTGATTTTTGAAACACAAGCCTTATTGATTAAAACCTTGCCTCAAAAACCTTCAAACATATAAGTGGAACTCAGAATTAGGCTATTCTAACACCAACTTTTAATAAACATAAACAAGATTTCACAAATTTTTGAAAATCAAATTTTATTAACTTAAAAAGGGATTACAAAGATTGATAGCCTAAAACTGGAACAAAGGGACTCACACAGGTTGAGGTCTCCTTTTATAGGCAAATGCCATGCTAACACTGTTCACAAACCCTAGAAGTGAAATTCCAATATTGTCCTTAAATACTTCTAGATGAATCCTTGGTATATGCTGTCCAAAATGATCCAAACCATTTAAAATAGCTTTGGAGTGAAGCAAAGAGTATTGGCTGTTGATCTTGACACGTGGTAGTACTTGGAAAGAAAGTTGTCACATGATGGGTGAAACGGTTTTGGGTGTGGGACCCTCTGGTGAGTGGGAGTGAGGGTTTTAAGGTTGGGATGGGTTTCTGGGCGTGTGAATCAAGTGTGGGTAAGGGTAATTGAATTTTACCCTTTGTTTTAAGTGAAGTAAAAACTGGGTTCTTACTTGCTACAGTGACAAAGTTTGATCCGTTTTTTGTGGATTGTGTTTGTGTTTGGCGTATTTTCTATTTGAATGTTTCAAATAGACATGTTTAGCCCTTGTTCTTTGGAAAAGAGTGTATAACAAGTATTTCAGCCACTAAAAACGAATTCCCTTTGTTATACAAGTTATGGATTTCACACTTTTGCCCCAAAACTTTGGCAAAAGTGTTTCAAGGGTTGTTTTTGCCATTTTTGGATATTTGAGGGACTGATCTTGGACATTCTTGATCTTCAAAGGTCTTCAATATAACTTTGACTTCATGAGGGACCATTGTCGACAAATTAGAATTTATGAGGGACTAATCTTGCCATTTCTTCAAAGTTGAAGGACCTTTTTGTAATTTTGACAAACTTAAGGAACCAAACTTGTAATTATGAATTCACAAGGGTTTTAAGTGTCATTTCTTCATTTTTTGAGGATCAATCTTGCATATCTTCAAGTCTTCAAGGGTAATTGTTGGATAAATCATGAACTAGGGCCCGGTTCTTTGTACGGCTTCGTTTCTCGTGTCTGTTTTTCCTTGTTTCTTGTGATCTTTTGTCTTTTTCACGATATCCATACCTAAAACACAAGTAAACAAATACAAGCATAATATATGGTATTTTATGACATTTTTATGCATTTAAAGCCCGAAAAGAACGATGAGATCATGTATAAATACCATCTCATCACTCTCCCATACTAAGACATTGTCGTGCCCTCACGCAATGCTAGAATAAAGTATCTAAGCATCACCAAAGTTCAATTTTATTAACCTTTATTGAAAAGTAAAAGACTTGCAACAATACTACGAAGATGTGTAAAGACATAATGTATGATTTTCATCACGAATGTGACTTTTAGGGTTAAAGAATAGAAACAAGTAAATGTCCCTTAGAGTAAATTTCGTCATCCTTGATTGTCATACATTCCATGCTAAGTGAAAAACGAGATCATTATTGGTACAAGTCATAATGCTAACACTACTCATACGTCCAAATTGTGTAATACTTTTTCTCCCCGCAATCCTAGTTATTATAAAAGGAAATGGGTTACTAGCATTTTTTAACTATTTGTCATGGATCACAAGTGATTCATATTCACTTATTTGAGTAGTTATTAGTCCGAAAGCAAAGTAGCACGATTTATTTGATAGTTAGCCGAAGGACAAAATCTTTTAAAACGGCTTCTCGTGTATCTCCTTAAGTTCATATCTTGGCATAACTCGTTTCACGATTTGAGACCTTTCTCGAACCGATATTTGGCATGTACTTCATACTTCAAATCTTGGAAAGACGTTCTTGAAATTATGGTCTTCTCTTCATATTTTTGTAATTTCTTCACTTGACGTTTTTGAGAGATTCTTCATATTTGGAACACGACTTCATCATTTTTCTTCAATCTTTATTTTGGACTTTGATATACAACGATCCGCCTCCTTTTCGGACTTGGATATACTTATCCTCATACCTTGTTAGGGTCTTTTTGGATAGACTTTCTCCATGATCTTTAGGGGAGTAATTGCTTTTCGTCGTGTGTCTCGATCCTTCATATTGATTTAGGATTAATGATACTTCACATCATCTTGGATCTTTACAAACAAAATAGAGCTCCTCATGCCTTGTTAGGGCCTTTTTGGATCTTCACCAATCTTCGCATCCTGTTTCAATAAGTTATGCCTTGGCTATGAACTCTATTCAACCAAGAGCAACTTTTAAACGATCTTAGGCTAGAAGCTAAGTAACCTTTCAAATCGTACAACCTTACTTATTGCAATTATTATTTATTCCTAATGCATTGATCTTTTGGGGAGAAAAAAGCCACAATTAAAAACATATGAGTTTTGAAAGAACATTTTCGTGTTCTACGTTTAGCATGATCACTTGTCTAACTCTATCATTTCTCGTTCTTCACTATATAAAGACCTCTAATTAAAGAGACTCGTGAATACTTAGCCATGCAAGTCAAAATTAAGCCAAATTTGGATTAGCTTTCATTAAGACTATATCAAATCAAAGTTTTGGGTTTTCAAGCCACCTATAGGATCTTGCACTTTCTTAGACTTTTTCAAGTTTATAGAAGGCACTTTATAGTTCCCTTGATAAGTGACTTTCTAGAATCAGTTATAGGAACTTGCGAAAAGTTCTTGTTCTTAACCCGAATGAGCTAAGACTTTCGCGTTTTAAAGTTCCCTATATAAAAGTCTAGCAAAACTTGAATTGAGCGGGTTAAGGAATGTAAATGGCTCCAAATGCCCATCAAGTCAAAAATTAGCTCTTATTCTACCCATCGGAAAATATACATTCGTGTTTTAAAAACACTTATGAAAACTAAGAAAATTTTTTAAAATTGGGCCATTTTTAGCCTTATTAGCAACAAAACAAAACAATGAAAGTTGGAACACGTGAGGGCGTAGCAAAGCAAATATCTATTCACCCCCCCATACTAAAAGTAAACATTATCCTTAATGTTTCGAGTCTAAAGGTGGAGCACCCCCATACTAGAGATGAAGAATCAAATGCTTAGGATCTAGCATGGAAAGGGTGATCAACAATATATCTAAAGCCGTTTATGAATTATGCTAAAAGATAATTGTTAGAAAAATAAAGGATATGTCAATGGATTCGTGAAAAACTTCTTCAAGCAAACGATGGAGGCTCACGTAAACGAACACGAGAGTCTTCAATCGTAGATGATGATGATGATCTAGATAACACAATCACAAACAACCACGAGACAACGAGTTGGACGGGTGCAAGTCCCCTTATTAGTGATTAGTAAGCATAAAAGGATAAGCATGGGATCTCCCCCACGAGGCACCTCGTTCTTGATTACCGAGTCATGAGCTCGACTCGATCCCCTCAATGCTAATTATCATTGGGGAAGCTGACTTGGTCGAGGTCAACCATTGAAGGAATTTCCCCACCAAAGTAGTGCTTAAGCCTATGTCCATTCACCTTGAAGTTAGGACCATCATCTTGAGCTAGCTCGATGGTCCCGTAAGGAAACACTTGTGTAACGGTGAAAGGACCCGACCAACGAGATTTCAATTTCCCGGAAAATATCTTAAGTCTAGAGTTAAAAAGTAACACTTGATCACCAACGTTAAAAACCCGGTTTTTAATCTTTGCATCATGAAACTTTTTAGTCTTTTCTTTGAAAATCAATGAATTTTCATAAGCATTGTCTCTTAGTTCATCCAATTCATTCAATTGTATTTTCTGGTGATCTCACACGGTCTTCAAGTTAAAGTTTGCATGCTTAAGGGCCCAATATGCCTTGTGCTCCAATTCAATGGGCAAATGAGAATTCTTCCCATAGACTAACTTATAAGGAGTGCAACCTATAGGTGTCTTATAAGCGGTCCTAAAGGCCCATAAAGCGTCATCGAGTTTGTCGGACCATGAAGCACGGTTTTCTCCAATTGACCTCTCTAAAATCCTCTTTAAAGCTCGGTTCGAAACCTCGACTTGCCCACTCGTTTGCGGGTGATAAGCCGTAGAAAGACGATGAGTAACTCCATATTTCTTTAAGACATTCTCGAATTGGTCATTACAAAAATGGGTTCCACGATCGCTTATAATAGCACGAGGGGTTCCGAACCGAGAGAATAGTTGCTTCAAAAACTTCACTACCACACGAGCATCATTAGTAGGTAAAGCCTTAGCTTCTACCCACTTAGAAACGTAGTCCACCGCGACGAGGATATACTTGTTACCATGAGACGATGGGAACGGACCCATAAAGTCTATGCCCCATATATCGAAAATCTCACACACTTGAATTATGTTTTGCGGCATTTCATCACGTTGAGACGATTTTCCTTGACGTTGACACGAATCACACGACTTCACAAGTGCGTGTGCATCACGATAGATAGAAGGACAAAAGAAGCCGGCATCGAACACTTTCTTAGCCGTGAGATTAGCGCTGTGGTGACCACTCGTGGGTCCCTCGTGACAAGCTCTAAGGATATTAGAAGCTTCGGCACCAAAAACACAACATCGAACGAGTTGATCCGCACAAACCCGAAATAGATAAGGGTCGTCCCAAAAATAGAACTTGACGTCACGAAAGAATTTTCGTTTTTGTTGTGTCGTCATACCCTTGATTATGAAATTGCCCGCATGGTAATTTGTAATGTCGGCAAACCATGGGGTGGTGTCTTTAGAATTCACTACACCGAGAGTCTCGAGAGGAAATGTTTCGGTGATTTCCTTGTTCTCGAAAACATCTTTATGAGGATCTTCTAGACGAGAGAGATGATCGGCCGCTAGATTCTCGGCTCCTTTTTTGTAAAGCACGGTGACATCAAATTCTTGGAGGAGGAGCATCCAACGAAGCAATCTCGGCTTAGCATCTTGCTTAGCTAAGAGATACTTGATAGCCGAATGGTCGGTATACACGATGCTTTTAGTTAAGACGAGATAAGGTCGGAATTTATCAAAAGCATAGACCACGACAAGGAATTCCTTTTCCGTTGTGGTGTACTTTAATTGAGCCTCGGTCATCGTCTTACTAGCATAATGGATAGGACGGAAATGCTTTTCATAACATTGCCCTAAGACGCCCCCTATAGCATAATCACTTGCATCGCACATGATTTCAAAGGGTAATTCCCAATTAGGAGCAACAAGAATGGGAGCTTCGGTAAGTTTCCTTTTAAGAGTTTCGAAAGCTCTAACACAATCCTCATTGAAATTAAAAGGAGCATCTTTCTCGAGAAGGTGTGTCATAGGTCGAGAGATTTTCGAAAAGTCTTTGATGAAACAACGATAAAAGCCCGCGTGGCCTAGGAAACTCCTAAATCCCTTAACGGTTTTGGGATGAGGTAACTTGGTGATGACGTCTACCTTAGCTTTATCGACCTCAATCCCCGCTTTCGACACTTTATGTCCTAAGACGATTCCTTGTTTACACATGAAATGACATTTTTCCCAATTAAGCACAAGATTGGTTTCTTCACAACGTTTTAACATTTGCTCGAGATTAGATAAACACGACGTAAACGAATTGCCAAACACCGAAAATTCATCCATAAACACTCCCATCGACTTCTCCATCATATCGTGAAAAATTGCGATCATACACCGTTGAAACGTACCCGGTGCATTACAAATTCCGAAAGGCATCCTACGATAAGCAAACGTTCCATAAGGACACGTAAACGTAGTCTTCCCTTGATCTCGAGGGTCGATAGGGATTTGAAAGTAAACGGAAAAACCATCTAAAAAGCAATAGAATTCATTTCCCGCGAGTCGCTCCAACATTTGATCCATGAAGGGCAAAGGAAAGTGGTCTTTACGAGTGGCGTCATTTAACTTTCGGTAGTCAATACACACCCTCCAACCGGTCACAACACGAGTGGGAATTAACTGGTTGTTTTCATTAGGCATAACGGTCATTCCTCCCTTTTTAGGGACACAATGGATTGGGCTCACCCATGGGCTATCAGAGATAGGATAAATCATTCCCGCATCAAGGAGTTTAAGAACTTCCTTTTTAATGACATCGTGAATTTTAGGGTTTACCCTTCTTTGACTTTGAATTGCGGGTTTGTAGTCCTCCTCCATTAAAATCTTGTGAGTACAAAATTTTGGGTCAATACCCTTAATGTCGGAAATTTTCCACGCAATTGCCCCTTTATGAGATTTAAGAACTTTCAAGAGCTCGGTTTTTTCATCATTAGCAAGACCTCTTGCAATAATAACCGGCAACTTGTCATCACCTTCCAAGAATGCGTATTCAAGGTGAGATGGAAGACTTTCAATTCAAGGATAGGTGGTTCCTTGATTGAAGATTTTGGTTCAACGCTCATAACTTCCATCGGCGGAAGAAATGGTGGTATAGAAGTATCATCACTAATCAACACCTCATCTTCATTGGCGATTTCATTTGAAGTGAAATCGCCTCCTTGGAATGGAGTGAGATTGGGTGTAGAATTAGCAAGAATCGGATCCAAGATAGTGGGATTGCCACTTGACGAGCTATCAGAAAAACCTAACACTTCTTGTGAAAACTCATCGCAAACCACATCAACTATGTCAATGTGATTGATGGTAGCGATTGCATAAACATGAGAAGGTTTTGAGTTTTGAGTAGCGTTTATAACAAGTTCCTCTTCGTTGAATCTCAAAGTAATAGTCATTGCATGAACGTCGATAAGCGATCTCGAGGTGTCTAAAAATGGACGACCTAAAATTAGAGGAACTTGAGGATCCGCGGGGATGTCAACTACTATAAAATCAACGGGATAGTAGAACTTCCCCACTTTCACGAAAACATCTTTGTCTACTCCACATGCTAAGATCGTAGAATGATCGGCCATCTCGATAGACATGTTCGAAGGAGTAAGAGCCGGAAGCGAAAGCGATTTCCAAATGGAAAATGGCATCAAATTAATGCTCGCACCAAGATCGGCCAAGGGGAGGCATTCTTTCATATCTTGTATATCACAAAGAATGAGAAACTTTCCGGGGTCACCAACTTTTTCCGGTATGCGGTTAAGATAAACCGAAGAACAATTAGCAAGCTTTGAAAGATTTTCCTTATCGCTCATCATACTTTTAAAAGTTGAAGCGAAAAGAGGCATATATAACAACGCGTCGGCTAAACTCACATCAAAATGTACTTGTTGAAACATTTTTATAAAAAGCTTGATTTGTTGTTTGTTACGCTCTTGCATTTTCTCTTTGTTTCGTCTCGAGGGGTAAGGTAAGGGTGGTGTGGGTTGGACATTAGGCAACGACCTTAGAATCTCGGGTTCCATAATTGGTATTGGTTCAACCCTAGGTGTGGTATGAGCGGTACTTCGTGGGATTGTAATGTGCTCCTTTTCGACCATCACCTCGGGCTCTTTCTCGATTTCCTTCTCCGTAGAAGTACTTGGACGAGAGATTGGTTCCTTGAAAGTTTTACCACTTCGTGTAGTAATAACCTTCATTTCTCCCTTCGGGTTTGCAATGGTATCACTAGGAAGACCACCCGAGGAAGAGGGTTTACACATGATTGCTTCTAACATTTTTGCCATACGGTCCTCAAATTTAGATTGCCTTAAATCCGCTTTTAACAATTCTTGCTTAATCTCATGTTGTCATTGTTCCATCTTTTGTTGATTTTGTTGAAGACGTTGAACATTTCCTTCCATTTTATTTGCATGAGTTTTAAGTTCATTAGCAAGTTCGTTTTTAAGCTCGTTTTTCAACTCGGATCTTAAGCTAATCATCTTACGTTGCATGTTATCAAATTTAGCATCATTTGCTTTAGCATAATCCAAAAATTCTCCTTGAAGATTTTTAGTGTGAGCATTTTGAAAACCTTGTGTAGTGTTTTGAAAATCACGGTTTTGATTTTGATTAGTGACTTGTCCATTCCCACTTTGACAATTCCCCTTGTTATAGTTACGTGAATTGCCTTGATAATTACCACCTTGATTGTTGTTTCGATAGTTATTAGCATTTTGATTTGGTGGAGCTTGATTTGGGCGGGAACCTTGGCCGTTTTGGTTATAAGTCCCCGTTGCTACGTAAGCACTCGAAGTGTTACCATCCGCGGTAATGAACTCGGAAAGATCATGAGCTCCACCACAAGACAAACAACTCTTAGCAACCGCTTTAACCGATGCGGAGCTCAAAGCTTCTTGAGCTTTCCAATGAGTCATAAGATTAGCAAATCTATCGAAAAACTAATTTTCCTCATTAGCTTCATCATGTAAGGAATTAAACGAGATGATGACGACGATGACGAACCCAAATTGTCAACACTCGTATGTTACGAGGGCTATAAACCTTAGATCAATTCTCGATAATCTTTAAAGCTTCATCGGTTGTTTTGCACAAAAAATTACCACCCCCGGCGGCATTCAAATAATCTCGTTCATGATCATTAAGCCCATTATAAAAAGTATCAATTTGATGTAATTCCGAAAAATCATGGTGTGGACATTCATGTAACATCTCTTTAAAGTGTTCCCATGCCATTGAAAAACTTTCATTATTTCTTTGCACAAATCGTGAAATCTCATTTTTCAAATGTGTTGTTTTAGATGGCGGAAAAAAATTGTTCACAAACTTAGAAACAAGATCACCCCATGTCAAAATTGAATTTGGCGGTTCTTTCTCAAGCCAAATTTTTGCGGGTCCATCTAACGAGTATGGAAACAACATCATCTTAATGGCGTCATGTGGAACATCCTTAAAATTTCTAGTAGCGGTGAGACGATTAAAATTCCTTATGTGATAATGCGGGTTGTCTTTCTCATGACCTCTAAACTTATTAGCTTGCAACATCGACATTAAACCCGTCTTAATCTCGAAATTCTCCGCAAGGATAGCGGGAATCACAATGGCCTCTCCAAAACCCTCGGTGGGTGCTTGTAGCAACTCCATCATAGTACAATTAGCCATGACGACTTCTTGTTCTACAATAGGTTCCACAATTGGAGTTTGTTCTTCAATCAACGTCTCTTGATTGGCTTGCTTTTGAAGACGTTTACGAGCTCGTTTTGATTGATTACGAGTGATCATAAACTTCACGAAGAATGGGAGGTGAGCAAAGAAGATTCTTTTTGGGTGTTTTGTGAATTTTCAATTTTTTTGTGTTTTTAATTGTTTTTAATTTTTTTTGGATTTTGGTGTATCTTCGTAGACAACAATCTACCAAATCTCTCCTCGAATCAAACTCTTGATTAAAGAAGCCTCAAAGGAATGAAAACGATCACGTGGAGTGAACGCCTTCGAATGACTTTAGAACTTTGGTGAAAACCAAATCGTTCAAGAGGGTTTAATCACAAAGAAACCAAGCAAATATATTATACGTAATAATACTTTGGGCGGCAAAACCCTCGATTAGTCTTCAATCTCAAAATACTCACAAGCAAGCGGGGAAACGAGGCGGCGAGAAGCACTTAAGAGCCTTATTCCTTAGGGTATATTTTATAATACCCGCCTTATACCCACCTTATAGTTTGTATTTTTCAAAATCGAGCTTCACGAAAGTATTTATCTATTTTTGCCTTTTTCTTTTTGTTTGAGATTCGAATACAATAATTAGGAGATGAAATCCCAATTAAGGTTGTGTTTTCACACTTTTGGAGATATTTTGAATTTGTTGTGATACTTAATACAATATAGTAATAATAATTTAACAAGAAAAACCAAAAAACCGATAATACGTATTAGTAGAGTTCTACTAATACAAATACTATATATGGTTAATATTAAAAACAACAAGGCAAATTAATCACGATACACCTCCCCGGCAACGGCGCCAAAAATGTTTCAAATAGACATGTTTAGCCCTTGTTCTTTGGGAAAGAGTGTATAACAAGTATTTCAGCCACTAAAAACGAATTCCCTTTGTTATACAAGTTATGGATTTCACACTTTTGCCCCAAAACTTTGGCAAAAGTGTTTCAAGGGTTGTTTTTGCCATTTTTGTATATTTGAGGGACTGATCTTGGACATTCTTGATCTTCAAAGGTCTTAAATATAACTTTGACTTCATGAGGGACCATTGTTGACAAATTAGAATTTATGAGGGACTAATCTTGCCATTTCTTCAAAGTTGAAGGACCTTTTTGTAATTTTGACAAACTTAAGGGACCAAACTTGTAATTATGAATTCACAAGGGTTTTAAGTGTCATTTCTTCATTTTTTGAGGATCAATCTTGCATATCTTCAAATCTTCAAGGGTAATTGTTGGATAAATCATGAACTAGGGCCCGATTCTTTATACGGCTTTGTTTCTCGTGTCCGTTTTTCCTTGTTTCTTGTGATCTTTTGTCTTTTTCACGATATCCATACCTAAAACACAAGTAAACAAATACAAGCATAATATATGGTATTTTAGGACATATGCATTTAAAGCCCGAAAAGAACGATGAGATCATGTATAAATGCCATCTCATCACATATTTATGTCATTAGTGGATCACCAAGTGACTAAGTTTCTTGAAATATGCCACCAAAGCTGACAATTGTTACTGTAAACACTCTGATCGAGCAAGCTATCACTAGAGCACTTAAAGCTGATTGTGCCGCAAGGAATCGGGATGCAGGAGTTAATGATGCTAAAGATAATGGTGCTGGGAATAATGATGATGCTACTGGTCCAGTTGGGATTTTTGATATGGTTCCGCAATTCTTAAGATAATGTACTTATGCTAGTTTCATGAGATGCGGTCCTACTCAGTTTTGCGGTACTGGTGATGCTTTAGAATTACATAGATGGATTGAGAAGGTAGAGGGTACTTTTGAGATTAGTGAGTGTTCTGAAGCTAATAAGGTGAAATTTGTTGTTGCTACATTTTAGGATGACGCACTAAGTTGGTGGAATATCTAAGTAGCTAATATAGGATTAGTTGTGGCTAATGGTAGAACATGCACCGTGACTAAAGGATTATTGACTGCTAAGTTTTGCCCCGAGGAGGAACTAGGATAGTTGGAAGACGAATTGAGGCACTTAGTGTTAAGAAACGATAATATTACTACTTATACTAGGATATTTTCTGAGTTGTGTTTGTTATGTCCTGAAGCTTTTGCGAATTACTGCAAGAAGATGAAGCAATACATTAAAGGATTTTCTAGTAACATCAAGGGTGAGAATACTTCTTCAAGGCCTAAATCTTTCGATATAGCTGTTTAGATGGCGCATGCTTTAATGGACGTGAAAGTGCAAGATAAGAAAGATAGCATTGTTGAAAGCAATAAGAGAAAGTGGGAATCTGTTAAGTCCCGCCAGAGTCAAGGTCATAATCGTGGGGATTACCATAATAGCAACAACCAAAGACATAACCGAAATCAGTATTTAAACTACGGGAGGAATGACGGGGTTCTTGCTGCCACTGTGTCTGGAAATAACAAGATAAATCCCAAGTGTGTTTGCTGTACTTTATACCATGTAGGTAATTGTCCACATTTGCGACTAGAGTTAAGACAACTTGGTCATAAAGCTGCTAAGTGTAGGAAAAGAGGAATAAGTTACTGGAATTAGTACCCCTGGAGTTGTGATATGTTTTTGCTGTGGTGAGAAAGGACACAAGCAAGGGAATTGTCCAAGGAGAGGGAATCGACAACGTGGGAATGTTGCCGCTCCAGCTTACGTTTTGGGTGATGTTGACAAACCTTAAGGTCCGAACGTTGTAAATGGTAGGTTCTTATTTGATGTTATTTATGCAAGTGTGTTGTTTGATTTTAGATCAGATAGAAGGTTCAGAAATGTAAAGATTCAGTCGCTTTATCAATAGAGAACCAGTAAGATTGATAACTAACTATGATGTGGAGTTAACTGATAGAAAATTTGCTAGTATTAGTTATGTACTAAGAGAATGTTCCTTGAATTTAGGAAGTAGGTGTTTAATATCGACTTGAGATTGAACCAATCCTCACTATAAATTGATAACCATTGGTTTAGATTTTGTTGAGAAGATGAGTGTTGACTGTAAAAGGTGGTGAGTGAACTTTCCGTTTGAGAAGTGTGTCTTGTTTGGATATGAGAAAGTATGTGGAAGAGGGACGTGATGTATTTCTAGCTCAGGTAACTAGTGATAGGGTAGTTGAGATAAAGTTGGGAGACGTGTTAATTATTCGAGAGTATTCTGGAGTTTTCTTGAAGTTTTTCCGAGTTTACTACCGTCTCGTAAAGTGTAATTTGTGTCGATTGAGTATTAGAAGAAACAGGTGCAGTGCTCTTGCGATTCGTTGTGCAGTGCTCCTTCATTTCATTGAGTAGTATTCGTACGCCTTATCATTTGGCACCGTCAAAGTTGAAGGAGATATCCGATCAATTGCGAGAATTGATGGATAAGGGATGTACTAGAATAAGTTTCGTTGTAGTGGTGATCGTCTGTGTTGTTCGTCAAGAAGGACGGATTGTCTTAGATGTGTATCGACTATTGTGATCTTAGCAAATTAACTGCCAATAATCGGTATCCACTGCTGAGGATTGACTTTATTTGACCGATTGTGTACTGGAAGATCGCTTTGAGGTCTGGTTATCATTAACTGAGAGTTAGGAAAGAAGATATTCCTATAATAGTTTCTCGTACTCGATGTGAGTATTTTAAGTTTTGAGTGATGCTTTTTGATTGACGAATGCGTCTGCCGTATTCATTGACTTGGTGAATGGTGTGTGTAAGTTGTACTTGGATGAGCTAGTCATTGTGTCTATTGACGATATTCTATTTTACTCCAAGAGGAAAGGAGGAGCATAAGTAGCATTTGGGAATAATTTTTGGATGGTGGAAGAAAGAGAGTTGTATGAAAAGTTCTCTAGGTGTGAGTGTTGGTTGAATCAGTACATTTTCTGAGGCATGTGATTGAAAACAAAGGTATTCGTGAAAATCTTGCCAAGATATTATGGATTGTTCGGTACCAATGACGCTAACGGAAATCTGTTAATTCCTTGGTCTAAGTTGTGTATGATCAGAGGTTTATCGAAAGATTTTCACTGATTGTTAAACCATTCATTAAGTTGACCAAGAAAAAAAGTTGGATGTGTGAGTCCCACTTATACATCTGAATTTGTAAGTTTCGAGATCTGATCCTTATCAGATGAGGAAGCTATATTCTAAACACCAAAGGATATGTTGTGTTCTGCACCTATGTTGTCATTCATGGAAGGATTTGAAGAATTAATAGTTGTTGTGATGCGTTTCATAAGGGTTATGAAGTGGTGGTATTTGCTTTGAGATTGTAGGAATAGTACTTGTATGGAATCAAGTGTGTAGTACTCAAGGATCATAAGAGTTGTTTCATGTTTAGTTTCTTGGGAAGAAAAAGGAAATGAGTAGAGGATCACCAGTTATAAATTTTGAGTACTTGAGTATGTTGGTGGTTATGACTATAAGTGATTATGACTACGACATTCGCTACCATCCGGGAAAGGCAAAAGTGGTTGATGCGACTTCTTTTATACATGGTCTCGTCGTCCAAAACAGGCTTAAAACGATGAAAATATCATAAAAAGTTCTATATATATGCTTGTGTTTGTTCAATATATAGTTTAGGTAAGGATATCGAGAAAATGATAAAAGATCACAAGAATCAATAAAAAACGAACACCGGAAACAAAGCCGCAGAATGAACTGGACCCAAGTGTTGAATTTCCAAGAAAAAGTCCTTGAAGAATTGAAGATGTACAAGAAAGATCCTTCATCATTGAATAAATGACACTTTATACCCTTGTATATTCATAATTACAAGTTTGGTCCCTAAAGTTTGTCAAAGTTACAAAAAGGACCCTCAACTTTGAAGAATTGGCAAGATTGGTCCTTACAAAATGAAGATTTGTCACTTTTTGTCTTCCACAAAGTCAATCATACAAGAGAAGACCTTAAAGAATGAAGATATGTCAAGTATAGCCCTTCAAGAATCAAGAAATGGCAAGAAATACCCTTGATTAAACTTTGCAAAAGTTTTTGTGGCCAAATTGAAAAAACAAAAAATTAATTAACAAAGGGGTTTGAGTTATTGCTGTTTTAAATTAAGTGACAATAAAATGGAAGCTTGGGGGCCAATATGTGATAATCTGGAAATTTCAGGTCATTATTTAATCCCCTTTTATACATATCTTAAATATTTTAATGAATTGGATTATTATGATTTTAGACGGTTTTAGTTAAAATTGATAATTAAGGTTTTATTTTCACCTTTCGACGAGTAAAGAAGACTATTAGTACATGTGAAGTCGACTGATGCCCAATATATTACGTTTTATTGTCGATTATTCGATGTTTGACGTTTTCGATATTTTCTTTTTAATAGCGTATTAAGTTGAGCCAGGAGACGTTATTATTATATTTGAGATACGTTTTATTTTTTGAAAAGTATTTTTATGAAAGCCGAGCCTCGTAAATATTTTCAAATTTGACTAATAGTCATTTCTCTCTTTTTAGCTAACTATTTTTATTTTGGTACACACAACTATTACAAATTGACAAGAAAGGTCCCTCTACCAGCATATATAAACCAAAATCACACCTACTTTACACATAGTTTCTACTAAAACAGGAAAATCTTTTCTCTCTTTTTTTTTTCTTTATATTGTTGTGACTCCCCCATCACATCGAAACCATTTTTGATCAATTTTCATCAAATTTCAAGCTTTATCTAAGCTAAACCAACACTAGACCCATCCTTAGAATTCAAAGGAGAATATATTGGTACTAATTTTGGCTACATGCATGAAGTTTTATTTTTTTAGTTTGGTAGGTGAAGATTTTGATCATGCATGTGATTTTAGTGATGATCAAAGGATTTTCATGCTAAGTTTTTGTTAAAAAAATATTTTTGATTTTTGGGTTTTTTATTTAATGATTGATACAAGTGATAGGATTAGTTAGGCTGTTATTAGGGCCTTAGGATGATGATAAAAAGGGTTGATTTTGATTAAAAGTATGATTTCATGCTAGATTTAAATGGGTAACTTAGGGTAGTGGGTAAAAGGCTGTTTTTGGATGCCATATGTTTTGAAAATGGTTAAGGTTATTATATAGTGTTATGGAGATTTTGATTATCTTCGTTTTGGCGTAAAGTAGAGCTTCTAGCTCCAAACGAGCGAAGAGTTATGATGTTTTGATTATTCGTGTACCGGAAGACGAGTATCGACACGACATGTAGTTGTTGTCGATACTTGGATCGAATCTCGGGGACTATAGAATGAGTTTTGAAATGAGTCTAGGAATGATGTAAGAGTGTAAACCTAAGACAGTGAGTCTATTTTCAAACCTAAGTGTCGGTTTTGCAAATGCAATCGTTTATAGAAGTTCAAATGGTTGTACGAGTCGATAACGTAAAACTGTCTGGTTTTTGTGGTTCAAAGATGTGTCGGGAAGGGAACTTTAAATGTAAAATCATTTGATAAACTTTTGGAGAACTTTATTTATATAGTAAGTGAGTTCCATGTGTAGCATCATTAACTTTTGACGAGTTTAAGTGGGGTAAATGAGCTAGTACATTTGGTATGTACCGATAGATTTTTATCGATAAGAACAGTTTAATTAAGTAAACCTATAGAAGAGTGTAATAGTATCACTTGTATGGTTTTCTTTCGAGTTTGTCGTTATTTTATGAATTTGAGTTCGATGTTATTCTTTATGGTTTATACTCGAGTACATTATTAACGCCATATTTGATAGGTTGCGGTTTTCGTGTCTAACGGGCATCACATCATCGACGATCATCTTATAAACCCGCGAGGGGGATAAAATGCTTGTTTTGAATATGTAACACAGGGGACCTGATTTATGTAAAGATGTAAAGATGATTTATAAACCCGCTTTTAAATATGTAAAGCGAGGGGGATAACATGCTTGTTTTGAAATTATAACACAGGGGACCCGATTTATGATTGTTGCCTTGATTATTATAAGTTTGCTATGTCGCTAGATAAAAAGTTCCAGTTATATCATGAATTGTTAGTTACCGAGTTATAGTAGGCGCTTATACATGGAATAGTACTATTCAGGAGGCACCCCTCCCGTCCGGCAATGATTAGCTATCGTTTGAGCATAAGTTGCTCGAAGTGGATACATGTGCGAGAGTTTTCCTATACACTTAGCGAGGTGTATGGTGGGCAAATATTGTGGTAACGTTTCAATTGCATGAGGCTTATAATAATCTATATAACGTTGTTTGATCCACATCGTTAATTCTTGATGGTTTTAAAATATACTTGTGTTCGGTAATGTTTATTTATAAACTCTATAGATTCACTCAACAGTTGTTGACAACTTTAGCAAGTTTTTATCTCAGGTCCTTGAAGGTAATGGCAGGAGGGATTTCAGTGCTTGTGGATTTATAATATAGGTGTTAAAAGCTCAACATTTTGTAAAAATCGTTCAGTGACTTTTATTATGAAAAGATGTTGTGTACTTGTTTAATAAATGTTTGGGGACCATGTTACGAACGATTTGTAAACTTTTATTTCGATCCAATGTTTACTTTTAAAACGATTTTTTTCGAGTCGTTTTCCATTACTTGAGCTGTTATATTATGAAGTAGCACCCCATATGAGCTTCCGCATATGACCCGAAATTGGGGGTGTTACACAATATTGCCAAGACATGCAAACTCACTCCACCACTCACATAACGACACCTCATCCATCCCTCCAATCAGCATGATCCATGTCACCACCACCCTCCAGGTGAAACTCCACTTAAGCCATAATCAATATTATTAAAACAATTTCAAAACGGGTTTAATAATATTATTTTGGGTGGTTAACACTTTTTATTCCCACAACCTGGATTAAAACCAAGTTCATCCTCACATAAACCCTAATCTGGGTAATCTTAATTACCGGAAATTAAGCTTCATACTTTTCCAGATCACTGATTGTTGGTCCCCAAACGAAAATCCAACCTTAAAACATCATCCACGTTACCCCATGTGTGGTACCTAGACCTCCCCTGCCCCACACGTTACTCCAAAACAAAAAGAGCCAGAGGAATCCGTGGCTAAAGAGCAATGGTGTTATTTGAAAGCTTCTATGAATGGTTTGGATGAGATTTTACTACTGGCAACAACACGGAGATCACATGTTAGCACTTTTGACCATTCAAAAATTCAAAAGTTTGCGAATCTCAAAAGGAATCAAAGGGCTTTTCTGGAAGTTCACCAATTAGGGTTTAGTTATCTTCTCTCAGTTTCTAGAATTGTAAACCCTACTATATAAAGGGTATTAGGAAATTTCAGTTTTTTGGTTGTTCTTGTTTTTCTCCTTTTTCACATCCATAAATTCGGGGGTATGGAAGTATATCCCTGAGGTTTGCCCAATTTCCCTTTTTCTTTTTATATTTTCTATCTAGTTCATGTTTATAAGTAATTGCTTGTCCTACTTGTCTAAGTGTTTTGGTGTGAAAGATTGAAGGATATTTGAGTTTTATTGATTGTTTGTTAGTAACTTGTAGTTTAAATTCTCTTTGTCTTTGCAAAAATCTTGTTTATCAGCTTTAAAAGTAGTGTTTAAGTTTTTTGTTCATGACATGTTAGGGTATAGAATTTGCAAGTTGTTGTTATTGTTTATGTGTGTTTAAGTGATGTGAGTTAATATCACTCTTGTTAAACCTGTTTGCATCACAAACAAAATTTGGTCAAGTAAAAAATGCTTAAGTTCATCAATAGGGTTTGGACCTCTTTTAAGAATGTTTTGAGATTAGGTTTTTCTTCATAAGTTAAGATTAAGATACCTTTAGGATTGTGTGTGACCGAGTGGTGATTTTATCAGCTCTAAGTCAACTTGTGGATGTTTGAAACTCACTTTCTTGTCAAACTCATTAGCAACTAGACTTTATTGTGCTTACCATTTACACCAGCAACTTATCAGCCTAATATAAGCTTTAATATTGTGATAAACTGCATGAAACTTGTTCATCTTGCTATGATTAATGTTGATTCATAAGTTTGTTTCTGAAACTCTGTGTTTGTACTTGAATTGATAGCTCATATTTGCTTAGAACACTTTCTGAATTGCCAGTCTCATTACTTATGCATATCTGAGCCTTTTTTGATTATTATGTATCAATTGGTGTGATAAATTCTTGATTATTTGTGACTCCCACAAGTCCACTGACTTGTGGGGTGCCCCTATTATCCAAAGAAACCAAGCCAAGCCAGTTCAAGCCACTGCTTGACTAAAAAACAAAATCAGACCACCTGTCACTGTCAGATTGTTAGATTTTTGTTTTTAGTGATCTAAAATTAGTATTTTCCAAGTTTTTAAATTTTCCTTTGATCTATGATTTATTTTATGATTTTTAGAAAAAGAAATTTTATTTTTTTAATATTTATTGCATTGTTTTGAATTTAAAATAGGTTTTTATTAATCTTTTTTTTGTCTTTTAGTGGTGAAAAGTAGTGTTTTTTAGTTTCAACAATTTTCCTAGTTTCAGTTATATATTTTAATATTTTTAGAAGAGAAATTTCATTTTTCACTTTATTTAATCATTTTTTAGAATTATTTTAAGTTAAATCTAGTTTTAATTAAATATGTTTTTGTCCTATTAGAGTTAAATTAATGTTTTTTCAACTTTTTCATTTTTCTTAGTTTAAATACATTAAGTTAAGATTTTTAGAACAGTAAAATTATTTTTCTCATCATTTAATTAATTTTTAGGACCATTTTAATATTTTAATAGTTTTTAGCCATTTTAAAATAGTAAATTAGTTTTAAAAAGTCTAGAAAAATACTTTTTAGTTTTTATTTAATATAAGTAAGATTCTTATGTGGTAAAATCATATTTTGAATTTATTTATAATTTTATTTAATTTTAATTCTTTAAATAGAATTTAAAATTGAATATTATATTGAAAATAAGCTTTAAAAGAATTTTGTTCAATTTTTATTCTTATTATTTTAGAATTGTTTTGATTTTGAATAAATTTTAGATTAAAATTTTAAGTTCGTCACATTTTTACGTTTTACGTTTTATCATTCGTCGTAGTTTAATTTTAAATCGTAACCGTCATCAATTTTGTTTTCCCTTTGTCTCATCAATATTAATCTCAAATATCATCACATTAAACCTCCTCAATAACGAACTCAAAACACAAAAGGGTCATTAGGGTTTTGATTTTCCTACATCAATTCTCTTAATACTTACCATACATACCTTGTTTTCCTATACAAGTGTATTTTACCAACAATCATTTTGGCGCCGCTGTCGGGGAGGCGTGTTGTGTTTAAATTTGGACAATTTTGTTTTTGATATTATCCATAAATAGTATTTGTGTTAATAGCACTCTATTAAAACGTATAATCGGTTTTCGTTGTTTTTGTAAATATTATTATTACTATATTGTATACGTATCACAATAAATCCACAATATCTCCAAAAGTGTGAAAAAACAACCTTAATTGGGATTTCATCACTCAATTATTGTATTCGAATCTCAAACAAAAATAAAAAGTCAAAATAGATAATTACTTTCGAGAAGCTTGATTTTCATTAACACAAACTATAAGGTGGGTATAAGGCGGTTGTATTTCATGACTTAAGGAAAAAGGCTCTTAAGTGCTTCGCGCCGCCTCGTTTCCTCCGCTTGCTTCTGCGTGTTTTGAGAAAAAAGGCTACTCGAGGTTTGCCGCCCAAAGTATTATCTATGTATCATATATATTTTCTTGGTTTCAAAGATTAAACCCTTTTGAACGTTTTGGTGTTCCACCAACGTTCTAAAGTCATCGAAGGCGTTGAGGCTCCTTTAATCAAGAAATTGATTCGAGGAGAGATTTACATATTTGAGTCTACGTAATTCACGCGAAAAACCCCAAAAAAGTATAAACAATCAAAAGCACAAAAAAATTGAAAAACGTAAAAACACCAAAAATAATCTTCTTCGCTCACCACACGTTGTACGTTACGTTTATGTAAACTCGCTCTAAAGCAAAACGTGCACGTAAACGTCGTTAAAAGGAAGGAAACCAAACACCTTCTAGTGAAGAATCTCCCATTGTCGAACCCATTGTAGCACAAGAAGTCACCATGGCTAATCGTACTATGATGGAGTTACTTCAAGCACCCACCGAGGGTTATGGAGAAGCGATTGTGATTCCCGCTATCCTTGCGGAGAATTTTGAGCTTAATATGGGTTTATTGTCCATGATCCAAGCTAACAAGTTTCATGGTGACGAAAAGGACAACCCTCATAACAACATTCGCCATTTCAATTGTCTTACATCGACTTGCAAGTTTAAGGACGTCTCGAATGACTTGATTAAGATGATGCTTTTTCGTATTCCTTAGCGAGGCCCGCTAAAATTTGGTTAGAAAAAGAGCCACCCAATTCTATATTGACATGGAAGGATCTCGTTTCAAAGTCCGTGAACCAATTTTTCCCGCCCTCTAAGACTACGCATATGAAAAACGAGACTTTAAAGTTTTCACTACAATATAATGAGAGTTTTCCAACGGCTTGGAATAGGTTTAAGGAAATGTTGCATGAATATCCTCATCACGGTTTTTCCGACTTAGATCAAATCGACAGGTTTTACAATGGTTTGAACGATCTTGAACGAGATTATCTTAATGCCGCCGCGGGTGGTAATTTTTTGTGTATAACGTTCGAGAAAGCATTGATGATCATTGAAAATAGGTCCAAAGTTTATAGCCCTCGTAACACACCGAGTGTTAACAAGGCTCCGTTTTCTCCTTCATTGTCACCTACCATTGATGCATAACAAATTGAGGCTAATTTGGAAAATAAGTTGTTTGATAAGCTTAAGGGATTGTTAAAAGAGTTTAAAGTTGGTGAACAACCCACTCCCGCTACGGCTAAAGCGGTTGAGGTTTCTTGTGTTTATTGTGGTGGAGCTCATGATTTCTCCGAGTGCATTACCGCCGGTGGTAACACTTCGAGCGCCTACGCGGCCACGAGAACTTATAACCAAAACTGTCAAGTTACTTGCACAGGGTTTTCCACCAAATAAAAACAATCAAAATGCTAACAATTATCAGAACAATCAAGGTGGTTACCAAGGAAATCAAAGGAACAATTACAAGGGTAATAATTACAACAACAAGAATCAAGGGACTAGTAGTCAATTGCAAAATCAAAACCAAAATCATGATTTCAAAACAATAAAGGGCTTTCAAATTCATTTTCAAAAAATATTCCAAACGAGATATTGAGTTACTTTAAGGCTAATGACGATAGGTACACGAACATGGAAAATGATGTGATAAACCTAAGGACTAAGTTTGAAACTCATAGTAACAAAATGGAAGGAAATGTGGTTAGGCTCCAACAAAATCAGTAAAAAATGGAACAATGCCAAAATAAAATTGAGCTAACATTACTTAGGTAGGAGCAAAATCAAAAGGCCGAAAAAGAGCAAGATAGGCAAGAATGATCAAAAACGAAAACTAGACTTTTAGATGCTATTATGATGAGAAAAGCCTCTACTTCGGGTTGTCTTCCTAGCAACACCGTTTCAAACCCGAAGAGAGAGATGAAAGTGATTACCGCTCGTAGTGGTAAGACCTCTAAGGAGCCGAATCCTCAACCAATTACTCCTACGGAGGAAGAAATTGAGGAAGAACCCAAGGTGGTCGTCGAAAAGGAGCATGTTTCAATCCCACGAAGTACCGCTCAAACCACACCTACGGTCGACCCTTTACCAACATTGGAACCTGAGATTCCAAAGGCTATGCCTATGCCCCACCCAACACCACCCTTACCTTATCCATCGAGACGTCATAAGGAAAAATTGCAAGAACGTAACGATTATCAATTTGAGCTTTTTATAAAAATGTTTCGTGATATGCATTTTAACATAAGGTTCGCCGGCGCTTTAATTATGATGCCTCTATTTGCCGCCAACTTTAAAAGTATGTTGAACAATAAGGATAAATTGCAAAAATTGTCTTGTTGTTCATCGGTTTTTCTTAACCGCATACCTCAAAAAGTCGGTGATCCCGGTAAATTTTTAATTCCGTGTGGTATCCAAGATATGGAAGAATGCTACGCCTTGGCCGATCTCGGTGCTAGTATTAATTTGATGCCTCTTGAAATATTTAAGTCGCTCAATCTTCCGAATCTTACTCCTACAAAAATTTCTATCGAGATGGCCGATCATTCTACGATTCCCGCATGTGGGACGACCGAATACGTTTTTGTCAAAGTGGGAAAGTTCTACTATCCAGTTGACTTTATCGTGGTCGATATTCCCACGAATCCTCAAGTTCCTCTCATTTTAGATCGTTCATTATTAGATACGTCAAAAGCGATCATTGATGTGCATGCTAGAAAAATCACTTTACACTTCAACGACGAGGAACTTTTTATAAACGCACTCCAAACTCCAAACTTTATCATGTTTATTCTATCACAAGAAATTTTAGGTTTTGTTGATGAAGAAAATAGTGGCAATCCCACTATGCTTGATCCTATCCTTGTTAATTCGACACCATCTTTCATGCCTTTTGAAGGAGGTGGGTTTACTTTGGAAGAATTTGACGTTCCTCGAACTTCTAACGAAGACCTCGACGACGATGAGTATATTTCCATTATCAAGGATTTTCTTAACGATTTTCCATTTCCTCCGCCGGTGGAGGTTATGAGTATTGAACCAAAATCTTCAATCGAGGAACCACCAACACTCGAATTGAAAGATCTTCATCCTCACCTCGAATACGTATTCTTGGAAGGAGACGATAAGTTGCCGGTTATTATTGCGAAAAATCTTTCCGATGATGAAAAAATCTCACTTATCGATGTCTTGAAAGCTCACAAATGGGCAATTGTGTGGAAACTTTCTGACATTAAGGGAATCGACCCTAAATTTTGTACACACAAAATTTTAATTGAGGAATACTACAAACCCGCAATCCAATGTCAAAGAAGGGTAATCCCCAAAATTCACGATGTCATCAAAAAGGAAGTCCTAAAACTCCTTGACGCGGGAATGATTTACCCTATATACGTAGCCCTTGGGTGAGCCCAATCCATTGAGTCCCTAAAAAGGGAGGAATGACTGTTGTGCCAAACGATGACAACGAGTTAATTCCAACTCGACTCGTGACCGGTTGGAGGGAGTGCACTGACTATCGTAAGTTAAATGACGCCACTCGTAAAGACCATTTTCCCTTTCCCTTCATGGATCAAATGTTGGAGCGACTTGCGGGAAACGATTTCTATTGCTTTTTAGATGGTTTTTCCAGTTACTTGCAAATCCCCATCACTCCTCGTGTCCATATGGAACGTTTTCCTATCGTAAAATGCCATTCGGACTTTGTAATGCACCGAGAAATTTTAAACGGTGCATGATGGCTATTTTTCATGACATGATCGAGAAGACGATGGAAGTTTTCATGGATGACTTTTTCGTGTTTGGTAGTTCGTTCACTTCGTGTATAGGTAATTTGGATAAAATGTTAAAACGTTGTGAGGAAACCAACCTTGTGCTCAATTGGGAAAAAATTCATTTTATGTGTAAAGAGGGAATCGTCTTAGGGCACAAGGTCTCGAAAGCGGGGATGGAGGTAGACAAAGCTAAGATAGACGTCATCGCCAAATGACCTCATCCCAAAACCGTCAAGGGAGTTAGGAGTTTCCTAGGCCACGCGGGATTTTATCTCGATTCATTAAGGAATTTTAAAAGATATCTCGTCCCATTACACACCTTCTTAAAAAAGATGCCCCATTCATCTTTAACAAAGATTGTGTTCGAGCCTTTGAAATTCTTAAAAGGAAACTTACCGAAGCTCCCATTCTTGTTGCCCCAAATTGGAATCTGCCCTTTGAACTTATGTGTGATGCTAGTGATTAAGCTATTGGGGCCGTTTTGGGGCAACGTCATGTAAAACATTTCTTGCCTATCCACTATGCTAGTAAGACGATGACCGAGGCTCAACTTAAATACACCACAACGGAAAAGGAATTACTTGCCGTGGTGTATGCATTTGAGAAATTCCGACCTTATCCCGTCTTGACTAAAAGCATAGTGTATACAGACCATTCGGCTATCAAGTTTCTCTTCTCTAAGCTTGATGCAAAGCCGAGATTGTGTGACAACCCCGGTTTCTGAGGTTCGTCACTTAGTCTTATTTTTTGGGGTATTTTGTGTGACTATGTGTTTTATGTGATTTATGTGTTTATATGTGTGATTTTGGGGATGAGAATGGACGAAATGAGGTACATGATTTGTAACTCATGGTACGGGTTGGAAATGAAATGAAATGAGTTTAGAAATGAACTGCGAGAAAGTTCGGATATCCTTTTTACAAGTTTTCGTGTACGTATGGTATGTTTTATGTATATATTAAGTATATATTATATGGTTAGGATAAGTTTTAGAGATACTTTCCATAATTAGAAACTTTTGGAAATGACGGTTAGTTCAGAAATCGCGTAGAAAGTCGAAAAAATCAACGTAAGGCTTTCGGGTTTTGGTCTGAAAGTAACCCGAGTGTGAGGTTTAGTTTAAGAATGATATAAGTTATAAAATAAGGTTAAAACCCAGATTCTTAGGTGCTTTGGCCTTGGTTTGGGCAGCCAATAGAAAAGGACGGAAGAAAATAACCAAAAAGCCCAAAAATAGGCCTAATGGACTTGTAATGGAATTAAGGGGCCTTTAGGACTTAACCAAACCCACCCCATAACCAAAATAACCAGATTTGTTACTCCCGTAACATCTCATAGTCGAATTTTAACAATGGTGGCGAATTAGGGTTTCAAAGATAAAGATCTTCCATTATTTTTTAGGTAAAATCTTCAATCCCTTTTTAATTAAATTGTTTTTATGCATTTATAAATCAATACATGATTGATCTATGATTATGTCTGAGTTAAAATCTGAGTTTTAATGATATAATAATGATTAGATTATTTAGGGTTTATAATTAAACAAGTTATGGGTAATTAATTAAACTAATTATGTTAAATTCGTTTTTTAAAAACTGGGCAGAATTTTAGGTCAATTGTTTTGATCATATCTAGAGTTCTACAAAATCTTATTTTGCGATCCAAGTAACCCTGGAAAGGTAACTGAGTTGGCTTTCAAATGCAAGAAACGAGAACTAAATTGGAGGTTGGGAAGTGGGTCAAAAATAGGTTACAACAGTCGGAGGTCAAAACAGTTTTGAAATCAGTCGGGTTTAATTTTATGTTTTAAGGTGGTTAGGGTACTTAGAAGTACAATTGGACTTTCAAACGAACATGAGAGTTATTTTATATGTTATATAAGATATCAGTAAGATGGATAATCAATTGGGATAGTGGAAGACCCTCTAATCATAACGAACTTTTTGTATGTTCAAAAACAGTAAAATCTGGATAGACAGAAGTATATATATATATATATATATATATATATATATATATATATATATATATATATATATATATATATATATATATATATATATATATATATATATATATATATATATATATATATATATATATATATATATATATATATATATATATATATATATATATATATATATATATATATATATATATATATATATATATATATATATATATATATATATCGAGGCCTTAAAAGTAGCTTTATGGTTGGGGCGAAAGGTGAGAGTTAGCTAACACATTTAAGGGAATAGGGTTTCCTTTACAGAAAGTTTGAGTTTGGTTAGGTTGGCATGTGACTAATAGTTTGATGACTAAAAACCAGGACTGATTTGGGAGAAAATTAAACGGGATAGTTATCAAGTTTAACTAAGTTAAGGACTTGTTAGGAACGGGAAATGGAATGCTTAGAGCATATAACGGGGTATATATATGGGATAATGTTAGATATCCATCATAGGTTGATGAATCATTTTAGTATTTGGTTCATGTATTGATTGGGTGCATTTGTTTGTTAGCTTTTTGCCAGTGCATGGATTGTTGGAGAAGCTCAATCAGGTGAGTTTCATAGTCCCATATCTTTTAATTAATTTGAATTCCAGATGGGATGGAAGAGACACTCGTTATGGTTTTGTAAATTGTTGTTGTGAATGTTTTATGATTGGTGATGGACTTGTGTGTACTTATGTGATTAACTACTAATTGATTCATGATTGTTTTGTAATTTGACTTGGTACCAAGGGGATGTTGACAAGGCGGGGCCTTGGGATTGGTTCATAGGTGTATGGGCGCCTATGGGACCATGGTGTTTGGATTTGTGGTTATTGGTAAGGCTTGGAGCCTTGGAATTGGTTTGGTATGATTAATCTTGAATTGTTAGTTGTTAATGCACATTTGTAACACATTGTCCATATATTTTTATTGTTGGTGGTTATTCACAGCTTATATTATAACTGATTTGAGGTTGGAGTCTAAACCTATGACTCTCACCAACATTATGTTGACGTGTTTTAGTCTCTCTTTCAGGTGAGAATGTGGTTAAGCATGAGAATAGGAGTGGCTAGCTTTGGAGGCTTAGAATTGCATTTGGAGGAACCCCTTTCCTCTTAGTCTTTATTTGATGTTTGAATATGTGATACTTTGTTGACATCTATATGTTTGCTTTGTTTATGTTAATTGTTTGTCTCGGGTAAGTGGTAGGACTGTTACCTACTTACCTAGACTCCTGCATTGTTGAGATATTGTCATGACATTTGTGTCACCATTTTATGACATTTCTTATTCCATTTAGTTATCTCTATAGACACGCCATGTTGTGATGATATCCATACGTCGTGCCCCATATTCCGCCATGGTGGGGTGTGACAGAATGGTATCAGAGACAATGGTTATAGAAAATAAGGTTGCCTAGTCTCGTAGCCTAGTCTATAGCTTAAGGGTCCTCGCATATAGGCGTCGTAGGAGTATGTGTGCATTTGATATTAACTGAAGTTTTTTCTGGATGTTATTGGTTTTTACTTGCGATGTTTGTTAAGTTTTGACTAGTATGGGTTGAACCATAGTAGTTCATACTTAGCCACATGTTATTTTCTTTTCGGGTTGTGACTAGTGCGGGTTGAACCATAATCGTCCATGCTAGTCATTGTTGTATTTTGCTTAAATTGTACATTATAGTACATAATTTGGTACGTGGTAGTTTCTGTCTTTTGTTGAGTTATTTTATGTACCTGAGGTATAGTATTTTTCTTTTGATGTTTAAGTCATGTTTCCTAAGAATCATGTGGTGGTTCGAGTTACTAGGAGTAGGTGGATATGAAGGATTTTGAGTTGTTTCCACTATGATGGGCGACATGATTTATAATTAATTATGTTTTCGTTTTGGATTTTGTCTATGTTGTTTTAGATAAACTATGGATTTTTGTATTCCAAGAGTTTGACTATGTTATTTAAATAGTTGGAGTTTTTGACCTTATTGTTTATGTGGTTATGTGCTTAGGTGAGTTGATGGATTTATGTGTTATCTGTTGTATTGATTCTTATAAATGTCATCATAGGAGAGAGTGCATTGGGGAAAGGGTAATTGTATAAGTATGGTGGCCAACATAGTTATACAAGTACCACAACTTCAATGGATTCATAAGTATGATTGCATGAAAGAGGATTAATACATGCTTGTATAGTAGATGTTGGACGGATTTGAGTATATGTATCCTAGTATGCCTATATATGTATGATCCCCTACAATTATCGATTGTATCCTTAGGAGGGTGGCTAGCTCGCTTCTTTTTAGATATTCAACCTCCGTTGTAGCGTATTCTTCTAGTTTCCTATTTCACGTGTCCGTTTTGAAATGGTATTTCTGGTTTTAAGTCTATTGAAATAACTTGGGATTTCTTTTGAGATAATGAAATCTTTTGTGTTGAGTCTTACATTTCTTTTGGTCGGTATATATTGAAAAGACTTGGAAATCTACTATAGAGTTGCATAGATGGTTGTATTCGGTAAAATAAGGGTAAGGTGTTGGAGTCGTGTTTGAAACAAGATGTAACATAAGTTTTTTTTATGTAATCAACACTTATTTATTTTAAATTCTAAAAGACCTTTTTAAAATAAAGCAAAATAAAATTTTCCTACTTAAATATTTCATATAAGTGTGTTTAATTGATATACGTCATTTATAATTATATATACAAGACTAAAAAAAGTTCAAGAAAATTTCACATACATTAATTTCTTTTCATTTAAAAAGGATTACGTTAATTACTAAGATGATTCTTTAGTTTTTAAAACTAGTATAAAATTATTTTGGTCATAACTTGTTCGTTTTTAATGTTTTTTGGTGATTCAAAATCCTAAAATTATGTACTCGGAACGTACTTTTCAAATATTCATAATGTATAGTCATGGGAGGTCAGTAGCCTGGTCGAAATTTTTGTACAAGTGTCGGGTTCAAGGTTGAGTTTTGAATAGTAGTTTTTAAACTTATGATTTGGGATGTTCGGGGTACCTAATCTTTGAGTTGAGTCTTGAGATCGTATAGAGGGTTGTTTGTAGATTGTTTGAGTCACATAGATGTGGAGAGGTAAAGAAAAGTATTCTTTTATGAAAAGTCGATGTCGTGCAAGGTTTAAAAAAATTATGTCGCGGGGCGTTATATGTTTTGGTTGCCATTGGGTATTTCTTTGATTATTTTTCGTTGCCATGGGTCATTTTGAATTGATACATGTTTTGGGTTTGAGTTTTCTGTTGAGTCTCGTGGTTTTTGACTTGTTTTAACTGGTGCACGTGAAATGTCGTTAGTTATCCGTAGTTTTGATTCGTTGGTCGTGTCTGGTGGGTTCCAGATGTAGTTTTGATTTTGTATTGATTAAGAGCATTAATGTAGTCATATGAGAGAATAGTTGGAATGTCATTTGTGATGGGGAAAGAGTTAGAAGTTCGTAGAAAGACGAACTAATGTGGTCATGAGGTCTCTTAGGAGTGCCAAGGGAGATGAATAGAGATTTGTATAAAGTACGGATATTGGCACAAGTAACGCATCATAGAAAATGTTGGAAGGGGATGTGATATTTCAAAGGTACTTGTAATATTCGTTGGTATGTAAAATTTTCCGAAAATTTCTTAAGATTTAGTAGGTTTACCTATTATCTTGAAGTAGAACCATGAACAGAGCCAGTAAAAGGAGCAAAATGAGTTGTAGTTAGTGCCTTTCCAACGCAATTGTTGATGGAATGATTTTAAAGACATGAGTTGTTAGAAATTGCAAGGAATGCAAGATAAAGGTTGAGTGCCTGGTATTAAATGTGATGTGAAAGCGGTTGGATGGGTTGATAAGAATGAGTATCGATCTTTTAGAATGTGTGTAGAATTTCACGAGTAGAAAGAGGTAGAAATTTGTTTGTGTTGCTGCCAAGAGAGGATGCAGGGATGATGTTAAGAATGTTGTATGAACGCTTTGGGTTTACGGTTATGCATTTGGCTTCACCAAAGCACTAGCGGTTTTCATGGAGTCAATGAACCGAGTGTGCATGACCGTATATAAACGAGTTGTCATCGGGAGTATTGACGACATCTTGATCTACTCAAAGTCTAAGAAGGAGAGTGAGGCGAATTATGTGTTGGTTTTGGAGTGGTTTAGAAAAAGGAATTATACGTGAGATTTTCAAGTGTGAGTTTTAGTATTAAGTTTACCATGATGAGTATTTAGAGATGATGGCATATCATGGAACCAGCAAGGGGCGAAGTGAAGAAGGATGAGGAAGCGTTTTGGAGGTTGAAGAGGTGGATTGTGTGACAATCCGTCAATTTATGGTTGATATTTTATTCTCGAATATTATTTAAAAACATTATTTTAATGTTACAATATGAACTCACATATTTTTGGGAAGAAATTTGGATTTACATCTTGGAGTAGCATCGACTACGTCTAAACCGGAGGATTCTACGTTACGTGCTTACGTTTACATACACCGTCTTTGGTGACAGTCCGACATTTTAGAAAATAAATTTGTCCATGAATATTATTTTGGAGTTTTAAATTTGTGTTGGTTCATAAACTCACAAATTTACGAGAAGAGATTAGGACTTACGATTTTATTTTAACGTCCTTTACGACTAAACCGGAAACCTTAGGATTACGTATTTACGTTTTCAAACTCCGTTTTTGATGAGACATGTTTTATTGGATTCGTTTTGTGACGTCGATTCATAATTTATAAAAACGTTTTTCGTAAAACGACCCGAGGGCACGCAAATCGAGGAAATTAGAATCGAGAAATACCCGTAAACTAGTGAGATGGGACAAAATGCATTGTCCCACCCCACTAGCTTAATGGGACGGCACTAACAAGCCACCACATCACAAGATGTGGCAAGTTTCTAGCTAACTTACAACAAGTGTAAGCTTAGCTTACATATTAAGCATTTTCTCTTTACCACTTGACACAAAACCACTAGCAACATCATTTTCCACTTTCCATACATGCAAACCAACATCAAAATCCTCTCAAGTCTCTCTCTAGTTCGTCCCATTTCAGCCCTTAAACACCAAATTTGATCAAAAATTAACCATGGAATCTTATGTTATTTACACATAAGATGAAGCTCTTTTAAAACCCTATTGATTGGTGGTACTTATAACATCCATGGAGGAGTTTTCATAGTGTCTTGAGGCTGATTTTCCACAAGGTATACATGAAGAATGGTGGTCTTGAAGATGGTCTTGGCTATGCACAAGTTTCTCCATCCAAATCCATGTCAAACTCATAACCTACATCAACTTGGTGGTATAAAGATTGTCCTCCTCATATTCTTGTTATTTTGATTATGTAAACATGTATTTTATTTCCTATTGTATATATTTATGATGATTATATGATGATAAAAATGTTATGTGGGGATTTGTTGTTGATAATCATGGATAAAAAGGTGAAAAACCATAAGAAACAAGGTTAAAATCTTGGTTAAATTTGATGACTGTATAAAACAGTAAAGAACTATATGGTAATCTGATAAAATGATGAAGTATAATGGATTTACAGTAAGCTATGGGTCTTTTACACATGTGAGAGTTGGCCATGCAATGGAATCATTGTAATGAGTGAGATATGATCAAAACAAGTTTAGGGTATAAATCTGAGGTTACTGTTTTGGACGATTTTTAGAAAATATTTAAAAGATGATTCAACAGTAGCCATAAAAGAGTTAAATGTATCACATATCATGTAGTTTATGTGATAAAAATTTGAGCGTCTAATTCATTATAGAACTCTAGATATGTTAAAAATGGTGAACATGAAGTTAAAAATCAGATTTTTGGAAATAATGTTTATTATTATTATATAAGCACTCACATTATAATGTATAAAATGTAAAAATATAAACCCACTAACTTATAAAACTTATTTATATAAATGTATAAAAGGTTAATTAAATGGGTAAATTATATAAATGGTGGTAAAATAATATTTATAAGTAATAAAAACTATAAACTTGATTTTTACGACTTTTTCGGCTATCACCGTGAAATTAACGTTTTTCGCCAAATAAAACTTAGACGACCAAACCTGTCTAATGTAAAGTTTATAAAAGTCATATACTGATGTATAAGTAACTAATACAAGTAAAAACCGATAAAACCCGACCTATAAGAAATACGGACATTTACGAGCTAATTAAGCATATTGGACTAATAAATGGACTAAATAAGATAAAAACTTGTAAAAAGAACTTATTGGGCTTAACCCGTTTAGGCCCAACTTGGAAAGTATACATACTGATAATATAGGTACAAAATGGATTAAAATAAGTTAAATAACTTATAATAAGCTTATTGGACTTAAGACACGTAAACGGGTAAAACTAGTAAACTAATATAAAAGTTATCGACATATAACACTAAAAGGAGTAAACGAGAATATGTAAACCCACTTGATCATCATATATATATAATCATCATATGTATACATAATTGATATTTTTATAAAGTCATTGGACATGAGTCTAAGACAAGTATTATTTGTCTAGGTTTCCGTGATTGAAGCACGTACCGTACGTCCGAATTGCCGATAACCCGCCTTCCCACATCAACGTGAGTTCATAGCCTCGCACTCTTTTAAATATTTTACAAATGCTTTATAAACCCGCGAGGGAGATAACATGTTAGTTTTTATAAACTTAGGACACCATTTGTCCCGATTATTTGTTTATTGATTTTGGACCCGAATGATTGAATGACCCGATTGTATGACCCGATAAATGATTAATGGACCCGATAGATGAAATAAAATGGATTATTAAAGTTAGGTTATGTCACTAAAAGTCCCATTAGCATGAATTGTGAACTACCGGGAGTTGGTAGACGCTTATGCATATAATAGTACTATTTGGGGACGATCACCCCAGTTCGCGCCTTGACGGTTGATCCCCGTCGTGCCACATTGATTGGTAAGCGAATTTATGTATGAGAAGATTTCCATAGCGTGACCTTTGTGACGACACGCTACTTTAGATGGGAAAATTGTGGATCGGGTTAGCTACCCGTTGTTGGTTTAGTAAGGTAACAATGTCATGCGGCTTATAATAATCCGAATTAACAAAATAATAATAGACGCTCTGAATTACGATGTATTGCCTGACTAGCAATACAGGGTCATACTATTGATATTATGATTGTATTTTGGTTTTCATAACCATATTCATATAACGATTTTTATTTGATTTTATACAACGTCATAAGACGTATTGTATGATGTTTTTACGACATTGGCTCGTATAATGATTTTTACGGCAAATGCCTATATTATGATTTTCGATAAGGATTTGTATAAAACGACTTTGGCTATTTTATGGCCTATTAAAATGATTTGTACAAAAGGATTTTCAGTAATAATTTTATACTGATATTATATTGATGGATTTTATTAAACTCTATGAATTCACTCGGTGTTATCGCTGACCTTTTCTTTAACATGTTTTATCTCAGGTACTTGAAGGTAATTCTCGGGAAGACAACAAGAATTCATGGCCCGCACTTAAACAATATTTTCCATTCAAATACTTTGTAAAACTTTGTATGAAATATAATGACTTGGGACCGATGTAACTTTAATGTTTATGAATGGAAATGATTTATTATTAAACGACGCGATTTTTAAGCGTTGTCTATGACGTGAGTAATGTGCTATCCCGTAACACCAACGAGTCTTCCGCTGTACTGAGTTGTATAAATTTGGGGGTGTTACAGTTTGGTACCAGAGCTCTCGTTATAGAGAACGAAAGATTTTTAAAACCAAGGTTTTGAATAAAACTTTTCAAAATCTTTTAACTATAAACATTTTTCTAAAAATGTCTAAAAATCTTTTGACTATAACGGTGCCGAAGAATTCCCGAGTTACCGACAAGGCCAGACTGAGAAGTGTTATTTTAATATATATATATATATATATATATATATATATATATATATATATATATATATATATATATATATATATATATATAACTTGAATTATATATATATATATGATGTAATTTTATTACATGATTGTTTGATGATTATTTTGATTTTTATACGAGGTATTTATACGACGTAGATTGTCACAAGTAACCCTAAATTCCCCTAGTAAATTAATCGAAGCTATTCTCGTAGGAATTCTAGCTATCCTAAATCTAAACCAAGTTGTGGATATTTATGATCCCGACAAATGGTTGATATTCGTAGAAATGTAGATATTAGTTGATTGTGATATTGAAGAAGAATTGGCAAGATTAAAACTGATATCGATGTCATGACGATCTTTTCTTATAGAGTGGAGTTTGACAAAACATTACCACCTAGAAAGATGTCATATGATTCGTCGTCATCCAATTCTTAAATTGAAATCGAAAGGGTGAATGTTGCACTTGAGGCTGTCATTGGAACCAGTACCCAAAAGCCTCATGCCACTAATACCTTTCCGAGAAGTCTAGTTGAATGATCAAGTCATTTCATGATAGTGACTCATTTGATAATTGTTGTTGTAAGAGATATAGGATTGGAAATTAAGTGTTGATTCATATTGAGATTGTATTGCCTTTACAAGGCCGAAGAATAAGATTGAAAGTATTGGAATATGAGGTAGGATATCGAATTGAGTATAAAATTGGTTAAAATTTGAATAAAGTAAAATTTAACCCGTATAGAATATGAGATTGTTAATAGAAGTCGTTAAGTCCTGTGATTGAATTATAAGGTTTTGATTGATTGATAGTTCGTGTTAAGGGTTGTTCCTAGACCATTGTCCACTAACGAGGATGCCCAGTGTCCAAGAAATAAATTGAAGAAATCTTCTTCTGAATTAAGACCGATGGATCTTCTAGGACATGTGGAACACCAAATGACTCTTGTAGATTAGTATTCATTGTGGTATCTTTTAAGAATCCCTAACTTAACTGAGATATCAGTTGGTAGGATGAGTTCCGAGAATTGTATGACATAGTTACACGTAATGTGTTACGGTACAATTTTGACTTGTTTGTGATTAACGAAAAAGACTACCTTTGATTGCTAAATTCTAAATGTATCGATGATATCTATCTTTTATTGCTTCTTCCTAACGCTCGCATTAGTGATGCAACCATTGAACAAGTACTCATCTCGAATTGAGTTACGTTGTGGATTATTCTCTTTGTATTCCTGAGTGCCATCGAGGTCATGAACCTCATGATTATTTGGCTAAAGCTCATTTCCTATCTTACTGTAGTTAATTCTTGATGAACAAGCTTTCATCACTCTTTTGCAGATCACTCATTGTTTTTATAAGTTAAAACAGTATTCCTTGAGAAAAGTTGAATTCTCATCACCAAAAAGGATTATTCAAAATGAGATTTGTAAATAATCACTATCGAAATGAAGTTGTTTATAGAACACCTTGGAAAGCTTAATTGTTTTCATAACAAAGAAAATCTTTGTAAATTTATTTTTGATTCTTATTTAAGAATTAAGAATGAAAATTTTTTATTATAAACATGATGATAAAAATTTTGACGAACTGAGTATTGCATCGTTAATCTTGAAATTGTATATAGTTGCACGCCTACATACAATTTGGAATGGACTATGCAAGACTGATTAGTAGTCACCATAAAACTAATGAATAAACACTACATTTTCTGTGAGGATTGTGAAAGATTAAATTTTAATGAGATCTGCAAGAAGTGAAAAATAAGGACGTAGTGTTAGGGAAACCTACATATGTGCCCGTACTATCTATTCTTCTGAGTCGAATTTACTCATCTGTGGAAATTGTCTTACTTGACAATTGACAATTCTTTCTGGACAAATTCTCCCGTAGTGAGATTCTTAGGAAAAATATTTGATTACCGAGTATTGATACCCGACTGGATGTATTGACGTTCTTATCATTTCTTATGATTTTATTTCATTTGAATGACCTGGGTAACGATCCGAGGAGCTTTCGAATGCGTACTCAAATTATGAAAACATGGGATATATTTATATTCGTTAAATGTTTTTGTCTGTACCTAATTTGAAATTCTCTCCGTAGATTATGCGTTGACCTTACTCTTTTAAGGTTAGTTACGTCTCCAGATATCCTTGGATTTGTGAAGGATTATGAGTTATTATTAGACTTTTGAGAAGTTCACATCTTATCGACGGCAATAAAACTGGAAAGTTGACAGTGCCAGTAGAATGGATTGATTGATTATGACATGACGACGTTGTCTTAATTAATGGGAACTCGAGTAGAATTTCCCTAAAAGATAAGATGTTGATTATCAAAAGTGATCTAAATAATTCTTGATGGATGACCATATCCTGCATTTAAACTTGAAATTATATTGTGAATGGTTATGAACTAATTATAGATTTTATAATCTAGAAAGGACCTAATATGAATGTATTAAAAGATGTTAATGTTATCTGAAACTTTAGTAAGTAATTGTTGGTGAATTACTTAGACTTTCGCCATTAAGGCAAGTTGAATTTGGTATTGATTTTATTTCCGGTGCTGCACTTGTGGCGTGTGCACTATACGTCAGCACCATCTAAATTAAAGGAATTATCGTACAACTGAGAGAGTTGTCGGAGAAAGATTTTATTATACCAAGCCTGTCATCCTGAAGAGCTATGGTGTTATCTTTCCTTATATTTATAGATTACTGTGACTGAGTAAATTGACAATCGAAAACGATATCCATAACTCGAAATGGAAGATTTGTTCGATCATTTACAAGGTTCTAGCATATGTTTTAAAAAAAAAAAATTTGATCCATAGCATGGTTATCATCAACTTCGCATCTGCGAAAGGGATTATTTATTCCAATCACTACATCCGGTACTTGTAATGAATATTATGAGTTTCACGTGATGTCGTTTGGATTGACCAATGCACATGTAGCATTCATAAATTTGGTGAATCACGTGTGTAGGCTGTAATTTGATAAACTCATGCTCGTGATCATTAAGGACTATTTGTTTGTTAATACGAATAGTAATGAGTTAATAATTAGTTATATATTGCCCTAAATTGGCTAAACAATGAAAACCTATACCTTAAATATTTAACATATGATTAAGGACTTAATCCTTTATATGATTTAACCGTGTGATTAATAGATAATGGAAGCTATATTGACTTTTCAAAGATTAGAACCATTAACGCTTAGGGATTAAAAACTTAATCCTTTACATAAAATGACCGTTGGATTAATAATGGTAAGATGTATGCATATAGACTCTTCAAAAATTAAGAGCCCTTTTAAGACTTTGGATTTTACCAAAAAGAAATGGAAATATGTTTTGACAAATGTTTTAACAAAGGATTTTTAAAGGGATTATTCCCTTATACACAAACCATTTAACTAAACTTCTGTTTAGGGGTAAATGTTTGGGTATACCTTAAGACAACCTAAGAAGGATTGAGGAAAACATTTAAACAATGACTTAAAATTTGAAATGACACTTTTTACTTTTCAACTAAGAAAACTTTGACCAAAGTATAAACAAAGGTTTTTTCAAACATTTACGAAATCTTATTAAATATTTTTGATAAATCAACAAAAATCTTGTTAATTAAATTCAAATTATTTTTGAACATTTTATATAATTGGTCGAACTAAGAAATTTAAAATTTTTACGTTTACGTTTCATAAAAATTTAATAATTATTATTTCATTAATTATAATAATTATCGACGCTTAAAACGTCGGATTGAGAAAAACTGATAAAAATGATAGACGAGACGAAACTAAAACAGAGAAAATGTGAAGAAATAATTTTTGAATAAATACGGACATGATAACTATTTCATCAGGAAGGTGAACATAATTACTGACGCATAATATAGAAAGAATATCTGAGTGAATTATGGACATGATAATTACATCATCATGAGAAGTGAATATAGTACCGACACATTATGTAGAAAAGATAAAGAACCAGTTAGGACGTGTTCCTTAATAATGAAGGTGCAAAATAAATTGCCGAACATTTAAAAATAGCCGATGATTGTAAAAAGGATAATATAGATAATAAAAGGGGTTCACGGATAATGTGAACCATTAAAATTGATAGCGTTAAATGTTTTAAAGGGCCGTTTATGGTTGCCTAAATATGGAAAATTATAAGATATAGTTATGTTGGAATTTGTAAGTATAAGTATTATATGTATGTCATTTATGACTAAAAGTATCTTTGTCTGAAGAAGTTGTACTGATGTAAATTATGAAGGCAGACATCGCCTCATTCATTAGTAAACGTCTAGCTACTGCAAAGGTCATCATCTAAATTTAATTCGATTTGGGTCATCGTCGACAGACTGACCAAATCTGCTAATATCATTCTCGTTAATGATAAATTCAAAAGAGTTATGTAAACATAGCATGCCTGTATCGATCATCTATGTCAAGATCCTCGCTTCGCATCGAATTTCTAGAGATTTGCTCAGAAATCATTAAGAACGAACTTTGATGAGAGTACTATGTACCACCCCAAATCGAAGGGACGAGGTAAAGTAACGATACAAGGTAATATAAGTGCTGTTTTATGTTTGAATGAATGACCTTTGGTAATGGACCGTATAATCGTTTTTCCTTTGGAAGGATTATCATTGATAATCATCGTATTAGGATTGAGATCGAATCTTGTTAGGATCTATATTAGAGCATCTATAAGCAGGAGTTGAGTTAAAGACATCCGACATACACCCATTGTGAGTTGGACATGTCTCTTAGGTTTAAGGTTTCCTATGATGGCGAACCTATCCTTGCAAGATACCCGACCCGCGAGATCTGAAATGATTGTTGAAATTAGGATCTGATTATTAAACTGCCGATAGTGGGCAAGAGGTTATGTGAATGTGAAATGTAGATCTTGAAGTGCCAAATGGGTAGCAAAGTTATGCCACAATTTTTAAACTTGGAAAAATGAATTCATGATCTGACAAATCATGGGATATAAGTCCCCGTTGTATGGGACCATTGAGATGGTATAAAAGATTGGTTTGAAAGGCATATAAGCTGGATCTACCCTAGGACTTCAAAGACTGCGTGAATTATGTTTCGTATATCGAACTTGATGGAATATCTATCAAGTGAGAATCTGATTATTCTTAGTAGAGTTTGGATCGGCGAAAAGTTGCATTCATCAAAAACCCGTGAACATCATGGATAGAGAAAGTAAGTCGACATTAAGCCTGATCTTATTCTCGTAGTTATGTTTGATGAAACTCGCGTATTATAATGGATTACACTTGTGAGAAAAGACCGAATGTGGAGGAAATACCCACATGGCTTTAACTCTATAAGAAGCGAGTAGTAAGGTAAGATGATCTTTGAGGACAAAGATCCTGTTTAGGGGTAAATGCTGTGACAATCCGTCAATTTATGGTTGATATTTTATTCTCGAATATTATTTAAAAACATTATTTTAATGTTACAATATGAACTCACATATTTTTGGGAAGAAATTTGGATTTACATCTTGGAGTAGCATCGACTACGTCTAAACCGGAGGATTCTACGTTACGTGCTTACGTTTACATACACCGTCTTTGGTGACAGTCCGACATTTTAGAAAATAAATTTGTCCATGGATATTATTTTGGAGTTTTAAATTTGTGTTGGTTCATAAACTCACAAATTTACGAGAAGAGATTAGGACTTACGATTTTATTTTAACGTCCTTTATGACTAAACCGGAAACCTTAGGATTACGTATTTACGTTTTCAAACTCCGTTTTTGATGAGACAATTTTTATTGGATTCGTTTTGTGACGTCGATTCATAATTTATAAAAACGTTTTTCGTAAAACGACCCGAGGGCACGCAAATCGAGGAAATTAGAATCGAGAAATACCCGTAAACTAGTGAGATGGGACAAAATGCATTGTCCCACCCCACTAGCTTAATGGGACGGCACTAACAAGCCACCACATCACAAGATGTGGCAAGTTTCTAGCTAACTTACAACAAGTGTAAGCTTAGCTTACATATTAAGCATTTTCTCTTTACCACTTGACACAAAACCACTAGCAACATCATTTTCCACTTTCCATACATGCAAACCAACATCAAAATCCTCTCAAGTATCTCTCTAGTTCGTCCCATTTCAGCCCTTAAACACCAAATTTGATCAAAAATTAACCATGGAATCTTATGTTATTTACACATAAGATGAAGCTCTTTTAAAACCCTATTGATTGGTGGTACTTATAAAATCCATGGAGGAGTTTTCATAGTGTCTTGAGGCTGATTTTCCACAAGGTATACATGAATAATGGTGGTCTTGAAGATGGTCTTGGCTATGCACAAGTTTCTCCATCCAAATCTATGTCAAACTCATAACCTACATCAACTTGGTGGTATAAAGATTGTCCTCCTCATCTTCTTGTTATTTTGATTATGTAAACATGTATTTTATTTCCTATTATATATATTTATGATGATTATATGATGATAAAAATGTTATGTGGGGATTTGTTGTTGATAATCATGGATAAAAAGGTGAAAACCCATAAGAAACAAGGTTAAAATCTTGGTTAAATTTGATGACTGTATAAAACAGTAAAGAACTATATGCTAATCTGATAAAATGATGAAGTAGAATGGATTTACAGTAAGCTATGGGTCTTGTACACATGTGAGAGTTGGCCATACAATGGAATCATTGTAATGAGTGAGATATGATCAAAACAAGTTTAGGGTATAAATCTGAGGTTACTGTTTTGGACGATTTTTAGAAAATATTTAGAAGATGATTCAACAGTAGCCATAAAAGAGTTAAATGTATCACATATCATGTAGTTTATGTGATAAAAATTTGAGCTTCTAATTCATTATAGAACTCTAGATATGTTAAAAATTGTGAACATGAAGTTAAAAATCAGATTTTTGGAAATAATGTTTATTATTATTATATAAGCACTCACATTATAATGTATAAAATGTAAAAATATAAACCCACTAACTTATAAAACTTATTTATATAAATGTATAAAAGGTTAATTAAATGGGTAAATTATATAAATGGTGGTAAAATAATATTTATAAGTAATAAAAACTATAAACTTGATTTTTACGACTTTTTCGGCTATCGCCGTGAAATTAACGTTTTTCGCCAAATAAAACTTAGACGACCAAACCTGTCTAATGTAAAGTTTATAAAAGTCATATACTGATGTATAAGTAACTAATACAAGTAAAAACCGATAAAACCCGAACTATAAGAAATACGGACATTTACGAGCTAATTAAGCATATTGGACTAATAAATGGACTAAATAAGATAAAAACTTGTAAAAAGAACTTATTGGGCTTAACCCATTTAGGCCCAACTTGGAAAGTATACATACTGATAATATAGGTACAAAATGGATTAAAATAAGTTAAATAACTTATAATAAGCTTATTGGACTTAAGACACGTAAACGGGTAAAACTAGTAAACTAATATAAAAGTTATCGACATATAACACTAAAAGGAGTAAACGAGAATATGTAAACCCACTTGATCATCATATATATATAATCATCATATGTATACATAATTGATATTTTTATAAAGTCATTGGACATGAGTCTAAGACAAGTATTATTTGTCTAGGTTTCCGTGATTGAAGCACGTACCGTACGTCCGAATTGCCGATAACCCGCCTTCCCACATCAACGTGAGTTCATAGCCTCGCACTCTTTTAAATATTTTATAAATGCTTTATAAACCCGCGAGGGAGATAACATGTTAGTTTTTATAAACTTAGGACACCATTTGTCCCGATTATTTGTTTATTGATTTTGGACCCGAATGATTGAATGACCCGATTGTATGACCCGATAAATGATTAATGGACCCGATAGATGAAATAAAATGGATTATTAAAGTTAGGTTATGTCACTTAAAGTCCCATTAGCATGAATTGTGAACTATCGGGAGTTGGTAGACGCTTATGCATATAATTGTACTATTTGGGGACGATCACCCCAGTTCGCGCCTTGACGGTTGATCCCCGTCGTGCCACATTGATTGGTAAGCGAATTTATGTATGAGAAGATTTCCATAGCGTGACCTTTGTGACGACACGCTACTTTAGATGGGCAAATTGTGGATCGGGTTAGCTACCCGTTGTTGGTTTAGTAAGGTAACAATGTCATGCGGCTTATAATAATCCGAATTAACAAAATAATAATAGACGCTCCGAATTACGATGTATTGCCTGACTAGCAATACAGGGTCATACTATTGATATTATGATTGTATTTTGGTTTTCATAACCATATTCATATAACGGTTTTTATTTGATTTTATACAACGTCATAAGACGTATTGTATGATGTTTTTACGACATTGACTCGTATAATGATTTTTACGGCAAATGCCTATATTATGATTTTCGATAAGGATTTGTATAAAACGACTTTGGCTATTTTATGGCCTATTAAAATGATTTGTACAAAAGGATTTTCAGTAATAATTTTATACTGATATTATATTGATGGATTTTATTAAACTCTATGAATTCACTTGGCGTTATCGCTGACCTTTTCTTTAACATGTTTTATCTCAGGTACTTGAAGGTAATTCTCGGGAAGACAACAAGAATTCATGGCCCGCACTTAAACAATATTTTCCATTCAAATACTTTGTAAAACTTTGTATGAAATATAATGACTTGGGACCGATGTAACTTTATTGTTTATGAATGGAAATGATTTATTATTAAACGACGCGATTTTTAAGCGTTGTCTATGACGTGAGTAATGTGCTATCCCGTAACACCAACGAGTCTTCCGCTGTACTGAGTTGTATAAATTTGGGGGTGTTACAGATTGGATAATGAGTGGATCTTGGCATTATCGGAAGGACTAGATGAATTCGCGAAGCATGACTATACGTCGAGCAAGGATTTGGATGCGTATGAGGACGACAAAGAAAGGCGATTTCTTATACGTTGCAGGAACTGAAGATTTAGAGGAACTAGATAAGACTTAGTTAGTTGAGCTGGATTGTTAGATGTGCCTAGAATGCTAGAGGCATTTGGTGTACGATATGTAGAGAATGATATGTACGGATCATGAACGTCTCCAACACATATTCAGTCCTCTTGATTGAACATTTGGCAAAGGTGATGGGTGGAGTTAAGTGATGAAGGAAAATTGCAAGGCCAAGTACCATCTGAGAAAGTCAAGCATAGTTAATGAGACATGGAATAAGAAGGAGGAAGTGATACTGAGACAAAATTTAGCTATATGGATGACGTGTTAGGAGGGTTTGGATGAAGGATGTAAGCTACACAAGTAGTTGTCTAAAGCAGAGAACGCGACAACATTTATGTTGCGTGGCGTGGACAATAATATGGAGAAAAGGGACATAGGCTATACTTCCTACCTAGATAGGAGTAGCATAGAAAGGGTGTGTAAGGACGAAGATGGTAGAGGGGATACATAATGGGTTAGAGGAATAAGTACGATGAGAGTTGGGTGATAGTCGATAGATTGAATAATTCATCCCATCTTCTAAGAGGAATGAGAAGTCAAGTAGTTGAGAAGTTGGAAGGATTGCGTACGGATGTGATGGAATAAGAGTTTCTGCATAAAAATTAGCCTAAGAAGTATGGAATGCTTTATGAAGTATTATGGCAAGGGAATAAATGATGGGAAGTAAGCATAGTATACCGTTGAAGACTAATGGTTGGTATGAGCATACCATAAGGATAACGAAGGAAGACGCCTAGAGCATTGGCTTGCGGTTTGCATATAGTTGGAGAATGCATTTTGTTTAGGAAGAATTCTTCTCCAAAGAGAGTCACTAGTGAGAGGGGCGTATTCCTCACTGATGAGAATGTAGAGAATAGAAGAGGATCGCCTAAATTATTGGCTGAAGATGAGATGGAAGATGGTATGGAATTAAGATTATGGAGAGACAAGCGAGAAGTAGTATGGAGGAAGAATAGCTTGAGGGAGCAAAGTATTGTCAAGATAGTGTCGTGATATAGAAGGGAAAACCGTTAGGTCTGGTGATAGGAAATGTAGTAGAAGCTGTTGGATTTAATCCATAGAAGATGAGGTGGATCACCGTTACGGTGGGGTGAAGTTAGAAGCAGTAAACATATTGGACCAGAGTTGGAACGAAAAACTACAAGAGGTGGAAGTGCTTAAGTAGAGGTTGAAAATGGCAAAGAACCGACAAGAGAGCTATGCGGACGAGAGACATAAGCCGTTGGGATTTAAGATTGGAGGTAAGGTTATGCTAGAGGTTTCACCATGGAAAGGAGTGATGTGGTTTGGGAAGAAAGGGAAGATAGCACCTAGAATCATGGGTCCGTTCGAAATCCTCGAAAGGATTTGACCAATGGCTTATAGGTTGAGGAATTACTAGAGAATTGAGTAGTGTGCATGATCTATTTCATGTATCAAGCTTGAGGAAATGCTTAGCAAGAACTGTATTGCATGTACCGTTAGATGATATTAGTATGGATATGAGTCTTCATTTCATCGAAGAGTCGGTAGAGATTATGGGTCGTGAAGCTAAGACATTTGAAAAAGGGTAATATACTGTAGTTATGGTTAGATGGAATTTGGACCGTGGACTAGAGTTGACGTGGGAACGGGAAGGATTTATGAGGAACAAGTATCCTTATATTTATGGGAATGATGATCCTAAGAAGTAAATCTCGGGACGAGATTTCTATTAGTAGGGAGTGATGTGACAACCCCAGTTTTTGAGGTTCGTCACTTAGTCTTATTTTTTGGGGTATTTTGTGTGACTATGTGTTTTATGTGATTTATGTGTTTATATGTCTGATTTTGGGGATGAGAATGGACGAAATGAGGTACATGATTTGTAACTCATGGTACGGCTTGGAAATGAAATGAAATGAGTTCAGAAATGAACTGCGAGAAAGTTCGGATATCCTTTTTACAAGTTTTCGTGTACGTATGGTATGTTTTATGTATATATTAAGTATATATTATATGGTTAGGATAAGTTTTAGAGATACTTTCCATAATTAGAAACTTTTGTAAATGACGGTTAGTTCGGAAATCGCGTAGAAAGTCGAAAAAATCAACGTAAGGCTTTCGGGTTTTGGTCCGAAAGTAACCAAAATGTGAGATTTAGTTTAAGAATGATATAAGTTATAAAATAAGGTTAAAACCCAGATTCTTAGGTGCTTTGGGCTTGGTTTGGGCATCCAAAAGAAAAGGAAGGAAGAAAATAAGCAAAAAGCCCAAAAACAGACCCAATGGACTTGTAATGGGATTAAGGGGCCTTTAGGACTTAACCAAACCCAACCCATAACCAAAATAACCAGATTTTTTACTCCCATAACATCTCATAGTCGAATTTTAACAATGGTGGCCAATTAGGGTTTCAAAGATAAAGATCTTCCATTATTTTTAAGGTAAAATCTTCAATCCCTTTTTAATTAAATTGTTTTTATGCATTTATAAATCAATACATTATGGATCTATGATTATGTCTAAATTAAAATCTGAGTTTTAATGATATAATAATGATTAGATTGTTTAGGGTTTATAACTAAACAAGTTATGGGTAATTAATTAAACTAATTATGTTAAATTAGTTTTTTAAAAACTGGGCAGAATTTTAGGTCAATTGTTTTGATCATCTATAGAATTCTACAAACTCTTATTTTGCGATCCAAATATCCCTGGAAAGGTAATTGAGTTAGCTTTCAAATGCAAGAAACGAGAACTAAATTGGAGGTTGGGAAGTGGGTCAAAAACAGGTTACAACAGTCGGAGGTCAAAACAGTTTTGAAATCAACCGGGTTTAATTTTATGTTTTAAGGTGGTTAGGGTACTTAGAAGGACAATTGTACTTTCAAACGAACATGAGAGCTATTTTATATGTTATATAAGATATCTGTAAGAGAGATAATCAATTGGGATAGTGGAAGACCCTCTAATCATAACGAACTTTTTGTATGCTCAAAATCAGTAAAATCTGGATAGACAGAAGTATATATATATATATATATATCGAGGCCATAAAAATAGCTTTATGGTTGGGGAGAAAGGTGAGAGTTAGATAACACATTTAAGGGCATAGGTTTTCTTTTACAGAAAGTCTGAGTTTGGTTAGGTTGGCGTTTGACTAATAGTTTGATGACTAAAAACCGGGACTGTTTTGGGAGAAAAGTAATCGGGATAGGTATCAAGTTTAACTAAGTTAAGGACTTGTTAGGAACGGGAAATGGAATGCTTAGAGCATATAAACGGGGTATATATATGGGACAATGTTAGAGATCCATCATAGGTTGATGAATCCTTTTAGTATTTGGTTCATGTATTGATTGAGTGCATTTGTTTGTTAGCTTTTTGCCAGTGCGTGGATTGTTGGAGAAGCTCAATCAGGTGAGTTTCATAGTCCCATATCTTTTAATGATTTTGAATTCCAGATAGGATGGAAGAGACACTCGTTTTGGTTTTGTAAATTGTTGCTGTGAATGTTTTATGATTGGTGATGGACTTGTGTGTACTTATGTGAATAACTGCTAATGGATTCATGATTGTATTGTGATTTGACTTGGTACCATGGGGATGTTGACAAGGCGGGGCCTTGGGATTGGTTCATAGGTGTATGGGCGCCTATGGGACCATGGTGTTTGGATTTGTGGTTATTGGTAAGGCTTGGAGCCTTGGAATTGGTTTGGTATGATTAATCTTGAATTGTTAGTTGTTAATGCACATTTGTAACACATTGTCCATATATTTTTATTGCTGGTGGTTATTCACAGCTTATATTATAACTGATTTGAGGTTAGAGTCTAAACCTATGACTCTCACCAACATTATGTTGACGTGTTTTAGTGTCTCTTTCAGGTGAGAATGTGGTTAAGCATGAGAATAGGAGTGGCTAGCTTTGGAGGCTTAGGATTGCATTTGGAGGAACCCCTTTCCTCATAGTCTTTATTTGATGTTTGAATATGTGATACTTTGTTGACATCTATATGTTTGCTTTGTTTATGTTTATTGTTTGTCTCGAGTAAGTGGTAGGACTGTTACCTACTTACCTAGACTCCTGCATTGTTGAGATATTGTCATGACATTTGTGTCACCATTTTATGACATTTCTTATTCCATTTAGTTATCTCTATAGACACGCCATGTTGTGATGATATACATACGTCGCGCCCCATATTCCGCCATTGTGGGGTGTGACAGATTGCTTCGTTGGATTCTCCTCCTACAAGAATTTGATGTCACCATACTTGACAAAAAAGGAGCCGAGAATCTTGCGGCCGATCACCTCTCTTGATTGGAAGATCGTCACCAAAGTGTGTACGAGAACAAGAAAACCACCGAAACATTTCCTCTCGTGACATTTGGTGTAGTGAATTCCAAGGAAGATTCTTCTACCCCATGGTTTGCGGACATCACAAATTACCATGCGGGCAACTTTATCATCAAGGGTATGACGACACAACAAAAACGAAAATTCTTTCGTGACGTAAAGTTCTACTTTTGGGACGACCCTTATCTATTTCGGACTTTTGCGGATCAAATCATTCGACGTTGTGTATTTGTCACCGAAGCTACTAGCATCCTTTGAGCTTGTCACGAGGGACCCACGGGTGGTCACCATGGTGCTAATCTCACGGCGAAGAAGATCTCTTATGCTGGTTTCTTTTGGCCTACTATTTACCGAGATGCGCACACACTTATCAAGTCGTGTGACTCGTGGCAACGTCAAGGAAAAGCTTCATAAAACGATGAAATGCCACAAAACATCATCGAAGTGTGTGAGATCTTTGACGTGTGGGGCATTGATTTTATGGGGCCGTTCCGATCATCTCGTGGTAATGAGTACATCCTTGTCGTCGTTGACTACTTCTCTAAGTGGGTGGAAGCTAAGGCTTTTCCCACGAACGATGCTCGTGTGCTAGTCAAGTTCTTGAAACAATCGTTCTCTCGGTTTGAAACCCCTCGTATAATCATAAACGATCGTGGAACCTATTTTTGCAATGATCAATTTGAAAGAGTTTTAAAGAAATATGGGGTTACACATCGTCTTTCTACGGCTTATCACCCACAAACGAGTGGGCAAGTCGAGGTTTCAAACCGAGCTTTGAAAAGGATTTTAGAGAAATCGATATGAGAGATCCGACAATCTTGGTCGGATAAGCTCGACGATGCTTTATGGGCCTTTCGTACCTCTCGTAAGACGCCCATTAGGTGCACTCCTTATTAGCGTGTGTATGGATAGAATTGTTAATTGCCAATTGAACTCGAACACAAAGCTTATTGGGCCCTAAAGCATTGAAATGATGACATGGGGGGGAACACCAGAAAATGGAATTGAATGAATTAGATGAATTGAGGGAAATTGCTTACGAAAATTCATTAATTTATAAAGAGAAAACTAAAAAATTTCATGATTCAAAAATTAAAAACCGGGTTTTTAACGTTGGAGATCAAGTGTTGCTTTTTAACTCGAGATTGAAAATATTTTCCGGCAGGTTGAAATCCCGTTGGTCCGGACCATTCACAATCACCCAAGTGCTTCCTTATGGGACCATCGAGCTAGCTCAAAATGATGGTCCTAACTTCAAGGTGAATGGTCATAGGGTTAAGCACTACTTTGATGGGGAAGTCCCTTCTTTGGACGACCTCGACCAAGTCACCTTCCCCAATGATAATTAGTATTGAGGGGATCGAGTCGAGCTCATGACTCGGTAATCAAAAACGAGGTGCCTCGTGGGGGAGATCCAATGCTTATCCATGTACATGTTATCGTTTTCTAATATAGCTAATGTGAGGGGATTTGTGCCCTTCCAACCTTTGTTCCATGGTTGTTTGTGAATTGTGGTTAATTAGATCATCATCTTCACAATTGGAGCCTCTCGTGTTCGTTTTACGTAAGCACTCGATCGTTTGCTTTGAAGAATTTCTTAATACCCAAATGATATATCCTTTGATGTTGTAACCTTAGGTATTTTAGCACACTTCATAAACGGCTTAAGATTTAATGGTTCCACCCTTTCCATGCTAGATTAAGCATTCGACTACGTCTCTAGTATGGGGGTATCTTACCCTTAGACTCGAAACATTAAGGACAATGTTTAACTTTAGTATGGGGGGTGAATAGATACTTGCCTTGCTAAACCTTCATGCTTTCCAAAGTTTATCTTTTTGTTTATCGTTTTGTTGCAAAATAAGGCTAAAAATGGCCAAATTTTAAAAAATTTCTCATGTTTTCATAATTGTTTAAGACACGAATGTAGATTTTCCAATGGCGAGAATAAGAGCAATTTTAGACTCGACCGTGCGTGTTGAGCACTTAGCTTCGATTCCTTAACTATCTTTAGGCTAAGTCTCTTAAATGAGGACGAGAAATGATAGAGTTAATTATAAGTTACTATGCTAAACGTAGAGTATTTATATTCTTTCAAAAACTCATGTGTTCTAATTGTTTGTTTATTCTTCCTTCGCTTGTATATAAATTTTGCTAATAAATATAGACTTAGCAGTTTAGTCTTGATTGTTGGTTCCTAGTCTTTTCTAGTAGCTTCCATGTAATTAAATTGGAAAAACATTTGAGAATCGCCAGCGTCACGGTTTTGAAGTATTGGCACCCCAAATAATCGAAAGCTTCACCCAATAATAGTTTTAAGTGCTCACTCACCCAAATCAAGCAAAAATTCGAAGCTCACAAGGCTGAAAAATCTATGCGAAAATTGAAAGTGAAAGCCTTAAACTTTGAAGCTTTAAAGATCCAAAATTACGTTTTACGTTGAGGATATACGTCTTTAGCCATAATAAACACCTCATGGCGAGGTTAAATAAAAGGCAAGGCAAGAACAAAGCCCTAAAAAGCGGAGGTAAACCTGTGATAATAAGGCCCATCCGGTATGGAGCGTATAAAAGTCTTGGTAATAAGTCTCATGTTCAAAACCGTTATAAAACCGTGTTTATCGAATTTAACTTGTTGAGTTAAATTTTTAACATCGTTGTGTATTAGGGGAGGTTATTAATTCGATTGTTTTGGTTACACCGTTATGACTCTATTTTTGGACCTTAGTCTCTATTATCGCATAAGTAAAAAAATGTATCCTTGTGATCATTCAAGACAAAAATAAAATATAAGAGATACCACTTAGGATTAAGGGAGTCTAAGTATGTGATTAGGGAATATGAGTAGTGTTAGTATTACTAACTTATAATGACAATTGTCCATTACACGCTTGGCATGAAATTGGGTGAAAATCTAGGACGACAAATTTATCTCTATGAGGCACTCACATGTTCTTAATCTATGAACCTAAACGTCCTATTTTGCGATGAAAATCATACATTATGTCTAAAACGCAACTAGTATTAGTGTAGTAAGTTTAATTTTCAATAAAAGTTGATAAAAAATAAATTTGGAGATGCTTAGATACTTTATTCTAGCATTGCGTGAGGGCACGGCAATGGTTTAGTATGGGGGAGTGATGAGACTGCTTTTATACATGGTCTCATCATCCAAAACGGGCTTAAAATGACGAAAATTTCATAAAAAGTGCCAAATATATGCTTGTGTTTGTTCAATGTGAATTTTAGGTGCGCATATCGAGAAAATGACAAGATCACAAAAATCATTACAAATCGGCCACGGGAAACAAAGTCGCACAATGAACCGGACCCAAGTGTTGAATTTCCAAGAAAAAGTCCTTTAAGAATTGAAGATGTACAACAAAGGGTCGTCATCATTGAAGAAATGACACTTTATACCCTTGTATATTCATAATTACAAGTTTGGTCCCTAAAGTTTGTCAAAGTTACAAAAAGGACCCTCAACTTTGAAGAATTGGCAATATTGGTCCTTATAAAATGAAGACTTGTCACTTTTAGTCCTCCACAAAGTCAATCATACAAGAGAAGACCTTAAAGAATGAAGATATGTTAAGTATAGCCCTTCAAGAATCAAGAAATGGCAAGAAATACCCTTGATTATACTTTGCAAAAGTTTTTGTGGCCAAATTGCAAAAACAAAAACTTTAATAACAAAGGGGTTTTGAGTTACTGTTGTTTTAAATTAAGTGACAATAAAATGGAAGCTTGGGGGCCAGTATTGCCAAGACATGTAAACTCACATAATGACACCTCATCCATCCCTCCAATCAACATCATCCATGTCACCACCACCCTCCACGTCAAACTCCACTTAAACCATAATCAATATTATTAAAACCATTTCAAAACGGGTTTAATAATATTATTTTGGGCAGTTAACACTTTTTATTCCCACAACCTGGATTAAAACCCAGTTCATCCCCACATAAACCCTAATCTGGGTAATCTTAATTAAGGGAAATTAAGCATCATACTTTTCCAAATCACGGATTGCTGGTCCCCAAACCACAACCCAACCTTAAAACATCATCCACGGCACCCCATGTGTGGTACCCAGACCTCCCCTTCCCCACACGTCACTCTAAAACAAAAAGAGCCAGAGGAATCAGTGGCTAAAGAGCAATAGCATTATTTGAAAGCTTCTATGAATGGTTTGGATGAGATTGTACTACTGGCAACAACACTGAGATCACATGTTAGCACTTTTGGCCATTCCAAAATTCAAAAGTATGCGAAACTCAAAAGGAATCAAAGGGCTTTACTGGAAGTTCGCCAATTAGGGTTTAGTTATCTTCTATCAGTTTCTAGAATTGTAAGCCCTACTATATAAAGGGTATTAGGCAATTTTAGTTTTTTGGTTGTTCTTGTTTTTCTCCTTTTTCACAGGCTTGTAAATCAAGTTTTTTAATGAATAATAAAATGGTTAAGAGTTTGATGATGAGAAACAAGTCCCCATTTACTTACATTGTTTGAAGTTCTCTTAAGTTAGATTGTTTTTATTCGGGTTCAAAAGTTTCCATTTTAGCAATTATTTATCAAGCTTCTGAGTCAAGTTTTTGTTTAGTCTAAGCTGTTGGGTCAAAAAGTTGATGTGGCAGAAACTCAAAAATGAAGAAAACATGAAGATATTGTCTAAGCGTTGTCAAGAGCAATTTAGGCGTTGACAAGAACAAATCCAGCGTTGATGGCTCAAGCATTGTCATGTGAAATCCAAGCATTGTCACATGCAATTCAAGCATTGACAAAACGTAGACAAGGAAGCTTATGGAAGCTTCTATTTAGATAAACATGCAAGATATATTCTGCATATGTTTATTTAAATAGAAGATTTACTTGTTTATTTGTTATTATCTCTTGTAAACCCTAATCCTTACACTATAAAAGGAACCAAGGGTCTTAGGTTTTATTCATCATTCATATTCACAATGTAAACCTAAAGCATGTGTCGACTAGACGTGGGATTCAATGTATACACGTCTAGTGATTGTTTGTTATTAATATAATGAACAATCCAATTGTGTTTTAATTCATGTCTTGTGCCCTAAACACCTTGTTAATGTGTTATGTTCAAATTCCGCTTTGATTATTTAATCATATGAACATGATGCATTCCTAGTAGCTTAAAATATCCGGAAACCAAGGTTTCCACAATTGGTATCAGAGCCTCGTGGCTCGTGAGACCAACAAGGTGTTCGTGTATGGTGAAAAGAAGAAAAATCCGTCTAGGGTTTTTCTGGACGTTTTTGTGTGCGCAGCAGTATTTAGATGGTCATAACGTTTTATTGAACCGTTGGATCGTCACGAAATTTTATATGTGTGTTCTACATACATATATCTAAACATCCACCGAAGGGATTGTCGAGTTTTATCCCCAGGAAAAAGTTATTAAGCGTCAAAGTCAGCAGTAGGAGGTATGCAGTTTTCTGTGGACAGCCATGTTCAAAACACGATCTCTCCTTCGTTAACCGTTGGATCTTTGTGATTTTTGAACTGTAGATTCTTGGCACTTGTGTCTAGAATCTCACCGAATGGATTTTCGATCTGAGCCATAATGAAGAAGTTATTCAAGGTCGAAGTTCACTGTTTAAAGGTATTAATGTTTTTGCTTTTACATGAAATCATGAACTATGGTTTCTTAAACCCTAGATCGACATAAAAAGTAGAAGGATTATGAGGGTTGTGGCTGTTATGATTCAAGGTAATACTTGATCTAAGGTTTATTTACAAAATCCTAAATTAGGGTTTTGATGGACAATATTACAAACCCTTGATTGAGTTTAACACAGAAAAGAATGGAGTTTATGTGATGTTGCTGTTCCTTGTTGTTGAACCGATTAGAAGATGCATAAAGAACGCAGCAGGTGGTTATAATACAGAAAAGGAATGTTGAGTGAATAATGGATTCCCAATATTGTTCCTATTTGTGTCGTATGTGTCTACTGTTAATGGGTCGTGTATGATTTCACACAACCAATTGATGGAACACTTTGTGTTCACACGGTGCTTCATAAGTGATTGGTCAAAATCATATATCTACACGGTAATTACATATTAGTTTCTTATGTTCACACGACCTTTCTTAGTGTGTGTTCACACGAAGAGTTAAGAAGGATTGGCTAATGGAGTCAAAGATTACGGCTGACTATTAAATAGATTATATGGCATGTATAATTTTTGTAGCAAGAATGTTACGTGATCTTTGCATGACTAATGTGTTCACACGATTAAGCCAATCAGGAAAAAGAGGTCAACGTTTATTTTTGGATTTTCCAAGACGCTGATAAAATTTGGAATTGACGCTGACAGGAAGAATTGTGACGCTGATAAGGAATAAGTCAACGCTGACAGCGTTGACAGTGTCGTCCGAGATATGGTTTTTCAAACGCTGTTAGGTATTGTCTGATATGTGACAATACACATTCCAGATTTATTGGATAGAGAGGGATCTCGGATAACACAAGAATGGCTGATGTTTGAGAAAATTGGTACGTTTTAAGCACACAAAAAGGAGGTATTTACACACGAAGGTACATGGAATCTCCGTTTTAATTTAGAATATCATGTTGATATTTATGGCTCGGAAATTTTTAAAAGGAATTAATGATCTTAAAGCGAGTTAGCAACTATTCGTGGGAATTTGATGGATATTTGAACTATGTAATCGGGATAGCCTTGTGAAAGAGTTATCCGTTGCGAAACTTTTACATATGGTATAAAGATGTTATTTCATTAAATTCGTCATGAAGAGGTGTTGGCTTAAGGGGAAGAATTATTATGGTAAGTTTGATGCTTGAAGAAGATTTTCGCGAGTTTGTGTTTCATAATATTGTTAAGTTGTGGACGACAGCCATTGACTTAACAATAACTTGTTCGTGCTTTACATGGTTGGTGATGAAGACTTGTCAAAATCTAGCAAAGGTCAAATTGCTATCACTTGAAGGAGTTACATTATCGTGCTCAGTGTCTCACAAAGGATGAGGATTTTGACAATGGGATCGAGGTCTACTTATATTTTTTGCATAATGTGGTATAAGTTCGACGTCACATGGATAGTGCAAGACATGGAACACAAGGTTGGGTTACTCTACTTCTACATCAAAAATACTATATTAATTGTTCTTCAAGATCATTACATAGAGCTACATTTGGAGAATCTTCAAAGATTGCCTACATTGTTTACTTCTCTGTTGATGTGACAAAAAGGGGAAGAAATACATGCTATAATTGAGGGGAAGCAATTTGAAGATCATGTACAACTTACAAGAGATACACATAGAGTTTTGCCACCATCAACTAGGGGAAGATTGTTGGGTCAAAAAGTTGATGTGGCAGAAACTCAAAAACGAAGAAAACATGAAGATATTGTCTAAGCGTTGTCAAGAGCAATTTAGGCGTTGACAAGAACAAATCCAGCATTGATGGCTCAAGCATTGTCATGTGCAATCCAAGCATTGTCACATGCAATTCAAGCATTGACAAAACGTAGACAAGGAAGCTTATGGAAGCTTCTATTTAGATAAACATGCAAGATATATTCTGCATATGTTTATTTAAATAGAAGATTTACTTGTTTATTTGTTATTATCTCTTGTAAACCCTAATCCTTACACTATAAAAGGAACCAAGGGTCTTAGGTTTTATTCATCATTCATATTCACAATGTAAACCTAAAGCGTGTGTCGACTAGACGTGAGATTCAATGTATACACGTCTAGTGATTGTTTGTTATTACTATAATGAACAATCCAATTGTGTTTTAATTCATGTCTTGTGCCCTAAACACCTTGTTAATGTGTTATGTTCTAATTCCGCTTTGATTATTTAATCATATGAACATGATGCATTCCTAGTAGCTTAAAAGATCCGGAAACCAAGGTTTCCACATAAGTAGTTTTTTGATCATATGCACCTAATAACCTTGTTGAATATCAAGTGCATGTGAAAAATACAGTGGTTGCTTGTTTTGTTTCATGTTCATAAAGTTTCAAGAAAAAGTTTTCAAGAGAATCAGTGTTCATCAATTTTTTTATATATTGCTGTTTGAGTTTATTGATCTTAGCAGGTGTTGTGGAAGCTTGTACTTGTTAAGCTAGTACAAAAGCTCCATAAATTCGGGGGTATGGAAGTATATCCCTGAGATTTGCCCAATTTCCCTTTTTCTTTCTATATTTTCTGTCTAGTTCATGTTTATGAGTAATTGCTTGTCCTACTTGTCTAAGTGTTTTGATGTGAAAGATTGAAGGATATTTGAGTTTTACTGATTGTTTGTTAGTAACTTGTAGTTTAAATTCTCTTTGTCTTTGCAAAAATCTTGTTTATCAGCTTTAAAAGTAATGTATGGGTCTGTTGTTCATGACATCTTAGGGTATAGAAATTGCAAGTTGTTGTTATTGTTTATGTGTGTTTAAGTGGTGTGAGTTAATATCACACTCTTGTTAAACCTACTTACATCACAAAAAAAATTTGGTCAAGTAAATAATGCTTAAGTTCATCAGTAGGGTATGGACCTCTTTTAAGAATGTTTTGAGTTTAGGTTTTGCTTCATAAGTTAAGATTAAGCTACCTTTAGGATTGTGTGTGACTGAGTGGTGATTTTATCAGCTCTAAGTCAACTTGTGGATGTTTGAAACTCACTTTCTTGTCAAAGTCATCAGCAACTAGACTTTATTGTGCTTACCATTTACACCAGCAGCTTATCAGCCTAAAAGAAGGTTTAATATTGTCATAAACTGCATGAAACTTGTTCATCTTGCTTTGATTAATGTTGATTCATAAGTTTGTTGCTGAAATTTTGTGTTTCTAGTTGAATTGATAGCTCATATTTGCTTAGAACACTTTCTGAATTGCTAGACTCATTATTTATGAATATCTTAGCCTTTTCTGATTATTCAGTATCAATTGTGGTGATAAATTGTTGATTATTTGTGACTCCCACAAGTCCACTGACTTGTGGGGTGCCAATATTGTCCAAAGAAACCAAGCAACAAGGCTCAATTGGCCATTTTTCACTTTCTGTGACCAAGCAGTGGGAACTCCATTCCCACTTCCAAGCCAGTTTTAGCCACTGTTAGACTAAAAAACAAAATTAGACCACTTGTCACGATCAGATTGTTAGATTTTTGTTTTTAGTGATCTAAAATTAGTGTTTTCCAGGTTTTTAAATTTTCCCTTGATCTTTGATTTATTTTAGGGTTTTTAGAAAAAGAAATTTTATTTTTTTGATTAGTTTAATATTTATTGCATTATTTTGAATTTAAAATAGGTTTTTATTATTCTGTTTTTTGTCTTTTAGTGGTGAAAAGTAGTGTTTTTCAGTTTCAACAATTTTCCTAGATTCAGTTATATATTTTAAGATTTTTAGAAGAGAAATTTCATTTTTCACTTTATTTAATCATTTTTAGAACTATTTTAAGTTAAATCTAGTTTTAATTAAATATGTCTTTGTCCTATTAGGGTTAAATTAATGTTTTTTCAACTTTTTCATTTTTCTTAGTTTAAATACATTAAGTTAAGATTTTTAGAACCGTAAAATTATTTTTATCATCATTTGATTAATTTTTAGGACTATTTTATATTTTAATAGTTTTTAGCCATTTAAAAATAGTAAATAAGATTTAAAAAGTCTAGAAAAATACTTTTTTAGTTTTTTATAATATAAGTAAGATTCTTATTTGATAAAATTATATTTTTAATTTATTTATAATTTTAGTTAATTTTAAGGCTTTAAATAGCATTTAAAATTGAATATTAAATTGGAAATAAGCTTTAAAAATTTTTGTTAAATTTTTATTCTTATTATTTTAGAATTGTTGTTGATTTTGAATAAATTTTTAGATTAAAATTTTAATTTCGTCATGTTTTTACGTTTTACATTTTGTCATTCGTCGTAGTTTAATTTTAAATCGTAACCGTCATCAATTTTATTTTCCCTTTGTCTCATCAATATTAATCTCAAATATTATGAAGTTTAACACACACATTAAACCTCCTCGAGAACGAACTCACAACACAAATGGGTCATTAGGGTTTTGATTTTCCTAAATCAATTCTATTAATACTTACCATACATACCTTGTTTTCCTAAACAAGTGTATTTTACCAACAATCAGTGGTAGTTGATACACTTATCAGGAAGAAAAAGGAAAAGGCTTCTAAGATATAAGTTTTGGTGATGACAAGAAGAGTGGATTAGACAGAAAGATATCGAAAGTTTAAGCTAATGGTCGGATAGAGAAGGATGTCAAGGTAAGTGATTTCAACAGTTTGTCAAACTTATGGAAAGGATTTTGTAGTAAGATTGATTGAGAAGAAGTATTTTGGAGAATCGGATTTGATTGTCGTTATATCCATCTGAGGAAGGTATGTTAAGAGTGCGAGACTTTGTGATGAAGGAATCTCACAATTCAAGTATCCGATACTATGAGACCCCCAAAATCAGGCAAGGAAACAACTAGGCAACAAAGGGGTTCCACGTCATGGTACAAGAAACAATGAAATACTATTGACATAAAGTTGACGTAATAAAAGTTATACATTACATCATAAAGAAAATTAGAGTTTTTAAACAACGGCCCAGAGTTTTATAATCGGAAATCTATTATTTAATTATCGTTTTGTAACATATAGTTACAAAGAATATATGATAAACTTTCTGACAGTTTTTACTAAAACCAAAGTTTAAATATACACAGAAATCTCCAAGCTGCGATAATATCCTGCGGGCTCCCATCCAGACAAAGCTAAGTAATAATACCCGAGATAAAACATGTAAAATCGTCAACATAAAGTTGAGTGATATTCATAGATTTAGTAGTAAAGGTGTGGAACACAAGCATTCATTTGTAACAAAAAATAGGGAAAATGGTTACGTACAATAACCATAGTCCGAAACATTATTATTCTTGTTTAGTTCATGAACCGAAGCTTAACTCGTGTAAGTTCCTCTAGGGAGAATTCAGCCTAAATACTCAAGTTTAAACAAATATTAGTGCGTCAAGGTATTCGGGACGGGGATAGTCAATCCCGATGGATCCACCCACAACATTCGCGCTTAGAAAGGTACTGCGGTAATTAATGGTTCATGATCATGAGAGGAAACTTAGAGGCTATAGACTAAAAGCAATAATAATAATGAAAGTCTGGAAAGCATACAAGTTCTGGATAGCATACAAGTTCTGGATAGCATACAGTTTTTTTTTTAAATGGTTGTGTCCCACCATGTAAAATCCCACCCCGCGTTTAGAAACCATGTACAAGTAAAAAGGGGCTATGACCTCACCTTAGCCACGAGGTAAGTGAATCACGGTACTCGGAATCTGAGTAGAAACGGTAGTGGTAAGACGATCACCGACGATATGGATGCCCGGTAAACACGAAAACCGCATCCTATCAAAATAAGGCGCGCGTTAAGACTCGAACTCAAATATCGATATATACCAAGTATAATATGACTTAAAATATTTCAAAGTATTCATACTTCAAAACTAATGACACGAAACACGTGAATCCATACTATCCCATTTATCCAACAATACTCGTTTAAACACTTGAAATCTTGAAATTGACCCGTCACACAAGACGCCAAGTCAACACAAGTCAAACTATCCCTTTACCTTACTTAGACCAGTAGCTAAGTCATTTATATAATGACTAAAAACTTGAGTAAGTCACCATGTCCAATAGTGAATACTCAAACTCACGCAACACAAGCATTGAACTACTTGTCCAAAATACAAATCAGCAAGTACACTCAAAATGTACACACCGATCTACCGTATCTAGACTTGTCCGATTTTGATGAAACTTGGCGTCAAGGTCACCTATAAACTGCATAAGACCCTGCCAAAATTTGAGCCAATGTTCACACTTTAAAACCCATCAGCTCGACGCTTTACTCGACTCTAAAATTTAGGACATAATATGTACCCGTTTTATAAAACTATTTATACCACTTTAAAAACATTATCTTGACATTTCTCCTTTTAAAACCACTACTAGACTCATCATATTATGTTTATAAACTTTTAAAATCAGTAGTATAATTTATCTAACCATGCCTAAAGTCCCCGAGAGTCGACCCAAAATCAGCCACAATTTTGGATTGTGCCGATTTGCGTCTCCCGGTACACGAATACTAAAACTAGCATAACTTTTGATCCGCAATGAGTTAGAAGCTCATTCAAGCGGCAAAACGAGCGTCTTGAAGATTACTACAACTATATCACACTATTTCTCATCCAATACCATCTCAAATCCACGAATTAATTTAACAAATATTCTGCCTAAACTCGCTTCTTTAAAAATCATATCAAATCAATTTTTCAACCAAATATAATCATTCTCATACCTCTAAAATTACCCTAATATTATAACCATCAACAAAACAAACTCCTAAACATTTCCATGTCAAATTTAACAAAAATAAAGATCAAAATAAAACCTTTTTATGATCAAAACATCAAGATCATAGCATGATCATTACATGCATAATGATCAAAACATAAATCAACCATTAAATCATAAGAATTATTGAAAGTTGATGCATGTGTAAGATTTTGGTACCAAAAGAATCACAACATGATTTTAGGATGGGGTCTTGTTTTAGTTTTGATAGATTCAATCTAAACATCAAATTTTTGGGGTGTTTTGTGGTGTTAGGGTGGCGGCAAGTATAGAGAGAAGAAAAGAGGGAGTAAAGTTTTTATAGTGTGTGTTTTGTTATGAATGAAAATTAAGTTAGGTGAAAAAATATAGTTTATCTAGTATGGTTAGGGTAGAAATTGCTAATAGGGAATAGTTTTGGACTAAAAAGCCATTTAATAGTTTAAAGGGTAGAAAATGACTATTAGTAAATTTTAAAAATATTTACGAGGCTCGGGTTTCGTAAAAATACTTTTCAAAAGTTAAAATGCATCAAAAATGTGATAGTATGGTTTCTCGATACGATTTAACACGTAATTAAAACGAAATCGTCGAAAATATTAATTATCGAAACAATCGATAATAAAATGTAAAATATCGAGCATCCGTCGGTATCGCGATCATTAGAAGTCCTTATTGTTAGTTGATTTGAGTAAACTCTTTGTAAAATGCACGCGAGTGATTTTAAATCAAAACATTGATTTAAATAAATAAGGAAAATAAAATAAGAAATTTTATAATTCCAGATAAAGTATTATCAATGATCAGAAAATATTTAAGATGTATATTTTATTAAAATTATCATGATCTCGGGATTTACATATAAGAATACAAGAAAATGTAATACGTTAGAAAATTCAAGAAGCACTAATAGAAGAATAAATTAATGTTGGGAAAGTACAGGTTCTTACAGATACATTCTGGTTTGGGTAAAGGTAAAAGTAGAGTTGAGTAATGTGTGTTATACAGAGACCGATGGGCAGAGTGAAAAGACGATTTGAACATTGGACGATATACTTGTGTGCGTGCGATTGACTTAAGAAATGTTGGATTTCTTATACGACAATGTTTGTCATGCCAGTAATGAGGTTGTATTGTGTGAAGGTCCATAAAGAACTTCAAATTGTGAAGATCAAAGATTGTGAGTTGTGGACATAAGTTAGGTTTTCTATGTATTGAAGTAGTGTGGGGAGGATTAAATGACTGAACTAGAAACGATGGTGGTGATTACTGGTAAGATTGTAAAGGTTAAGGATCGTTTTTTAGTAACAAGGAGTCGTTAGAAGAGTTATGTTGGCAATAGAAAGGAATCGATGGAGTTTGAAATTAGAAACATGTTTATGCTTAAGGTGTCATTATGATGGGTGAAATTCGTGTGGGAAAAAAACGAGAGAATTCAACTAGAAGATAAGTTGCATTTCATAGAGGAAACTGTGAGAAGTTATTAAGAGGTTGAAGCATAGTAAGATTTCTATTGTGAAGATACAAGAATTCTAGGAGTGGGCCTGAATTTGTGAAGGAAGCATGAGGATTTCTTTAAGAAAAAGAGTTCTCTTATGTTCTATAGGTATGGAATGTGAGTATAAGAGGGCCGAGCGCGGGGACATCGCTCTCTTTTAGGAGGGTAGGATGTGATAACCCGAACCCGAGGTCATTTTTAATCTTATTTTACGAATATTTTTGAAATTTTTGATGAACTTGAATGCTATGACGTTTGGTGGTGTAATCTAAAATCAATGTTGGATGTCTTGTTTATACCTTTTTACTAATTCGAGGATTATTAGTGATTACGATATCAACGGATGCCCGAAATATTACGTTGTATTATTTGTTGGTTAGATGTTTATATTTTTAACGTTTTTATTTTTAATTGCGTATTAAGTCGCAGCGGGACTATATTATTATCATATTTGAGTGCGTTTTAATTTTTGAGAAGTATTTTTATGAAACCGGAGTCTCGTAAATATTTTCATTGATCAATATACATTTTCTACGCTTTAAACCATTTTATTACATTTTGGACCAAAACTATGCAAGAATGGTAAAAGTAACCCTCCACCTACCATATATAAACATTTTCTGTACCTAACTTCACACATAGATCAAGTTATCAAAACAAAAAGCATCTCTCTTTCTCTCCCTTTTCTAGTCGTGACCTCCACACCCTTTTACCAAAGATTTTTGATGATTTTGAGCATGATCAATCCAAAACTAAGCCTAGATCACATCCTAAAATCAAAAGGAGATTCTATTGGTATAATTTTTATACACATACATTAAGTTTTTATTTTTCTTATGATTTAGAGTCGATAAGAGTTGTTGATGAGTGTGTATGTGTTTATCTAGTTATGATCTAGCTTAGATCATGTTATTTTGTTGAAGAAAATTTATTTTTGATTTTGGGTTTTTATTTTTATGATTTATACATGTGTTAGGATAAAGATATATTGATATTAGGGTGATATTAAGGGTATGAGATTGAATAAAATGGGTCAAAAAGTTAATTTGGTATGATTTTTAAACATATATTTTTAGGCAATGAGTTTGGGGCTAATTTTGGTGACTTAAGTTTGAGATATTGTTATAATAGTTAGATAATGTTGTAGAGTTTTTCATAAGCTTTGTTTTGATATAAAGTAGAGATTCTAACTCCAAGCGAGTGTGAAGTTATGCTAGTTTGATTATTCGTGTACCGGGAGACGAGTATCGACACAATCCGAAGTTGTTGTCGATATTTGGATCGAATCTCGGGGACTATAGAATGAGTTGTAGAAAGGTTCAAGGTCTGATGTTAGGTTCTAAACCTAGGGTTGTTAGTCTATTTTCAAACTCAAATGTCGGATTTGTAAACGGGATTGTTTAGAATAGTCAAAATGGTTGTATGAGTCGACGACGTAAAACTGTCCGGTGTTTGTAGTTTAAAGATGTGTCGGGCAGGGAGTCTTAGAAGTAAAATATTTTGACAAACTTTAGCGAGGAATTTCTATGGATAGTAAGTGAGTTCTCTGAGTAGTATCACGTGTTTAAGTCGGGTAAATGGGCTTGTACATTTGGTATGTACCGACAGATTTTAATCGAATGTATTGTCTAATAAAATTAATATATAGAAGGAAGTAATAGTGTCGCTTGTATGGTTTTTCTTTTGAGTTGATCATGGTTTGGTAATTTTAAATTTTGTGTTACTAAGTATGGATTATCCTTGAGTCCATTTGTTAACGAACGCACCTTATTTGGTAAGTTGCGGTTTTCGTATTTATCGGGCATCAATTATCGTCGAAGATCGTCTTGCTACTTCTATTACTCAAGGTGAGTCTATAGCCTCGCTTTGTAATTGTTTTGAATGATTTAAAAACCCGCGAGGGGGATACATGCTATTTGAAAATAAATGGAACACAAGTCATGAATAATCGTTTGGACCCGTATGTAGCCTTTGGACCCGAATGTTGCCTAAATTCTGTTGAGTACCTTTTTACGAAACACCCTAATTTCATGAACCGTAAACTATGTTCTGACTTGATGTTGTGAGTTGGGAATAGCCGCTTATTGAAATGGTAGTACTACTAGGTTAACCACCCTATCTGAGACCAGGGATTTATGTTGAGTAACCTCAGGGAAGGATAATTTACGAGAATGAGATTTGGGTATATATCTAGCAACTAATACCCTAGAAGGGCAATGGTTTTATCTAGTCATGCTGGCATTTGGCGTGGGTGTCTAATTGGTTAAGGGGTCAGTGTCATGAGCTTAAACACAATTGTATAGCTTTTGCTATAAGATGAAATGCTTGAATAATAGATTGTATACGTAGCAATTCTATTAAATGATTATGATTGGTTTTTCTCTTGTGTTCAAATGATGATTTAGAAAACCTATAGACTTGCTCAACCGTTGTGTTGATGATTTTAAGCATGTATTTCAGGTGACTGAAGTTGATGGATGGCGGAGCTTGCTGGAGAATGATTGCGGGTTGCTATTGTGGTAGTTGAGTCTAAAACTGATTTCTTTCCCTTTTTGTCATAAAAATAATTATGAAAGGTCATGTACTTTAGTAAAAATGTTTGTTGATTGGTTGAGATCTTTGGGGGACCGAAACGCTGCTCTAATTTTTAAACTTTTGTTTTATTGGGATCAAAGGTTTTAGGCAATGGTTAAATTATGTCCTTTTATATTTCAAATGTCTAATTTTGAGAACGTTCAAAGTGTTTGTTGTAATGATGTTTCAGTTAGCACCCAAATGTGTATTTTCGTTGCGCAATGTATTTTGAGGGTGTTAATTTAACCAAACGTATACTCATACTTGTAGGTTTCAAAGTATTGTTTGAAATATTTTTGTATCATGAGTATGGCATAAGATTGATACTCTCGCCTATATCGGCCAAGGCGTGACATTCAACATTGTTGGCTAGAGTGCATGGTTTGAGAAAGCTTCCCGAATCTCCGAGCTTTGGTGGAAGTTTGCTTTGCAAGGCTACAGAACATTCTTCATTTAGAAACGCAGCAGATATTTGCTTCGTCTAACTATGGTTTCTCAGAATATCTTTGAGGAATTTCCCATAGTTGGGCATGCCGGTTAAGATATCAATAAGGGGAACGTCGATCTTAACTTCTTTGATCATATTAAGGAATTTGGCATTACGAGCCTCCATCTTTTCCTTTCTTAGGCGTTGAGGATATGGAATTTTGGGTGTATACGCCTTTGGTTTTGGTGTTAGAATGGGTGTGGTTTGTTTTGGTTTGGGTTTGGAAATAGAAACGGTTTTTTCCTTCTCGAACTCATCGGCTTCATCTTCACTTTCATCGGCGAAAGTGGAAGCATTGGCGTTCGGGTTTTGTGGTGGATCATAACTAAACCCACTCCTTGTGAATACGGCATTCACATGTTCATTACGAGAGGAGGGTGGGCGGTATGGTTTATCCATAGATGGTTTTGGGTTTTTTGAGTGTTGCTTGGCAGCGAACCACTTGGTCGATTGGCTAGTTGGTCGGTGATTCGACCGAGCTTGGTTTCGAGATCACTGGTAGTGGGGGTATGGTATCTTTGTCCTCTTTCAACGTTGGTTTTGAGATCGAAGAATTGGTTTTTAATGAACGTGTTTGTTTCTTTTTGAGATTTTATGAAAGCTAACAACGTTTTCTCTAACTTTGATTCTTTGGGTTTCTTTTCGTTTGATGGAACAGAATTATCGTTCTCACGAGGTTTTGAGTTACGATTTTCGTTTTTGGGGTACTCACGCCAAGTGCCGGAGTTTCTACCGTAGTAGTTACCTCGATAACCACCTCCTCGGTATCCTCCTTGGTATCATTGGGCGTAGTTTGCTTCTTGTGTTGGTTCCCTTATTGGTTTGTCATCACACTCCGTAGATTGGTGTGGTCCTCCCCAAAGAGTACATTCGCCTCACATCTCTTTCATTTCGCCTTTGATAGTTTTGAATTACTAGTCGAATTTAGATGTAAGAGCGTCCATCTTTTCCATTAGTTTAGAATTTTCGCTACTTTCGACGAAAGCAACGGTTTTCTTGAAAGGTTTGGAGCGGTTATCTTTGGACCAATCAAGTTTCAAGAGAACTCGGTCATCGAGCAATTGGTATGCTTTGTTGAGAGTCTTATAGAGAAAGAGTCCACCGGCGTCAAGGATTGCTTGCGTCAGTTCATTTAGACCATGATAAAAGATTTGGATGATGGTTCCTTTTAATAAACCAAGTCCATGATAACTACGAAGTAGATCTTTTAATCGGTTCCATGCATCAATGAGTGTTTCATGTGGAATTTGGGTGAAACCTCGGATTTCTCCCATGAGTCTTTCGTACATGGCGGGTGGAAAGAAACGGCTAACAAAAGCGGTTCTCATTTGTTCCCATGTTTCAATGGTACCGGGTGTCTACTAATTATACCAAACTCTTGCATCTCCGGATAGAGATGATGGGAAGAGTTTGAGTTTTATAGCGTCTACGTTGACTTTGGCTCCATATCGGAACATGCCACATATCTCTATGAATTCGGCTATGTGCTTATGCGGATCGACCCGCGCACGGCCGTCAAATTGGTGGTCTTAGATCATTGAAAGGTGATGACCTTTCACGGTAAAGTTGTCTCCAATCTCAACTTGAACAATAGCAGCTTCGGGGGTAGGTGCTACTACTCGGTTGGTTGCCCACATGGATTGATCGTCGGCCATTGGTAATGGTAGATCCTTGAATGGGTTATAGACGACAAATGCCACTAAGATATTATCAAACGATGGGTCTTTGGTTTTTGGAATTCGGTTTTCGAAAGAACCAAAGGGTTGCTTCTTGCGGCTTTTCTTTCGAGATTGATGAATATGCCGTTCAGGATCGGTGTATGGACTAAGTAATTCTTAACCGGAAGAACGTGTGTTCATTCAAGTCTTGAAGAACTTTTGAAAAAGAGTACAAGTAACAAAAATAAAAACAAAAAAAGATTACTAATAGGAAAATAAGTAGATAAGAAATTAAATAAACCAAAAAAATAAAAACATAAATTTTTTTTATTTTTTATCAGATTCGGTTTTGCCGGTCGGCAAAATGGGTGTGCCGGGCGGCAAAAGGTGTTCTGTGAAAAAGTGGGAAAAGTTGCTGGCGGCAACTCTAGGACTGTCGGCGGCAAAAGTTGGGTCGGGTAGTTTTCCGGTCGGCAAAGTGGGTTTGCCGGGCGGAAAAATTCCTACTGTTGTAATGTTGCCGGCGGCAAAATCAATGTCTGCTTCAATTTTTTTTTTTTTGGCGACAAGGAACGCTACAAGTTTTAAATTTATAAACACGAATTACCGGATTGACTAAAAACACACGGGCAAGTATAGCCCTTTCGTTTGTGTGTATCTTTTATGTGGTAATACCAGGATTGTTCACGGGGATTTGGAAAACCTATGATCATTCAAAACTAAACTATAATCGTTGATTGTAGCAATTGTAGACAAACTAATAACAAGTAATATGATGAGATTAATAAATATATTAAAGGCAACACTTGGTAAAGACTAGTTTGGGTATCTATTGTGGTATGATTGTGATGACACATTTAACATATATGATTATCATAATTAGATGGATAATCTAATCTATTGTTTTCAAAAGCTTCAATCCTCGTCAAGACTTTGGTTAAAGAAAACAAGCATTAGACTCAATCACTCAATTCAAGACTTAATCTAATTTCAACACATTCAATTCATGGACGTTTCACGAATTTGCTAACACATATAGTTATTTTTCTTGATAATCAAAACTTCTTAAGAAATGATCAATACAAAAGATAATCAATCATAGACAAACCGGCTATGACTTGTTGGTAGAAAATAACCCTTTCGACCTATGAAATATTTATCAACAAATTAGGTTTTGATAACAAATTTCACATGAAACATAAGTACCAATGGTTCAAAGGAAAGCTTGAAATTGAAATAAACATAAATCACAATCACAACCACTACTTCATACCACAAACATCATCCTACCAAGTGTAGAATGATACTTAGCTACTCATAATGAACAATGACATAAACTCTGAAATAATAGTCTTATAAGTCATAATCAAGAGTATTACAAAGTAGAAATATGTTTCTAATGGTTAGGGTAATGATCCCTAAGAGTTTCATGAATGTAACTTTGCTTTTTGGACTCCAAAAGTGACTTTTCTTGCACCACCTTGTTCAAATCCGGGGAATGGAGTTTTAGATATGGTTGAGAGATTTTATTTGATGGTTATGAAATAGTAATTAGAATTGATGAAAGTATTTTGAAAGGCATATGATTACATGACCCCAAGGGTCTTATTTATAAGCAAATTTAAGGCTTAGACTTCAGTGATTGGCTTGGAGCCAAAGGCTTATGCTTTGAGCCAAAGGAAGTATAGAATATTCTTGTATGTTCTTGTGTGGACTCCCTCATGATTGCATGAATGTAGACACAAAATCTTCCAACAAAAAAGTGGGTGGCAACTTTGGATTCTGCTTGTGGCAACTTCATGCTGAGTGACTTGTATGCTCGTTGGAAATACTTGTTCTTGTACCTGATGAGACTGCTTTTATACATAGTCTCATCGTGTAAAACGGGCTTAAGATGGTTAAAATATCATAAAATATGCCAAATATATGCTTGTGTTTGTTCAATGTGTATCTTAGGGACGGATATTGAGAAAATGGCAAAAGATCACAAGAAACAAGCAAAAACAAACACGGGAAACAAAGTCGCACAATGAACCGGGCCCTAGAGTTGATTTTCTAAGAATAGTCCTTGAAGAATTGAAGATTGTATAAGAAGGGTCCTTCATTATTGAATAATTGACACTTTAAACCCTTGTATATTCATAATTACAAGTTTGGTCCCTAAAGTTTGTCAAAATTACAAAAAGGACCCTCAACTTTGAAGAATTGGCAAGAATGGTCCCTCAACTTTGAAGACTTGTCACTATTAGTCCTACAAAAAGTCAACAATACAAGTCAAGACCTTGAAGAAAGAAGACATTACAAGTTTGGTCCTTCAAATATCAACAAATGGCAAAACAAGTCCTTGGTAAAACCTTTGTAACGTTTTTGGGGCAAAAGTATGAAAAACCAAACTTACTTAACAAAGGAAATTCGGATTTACAAGTTTTAAACACAAGTAAAAGAAGAAAGAAAGAAGGGGGGAAGCTGCCAAGACATAAAACTTACCTAGACCAGTGCTGGCTTGACACGTGCCCTACTAAATCCCACCAGCCAATCAAAACCCACCATTCATCCACATCACTTCCCACTCACAACGTGTTATTAACTAATTATATTAGTTAATTAAAAACACGTGCCTAAGATGTTTTTTAAACTAATCCGGATCAAAACACAACTACTCATCTCAAGAACAAATTTGGGCTTTTGCTAATTACTTGAAATTAACCCTTAATCTCCTCCAGAATTAAGATTACGGGACTACTAATCACAACCCAACTCTTAAATCCCATGCCACCTCACCACAAGTGTCACATGATATACCCTGCTTCATACTTTTGGGGAAGAAGACAAACCATGGCAGAAAATCAACAAACCAGAAAGCAGCTTTGTTTCTAAGCTTCCTTGGAGCCCTTGGATCAAATTGCAACCACCTACATCCTCACAAGACGCCAAGAAAACATGACATGAGCTCAAGTATTCAAAATTCAAAGGGGCAATTCTGGAACTTCACCCACTAGGGTTTTACTTATTTCTCAGCTTTTCTAGTTTCATTGTAGCCTATATAAAGGCATAGGAGTCATACATTGTTCTTTGTTCTTGGATTCCTAGGTCAAAAATCTATAAAGCCTTATTTTCCAAGTGAATGAAAAAAGTGTTTGATTTTGTGACGAGTTCCAAGTTCCAATCTTTATATCTTCTTGTTATTGTTATATGTTTGTGATTTTGAAGTTTCAAAGTTTGGTTTTAAGGATTGTGCAAGTGTTTGCAAAAGTTTTCAAAAATCTGGTTATTTTTCTAAGTCTTAGTTCAAACACTTGAACTTTTGGATTATAAGTGATCCTAACACCCTGATAAGGAGATTATCAAGGTGTAGTGAGCTTGTGGTTTGGAAGGATTCAAGGAGTGGGGAACAAGCTTGAATCAAATCAGTTTCATTTTTTGTTTTTTTATATAATCTGTTGATTTCTAACCTTGTTGTTCTTAGCATCTTGTTGGAAGCTTGTGCCTTGTTAAGCTAGGCACATAAGCTCTAAAATTTGTGAGTGTCGATGTACATTCATGAGGTTTGAGCCTTTCTTTCTCAAAATATGTTAAAAAAGTGATTTTAAGTGGTTTTGTGTTGTGCTGTTGTATGGTGTGTTTTTGTGGGTTAAATCTTGTTCTTACTGCATGCTTATGTTGTATTGATGCTTGATTAATCTTGGGTAAACCTGAAAACTTTTTTACTTTGTAAAAATTTTATTTTCAAAATTGAAAGGGGTGTTTGGGTCTACTGTTTTAAAGGTATAATTTGAGTTTGAGTTAGTGTTTAGGGTTGTTAAGTGCTTTTATCTGTTATTGAGTTGGTTGAGTGCTGATATTTGCCATATTTGTGTTCTTAAACATCAAATCTGAAATTGTGCCATAACTTCTTTGATTTTTTCTGTTTTGACTTGAACTCTTAGGAACACCTAGAGTGTATGCATGTCTAGGGTTAAAAGGTGCTTAAACAAAGTTTATGTAAGCTGATTAAGTGATTTGAGGGTTTGAAATTGGATATATGGTCAAGTATATCAGCAAAGTCATTTTTGTGTTCATCACTTGTTCATTAGTAACATTCATAGGCTTGATTCTAGGTCTAATCTTTGATTCAGTGTATGAAACAAGTTTATGTATGCTTATTTGAGTTTATTATAGCTTGTTCATGCATTTGGTTCAATTTGGTTGGCTTAATCTTGCCTAAACTGCTTATTTGTACAAAACTGCTTAATGTTCATGTCTGTGCTAGATCTGGTGACTGTTTGATTAAACTATACTAATTGGCTTATTGGATTTGTGATTTCTTGCTTGTTTGTGACTCCCTACAACTCACTGGTTGTAGGGGTTCCCTTATTGTCCATAATCATCAAGTAAATCTCTCTAAAAAGGCAAGTCAAATAGTCATGGCAGTGGGAACTCTTTCCCACTGAAAGTTCCCACTGCTAGTGTTAATTGTCATTCAGCTTATCAATAAGCTATAATAGCTTATTTAGACTCGCAACAACTTTTTTTTTGTAATCGATCTTCCTCATTTGACCCATTTGACTAAACTGGAGCTTTTGAGACTTTGACTTTTAGGTTTGACTTGAAAACCGACTTAGTTGACTTTTTCATAAGTGCTTATTTGCTTTTTCCAGCTTATTCAGTGTGCTTTTTGGAAATCTTTTTGATTATTAAGCTTAGTTAAGTGATTTGAAACATTTTGCAAAAATAATCAACCCTTGAATTGGTCTAGAACTCGAAAACGACTATTTTGTCGTTTTGTGTAGAGAGCTTTTGCTTATTTCAGGCTTATTTCTTGGGCTTATTCAAAAAATCTATTTACAAACAGCTTTAGAATCTCATTAGAAGGATGTGTGTCAAATTTCAGCTTATGGCATTAGCTTATGGCTTAATGGGCCAAAAAGCCCATTAAAAATAAGCTGAATCTCATTAAGCTGTGATAAGCTCACTTTCAGCTTTTGGGCCTTGGGAGTTTTGTGTTTAAAATTGAATTTTAAGCTAGACTGGAAGTTTTGAGCTTATTTAGACAACTTTTTATTATTGGGCCTTAAAATAGCCCATTAAGCTAACTGTTTGGCCTTCTAGCCCATTTGGAGGCCCATTAGGGGTATTTTGTAATTTCAAGTTCATTTTCTGTTTATTTAAGTCAAATTAAACTAGTTTGCAAGTTTTTAGAATTTTTTATAATTTTTGGATTTTTATTAATATTTTATTATTGTTTTATTATTAAAAACTTTTTTAAGATTTTTGCAACTTTTTCATTTTTCTTAGGTTAAAAACAGTAAGTTAGGATTTTTAAAAATTTTAGATTAATTTTCTTGTCATTTAATTAATTTTTAGAATTATTTTAATATTTTTATAGTTTTTAATCATTTTTAAATAGTTTTAATTAATTTTAAATTTTCCAAAATAGTTTTTAGTTTAATTAAGTTATTCCAGAGGTTTACAAATTGAAAAATATCATTTTAGGCTTTTTGTTAATTAAATTGATTTTTTGGGCTTTAATTAGCATTAAAAAATTATTATTTAATTAAATAAAAGGTTTGAGTGATTTTTGATTTTTTGTAAACTCCAATTACATTTTTTAGGATTTATTACAATTTTCTAGGAATTATTAGGGTAACTTTTAAATTTTGTCACGTTTTACGGTTTTACGTTTACGACTTTCGTCTTAGTGTAATTTTAATCGTAACCGTCATCCTTTTCTATTTTCTTTCTTCATAATCATAATCACAAACAATTATTCATCTCTTTACACAACACACTAGCCTCATTGAGAACGATCCCACACATAGGGTCATAAGTGCTTACGTTTTCCTAAACGTTCAATTAGTACTTACCGCTTTTACCTCGTTTTCCTAAACGAGTGTGAATTTACAACTATCAGTACCCGAGATAGATTTTCAAAGGCTTATAACTTGTACATGGGTCTTGAACTTGACTAGGATTCTTTGTACTCGTACTAATCTTCATATGTGCATTGCTTTACACTTTATTCCTACAATTGGCTACACAAAGACTTGCAAACACATTTGGGCACAAATATCCACAAAAGCAGTATAGATATAACCCATATACATGTACAATAGTACGGCTAATGCTCCCAAAAACATGTTGGATTTGGGCGTTATCACCGATGGATGCCCAAATTTACGTTTTATTATCGATTATTTCGATATTGGAGATTTTTTAATTTTTCGTTTTATTTCTAATTTAGTCGAGTCGGAACCTTGTTTATTCGTTTTTTGTGTGTTTAATTATTAAAACGATGGATTTAACAACCAAAATCCTATTTTTAGGAAGCCAAGTTGTAACCCAACTTCCTTTTATTGCTAAAAATCAACTAGGTATTTTTCCCACACTTTATTTTCAAACTTTTGCAAAGAGGGCCAAAAGAAAACCAATATTACACATTTTGTCCTTTCTCCACTATACATAAGCCACAATTTTCAGACACATCTCATTTTTATAATAAAAAAAATTTCTCTACCTCTCCTTTTCTCTCTAAACCCACGGCAACAACAAACTACTACCAAAGCCACCACAAAATTTGATTTTTGAGAAATCTAAGCAATGACCCATGTTTAAAACAACATTGTAAGTAAATCCCACCAAGAAAATCCAACATGCAAGAACATTTTTTTAAAATTTTATTTGATATATTTTGATAAAAACTTATGATTTGATCTAATTATATCAATGGATTTGTGTTTGATTGTGTTTAGAAACAACCATTGGAAATATTGAAGCTTGGTGAAAAGTTTTTGCTTGTTGTGTTCTTGATCAAAACCCACGGCCCTAGGAAGGATGGTTGATTTTTGCCGTTTGATCTTGATTACACATATTGTAAGGTTCGATTTGTGTTATTATTAATATATTATTGATTTTATCTTATTGCATGCAAGTATTTAATGAGTTGGTGAATCCATTTTTAACATGCATTAAGGTTTGAAGGTAGATGATGATTTATGATGATGTTATATAGATTATCTAGGGGTTTGTTGATGTTGGAAATAGGTAGAAATGAGATTTGATGTGGTTTTGAAAGAGTAGTTTTAGACAAGATTGTTTGAAGCAGATTTTCGTGTGTTTAAGTTTGATGAAGTGTTGGTATGATTGGATATAGTCGTAGTGGTTGTCGAGAGGATCGTTTTGATATAAAATGGGACTTCTATTTCGTAACGAGAAGGAAGTTATGGTTGTTTGAATATTCGTGTACCGGGAGATGCAAGTTGACATAAATACGAAATTGTGGTCAATTTTAGGTCAACATCCGGGGACTATAAGTATAGTTCTATTGGTGATTAGTTCTTGTTCTAAATTGATAAACCTGGTGCTTTGAGTCTATTTTCATTATCAAGATTCGGATTTCTAAAAGGGTTTGTTTAGAGGTGTAGTGTTTTACAAGTCAAGTGTGTAAACTATCTGGATTTTAGGGTTTGGAAATGTGTTGAGCAGACGGCTCTAAAGAAATATTTTTGGATGAAATTTAATTTAGGATTTGTTCAGGTTATTAGTGAGTTTTTCACCAAGTTTAATTAAATTGGATTTGTGTAAGTGAGGGAAACCAGTGAGTACATTTGGTATGTACTTCCTGAGTGCTTTTCGGGAGGTACGTATCTTTGCATAGTAGTTTCAAGTAAGAGGCTTTCTTGTTAGCCTCTAAAATTTCCATAAGTTTTAGGTGTAATGTGTGAGTATAGATTCTGAGATTGACGACCCGAATCAGTCATGTGACTCGTATTGGTTTGGCATCTTGTGGTGGACCAATACCGAGGGTTATAGGTTGGAAGAGCTGGTGTATGTCATCAAGATTAAAATGGATTCACTTGGATCGGTTGGTCATGTTTATGTACATACTATTTGAGTCGTTGAGATTATTATACTAAGTTTATTTTGATACTTGAGTATGTTGCTTAGTGCGCGACCTAATTGTTAGGTTGCGGCATTTGATGTGCGTCTTTGGGGTATCTTCACTTTCGGTGAACGCTACTAGATTTCTCGTGTAAATCCATGTGAGTCTATAGCCTCACTTTAATACTATCTTGAAAATGATTTTAACCCACGAGGGGGATACAAGTTATTAGAAATAAATAGAACACAAGTCATAAATGATTGTCTAGACCCGTATGTTGCCTTGATTGTATTAAGTACGTAGTTGCTAAAAGTCCCTAATTTCATGAACCATTAACTAATGTATTGCCCGTGTGTGGGTTGTAAATAGCCGCTTATGCAAAAATAGTACTATGGGTTGACAACCCGATCCGAGACGAGAGCTAACGTTAAGTACTCTTTGTGGACGAATAACTTGCAATGACAAGAAGGGTATGTTTGCAACGCATACCAATTTGAGGGGCATTGACTTTATTTTCTTTGGCCACGCCAGCATTGTGGCACAAGTGGTAGCTTCAAGGGGTCGGTGTCATGAGCTTAACACAATCAAATGATTTTTTTGTGAATATCAGATGTTGAATAATAGATTGTATGCATTACAATGCTATTTATTGGAGCATAGATTGGCTAGGCCGGTTCGACGACTCTCCTGGGCCGTTCATTGTCTTCCCCGGTCCTGAGTAATGCTGCAAACAAAGGTAAACCGGTTAGACGTGGACCCGAGGCCGGAGCCCCGGGGTCCACCTCCGACGGTCAAGTTAGTATCGGGATGATAAGTTGTATAAGAGGTGTAAGTATGAGAGATAACCTGTTGTAGAATGAGACCCCTACCCTTGTATTTATAGGACTAGGGTTTCTTGAAGGGTAAGTTAGGTATGTGTGGGTCGCGGGCCTTCCGGGCCGACTGCAGACTATACGTCGACATGTCCCCCAGTCTAGTATGATATGGTCCATGATCATGTTATGCTAGACTTATTCATGTATCATGCTTACTAAACAACCACGTGCGGCTTGTTTCTAGATCATCCTCGTGGGTCATCCCTAACATATTGCTCTACTCCTAATGGGCTTCCTTTAGCAAAAAGATGATGGGCTGGGATTGCGAATAGTGAACATAGCCACTATACGCCATCATGTCCCCCCAGTCTAGTATGCGAGGTTGTCACCGAGGTTACTAGACTTTACACCATATCTGCTACCGGTAAGCATATCCACGTCAAAAGAAATGGGAAAACACGTATACGTAAGACGGGTGGTTGTAATCGGATGCTTTGTTTCTTGTTACTTGAGGGTAAAGACCCCCTAAGAAGAAAACGTGTTCTATAGCCGGGGTAACACTGGAATTTGGCAAGGTTTAATTATTGTTCATCACTAACGTGAGGATGACAAGAAGGTTTTATGAAGGTGTAAGTGGAACCGGTATGGTGCATTGTGAATATTTTGAAGGCGTACTTCTTGTACCAACTGATGATGCAACATAATGCGAATACTGCATTCGTCTTAAGGCCAACAGAATTCGTACTTCTGTGGCAAAGTGATGCAGATATTACATCCGTCTTATGGCCACGACATCTGATAACGACTTCCAAAATTTGTCACAGTTTTTCCTGGATTAAACGTAGTTGATCAGGCTCCATCTAATTAAGTATAAATGATATCAATTTTGGAAATTCACTCTTAGCCGGGCCAAGTAATTCGTTACGGAAGACGTACTTCCGCAACAAAGAAATGTGCCAACGGAAGACGTACTTCCGCGGCAAAGATAATGAGTGCGCGAAAGAATTACTTCCGCGACCAAGGTAACAAGTGTGCGGAAGAATTACTTACGCGACCAAGATAATGAACCCGTGGAAGGATTCTTCTACGGTGAAAGATAATGAGCTCGTGGAGGGATTCTTCCACAGCGAAAGTAATGAGCTCGTGGAAGGATTACTTCCATGGCGAAGGATATGAGCCCGTGGAAGAGTACTTCCACAGCGAAAACAATGAGCACATGGAAGAGATACTTCCACGGCGAAAGTAATGAGCACGTGGAAGAGATACTTTCACGGCGAAGATAATGAGCATGCGAAAGAGATACTTCCACGGCGAAAGTAATGAGCACGTGGAAGATATACTTCCACGGCGAAGATAATGAGCACGTGGAAGAGATACTTCCACGGCGAAGATAATGAGCACGTGGAAGAGATACTTTCACGACGAAGATAATAAGCACGTGGAAGAGATACTTCCACGGCGAAGATAATAAGCACGTGGAAGACATACTTCCACGGTGAAGATAATAAGCATGTGGAAGAGATACTTCCACGGCGAAGATAATAAGCACGTGGAAGAGATACTTCCACGGCGAAGATAATAAGCACGTGGAATAAGCACGTGGAATAGATACTTCCACGGCAAAGATAATAAGCACGTGGAAGAAATACTTTCACAGCGAAAATAATAAGCACGTGGAAGAGATACTTCCACGGCGAAGATAATAAGCACGTGGAAGAGATACTTCCACGGCAAAGATAATGAGCATGGGGAAGAGATACTTCCACGGCGAAAGTAATGAGCACGTGGAAGAGATACTTCCACTGCGAAAGTAATGAGCACGTAGAAGAGATACTTCCACGGCGAAGATAATGAGCACGTGGAAGAGATACTTCCACGGCGAAGATAATGAGCACGTTGAAGAGATACTTCCACGGCGAAGATAATAAGCACGTGGAAGAGATACTTCCACGGCGAAGATAATAAGCACGTGGAAGAGATACTTCCACGGAGAAGATAATAAGCACGTGGAAGAGATACTTCCACGACGAAGATAATAAGCACGTGGAAGAGATACTTCCACAGAGAAGATAATAAGCACGTGGAAGAGATACTTCCACGGTGAAGATAATAAGCACGTGGAAGAGATACTTCAACGGCGAAGATAATAAACACGTGGAATAGATACTTCCACGGCGAAGATAATAAGCACGTGGAAGAGATACTTCCACGACGAAGATAATAAGCACGTGGAAGAGATACTTCCACTGCAAAGATAATAAGCACGTGGAAGAGATACTTCCACGGCAAAGCTAATGAGCACGTGGAAGAGATACTTCCACGGTGAAAGTAATGAGCACGTGGAAGAGATACTTCCACTGCGAAAGTAATGAGCACGTGGAAGAGATACTTCCACGGCGAAGATAATGAGCACGTGGAAGAGATACTTCCACGGCGAAGATAATGAGCACGTGGAAGAGATATTTCCACGACGAAGATCATAAGCACGTGGAAGAGATACTTCCACGGCGAAGATAATAAGCACGTGGAAGAGATACTTCCACGGCGAAGATAATAAGTACGTGGAAGAGATACTTCCACGGCGAAGATAATAAGCACGTGGAAGAGATACTTCCACAGCGAAGATAATAAGCACGTAGAATAAGCACGTGGAATAGATACTTCCACGGCAAAGATAATAAGCACGTGGAAGAGATACTTTCACAGCGAAAATAATAAGCACGTGGAAGAGATACTTCCACGGCGAAGATAATAAGCACGTGGAAGAGATACTTCCACGACAAAGATAATGAGCATGGGGAAGAGATACTTCCACGGAGAAAGTAATGAGCACGTGGAAGAGATACTTCCACTGCGAAGTAATGAGCACGTGGAAGAGATACTTCCACGGCGAAGATAATGAGCACGTGGAAGAGATACTTCCACGGCGAAGATAATGAGCACGTGGAAGAGATACTTCCACGGCGAAGATTATAAGCACGTGGAAGAGATACTTCCACGGCGAAGATAATAAGCACGTGGAAGAGATACTTCCACGGCGAAGATAATAAGCACGTGGAAGAGATACTTCCACGGCGAAGATAATAAGCACGTGGAAGAGATACTTCCACGGAGAAGATAATAAGCACGTGGAAGAGATACTTCCACGGCGAAGATAATAAGCACGTGGAAGAGATACTTCCACGGCGAAGATAATAAGCACGTGGAATAGATACTTCCACGGCGAAGATAATAAGCACGTGGAAGAGATACTTCCACGACGAAAATAATAAGCACGTGGAAGAGATACTTCCACTGCAAAGATAATAAGCACGTGGAAGAGATACTTCCACGGCAAAGCTAATGAGCACGTGGAAGAGATACTTCCACGGCGAAAGTAATGAGCACGTGGAAGAGATACTTCCACAGTGAAAGTAATGAGCACGTGGAAGAGATACTTCCACGGCGAAGATAATGAGCACGTGGAAGAGATACTTCCGCGGCGAAGATAATCAGCACGTGGAAGAGATATTTCCACGGCGAAGATCATAAGCACGTGGAAGAGATACTTCCACGGCGAAGATAATAAGCACGTGGAAGAGATAATTCCACGGCGAAGATAATAGGCACATGGAAGAGATACTTCCACGGCGAAGATAATAAGCACGTGGAAGAGATACTTCTACGGCGAAGATAATAAGCACGTGGAAGAGATACTTCCACGGCGAAGATAATAAGCACGTGGAAGAGATACTTCTACGGCGAAGATAATAAGAACGTGGAAGAGATACTTCCAAGGCGAAGATAATGAGCACGTGGAAGAAAACTTCCACAGCGCATGAATAAGCCAACGGAAGAGATACTTTCGTGGCAAAGGCATAAGCCAATGGAAGAGATACTCCCATGGCGCAGAAACAAGCGCGCGGAAGGAGTACTTTCGCGGCGAAAGAATAAGCCAATGGAAGAGATACTTCTAAGACGCAGAAACAAGCGTGCGGAAGGAATACTTCCGCGGCGAAGAAATAAGCCAATGGAAGAGATACTTCCATGGCACAGATTCAAGCGCGTGGAAGGAGTACTTCCGCGGCGAAGGAATAAGCCAATGGAAGAGATACTTCCATGGCGCAGAAACAAGCACGCGGAAGGAGTACATCCGCGGCGAAAGAATAAGCCAATGGAAGAGATACTTCCATGGCGTAGAAACAAGCGCGAAGAAGGAGTACTTCTGCGGCGAAGGAATAAGGCAATGGAAGAGATACTTCCATGGCGCAGGAACAAACGTGTAGAAGGAGTACTTCCGCGGAGAAGGAATACGCCAATGGAAGAGATACTTCCATGGCAAAGGAATAAACCGGCAGAAGGCGGACTTCTGCGGCAAAGGAATATATCCAAAGATATTTGTGTGACGTGCATAAATAGTGGTATTATTAGCCCCCCAAGTTTAATGGTGCTACACTCGATTAGTAGTATTAGACTTAATCAAGTATTCAAAAAATTACGATCACGTAGACCAGCGCGAATGGACGTACCATAGCCGCAACGAAAGATGGCAATTGGGTTCGAACGTGCAAACCAACGCGGATGGGTCTTGCCATAACCGCGAATTGTCACATAGTATAAGACGTATCTTAACTAACTTATTGGATGAGCTATTAATAAGAGTGTAAACACTTATCCTTTTACCAATAAAAATAAAAAATAACAAGACCTAATCATGTATTTAACATCGTAAAAGTCGGAATTATGCGTGGTTTTGTGTTTTTGTTTGAAATAGGTACAAAAGATCATAAATGAAGAAAACACGGGATTTCACGGTCATTTATTAAAGAAAAGTCAAGGAAAAAGACAAAGTCAAAGTCAAAGGACCAAAAGTGCAAAAAGATTGAAGTTTGGAGGACTAATAATGAAGATATTATGAAGAAGTACAAAAAAACCGAAGCCGAGATTCTACTTTCAAGGGTTTTCTACAAGTTTTAGTCTCAAATCATCATTTTACCCTCACACTTTCACCAAAATACTCAAAATACCCCTCAACAATCCCATAATTACCAAACAGCCCCTAGATTTCATCATTAATACACTTTTAGTCCTTATATTAAGTTATTAAACAACGAGGGACTAAATTTGTAATTTCAGCAAACTTAAAATGAATGATAATAGTTCTTTTTGAATGTTAACTATTTTTCCAAAGCATTGAGGGACCTAATCTGTCATTGGGGGAAAGTTATATACTTCAGCAGTTCAAAAGTCATATTTGACCCGTCACCTTAGCCATTTTGACCCCTCGTCTTATTTAATTACTTAGTCAGAAAGGCAAACACCCACTCCCTCCTAATTTTACCAGTTACTATTCTTCTTCATCTTGTTCATTTAAACCAAGAATTGGGGATTTACCCATAAAGGGTAATTGGTCTAATTAAATCATTCAAACCCATTCCCATCCAACCAATGAACGAATCCCACATCTCACATGGCCACCTCAGCACTAGAAGCCACGCTGGCAATCCACACCAAAAAGGAGAAAACACACTTTGTGGAAAATTAACATAGAAATCATGTGTTGAGGAAACACAAGTCCCCTTAAGGCTTCTGCCACGTTGGCAATCTATGTGATGACAGAGAAAACAAGAAAAAGATCATACGGCTCAAAATTGGCTTAATTTTCAAGCAAGAGATCAACGGGTGTAATGAAAACCTTTGGAGAGAGAAATCATCCCCAAAGGCCTCACCTCAGTTCTATAAATAGCTTAGGTTTTATTCATTGTAATTGTTCCATTTTTCTGAATTTTTATAAATTCTGTAAATGTGTTCCATGTTTTATTTTAATGAAAGTTTGATTTTAAAGCAAATTTAATACTGTCTCTCTTTACTTTTCTGTCTACTTTAAGTATTGGCAATTTATTCTCTGTCTTGTTTACTTAAAATTTTCACAAATTCTCAAAGTTTTTTCAAAAGTTACTGTTCATCATCTTTGATTCTGCAAGTTTACTGTTCCTGTGTTAAATTTGTGTTCGTAATCGTGTTTTGATGCTATGAAGATCAGTAGTAGGAGTGGTTTCATTGATAGTTGAGTTTTGTGGTTAAATCTGTTTAGAAGCAATAGTAGTCGTTTAATTTGATGTATTAGTTTCAAGTTTTGAGAGTTTGAGCTTTTGTCCATGGAGAAGGTGGGTTATAATGGTTGAATAGGTTAGAGATAAGCTAGCTACTTCACCAACTACTTGGCCTGGAAGCAAGGTATGGATCTCATTTACATTTTTAGGCATAAATCTAGGAGTAAACTGTAGTTGCTGTTCTTGTCTTGTTATTAGTGTGAACTTAGCTGATATCGCTTACATTTGATATGCTCTTGTAGTTTTAATATGTGCTTTTGCTTAGTTTTCACTAGATCTTATTATCTCTTTGCAAATTTGTCATAGAATCATCATTAGGACTGTTTGGATCAATCCTTTGTGGAAGATTTAGTAGACCTGTGGTATTTTACTCTGTAGCATCTCATTTATCATGTAGAAGTGAGCTTAGATCAGCCTTAGATAGTAAGTTTCCAAGGTCAAAAAGGCAAACGGTCAAATAAAAAGTTTGGGTTAAAATTTGTTGTCCAAACAGCCACATTCATCATCATTTTTCTAGTTGCTCATTAGGAGTTAGTGTAAGTGGTTGAGCATTTTATATAAGCAGTAGTACTAGCTCAAACTTTGTGGTTTAGTGTTTTCTTGAAGCTTATTAGATAAGCTAGAAATAAGCTCCAAAGTTACCTTAAAAATCTGCATATTAGCATTCTCTTTAAATAGTCACTCTTGCTCAATAGTTTTTTTAGCCTAATCAATTAATGAATTTCAAAGGTTTTTGTTTAGGAATCAATATTATAGCTTGTTGAACATATAGGAACAAACCGTGGCTTATTTCGTGGCCTAAACGCTCAAACGAGCTTAACGAAAGCATTCAGCCCGTTTTAAGCTTAAGGTGTTCGAAAATTGCAAATAGGTCCCTGATTTCGCAGCTTACTGTCACTTTCAAAAATTGCGCATCTGGTCCCTGCTTTGTTATTTTTTTAATATCATTTCTTGCACTAGGCTGCGCTTTTTTTTTTGTTTGGGCTCATTTCAGTATATTTGGGCATGTATATCAAAAAGGTTGCATTTTTTTTACTACTACGTATACAATTTAAAGAAATAGGCCCCATTTTGTTTAACTAAATTTCATTTAACATTTCATTTTAAATCAATTTTTTAAATAATTAGATTTTTACTTTTAATAAAAAAATATATATATATAGATTTTAATAAATAATATATATATATATATATATATATATATATATATATATATATATATATATATATATATATATATATATATATATATATATATATATATATATATATATATATATATATATATATATATATATATGGGGCGCGCTATTTGCAGAACCTCTTTTTTGGTACAGAACCTACAGAACTAAATTTTTACTACTAATAAAGCATAGTGTACATGATATTAGTGCAAGATGGCATTTCTGATAATATATGCTAGTCATTTTAAAAAAGAAATTAAATCAGGGGTAAAATAGGTATTTTGTTCACAAAAAACATTTAACTTTTTTTAAATTTACTTTTAAAAAACGAATTTTAAACAATTACTTTTCGAATTTGTTAATTTTTTTAATTTTTTTTTTTGCAGTTTTAAGTTTTTTCAAGGTCTTTTTTTTCCAAAAAAAAATGCATATTTGTTATTTTTAAATATTATAATTTTACACACGTTTTTTTTAATAACATACATGTTTCTCTAAAGTTATAGCATAAACATACATGTTTCTTCAAATTTTAACATAAACATGCCTGTTTCTCTAAATTTATTACAAAACATACATGTTTCTCTAAATTTATACAACATAAGAAATTCATAAATACAATAAAAAAAAATTTGATCTCTATATTTATTAAAAAAAACACATAAATATAATATCAAAACTTTGATATCATTGAAATACAAATGTATATTGTTAATAGATGTTCAGTATATTCAAACAAATGTTTACACTCTTCGAATACCAAGCATGCACGCTCCAAGAACATATATGTACGGCTCCAAAAACATATATGTATGGCTCCGAAAACATATATGTACGGCTCCGGAAAATATATTTTTAAGATGCTCACATAAACTTCTTAATCAATGGCACTAGAAACACCTGTCACAAAACAAAAAATAAAGCTTAATAACTAAACATATTGTATTAGTTATGAAAGTCAACCAAAACAGATAGATTAAGATTAATTTATTAAAACACATATGTAGACAAATATCAAAAAGAATGTTATTATCAAATAAATTAAAATCACTTTTACACTTACACGGATTCAAGAACATTTATACGGCTTCAAAAACATTTCTATGGTTTCAAAAACATATATGTACGGCTTCAAAAACATATATGCAAACCTTCCAAATTACATGTGTCACTTCATATTTTTTAGTCGCTTGGTCTTGATCTAACTGCATATTTAAGAAACACTCATGATCATTGTTACTTACAAAATCACACTTGTTATTCTATAAATATCAATTTTAATATAATACGTCCTATTATTCAAAAATAACTAGCAAACAAAAAATCATGCGAGTACAAAACAATTGCCAACAAGTTTATCTTTGAGGTAGGTCATCATCAATGTACTAACACAATACCACCTCACAATTTCTTTTTTCTAAAAACAATAAGATTCAACCACTAATGACAATCGGTAAAATCTGAACAAAGGCAACAATATGTTTAAATTTGCATAAGAAATTTGTAGTTATACTGAAACCCGTATACACTCATTTTCAATATGTAAAAATGCATAAAAAACTATGAAAAACAAATTAATAAATAAACAATATTTCTACAACACACAAATCACCTTTCATGAGAGTTTGAGACACAGTACCATATTTGATAACTTATGTTGTCACAACGACTTTGACTCTGATTTCGACAACAACGACACCGAGACTAAAAAAAACACCAATGTACCAAAACAGTCCCTCCTAAGCTTCACAGACTATGATGTATCAACCATTATCACCACATCAAAACCAGAAAAAAAACTAAATAAAATCCAAAGACATAATCAAAAATCTATATTTTCAAAAATAAATATAATATATTTATACCTCATCTTGAAAGCTTAAATAGGCATTCGTATAAAGATTAATTGATGTTTAAGAGATTAAAATAATACCCGGGTAGCTACTGTAATCGTCGGATCTCGCGACATGGTTGCTCGATCTAAAGAGAACTGTGATGCTTAATTGTTATCAACGAACGAAAATCAAAACCGAATATAAAATCGACTTGGCGTATTTTTTTCTGAGATCTGATGTGAAAGAAAGGGTGAGAGAGAGAAGCAGCAGTTTTGTTAGTGGGTTCTAGATTTGAAGAATAAGTCACGTAGGTTACATATATTTTAATTTTGCATTTTTTAAGGAAGTTATAAAATACCTGATTTGCCCTTTATTTATTTTCTTTTAAAAAAGTCAGTATTTTATATTTACAAAAATGCCATGTTGCATAAATATGTTATACATCATGTATTATTATGAGTAAAAAGCTGGTTCTGTAGATTCTGTACTAAAAAAGTGGTTCTGCAAATAGCACTACACTATATATATATATATATATATATATATATATATATATATATAAATAAATAAAAAATTAGTTTTTACATTTTAAAAATAAATTTAGCCTTTTTATTTTTAGAATAACTTTGCATTTAGAGTTCTAGCATTTTAATATTTTGTGTTTTTTTCTTTTACTTGTCATTTTCATTTAGCATTTTAATAATTCTCAATTGCATTTTACTTTTGCCTTTTATATTTTTACTTTGTGTTTTATTTGCGGTATTTGCAATTTGTTTTTAGCATTAGTAAGTATTTTACGTATCTTAATATTTTTATCTTTTTACGTGCTTTTAATTAAAATTTGATACCAATCAAGTTTCTATAACCAAAAACGATAAATCTCTTTGAAATAATTGGACATCAGTTCGAGTCGATTCGAGAAAAACGATTATATTAAAAAATGGATATTAAATTGGCGTCGCTGCCACTTCGTTCGTTGCGATTGACGATTTTTCGTGAGAAGATTTGGATTTTGGGATCCGTTCATTTTTTAACGTTATTTTTCTTGTTAAAAAATAAAAAACATAAAAAAATCAAAAAGATAAAAATACAAAAAAATAAAAAATCACAAAAGCAAATTCTTTCCTAAGATTTGCAACAAAAGAATTAAAAAAACCAAAAGTAATACTTTTCCTAAAGTATTACACCAAAAATATTAAGTACTATTATTAATTTTCTTATTTCGATTTCTTTCGTTTTTTATTGTGGATATATATTTTTCTTAAAAAATACAAAAATATTTTTCTTTTACTATAAGATATTACGTATAAGAACCTTAATACACAATATTTCCATAAGTATTGCTTGCAATACCCCGTATTTGGAGGTGTTCCGGTTCCTTATACGTGTATCGATCAAAAAAAAAATAAAGGCAAAAATAGATAAATACTTTCGTTAAGTAATAATTCGAAAAATACGAACTTTAAGGTGAATAGAAAGGCGACGCGCTATAAAAGGCCGTCTAAGGGAAGCTAGGTACTTAAGTGCTTCGCGCCACCTCATTCCCCCCGTTCACTTGTGAGTATTTTGAGAAGGAAGGCTCATCGAGGGTTTTGCCACCCAAGTAGTATTACGTATATATTTTTTGTAGCTTTTTAATATTGAACCTCGAGAGGGTTAATCCCTTTCCTCTCAAAGTCGACCGATGTCTCCTACCTCATTCCTCGTGTTTAGTTGTATGCGCACTCGCGCGCGTGCACACATACCGAGTGGTGTACCAAATATTTCTAATTCTTCCAAAAAGAAGAAGAACAACAAAAAGACCGTCACTCAAGCCGATCCCGAGAATCGAGCTTTCGACAATACGATGGCAACGGATAACCGACCTATGATCGAGATTTTGCAATCACACGTTGTGGGAAACGGTGACGCCATCGTTGTCCCCACAATTGGAGAAAATAATTTTCAAATTAAAACGGGTTTTATTCAAATGGTTTCCGCTACACCATTTTTGGGCCGTTCCCAGGATGACCCCCATGATCATAATAAGAGATTTATCCATTTGACTAATACGGTGAAATACAATAGGGTGACTCAAGAGGCAATACGTTTGTTGCTCTTTCCTTTTTCCCTCGAGGGACAAGCCCGGATTTGGCTTGATAAGGAACCACCCCAAAGTATTCTTACATGGGCGGATTTAGAGACCAAGTTCATTAACTATTTTTTCTCACCATCACGGACCACCTCTTTAAGGAATGACATCATTACCTTTGAACAAAAATATGGGGAAACGTTTAGTGAGTCTTGGGAGCGTTTTAAGGAGCTTTTACGAAAATGTCCACAACATGATTTTACAAAAGTGCATCAAATCAATACGTTTTACAATGGTTTATCTCTTAATGACCAAGACTCACTTAATAGTGCCGCAAGGGGTAATATTCTTGTGAAATCAATGAACGAGGCTTGGGCAATAATTGAAAACAAGGCAAAAGTTCAAACCAAGAGTGTAAGGGCTACTATGGCTAATGCTAGTACTAGTGAGTTCGACAAGAAAATTGACAAGCTTACTTCAATCATGACCGACCTTGCTTTACATGTTAAGAACAATGTGCAAGTAAATGCCTTAAAAGAGACTTGTGAAACGTGTGAAACTTGTGGTGGATCACATTCGTATTGTAATTGTGACAAGGTTTACAATCAACAACAACAAGTTTATGCTTATAACACCAATGAAAATGAGAGGGTTCACTTTAAACCAAACGTTAATGTTAACCATTTGTCTTATAGGAGTACTAACTATTTGGATCCCCCGGGTTTTGTAGCTCCACAAAGACCACCCCCACCCGCCCAAAATACCCAATACCAAAATAGGAACCAAGGTCCTCAAATGGGTAATTTTCAAGGGAATTCAAATGCAAGGGGTTTTAACCAAAATCAAGGGAATTTTCAAGGGCAAAACCAAGGGTTTAATACTTAAAATCAAGGCTTTAATAACCAAGGTTTTCAAAATCAAGGCTTTCAAAATCCTAATCAATTTCAAAACCAAGGTTTTCCAAATCAAGGGTTTCATTATCAAGGTAATCAAGGGTTTAATCAAGGGAATGTTACTAATCCTCAAATGGAATTGGTTCTACAAAAACTGACCGAACATGAGAGAACTATGAAACAAATGCAAGAGTCCACCAATAGGAAGTTCGTGCAAATGTTGCAAGCCCTTAGACCCCAAGGAGCCTTACCTTATAATATCGAGACTAACCCTCGTGTTAATATGAGTGCTATCACTACTCGAAGTGGAGCCACTTTAGTGGGACCTTCCATCTCTTCACCCATAAAGGAGAGACAAGGCCCCGAGGTTATAATGAGTAATCCTACTCCCCCTTCGGTGATCCCTCCTACTACCACTCCTAGTACTAGTTCTCCATTGCCTAATGAGCCTAACCCTAAGGTTGTTCAAGAAGCGAGTCCTTCTCCTTCTCAACCTTCAACGTCTAAGCCCAATATCCCTTATCCCTCTAGGTTGGAAAAGGCTAAAGTGCTCACCAAAGATGACGTTCATGTTTCCAACTTTTTAAAAATGATTTCTCAAGTAAATGTTAACATTAGCCTTATTGAAGCACTTGATCAAATGCCTAAATTTTTGAAAATGTTCAAAGATTTGCTCAATAAGAAAGAAAAAATAGTTGAGCTCGTTAACACCCGTTTAAATGAGAATTGTTCCGCGATTCTTATCAAAGAGCTTCCCGAAAAGCTAGGAGATCCCAGACGATTCGTGTTACCTTGCTCGTTTCCTCAAATTGATGATTGTATGGCTTTAGGGGATCTCGGCGCTAGCATCAATCTTATGCCACTCTCGGTATGGAAACAATTATCATTACCCGACCTTGTACCGACTCACATGACTCTCGAGTTAGCTAATAGAACTCTCGCATACCCCGTTGGTATTGCCGAGGACGTTTTTGTTCGAGTTGGTACATTCACTTTTCCCGTGGACTTTGTCGTCGTCGACTATGAGATGGATCCTCGTATTCCGTTAATACTTGGTAGACCATTCTTACGATCCGGAAAAGCCTTAGTTGATGTGGCCGAAGGGGAGTTAATTCTTAGGGTTAGGGATGAACAACAAGTTTTTAAAATGGGAAAAATCACAACTAAATCAACGGGTAAAGAGTCGGTCAATATGATTGATGTTCTCAATTATGATAATGAAGAGATTTTTATTAACCCTTTTGGAATTCAAAAGTCTAATCAAAATGATTTTGTGATAACTTCATCCCTTCCCTTAGAGCCTCAAATTTTTGAAACTCCTATTTACGATACTTATAGTGATGACACTTCTTTAAGTGATCACACTATCTTCGGTTTAGACGACCCATCTTTTGACCCACCCACTTTTGACCCACCCATTTTTGATCCACCATTTTTTATGATTACGATGATGACACTTCTTTAAGTGATCTCATTATTTTTTATGACCCACCTCATGACCTTAATGCACCTCATATCTCTACGAGTGACTCTTCCATTATGGAGACTCCTTTTGACTTTTATACCCCACTTTTAGAAGTCATGACTTTTGAGGAGGATCCTCCACTCTTAGAGATCATTCCTACTTTAGAGGATATTCCATTTGAGGAGGATTTAGATATCTTTCTAAATACCCATTTTCCTCATGAGGATGAGTTTTCCTATGACTTCGATGATACTTATGTTTTCACATCAAGTTTGAAAGAGGACGACTTTCTCACTTTGGATTATGATGACATTTTGAGCTTTAATGTCCACACTTCTTGCTATTTTCCCGTTAATGAACCGGTGTTCGATCCCAGAATAGAGACTCTTGTACTTTCATTGCCAAATCACCTTACCCTTCCTTATGAGAGACTTTTGACTAAGGGTACCCCACTTTTCTTTGCATTGTGTGATTTTACCACCTCGGGGTTTATTTCCTTTCGTGATGGAAATTACGTGTTTGACCCGGGTGGATTTTTATGGGGTATTCCATATATGACTATGTTTCACCCTTTATCATGGAGATATTTTCCTCCCTTGGAAATCTCGGTTTTCCCATGATTTTCCCATTTGAATGATGATATTCGGGAAATCGAGTCAAGCTAGAGACTCGTGGTAAATAAATCAAGCATCGTGTAACTAGGTTAGATTTTTACCTTTTCCATATTTTTCACCTTCACCCATTTCCACCAAATAAGTGTAGGGGGAGCCAAGTAGGTTGTTTGTGTTGTGATGTTGTGCAGGGATATGTGCTTTAATGATCCACTTTTTGTGCTTTTGACGCGACCTGTGATCCCGTGTTCCCGTGTACTCGGTTTCTCGATTCGTTTTTGCTATTGTGATTCATACATGTATATAAATAAGTTGAGTAAATGTAATCACTTTAGTTGTCTCTTCCTTAGCAAGATTTAAACTACGTGCACAATGTCCTAAGTGTAGGGGAGTTTACTCCCACATGCTTAAACATTGAGGACAATGTTTGTATTAAGTGTAAGGGGACTTCTATCGAATTTTAGTGGGCTTTTCCATGAATTTGACCTCATTTAACCAGAAAATTTAATTTTTTAACGTTTTTCAAATTTTTAATCTATTTTGGCCTCGTAGTATTTTTCATTTATTTTCTTTTATTTTCTTTCCTTTTGTCATCATATCGTATGTATATATTCTGTTTCAAGAAGAAAGTAAAAAATAAATAAATAAATAAAATGGTTTTAACAACTTTAGATATCTTTGATATATTAGGTCTGTCGTGAATATTTTGACTCAACCCGAGTTTACTTATCCAAGTTTACTCTAGCTAGTATCCTTAACCATATGGACCTTAATTGGTTTATTAGGCTAAGCATCCACGAGTCTCATACTTGAGATTTTAAATTGTGGAGAACGAGAAATGATAGAGTCAATTAGAAGTTTTGTATGCTTTCATGAACTTATGTGAGTTAATTATAAGCTTTTTCTCCCATCACTTTTCAAATATATTATTGTAATAAATAAGGTCGTACGATTTGAGAAGTTACTTAACTTCTAGCCCAAAATCGTTTAAAAGTTGCTCGGGATTAATTAGAGTTCATAGTCAAGGCATAACTTATTGAAGCGGGACGCGAAGATTGGCGTATCCAAAAAGGCCCTAACAAGGCATGAGGATATCCGAGTCCAAAAAGGCCCTCACAAGGCATGAGGATTCACTTTTTTTGCTAAATATCCTAAGATGATGTGAAGATCATTAATCCAAATCAATATGAAGGATCAAGACACACGACGTGAAGCAAATACTCCCCTAAAGATCATGGAGAAGTCTATCCAAAAAGACCCTAACAAGGTATGAGGATAAATAGATCCAAGTCCGAAAAGGAGGCGGATCGTTGTATATCAAAATCCTAAATAAAGAAGATGATAAATGAAGAAGTCGTGGTCAACATTTGAAGCATCTCTCACTCCTATTGAAGATGTATACCAAAATTAATAGAAGACCATAATTTCAAGAACGTCTCTCAAGATTTGAAGTTTGAAGTCAATGCCAAATATCGGTCAGGTCTCAAATCGTGAAACGAGTTATGCCAAGATATGAACTTTATGAGGTTTCGAGAAGCCGTTTTAAAAGATTTTGTCCTTTAGCTAACTATTGATTAAATCGTCCAACTTTGTTTTCAGCCTTAATAAACTATCGAAATAAGTAAAAAATGCATCCTCGTGATCATTTAAGACAAAAATAAAATACAAGAGATACACCGTAGGAATAAGGGGGTCTAAGTGAATAATTAAACCATATGAGTAAGTGTTAGCTTTACTAAATTGTAATTACAATGATCTTGTTTTTAAGCTTGGTATGGGGAACGTGAAACTTGAGGGTGATTAATATTCATGACACCAAAAGCCCTAGGTCTTAGATTTCTTTACGAGTTTCTTCCATCAAACAATTTCAAAGCTAATAATTTAAAGGAAATTGTTATATCTTTTATAAGTATTTATCTTTTCAGCGTTCTTTAGTTTCTTTTCATTATAGTAGTAATAGTATATCGTAATAAAGGCCAAGATGGGTTGATTATGAGGAAAATGTAACTTTATGCTTTAAAATTATGCATTGCATGGGGTCATTGCAATGGTCAAGTGTAGGGGATTTAATAAGTGTGTAAACACTTATCCTTTTACCACTAAAAATAAAGAAAAACAAGACCTAATCATGTATTTAACATCATAAAAGTCGGAATTATACGTGGTTTTGTGTTTTTGTTTGAAATAGGTACAAAAGATCATAAATGAAGAAAACAAGGGATTTCACGGTCATTTATTAAAGAAAAGTCAAGGAAAAAGACAAAGTCAAAGTCAAAGGACCAAAAGTGCAAAAAGATTGATTTTTGGAGGACTAATAATGAAGATATTATGAAAGTGCAAAAAAACCGAAGCTGGGATTCTGCTTTCAAGGGTTTTCTACAAGTTTTAGTTTCAAATCACCATTTTACCCTCACACTTTTACCAAAATACTATAAATACCACTCAACAATCCCATAATTACCAAATAGCCCCTAGAGTTCATCATTAATACACTTTTAGTCCTTATATTAAGTTATTAAACAACAAGGGACTAAATTTGTAATTTCAGCAAACTTAAAATGAATGATAATAGTTCTTTATGAATGTTAACTATTTTTCCAAAACATGAGGGACCTAATCTGTCATTGGGGGAAAGTTATATACTTCAGCAGTTCAAAAGTCATATTTGACCCGTCACCTTAGCCATTTTGACCCTTGATCTTATTTAATTACTTAGTCAGAAAGTCAAACACCCACTCCCTCTTAATTTTACCAGTTACTATTCTTCTTCATCTTGTACATTTAAACCAAGAATTGGGGATTTACCCATAAAGGGTAATTGGTCTAATTAAATCATTCAAACCCATTCCCATCCAACCAATTAACGAATCCCACATCTCACATGGCCACCTCAGCACTAGAAGCCACGCTGGCAATCCACACCAAAAAGGAGAAAACACACTTTGTGGAAAATTAACATAGACTCATGTGTTGAGGAAACACAAGTCCCCTCAAGGCTTCTGCCACGTTGGCAATCTATGTGATGACAGAGAAAACAAGAAAAAGATCATACGGCTCAAAATTGGCTTAATTTTCAAGCAAGAGATCAACGGGTGTAATGAAAGCCCTTGGAGAGAGAAATCATCCCCAAAGGCCTCACCTCAGTTCTATAAATATCTTAGGTTTTATTCATTGTAATTGTTTCATTTTTCTAAATTTTTATAAATTCGGTAAATGTGTTCCATGTCTTATTTTAATAAAAGTTTGATTTTAAAGCAATTTTAATACTGTCTCTCTTTACTTTTCTGTCTACTTTAAGTATTGGCAATTTATTCTCTGTCTTGTTTACTTCAAATTTTCACAAATTCTCAAAGTTTTTTCAAAAGCTATTGTTCATCATCTTTGATTCTGCAAGTTTACTGTTCCTGTGTTAAATTTGTGTTCATAATCGTGTTTTGATGCTGTGAAGATCAGTAGTAGGAGTGGTTTCATTGATAGTTGAGTTTTGTGGTTAAATCTGTTCAGAAGCAATAGTAGCCGTTTGATTTGATGTATTGATTTCAAGTTTTGAGAGTTTGAGCTTTTGTCCATGGAGATGGTGGGTTATAATGGTTGAATAGGTTAGAGATAAGCTAGCTACTTCACCAACGGACTTGGCCTGGAAGCAAGGTATTGATCTCATATACATTTTTAGGCATAAATCTAGCAGTAAACTGGAGTTGCTGTTCTTGTCTTGTTATTAGTGTGAACTTAGATGATTTCGCTTACATTTGATCTGCTCTTGTAGTTTTAATACGTGCTTTTGCTTAGTTTTCACTAGATCTTATTATCTCTTTGCAAATTTGTCATATAATCATCATTAGGACTGTTTGGATCAATCCTTTGTGGAAGATTTAGTAGACATGTGGTATTTTACTCTTTAGCATCTCATTTATCATGTAGAAGTGAGCTTAGATCAGCCTTAGATAGTAAGTTTCCAAGGTCAAAAAGGCAAACGGTCAAATAAAAAGTATGGGTCAAAATTTGTTGTCCAAACAGCCACATTCATCATCATTTTTTTAGTTGCTCATTAGGAGTTAGTGTAAGTGGTTGAACATTTTAGATAGGCAGTAGTACTAGCTCAAACTTTTTGGTTTAGTGTTTTGCTTGAAGCTTATTAGATAAGCTAGAAATAAGCTACAAAGTTACCTTAAAAATCTGCATATTAGCATTCTCTTTAAATAGTCACTCTTGCTCAATAGTTTTTTTTAGCCTAATCAGTTAATGAATTTCAAGGTTTTTGTTTTGGAATCAATATTATAGCTTATTGAACATATAGGAACAAACCGTAGCTTATTTCGTGGCCTAAAACGCTCAACCGAGTTTAACAAAAGCATTCAGCCCGTTTTTAGCTTAAGGTGTTTGAAAATTGCAAATAGGTCCCTGATTTCTCAGCCTACTCTCACTTTCAGAAATTGTGCATCTGGTCCCTGCTTTGTTCTTTTTTTTAATATCATTTCTTGCACGTTAGTACTACTAGGCTGCGTTTTTTTTTGTTTGGGCTCATTTCAGTATATTTGGGCCTGTATATCAAAAAGGTTGCATTTTTTTTACTACTACGTATACAATTGAAAGAAATAGGCCCCATTTTGTTTAACTAAATTTCATTTAACATTTCATTTTAAATCAATTTTTTAAATAATTAGATTTTTACTTTCAATAAAAAATATATATATATATATATATTTATATATATATATATATATATATATATATATATATATATATATATATATATATATATATATATATATATATATATATATATATATATATATATATATATATATATATATATATATATATATATATATATATATATATATATATATATATATATATACTAGCGGCGTAACCCGCCCAATGGGCGGGTTCGTTTCATAACTCTTTTTTAAGTGTATATATATGTATGTGCAGTTGTGTTTTGTTTTTCCGTTTTTTAGGCCCTGGCGACCCAGCGGTGTAACCCGCTAAATGGGTGGGCTTGTTACGTTAATTGTTTTTTAAAAGTACGTTTGTGGATTCGTTTATTTTTCTGTAGTGAGATTAGATTTTGTTAATAGAAAGCTTAATGGAATTTTTCTTTTATATATTTTAAAAACTTGGCTCACCCAACGAATGTGTTTCGTTCCATGACAATCTTTTTTTCGGATTGGTTCCGTTTTAACATTTTTTAAACGGGTAGGTTTGATTTTAACCTGTTTTTCACACGGTCAGTTCGATTTTAACCATTTTTTGAACCGGCCCTGTCCATTTTAGTTAACTGGTACGAACTACCGGATCAGTTTGAGTAAAAAACGGTTTCAAAAATACCGGTTCTTTTTAAAATTGGTTTTGGTTTTTTTTAAAGGTTGTTTATTTCACGTAACTAAAAATTTATAACGTTGGGCGTGTCACTCAAACTCTCTATTCGCTACTGCTTTTACATAATAGAGTTACTAATTACTTGCATGTATATCAACCTGTACGAATTCAATAAAACAATGTATGAGTATATATCTGGATAAGTCGGGTCCATTGGTTTCGCCAGATCTTGAAAAACAATATGATCCAACTTATTTTAAACATTTAAACACAAAATCTCTTTTAAACAAAAAAAATCCTTTTGCTTTCTCATGAACAGTTTACAATAACAAATACTAATTTGATATTTCTTAAAGTAAGTCAAAAGAATGAGTGACTAATGCAACTATTAATAGCACCTTTTGAGGCTTACATGCATATCTCTTTGGTGTCTCTTTTTTGTACGTAGTAATACTTTTAACATGTTAGGATATCTCCTATATTTCTATCAAATCAAAAAGAAAGAAAAGAAATCTTCTACCTTAGTATAACCGATCTCCTACAGTAGTATAATCTAAACATGAAAAAATGAATTTCTCACATTCATTTATATCAATTTTTGTTAAAAGTTACAATACATTAAGTTTAAATGCATTGAAAGCAAATAAAAAAATCAATTCCACCTAGAAACACACGTTTTTATATAATAGAAAATGTAGTGTAAATGGACTTAATGAAATAAAAATATGATACTACAATACTATATTGGCATTAAGCCATTAAGATTGAGCGACAAGTTATCTTCTGTGACTTGTATTCATATACAGAATACAATTATTACGTTCTAAATGTTTTGGTTAACAACTATGTGCTTCTATGATCCACGTGATAAGGAACTTATGTTTAGATGTTCCTATTTAGGAAAACTATCCACATGTCTGCAATAGGCTTCTCTATCCTCAAAAAATATATATCCAAATGAAATAAAAAAAAGATTTTAAAACAACAGTAGTGGTTGGTATAGTCCTAATAGTTCGACTGTCATACACAAAAGCACTAAATATGAAAAGAACAAAACTCATATAAACACATATAGAATTTTCCTAAATGCTTAAGGACTAAGTCCAAACACATATTAACCTTATAAGACTGCGATCCACTGTCCAGCAATACAAAGTGATTCCCCCATGATTATTCTACAAGCATAGCACTACACCAAATATTCAGCATCATATATAGTGTTGCACGAAAAGAGCAGCAGTTTCCTGTCTTGATGTTTGCTGCAAGCCGTGCACCAAAAGTACTGAAACTCACGATAGAGTCAAGGCTCAGTTATCAGCAGGTACTATATTATAGAATTCGTACATATGAATATGAATAATGTCAACTCTTACTCTAAAGGTTATATGAAAAAGACGATTTACCTTGAAGTTCATCGCTCCTTGATCCTACACGCTCAGTCCTTGTAGCATTTCGTTGATTTCAGCACCCATAGTTCCTTGTTAAAAGAACAAACACCATGTGTCAAGAAGTTAACGGTAGAATACCATACAAGGAAACTCAAATAATATTACACAAGATGTCACATCGTTACTCCTATAAATACACTGAATTAGCTACCTACATCAGGACTCAATCATATTATTACAGAATAAGCAAACTGCTGATTCAAAGAGGAATTTAAATATGTAAATTTATCTTCAGGGATTCCAGGAATATGTTGTCGTTCACTCCATAACCTTCTTTCCTAGACATAGTTATGAGTATTAAGGTACTGTTAACGCCGCAATAGCAACATATTATAGGCTTGAAAAAGAAAATAGTAATTGTATTGCATGAGAGAATATTGAAGCATACATCAATATCTCCGTCTCTTACACATATTGTGTTGAATCCTTTGCTGATTTTTACTTTATTGTTCTATTCTGCCGCACCTTCTATACGCAAAAGAATAAACCAACTCTTAGAGTCACTTAAACCTTAAGGGGGGATAATATTGAGCAGCACATACATCTTGTTAACTTTAAAGGTACATCTGTGAGGTTAGATATTTAAATCTCGCCAAAGGTCTGAACACGTAACCTAGTGTCATTGGTTCCAGAAGAGATCCTTTGTTGGGTGACGATCCCACAATTCCAGTGGAACCCATTTGTCGAAAGACGCTTCGAGCCTCAAGCTTCAGAGGCATTAAACTTGAAAAGTCCCCACCAGGACACCAGTCACGGGCTGTAAATGTTCTGGAAGACAGATCTGACTGCTTCTACGTCTTCGGTATTGTCGATCCTTAAAAACAGCCAGCATTCACTGCTTCGAAGACTGTGGTCTCTTTCGATTAATAGGCTGAAAATAGCAACTTGACTACAATAGTAAATACTATCAAAATCAAACGTATTCAACTCACACATAATAAAAATTCCCTATTGCTCCTACCTTGTTCATAAAATCAGAACCAATGCCCCGAATCTTCAAATTATTGAGGATTTTGCAGCTTTTAATGATGTTCCTCAGCCCACAAAAGCGCCTCTGAGTGGAAGAAGAAAATGTTATAGGTATAAGAACCTGTTTGATCTTCCTGTGATTCTATTTGATGCAGGCGCACATCAACTGATGGCATATTGGCGGTGTGACCCAAAAAGGTTTATGAAAATATAAACTCTTTTATACAACGCAACCTAGAAATATCACATGTGTAAAATGTATGAATGTTACCTGGACCATCACCAAGTTCTAATGCACAATCCCATCCAACTCAGTGGAAGTGAACATCTTATGCATCACAAATTCAGAAGTACCAATTTGGTTCTGGATTTGATCTGTTTACGAATTGCGTTCAGTGAATGACGAAGGGAGACAATATATAATAAACGGTTTCATAGACAAAAGAAGTTCTTAAAAAATGAGGATATTCGAATTAATAAATATGAGATAGCAGTTAAAGAAACAAATATGCAGAGGTTAGGATACTCATCTGGAATCCCGCGTACACCAAATAAAACATTAGATGAGTAACTCTTGCTAGGCAATTAGTCAACAGCGAAGAAGGCCATACACAATAAACGTTTTCGGCTAAGAAAGAAACGTTTTGAAAATGAGAACATTGAAGTTAATGAAATTTTCATAAAAAGATAAGAAAACATATGCCTGGTCGTTGAGACTAATATAAAGACATAAGTCTCGCATTTGTTGTTCGAGAAGGACTCAGTTCAGAGTCACCTCTTGTTCAGAAAATCGGTATAGGTTGTGGAGGGTTCATGGGTTGTTATCATTAGGTTCAGGGTCTGTGGCAGGTTCAGAGAGTCGCGATCGGTTCACGGGGTTCAGTTTGGGTTCAAAGAGTTGAGTGACCATAGTTTAGGATTTAGTGATTGGGTTCAGGAAGTGATGTTTTTGCTCAGACCCACTCATCCACATTTGCCCGAACCGGAACAACTGGCGAACGTGTGCTTTTACACCACCCATTGGCCTACAACGACTTGCTATCGACCTACTGTCTGATGTGTAATACATAAAATCTTCCAGTCCAGAAACCATTAAGACTAACTGTTCTTTCTCCTGACTTGCCACCAAACGAACATATCTCTTGCGGATTTAGATGTGCTCAGTGAATAACTTCATTCAAAGGCTGACTTCTTGTAGTTATCTTCTTCTGATCTATGTGAGGATGCAAGCTGTAATTTGATCCTAGGTTCATAAGAAGTTAGATAAATTTTAGATATAATTATGTTTCTCGTTAAAGATATGAACCAATGGCTATTAACCTTTTCTTCACCCTCGTTTTTGTTACACCTAGTGTTGTCCTCAACCAAATCAACAGGAATAGCATGCCCCTGCAAGAAGCAATCACAAGAATGAGAATAGCCACAAGTAGGTCGTAATAATAAGATAAAACCACGCACTTGTGCTTTCGATTTAAACATTTAAATTTAAATCAGATATAACATGAAATCCAAAAACTACAAATCATGGTAGTGTTTGAATCAAAGATTGATTCATCCACACTCCTTGAATCAAAGCTCTAATTATCAGAGAAACCAACGGACGGATAATATAGTGTTTTTGAAAAATAGGGATATATAGACTTACTTGAAAGAGCAGCCATGGATGATATATATACTTTCTTTGGATCTCCCCCAATGGGCACTTGTATCGGCCTTTTCTGTAATTTCCTGTCACTATAGCAGGGTTTTAACAAAAATCCAAGATTTGCATGAATGTGAAGATTTTAACAAAAATAAATGGCCACTTACAGATTGAAAAACATAAAAAGAATCTTGAACATCAATGTTTTCTTGTAAACCTGTTATGAAGAAAACATATAACGGCTTAGGATGTTAAGACATGTTCAGGGATAAGTGATTAGGGTTTTGGCAGAAAAGGAGCGATGCTTTTGGGACAAAACCAATATGCTACTATGGAAAGTATATCTTTGATATATAACGAATTCACAAATTAGTGAATCCAGAATCAAAACGCAATCTAAACAATAATTCAAATATACGATATATATGAAATCAAATATACGGATGTAGACTACATGATATGCGATATATCTTTTATTCCATAATTAGGCTAATAAACTTCTAGCCAATTAAAATGCCACATAAGCAAATGACGTGGCACCTCTTCATTTTCCTAGTCAAACTTAGCCCCATATATATATTATAGATATATATAAAATTAAAAAAATTAGTTTTTTATATTTTTAAAATAAATTTGGCATTTTTATTTTTAGAATAACTTTTCATTTAGAATTCTAGCATTTTAATGTTTTGTATTTTTTTTCTTTTACTTGTCATTTTCATTTAGCATTTTAATAATTCTCAATTGCATTTTACTTTTGCATTTTATATTTTTACTTTGTGTTTTATTTGCGGTATTTGCAATTTGTTTTTAGCATTAGTAAGTATTTTACGTAGCTTAATATTTTTATCTTTTTACGTGCTTTTAATTAAAAATAGATACCAATCAAGTTTCTATAACCAAAAACGATAAATCTCTTTGAAATAATTGGATATCAATTCAAGTCGATTCGCGGAAAACGATTATATTAAAAAAAACGGATATTAGCTATGCCATTACGTGTGGCGTACCGCTACTACCATAATGACGGTCAAAGTTTTGACAAAATGTTGTTAGACGTGCACAGTGTGTCTTTTGCAAGTCCATCATGAGTCATGTGGTTTACGTAACCTACTACAACGTCTTGATAGCAAGGTGTCTAACAAGGATACATGATCTGTGGTCGTTGGGTTTGCAACCCTCTTACACGACAAGTTGAATTATTAGGTTCACTCAATCCTCTTATTCCACCTGGGAACGATGTGTACATGTACGTCTGTAGGCAGAAGATATCCGAGTGTACGGACTAGCACGGATGGACGTACCATGACTGCGAATGATAAACATATTATTTAAAATTTATATTTAATATATTTTGCTGATTTATAAGATATATATAATAAAAAAATATCGGAATATATCCTATGGAAATTTAAAAGGTAAATAAGATCTTTTAGTAATATATAGAATATGAGCGATCGTACGGACGAGCGCGGATGGACATACCATGACCGCGTATAAAGAGGTCGGGTCGCGACACAATATTAGTAGTCGCGGAAAATAATTCAAGACATATATGTAATATTTATGCACCGATTTAAAAGATATACGTAATATCTTTTATTAATATAAAAAATAAAGATAATATATTTAATTTTTTTTTGTTTTAAAAAAGATCGAGATATATATTTACCAAATTTAAAAGATAAATAATATATTTTTGTTAAATTAAAAGATATGCGTAATATCTTTTATTAATATAAACAATATATCCGAACGTGCGGATTAAACGGAAGACGCGGCTCCTGACCGCAGTGAAAAAATAAAATATGACCGAACATACAGATGAGCACGGTTGGACATACCATAACCACGTATAAAAAATAAAGATAAAAAATTTCCGAACGTATGGACGATCGCGGAGGGACGTGGCCCATGACCGCGAATAATAAATAAGAAATATTCGAACGTGCGGAGTATAGATAATTGCAAACCACGGGTAAATGATAGGTATCATTACCCCATATAAATCACATAATCATTGCAAATAAAAAAGAATATTTCTGAATTTTTATGATCGAAAAATATCCTTAAAACAAACGATATATTTGTAATTGATATAGATCAGGTAAATTGTTTGAAAAGTATTTGGATGAGATGTTTAAAACACTTTTCGATAACAAATATTTTGCCATCTTTTCCGCCATTAGACCGTATCTCAAATATTATATGCATACAATAATATCTTTTGTATAGACAAAAGTTCCGGAGGGAACGTGGTTCCAAAAAAGTAAGAAAGAACTGATCTCAGCCGTTCATTCTTAAAAACTTTGGATGGCTGAGATCATATTTTGGAGGGCATTTTCGTAATTTCAACCTTATTAAATTTATCAAACCGCTTCCCCAAATCCTTTCCTCCGTCATTTCATTTCACATCTTTTATATCATTTCTCTTTCAAACCGTAATCCTAACCACCAAATCTTAACCCTAACCACCAAATCTTATGATCTAACCATTCGATTATGGATATTCGAGATGAAATCAGTGCTTCTAAAGGCGATCCAGTGCCTGAATCGTCTTTGTTTGGTGTTTCCGATGCAATCACCTCTCCGAATCAACAGATTGGTAAGTTTTTTAGGGCTTTTTGCTTATTCTTTCTTTTTTCTTATTTTTATGTTGCTTATTTGACTTATTAGCTGCTTATTTAGTTTTTAGATGTGTCTGTTTTATTTTTGATTTATTTGATTGAATGATTTTTTTGTTTTTGAATATGTTTTTGATGTGTTATAATTACGTGTAATTATGTATAATCTCATGGTATGTAGTTGGTGTTAAACCAAATGGTTAAACCAAATGGTTCTATGATTTGAGTGTCAATTTTACGATTGTTGGTGCATTCTGCTTGTACCTTTTTCCTATAAAACAGGTGTAGATTAGGCTAGCAGAGTGTGAATTTGTGACTCCTGCAGTTTAGGATAGGTTAAGAGCGATAAGGCAGTCATTGGTTGTCAAACTTGATGCGGTTTAATCCAAATATGTGAATATAATTATTTGTGATAATTGAGTGCAAGAGCATGTAGCCAAGGTTCCACCGCCAGCGTAACATGTGGCTGTTACGACTCTTTCTACACTTGTATCCTACGGCCTAAATCAACCAATCAAGTCTTTGTATACAGAAAAACGTATTCTCGTCTTTTGTATTTATGCATCAAGTGTTCCATCTTTGCTAGCCTGTCTATTTTAGCCTGTCTACACTTGTATCCTACGGTCTGAAGTTACGTTTAATCTTGAGTACTTAGTGTCGTCTTACAGCAGAACTCCTTTGCAGCTGCATTGGTTGTAACGAGTAACACAATACCATTTATCTTCAGTTGGAGCAAACGCTCATTAATATAAAGAGTCAACGGTTCATTGACTTGTAATTTAGAACTAACTGATACAAATTAATATTTTATGATAGCTGTATGTTGTTGATGGGTGTGTTTGTTTTTGTGTGGAATTACATGTGATTCACACATAATTACATGTAATTATACCAGAATTACATGTAATTATGTGTGAATTACATGTAATTCTAATGTGTTTTATGGATTTTGTTAAATGTTGTTTTTTATAAGTTTACTGATGCTATTTTTTTTTTTGGTTCAGGTGCTTTTAGCTCTATTGATTTTGATACCGTGAGACAAGGTATAACTACAAGTTCTAGGTTTCGAGGTTCTCCTAGGGGTAGAGGCTTTCGAGGTAGTCGTGGAGGTTCTCCTAGGGGTAGTGGTTCTCCTAGTATTTTTTATTCGAGGGGTAGGGGTTTGAGTCCGAAAAATGTATTTGATGGTGTTTGTAGTCTTGATAAGTTAGCTACTGTGTCAGAGGCTGTAGGGGATGATGTTATGATTGATAAGGATTTGGGTGATGAGAATACGAGTGGTCGTGTGAGTTTGAATGCTGTTGGGGGGGTGTCAGTGATTTCTGCTTCGAATTTGCTTGAGTTAAGTACGGAGAATACTACGGATGTTATAGATAATGTGGTTGTTGGTCAGAATGTTCAAGTTCCCACGGAGATTCCAGTTCTACGGAGTGATCCTAAGTTGGCTTCCAAGACGCGTTTGCTAGGTGGGAAGAAAAAATCTAGTCCTGTTCTAAGGTCTTCAACCAAGTCTGCTAACAAACCGGTTTTTGAAGCTTCTAATGTTTCTACTGAGCCGCCTCCCAAGGCTGCTAAAAAGCCGGCTTCTAAGTCTTCAAAGATTTCTGTTGAGTCGCCTTCCAAGGTTGTTGCTAAGAAGGCCTCCAAGCCAGCTCTTGAGGCTTCAAAGGTTGCTACTGAGCCGGCTCCCAAGGCTGCTAAAAAGCCGGCTTCTAAGGCTTCAAATGTTGCTGTTGAGTCGCCTTCCAAGGTTGTTGGTAAGAAGGCCTCCAAGCCTGTTCCAAAGCCTGCTGCCAAGAAGTCCTCGAAGCCTGCTACAAATCCTGCTTCCAAGGCGCCGGTTAAGCGCAAACGTGATGTTGACTCTGTTGTTCACACAGAAGATGATAGGCTTGGTAAGCGAACAGCTAATGTTAAGGTTCATGATGTGAAACGTAAAAGGGAAGTTGAGTTGGATGATAAAGCAATTGTGGATGTAAAGGATATCCCTTCTTTATTGGAAATTTGGAAGTTGGCTAAAACTGAAGAAATAGGAGAAGGCAGTGGTGTCAACAAAAGAATAAAAAAGGAAAAAGAGTTGTTGCCTGAAGAAGTTGCTCACAAAAAGTATCTTGACTCTTATCCGTCCATTCGTCCAAAGGCGGCTGCTTCTTCACTTTTTTCTGCTATTCATGGATGCCATGGAGTTAATATGAAGCGTTTTTTAGCACATATGGGTTTTATCTCACTCTATGATGTTCAAATTGATAAGTTACCAGGAAGGATGGGAAGGTATTGTATTCAACGCTTTGATGCAGAAACATCTACTTTCAATTTGGAAACGGGTGCCTCCATTAAGGTAAATGAAGAGAAAGTCCATGAAATGTTAGGTGTTCCTTTGAACGGACAATCTTTATTTTCTTTAGAAGAGAGACCTTTGGATGATAAGTTTGTTAAGCTTTGGTTAGGGCAGTTTTCCCCAAAAAATAGGAAGGATATAAGAGTTCCTGATATAGCTGCCAAGTTGGTTTTGTCTAAGAAAGATGACTTCTTTTTTAGAGTCAACTTTCTTACTCTGTTTACCAATACAATGGGCAAAGTTGATGCTTTGAATGGTCAAGTATGCTTGGATGTTGTTAGACGTATTCGAGAAGATACAGATGCTTCTAAGATAAACTGGTGTGAGTATGTATACAAATGCTTACTAGACTGTAAACTTCCCGATAAACCAACAAATCCTTACCTTGGCCCGTTCACCTTCTTAATTGTAAGTTTGTACCTTTCTTTGAATTTATGTTGAATTACATGTAATTACATGAAATTACATGTAATTCACACAGAATTACATGTAATTTCATGATGAATTACATGTAATTTTCTTTGAATGTTTTTGTTTAATTTTTTAAATTAAATGAAGTCTTGTTATTTACATGTCTTTTTTTTCCAGCTTTTGTATTTAGATTCCACGAAGTTTGAAAAGTTCCATGTTCTTCGAGAACGCCCGGCTATCAAAAGCTGGAGCTCAATTTTAATGAGAAAAAGAGAGCAACTAGAGCTAGATGGACAGGTTTTGGGTCTTTTAGAACTGAATGAAGAATGGACTAAAGATGAGAATCAAAGAACAGAAGGTTTTGTTACTCGCAATCATTCTTCTAAAGAGGTACTTATACCAGAAGGTTTATTTTTTCTTTTTACATAATTACATGTAATTCACACAGAATTACATGTAATTCTGATATAATTACATGTAATTATACCAGAATTACATGTAATTCTGAAATCAGTAGCAACCTATTAATACAAAAATTACATGTAATTCACACAGAATTACATGTAATTACATCTACAATCTAACTAACTGTTAATAAATCATAAACATGTATAGGATTTGTATCTCCAAGCTGAAGAAAGTTTTAAAGTAATTTGTCTAGAGAGATGTGCTTTGGAAGAGTACTTGTTGGTAGGTGCTAGAGAATATCCGGATGATCCTAAGTTTCGTGAGCTTCATAAAAAGTATTACACATTTTTTCAAAATCCGAATGAATATGAATATCCAGAGGATGATGATGATGAGAGCGATAATGAGAGCAATGATGAGAGTGATGATCCTAAAGATGATAATGATGATCCGAATGATGATGATGGTAGTACGGGTAGTGACGGGGACGATGAAAATGATAAGACTGGTAGTGGTGCTGTTGATAAGCATAAGGATGGAAATGTTGGTAGTGGTGACGATAATGTGCAGAATGACAATGAGAAGCTTGCCAGTGATGATGAGAAGATTCCAAGTGATGACGAGAAGATTCGTACTGACGATGAGAAGATTCCTAGTGAAGGTGAAAAGATTCTTAGCGAAGATGATCCAATTATTTCGGAAATTCCTCCTTTGTTTGGGAATGTTTTCGATAAGGTGCCTACTATTGAAGAGACCATTGTTCAAAAAGAAACACATGTTGAAAAAGAATCCGCTGAAGTTCAAGTTGATGAAGATTTTGAGATAATGAGTACACCGGACTCTTTTTCACAATGGTTAGATGAAAACATAGAAGAGGTTGGAAATGAGATTGATCGCCTTGCCGACGAGTATTTTTCTGTAAGTTTCAAACTTTTATTAGTTTGTTGTTCCAAATTTTATTATTTTTTAATGTATATTAAGTATGTTTTTTATTACATGCAACTCTGGTATAATTACATGTAATTATAGCAGAATTACATGTAATTATAGCAGAATTACATGTAATTATAGCAGAATTACATGTAATTCTGGTATAATTACATGTAATTACATGTAAACTACAAGACAACGTTTTTTATGTATTTTATTTTTTTCAGGCTCAACATGGTCGACATGTTGATCCAGCAGAGAATGCTCTGGATGATGCCCTTGATGAGGAAGCACCTTCTACTCCTGAAAAACTATCGCTTCGTGTTTTAAGCCAAAGTCCTAGTCCTAGTCCTGGAAAGCGAGTTGGGAAACCTTCGGTATTCTTGATATCTCCGTATGTGAATAAAAAGACAAAAGTTCTCCCCAAACTTACTCAAAATGAGTTTCTTCTGGGCTCTAGTGTGTTTGCAATGCAGGGTGATAAGGAGTGAGTTATTTTCATTTTTGTTAAATATAAATTAATATTTATTCAATTTAGAGTTGCATGTAATTCTGCTATAATTACATGTAATTATACCATAATTACATGTAATTCTGGTATAATTACATGTAATTGTAGCAGAATTACATGCAACTCTGGTATAATTACATGTAATTATAGCAGAATTACATGTAATTATAGCAGAATTACATGTAATTCTGGTATAATTACATGTAAACTACAAGACAATGTTTTTTATGTATTTTATTTTTTTCTTTAACAGAGAATATGTTTTTGAAACATTTTCTGGCCACAAAGTTTATGGAGTTCGTTTGAATCTCGAAACACTATCTCCTGGCCTTTGGGTTGATGCAAACGTGCTAGATTGCTTTGGTTCTGTTCTGAATTACGAAGAGCGTTTCCGAGATCCTCGAATGCCAATAAGGCACTTCTTTCCAACAGGATGTGTTGTAAGTTAATTTTTCTACACCCAAAATAAATTTATTATTTCTGTCATAAATTAATGTTTTTTTTTATATTCAGACTCGAGAAATGATTAATGGAGCCTTGAAAACGGATGCTGATATATGGGACCGATTTTCAAAGGAAATTTCTGCTCAATTCGAAAACGATGTTGGTGGTCTGGCCTTGGAAGGCGTTGAATTGGTAAATAGAATTTTATTTTCTTTTTGTTTGGTTATTATTTTTTTTTCATTCTAATTTTTGGTTTATTAAAAACAGGCTTTCTTCCCGATCTGCATGTCTGGGCATTTTTATGTGGTTGTCTTCAACCTAAAAGTAGCATCAATGACTGTTCTAGATAACAGCGGGTCGGGAGCACCTTATGATGGAAAGTACAAGGATGTCTGTGATCTTCTTGTAAGTTTCTGTTAATTATTTGTGATTTTTCTGTTAATTACATGTGATTCACACAGAATTACATGTGATTCGTGTTAATTACATGTGATTCATGTTGGATTACAAAATATTTATTTCTCTTTTTTTGTAGAGAGATTTGTTTGCGAGACACTTAAAGTTGTATAATCACAAGAAGCATAATTCCATCAGAAAGTTGAAGAGAGCAAAAACGCCAAAATTAAAGTGGATGACAAAAGAGAATTCTCGGGATTGTGGAGTCTTTGCAATGCTTCACATGGAGACATATGTTGGCGGAGCAGTTGCGGATTGGGATTGTGGGCTTGTCCCGGAGTCCAGAATGCAACGTGACATGTTGAGACTTTTACGTTTCAAATTTCTTTCTAAGATGCTTCTACATGAGCAAAATTGTCATGCTGATAAGATGCGTCAACTAGCCATGGAGTTTGATAAGTATGAGATTAATCATAAGCTCGAGATACTCTGTCATGCACTAAAGAATAGGCAGGAGCGAGAAAGAGATTAGGTCATCAAAAGTTCTGTGAAGTGTGCTGTATGGATATATTATGTTATTATGTAATGGCTTTGTCTGGATATTTTTAGGTTATGTGTTTTGTGACATGCTTAATCGAACATAACTTGGTGTGTCATGGCTATGTTAACTTGTTTCAGACAATTGTTCCAGGTTGTTATATTTTCAGATTACCTGTATGTTATATTTTCAGTGTCTTTGTGTTACGCATTATTGAACACTTCAATTACATGTAATTGAACACTTCAATTACATGTAATTCACACAGAATTACATGTAATTCACACATTATTTCAATTGAGTATAACTTAGTGTCATGGCTATGTTTAATGAAGTTAGATCAGATTATGGTCAAGTGTTATCACTCACTGAATTCCCTTGCCACTTACCTTATTCACACAGAATTACATGTAATTCACACAGAATTACATGTAATTCACACCGAATTACATGTAATTTTACCAGAATTACATGTAATTCACACAAAATTACATGTAATTCATTTTTATCTTCCCCAAAAAACATAAGTACCTCAACTCTGTCACATGTAAATCAATGGAAATCATATTGATGTTGACCTAAAACGTAAATTACATGTAATTTTAAAACGTAAACATAGATTCTGGAATCTTAAACAAATGTTTTGGGAAATGAAAAAAAATGAAGTAAATGAAAAGTGTTCAAACATCAATAATTGGTGAGGCCTTCTTTTTCTTTGCGTTTGGGTTCTTTGGGCAAGTTCTTTTTGTATGCTCACGCGTCTTCACCTTACAATATCCACAAACCTTCAATGGTTTCTTTCGAACTTTAAGCGCCTTTTCTCTTCCACTTTTCAATCGTTCTCCCTTTTTTAGTTTTTTTCCATCATTTGGATGGTCTCCTTTGTTTCTAGCCTTCGTTGGATTGTTTACATCTAGATGATCAGGCTCTGAAATAGCAAACAAATCACCAATAACATCTGCCGTTTTTCTTGAAGGAGGATTAGGCATATCAACTTTTATTTCTTCATATATCACTTTCAACTTTTCAAGATAAGCTGCCAACCTCTCTTCATCTTTGCTCAATAAGAATAAACAATCATCCACAACAAAATTCACCTCGTTTGAAAGCCTTTCAACGGTTACATTCTTTTCCCCATATCTGTTTATTTGTCTTCGAAGCTCAGGTGGTATTATCTCTCTTGTCCATCTCCTCAAAATGTATTCCTTGGGAATAACATTAACATCACGGTTCTTGAACACACAAAATATGTGTCGACATAGAAAACCATATCGTAGAAAATGTCTACAAGAACAAACCACTGACCCGTCTTCTATAACTCTTAGTACCTTTTTCCAAAACACAAGGAATTTACATTAGAATCACATGTAATTTCATTATTTATTATTTTGTTTAGAATTACATGTAATTATTTAATAATTACATGTAATTCACACAGAATTACATGTAATTATTTAATAATTACATGTAATTCACACAGAATTACATGTAATTCACACAGAATTACATGTAATTCCTTTAAGAGCCTATTTATTTATTTTTAAAAGCTGATGTAAATTATACCTTGTAGTCTATTTCTGTCGCTTTCTCTGCTGCGATTTCCTTGTCTTGTTCTTTTCTACTTTTGGTGTAAATAGTTCTGTAAGAATTTGCCGCTTTGTCTCTAATTATGAAAGTCTCACATCCTTCACTATTTTGTAAACCTTGTATCGTACAATTCCAGCAAGCAGCATTAATTTCATGTTGAACAAATTCAAATATTGTCTTTGTATATATTCTTGCAGCATGACGTTCAATGTCCAACATTGTTTTATATGTTGGAGCCGCATCAAGCGTTTGGAAGTCCAAATTCTCTTGCCTATGTCTTTGCCTTTCCATTGCTGATTCGTATGACATCATGAAACCAACAAGTGTTGACCCTTGGCTTGTGAAACTTTTAAAGAAAGAATTTTCACTTTCGGACCTGGAAGTCGTCCTCATCAAGCCAAACAAAGGAGAGTCGATAAAATAAGCGGGAATCCACATTTTTCTAAGATCATACATTTTTTTCATCCACTTGTTTTCTTTCAACTCAAATTCATCTATCAATAACCCCCATCTCTCTTCAAACTGCTTTGGTTCTATGAACATATTCCAAATGAGCCTATCAAATCGTTCTTTGAAAGCCCCTTTGTATATTTCTTCACAAATCTGTTTTGAAGATATAAAGTAATTAGCACTAAAAAAATATTTTTTTTTTCCAAAAATCACATGTAATTCACACAGAATTACATGTGATTAGCATACATTCACTAACAAGGTATTTTTATTCAAAAAATCACATGTAATTTACACAGAATTACATGTGATTTGCATTCAAAACTAACAAATCATTCACACAGAAATAAAGTAGAATCACATGTGATTCTAATATGAATTACATGTAATTCACACAGAATTACATGTGATTCTATCATGAAAAACAGTTTCTAACTTGAACAAAAATACCTTAGATGGGATCTTTTGGGAAATGTGCCACATGCATAGTCTGTGTTTTGTTGTTTTAAAAACGGCTTCAATAGCTCTCTTCATGGCTCCATCCTGATCGGTTACAATCATTGTCGGCTCTTTTCCAACGGCGGACAAAAATGCTGTTAGCAACCACGTATATGATTCGGTATCTTCATGTAAAATCATTCCCGAACCAAGTGTCACACACTTTCTGTGATTGTCGATGCCAGTGAATGGTACAAACTTCATGTTGTACCTATATAACATAGCAATGTATTAAAATCTACATTCCTGAATCACATGTAATTCTACCAAGAATTACATGTAAATCTGTGTGAATTACATGTAATTTAAATATTGTCTTTGTAATTCTAATAGAAATACATCTGATTAGTATTACATGTAATTCACACAGAATTACATGTAATTCACACAGAATTACATGTAATTCACACAGAATTACATGTAATTCACTAATAAAAAGTATAAACATACAAGAATTACAAACAATTAACTTACCTGTTGCTATTGAAGGTTGCATCAAAAGATACTATGTCTCCAAACTCTTTGTAATAGCACTTTGCAACTTCATCCGCCCAAAACATCGCAACGAGTTCATCATTTTCTACCTTATATTCAAATGTAAAGTTCGGCACATACAACTTTCTGTTTTCCATTTTGTTTATTAGCATTTGTGCATCATTTTCCCCAATAAATTCAGTAACATCTCTCTGAGCATTCTTAAAATCAGCGGTCGTCCCATGAACATATTCATCACCACCTTTGATACTACTTAAGAAGTTGTGAGCACGCGTTGCACCAAGTTTATTTGCTGCAGCTTTTACAACAAACATCTTTTCGGCTTGAGGCATTTTTCGTTGTTTCTTTGTATAGTGTTGGTACACCTCTGGTAGAAGATGGTGGTTGTGTTTTGCTATAAATTGTACCAACTTGTATTTTCCGGTAACAATATTCAACTGTAACTTTATCTGAGCTTTACAACCAGTCACGTGGTGTGTTGTGTTTCTGATTTGTTTACCTTTATTTTTTGGATCCAATGTGTCAAAATCAACACGTATTGGTTTTCCTCCTTTGTTACAAGTAATGTACTTGTGTTTTACCATTCCTGATTTTGTTTTACTTTGTCCCGATTTTTTAACTTCAAAGCCTCCCTTTTCAGCATAATTTGAATACATATCAAAAGCTTCTTCCAATGTATCATAAATATCTCCCACTTCTGGTATACGAATTCCATGTACACGAGGCTCCCAATTTACTGATCCACCGGGTGTTTCATCTTGCGCAAAAACTGTTGCTCTTGGGGTTTTCATACCTGTATTTTAAAAACAGAATTACATGTAATTTCCATTCAACGCTAACAAACCATTTTAATACTAAAATTACATGTAATTCACAAAGAATTACATGTAATTTCCATTCAACACTAACAAACCATTTTAATACAAAAATTACATGTAATACACACAGAATTACATGTAATTTCCATTCAGCACTAACAAACCATTTTAATACAAAAATTACATGTAATACACACAGAACTACATGTAATTTCCATTCAACGCTAACAAACCATTTTAATACAAAAATTACATGTAATTCACAAAGAACTACATGTAATTTCCATTCAACACTAACAAACCATTTTAATACAAAAATTACATGTAATTCACACAGAATTACATGTGATTTCCATTCAGCACTAACAAACCATCTTAATACAAAAATTACATGTAATTCACACAGAATTACATGTAATTTCCATTCAGCACTAACAAACCATCTTAATACAAAAATTACATGTAATTCACCCAGAATTACATGTAATTTCCATTCAGCACTAACAAACCACCTTTTTTCAAAAATTACATGTAATTCACGCAGAATTACATGTAATTTCCATTCAGCACTAACAAAACAACCTCAGAACGATAATTTACCTTGAAAACCATCTTTTACTTTTTCTGAAGAAGAACACTGTTCTGATGCATCACTTTTATTCAAATCAAGCTGAGAAACCACTACCATAACGTCATCTAAATCAGGTTCATCCATTTTTCTGATTGATTAGGGTTCCGGCGAGTTTTTTTATTTTCCGGCGAGGGTTATGGTTTCCGGCGAGGGTTACAATCTTTTATGAATAAGGTTTTATGAATATATAGGTTATAGATTCGTGATAGTAATGGTTTCCGGCGAGGGTTTTGTTATTTACATATCATTCCGGCGAGTTTCCATTTATTCCGGCGAGATTGATTTTGGATCTGAGTGTCTGTTATATCGGGAGGTGAGATCGGAGGTTGTTAGAGAGAGAAAGTGGGTGGGTTGTGTTTTTTTTTTTTTTTTTTTATTGTTTATATATGATTTGTGTGTTTAATATGGATGGTTGGATGATAGAAAAATGGAGGGCCCAGATTCGTTCCTTCCTTCTTTTTTGGATACCTTTTTTATAAGGAACTCGACTCCTTTTGTATATTTGTACCAAATCATAGAATATTAAGTTCATGATACTTCAACCGAAACAGGTAAGCATCCGCTACAACGTAGGTATGGCTAAAACATTTTTCTACGGAGGGTATCAACCTACTATTTTTAATCAAAAGCTTTAATATGAGACGGAATGTCAATCATCAGTTAGACCTTGATGCGTTTATTTATAAATATAAAATATACTATTGAAGTTGTGTAATCATTCATATTGATGGGTCACCCTCATAAAGTGGACATTAACACAATTCTTGTAATTTGACGATATATCACATATGTACGCATGTAGGCAAAATATATCATATATGTGATTGAGATGCGTATATATTCCTGTTAAGGAAACTATCAATAGAGATATATACTAAATTATGGTCGATGCAAGAATCGGTATCAAGATCATTAAACTATGTCCATGTGTTGTAAAGTAGACTAAAAGACCACGTAATGTTTAGCACGAGATATGCCTCAAGATACTAAAAATTCACAGGATATTTTAAAAACTAAGGTTTTAGACATGCTAATCTTTCGATGTGGATACAGTATTTGAACAAAAAATATTTTATTTTTAGTTTGTTCATATGTAAAGCAAATCGATTAATTAGAATCATTTAAAGGAAACATCACCAATCGTAAAGTAAACGAAGATTCAAAGTTTAGATTTACCGATGATTTTTTCTTTCCAGTAATGTGAGCAATGAGAGCCCAAGACAAAGTTTAGTCAGGGTCCTACGGATGACGCCAACTTGTTGGAGCATAGTTTGACTAAGTCGGTTCGACGACTCTCTTGGGCCGTTCATCGTCTTCCCTGGTTCTGAGTAATGCTGCAAACAAAGGTAAATCGGTTAGACGTGGACCCGAGGCCGGAACCCCGGGGTCCACCTCCGACGGTCAAGTTAGTATCGAGATGATAAGTTGTATAAGAGGTGTAAGTATGAGAGATAACCTGTTGTAGAATGAGACCCCTACCCTTGTATTTATAGGACTAGGGTTTCTTGAAGGGTAAGTTAGGTATGTATGGGTCGTGGGCCTGTCGGGCCGGGCCGACTGCAGACTATACGTCGACATGTCCCCCAGTCTAATATGATATGGTCCATGATCATGCTATGCTAGACTTATTCATGTATCACGCTTACTAAACAACCGCGTGCGGCTTGTTTCTAGAACATCCTCGTGGGTCATCCGTAACATATTGCTCCATTCGTAATGGGCTTCCTTTAGCAAAAAGATGATGGGCTGGGATTGCGAATAGTGAACGTAGCCACTATACGCCATCACTATTGTATGATCATGATTGGTTTTTATACTTGTGTTTAAATGATTATTTGCTAAACCTATAGGTTCACTCAACCGTAATGTTGACAATTTTAAGCATGTATTCCAGGCAATCAAGATTGATAGTAGCGGAGCATGCATGGAGGGAGTCGGTGCTTACTTGTCTAAACTTTGATGATTTTTCCATCCTTTCTAATGAACAATTTACGTTTAAAGTCTTTTATGAACATCTTTCGTTTGGTAACGGAAGTTATTGGGACAAAATGCTACTCTGATGGTATCTTGGGAAATATTTAGACAATATTTGTATAAATAAATGTAATGTCTCTTTTGAGGTCGTTTTCTATGATTGTGGGTGATGTGGTATGAAGTAACACCCAAATTGGTATTCCGCTACGTGTTAATTTGAGGGTGTTACAAAAACCGAATACAAGTACTTTTATGAACTGTATACTATCATGATATACTATTATACTAGTACTTACTACAACGAATACTTGAATATCATGAACCACTAATCATCAGGATATGAGTGCGAATATTATGGATAGATCTATCGAGTTTGATGTCCTTGTTTTGATTTACTGAAAACGGTAATCAAATACACTATATTTGAACCTAACGAGGTATCATTGGCCGGTTATCATACTACTACGATGATTTCGGTTCCTCACTACTATCACTGAGGTTATTTTCTAGTTAACATATTGTTAGTAGCAATAATATTGTTCACAATAATTGTATGTGTTATAATTACTACAAAGTGGCGTAACTCACTACTACACAAAAGGCTAAAAACACCCGTTAAAAGAAACCGGTTTTAAAATAACTACTCCTTTTAATAAAGAAATGAAAGGACGTGATGTATCAATACCGGGTTTTCTGAAAAGACCCGATCTTTATAACACAAAACACATAAAAATCGGTTATATTATAGAAAACACGTCTCTACACGTTGCAAATAAACCTGTAATTCCGGTGTCAATTATTTTTGAACATATTTCATAGTTTTACCCACAAAATTATTTTCCCAATCTCCTAAAAGTAATAAGCGGCAGTTATCCCTCCATATTTTTTCACGAAAAATTTGAAACCTACATAATTTCATCTTATTTATAAAAACCTACAGCCATTTCATCTCTTTCTCTCCCCCGTTTTATGATCTAAAATAAAATCCGTGACAACAAATCTGTCTGTCGATCAAAGATTTTAGACAACCCATGGTTTTTATCAATGAAGAGCTGGAGAAAGAACCACAACCCCTTGTAAGTTGTTTCTATTATTTTTGAAATTTGTGTATCAATCTAATCAACTAGTTTTTATTTATGTCGCACTTCTTTTTCGGATTGTGGTTGGTTGCTAGTTGACAATAGAGAACTGATGGTATAAAAGGGGTTTTAATATATGGTTGTTTCGACTTGGGGTTAATTAAGTGGAGATGCAGAAGATGAATTAAAAGCGAAGTTATGTTGATGTCTACCAACTGTTTGATGAAAGTCTTGTGAGAAGTCAAAAAATGGCAAGTTCTTTTAACTAAAAAACTGGCATTTTAAAGTCAATAATTGGTTTGTGTTAACATAGTTTTTTTGTTTTTGAAAGGTATCAAGGGTAGTGAAGATGAAATGTCAATGTGACTGGGAAGGCGAATGGGATGATGTTTATGAGTGTGCGTAATGTGGCTGTGGGTTTGAGGGTTGTGGCGTATATTTTAAACAGTTGGCGATTGAGACTGGTTTGCTACTTTGAGTGTTGTGGATTATCTTTTGTTGACACAAGATGGTATTATTTTTTCATATTTTATATGCGTAGTCATTTTACGTAGTTGTTTGATTAACTGATTAGCCGATTTGAGGTCGTGGCTATTGTTATTGCGTGCTTGGCTGATTAGGAATTATATGATAGATAGGGGGAAAACAGTTGTTCAGTGACTTAGGGATATTCTGATAACTTATTTTAGTATTTTGTCCAGTATCAATGATTTTTTAATAATAAATATTTAGAAAATTGACAAGCTTGAATATATGTTTTTATGTATACTAAGGCTTTGGTTATTGCTAGCTAATAAGTTTACCATGGTAGTTTTTTTTCAACCGAGCCATCGGGTATATAAGATGAAGTGCAAATAGTGCATAACGTACTTTCCAATATAATACTACATAGGAAAGAGAGAATATCAACTATAAAGAGAGAAAGTGTGTATGTGTGTGTCATGTCTATTTTAGTACTTATTTTGATGTGTGCCATAAGTCGATTTATTATAATTGATATACCATTTTCAATTGAAAACATTACAGAGTGAACCTAGAATGCCGATAAGAAGGAACCTACACCACTCAACTTACATCATTTGTATTTTCTTACTTATGCACGTATGTTCATGTGGTTATCACAAGACATGTGAAAGCAACCCTCAACAAAAGACCTTGGCAGCTAAGGATTTGTGTGATAACCGATGGAAGTAGGATATGTCCTATATGCCATTTACAAGGTACGGAGTATTAACTTTAGTATTGTGTTTACTCTTCTATTTGTTTGAAGCTGTAGACCAAAATGGATTACTCACCCTGCAATTTCATGGATGCTTCAACTTTCTCTTATATTACATGATAAAAGTTTGACAAATGTTGTGTTTATAATGTGAATGAAGCTATATAAAATTGATTTATTACTATATACTTTGGAACATAATTGGGTATTTTGTAGATTTGTTACAAAAGGTTGTTTAAAGTGTTGCAGTTTAATGTGTTTTTTGAGTACTCTTTAATATGTACTCTTCAATAAAGCACTAGGGTGTTTTTTTTGTTGCACTACACCCTGTCTTTTTATGCAGTCATATATAAACCCTCTAATCATTGCTGCGAATAAGGATGTCAGTAGGATCGGGTTGACCCGATCCAAACCCGATAAGGCTTATCGGGCCGGGTTAAATCGTGCTAAAAATTATTGTCAATTTGTTTTGACCCGAACCCGATAACCCGACAATTTTATCGGGTCGGGTTCGGGTTAATTATTTATTGTTATCGGGTTGTATGGTCAACCCGATAACACCCGGAAATCAATATTTAATACTTAAAATGAGTAATTATTTTTAAGCCTGGTGCATGTTGAGTTACGTAGTGTATGATTATCATTCTTTTCTTCAAAATTTATCATTGCATAGTTAGTTTACATATCAAACATACTAACCTGTAAATAACGAATACATGTTGACTTAGTGGTTTTCACATCAGTGGCAATCTGGCATTTGGTTCCCTTGCAATTTGGTCCATTACTATACTAAAACCTGTTGAATATATGTCCACAACGACAACATTTGTAAGTTATATACAGGAAATATACCATTTTTTATATTATAGTTTGGAAAAGTTAATTCTTTGATTTTTGATGTTTGGACAGGTGGGATTTTCAATCAGTGGTACAAAAGGCAGAACGACGAGGTTATGTGGTAGCTTCTCAAGCATAACCATTGCAGTTATATGTCCAAGTGAGTAGTCTTTGAGTTATTCTTATTAATTTGGTACCTGTTGTATATCAGCAAACACTGCAATGAAAAACCATTTTAAATTTCTTAGTAGTAGTCTAAATGTCATATTTACCAAAAGAAATCTTGTTTTTTGGTGACAAAATGATGCGGATGGACATAAGCTCTTGTTCTATTTTATAATGTATAAAAAATGTAACATGGCTAGGTTGTACTCTTTAGAATTCTTCACTTAAATCAAAATACTCGGCTGAAACTTGTTTCACTTTTTAAAAAATATTGTGCAGGTTGGGTTTCCTGAAGAGTCGAGCATGTTATCCTTTTGTGAAGCAAGTGTAGTAGTAAATATTAATCTTCTGTATATAAACAATGTATAGTTCAGCTGAATTCAAGTATTGTCTTAATTTATTTTGTTGATTTTGACATTTCTCGTATATTTAAATCACTTTGTTATATATTTGTTGCATTTATATTTTCTTTTTTAGGTGAGCAAAATATGTGGATAATGGAATTTATTAAAAAAATCCAATTTTTTATTTTTTAATAAAAGATATTAAAAAAACAGGTTTTTAGAAAAAAGAACATATCTTTTTAATCCATAAAAAGACAGGTTGTGGAGAACCTGTGTTGATGTTCAATAAAACATGTGTGTTTATTTTAATATAGAGACTCATTTTTATGGAGAGAACCGGTGTCGATTCTTCTAATAGAGACTGGTTGCATAACCTGTTTTCATACGTCTCGATCAAGGAGATACCCCCCCTTGGAGAGTGGTTCCAAAACCACTCTTCATGGGCAATTTTGACCAGTTTCTATGGCGTTTTTTGTAGTAGTGACTACTGCATTACTTTTACTCAACTATTACTTAAATTTATGGATTTCACTCAACTTTTGTGTTAGCTTTTAGCATATATCTTTGGTAATTGAGCAACTACGGCACGGAGTGGCAATAAACATGAGAACGTCCAAACTCATTATCATTTAAACTTTTTATCTACTATGTATTTTGGGATCCTATTTTGTAAAACTATGATATTAAATGATAACATAAATTTTAAACGTCTCTTTTAGAACCGTTTGTATAATTATGACTATTGAAAAAGGAACTTATACCTTAAACTTAGCTTTCGGTATTATATCCAAAACAAGGGTGTTACAGGCACCATCTTAAACTCTTTAGATGATAAAACTAGAAAAAAAAATGTTGGAGGATTATGAAAAACTTAATAACAATATGATTACAAAACTATAAGTTATATTTCACAGTATGATTTTATTTATTTATTTGAATTTGTGGCTTGATGTTGCGAGCCGACTAATTCGGAGCTATCATTTTGAATAACCCCGAGATGGCATAGGTGAATCTATGTTGCCACAAGAGGATAACATGATTTTAGTTATGATAGTAAATTCAGTTAATTGCATTAAATTATTATAAGCTAAAAACTGCAAAATCAAATTATAAAACTACAAAAGTCAAAGTATGTACGAAATAGTATTGCATTATTTACCATTAGCTAAATTTGTCATATCCTCAATTTTGTTGTATTACACAGTATATTGCTATAATCACATACAAATAAAAGTAGATTCTAGTAGACAATTAATAGCAACTTAGATAATAGCAGAGTAGAAAAGAAATTATACAATAAATGCGTAGTGATATTAAATCTTATACTTCATTATAAATACCAAAAAACTAAACAATAATAATATCAGTCTCAGTACTTCTTGTATCTTATAATCTTGATTTCAGTCAACAATGAGAAAAAATATTATGTGCATGTTCTTTCTTTGCATGTTCGTTACATGCTTTATGAATGATATTGTTTCTTCAGTAGAAGACTATTGTCGTGGCTTTGGTATTATTTACTTTACACTGAATTTTTTCAATTATGATTCATTTCTAGTTTATTATAACTATAAATAACTAGAATGTGATAAATTTATATCGAAAAAGTTATTACTAATTTTCTAATATTTTGTTTGCTTGTAGGAGATAATTATAAACCTTATGTTTATGACTTTGCACCAGAACCTTGCGAAGAAAGACCTTGTTCTCATACGTGCATAGATCACCAACCAAAAGGAGGCAGCGTAAGCGATTCGGAATGTCATGATACCCTTTGCCTTTGTTGTATCAGTGATAAAGATGAATAAAATATTATACAATTAGGTCTTTGAGTTTCTCTTTATTACCTTCCATTAAAATACATCAACATACGAGCTAATTACATAAGTGGCTTATAGCATGTGATATATGGGTTTTGATTGGACACACATGGTTTATGACATGTTATATATAGGTTTGGAATGGATACATGAGGTAACTAAAGTCAATCAAATAAATCAAATTTCGCAATTAGTTTAATCTAATACTTTCTTCATCTTAAAATTTTGTTTTCATAGATAAAAAGCACAATTTAAAAAATTATGTTATTATTGTATCGGTTTTTATAAAAGCAACAAAAATAGTATTACCATTTAGTAATCAATTAATGTCTTTTTTTTCTTACTTATATAAACATGAGTTTTCATTGAGGGTAATATGATAAACTTGAATAACTCTAACTATATTAGTAACAATTATCTATTTTAGGACATCTTTAAATAATAAGATGAAGGATGATATTGAGAAGTAAATTTTTGTTATAAATCCTTTGATTTTTGTTAAGCAAATATAATAATTTATGTTGATAAAATGATTCATAATGATAATACTTCTCTTGAGCATTGAATAAATTTTTGTTATAAATCCTTTGAATTTCTTAATAAAGCGATTTAATAATAAAAACCAATAAAATAATAATAACAATAATAATGATCGATGTCGTTTGTAAGGTTGTTAATATTCGTTCAAGTTTTATAGTTATATTTACCCGACCTTGTTAATATTTGTTCAAGTTTTATAGTTATTACCCGACCTTACCTAATAGAACGCTCTCACGAGTAGTTTACCCTTTCAATCGTGGACACTTTGGTAGGTAGGATTCCCATCACTAAGAGCGAGAAAGTTAACTCTTATGTCTACCAGTATTTTAAAGATATAATTTAACTTAATTATCTGTAGAACACTCAGAAACTAATCCTAAACTAAAGCAAATGGGGTACATCCTGAGAGATTAACACACATTTAGTTGTACCCAAGTGATGACAAATATAACACTCACAAATAGATAAATAAAAGTTAGAAGATGATATAAACAAGAAAAATATGACTCACTCTAAGATATTTGTATGTGATAGCTCGTAGTAGAATAAGTAGGAAATAGCTAAAGAGTAACGGGATCGACTTGAAATCCCAGTTGTATGTCACATTTAGTCCTTAAGGTCGGTTAGGTTTGTACTATAAATAACTCTCCCCACTTGAGAAGAGGTGTTGGTTCATTCCATATTTACACACACATAAGTGTGTTTCTCACTATAAACCTCCAACTCCCTTTCTTTTTCTCCCCAACATATCATAAGATTCCCGTTCTTGAAAATCCATGCTTTTCCAAACCTAGAAAACAAATGGAATTATAAGGTCCCTCCTCGGGGTGGTTTATTGGGCCTCCGCCGGCACTTGTGGTTTTTGGGGTACAAGAAGAGCCATGGGCGACACACGTGCTACAATGGCCGGGACAAAGGGTTGCGATCTCGCGACGGTGATCTAACTCAAAAAACTTGTCCTCTCTAAAAAATTCTATCTTTTCTACACTAGTGATGTGATGAGTCCCAATTTTCTAGAATTGGTATCAAAGCCCAGGGAATGATTAGATTGAGTTTCTGTGGTGATTCTCTCATTTTCACCAAGTCTTGGATTTTTAGTTTGACCGTATTTTTAACCGAACTTTTAGAAATCTTGATTTTGTTGTGTTTAGCAATAAATTTCTGATTAAAATGCTTGGTAGCAGTTATTAGATCTTAGTTATGTAATAAAATCAGAGGAACAAATACTGAGACCCATCATCTTGTGTCTCCTTGGAACTTTTCTCTTCGACATCCTCTTTCTATGGCTTACTAGCATCCATCATTTCATCTCCAGCACTAGCAAAATCATTGCCATCATTAACAAAAAAATCACTAGTATTAGTTTCATTAAAAGTATTTACCTCCCCAAAAGCCAAACCTTCATCAACTCTGGCTGATCTCAACCCTAATACAATATTAGCTACTTCCAAATCATTTAAATGAAGCTACTCATCAATTAACTTCTCTTTTAACTCCCCTGAATTGATGTGGACTTCACTAGTAGCATTAATCCCATATGAAGAAGAGGAAACTCTGAATTTAATTAAAAAAGATGATGTCTGATGCTAAAGTTTTTGAACTAACTTCTTCAAGCTTGAAATCTCCTTAGCTTGTGCCAAAATAACTTAAGCCTAAACTTTTTTATATTGTTCCAGAGTAACAACCTTGGTACCTAAGTTTATAACCATCATTTCCAATTATGATAAATGTCCTCACTGCCTTTAAGAGAAGTAACCCTTGTTGGTGAATCATTGGACTTAGTTGAGGTCTTATTAAGGTTACTCCTCTTATGTGTTACTTCAGCCACAGTAGGAGTAGCCCACCAGCACTACCATGCTCACCAGCATTAGTAGCCTCATCTGCTTCTAGGTCCCAAGGTAGATGTCCCAAGCTGAGGTACTTGAGGCATCTGTCTGATTCTTATCCTATATATTTAGGAGATTGGTTGAATATTAGTTGCATTTTATTATAACGTAATTTAAAGTAAGAATCTATACTATTGTTTAGTTGTAGAAATTCTTTTGTGTGTTTATGTGTACTATTAAAAAAGTGTATAAACAAGTTTTCTGTTTTTTATTCGCACATTAACACTTTTTTTTAAATAAGATATTTTCTTCAGCTAAAATACCCTAAGCTCGAACTTCTTTCTAGTAGAATTATTAGATGTCTATATTTTAATATATGTCAAGCGGAGCATTCATGACTCGAGGATAAACTTGGATCGTGTCAAAATTTTAAATTTCTTTGTTTAATCATCGAGTCATGAAGGAATATATGTTGTATGAAACATGGTGTAAATCTTTTCAAAATCACGTTGGTCTTTTATAATGATGTAGTATGGATTGATATTTTGATAGTAAATAAAAACACCATGATTTTGGTAAATAATTTTAATACTACTAGGTTTTGGTAAATATTATGTTAAAACACCATTAGTTGGCCGGTGTTTTAAAAAAATATTTACCATAATATGATAGTTTTAAAAATATTGTCCAAATTATGGTAATATTTTGCTAAACCATAGCATTCGCTATAGTGTTATTAGGCACTCTTATTTCATGTTTCTTTGATGATTTCGTATGTTTGGGGTATTAAATTAGTTCCTATTAGTTGCATTTATTATGACGTAATTTAAAATAAGAAGTTATACTATTGTTTAGTTGTAAAAATTCTTTTGTGTGTTTATGTGTACTATTAAAAAAGTCTATAAACGAGTTTTCTGTTTTTTATTTGCACATGAATACTTTTTTTTAAATAAGATATTTTCATGAGCTAAAATACCCTAAGCTCGAACTTCTTTGGAGTAAAATTATTAGATGTCTATATTTTAAAATATGTCAAGCGGAGCATTCATGACTCGAGGATAAACTTGGATCAAAAATTTTAAATTTTATTGTTTAATCATCAAGTCATGAAGGAAATGGTGTTGAATGAAACATGGTGTAAATCTTTTCAAAATCACGTGGGTCTTTTATAATGATGTAGTATGGATTGATACTTTGATAGTAAATAAAAACATCATGATTTTGGTAAATAATTTTAACACTACTAGGTTTTGGTAAATATTTTTATAAAACACCATTAGTTGGCTAAAAACTCAGATTTTAAGATAGATTTGTAAAGGTTCAACCACTTTTTAATCATTTTTAAAATTTTCCTTTTTTTTGTTATAATGGAAAAGTAAGAAGTGGTGGTTTTGTTTTTTTCTTATGGTTCTGTAGCAAGTTTTTAAAGATAGAATAGAGAAAAATTGATCTAAACCTTATTATTATCTAGCATGTCCTAAACAATTGCAATAGAAACTTTCAACATTTTATGGATGATTGGTCTGTTGTTTGCAACGCTTGATAAGATCACGGAAAAATCAGACTCGAAATTGAAAAGGGAAGGGCCAGTGCCTTTGATTCCTTGCCTATGTGCTATTTTCAAGCTTTTGGATAGTGATGCGATGTGACAACCACGGTTTTGTGGTTCGTCACTTAGTTTTATTTTGTGCATATTTCGTGAAATTACGTGTCTTTATGTGTTTATGTGTTATGTAGTGTGAATAGAGTGTGGTTTGGAAACCGTTTTCGGGTACGAGGTACCTTGTGAGTGAAACGATGTGTGGTGTTTTCATGTTCATGAACTCACATAGTAGTGGCTATGAAATATGATGGTGTTATTTAGTGGTTTTACGTATACGTATATGTATTATAGAAAATCGTATTTTTACGATTTAGGGTTTTGCATTTAAGGGTCTCGGATGAGGTATTTAGTCACGGGAATAATTTAAGGGATGGTTTTAAGTCATTTAGGACTTAATTATATACTTTATTTTATATTCTATGAGTTTTTATAAAACTGTATATTTTTATGTCTTTTACGGTATACGCGTAAATTTGACTAGTTTTACGGTTTTGAGTTTTTGAAGGTTTTAGGAGCTGAAATAAATTAACGTATCATAAAGTAATATTAATAGGACCAAATATAATAATAAAAAAAGGAAAAGTCGGTAATACCGACGGTATAAGGAAAAAAAGGAAAATGGGCCAAAAGACCCAAGTTGAGCCCAATTTGGAAAAAGCCTTTTGGAAACCCTTTAAATACAAATTTTATATCATATAATTCAGTTTTTCTTCCTCTTTCTTCTCTTGTCCGAATTAATATGATCCCTAATTTAGGGTTTCACCCAAAATATTTTTCTTGAAGATTTGAGGTAAAAATCTTGATTTAATTCTTATAGTTTCCATGTTCTATATCATCAGGGCTTCAAGTTTTATGTAATCAAATTACATGATGGATTAGGGTTATTAATAGATCTGTAATTAGGGGTTTTTTAACAATTAACATGATTAGGATAATGATTGGTGATAATTGGTAATGTTAATTAGGGTTTAATCATGTTTAAATTCGTTTTTAAAAACTGGGCAGAATTTTAAGTCAATTGTTTTGATCATATCTAGAGTTTTATACCTTTGATGATGCAATCCAAGTACACCTGTAAAGGTAATTTAGTTATCTTTTGAATGCAAGAAACAATAACTAAATTGGAGGTCGAGAAGTGGGTCAAAAACAGGCTACATCAGTCGGGTGTCAAAAAAATATTTGGATCAGCCTGTTTACATTTTATGTTTTGAGTTGGTTAGGGTGCTTAGGGTTATAGCTAGACTTTCAAACGAATATGGGAGTTAGTTTATATATCATAGAAAGGATCTGAAGTGGGGCTAAGTAAATGGAATAGGTTAAGACCCTCTGCTCATAACAAACTTTTCATATGTTTAAAATCGGTAAATTATGGATATGTAAAAGTATAAGTTGCATATCGAGGACTTAGAATTAGATTTGAGGTTGGGTCAAGGGCTGAACACTTAGCTAACACATATAAATTTATGATATATTCATTCAAGGAATGTGGTTTTGGTTTGGTGGGCGTTTGGCTCATAATACGTGAAAGTCCCTAAACTATGCTAGAAACACTAAACTTAACTAATCAACACACGAAATTACTTTTCAAACGTAATAATTATTATTGTATAATAAATAATTACAAGTGTTATGGATAACACAGTTTGATGACAATGTGTTGTGCACACTTTGAACAAATAAAACCCTAACTTAAGAACACAGTCACAGCTGTTTGGTTCTTCAAGTTCTAAGCATTAATGTATGAGATCTATCAAAGTGTTAAACATTAATGCTGGGCTACACATCCTATTTATAGTGATACGAGGTTGACCTAAGTACTAGTTGATGGTGACTACACTAGACGGACACTTGTCAGACATCTGTCACAAGATGCTCTTCTATTCTTGGTAGTCTGCCACAATGCTTTAGGGAAACAGAGATGACACAGTTTCCCTTTTCTTCATAGTCTCGTACACACCAAGGTATGTCCAAAGTGTGTTGAGTGTTAACAGGGTATTGCCACCCCTGTTAACCCTCAACCCCTCGGAGTCCCTGATACATCTTGGCTGTTATCCATCACAGCCAATTAGTATGTCTTCAAGTAATCTTCGACTTCCTTGACAATGTCTCTGACATGGACGCCTCTGAGGTTGCTCACAGAGACTTAGATCTGTGTGAGTCTTGCGATACTTGTCTGCCTCTTTGGCACAGGCAAGATACTATCTAACAGCTTGATTTGTGTTTAAATCTATGATATGGGGAATCTAACAAACTTAGATTCCCAACAATCTCCCCTATTTAAACATAAATACAGCTAGATCTATCTAAGTTAAGGTAAGTGAGATAACAGCTTCTTCTTACTCATAACAGATTTAAACAAACATACCTCATGATTTTATTCATACTTAAAGAAAATTACAAGTACAATACAAAAGTGAAATAAAATACGAAGGTAAAATTCAGCTATGAAATCCTTCAATAGTCATCATTTTTTATTCTTTCTTTAGCTTCACCTAAGTCTATCCTAGTATCCAATTTTGCCTGCAAAGCTTGTGCAAAAACCTTGGAATACTCTGTATTAATTTTGAGTCCCTTTTTGAGACAAATCAGCTGAATAGTTGATGCTAAACCTACATCTTCCCTTTGGAATGCATATTGGCAAGCTCTGTTCATGAAGGTCATACCTCTTTCAGGCTCAATGTAAGTCTGACCATCAATAGGACCTATGATTCCATTTGGTAGTACCAAATCCCTGTGCATTCCATCCACTTGAACATCATCAGTGACGAAGGTTTCCTTAACAAGTTGAGTCATACTTCTTCTTTTCTTTCCAGTCTTTGGAGGTTCTTGTTCAAACAGCTGTGGTGGGGGATCTATTTTGAGCTTGGCTGTTGTTTCTTTAACCCAATTAAACTTTGCTTTGAGGGTGTTAAGAAGAGTAAAATTTGCCTGACCATGTCTTTTTGCAGCCAAATCCTCAAGTTCAAACCATTTAGATAACCTAAGTTGTTTTAATCTAGAGTCATCATAGACATTCATATTTGCCTGTTGGTTATCTCTCCCAAGATCATTTGTGATGTGTTAGTAGACTTGTGAATGGTATACTTGAACTTGGTAATTTTTCCAAGGGCATACCTGTTGTTGACGCAGGCATCATAATCAGCTTTTACCTTGTTCAGTGCCTCTGTGCGTTTGGCTTCCATCTCTTTCAACCTTTGCCTTTGTTTCTCCCTTTGAAGTGGAGTCATTTTTCTCAGAGTTTCTTCATTGAGCTCCTTGGCTTTCTTGATTTCATTCAGCCTTTTGAATTCAACAGCCTATTTCTCAATTTCTTCAGGAGTTAGAGGATTCTCATTTGAAGCTGTGAAGGTTGTAAATTGAGATGGGTCTGTGGTTGATCCTCCTGTCTCTAGCATCGCAACTATTTTCTTTAGTTTGGCGGTTGTGTCTACCATAAATATTTCCTTTCCTTTCTTCGAGACAGAGGATTCCACGCTCATGTTTTTCAGCTCTTCAGCTCTTTTGAGAAACGCCGTCTGAGCTTGGTTTTGTATAGCTTTGGGTAGGGATCTAACAATGAACTTGAGTTTCTTGGCAGCTGGTTCACCATCATCCACAGACTCGCTGGTGTTAACCAGAGTCAGGGACTTTAATGAATCAACTTCATCCTTAGTCTGTTGCTCCCCCTTAATTTCATCCTCATCATCTGGTATAATAACTGGTGTGATGACTTGGAGAGGGACAGGTGAAGGAATAGTGTTATCATCAGAGTCTGATCCTTGTTTGGCAGATTCAAGGTTAAGTACCTTTTCCTTCTCCCCCTCACATTCAGCCTAGCGTTTCAGACGTTTAGATGAACGTGCCTGAAAGCGCCTTGCAATCTGTTCAACAGAGGCAGCCATTTTGCGTTGCCTGGTCCTTGAAGCTCTGGCAATCTTCAGCAGGAGGTTGCAATTTCCATTGTGTTGCGATGAACACGATCAATGATAAAGTTGGTGTGACGAAGTTGCCTGTTACGAACAGCTTCAAACTCTCTATGCATTGTCAACTCATGAGTGTTAAAAAGAGCAGGGACCTCTGTGACGCTAGCATCTTTAATTCGAGTGGAAAAATGACTGAGTCCTTGAGACACTCCCTTTCGTGTACCATCTTTGATAGGTTCAGTGACTGCATCCTTAACCGCCTGTGTGATGATCCTTGGGAAGTTGACAGTGAAAGAGTGCATTTCAGATTTGATGATGTCCAACTTTCTTGACAGACGTTCCATGTCTGATTGATGATGTTCGGGTTTGAGATTATGGATGTTTAGGCTTTGTTGTGTGTAATCATCCTCCCTTGGAAATATGTCAAAGTTGGTTTGGGAAGGATGATCAAACATTAGGAACTCAACTGTCGGATCATAAGCAGGTGTTTAGAAGACTGTAGTGGTTGAGGTAGCAGAGGTGGGAGTTACTACAGCTTCCTTGGGAGGAGGAGTGGTATCAGCAGCTGGTTTAGACACAACGATTTCCTTTGGAGGAGACAGAAATTGCTGGTCTTCATCCTCTTCATTGTCCTCCTCCTCAAACATCCCCTTAGGGAGAATCTCGTCCTCAGGCATAAATTCAGGTTCAGAGAAATCATCGACTAATGAGAGCACCTCTTCTTCAATATCAAGCATGGGCTCTTCTTCATTTAGCTGATCCTGAATTATTGTATCAGCTTCTTTTTTTGGCATCTCCAGGGATTCAATTTTTGGCTGTACAATATCAGCCTGCAAGTTGTTTCAAATTAGTAACAGGGAAAAAAATAAGGGGAATGGTCGCCAGTTCGCTGTCCTAGAGAGGCTGAGGGTGATTACTCAGCCACTCCAAAGGATAAATCCTTGGGATTCTTTTAAGAGTGAAAAGTATGAGGTTAATGGTCGCCATTCGCTGCCCCTAGAAAAGCTGAGTGTGATTATTCAGCCCCCCAAAAGGTTAAAACCTTTGGTACTCTTTTAATTGTGAAACATATGTTGTTAAGGATCGCCATTCGCTGCCCCTAGGAAGGCTGAGGGTGATTATTCAGCCCCCCCAAAAGGTTAAGAAACCTTTGGGACTCTTTTCAGGGTGAAACATATGTAGGTAAAGGTCGCATGTTACGCTGCCCCAAGGAAAGTTGAGGGTGATGATTCAGCTCCCCCTGAAAGGATAAATCCTTTGGGATTCTTTTAAGTTTGAAAAAGATGTAGGTTAAGGTCATCTTGTTACGCTGTCCCTAGAAGAGCTAAGGATGATTATTCAGCTCCCCTAAAAGTAAAACTGTTGGGATTCTTTTTCTGAGGGAACCAAGAGGCTGTGTGAGGTACAGCTACTCGAGGTCGAGACATATATGTATTCAGGTTGTTGTTTGCCTGAATATTGTCTAGAGGGTGCAGGGTCATCGGGGTGCTTTAGAAACACAAATGAATCACTCCTTGGTGCATAGACAGGGTGTACAGAAGTCTTAAGGATTTCTAAGTGCATACATAGACTTCTATGGGTCGAGGATAACCCTAACTTTACCACTCTCACCTACAGACTTTTGAGAGTGGCTGCTTGTGGACCTCTAAAAATTATAAGACTGATTACCTGTGCGATATCAGCAGTAAGTGGCGGTTCCCTGTTGTCTCGGCTGACATCAAGACACTAGACCCTTGTTGTTGGTCAGGTAAAGTCTCTGAATCCACAGGAGTCTCTGGAACAAAGGAGGATGTGAGGTTCATGTTCTTCTTAGCCCTGGCCTTTGCAACAGTTTTGGTGTGGGAAGAAGATGGGGTTTTCTTCTTCTTTGGCTGTTGGCCAGTTGTTGCCTTGGACGTCGTGGTGTGCTGCCTAGTGGTCAAAGACGTAGACTTGCCAAACACATCAGAAGTATTCACCTTCTCAGAGGAAGGGAGCAAGGACTTCACAACAGAAGGTTGTTTATTTGTGATGTTCATCATGTGAGAAGTGACAGGGACATATTCAGGTCCAATCTCCTTGTATATGGCTCCAGTAATGCGATAAGGCTTCAGGGAAGTGAGGGCATAGTTGTGGTAGCTGTCACCCAACAGACTTTCGAAGATAAGAGAAAGATAGCGAACGTAGCAGATATTTTTCTCCCTGACCTGGTTTGGTCCCTTAAGTTTTTCCACTAGGTTGGAGAAAAGAAGGCTTCTCACATCAACATCTGTGCCCCAGATCAGCCCATAAGCAATAGATTGGTGATTAAAGGACATCTGATCTTGGGATCCCTGCATACCTCCTAGGGATTTGACTATGTGAGTGAAGAGGACACGCCACATATGGGTAAAGTACTTGATCTTCAGAGGGGACTTGGAAAGAACTTCAGCAGGTGTGAGAGCATGGTTTACATCATGGGTAGGTTTAAGTATGGAAAGGGCGTCCTTTACAGCCTTTTTGTCACCACCTTCAGGCATTCATCGCCATGCCTTAACCCAGCCACACTTGAAAAGTCTTTGAGAGAGAAGGCAAAGGGGTGTTCGTTGCACGAGAGGCTAAAAGTGATGGTGTCGTCAACAACTTCAGCAGAGTACCAGAATTCCCTAAGGTATTCTTGGTAGAAAGTGGTTGGGGTCTTAGTGAGTGCTTCACTTGCATCACAATTCTTCATGAAGTTCACCAGATCTGTGTAGCATTCATTTGGAGCCTTGAGCCATCCAATCGAGTTGTTAGAGGCCAGGATGCTCTCATTGAGTTCGAAGGTGACGTTTGCTGCCTTGGGAACTGGGAATGCCATGGATTCAAGGTTGAAGATAAACGAAAATGGAGGATGAGTTTAGAGAGAGAAAGCTTAGAGAGAGAAGAGATTGTGAGAAATGAGAATAGTGGTAGGTGAGAAGAAACGTGAGACAATATATATATTCAAACTTGAAACAGTTATTCAAACGCATTTAATGCGTAATGTGAAAATGACTGCACATGTGGGCCCTTGACTTTTCAAAAACCGTTTATCTCCTCGCTTTTCGGAAAATAAATAATTAAATATAGAGAATGTTTTTTAGCATTTACTTGGAAAGTAACTACCTAGTTTCATGTGAAAAACATTTAATATTTAATCAGATATTCAATGAACATATTTATTATCAAGCCACAGGCTTTGAGATATTAAGCATCCCTAGCTCAACAACTAGCCTGTTGAACGAAGGTTCAGCCAAAGGCTTTGTGAAAATGTCAGCTAGTTGCAGCTCAGTGGGAACGAAGTGCAGCTCAATATCTCCTTTCATTATGTGATCCCTGATAAAATGATACCTGATACCAATGTGTTTAGTTCGAGAGTGAAGAACAGGGTTGTTGGAGATGGCAATGGCGCTGGTGTTGTCACAGAAGATTGTCACTTTATCATATAAGATCTCATAGTCAGCCAATTGACTTTTCATCCAGAGCACCTGAGCACAACAGCTGGCAGCAGCAACATATTCTGCTTCAGCTGATGACATGGCCATAGAGTATTGCTTTTTAGCACTCCATCCAACCAATTTTCCTCCTAGGATTTGACAGCTACCTGAGGTGCTTTTCCTGTCAATACAGCATCCAGCATAGTCTGAATCTGAATAGGCCTTGAGATCAAAGCCTGATTCCTTTGGATACCATAAATCTAGTGAGGTTGTTCCTTTGAGATACCTGAAAATTTTCTTAACAGCCACTCGATGGGATTCTTTTGGGTTAGCTTGGTACCTTGCACAGAGACATGTGGAGAATTAGATATCAGGACGACTAGCTATTAAATACATGAGTGACTGATTGTGGTAAAATACACCTCTTGTTTAGAAAAACAAAAGAGCGTAAATGAGCGGTAAGTATTAAGTGATGATTTAGGAAAATCAAACACTAATGACCCTTAAGATGAAAGTTCTAAAGTTCGTTTCCCCGGGAGGTATATGTGTGTGACTAAAATGTAGCAAGGTTTGAGATTAATATTGGTTAGAAGGGGATGAGAAAAGAGAATGACGAAGACGTGAAATTAATTACTACGACGACTATACGTAAAACCGTAAAATGAGCAAAAATAAAAATTAATTCTAAAAATTACAAAAAATTCACCATAAATCAAAGTAAATAAACTAAGAGTTTACCAATGATCAAAACTTTTTCAAACCTTTTAATTAATTAAATATTAATTTTTAAATGCTAATTAAAGCCCTAAAAATCAAATTAATTATCAAAAAGCCCAAATAGAGATTTTTCAATTGGTAAACTAGTTTATTGTAACCTAAATAATCAGAAAATGAAAGCAAAATTACCAAATTACCCCTATTGGGCTCCCAAATGGGCCAAAAGCAAAAACAGTCAAGCTTAATGGGCTTTTTAGCCCAAAAAGTCAAAATAAGCCCAAATGACTTGGTAAAGCACTATCTGACTCAAAATTCAATTCTAAACACAAAACTCTGAAGGCCCAAAAGCTGAAAGTGAGCTTATCACAACTTAATGATCAAACAGCTTATCCTTATTGGGCCAATAAGCCCATTAAGCAATAAGCCAATGCCATAAGCTCTAATTTGACACACAACCTTCTCTTGGGATACTAAAGAGATATGTAAAAAGAAATTTTGAAAAAGCACACTCAATAAGCCAGAAATAAGCAAAGTACAAATCCACTAAAAGACAAAATAGTCGGGTTTGAGATCTAGGGCACCTCAGGACTTGATTCAACTTGCAAAATGTCACAAATGACTTCAATAAGCCAAATCAATCAACAAAAATCCAATAAGAAACACCTATAAGCTGGAATAAGCCAATAAGCACTTATGAAAAAGTCAATTAAGTTGGTTTTCTAGTCAAACCCTAAAGTCAACCCACTAATTGCTCTAGTATGAACAAATGGGTCAAATAATGAGCAACTATTACAAAATCCAAGTTGTTGCTGGTTAAAATAAGCTAGAATAGCTTATTGATAAGCTGACCCAGTTTTAACACTAGCAGGGGGAACTTTCAGTAGGAACTGGTTCCCACTGCTTTGACTATTTGACCTGGCTTTTTAGAGAGATTCTGTATGTTTTATTGGAAGACAAGGGCACCCAAGTGATCAGTTAATCACAAGAAGTCACAATCAAGCACAAAAACACACTTCAGTATCACCAATTAGCACAGAAAAATCAAACAATGCTCAGATCTAGCACAGACATGGAATTTAAGCAGTTATGAACACTTAAGCAGTTTAAGCAAGAATAAGCACTCCAAATTTAACCAGATGCATACACAAGCTATATAAACTATTATTAAGCACAAACAAACTTAAATCAATCAATGAATCAAGGTATGGAACAAGATCTAAGCAGATTACACTTGCTGATATGAACTTCAAGAACAATAGCACACTTTGCTGATATAAATGACCAAAGAGCCAAATTCAACACTCAAATCCTACTTCCTTGAAGTAACTAACTAGGTTTAATCACTTGTTAACCCTAGCCTATGATTAGAACTAGGTGTCCCTTAAACCATAGCCAATTTCAACAAGTTTACAAGATTTTAGGGCCTATTGTTGATTCTAGGTGTTTATATGCACACAGCTTGCAGATAAATAACACTTAGCACTTATGAGATATGTTCCAACACAAAGCACCACAAAACACAGCCTCAAAATAGCACAAATCCAAAACAGGTTGTAATCCCAAACAACCCTTAATCCACCACTTAACAAAGCAACTTGTGATTTTAACTAATAACCTACTGATTTTATGATTCAAAAACACTTCCTAGGTGACAACTAACAAATTCAAACACAAAAATCACAACCTCAAATACAAGAACACAAAATCAAAGCTCAAAATCAAAAACAGGCAATAACATGACATTTTTAGGGGAAACTTAAACAAGGGATTATACCTGCCTTCCACAACATCCTAGGAGGGCCAGCTATGCTCCTTGGACCTTGTTCAACAACTAGAACAAGACCAAGGTTCTTCAAAAAGTAAGATCAAAACCTGCTGATGTTCAAAGTAGAACAAGGTTTTGATTATGATATTTCTTCAACATAAATGAGCAAACAACTCAACCAAGAGCTTAAAACTCTTCTCAGACTTGGTGTCAACAAGCTTGAAGGAGCTTAAGGCTTTTGGCTAAGGGTTAGTACAAGGTAATAAGCAAAACAGAAACTAGGATTTCAAGGTTTTTGAACCTTTGAAAACCTATCAAACATAGACGTGCCTTAACCATAAGATTAAGGAAGGTCTAAAAGATCAAATGGAACTCAGATTTTAGCTATTCTAACACCAACTTTTAATAAACACAAAAGAGATTTCAAAAATTTTAAAAAATTCAAATTTTATTTAACTAAAAAGGAGTTACAAAGATTGATAGCCAAAATCTGGAACAAAGGGACTCTCACAGGTTGAGGTCTCCTTTTATAGGAAAATGCTAACCTAACACTATTCATAAACCCTAGATGTGAATTTCCAATATTGCCCTTGAGTGCTTGATGCCGTTTGTTGTTGGTGAGCTATCCAAAATGATCAAAACCGTTCATTTTAGCTTGCTAGTTAAGCAGAGAGTCTAGGCTGTTGATCTTGACACGTGGCAATCCTTGGAGGTGAAGGAATGATGTGATAGGTGGAACGGGTTTGGGTGTTGGGTCCTTGGTGAGTGGAGAAGAGGGATTTTGTTGTTGGGATAGGTTTAGAGTGAGGTGAATCAAACGTGTGCCAGGGTAATTGAAGTTTACCCTTTGTTTAAGTGGTGAGAGTTACTGGGTTCATCATGGTGAAAAGTGGTAAGTTTTGATCCGGAAATGGGGGAAAGGTGTTTGTTTGGCGCAATATTCGTTTGAAAGTTTAGAATTGGGAAAAAGCAGTCCTTGTTCTTTGGGGAAAGTTGTATTAGAAGAATTTTAGCTCATTTAAACGTATTCCTTTGTTATTTAAGTTATGATTTTCACACTTTTGGCATAAAACTTTTCCAAAAAGATATCAAGGGTTATTTTTGCCATGTTTTCATATTTGAAGGACTGATTTTGGACTTTATTTTTGCCATGTTTTCACAATGTTGAATAGTTGAGGGACTAATCTTGCCATTTCTTCAAAGTTGAAGGACCTTTTTGTAATTTTGACAAACTTAAGGGACCAAACTTGTAATTATGAATTCACAAGGGTTTTAAGTGTCATTTCTTCTTTGTTTGAGGATCAATCTTGCATATCTTCAATTCTTCAAGGGTAAATCTAGGATAATTCATGAATTAGGGCCCGGTTCTTTGTACGGCTTCGTTTCTCATGTCCGTTTTTCCTTGTTTCTTGTGATCTTTTGTCTTTTTCACGATATCCATACCTAAAACACACAAGTAAACAAACACAAGCATATATATGGTAATTTATGACATTTTAATGCATTTAAAGCCCGAAAAGAACGATGAGATCATGTATAAATGCCATCTCATCAGTGACCCAATCATGCCTCTGTGTAAAGTCTCATTAACAGAGACCCCTGACTCATCAGGACCCAAGTTGTTGGGTGGAAGCATGGGGCATTTCGCTGATGCACAATCAGCTAAGTCATACTTTTTAAGTAAATCCTTAACATACTTTTCTTGACAAATTGAAATTCCCTTAGGACATTGTTTAATTTAAAAACCCAAAAAGTAAGTTAGTTCGTCCATCATACTCATCTCATATTTCTTGGTCATTAATTTAGCAAGACGTTTACTAAGATTAACATTAGTTGACCCAAAGATGATATCATCCACATAGATCTACACAATGATGAAATCACTCTTATCCTTGAAGGTAAAGAGTGTTTTATCAATGGAACCCCTGAAAAATTTATTTTCAGTTAAGAAATTAGAAAGAGTTTCATACCATGCTCTTGCAGCTTGTTTCAGTCCATACATGGCTTTGTGTAGTCTGTACACATGATTAGGAAACTCACTGTTCTCAAATCCTTTAGGCTGTGCAACATACACCTCCTCAGCTAAATCTCTATTGAGAAAGGCACTCTTAACATCCATCTGATAGACAGTAAAGTTCATATATGCAGCATAAGCAAGGAAGATTCTTATAGCTTTAAGTCTTGCCACAGGTGCAAACGTTTCATCATAATCAATCCCTTTAGTCTGTGTATACCCCTGTGCCACCAGCCTGGCCTTGTTTCTGATGATGTTTCCAATTTCATCCATCTTATTTCTATAAATCCATCTAGTGCCTATGATGTTCTTACCAGGTGGAGCTGGCACTAGAGTCCATACCTTGTTCCTTTTGAACTGATTAATTTCTTCCTGCATAGCAGCTACCCACCCATCTTCTACAAGAGCCTCAGCTACTCTCTTAGGTTCAATTTGAGAGAGAAATTCAGCAAAGAGACATTCGTTGGCTGAGGCTGACTCTGAGTCATGAATTCGCTGTCTAGTAGTAACCCCTGCATTAGGTTCCCCAATAATGTTGACAAGAAGAATGTGTTGATCTCTTGACCACTTAGTTTGAGGAGCTGGGGAATCATGGACAGGAACAATTGTGGGGGTAGCTGGCACTATCTGAGTTTCATCCTACTGAATAGGAGGGCTTTCTTCAGAGATGACTTCAGTGTCTGTGTCAACTTCAGCCATATCAAGGGGTACAGATTCATCATCAGCAGGAGAGTCTTTAAGGGTCTGAAGAATGGGTGAGTCATCTACAACAGTTGAGGAAGAAGGACTACAAGAAGGCTGTGGTTCTTCTTCATCAGGTTCCTGAGAGGTAGGAACTTCAATGTTGTGTGTAGACAGAGGGTCAAAAGCAGGAACATAAGGAGTGAGAGTGTTGGAGTGATGACAGGAAGGTCTTGGTTCTGAGAATTCATCACTTGGGAAGGACACGTTTTCATTGAAATCAATTTCATCACCTTCTATACCAGTTCTTTGTATGACATCATCATCTTCATTGAATCTTCCATGAAAGGTTTCTTCTACTTCTTGTCTTCTAGTAATGAATACTCTAAAGGCCTTGGCTATGGGAGAGTATCCTAAGAAGAAACCATCATCAGCTTTTTCATCAAAATTTCCAAGTTTATCCCTGTAGTTATAAATGAACACAGGGCATCCAAAAACATGGAAATAGCTGACATCAGGAGCTCTGTTCCTGAAAACTTCATATGAAGTTTTACCATGTCTCTTGACAATGATTGATCTATTTTGAGTGTAGCATGCAGTGTGAACAACTTCTCCCCAAAACTGCTTTGGTAATGCTGCACCATTTAACATAGTTCTAGCTGCTTCAATTAGAGTCCTGTTTCTTCTTTCAGCCACACCATTTTGTTCAGGAGTGCCATCTGAAGAGAAGTTTTGTGAAATTCCTTTTTCATCACAAAAAGATTCAAGTTGTTGATTCTTGAATTCTGTACCATTATCACTTCTTAGAGCTTTGACTCTAACATCATTCATATTTTCAACCTGTCTGATGAAGGACATGATGGTGTTACCAGCATCACTTTTCTTTTCTGAGGAAGAAAACCCATGTATACCTTGAAAACTCATCAATTATGACCAAGGTGTATTTGTTGTGATTAATGGTCTGAGGTTTGACAGGCCCAAACAAATCCATGTGAAGGAGATGTAAGAACTTGTCAATAGAGAATGATTGCCTGGTCTTAAAAGAAGACCTGTGATGCTTTCCCTTGACACAAGCTGAACAAGTCTTGTCTTTAGAAAACATCACTGAAGGTAGACTAGCAACCAGGTTTTGTGTGGCTATCTTGTTGATGTTCTTAAAGTTGGGATGAGACAGTCTTTTGTGCCACAGCCAATTGACACTTTCAGAGGCTATAGCTAGAAAACAATTTGATTTGTCTTCAGAGCAAGTATCCATGTTGATGACATACACATCTCTCCTTCTTGGTGCAATAAGCACCACATCATTGTTCTTGTTGAATATGGTTCCCTGAGTCTTAGTAAACAAAACCTTGTAGTCAGCATCACACAATTGGCTGATGCTAATAAGATTGTGTTTAAGACCATTCACATATGCAACCCTTGTAAACGTTATCCCATTGCAGTTCACTGAGCCGTATCCCTCTGTGTCGCCTGAAAAATTATCCTTAAACACCACTTTAGGACCTGGCTCCTTTGAGTATCTGTGTAGGTATTGTCGAATCCCTGTCATGTGTCTAGAACAGCCACTGTCTAGATACCATACCGATTCCTTAAGATGTTTCTGCACAGATACATAGAAACAAGTTAGTTCCTATGGTGAACCCACTTTCTAGTGGGTTCCCTGAATTGTTGATTAGCAACTCTTGAGTTCCTGTAGAACTTTTGGCGATGGGAAGGACAGTTAGCTGTCTCATGGGTGAAACTTCCACAGATATCACATCCTGGGAGGTCACCACACTCATCTGAGTGATGGTCTGTGAATCCACAAAATTTACAAGGAGGATAAGGTCTGTAGTTCCCTATTTGTCTCTTAGAAGCCTGTTGTCTCTCCCTAGAAGGTGTCTGAGCTCTCTTAACAGCTATTTGTCTATCATGGTCTATGGTCATGTGATGAGAGTTTTTACAGATATTGTAGTAAGTTTTGACTATCCTTTCACCTTTGGGTTCACCTAGAATAGACTTAGGTTCATGAGAAGTAGAGCATTCAGCGGAAGGCTTAATATGTTGTTTTAAGAGTTATACTTCTTTCGTTAATGACAACAGGCGTTCTTCAGTTGAGGAATCAACTTTGTTCACAGATTTTGTTGAGACAGGCTTAAAGGCTACAGGTGGTTTAGTAGGTATAGAAAATATTTTAGCTGGTGGTTTCTCAACATCTGTTTTGGGTTCACCCTTAGCTCCTTTAGAAGAACTGCTGGGTTCAACTCCTGAGAGTTTAGGTAAGGGTGGTAATTCAACCATATCTTCAGAGACATGGTCATCAGTCAAGAGGGGATCTGACATATGAATTGTCTCTATAGATTTGAAAACAATCTCTTTAGGTTTGGTGAGAATTTTCAACTTATTTTTCTTGGCAGAGACATCCCTTTTAATATCAGCAGGTAGTTCATCATTAAGCAATTGATCTATAGTGAACCTACTACACATCCATTTTTCAATAACCTTGTTTAATTCAGATACTTGATCATTTAAGGCACTATTCTTCAAGGTTAACCTATTGACTTCATTTTGAAGAGATATCTTTTCTAAATTAACCCGTTTGAGAGTTTCACATTCAGCCTTAGCAGTTAACAGTTCATTTTTAATAGAGTAAAACTTATCAAGCAAGTTCTTTCTTTGTTCCTCAACAAAGTGCAAATCAACAATAGTGTAATCAAGGACATGTTTGCGTTCATCACTATCAGACATAGATAAAAGCCTGTGTACCTTATTCATTGTGATGTCAACCCATTGTCCTGATCTTGCATCACCTTTCCTAACGGCTGGTTCATCCTCAGCTATTTCCATGAAAGCCCTGACTCTAGTAGTATCTTCCTCATCTGAAGTCAGCGGTTCATCATTCCAATCATACGCTTCAGCTACCAACCCTTTCTCTGTCTTTTTATCACCCCCTTTCTTCTTAGACCGAGCTTCAAGCTTCAAATTCATCTGTTCTAACTCAGATTTAAGTGCCTTATACTTGTTCTTGTAATCCTTCTTCTCATTGTCTGAGGAGTTGAACTGGTGAGATGAGTTGTTGTGTTGTGATTTGAACTTGTAAGGTTTGTTGGAAGATGATGGATAAGAAGGTGAGGATGTCTTTGTGGAAGGACAGTCTTTTTGGAAGTGTCCAAGTTTTCTACAGGCAAAACAAGTTTCTTTTGATTTGTCGGTTTGTTTACTAGCTGATCCTATTCTCCCTGATCTTTTGTAAAATCTTCTTTGATTGGCTAGCAAGGCTCTTTCATGAAATTCAGCGTTAAGGTCTGTCAAGAACTCTTGGCTGCTGCGTGTGTCTTCTTCAACATCAGAGTCGCTGTCATGAGGGTGTGGGGAAAAAATCAAAGCTTTGGAAGTTTCTCCTTGAACTACAAATCTTTCAGTCTATGATTTGTATATAGTATCAATCAGCCCTTCTTCATAATTGTACTTTCCATAAAGCTGAGCTAAGGTGTCATTCTTGATTGAGTTATTGGCTCTCTAAGTCTGATTCATACTCAGCCATTTTCTTAGAAGGCTGTTGACAAATGTGGCATTAATTTCATCTTGACCAATGGTGACATCATTCATAGCAAGGTCATTGACAAGAATCTTCAGCCTTGTATATGTTTGTTGAATCTTTTCACCTTCAAGTGCCTTGAAAGCATTGAACTGAAGTCTGAGTGCTTGAATCTTGGTTTGTGTGTTTAGATATTGCTAGAGCGCGAATATTTGGAGAAGCTTGATCAGGTGAGTTTCATAGTCCCATGTCTTTTAATGTTTTTAACTTCCAGATGGGATGGAAGAGACACTGTATGATTTTGTAACTACTGTTGTGAATGTTTTTATGGTTGGTGATAAACTTGTGTGTACACTTATGTGATTAACTGCTATGTGATTCTTGATTCTTTTGTGGTTTGACTTGATACCAAGGGGATGTTGACAAAGTGAGGCCTTGGGATTGGTTCATAGGTGTATGGGCGCCTATAGGACCATGGTGATTGGTAAGGCTCGGAGCCTTGGAATTGTGGTGAATGGTTAAATCTTGAATGTTAGTTGTTAAGGCATAATTGTAGCACACTGTCCATATGATCTTTAATTGATGGTTATTATTCACAGCTTATGACTTGATTTTGGCGTTGGAGTCTAAACCTATGACTCTCACCAACATTATGTTGACGTGCTTTAGTGTCTCTTTTAGGTGAGAATGTGGTTAAGCATGAGAATAGGAGTGGCTAGCTTTGGAGGCTTAGGATTGCATTTGGAGGAACCCCCTTTCCTCTTTGTCTTTATTTAATGTTTGAATAAGTGATACTTTGTAGACACCTATATGTTTGACGTGTGTTATTTGAATGTCTTTGGTAAGAGGTAGGACTGTTGCCTACTTACCTAGACGCCTGCATTGTTTGAGATATTGTCATGACATGGTGTCACCTTTTTATGACATTTCTATTTCATATAGTTCTCTCTATAGACACTCTATTGTTGTGATGATATCCATACGTCACGCCCCATATTCCGCCATGGTGGGGTGTGACAGAATGGTATCAGAGACAATGGTTATAGAGAATTAGGTTGCCTAGTCTAGTAGCCTAGTCTATAGCATAAGGGTCCATGCAGGTAGGTGTCATAAGGTTATGTGTGCATTATAGTATACGGAGTGCTTAAGTTTTAATTTCGTTTTGGATATTTATTTACTTTCACACTTACTTATTGAGATATAGTATATGTAAGTACGTTCATTTATTTTCTATTGATGCGACGTATGAACCGGAAGTGTAGGAACCTATTTAGTGTTACCCATGTCGCGTAGAAGAAGAGTGCGCTAGGTAATAATAGGATCGTACCGATGTTGAGTCTGCGACTAGTAGTAGATTCGAATTTCCGAATGAATTGTTATGATCATTTTTAATGTTGAATATTTTGTTGTTATTGATTTGTTTTGGCGTTTGAGCCTCGAGTTATGAATGAAGTTAGGGTTGACGTATGAGATGTTCTTATTGTACCTATACGGTATATATATAGAGTGTATTTTATGTGGTATATATGTGGTAGACTTATGTGTTCCGTATAGTACTAATTTCTTATAAGTGTCGTCATAGGATGGAGTACATGGGTGAAAGAGGACATCTATAATTATGGAGGCCTATGTAATTATATATGTGCCACAACACCGATGGGCTTCCAAGTATGGTTGCATGAAAAAGGGGTTCGTACATGCCTGTATATGATAAGATGTGTATTTTGGGTATATGTAGACAATAGGGGTTTATGTAATGGTTGCCTACGATATGGATATTTTTAAGTGAGTTATATGTTTGGGGTTATGGTCGTGTTGTGTGATTATGGGGTCACACGATATGGGTTGGTTTTGGTGATGGGTTTTATGCCTTGTTATGGCATGGTGAGATCGTGATTACTCGTATGAAAAAACGAGTGTATGACGCGATTGTTTGACATGTATGATAACGAGTATGTTTTGGGTGATTTAATAGGTATATATATGCGGATATATATACTTGTAGATGTTATGTTATGATATATGGTTGTTCAGTAGTTATTATAACCTGAACGTACCTAGTGTTCCCTCGTGTTTAAACAGATTATTAGTGCTGGAGTTTGATGGAGTTCCAACGATGTTTTGAATCTTTTGAAGTGTGTCTACGTTCGGGTATGTATTTTAATTGATGAGAACTACCAAAGTTTCTTGCAAAGGAGTCTAGCTAATTAAAGGAAAATGCTTTTGAAAATACTTTATAAGTGTAGGGTATTATATACTGACTTACATATATTTTCTTTAAGTTTATTGGTAGTAAGTTAAAAAAAAAATCTTGACAATGAATGGATTATTTTTTTAGGTAACGTGTGATAGTACATATAAAGGTTAAAGAAATTTTACGATAATTTTCTTACAAGTGGAGTTAAAATTTTAGAAGTATTTAAATAAACGAAAAGGGTAAAAGGGAGATTTTATCATAATAATGATAATAATAACACCACACCTTGTAAGCGTGTAATAGTTTAGTTATAACAAGTGATTGTGGTATGTTTAGGTCTTTTAGGAAAAGAACGTAAAAGCGGTAAGTATTAAACAAATTGATTTAGGAAAATCAAATTTGCTGACCTTTAAAGATAAAAAGTTCGTTTCCCAAGGAGGTTGATTGTGCGTGAAAAACTTTTAAGTTTTGGATTAATATTTGTAGAAAGAAAAAGGGAAGAAAGAAAATGACGGATACGAGAAAATTAAGTTACGACGTACAAAACGTAAAACCGTAAAAATAGACAAAATAAAAACTTGTTCTAAAAATTCCCAAAAAATTTCTAAAAATTCCTAAAAATCAAACTAAGGTTTACAAATGATCATAACTTTTTCAAACCTTTTAATTAATTACTATTTAATTTTTTAATCCTAATTAAAGCCCTAAAAATCAAATAAATTAATAAAAAGCCCAAATAAATATTTTTCTACTTGTAAACCTCAAAAATAACTTAATAAAACTAAAAAGTATTTTCCAAATTTTTAAACCTATTAAAAATAATTAAAAACTGAAATTAAATATTAAAATAATATTAAAAATAAAAAATTTACAAAAAATTCTAAAAACTTGCAAACTAGTTTATTTTAACTAAAATAAATAGAAAATGAAGTGGAATTTACCAAATAACCCCTATTGGGCCCCCAAATGGGGTTAAACAAAAAAATTCCGAATCAAATGAGTTTTTCAGCCCAATAATCTAAAGTCCACAAAAAGCTACCAAAAAGAACAGTCCAAATCAAAATTTGATTTTAAACACAAAATTCTAAAGGCCCAAAAACTGAAAATGTGCTTATCACAACTTAACAGTCTATAAGCTTATCCTTATTGGGCCAATATGATTATTAAGCAATAAGCTGATGCCATAAGCTCTGCTTAAACACACAACCTTCTTATGAGATTTTAAACCTTTTTGCAAAAAGAAATTCTGAAAAAGACCAAGTAATAAGCCAAAATAAGCAAAGAACTTTTTCACTAAAAGACAAAATAGTCGGGTTTGAGTTCTAGGGGGTTTCAAAAAGCTGATTATTTTTGCAAAAGCTCACAAATAGCTTAATTAAGAATACTAAACAAGAAAAATCCCCAAAAATACCAGTGAAATAAGCCGTAGAAGCCAATAAGCACTATGAAAAAGCCAAATAAGTTAGTTTTCTAGCAAAACCTTAACCAAAAGAACTGAAACCTTCTAGAATTGATATTAAGCTGAGAAAAGTGACACCTATTACAAAAACTAAGTTGTTGCATGTACCAATAAGCTGGAATGAAAAATAAGCCAATTTAAGCTTAAGTCAACAAAAGTCAACGTGTACCCATTTCAACCAAACTTTTAACAAATGGTTATGAGGTGGTATTAAGCTTGTTTTGAAGCCTTTTGGATGAGGTCTTAGGGTTAAGAACAATGAACTTGGCTAATCAGTTGATTAACCAAGCTTGTTTTTGGCAGTTAAGTCTCAATAAGCTAGTTGGCTTATGAGACTGTCATATAAGCACACAAAGTTCAAAACTCAAACACTAGCAGCCAATGATGAAGTATGGATAAGCAAAGACAACAGGCATACAAGGTTCATGCAAATGTTTGTCAAAATGCAAGTGTCACTTTGCTGATGTAGTTTACACTTGTAGGGACTTTTGATAAGCTATAAGTCCCTGAATAAGCTACCAAATCACACAACCAAAATACTGTAGAGATGCACACTAACTAGGACTATTCCCAAACCAAATTACATCCCTTAATTCAAGTTTATGAAAAAGTTATGCCTTCTGATGTGTTTGACCAATTTCAAAACACTTATATACAGTTTTTCCAAAACTTTGCAAAACCAATTCCAAACTTGCAGCAACTTGACCAGTGACCAAAACAACTTCCAAATGACTAGTATGACTGATTACAACCCAAAAATCCCAAGGCCAAAGGCCTTAAGGCCTTGTGCACCCAAAATGCACTCTTATGCCCCTTTTTGGACTTTATGTTCCAAATCCTTTTTCAATCACACAACCTACTGATTTTATGCTTCCTATAGGTCTACTAGGTGACACTAAGAAGATGTAAAGCAAAAAACAAAGCACACAAACACTAACACTCAAAATCACATAGCATCACAACTTGACAGATTTTTAGCAAAATTTTCAAAGAGTAAAAAGAGAGTAGAGAGTGAACCTATCCTCCACAACTTCCTAGGAGGATTCAGCAATGCTCCTTGGACTATTCTCAACAAATAGAGAGTAACCAAGGTCCTTGAATCAAAAAGAGGCCTTGTTGATGGTTCAACAGATGAACCAAGGCCCTTGTTATGTGATTTTGAACACAAGGCAACAAACAGCCTCACCAAAGCCTCAAATCTTCTCAAAAGCTTGTTGGTAACAAGCTTTTAGACTTGGAAGGGGTTAGTAACAATATCAGATTGTATATCAAGAAACTATGAATGAAAACCACTTTTCCAAAGCTTCTAAAAACTGTTCCAATGAAGATCTATCTTAACCACTCAAACACTAAGGATTTGAGAGGCCAAATAAAATATCTAAACACCTAGAATCTAAGGGCCTTAAATGGTAAAGCCTTGAATGACTAGATTAAAACTTCTTAAAACACAATTTTTCAAAAACTTGAAAAACTTGAAAAACTTGAAAACTTGAAAACTTAACAAAACTCAAATGTGGCCAACACAAACCACTAAAACACTTGTTTTATGATTGGGGAACTCAGATTCAAGCTTCTAACACCAACTTAATTCAATATGAAAGGAATTACAATTGAAAATTTTCAAAATACACAAACTTTATATTGATATGAAAGGTATTACACTAGAATGCCTAGAAAATGGAACAAAGGCTCTCTTACAGGTTGAGGAGTCCTTTTATAGACAAATACTAAGGTTACAAGTGCTAGAAAATAGAAAACCCTAGCTACTGAATTTCCAGAAATGTCCTTGGACGTTTTGAGTGATGAGTTGTCCAAAATGATCTTGGTCGCTTGTTTTTGCCTTTGGGAGCAAGTATGAAGCATAAAATGTTGATCTTTACACGTGGCATTCCTTGGAGAGGAAGTTGTGTTTTCATTGGTGGACGAGGTTGATGGTGGGGTCCATAGGGTGATGGCATGGTTGAGGTTAAGTGTGGGATGGATTCTTGTAAAGAGGAATCACACGTGGGTTAAGGTAATTGGGATTTATCCTTTGGTTTAAGTAGGGTGGTAACTAGGTGGATGAAGGTGAACATTAGTAACTTTTGATCCGAAAAAGGTGGGTTGGAAGTGTTTGGCGCGTGTTTGAGGATTTGCATGTTTCATTGCACATGTTTGGTCCTTGTTCTTTGGCAAAGTAGGTATAACAAGTCTTTTCAGCCCCATAAACAGATTTCCTTTGTTATTAAAGTTTCCCTTTTTATACTTTTGCCACAAAACTTTCTTAAAAGGGTTTCAAGGACTTGTTTTGCACATTTCTTGATATTTGAACGGCCAATCTTGAACTTTCTTGCAACTTGAAGGTATTCTTTGTATGTTTGACATTGAGGAGGACCATTATTGACAAATCTTCATTTTTGAGGGACTAATTTTGCCAATTCTTCAAAGTTGAGGGACCTTTTCGTAATAGTGACAAACTTTAGGGACCAAAATTGTAATTATGAATATACAAGGGTATAAAGTGTCATTTCTTCAATGATGAAGGACCTTTCTTGAACATCTTCAATTCTTCAAGGTCTTTTTCTTGGAAAATCACAACTAGGGCCCGTTTGTTGTGCGGCTTCGTTTCTCGTGTTTATTTTTCATTGTTTCTTGTGATCTTTTGTCTTTTTCACGATATCCATACCTAAAATACTCAAGTAACAAGCATAATCATAATATATGGTATTTTATGACATATTTTAGCATTTAAAGCCTAAAAAGAACGATTAGACCATGTATAATTGCAGTCTCATCATTCCCCCATACTAAACCATTGTCGTGCTCTCACGTAATGCTAGAATAAAGTATCTAAGCATCTCCAAAATTCATTTTATTATCCTTTATTGAAATGTAAACTTGCTATACTACTACGATGTGTTAAAGACATTATGTATGATTTTCATCACATAAATGTGACTTTTAGGGTCAAAGAATAAAAACAAGTAAATGTTTTATAGAGTAAAGTTCGTCATCCTTGATTGTCATACATTCCATGCTAAGTGCAAAAACGAGATCATTGTTGGTACAAGTCACAATGCTAACACTACTCATACATTCAAATTATGTAATACTTTTTCTCCTCGCAATCCTATTTATTAAGAATAGGAAATATATCTAGAATTTTTTAACTATTTGTCATGGATCACAAGTGATTCATATTGACTTATTGAGATATTTGTTAGTCCGAAAATAAAGTAGGACGATTTAATCGATAGTTAGCTAAAGGATAAAATCTTTTAAAACGGTTTCTCGTAATCTCCTTATGTTCATATATTGGCATAACTTGTTTCACGATTTGAGACCTTTCTCGGACCGATATTTGGCATTTACTTCATACTTCGAATCTTGACAGACGTTCTTGAAATATTGGTCTTCTCTTCATATGTGGAATTTCTTCACTTGATGTTTTTGAGAGATTCTTCAAAATTTAGACCGCGACTTCATCATTTTCTTCAATCTTTATTTGGGATTTTGATATACAACGATCCGTCTCCTTTTCGGACTTGGATATATTTATCCTCATACCTTGTTAGGGTCTTTTTGGATAGACTTCTCCATGATCTTTAGGGGAGTAAATTTCTTTTCGTCGTGTGTCTTGATCATTTATATTGATTTTGGAATAATGATTCTTCACATCATCTTGGATCTTTGGCAACAAAATGGAGTCCTCATGCCTTGTTAGGGCCTTTTTGGACTTCGCCAATCTTCGCGTCCCGCTTCAATAAGTTATGCCTTGGCTATGAACTCTATTCGAAAACGAGCAACTTTTAAACGATCTTGGGCTAGAAGCTAAGTAACCTTTTTGTTGGGTCCTCGTTATCATGTAATCTTAACATAATTGACCGATTAACTACTAATAACATAACTTGTACTTTTCAACGTCTAATTCATTATTAGAATAGCTATACCAAAGAATTATACTCGGTTGTTTGTGGAATAACAACTGAGATTGAATGACAAGTTTCTCTCTTGATGAACAAGAGAGGAAGAAATCCTAACACTACACTTTGTGTATTTTGTGAAATGGAAAACTTAACTATCTCTACTTACTACCTATGTATATATAAGAAAAGAAAAACTAAGCTTCCAAAGGAAGCTTTCACTAAAGTGAGGCCCATGTGCTCCCCGTGCTTTCTTTCCCATCAAAGTACAAAAGTAAATATTACTTTTGACTTTCTTATTGGCTGTACAAGTAACCACTCTTGTACTCTTGTCTTCCCTTGCTTTTAGGAAGTTCTCGCCAATATCTTCAGGTAGTATTCGAGAGATAGATGAACATTGTTCAACTTGGTTTGTCACTCCAAGCTGAACTGAAGGCAACTTCATTCAGGTCTGTCCTTCAGATGATGATCAGCATCAGCTACTGAAGGTGAAGACTTTGTCTTCAAAGTACTCTAGAAGTGCTGGTGCTGAACTGTCTTCAGCTGGACTGGTGCTGGACCTCGTGTTGAAGTCTCTTTAGCAATTATTCAAGTATGCAGCAGCTATTTTATATTCAAATACTTGTGAGGAACAATTGAGTCAAAACTTGACCCAACTATAACACCCCCAAATTACCACGCAGCAGAAGTCCACATTGGGCGTTATTTCATAGCACATCACACACAATCATAGAAAACTACCTCAAAAGAGATGTTTAAAATAAACATTAAAGAATCTTTACAACAATTGTCTAAAACATTTCCAACCCAAAATAATGTTTTTATCAGAGTAGCGCTACTTGTCCCCAAAGATCTTAACCAAAACATAACAACTTTTTACCACAATATGAAAATAATTAATTTGATAAAAAGGGAAGGAAATCCATAAGTTTAGACAAACAAGCACCAACTCCCTCCATGCATGCTCCGCTGCTATCAATCTTGATTACCTGAAACACATGCTTAAAATCGTCAACACAACGGTTGAGCGAATCTATAGGTTTACCAAATCATTAGTTGAACACAAGAGAAAAATCAATCATAATCATTTAATAGAATTGTGCGCGTACAATCTATTATTCAAGTATTTCATTTTTAGCAAAGCTAATTGATTGTATATAAGCTCATGACACCGACCCGTTAACTTAATCACCCGCGCCACATTTGTCGGGATGATCACAGTGAAACCATTGCCCGTCTTAAGGTATTCGTTGCCAGATTTATACCTTATCTCTTATAACAAGTTATCCTTCCGTAGAGGGTACTCAACGTACTAGCTCTCGTCTCGGATAGGGTCGTCAACCCCATAGTACTATCATTTGTATAAGCGGCTATTTCCAACCCACACAAGGGAAAGACAATAATTAATGGTTCATGAAGTTAGGGCCTTTAGCAACAAGGTACTCAATACAATCCAAACAACATTAGGGTCCAAACAATCATTTTGTGTTACATTTTATTTCAAATAGCATGTATCCCTCTGGCGGGTTAAAATCATTTAAAAGCTAGTAAGAGCGAGTCTATAGACTCACCTTAAGTAGTAATGATAGTAGTATTAACAAAGACGTAGACGAAGACATTCGCCGACGATGAGGAAGGCCCGGGAAATCAAATACAACACCTAACAAACAACCGCGAAATAAATCAACACCTTCAAGTACTGTATGTACATAATTAATAACACTCAAAGTTCACATAAACTCACGCCAAAAATCCAAACAAGTGATATTTACTAGACACGTCCACTTTTATACTTTATTAAAACTATTACTCAATTTACAATTATGCCTGTACATACCAAATGTACGGGCTGTTTTCCTATACTTAGACATCACCAAAAATTATGAGAAAATTTGTAAAATTCATTTACAACCTGTAGATAGCCCATATTAAATTTCATAAAAAGTTCTCACTTCTAAGACCTACTGCACGTCACATTACTAAACTCAAAATTTCGGACAGTTTTGTACCTTCGCGTTGTAAAACCATTTTGACCTTCTTAACCAATACCATTTGTAAATCTAACTCCTAAGTTTAAAAGTAGACTCAAAATGTTACGTTTAGGGCATGAGATCAGCCTCTAACCATTTATAAAACTCAACTTATAATCCCCGAGATTTGACCTAAACTCGAACACAATTTCGGATTGAGTCGACTTTCATCTCCCAACACGAAAATTCAAACTTACATAACTTTTGACTCGTTTGGAGTTAAAAGATCTACCTTATACCAAATCGAAGCTAGAAAGAAGATCTACAACTATATCCTATAATAAAAACCTGGAATAAAAATTAAAACCACGAAAACAACCTTAACATTCTGCTTGAGAATGACACTTTAAAAATCACCTTTACATTTGTTTTCAATCAATTCCATCTATCCCTATATCCTTAATATCATCATTAAACTATCCTAAAACAATCTCCTTACACCTAATCACTTGTATGAACATCCTTTAATCAAAACCCATTTTATAAAACTAACATATAATATAATTAAATTAATTAAAAATAAAGTAAACATGAACATAAACATAACCCATTAACAAAATCATCAACCACCCAACTTAACCAAACACCCCCTTTTGGTCGTGGGGTGTGGGTGACCAAAGCACCCAAAGAAAATGGTTTTCTAGCTTGTTTTATTGATAATTTATCATCACTAACACATAAATTAAACTTGTATATAGTTTAATTAGATCAAAACCCATTTTTAAAAAATCTTAAATTTTTGGAAAAATCAAATGGATGAATGTACGATTTGAGTGGATTAAAACACTTACAATGATGAAAGAAGGGTGGGTCTTTGATTAGATTTGTCAAAAACCTAAAAAATGATGGTGGTGGTGATGGTGGTTTGGGTGGCCGGCGGCTAAGAGAGAGAGGGGGGAAGAACCCTAATTTTTGAATGTAAAATGAAGTGTGGGTGTTTCCTTGTTCCTTTTTGTAAAAATGGAAGGGCCAAAGTTGCCCTGTTAGCTATATTTTGGCCTTAGTGGCAAATCAACTTTTAAAGAACGGGATTATGACATACTAGTCGGTTTTGAAATTTTGCGGGAGTCGGGATTTGTAAAATTACTTTCCAAGGTTAAAACGCACACAAAATGAATACACATGTGGTTCCGACTCGACTTAACACGTACTTAAAATAAAAACTTCAAAAAACTCAAATATCGATCAATCGATAATAAAAGATAAATTTTGGGCATCCGTCGGTATCTTAGTCGTCATCGGTTCTTCTTAAATCGTCAAACGTTTAAATAAAGCCTCAAACATTGGTTCTAACTTAAACCGTCAAATAATATTACCAACAAAATTTCATAAAAATTTCAAAAATATACGTAAATTAGGATTAAATAATGACGTTAGGTTCGGGGTGTTAAACCAGCAATCTCTCCCTATTTGGATATAAAAATAGCCCGAGTTGTCGTCTTCTTTGTTCAAGTCTTCTTTGTCCGCTGACCATCTTTAGTCACTGAAGCTTTAAATCTTGAAGATAACAAACTGAGTATTTTTTCATTCAGTACATACACTTAGGGGGTGTTTCTTTTTCTTTTTATGCCTCTTAGTGGGAAAGGTTGTGGGCCCAAATCCTTTTGAACATCTTGTTTCACACTCACACAAATATCTCTCTCTTCCCACTAAGAGGCTAATTAAGAGTTTAATATGGAAGCACTAAAAAAATGAAACAAGCCCTTAGTCTATTTGTTGTTCAAATCGTATCCAACAATCTCCCCCTATTTGGACATAAGAATAGCTAAGTGAATTCAATCAGATGCGAGTGAGCAAATACAAATTCTTCTCACAATCTAATGTTACATAGAATGAAAAGACTAACACATTAATATACATTCTTTGTTGTCGTTGCATAAACAATAAACTTTAAACCTGAAGAAACAATAAGATTAGTAACCATTTTTAAGCTACATTCTGGTACAAGGTTTAGAGTTTCCATAAGTGCAGCAACTTAGGTTTAGTGAAGAGTTTAACGGGTTGAGTGGTTCAAATACCTGGAGGTTTAAACCTTTGTTGTCTTAGGGTCCGTTTGGTTTAAAGTCGGGTTTTACTTTATATGTGAGTTTATAAAGTAGAGGGTTTAGGATTGGGTTTATATTTGGGTTTGAATTTAATGTAGGAAAGAGAGTATATGCTATTAAATATATTAATAATAGTTTGATTTAAAATAAAATATATTTATTTATATAAAAAAAGAATTCAAAATAATTTTTAAATTATAAAAAGAACAAAAGACAAACCAAAAGAAAAACTATGGCCCACAATGGCAGAAAAACAGCCTACCCCCTTACCTTTTGACACAGTAGAAATTTTCTGATATATAGCCTGAGTTTTGGGCTTAGGATAGAACCAAACATGTTTTATATGTCACATCAACTTAAAACCCATCCCAAAGTAGGAAACCAAACTAGCCCTTAGAGGATTCGCGTAGTGGTGATTAGTCACTTTGTAATACACTTAAACACGGAACTTTCAACTACTTCTCCACAATATCACTTAGCAAACACAACCCTTTTTCAAACCCATTCAGCCATTTTTATTAAGGCTGATCAAACACTAACCCTGTATCAACCAGCTTCATTCTTTTGACAAAAAACTATACCATACGCCGCATCCAATACATCACTTCCTCGATACACCCAATAGCATTAGCGTTTTACAAACACACCCGCTCCATCTTCAGGTTGTTTTTTTTAAGGTTTGGAAAGTGTTTTGTTGTAAAGATTGGTTTTGGTTTATGGTTTGTTCTGCATTTGTTAAATGAATCATGGTTTTATTACTCCTGATGCTTTATGTAAATATTAGCGTATTTCTCTCCCTAAAAAATTGCATAACATAAGCAATTTTTGAATGTTTACACTAATAGTTTAGCAATAAAATGATAGCATCAGGACGTTAACGAAGTTCTTACCTGCCGAAGGTTCAGTCAGGACATGCTGAAGGTTCGTCCAGAATGCTGGAGGTTCTTCAGGTTTAAGCTTCGAATATAAGCTTTAGACTTTGTTGAAGGTCAGTCACTACTGGTGGTTCAGGTTCAGTAATGAAGTGGTTCCCCATTTTTGTTGGAGGTCCAATTTGATGAGGATTCGTCCAGTCATGCTAAAGGGGGGTCCAGATTTGCTGGAGGTTCAGAACCTGAAGGGGGGGGGGGGGGTTCAGTTTTGACTGATGGGTTCAGTCCAATCTTGCTGGAGGGTCAGAACCTACTGAAGGTTTAGTCCGCTGAAGAGTTCAGCTGCTGGGGGTTCAGTTCTGGTGGTTCAGTTGCTGATGGTTCAGAATTTCTGAAGGTTCAGAACTTGGTTGTAGGTTCAGTTTCACGTCAAGTTCACCAACAGGAATGAATGTCCAGTATTTACTGATGGGCTTCAACATATGCTGATGGGACATATTTGGGCTTCTTCAGCAAATGGATATGCTAGATGGGATTCGTGACCTTTTTCTTTCCAAAGCTGAGCAATCCATCACATCAATTTCAGCACCCTTATACTGAATAAACATATACTGCCAGTTTCTATAAAAACCCCCTTTTTAAAGGAATAACTGAACAAACAGTCTCTTCATTTTTTCACAGCTTTTCTTTCAAGCTGAATACACACGCCCATACCTTCGTGAGCCTTTTTTTAGATTCACTAATTTTCAGCTTCTCTTTTAAGCTGATGTGCACACTCCGGCAACCACCACTGTTCGTCGGTTTCTCATCAGCAGACACGTCAAACGAACATAAGCACCTAAACCACATCTCTTCGCTCATAACCACCATAACACCTCATCTCGTCAACACATCCATTCGATAATAAATCCAAACCAATGGAACCTGGTTATATCAATACCACCGTTCGAACCAAGGAGAACCCATTCTTCATCATCACTCAATTAGCCTAATCCCTAATTCGTTTACCTATCTCAACAAAAAACGATATTTAATATTAAACAAGTTCTTTCCTTTGGCCACAGGAAAGAATCCATCTCCTTTTTTGTGATGATCTTGTTGTGGGTTGTATAGATCTAAACAAATAAAAATGCTTATCGTAGATTGATTTGTGACGGGATTTGTGATTTGGTGAGATTATACATTTGATTGAGGGTTCCGGTGTGTATTGTTGTGGATAAGATAATGGCGATTTTTGGTCTCGGTGTTTGTTGGATATGAGATTTTATTTAGATCTGGTTTGTGACGTGATTGTGTATGCGTGATGTTTTGTTTTGTTGATGATGATTTTTTTTATTTTTTGGTTTGTTTTGGATCTGTTTTTTTAGATTGGTAGTGATATGGTTTTTTTGTTAGGTGGTATGGATAAGATTAGTGGTATGAGAGCAGTTTGATTAGCTAAACTCTTATTTTATGAAACTGCTCATTTAAAAGTTTTTAAATCAAGATCTGAAAAATGGCTCAAGTTATACCACAAACCCTAGAGTATAGGGGTGGCCAACTCAATGCTGCAACTGTCATAGAGGTTGCTAATTTTACAAATTGGAAGAAGAGGTTCCTTGTCCACATGGTTGGGATTGAACCTGAATTCTTTGGAATCATTGAAAATGGTCCATTTGTTCCCATGGTTGGGGACAATAAAAAACCTGAAGTACAATGGACTGCTGATGAGAGAAAGGCTGCTGATACAAGGCTTTTGCCCCGTATAAAAATTAAAGTTCGTTGTTGTGGTCTAATCGAAATGATTACTGGTTCAAAGTGTGACTTAGCTGTCTTTGGTGGAAACAATAGTTGTTTCGTTGTAGTAAGAATTAAAGTGCAAAACTTTAAAGTAAAAAGCAGGTAATTAAAATGTGCAAAAATTAAATCTAAACTAATTTTAAACAAAAGACGTGAAATTAAAGAGTGGCGAAAAATTAAAAGGCACTAAAAGTAAATGGCACTAAAAGTAAATAACGCAAACTTAAAACTATCCTAAAGGCAAACTTAAAACGCAACTAAAACTTAAACTAAGGCAAGCTTAAAATAAATCTAAGGCAGGTAAACTTAAAGTGTGACTAAGTAAATAGGCGGGAAAAGTAAAGCTTAAAAATTAAAACTTAAAAACAGAAACTTAAAATAACCTGTAAACAGCTCATTCGGAATAAACCTTCGTTCGGAATAAATCACTTGTCCAGAATGTCACCTTCGTTCGGAATAATTCTTCTTCACTCGGAATATTGCTTCATGTAGAATAAATGGCTCATCCGGAATATTCAAACAAAACCTTCATCCGGAATAAATCCTTTATTCGGAATATGTCACTTATTCGGAATAAACCCTTTATTCGGAATATTGCCTTGATCCGGAATATAAATTATTCCGAATAAACACCTTTATCCGGAATGTTCCGAATGAGCTCCTTGATTCGGAATGTTCCGAATGAGTTCCACTGGTCTGGAATATTCCCTTGATCCGGAATGTTCCGAATGAATTTCCTGATCCGGAATGTTCCGAATGAGTTCCGTGATCCGGAATGTTCCGAATGAGTTCCACTGGTTCGGAATATTAGCTAGAAACCTTTGATTCGGAATGTTGCTCTGATTCGGAATAACAGCTTGATCCGGAATATGTCACTTATTCGGAATATCAAGTTCTTTACTCGGAATAATCACATCACACCCTTCATCCGGAATAACTTAGCTTGGTTCGGAATATCCTGGAAACAAACAGTAATCGCGAAGAACAAGGAGAAACAAAAATAACACGAATCTAATCTAGATCAATCAAATCAAACCAAAAGATTAAACAAGACTAATCACAAATGATCTAATAGCGAATACTAAGCAAACCAAATCAATAACACTAACAATAATAATCAAAATAATCAAAACCCACTTAATCAATTTAATAAAAACTCAAGAACATGAACATAAACAATAAAGCATAAAGATTAAAATCAAACAAGAAAGGTAGATAGGAGATGAACAATAAAAGTAAATATTAACAATAATTAAAAGGAAACTTACTTGAAATTAAATGAATTTAAGGTGCAAGACAAGTATTTAAATTTGACAATTAAGTAAATGACATGTATTTAAATGTGCAAGGAAATGAAAATGGAAGAACTAGTGTCACTCTAGCCAACAAAATGAAATGAAATGAACTAAGGCCTATTTATAGGAGGATTAGGGAGGTGCTTAGAGGAAGCTTCCTCCCCTATTTCTTCTTTCTTTAATTGTCATTAAGTCCTTAATCTTCTTAATTCTTTGACTTTAACGACTTTGTCTCGAGATTTCTACTCTCGTCTTGTAATTTCTTCAATAAATTAGACTTGAGTTCTTCGGCTTTTAGTAAACTTCCGTCTTTTGACTTTTTCTTTGACAAATCTTCAGAATTGGTCTTGGACTTCCGTTCTTTTCGCACTCTTGATTTCTTGACTTCGTCTTTTGTCTTTTTCTTCGATAAAAGCCCGTGAATGCCCGTGTTTTCTCCCATTTTCACATTTTCGTCCTAAATCACAACAAAAACACAAACCACGCATAATTTCGACATTTACGACATAAAATATACGTTTTGGCTCGGTTATTATTGCAGTTAAGTGGTAAAAAGGATGGGTGTTTACACACCTATCAAATCCCCTACACTTGACCATTGCAATGTCCTCATGCAATGCATTAGTTACAAAGCAAGATTACACTTTTCATCACAATCAATCCACATTGGCCTTTATTAAAGAGATAGAAAATAACAAAACAAGTAAATAGATCAAAAACTTACCTTAGGGTTTTTAGAATGTCATGAACGATCATCATCCTCAAGTTTCACGTTCCCCATACCAAGCTTAAAAACGAGATCATTGTTATTATAAGTTAGCAAACTAACACGAACTCATGTGGGCCAATTATTTACTTAGACTCCCTTATTCCTAGGTGTATCTCTTGCATTTTATGATTGTCTTGAATGATCACGAGGATGCATTGTTGACTTATTTCGATAGTTATTAAGGCTGAAAATAAAGTGGGACGATTCAATCAATAGTTAGCTAAAGGACAAAATCTTTTAAAACTGCTTCTCGGGACCTCATAAAGTTCATATCTTGGCATAACTCGTTTCGCGATTTGAGACCTTTCTCGGACCGATATTTGGCAGCGACTTCATACTTCAAATCTTGAGAGACGTTCATAAAATAATGGTCTTCTCTTCATAATAGGAATTTCTTCACTTGAAGTTTTGAGAGATTCATACTTGGACCACGACTTCTTCATTTTTCTCCAATCTTTATTTTGGACTTTGATATACAACGATCCGCCTCCTTTTAGGACTAGGATTTATTTATCCTTATACCTTGTTAGGGTCTTTTTGGATAGACTTCTCCATGATCTTTTGGGGAGTATTTGCTTTTCGTCGTGCGCCTCGATCCTTCATATTGATTTTCGATAAATGATTCTTCACATCACTTTTGGATCTTTAGCAACAAAATGTAGCCCTCATGCCTTGTTAGGGCCTTTTCGGACTCGCCAATCTTCGCATCCCGCTTCAATAAGTTATGCCTTGGCTATCAACTCTAATCCATACCGAGCAACTTTTAAACGATCTTGGGCTAGTAGCTAAGTAACTTTTCAAATCGTACAACCTTATTTATTGCAGATAAAATTTATTAGCAAGCGATGGGAGAATAGGCTTATAATTAACTCACATAAATTCACGAAAGAATACCAAACTTATAATTGACTCTATCATCTCTCGTTCTCCACAATTTAAAATCTCAAAGAATGAGACTCGTGGATGCTTAGCCTATTAAATCAAAGTATTTGGCTTTCGAGTCGTCTATAGGATCTTGCAAACTCTTAGAATTTTTCAAGTTTAGGATTCGCATTTTAAAGTTCCCTTGATAAACGACTCTCTAGGATGAATTATAGGAACATGCAAAAAGTTCTTGTTCTTAACCGGTGAGACTTAAGACTTTCGTGTTTTAAAGCTCCCTATATAAAAGCCTAGCAAAACTTGACTTAAACACGTTAAGGATACTAGCTAGAGTAAACTTAGATAAGTAAACTCGGGTTGAGTCAGAAGATTCAAAATGTTGAAAATTAAAACCACTTTATTGAAAATTTATTCTAGCAAAGAAATAAAATAAAGGAAAAACTAATAGGCCAAAATAGATCAAAAATTTTGAAAAATGTCGAAAAATTGATTTTCCGGTTAAAATGAGGACAAATACAAGGAAAAGACCACTTAACTTCGATAGAAGTCCCCCTACACTTGGTATAAACATTGTCCTCAATGTTTAAGCATGTGGGAGTAAACTCCCCTACACTTAGGACATTGTGCACTTTGTTTAAATCTCGCTAAGGAAAAGACAACTAACGAGATTCCTATTTTAATATTGAAAAATATAAAATAGTGAATCAAAAAGAGTTTAGGATAGAACCGGGAAGACGGAAACACGGATTCACGGGTCGTCAAAAATCATCAAGAGTGGATCTTTGAAAGCTCGAATCCCTGAATATGCGAAGAGAGGAAAGATCAAACACTAACGGGTCTCCCCTACACTTAGGATATAGATAGCTAAAAGATAGATACTTGGGTTGCCTCCCAAGAAGCGCTTGATTTTTGTTCACCGAGTCGTGAGCCTGACTCGACCTTGATTAGCATAGGAAGAAGCATGAAAAACATCCACCGGGATCAAATACATAGTTTTCGTCCATCAAACAGTACAAGCTTAAGGCGAACAAGGCAAGCCAAAGAAGAGTAGGCAAGGTTCCCTTAAGAAAAGATGGAGCACGGTGGGAGCAAGTATGGTGGGGTGCAAGCATATCTCTAGTAGTTCCAAAGATTTTTCCTTTTATTTCATCAGACGGATACTGAGATGGCTTAAAAGTTTCAATACCGGGGTCGAACACCTTTTCCTTTAGGGGAAAATAGCACTCAGGCTCAACAGAGTTTGAAGAAGATCCGCGAAGAAAATGCACAACCTCGTCCTCAGAAGGTGGACTAAGAGGTGTCAAGACATACGTGCTGCGGATGTTGGTGTCGTCCGGCTTCTTCTCCTTTGAAAGAATTTTCTCCAACTCCGTAGAAGGGTCAAGACGATAATCATCAAAGTCTAAAGGAGGAGCATCACTCTCATGAGGGAAGTAGGTATTGAGAAAAGTAGAAAAGTCTTCCTCAAATGAGTAGTCATCCAAAGTAGGATCAAGTGATGTAAGCGGAGCATCTTCATCATGAGAAGAATCACTCAAAAGAGTATCGGCCTCATCAAAATCATCATAAGTGGGCATGTCGGGATACTCGGAGGTAAAATCATCATAATCATCTCCATCGGAACTAGAATCATCATCATAAGCATCAATGTAACACCCTATTTTGGAAATGGAAATATCACAGTCATTATGGCGTGTCATCAAAGCATACAAGGTAAAATGTCTAAACATTACTTGACCATAAAAAGGAAAATATTGGAATCAAACATCGGTAGTCCAAAAGTAAAGCTCATCACACAAACATAGTATAATAAAGGAAAGGACTAAACAATGTCCAAAGCATAAGTATCAAAAGAAAGGAAATGCATAATGTAAAGAAGGCTAGACAGCTTCCAGTCCATATGCACGTACTCTTAGTGTCTACGAGCGTCCCTGAGTACCTGCCGTTTTGGGAACATAGAAAAGGAAAATGGCTGAGCAATACGCTCAGTGCACGGATGTACAATAAAGCATGAATAGGATAAGCATATAACATAATAACAGCGGAAGAAACTAAGTCCCGAGTAACCTGGTTAAGTCTGAATAAAACTGGTTTATAGTTTGAAAGTCTTATGTTTATCTTATAAAAACTGTTTGTCATATTTTACCATTAGCCAATATAGGTCATGAAAATCCACCGTGCATGAATAATTGGAGGGGTGACCTCATCATGCAAATTAGAGGGGCTGCCTCTAATTTAATATACTGGTTTTTGGGTAGGAGGGATCAACTCCTTGTGAAGGATGCAAGGCACAGACCACATTCACCATGTAATCATGAATAAAACATGTAACTAGGATGCACCCATACGGCCCACATGATAAATATAAATAAATGGCAAAAAGCTGAAGGGACACCACGAGCAATCACTCCGCCATGGTAAAGTCATAACATCAGTGCCTCTAATGTTATGGTTATGGTACCTCCATAACTAGGTGAAACTTGTCATGCATGTATATGGCTATAGGTAATCTTAATTAAACATAAGCAATCAAACTCATAACTTATACTACGGGAAAACAGTTGGCTACATACGGGGAATCCTAATAAGGAAAGAATGTCCATACTGAAAGGACGGGAACCCGTACCTTATGTCCAGTGAACGAGAAAGACGAACTGCGAGAATCCTACTTCTGAATCACTAGTGCTACATAAATACGTACATGAATAAGTATCTGCTTACTAAATACATAGCTGATTTTATGTCATGTCTTAGCTTATTTTATGTGTTCTTACTATGTTTTACTGTTTTAAAGCCTTAAACTGTATTAAATCTTATATTCTGTTTAATCTGATTAAGTATTTCTGGTATTTCATGTGTTATTATACTTACTGTGTAATAATAAGTAACTTTCCAAAAATAGCAGGTTTCCTAAAATAGAAAGTTTCCAAAAATAGAAAGTTACCAAAAATAGAAAGTTTCCAAAAATAGAAAGTTTCCAAAAATAAAAAGTTTCCAAAAATAGAAAGTTTCCAAAAATAGAAAGTTTCCAAAAATAGAAAGTTTCCAAAAATAGAAAGTTTCCAAAAATAGATTAGCTGCCTTAATTAAATAAGTTTCCATAAATAGATTAGCTGCCTTAAATAAATAAGTTTCTAAAAATAGCTGGTTAAATAAGCTAAGTATATAAGCCTAAGTGTTTTCATGATTATTTTCTAAGTCATATGGTATATTGTATAGTTTAATAATTATTTCATGTAATTTAATTAAACTATAGGTTATAATATTTAAGTAAAGTATAACATGTTTTTAATTAAATAAGTTAAATACTTAGGTTAAAATATGTATTATTATATATTAATAATATAACCTAAGTCATGTTAATTAATTAATTATATCCATGGTTTTTAAAATAATTAATTAATTATAAGTCTTAACTATTAATACTTAGGTTAAAATAATTTCATGTTCATTTATAATTAAATAACCTAAGTCATGTTATTAAATTAATTACCTCTTTCATTAATTTAATTTTAACGTAAGTTCATAACATAAAAAAACTAACATAAACCCTGAACCGGATCTAGGCTAGAAAACATGAACCGGACATGAATCGACACCGTACCCCGAACCAACTCGGGGTACCCCGTGTTTCCCCTTGCTGCCGTGGGACCCACACGAACCAACCAAGACCATATGGTCTTGGTGGTGGTCGGCTTGGCAAATTGAAACCCCCTCGGGGTCGGTTGTAGCCTGCGACCAAAACAAAACACCCCTTAAAACGACCCTTTGATTTAATTAATCATCAAAACATGTTAGATCTATGATTAATTATTATGTTTTTATAAAAAACATCACATGTTCATAATTAAATAAAAGATTAAATTAAAAGAAAAGGTTTAAAAGGTTTTTACCGAATTCGTGGATCAAGAGAACGAAGAACAAACACGATCAATCACCAATTCTTCAAGATCAAAGATCAACAAATCACCTTGTATGGTGATCTATGGGTGGCGGCACAAAGAGAAGGAGGAAGGAGGGTTTTTAGGTTTTTTGAAACTATCTTTTTGTGTCCAATTAATTTTCGTTCCACGGATCGACTCGAATTGATTTTCAATTAATGCGTAAGATTATATTTGTTTTTGGTGACAAGTATTTTTGGATTTTTTAAACTAAAAGACTAATTAAAAATTAATCTAATAAAACTTAAGCATTACACTTAATCTAATTTAAAAATATAATTTAAACTAATTTTAATAAACAAACTATTTTAAAGTAAATCTAATTTGAAATGAATCTAATTTAAATCTAATTAAACTATTTTGAAAACTTAATGTAAAAACTTAATTTTATAAAAAAACTAGATTAATTTAACTATTTCTAAAATAATGTAAATAAAAACTATTTTTAAATAAACAAAATTAAAATGAAAAGTAATTTTAAATTATAAAAGTAACTAAAATATTATTTTTGTCTTTTTGTATTTTTATAAAAACTGAATTAAATGATAAAACTTTTTAATTAAAATTAAAACTAATAAAGCTTATATTAAACTAATCACTAAAACTGCCACTAGTAAACTAATGCTATATTAATTAGACTGTGCGAATATAAACACAAAAAGAGCTATAGAGTAACTGGATGGGGCGCTGGGCTATTAAACGAGGGGTCTGGGGTTTGATTCCCACCCCAGACAAAAATTAATTTTTATTAATATTTCACTTTTTTTGAAATTTTAACACAAACAAAAATAGTAATATCAAATTAGCTAAACAATAATATTCAAATAAGCCACTAAACGAATAAGCTGTTAAAAACTAAATAAGCATGAAAAACAAAAACAGTAATATCAAATAAGCTAAACAATAATTACCAAATAAGCAGATAAAGCAAATAAGCTGAAAAAAGTCTAAAACCAAAGTAGATTTAAAAACTGTATTAAAACTTATCAAACTAAATATTAACTAGCAGATATAACTAACAGATTAAAAGAAAAAAAAAACTTCTAAGCAGACTCGAATCACTAAAAAACAAACGCAGACATTAAAGCAAAATAAAAGCAGCTAATCAAATATATAATACACTAAAACAAGAAAATTAAGAAGAAAATATAAAAACCTTTTGGAGGATCCATTGTGACGAAGACGAGGCGCTGAGCCGTCTTAACAAACCGCATCAACACCACCTTATATTATCATCATCATCTCGGCACCCACACTCGATCCAAAACAGAATCATACGAACAGTACCTTTGGTTTCTTTCTTTCTTTTTTTTTTTATAATATTCAATGAAGAATAACAGTTAAATAAAAGTAGTAAAGCAGTTTTAAGATCGAATTAAAGAAATAACAGTAAATAAAAGGAGAGACGAAATTAAAATTAAATATTAACTTTTCATTAATTTAAAATAAAGATTACAATCGACTGGAATTAAAAATACAAGAATTAAAACTAAACCTAATTTAACTGAAAAATTAAAATTAAAGAAAAAGCTACTAATGAATTACAAGAAATGGGTTTTTATAGAGAAAACCCTAAACTTGGAGCCCAAGTTCTTGAATCCTAGCCATCCATTCATCATTCTTCTTTCTCTCTCTAATCTTCACTTGATCAAACGGTTTAGATTAACCAAGAGCCAAGGATTGCCAACATGGCTTGATATGATTGGAGGGTTGGTATTGGTGAGGTGTTACCACCAATCAAAAAGGGAGATGATGCCACGGTGGATTGAGGATGAGGACCACTTCTTGTGCTTGATGCGAATTTCTTGGGGGTTTTATTTCTCTTTGGTGTGAATTAACTTTTTAGGGTAAAACCCCCAAATATTACTTGTGATTTTTTATGATGGTAAGATTAGGGTTTGATGGTAAAAAAACTATGGTGTCTGCGAATTGTGGGAGAGAGGAAGTAGACAAAAGTGAGGGATTGCATTGTTTATAACGTAAAAAAAAATTTGTGTGGGTAATTTATTTTTGTTTAATAATGAGTGGGGGGGTTGGGTAATGTTACACGTGTGTGTCGTGTGGGAAATTTGGTGTTGACCGAATATGTGTGAGTTTTATCCTCACGTTGACCAAGCAACGAATTTTACTCTTTCACCAGCAAACCAAATCTCCACTTGTTGTTTTAAGTAATGGGCTTGTGGCCCAAATTAAACATTCCATTCCATTTCTTGCTAAACCTTTTTATTCAAATGGGCTTTAGGCCATTAAATAACTCATTAAACCGTTTAGTATAGATTAACCATCCCTTAAATTGGCTTGTGGGCCCATTAAGCAAAAGTGGGACCCACAAGACCCAAAATCCTCGTAAATGATTGAATTCACTAAAACGAGCTCGATTTTGGATTTCTCGATCTTTTACTTTAAGCTCGTGTCGGTTTAGCCGGTTTTCGTGATCTTGGCACACTTTTGACCTTTTGACTTTGTCTTCGTCTCTTATTGGACTTTTCTTCAACATTTGATCGTGAAATCCCGTGTTTTCTCTTCTTTTGATCACTTGTACCTATTTAAACACAAAAACACAAAACCACGCGTAATTCCGACTTTATTGATATAAAACACATGATTCGGTCTAGTTTTTCCATGATTTTAGTGGCAAAAGGATAAGTGTTTTCACACTTATTAAATCCCCTACACTTGACCATTGCAATGACCCCATGCAATGCATTATTTCAAAGCATAAAGTTACATTTTTCTCATAATTAATCCGTCTCGGCCTTTATTAAGATATACTAATACCACTATGATGAAAAGATAAAAATTTAAAAGGAGATAAAAATCATAACCATTTATTAACTTGGAATTCATTTGATGGAAGAAACTCGTAAAGAAGTCTAGGACTTAGATTAGGGCTTTGGTGTCATGAATATTAATCATCCTCAAGTTTCACGTTCCCCATACCAAGCATAAAAACGAGATCATTGTTATTATAAGTTAGCACAACTAACACTTACTCATGTGGTTTAGTTAATCACTTAGACCCCCTTATTCCTATGGTGTATCTCTTGTATTTTATTTTTGTCTTGAATGATCACAAGGATGCATTTTTGACTTATTTCGATAGTTTATTAAGGCCGAAAATAAAGTGGGACGATTTAATCAATAGTTATCTAAAGGACAAAATCTTTTAAAACTGCTTCTCGAAACCTCAAAAAGTTCATATCTTGGCATAACTCGTTTCACGATTTGAGACCTTTCTCGGACTGATATTTGGCTTGTACTTCAAACTTCAAATCTTGAGAGACGATCTTGAAATTATGGTCTTCTCTTCATTTTGGTATACATCTTCATAAGGAGTGAAAGATGCTTCAAACGTTGACCACGACTTCTTCATTTATCCTCTTCTTTATTTAGGATTTTGATATACAACGATCCGCCTCCTTTTCGGACTTGGATCTATTTATCCTCATACCTTGTTAGGGTCTTTTTGGATAGACTTCTCCATGATCTTTAGGGGAGTAATTGCTTCTCGTCGTGTGTCTTGATCCTTCATATTGATTTGGATTAATGATCTTCACATCATCTTAGGATCCTTAGCAAAAAGTGAATCCTCATGCCTTGTGAGGGCCTTTTTGGACTCGGGTATCCTCATGCCTTGTTAGGGCCTTTTTGGATAAGCCAATCTTCGCGTCCCGTTTCAATAAGTTATGCCTTGTCTATGAACTCTAATTAATACCGAGCAACTTTTAAACGATCTTGTGCAAGAAGCTAAGTAACCTTTTAAATCGTACAACCTTATTTATTGCAAATATATTTATTAACAAGTGATGGGAGAAAAAGCTCATAACTAACTCACATAAGTTAATGAAAGAATACCGAACTTATAATTAACTCTATCATCTCTCGTTCTCCACAATTTAAAATCTCAAGGAATGAGACTCGTGGATGCTTAGCCTAATAAACCAATTAAGGTCCATATGGTTAAGGATACTAGCTAGAGTAAACTTAGATAAGTAAACTCGGGTTGAGTCAAAATATTCACGACGGGCCTAATATATCAAAGATATCTAAACTTATTAAAACCATTTTATTTATTTATTTATTTTTGACTTAATTTTTGAAATTAGAAAATATAAATACGATTCAAAGAAAATAAAATAAAAGAAAAATACTACAAGGCCAAAATAGATCAAAAATTTGAAAAACGTTGAAAATTTTAAAAATTTTCCGGTTAAATGGGGTCAAATTCATGGAAAAGGCCACTAAAATTTCGATAGAAATCCCCCTACACTTAATATAAACATTGTCCTCAATGTTTAAGCATGTGGGAGAATAAACTCCCCTACACTTAGGACATTGAGTACGTTGTTTAAATCGAGCTAAGGGAAGGACAACTAAAGTGATTACATTTATTTGTTTTATTTATAGACAAGATTGAATCACAATAGCAAAAACTTATCGAAGGAAACGGGTACACGGGTAACACGGGAACACGGATCTCGTAAAAAGTACCAAAAGTGGATCATTAAAGCACATGTCCCTGCACAATCACAACACAAACAACCTACTTGGCTCCCCCCTACACTTATTGGTGAAAATGGGTGAAGGTGAAAAAGGTGAAAAGGGCGGAAAAGGAAAAAATCTAACCTAGTTAAACGATGCTTGATTTTTAAATCACGAGTCTCTAGCTCGACTCGAATTCCCGAATGTCATCATTCAAATGGGAAAATCATGGAACAACCGAGATTTCCAAGGGAGGAAAATCTCTCCATGATAAAGGTGAAACAAAGTCATACAAGGCATACCCCATGAAAATCCACCCGGGTCAAACACATAATTTCCATCACAAAAGAAAATACACCCCGAGGTGGTAAGCAAGTCATAGAAAAGTGGGGTATCCTTAGGCAAAAGTCTCTTACTAGGGAAAGTGTTATGGAGATATGGCAATGAAAGCACTAAAGTCTTTATTCCCGGATCAAACACCGGTTCCTTAATGGGAAAATAGCAAGAGGTGTCAACATTTAAGCTCAAAATATCATCAAAATCCATAGTGGGAAAGTCATCCTCTTCCAAACTTGATGTGAAAATGATGACGTATAGTCCCCAAACCGGGTCATGAGCCCGGCCCATAGGTACTACCCGTATCCAGCCCATCACAGATGGGTGGATAAATGTCATTCAGGCTTATGGGCTTGAGTGAATTAGGCCCGCGCATGTGTGCGGCCCACGGCCCAAGGCGACCGACATAAGATCAGACAGAATAATATTCTGTCCAGGTATATCTTAATCCTAATACGAAGAGATATTCATTATCAGAATTAGAAGATAACAATCATTCTAATTCTGGTGCTTATCTCTTCCTTGGGGCCGAAGGATCAGTGAAAGCCCACTGGGGTTTCACTGCCTATAAAAGGAACCCCCAAGGGTTCCACAAAGGTATTACGACTTATACTCTAAACTCACATATAACCCTAAACCGATTACTTACTCTCACGCCGGAGTCTAATCGTGGGAAACCTTCCCACGGTAAGCTTAACGCGTGCTGTTTAGTGTGCAGGATCCCAACCAGACGATTCAATTGGTGCAGGAGCCGGAGCCCAGCCAACCTGAATTAAGCCTAATTCGGGTCTAGCAAGGATCAACCAACTTTTGCATCAACAAGTTGGCGCCATCCGTGGGACCATAACACTAAGCTAGAACAAAATCTCATCTCGAATCTCCAATGACGAAGGGGCATCCGCCTACTAACCCCAGGAATGTGAATCCTGGGGCTCGGAAATCCCAAGGGGAAGGGATTCTCATCCCCAACCAGTCACCTAACCGCCTTGCAGGCGGGCTGGGTAACCGTAGCGGTTTTCAACCTGTGGGGGTGACGAGCACGATCTCGGTGACACCCCCGCCTACGTCAACCCTGGACAACCCTGATCCAGGGAGTGCGCCAGACCCTCCCAACAAGGAACCACGCAGACCTTCGACGGAGGAAGAAGTGGAAGCCCTACCACTCAGTGAGGAGGATCTTACTCGAGTTCTCACTCAGAATTTTGAAAGGATTGTCCCAGGGATCGCATCAAGATTGAGTCTGGGGAGGAACCTCCAAGCCAGACTCAACTTTGGCGACAGCGGACCATCCACCCCTTCCCAAAACCGGAGAAAAAGGAGGACTCGGCCTCAGGAGCAGGGAACCTTTGAGGAAAACCCTCAACCCCGGAATGTGTTCGAGCGCATAGGAGATCGCCTTATGCAAGAATTGACACAGTCTCAAGATGGAGAAAGGTCGGATGGCTCACCCGAGCGGCCAGATCGAGAGCTGACCAGAACCACACGCCGCCCAAGTGTGTGGGATAGAATGAACACAGGGAGAAAGGCTCCTGGTTCGTCTCAGAAAAGTGGTCCCTATTCAAAAGGCGGGGCACCACCGCCGTCCCCAGATCCGTTTGGGGAGGACTCAGATGACCATCCGCCCAAGCGCCGCCGGCCTAGGCGCACGCCTCCACCACCAAACAATGAGGAGTATTATGGTGGCCCTTACTATCGGGATACGGAAGCAGAGGACCTCTCGCGTCCATGGTGTGAACCATGGGATGATCCTAGGCTCACACGGCCATGGGCGGATCCCAGGGAAGATCCGTTCACCCTTCGCATACGGAACTATTCTGAGGACACCAAACGTCGCATGCCGGCGTGCATCAAGACTTATGATGGGTCCGGTGATCCTGTGGATCACCTCAAAATATTCGACACTCAGGCCAAAATTGAGCGATGGCCCATGCCTATATGGTGCCAAATGTTCAATTCGACCTTGATTGGAAACGCCCGTGACTGGTTCGAGGCGCTCCCCCCACGTAGCATTGATAGTTTCACGGAACTACGCACTGCGTTCGAGAACAATTATACTCAGAGGAAGAAGTATAATAGGGATCCGGTCTCATTGGCAACCGTTAAGCAACGGCCGGGGGAGTCCACAGAAGCCTTCACGGAGCGCTTCAATGATGAGTGCACACGCACAAGAACCATGCCAGAGCTCCTGAAAATCTCTGACTACATGCACGCCATAACAGACAGAGAACTGATCAGGCGTCTCAACGACAAACGCCCAGAGAGATATGATGACCTCATGGAAAGGGTCAGAAATTTCATAGAGGGAGAAACAGCCGTTGCCGCGGCCTACCCATCCCGAGGAAATGGATACCGGTCAAATGACCAGTCCCGGAGACAGTCGGGCGGTCAAGGCAACCAGAACAATAAGGGCTCAGACTATAAGAGCCAAAGCAAAGGCGGACGGTCGGACGACAAGTTCAACCCCTAAAGATGTCCTACCGGGAGATCTTGTTGACTGAAGGGGCGAACTTTCCAAGGCCTCCCCCAATGACCACTCCCCCGGAACGTCGACAAGGAAGTCGCTTCTGCGAGTTCCATAATGACAAAGGACACGGCACGGAAGAGTGTATCCAGCTCAAGAAGCATATTGAGTCGCTAATCAAATCAGGCAAACTCAAGCACCTAGTTAAGGAGGGAAAAGACAACAACAAGAAGTATGACAAGAAGGATCCCCAAAAGGACAAGCCTTCTACCATATACATGATCCAATCCAGACAGCGCCGTACGAGACAAAAAATTGGCCAAAAATTTTCACGCGGCATGGAAATATCATTCCCTCCCATCACGGCAAGCGATGTGATTGATGCGCCTCTCACTATTGAGATAAGCATTGGAACACACAATGTTCGTCGCATGTATGTGGATGGAGGGTCGTCAGCAGAGGTACTGTATGAACACTGCTTTGTGCAGTTATGTCCAGAAATAAGAAGCCAACTAGTACCGGCCACGTCGCCGCTTACTGGCTTTAGTGGAGACACCATCTGGACGATAGGGCAATTGCGTTTGCTTGTCACCATTGGGAATGAGGAACATTCCACTACGACGTGGATGAACTTCATGGTGATACGTTCACACTCTCCCTATAATGGAATCATAGGCAGACCAGGCATTTTGGCTATCCGGGCAGTACCCTCTACGGCACACGGAATGATCAAATTCCCCGTTGAGGGGGGAATCGTTACTATTTACAACACAGTCGTACCAACATCCGAGTGTCACACCGTGACAACACCGACTCCACCTGTCCCACCCAAGGATGGGGCGCCACCACCCAATTGGAAGGTGGCCATTCACCCTGACTATCCGGAACAGGAGGTATCCATAGGAGGGGCGCTCTCGGATAGCGGTAAAAGGGCCATGTGCTCTCTTTTAAGTGAAAACCTGGACATATTCGCATGGGAGCCAAAACATATGACGGGTGTGCCACGTGCGATAGCAGAGCATAAGCTCCAGATCCGCCAAGGGTACCAACCCATCAAGCAAAAGAAGCGCGGCCAGGCGCCCGAGCGCAGCCAAGTTATACTGGAGGAAGTGCGTAAGCTAGTGGATGCAGGCATCATGCGTGAGGTATACTACCACGAGTGGTTATCTAATCCGGTCATGGTCAAGAAACATGACGGAAGTTGGCGCATGTGTGTGGATTTCACGGATCTGAACAAGGCCTGCCCACAGGACTGTTACCCATTACCAGAAATCGACTGGAAGGTGGAGTCCTTGTGTGGGTATCCTTTCAAATGCTTCTTGGATGCATATAAAGGGTATCACCAAATCCAGATGGCGGAGGAAGATGCAGAAAAAACGGCGTTCCACACGAGCCAGGGCGTATATTGCTATACGAAAATGCCGTTTGGATTGAAGAACGCCGGCGCTACGTATCAAAGGTTGGTGGACAAAGCTTTCGAATCACAAATAGGACGCAACTTGGAAGTATATGTTGATGACTTGGTGATAAAAAGCCACACGGGGGAGGCACTTCTCCGGGATGTCCAGGAGACATTCGACACGCTGAGAAGGATTAACATGAAGTTAAATCCAAAGAAATGTACGTTTGGGGCAACGGAAGGAATGTTCCTAGGGTATTTGATTGACCCAAACGACATCAAACCTTGCCCAGAGAAGACGGACGCAGTGATACGACTATCGTCCCCCCAGACACGGAAGGAGGTGCAGTCCTTGAATGGGAAGTTAGCCGGGCTGAATAGATTCAAATCTAAATCCGCAGAGAAGTCATTACCCCTATTTAAGACACTCAAGAAGTGCATTAGAAAGGGAGACTTCCGCTGGACGAAGGAAGCTGAGGAAGCTTTTTGCCAACTCAAGCAGCATCTCGCATCTCTCCCCATGCTAGTAGCTCCCCGGCCAAAGGAGGAACTCGTTATGTATCTCTCAGCTACCCATGGCGCAATAAGCGCGGTACTGATGACGGATAGAGATACAATACAAACTCCGGTATACTTTATAAGTAGAACACTACAAGGGGCGGAGTTGAATTATTCCTCCATGAAAAAATTGGTGCTAGCACTAGTATTTGCTACAAAGCGGCTGCGCCGGTACTTTCAGGCGCACCCAATTGTTGTGATCACGGATCAGCCAATTAAGCAGGTTATCTCTAGACCAGACGTGGCAGGGAGACTAGAAAAGTGGAGCATCCTATTGGGAGGGCATAATATATCCTACAGACCAAGGACGGCTGTTAAAGGCCAGATCTTGGCAGATTTCCTGATCGAGAAGCCGGATGAGGAAGAACCAATCATTAAGCAAGAGGAGGTCCCAGCGGAACCTTGGGTGCTATTCACGGACGGATCCTCATGCACAGACGGGTCCGGGGCAGGCCTCATCCTCACAAATCCAGAAGGAATGGAATTCACGTACGCCCTCCGTTTCGAGTTCACGACCACCAATAACGAAGCGGAATATGAAGCATTAATTGCGGGTTTAAAAATCGCCGCTAGAATGGGAGTCCGCAACCTTGAGGCCTATGTGGACTCACGGCTTATCGCGAACCATATTCTAGGTGGATATGTGGCTAAGGAGGACAACATGGTCAGGTATTTGGAAAAAGTCAAGTCGTTAATCACGACCTTTAGTAAGTTTTCCATCAAGCAGGTGCCAAGGGGCGAGAACAAGAAAGCGGACGCTCTCAGCAAGATCGCATCCACGAGCTTCGCCCACTTGTCTAAACAGGTTTTGGTGGAAATACTCAAGGAGAAATCTATCACGGAAGAGGAAGTGGCCGCTATAGTTGAGGAGGAGGGACCTACGTGGATGACCCCAATCATCAATTATTTGACTAATGAAACCCTTCCAAACGAGGAAAAAGCAGCAAGGCGCGTTAAAAGGAAGTCACAACATTTCGAACTCCGAGAAGGCATCCTTTACAAACGCTCTTTCTTGCAACCGTGGCTGCGGTGTGTTGGACCACGCCAGGCGGCTTACGTCATCAGTGACATACACGAAGGGTTGTGCGGCATGCATGCAGGCCCACGATCCGTGGTAGCCCGAGCCTTACGAACAGGATACTATTGGCCCACTATGCACAGAGACGCGCGCGACATGATTCGCAGGTGCAATGATTGCCAAGTGCATAGGCCAGTACCGCGACACCCGCAGCAGGAGCTTACACCTATCACGTCCCCATGGCCATTTTACAAGTGGGGAATTGACATTGCAGGACCATTTCCTGTAGTTGCGGGAGGGGTTAAATTCTTGATTGTTGCAATGGACTACTTCACACGATGGATAGAAGCCAAAGCAGTCAAGTCTATCACGGGTAAGCAGGTCAAGAAGTTTGTGTGGGAACACATCGTGTGCCGTTTCGGTCTACCAGGAGAAATTATATCGGACAACGGCAAGCAGTTCACGGACAACCCATTCAAGGACTGGTGTGCATCATTGAACATCAAACGGAAAACTCTTCCTCATGAGGAAAATAGGTATTTAGAAAGATATCGTCGGAGTCATAGGAAAACTCTTCCTCATGAGGAAAATAGGTATTTAGAAAGATATCTAAATCCTCCTCAAATGGAATAACCACTAGATTAGGTATGATCTCTAAGAGTGGAGGATCCTCCTCAATAGTCATGACCTCTAAAATTGGAGTATAGAAGTCAAAAGGAGTCTCCATGGAAGAATCACTCATAGAGATATGAGGTGCATTAAGATTATGGGGTGGGTCATCAAAGTTGATGAGATCACTTAAAGAAGTGTCATCATCGTAGGTATCAAAGATCGGTGATTCATAAATGGGTGGGTCGAAAGTGGGTGGGTCAAAAGACGAGTCGTCTAAGCCGAATATAGTGTGAGCACTTGAAGAAGTGTCATCACTATCGGTGTCATAAATGGGAGTATCAAAAAGTTGAGGCTCTAAGGGAAGGGATGAGTTTATCACAAAATCATTTTGAGTAGACTTTTCCATTCCAAAAGGATTTATAAAAATCTCGTCATCATTATAATTAAGAACATCAATCATATTGACCGATTCTTTTCCATTTGATTTATTTGTGATTTTTCCCATTTTAAAAACTTGTTGTTCATCCCGAACCCTAAGAATTAACTCCCCTTCGGCTACATCAACTAAGGCTCTTCCGGACCTTAAGAATGGTCTACCAAGTATTAACGGAATACGAGGATCCATCTCATAATCGACGATGACTAAGTCCACGGGAAAAGTGAATGTACCGACTCGAACAAAAACATCTTCGGCAATACCAACGGGGTATGCGAGAGTTCGATTAGCTAACTCTAAAGTCATACGAGTCGGTACAAGGTCGGGTAATGACAATTGTTTCCAAACCGAAAGTGGCATAAGATTGATGCTAGCGCCGAGATCCGCTAAAGCCATACAATCATCGATTTGAGGAAACGAGCAAGGTAACACGAATCGTCCGGGATCTCCTAGCTTTTCGGGAAGCTCTTTGAGAAGAACCGCGGAACAATTCTCATTTAAACGAGTGTTAACGAGCTCAACCATTTTTTCCTTCTTATTGAGCAAATCTTTAAACACTTTGACAAATTTTGGCATTTGAGCAAGTGCTTCAATAAGGCTTACGTTAACATTCACATTGGAAATCATTTTCAAAAAATTAGAGACATGAATGTCATCTTTGGTGAGCACTTTAGTCTTGCCTAACCTAGATGGATAAGGAATATTAGGCTTAGGTTGAGAAGGAGAAGGACTCGCTTCTTGAACAACCGTAGGAATAGGCTCTTTCGGCAATGGAGGACTAGAACTAGGAGTGGTAGTGGGAGGAATCACCGGAGGGGGAGTAGGATTACTCATTATGACCTCCGGGCCTTGTCTCTCCTTTATGGGCGAAGAGATGGAAGGTCCCACTAAAGTGGCTCCACTTCGAGTATTGATAGCACTCACATTAGCACGAGGGTTAATCTCGGTATTGGATGGTAAGGCACCTTGGGGTCTAAGGGTTTGCAACATAGTAAAAAATCTCTTATCGTTGGACTCTTGCATTTGTCTAGTAGATGCTTGCATAGCTTGCATGATTTTCTCATGTTCGGTCAATTTTTGTAGAACCAAGTCCATTTGAGGGTTTTGCATATTCATTTGATTGAACCCTTGATTATTAACCCCTTGATTAGGAAAACCTTGGTTTTGATATTGAAAACCGTTGTTATTATAAAAACCTTGGTTATTTTGAAACCCTTGAGTTTGACCATTAAAATTCCCTTGATTAGCATTCCCTTGAAAATTACCCATTTGAGGACCTTGGTTCCTATTTTGGTATTGGGTATTTTAGGCGGGTGGGGGTGGTCTTTGAGGTGCTACAAAACCCGGGGGAGCCAAATAATTAGTACTATTGTAAGACAAATGGTTAACATCAATATTAGGTTTAAATGGAACCCTTTCATTAGCATTAAAAGCACAAACTTGTTGTTGTTGATTATAAACCTTGTCACAATTGAAATATGAATGTGGTCCACCACAAGTCTCACACGTTTCACTATTATCCCCGACAGCGGCGCCATTTGAAACTATCTTTTTGTGTCCAATTAATTTTCGTTCCACAGATCGACTCGAATTGATTTTCAATTAATGCGTAAGATTATATTTGTTTTTGGTGACAAGTATTTTTGGATTTTTTAAACTAAAAGACTAATTAAAAATTAATCTAATAAAACTTAAGCATTAAACTTAATCTAATTTAAAAATCTAATTTAAACTAATTTTAATAAACAAACTATTTTAAAGTAAATCTAATTTGAAATGAATCTAATTTAAATCTAATTAAACTATTTTGAAAACTTAATGTAAAAACTTAATTTTATAAAAAAACTAGATTAATTTAACTATTTCTAAAATAATGTAAATAAAAACTATTTTTAAATAAACAAAATTAAAATGAAAACTAATTTTAAATTATAAAAGTAACTAAAATATTATTTTTGTCTTTTTGTATTTTTATAAAAACTGAATTAAATGATAAAACTTTTTAATTAAAATTAAAACTAATAAAGCTTATATTAAACTAATCACTAAAACTGCCACTAGTAAACTAATGCTATATTAATTAGACTGTGCGAATATAAACACAAAAAGAGCTATAGAGTAACTGGATGGGGCGCTGGGCTATTAAACGAGGGGTCTGGGGTTCGATTCCCACCCCAGACAAAAATTAATTTTTATTAATATTTCACTTTTTTTGAAATTTTAACACAGAAAAAAACAGTAATATCAAATGAGCTAAACAATAATATTCAAATAAGCCACTAAACGAATAAGCTGTTAAAAACTAAATAAGCATGAAAAACAAAAACAGTAATATCAAATAAGCTAAACAATAATTACCAAATAAGCAGATAAAGCAAATAAGCTGAAAAAAGTCTAAAACCAAAGTAGATTTAAAAACTGTATTAAAACTTATCAAACTAAATATTAACTAGCAGATATAACTAACAGATTAAAAGAAAAAAAACTTCTAAGCAGACTCGAATCACTCAAAAACAAACGCAGACATTAAAGCAAAATAAAAGCAGCTAATCAAATATATAATACACTAAAACAAGAAAATTAAGAAGAAAATATAAAAACCTTTTGGAGGATCCGTTGTGACGAAGACGAGGCGCTGAGCCGTCTTAATAAACCGCATCAACACCACCTTATATTATCATCATCATCTCGGCTCCCACACTCGATCCAAAACAGAATCATACGAACAGTACCTTTGGTTTCTTTTTTTTTTTTTTAAATATTCAATGAAGAATAACAGTTAAATAAAAGTAGTAAAGCAGTTTTAAGATCGAATTAAAGAAATAACAGTAAATAAAAGGAGAGACGAAATTAAAATTAAATATTAACTTTTCATTAATTTAAAATAAAGATTACAATCGACTGGAATTAAAAATACAAGAATTAAAACTAAACCTAATTTAACTAAAAAATTAAAATTAAAGAAAAAGCTTCTAATGAATTACAAGAAATGGGTTTTTATAGAGAAAACCCTAAACTTGGAGCCCAAGTTCTTGAATCCTAGCCATCCATTCTTCATTCTTCTTTCTCTCTCTAATCTTCACTTGATCAAACGGTTTAGATTAACCAAGAGCCAAGGATTGCCAACATGGCTTGATATGATTGGAGGGTTGGTATTGGTGAGGTGTTACCACCAATCAAAAAGGGAGATGATGCCACGGTGGATTGAGGATGAGGACCACTGCTTGTGCTTGATGCGAATTTCTTGGGGGTTTTATTTCTCTTTGGTGTGAATTAACTTTTTAGGGTAAAACCCCCAAATATTACTTGTGATTTTTTTATGATGGTAAGATTAGGGTTTGATGGTAAAAAAACTATGGTGTCTGCGAATTGTGGGAGAGAGGAAGTAGACAAAAGTGAGGGATTGCATTGTTTATAACGTAAAAAAAATGGGTGTGGGTAATTTATTTTTGTTTAATAATGAGTGGGGGGTTGGGTAATGTTACACGTGTGTGTCGTGTGGGAAATTTGGTGTTGACCGAATATGTGTGAGTTTTATCCTCACGTTGACCAAGCAACGAATTTTACTCTTTCACCAGCAAACCAAATCTCCACTTGTTGTTTTGAGTAATGGGCTTGTGGCCCAAATTAAACATTCCATTCCATTTCTTGCTAAACCTTTTTATTCAAATGGGCTTTAGGCCATTAAATAACTCATTAAACCGTTTAGTATAGATTAACCATCCCTTAAATGGGCTTGTGGGCCCATTAAGCAAAAGTGGGACCCACAAGACCCAAAATCCTCGTAAATGATTGAATTCACTAAAACGAGCTCGATTTTGGATTTCTCGATCTTTTACTTTAAGCTCATGTTGGTTTAGCCGGTTTTCGTGATCTTGGCACACTTTTGACCTTTTGACTTTGTCTTCCTCTCTTATTGGACTTTTCTTCAACATTTGATCGTGAAATCCCGTGTTTTCTCTTCTTTTGATCACTTGTACCTATTTAAACACAAAAACACAAAACCACGCGTAATTCCGACTTTATTGATATAAAACACATGATTCGGTCTAGTTTTTCCATGAATTTAGTGGCAAAAGGATAAGTATTTTCACACTTATTATTTTTCTTAAAAATCTTCTGTAACTTAATTTGTGTAGTGAAAAATTAATTAACCCCCCTTTAGTAAAATTTGACAATGGGCTTGGCCCATTGCCCTTGTTTGGCCGCGGGTAGGGACCCCACATGGGGTTCCCGTACCTTTTTCCGTGTCTCGTTATTTAGTTACTCGTTTGTGATTATTTAAGTTCGTGTTCTAAATGTTCTCGTTACGTAAATACCGTGATCTAATATATTTAATTACGCTCGTAATAAATATATATATGTAATTAATAATAGCTCATGTTTTAATTACGTTAATGATTTCATGATCGCATGTTCGTGATTAATTATTGTGAAATAATTATTACGTGATCGTGCATATAAAATACTTATCGTGTTCTAACACGTACGTAACACGTAAACTCCTAACACGTAATCGTAATCATGCTATATTAGGAAAGTTTTAACTAGTACGTACGATCCTAAGGGTACTATGCATGGTAAAAGCATGCGGGTTTTACAACTCTTCCCCCTAAAAAGAATAATTCGTCCCCGAATTATAGATAAAGTAAACTGGAAAAGAAGAACATACCCGAATTCAAAATATGAAATGAGGGTAAGAAGCCCGGATAGACTCCTCCGTTTCCCAAGTGGCTTCCCGCTCGGTATGATCCCTCCATAGAATTTTGACGAATGGAATCGTCTTCTTTCTCATGACTCGTTCTTGTCTATCAAGAACTCGTTAGGGTTCTTCTATAAAAGTGAGATCTTCACGTATCTGTTCTAGTGGATACTGAACCATGTGAAGGGGATGATACTGGCACCCTCTGAGTAAGGACACATGAAACACATTGTGCATATGCGAAAGCTGCGGAGGTAACGCCAATCGGTAAGATACTTCACCGACTCGTTCAATGATATCAAACGGTCTGATGAAACGAGGACTAAGCTTCCCTTTAATCCCGAAGCGTCTAACACCACGTGCCGGCGAAACCTTAAGGAAGACATGATCCCCTACGTTAAAGTGTATATCCCTACGATGCTTATCGGCGTAACTCTTCTGACGTGACCGTGCCTCCTGAATCTTCTACTTAGATACTGCGATCTTTTCGTTTGTCATCTCTATGATTTCCGGTCCTTCGAGTGTTCGCTCGCCAACCTGATCCCAGCAGATTGGGGCGCGACACTTTCTGCCATACAACATCTCAAATGGAGCACATTTGATGCTTGCGTGCCAGCTGTTGTTGTATGCAAACTCCACCAAACAGATGTATTCGTCCCAATCACCCGTCCATTCCAACGCACATGACCTCAACATATCTTCCAATGTCGGAATGGTTCGCTCCGACTGTCCGTCCGTTTGAGGATGAAAAGCGGTGCTAAGCTTTAGTTGTGTACCCCAAGCTTTCTGCAGACTTTTCCAAAAGCGCGAAGTGAATTGAGGATCTCTGTCTGAGACGATGCTGGATGGTGCACCGTGGAGTCTCATGATCTCTCGTCTATACGTATCTGCGAGTTTACTTACCGGATCTTCTTTGCGGATCGGTAAGAAATGAGCTGATTTGGTAAGTCGATCAACGATAACCCAAATTGCATCGTGCTTCCTTTTGGTAGGCGGAAGACCGGTAACAAAATCCATGGTGATTTTGTCCCACTTCCACTCTGGAATATCTAACGGTTGAAGGAGACCGCTAGATCGCTGATGCTCGATCTTAACCTGCTGGCAGGTAAGACATTTGGAGACGTAAGTGGCCACATCCTGTTTCATACCACTCCACCAAAAATACTGCTTGATGTCATGGTACATCTTAGTCGAACCAGGATGTATCGAGAATGGGGAGCTATGAGCTTCAGCTAACAAAGCTTCCCGGAGTTCTTGGTCATCAGGAACACAAAGTCTAGTGCCCTGCCATACGATATCATCTGCATCTACTCTGAATTCAGTCTGCTTCTCCAAATTCTGTACTATCGCCCAGATTTCTCCATCATCCTTCTGAGCTTCCTTGATCTTAGATAGTAACTCGGGTTCTACTCTAAGATTAGCCCAGTAACCGTGTTGTCCACGTACCATGATCTCGATGTCTAATCGCTCCAAGTCTCTGATGATTTCCTCTTCGATTTTAATGCTGTTGATCATTCCGGACTTCTTGCTAAGAGCATCTGCCACTACATTTTCCTTTCCGGGATGATACTGTAGATTAATGTCATAATCTTTCAACAGCTCTAACCATCTTCTCTGCCTCATGTTCAATTCACGCTGAGTGAAGATATACTTCAAGCTCTTGTGGTCCGTGAAAATATCACATGATTCTCCATATAAGTAGTGCCTCCGTATCTTCAATGCAAACACGACTGCAGCAAGTTCCAGATCGTGCGTGGGGTAATTTTCTTCATAAGGCTTAAGCTGTCGTGAAGCGTACGCGATCACTTTCCCATGTTGCTTGAGAACACAGCCAAGTCCCTTCCCCGATGCATCGCTGTAGATTTGAAATCCACCCGTACCAGATGGTAGAGTAAGAATAGGTGCAGATACTAGCTTCTGCTTCAGGTCTTCAAAGCTCTTCTCTCGATCTTCAGTCCAGACGAATTTTTCCCCTTTCCGCATCAGTTTGGTCAATGGTAGTGCTAGGCGAGAAAAGTTCTCTATGAACCTACGGTAATAGCCAGCTAAGCCTAAGAAACTACGGACTTCCGTCGCTGATGTCGGCCTTGGCCACTTAGTAATGGCCTCAACCTTCGCTGGATCAATAGTGATTCCTTCTGCTGATACAATGTGACCTAAGAATGCCGCCTTGTCTAACCAGAACTCACACTTGGAGAATTTAGCATACAGCTGCTTCTGGCGAAGAATCTGTAGTACTATACGAAGATGGTCTTCGTGTTCCTCCTTGGACTTTGAGAAAATCCGGATATCATCGATGAAGACAATGACGAACTTGTCCAGAAATTCATGGAAGATTCTGTTCATCAGATCCATGAACACTGCTGGAGTATTTGTTAGGCAAAATGGCATAACTACAAACTCGTAGTGGCCATAACAAGTACGAAAGGCAGTCTTAGCGATATCCTGCTCCTTGACCCGTAGCTGATGATAGCCTGACCTAAGATCGATCTTGGAGAAGTGTTTGGCCCCTTGTAGTTGGTCAAACAGGTCGTCAATGCGTGGCAGTGGATACCTATTCCGAATGGTAATCTTGTTGAGCTCGCAATAGTCTATGCAAAGACGCATACTGCCGTCCTTCTTCTTAACAAACAAAACCGGTGCGCCCCATGGAGATGCGCTCGGTCGAATGAAACCTCGTTCAAGAAGTTCTTGCAGTTGATCCTTCAGCTCCTTCAGCTCTATGGGAGCCATGCGATAAGGAGTCTTGGAGATTGGTTCAGCTCCTGGAATTAGCTCGATACTGAATTCCACTTCTCGTGCAGGTGGTATGCCCGGAAGTTCTGCTGGAAACACGTCTTGGAATTCCGACACTATTGGTTGATCCTGAATCGATGGAGATTCAGCATCCATGTCGTGAACCGTAGCTAGATAACCCTCGCAGCCATGTGACAGTAGTGCACGCGCTTGCAGGGTGGATATGACTTTTACAGATCGTCTGGGTATGAACCCATTATGAATGTACTCTGGTGCATTGACATCACCGAAGATAACTCGATATGAATGGCAGTCTATGGTAGCATGATACTTGGATAGCCAATCCATGCCCAAAATCATGTCGAAGTCATTCATGTCCAGCGGAAGTGCGTCGACAGGTTGAACCTTATCATCAAATTCTAGGGGAAGACTCTTGTATACATGGGTGATTAATACAGAGTCCCTTAAAGGCTTGGAAATAGTAAGCCTATTTTCTAGTGGCAAGGGAGGCATCCTAATGTTCTTAGCATAAGCAGTAGAAATAACCGAGTGAGTAGCACCCGTATCGAAAAGAACACATGTAGCGCGACCATACATATACAAGATTCCAGTGATGGTACCTGTAGACTTGTTGGCCTTGTCTCGAGATGTCGTGTAGACACGCCCGGCAGTAGGAGGCGGCTGGGTATCAGCATGTCCCGATGTACCCTCCATCTCGCCCTTACGGCAATCCTTCATAATATGGCCAGGAAGACAACACTTGAAGCACGCATCAGTATTACGGCGACATGGTCCTGGGTGCCTACGATGGCAAGTAGAGCAAAGAGGATGAGTGTATCCTCCAGCAGGTGCTCTGGCTGGCTGAGGACCTGATAAAAACATTTACATAAGACATGATAGTTGGGTACAAAGGACGAAGCGGATAATCGTAAGTTTGAATACCAGTGATAGCTAGACGACTAGGCTGCGAACCTCTCTGGTTCTGGTCCCTACCGTTTCCATGGTTCCTGGTAGAAGTTTGCTAATGTGTCAAAATATGAGTTATAACATAAAACATAAGGAATTTCGTAAGTATTAGGACCTGCTGTTGCTGGAGTGCCCGGCGTTGTTACGGTAATTGTCATTACCGCCACGCCTATCCGTAGAAGAACGGTCGTTAGTCTGACCTTTTCCCTTGGGCTGATGAGGCTGCTGCTGAGTAGCCGGCTGAGACCGGTCCCCAGTTTTCTGCCTGGAATATACATTTAAAGAGATGAATAATTGACATATGGAAGGTATACGGATTGGTCACCGCTTGAATACGAATGTTTACCTCTTGTCGGGTCTTTCAGCTTCCCCGAACTCATCCCTCTCCTGCAGCATCTCTAGTTTTCGTGTTGCATCGGCCACTTGTGCTACAGTGTTGAACGTAGCACACACCAGATTGTTTGCGACCGATGTGCGAAGAGCCCATCTGAAGTGATGTGCCTGCTCTTCAGGAGTACCTGCTGCCGCACCAAGGAAACCAGCCAAGCGAAGAAAGCGCTGCATAAACTCATTGCTATTCTCCCCAGCTCTCTGTCGGATCCCATGGTACTCTCTCTTGAGCTTGTCCTGCTCAGCCTTGGGAAAGAACTGCTCCATCACCCTATCCTTGACTGAGCCCAAGTCAAACCAGCAACCCACTCATCACCACCTTCAGATTGCATCAATGCTAACCACCAGTTGAGTACATCGCCTTCGAACCGATAGCATACCAACCTCGCCTTGTATGCGGTGTCACAGCCCATAGCGTTGAAAATCTTCTCGATGTGAGCCAACCAGCTTTTAGCATCGCTGGGGCTATCTGTCTTCTCAAAAGCTCGAGGGCGGAGCTTGTTGAATCTCTCCAGCCATACTGCTAATGTCACTGGAGGAGGAGGAGGTGGCTGATTGTGCTGCTGATTGTTGGCAGCTTGAACTTCAGCCCGAATGTCATTCCTCAGTTGAGGAAGCAAGGCTTGCATGGCAGCCTGAATTGCAGCATTAAGCTGCTCCTGTTCGCGTGTGAGAACCATCTGACAGCATAACATAAAACGTATGATTAAACAGTTCAAACCATAAGATATAAATATATACATGAAAAAAAATTTATACTAAAATTTCACGAGAAAAATTTTATGCAAGAAAATTTTGTGTATGAATGCATGATGCAGTTTTATGAAAACTTTTGTATGCTCGAGAGTGAACGCCTCTGGTCAGTTCACCCAAAACAAAGACATAGCGAGGGGACGCCTATGGGTCGGTCCCAAATCTAAAAGTTTTGATAAAACACATGCGACTAAATAGGGCCAGTCCTGTACCAACCATTACTTAGTCAAAAACCCTGCAACAATGACATGTATATGTATGCTTAAAAATGATGAATGCATGAAAACAACTGTCAGTTCTAGGAAGACCTTAGTGACTACCCACTAATCACAGGTCATTTTTGAGAGCCTACAGGTCGAAGCCTTGGCTCTGATACCATAATTGTAACACCCCATTTTGGAAATGGAAATATCACAGTCATTATGGCGTGTCATCAAAGCATACAAGGTAAAATGTCTAAACATTACTTGACTATAAAAAGGAAAATACCAGAATCAAACATCGGTAGTCCAAAAGTAAAGCTCATCACACATAAACATAGTATAATAAAGGAAAGGACTAAACAATGTCCAAAGCATAAGTATCAAAAGAAAGGAAATGCATAATGTAAAGAAGGCTAGACAGCTTCCAGTCCATATGCACGTACTCTTAGTGTCTACGAGCGTCCCTGAGTACCTGCCGTTTTGGGAACATAGAAAAGGAAAACGGCTGAGCAATACGCTCAGTGCACGGATGTACAATAAAGCATGAATAGGATAAGCATATAACATAATAACAGCGGAAGAAACTAAGTCCCGAGTAACCTGGTTAAGTCTGAATAAAACTGGTTTATAGTTTGAAAGTCTTATGTTTATCTTATAAAAACTGTTTGTCATATTTTACCATTAGCCAATATAGGTCATGAAAATCCACCGTGCATGAATAATTGGAGGGGTGACCTCATCATGCAAATTAGAGGGGCTGCGTCTAATTTAATATACTGGTTTTTGGGTAGGAGGGATCAGCTCCTTGTGAAGGATGCAAGGCACACACCACATTCACCATGTAATCCTGAATAAAACATGTAACTAGGATGCACCCATACGCCCCACATGATAAATATAAATAAATGGCCAAAAGCTGAAGGGACACCACGAGCAATCACTCCGCCATGGTAAAGTCATAACATCAGTGCCTCTAATGTTATGGTTATGGTACCTCCATAACGAGGTGAAACTTGTCATGCATGTATATGGCTATAGTAATCTTAATTAAACATAAGCAATCAAACTCATAACTGATACTACGGGAAAACAGTTGGCTGCATACGAGGAATCTTTTGTCATCTCTATGATTTCCGGTCCTTCGAGTGTTCGCTCGCCAACCTGATCCCAGCAGATTGGGGCGCGACACTTTCTGCCATACAACATCTCAAATGGAGCACATTTGATGCTTGCGTGCCAGCTGTTGTTGTACGTAAACTCCACAAAACAGATGTAATGGTTCCAATCACCCGTCCATTCCAACGCACATGACCTCAACATATCTTCCAATGTCTGAATGGTTCGCTCCGACTGTCCGTCTGTTTGAGGATGAAAAGCGGTGCTAAGCTTAAGTTGTGTACCCCAAGCTTTTTGCAGACTTTTCCAAAAGCACGAAGTGAATTGAGGATCTCTGTCTGAGACGATGCTGGATGGTGCACCTTGGAGTCTCATGATCTCTCGTCTATACGTATCTGCGAGTTTACTTACCGGATCTTCCTTGCGGATCGGTAAGAAATGAGCTGATTTGGTAAGTCGATCAACGATAACCCAAATTGCATCGTGCTTCCTTTTGGTAGGCGGAAGACCGGTAACAAAATCCATGGTGATTTTGTCCCACTTCCACTTTGGAATATCTAACGGTTGAAGGAGACCGCCAGATCGCTGATGCTCGATCTTAACCTGCTGGCAGGTAAGACATTTGGAGACGTAAGTGGCCACATCTTGTTTCATACCACTCCACCAAAAATACTGCTTGATGTCATGGTACATCTTAGTCGAACCAGGATGTATCGAGAATGGGGAGCTATGAGCTTCAGCTAACAAAGCTTCCCGGAGTTCTTGGTCATCAGGAACACAAAGTCTAGTGCCCTGCCATACGATACCATCTGCATCTACTCTGAATTCTGTCTGCTTCTCCAAATTCTATACTATCGCCCAGATTCCTCCATCATCCTTCTGAGCTTCCTTGATCTTAGATAGTAACTCGGGTTCTACTCTAAGATTAGCCCAGTAACCGTGCTGTCCACGTACCATGATCTCGATGTCTAATCGCTCCAAGTCTCTGATGATTTCCTCTTCGATTTTAATGCCGTTGATCATTCCGGACTTCCTGCTAAGAGCATCTGCCACTACATTTGCCTTTCCGGGATGATACTGTAGATTAATGTCATAATCTTTCAACAGCTCTAACCATCTTCTCTGCCTCATGTTCAATTCACGCTGAGTGAAGATATACTTCAAGCTCTTGTGGTCCGTGAAAATATCACATGATTCTCCATATAAGTAGTGCCTCCGTATCTTCAATGCAAACACGACTGCAGCAAGTTCCAGATCATGAGTGGGGTAATTTTCTTCAAAAGGCTTAAGCTGCCGTGAAGCGTACGCGATCACTTTCCCATGTTGCATGAGAACACAACCAAGTCCCTTCCCCGATGCATCGCTGTAGATTTGAAATCCACCCGTACCAGATGGTAGAGTAAGAATAGGTGCAGATACTAGCTTCTGCTTCAGGTCTTCAAAGCTCTCCTCTCGATCTTCAGTCCAGACGAATTTCTCCCCTTTCCGCATCAGTTTGGTCAATGGTAGTGCTAGGCGGGAAAAGTTCTCTACAAACCTACGGTAATAGCCAGCTAAGCCTAAGAAACTGCGGACTTCCGTCGCTGATGTCGGCCTTGGCCACTTAGTAATGGCCTCAACCTTCGCTGGATCCATAGTGATTCCTTCTGCTGATACAATGTGACCTAAGAATGCCGCCTTGTCTAACCAGAACTCACACTTGGAGAATTTAGCATACAACTGCTTCTGGCGAAGAATCTGTAGTACTGTACGAAGATGGTCTTCGTGTTCCTCCTTGGACTTTGAGAAAATCAGGATATCATCGATGAAGACAATGACGAACTTGTCCAGAAATTCATGGAAGATTCTGTTCATCAGATCCATGAACACTGCTGGAGCATTTGTCAGGCAAAATGGCATAACTACAAACTCGTAGTGGCCATAACAAGTACGAAAGGCAGTCTTAGCGATATCCTGCTCCTTGACCCATAGCTGATGATAGCCTGACCTAAAATCGATCTTGGAGAAGTGTTTGGCCCCTTGGAGTTGGTCAAACAGGTCGTCAATGCGTGGTAGTGGATACCTATTCCGAATGGTAATCTTGTTGAGCTTGCGATAGTCTATGCAAAGACGCATACTGCCGTCCTTCTTCTTAACGAACAAAACCGGTGCGCCCCATGGAGATGCGCTCGGTCGAATGAAACCTTGTTCAATAAGTTCTTGCAGTTGATCCTTCAGCTCCTTCAGCACTATGGGAGCCATGCGATAAGGAGTCTTGGAGATTGGTTCAGCTCCTGGAATTAGCTCGATACTGAATTCCACTTCTCGTGCAGGTGGTATGCCCGGAAGTTCTGCTGGAAACACGTCTTGGAATTCCGACACTATTGGTTGATCCTGAATCGATGGAGATTCAACATCCATGTCGTGAACCGTAGCTAGATAACCCTCGCAGCCATGTGACAGTAGTGCACGCGCTTGCAGGGTGGATATGACTTTTACAGATCGTCCGGGTATGAACCCATTATGAATGTACTCTGGTGCATTGAAATCACCGAAGATAACTCGATATGAATGGCAGTCTATGGTAGCATGATACTTGGATAGCCAATCCATGCCCAAAATCATGTCGAAGTCATTCATGTCCAGCGGAAGTGCGTTAACAGGTCGAACCTTATCATCAAATTCTAGGGGAAGACTCTTGTATACATGGGTGATTAATACAGAGTCCCTCAAAGGCTTGGAAATAGTAAGCCTATTTTCTAGTGGCAAGGGAGGCATCCTAATGTTCTTAGCATAAGCAGTAGAAATAACCGAGTGAGTAGCACCCGTATAGAAAAGAACACATGTAGCGCGACCATACATATACAAGATTCCAGTGATGGTACCTGTAGACTTGTTGGCCTGGTCTCGAGATGTCGTGTAGACACGCCCGGCAGTAGGAGGCGGCTTAGTATCAGCATGTCCTGAGGTACCCTCCATCTCGCCCTTACGGCAATCCTTCATAATATGGACAGGAAGACCACACTTGAAGCACGCATCAGTATTACGACGACATGGTCCTGGGTGCCTACGGTGGCAAGTAGAGCAAAGAGGATGAGTGTATCCTCCAGCAGGTGCTCTGGCTGGCTGAGGACCTGATAAAAACATTTACATAAGACATGATAGTTGGGTACAAAGGACGAAGCGGATAATCGTAAGGTTGAATACCAATGATAGCTGGACGGCTAGGCTGCAAACCTCTCTGGTTCTGGTCCCTACCTTTTCCATGGTTCCTGGTAGAAGTTTGCTAAAGTGTCAGAATATGAGTTATAACATAAAACATAAGGAATTTCGTAAGTATTAGGACATGCTGTTGCTGGAGTGCCCGGCGTTGTTACGGTAATTGTCATTACCGCCACGCCTATCCGTAGAAGAACGGTCGTTAGTCTGACCGTTTCCCTTGGGCTGATGAGGCTGCTGCTGAGTAGCCGGCTGAGACCGGTCCCCAGTTTTCTGCCTGGAATATACATTTAAAGAGATGAATAATTGACATATGGAAGGTATACGGATTGGTCACCGCTTGAATACGAATGTTTACCTCTTGTCGGGTCTTTCAGCTTCCCCGAACTCATCCCTCTCCTGCAGCATCTCTAGTTTTCGTGTTGCATCGGCCACTTGTGCTACAGTGTTGAACGTAGCACACACCAGATTGTTTGCGACCGATGTGCGAAGAGCCCATCTGAAGTGATGTGCCTGCTCTTCAGGAGTACCTGCTGCCGCACCAAGGAAACCAGCCAAGTGAAGAAAGCGCTGCATAAACTCATTGCTATTCTCCCCAGCTCTCTGTCGGATCCCATGGTACTCTCTCTTGAGCTTGTCCTGCTCAGCCTTGGGAAAGAACTGCTCCATCACCCTATCCTTGACTGAGCCCAAGTCAAACCAACAACCCACTCATCACCACCTTTAGATTGCATCAATGCTAACCACCAGTTGAGTACATCGCCTTCGAACCGATAGCATGCCAACCTCGCCTTGTATGCGGTGTCACAGCCCATAGCGTTGAAAATCTTCTCGATGTGAGCCAACCAGCTTTCAGCATCGCTGGGGCTATCTGTCTTCTCAAAAGCTCGAGGGCGGAGCTTGTTGAAAATCTCCAGCCATACTGCTAATGTTACTGGAGGAGGAGGAGGTGGGTGATTGTGCTGCTGATTGTTGGCAGCTTGAACTTCAGCCCGAATGTCATTCCTCAATTGAGGAAGCAAGGCTTGCATGGCAGCCTGAATTGCAGCATTAAGCTGCTCCTGTTCGCGTGTGAGAACCATCTGACAGTATAACATAAAACGTATGATTAAACAGTTCAAACCATAAGATATAAATATATACATGAAAAAAAATTTATACTAAAATTTCACGAGAAAAATTTTATGCAAGAAAATTTTGTGTATGAATGCATGATGCAGTTTTATGAAAACTTTTGTATGCTCGAGAGTGAACGCCTCTGGTCAGTTCACCCAAAACAAAGACATAGCGAGGGGACGCCTATGGGTCGGTCCCAAATCTAAAAGTTTCGATAAAACACATGCGACTAAATAGGGCCAGTCCTGTACCAACCATTACTTAGTCAAAAACCCTGCAACAATGACATGTATATGTATGCTTAAAAATGATGAATGCATGAAAACAACTGTCAGTTCTAGGAAGACCGTAGTGACTACCCATTAATCACAGGTCATTTTGAGAGCCTACAAGTCAAAGCCTTGGCTCTAATACCATAATTGTAACACCCCATTTTGGAAATGGAAATATCACAGTCATTATGGCGTGTCATCAAAGCATACAAGGTAAAATGTCTAAACATTACTTGACCATAAAAAGGAAAATACCGGAATCAAACATCGATAGTCCAAAAGTAAAGCTCATCACACACAAACATAGTATAATAAAGGAAAGGACTAAACAATGTCCAAAGCATAAGTATCAAAAGAAAGGAAATGCATAATGTAAAGAAGGCTAGACAGCTTCTAGTCCATATGCACGTACTCTTAGTGTCTACGAGCGTCCCTGAGTACCTGCCGTTTTGGGAACATAGAAAAGGAAAACGGCTGAGCAATACGCTCAGTGCACGGATGTACAATAAAGCATGAATAGGATAAGCATATACCATAATAACAGCGGAAGAAACTAAGTCCCGAGTAACCTGGTTAAGTCTGAATAAAACTGGTTTATAGTTTGAAAGTCTTATGTTTATCTTATAAAAACTGTTTGTCATATTTTACCATTAGCCAATATAGGTCATGAAAATCCATCGTGCATAAATAATTGGAGGGGTGACCTCATCATGCAAATTAGAGGGGCTGCCTCTAATTTAATATACTGGTTTTTGGGTAGGAGGGATCAGCTCCTTGTGAAGGATGCAAGGCACACACCACATTCACCATGTAATCCTGAATAAAACATGTAACTAGGATGCACCCATACGCCCCACATGATAAATATAAATAAATGGCCAAAAGCTGAAGGGACACCACGAGCAATCACTTCGTCGTGGTGAAGTCATAACATCAGTGCCTCTAATGTTATGGTTATGGTACCTCCATAACTAGGTGAAACTGGTCATGCATGTATATGGCTATAGGTAATCTTAATTAAACATAAGCAATCAAACTCATAACTTATACTACGGGAAAACAGTTGGCTGCATACGAGGAATCCTAATAAGGAAAGAATGTCCATACTGAAAGGACGGGAATCCGTACCTTATGTCCAGTGAACGAGAAAGACGAACTGCTAGAGTCCTACTTCCGAATCACTAGTGCTACATAAATACGCACATGAATAATTATCTGCTTACTAAATACATAGCTGATTTTATGTCATGTCTTAGCTTATTTTATGCGTTCTTACTATGTTTTACTGTTTTAAAGCCTTAAACTGTGTTAAATCTTATATTCTGTTTAATCTGATTAAGTATTTATAGTATTTCATGTGTTATTATACTTACTGTGTAATAATAAGTAACTTTCAAAAAATAGCAGGTTTCCTAAAATAGAAAGTTTCCAAAAATAGAAAGTTTCCAAAAATAGAAAGTTTCCAAAAATATAAAGTTTCCAAAAATAGAAAGTTTCCAAAAATAGAAAGTTTCCAAAAATAGAAAGTTTCCAAAAATTGAAAGTTTCCAAATATAGATTAGCTGCCTTAATTAAATAAGTTTCCATAAATAGATTAGCTGCCTTAAATAAATAAGTTTATAAAAATAGCTGGTTAAATAAGCTAAGTATATAAGCCTAAGTGTTTTCATGATTATTTTCTAAGTCATATGGTATATTGTATAGTTTAATAATTATTTCATGTAATTTAATTAAACTATAGGTTATAATATTTAATTAAAGTATAACATGTTTTTAATTAAATAATTTAAATTCTTAGGTTAAAATATATATTATTATATATTAATAATATAACCTAAGTCATGTTAATTAATTAATTATATCCATGGTTTTTAAAATAATTAATTAATTATAAGTCTTAACTATTAATACTTAGGTTAAAATAATTTCATGTTCATTTATAATTAAATAACCTAAGTCATGTTATTAAATTAATTACCTCTTTCATTAATTTAATTTTAACATAAGTTCATAACATAAAAAAACTAACATAAACCCTGAACCTGATCTAGGCTAGAAAACATGAACCGGACATGAATCGACACCGTACCCCGAACCAACTCGGGGTACCCCGTGTTTCCCCTTGCTGCCGTGGGACCCACACGCACCAACCAAGACCATATGGTCTTGGTGGTGGTCGGCTTGGCAAACCGAAACCCCCTCGGGGTCGGTTGCAGCCTGCGGCCAAAACAAAACACCCCTTAAAACGACCCTTTGATTTAATTAATCATCAAAACATGTTAGATCTATGATTAATTATTATGTTTTTATAAAAAACATCACATGTTCATAATTAAATAAAAGATTAAATTAAAAGAAAAGGTTTAAAAGGTTTTTACCGAATTCGTGGATCAAGAGAACGAAGAACAAACACGATCAATCACCAATTCTTCAAGATCAAAGATCAACAAATCACCTAGTATGGTGATTTATGGGTGGTGGCACAAAGAGAAGGAGGAAGGAGGGTTTTTAGGTTTTTCTTAAAAATCTTCTGTAACTTAATTTGTGTAGTGAAAAATTAATTAACCCCCCTTTAGTAAAATTTGACAATGGGCTTGGCCCATTGCCCTTGTTTGGCCGCGGGTAGGGACCCCACATGGGGTTCCCGTACCTTTTTCCGTGTCTCGTTATTTAGTTACTCGTTTGTGATTATTTAAGTTCGTGTTCTAAATGTTCTCGTTACATAAATACCGTGATCTAATATATTTAATTACGCTCGTAATAAATATATATATGTAATTAATAATAGCTCGTGTTTTAATTACGTTCATGATTTCATGATCGCATGTTCGTGATTAGTTATTGTTAAATAATTATTACGTGATCGTGCATATAAAATACTTATCGTGTTATAACACGTACGTAATACGTAAACTCCTAACACGTAATCGTAATCATGCTATATTAGGAAAGTTTTAACTAGTACGTACAATCCTAAGGGTACTATGCATGGAAAAAGCATGCGGTTTTTACATCTATTCCCCCCTAAAAAGAATAATTCGTCCCCGAATTATAGATAAAGTAAACTGGAAAAGAAGAACATACCCGAATTCAAAATATGAAATGAGGGTAAGAAGTCCGGATAGACTCCTCCGTTTCCCAAGTGGCTTCCCGCTCGGTATGATCCCTCCATACAATTTTGACGAATGGAATCGTCTTCTTTCTCATGACTCGTTCTTGTCTGTCAAGAACTCGTTCGGGTTCTTCTATAAAAGTGAGATCTTCACGTATCTGTTCTAGTGGATACTGAACCATGTGAAGGGGATGATACTGGTACCCTCTGAGTAAGGACACATGAAACACATTGTGCACATGCAAAAGCTGCGGAGGTAACGCCAATCGGTAAGATACTTTGCCGACTCGTTCAATGATATCAAACGGTCTGATGAAACGAGGACTAAGCTTCCCTTTAATCCCGAAGCGTCTAACACCACGTGCCGGCGAAACCTTAAGGAAGACGTGATCCCCTACGTTAAAGTGTATATCCCTACGATGCTTATCGGCGTAACTCTTCTGACGTGACCGTGCCTCCTGAATCTTCTGCTTAGCTATTGCGATCTTCTCGTTTGTCATCTCTATGATTTCCGGTCCTTCGAGTGTTCGCTCGCCAACCTGATCCCAGCAGATTGGGGTGCGACACTTTCTGCCATATAACATCTCAAATGGAGCACATTTGATGCTTGCGTGCCAGCTGTTGTTGTATGTAAACTCCACAAAACAGATGTATTGGTCCCAATCACCCGTCCATTCCAACGCACATGACCTCAACATATCTTCCAATGTCTGAATGGTTCGCTCCGACTGTCCGTCTGTTTGAGGATGAAAAGCGGTGCTAAGCTTAAGTTGTGTACCCCAAGCTTTCTGCAGACTTTTCCAAAAGCGCGAAGTGAATCGAGGATCTCTGTCTGAGACGATGCTGGATGGTGCACCGTGGAGTCTCATGATCTCTCGTCTATACGTATCTGCGAGTTTACTTACCGGATCTTCCTTGCGGATCGGTAAGAAATGAGCTGATTTGGTAAGTCGATCAACGATAACCCAAATTGCATCGTGCTTCCTTTTGGTAGGCGGAAGACCGGTAACAAAATCCATGGTGATTTTGTCCCACTTCCACTTTGGAATATCTAACGGTTGAAGGAGACCGCCAGATCGCTGATGCTCGATCTTAACCTGCTGGCAGGTAAGACATTTGGAGACGTAAGTGGCCACATCCTGTTTCATACCACTCCACCAAAAATACTGCTTGATGTCATGGTACATCTTAGTCGAACTAGGATGTATCGAGAATGGGGAGCTATGAGTTTCAGCTAACAAAGCTTCCCGGAGTTCTTGGTCATCAGGAACACAAAGTCTAGTGCCCTGCCATACGATACCATCTACATCTACTCTGAATTCTGTCTGCTTCTCCAAATTCTATACTATCGCCCAGATTTCTCCATCATCCTTCTGAGCTTCCTTGATCTTAGATAGTAACGCGGGTTCTACTCTAAGATTAGACCAGTAACCGTGCTGTCCACGTACCATGATCTCGATGTCTAATCGCTCCAAGTCTCTGATGATTTCCTCTTCGATTTTAATGCCGTTGATCATTCTGGACTTCCTGCTAAGAGCATCTGCCACTACATTTGCCTTTCCGGGATGATACTATAGATTAATGTCATAATCTTTCAACAGCTCTAACCATCTTCTCTGCCTCATGTTCAATTCACGCTGAGTGAAGATATACTTCAAGCTCTTGTGGTCCGTGAAAATATCACATGATTCTCCATATAAGTAGTGCCTCCGTATCTTCAATGCAAACACGACTGCAGCAAGTTCCAGATCGTGCGTGGGGTAATTTTCTTCATAAGGCTTAAGCTGCCGTGAAGCGTACGCGATCACTTTCCCATGTTGCATGAGAACACAGCCAAGTCCCTTCCCCGATGCATTGCTGTAGATTTGAAATCCACCCGTACCAGATGGTAGAGTAAGAATAGGTGCAGATACTAGCTTCTGCTTCAGGTCTTCAAAGCTCTTCTCTTGATCTTCAGTCCAGACGAATTTCTCCCCTTTTCGCATCAGTTTGGTCAATGGTAGTGCTAGGCGGGAAAAGTTCTCTACGAACCTACGGTAATAGCCAGCTAAGCCTAAGAAACTGCGGACTTCCGTCGCTGATGTCGGCCTTGGCCACTTAGTAACGGCCTCAACCTTCGCTGGATCCATAGTGATTCCTTCTGCTGATACAATGTGACCTAAGAATGCCGCCTTGTCTAACCAGAACTCACACTTGGAGAATTTAGCATACAGCTGCTTCTGGCGAAGAATCTGTAGTACTGTACGAAGATGGTCTTCGTGTTCCTCCTTGGACTTTGAGAAAATCAGGATGTCATCGATGAAGACAATGACGAACTTGTCCAGAAATTCATGGAAGATTCTGTTCATCAGATCCATGAACACTGCTGGAGCATTTGTCAGGCCAAATGGCATAACTACAAACTCGTAGTGGCCATAACGAGTACGAAAGGCAGTCTTAGCGATATCCTGCTCCTTGACCCGTAGCTGATGATAGCCTGACCTAAGATCGATCTTGGAGAAGTGTTTGGCCCCTTGGAGTTGGTCAAACAGGTCGTCAATAGGTGGCAGTGGATACCTATTCCGAATGGTAATCTTGTTGAGCTCGCGATAGTCTATGCAAAGACGCATACTGCCGTCCTTCTTCTTAACGAACAAAACCGGTGCGCCCCATGGAGATGCGCTCGGTCGAATGAAACCTCGTTCAAGAAGTTCTTGCAGTTGATCCTTCAACTCCTTCAGCTCTATGGGAGCCATGCGATAAGGAGTCTTGGAGATTGGTTCAGCTCCTGGAATTAACTCGATACTAAATTCCACTTCTCGTGCAGGTGGTATGCCCGGAAATTCTGCTGGAAACACGTCTTGGAATTCCGACACTATTGGTTGATCCTGAATCGATGGAGATTCAGCATCCATGTCGTGAACCGTAGCTAGATAACCCTCGCAGCCATGTGACAGGAGTGCACGCGCTTACAGGGTGGATATGACTTGTACAGATCGTCCGGGTATGAACCTATTATGAATGTACTCTGGTGCATTGACATCACCGAAGATAACTCGATATGAATGGCAGTCTATGGTAGCATGATACTTGGATAGCCAATCCATGCCCAAAATCATGTCGAAGTCATTCATGTCCAGCGGAAGTGCGTCGACAGGTCGAACCTTATCATCAAATTCTAGGGGAAGACTCTTTTATACATGGGTGATTAATACAGAGTCCCTCAAAGGCGTGGAAATAGTAAGCCTATTTTCTAGTGGCAAGGGAGGCATCCTAATGTTCTTAGCATAAGCAGTAGAAATAACCGAGTGAGTAGCACCCGTATCAAAAAGAACACATGCAGCGCGACCATACATATACAAGATTCCAGTGATGGTACCTGTAGACTTGTTGGCCTGGTCTCGAGATGTCGTGTAGACACGCCCGGCAGTAGGAGGCGGCTTGGTATCAGCATGTCCCGATGTACCCTCCATCTCGCCCTTACGACAATCCTTCATAATATGGCCAGGAAGACCACACTTGAAGCACGCATCAGTATTACGGCGACATGGTCCTGGGTGCCTACGGTGGCAAGTAGAGCAAAGAGGATGAGTGTATCCTCCAGCAGGTGCTCTGGCTGGCTGAGGACCTGATAAAAACATTTACATAAGACATGATAGTTGGGTACAAAGGACGAAGCGGATAATCGTAAGGTTGAATACCAGTGATAGCTGGACGGCTAGGCTGCGAACCTCTCTGGTTCTGGTCCCTACCGTTTCCATGGTTCCTGGTAGAAGTTTGCTAAAGTGTCAGAATATGAGTTATAACAAAAAACATAAGGAATTTCGTAAGTATTAGGACCTGCTGTTGCTGGAGTGCCCGGCGTTGTTACGGTAATTTTCATTACCGCCACGCCTATCCGTAGAAGAACGGTCGTTAGTCTGACCGTTTCCCTTGGGCTGATGAGGCTGCTGCTGAGTAGCCGGCTGAGACCGGTCCCCAGTTTTCTGCCTGGAATATACATTTAAAGAGATGAATAATTGACATATGGAAGGTATACGGATTGGTCACCGCTTGAATACGAATGTTTACCTCTTGTCGGGTCTTTCAGCTTCCCCGAACTCATCCCTCTCCTGCAGCATCTCCAGTTTTCGTGTTGTATCGGCCACTTGTGCTACAGTGTTGAACGTAGCACACACCAGATTGTTTGCGACCGATGTGCGAAGAGCCCATCTGAAGTGATGTGCCTGCTCTTCAGGAGTACCTGCTGCCGCACCAAGGAAACCAGCCAAGCGAAGAAAGCGTTGCATAAACTCATTGCTATTCTCCCCAGCTCTCTGTCGGATCCCATGGTACTCTCTCTTGAGCTTGTCCTGCTCAGCCTTGGGAAAGAACTGCTCCATCACCCTGTCCTTGAACTGAGCCCAAGTCAAACCAGCAACCCACTCATCACCACCTTCAGATTGCATCAATGCTAACCACCAGTTGAGTACATCGCCTTCGAACCGATAGCATGCCAACCTCGCCTTGTATGCGGGGTCACAGCCCATGGCGTTGAAAATCTTCTCGATGTGAGCCAACCAGCTTTCAGCATCGCTGGGGCTATCTGTCTTCTCAAAAGCTCGAGGGCGGAGCTTGTTGAATCTCTCCAGCCATACTGCTAATGTCACTGGAGGAAGAGGAGGTGGCTGATTGTGCTGCTGGTTGTTGGCAGCTTGAACTTCAGCCCGAATGTCATTCCTCAGTTGAGGAAGCAAGGCTTGTATGGCAGCCTGAATTGCAGAATTAAGCTGCTCCTGTTCGCGTGTGAGAACCATCTGACAGTATAACATAAAACGTATGATTAAACAGTTCAAACCATAAGATATAAATATATACATGAAAAAAAATTTATACTAAAATTTCACGAGAAAAATTTTATGCAAGAAAATTTTGTGTATTAATGCATGATGCAGTTTTATGAAAACTTTTGTATGCTCGAGAGTGAACGCCTCTCGTCAGTTCACCCAAAACAAAGACATAGCGAGGGGACGCCTATGCGTCGGTCCCAAATCTAAAAGTTTCGATAAAACACATGCGACTAAATAGGGCCAGTCCTGTACCAACCATTACTTAGTCAAAAACCCTGCAACAATGACATGTATATGTATGCTTAAAAATGATGAATGCATGAAAACAACTGTCAGTTCTAGGAAGACCGTAGTGACTACCCACTAATCACAGGTCATTTTTGAGAGCCTACATGTCGAAGCCTTGGCTCTGATACCATAATTGTAACACCCCATTTTGGAAATGGAAATATCACAGTCATTATGGCGTGTCATCAAAGCATACAAAGTAAAATGTCTAAACATTACTTGACCATAAAAACGAAAATACCAGAATTAAACATCGGTAGTCCAAAAGTAAAGCTCATCACACACAAACATAGTATAATAAAGGAAAGGACTAAACAATGTCCAAAGCATAAGTATCAAAAGAAAGGAAATGCATAATGTAAAGAAGGCTAGACAGCATCCAGTCCATATGCACGTACTCTTAGTGTCTACGACCGTCCTTGAGTACCTGCCTTTTTGGGAACATAGAAAAGGAAAATGGCTGAGCAATACGCTCAGTGCACGGATGTACAATAAAGCATGAATAGGATAAGCATATAACATAATAACAGCGGAAGAAACTAAGTCCCGAGTAACCTGGTTTAGTCTGAATAAAACTGGTTTATAGTTTGAAAGTCTTATGTTTATCTTATAAAAACTGTTTGTCATATTTTACCATTAGCCAATATAGGTCATGAAAATCCACCGTGCATGAATAATTGGAGGGGTGACCTCACCATGCAAATTAGAGGGGCTGCCTCTAATTTAATATACTGGTTTTTGGGTAGGAGGGATAAGCTCCTTGTGAAGGATGCAAGGCACACACCACATTCACCATGTAATCCTGTATAAAACATGTAACTAGGATGCACCCATACGCCCCACATGATAAATATAAATAAATGGCCAAAAGCTGAAGGGACGCCACGAGCAATCACTCCGCCATGGTGAAGTCATAACATCATTGCCTCTAATGTTATGGTTATGGTACCTCCATAACTAGGTGAAACTGGTCATGCATGTATATGGCTATAGGTAATCTTAATTAAACATAAGCAATCAAACTCATAACTTATACTACGGGAAAACAGTTGGCTGCATACGGGGAATCCTTATAAGGAAAGAATGTCCATACTGAAAGGACGGGAATCCGTACCTTATGTCCAGTGAACGAGAAAGACGAACTGCGAGAATCCTACTTCCGAATCACTAGTGCTACATAAATACGTACATGAATAAGTATCTGCTTACTAAATACATAGCTGATTTTATGTCATGTCTTAGCTTATTTTATGTGTTCTTACTATGTTTTATTGTTTTAAAGCCTTAAACTGTGTTAAATCTTATATTCTGTTTAATCTGATTAAGTATTTCTAGTATTTCATGTGTTGTTATACTTACTGTGTAATAATAAGTAACTTTCCAAAAATAGCAGGTTTCCTAAAAAAGAAAGTTTCCAAAAATAGAAAGTTTCCAAAAATAGAAAGTTTCCAAAAATAGAAAGTTTCCAAAAATAAAAAGTTTCCAAAAATAGAAAGTTTCCAAAAATAGAAAGTTTCCAAAAGAAGATTAGCTGCCTTAATTAAATAAGTTTCCATAAATAGATTAGCTGCCTTAAATAAATAAGTTTCTAAAAATAGCTGGTTAAATTAGCTAAGTATATAAGCCCAAGTGTTTTCATGAATATTTTCTAAGTCGTATGGTATATTGTATAGTTTAATAATTATTTCATGTAATTTAATTAAACTATAGGTTATAATATTTAATTAAAGTATAACATGTTTTTAATTAAATAAGTTAAATACTTAGGTTAAAATATGTATTATTATATATTAATAATATAACCTAAGTCATGTTAATTAAGTAATTATATCCATATTTTTTAAAATAATTAATTAATTATAAGTCTTAACTGTTAATACTTAGGTTAAAATAATTTCATGTTCATTTATAATTAAATAACCTAAGTCATGTTATTAAAATAATTACCTCTTTCATTAATTTAATTCTAACATAAGTTCATAACATAAAAAAACTAACATAAACCCTGAATCGGATCTAGGCTAGAAAACATGAACCGGACATGAATCGACACCGTACCCCGAACCAACTCGGGGTACCCCGTGTTTCCCCTTGCTGCCGTGGGACCCACACGCACCAACCAAGACCATATGGTCTTGGTGGTGGTCGGCTTAGCAAACCGAAACCCCCTCGGGGTCGGTTGCAGCCTGCGGCCAAAAAAACACCCCTTAAAACGACCCTTTGATTTAATTAATCATCAAAACATGTTAGATCTATGATTAATTATTATGTTTTTATAAAAAACATCACATGTTCATAATTAAATAAAAGATTAAATTAAAAGAAAAGGTTTAAAAGGTTTTTACCGAATTCGTGGATCAAGAGAACGAAGAACAAACACGATCAATCACCAATTCTTCAAGATCAAAGATCAACAAATCACCTTGTATGGTGATTTATGGGTGGCGGCACAAAGAGAAGGAGGAAGGAGGGTTTTTAGGTTTTTCTTAAAAATCTTCTGTAACTTAATTTGTGTAGTGAAATATTAATTAACCCCCCTTTAGTAAAATTTGACAATGGGCTTGGCCCATTGCCCTTGTTTGGCCGCGGGTAGGGACCCCACATGGGGTTCCCGTACCTTTTTCCGTGTGTCGTTATTTAGTTACTCGTTTGTGATTATTTAAGTTCGCGTTCTAAATGTTCTCGTTAAGTAAATACCGTGATCTAATATATTTAATTACGCTCGTAATAAATATATATATATGTAATTAATAATAGCTCGTGTTTTAATTACGTTCATGATTTCATGATCGCATGTTCGTGATTAATTATTGTTAAATAATTATTACGTGATCGTGCATATAAAATACTTATCGTGTTCTAACACGTACGTAATACGTAAACTCCTAACACGTAATCGTAATCATGCTATATTAGGAATGTTTTAACTAGTACGTACGATCCTAAGGGTACTATGCATGGTAAAAGCATGCGGGTTTTACAATCAAAGATCGGTGGAGAATCATATATGGGTGGGGATTCCAAATTGGAGAGAGAATCATCCACATCATCTTGGAAAAGTGGATTATCATTGCAAGATTCGAATAGAGGATTATTGTAGACGACAAAATCATCAAGCACATTAATCATATTCGCGGATTCTCTTCCATTATATTTTCTTGTAAGCTTCCCCATTTCAAAAACTTGTTGTTCATTCCCGACCCTTAAAATTAACTCACCTTCGGCAACGTCGACTAGAGCTCTTCCGGTTCTCAAGAATGGCCGACCAAGTATTAAAGGAATACGAGGGTCCATTTCATAATCAACAACAACAAAGTCGACCGGAAAGGTGAAGGTGCCAACTTTAATGAACACATCTTCGACAATACCAACGGGGTAAGCGAGAGTGCGATTTGCAAGCTCAAGAGTCACCTTCGTTGGTGTAAGGTCGGGTAATGATAGTGCTGTCCAAACACTTAAAGGCATCAAATTAATACTTGCCCCGAGATCAGCTAGGGCAGTAAATTCTTCGATTTTGTTAAAAATGCAAGGCAACACAAAATGACCGGGATCTCCAAGTTTTTCCGGAAGTTCTTTAAGAATAACTGCAGAACAGTTTTCATTTAAGCGTGTGTTGGCGAGCTCAACCAGCTTTTCCTTCTTGTTAAGCAATTCCTTGAATGCTTTGACGAATTTCGGCATGTGGACAAGTGCTTCAACAAGGCTAATGTTGAAGTTCATTTGAGAGATCATCTTGAAATAGTTCGACACTTGAATGTCATCCTTGGTGTGTAATTTAGCCTTGTCTAGCCGTGAACGGTAAGGAATGCTAGGTTTATAGGTGGAAGGTGTAGGTGTAGCAGGTAAAGGTTGAGATGTTGAAGGTTTAAAGGTGGAAGGTGGGGTTGGTGGAGGATTTGTCTTGGGTACTTCTTCACGACGAGGCGGAGACGGTGATGGTGTACTAATACTAGGTGTGGGAGTAGTAGGGATAAATGGTGGTGGAGGAGGTGTAGATGGTGTAACTGGGGGTGGGATGGATGGTCCTACTAAAGTAACTCCACTACGGGTAGTAATAGCACTCACATTCGCTCGCGGGTTGGTGACGGTGTTTGAAGGTAGAGAACTCGAAGTAGAGGGTTGAGCGGTGGGTAAGAAACTAGCCAGCATATTCTTCAAATCATTCGTTTGATTGCTGAAGGAGGATTGTATATCATTTCAAAGCTCGGATCTAATGTCATTCCCTTGCTTAGTGATATCCCCTTTCAAATTGATAATTTGGCTCTGTAGATTCTTAATTTGCTCTCCTTGGGTTCTCATTAAGGCTTCAACATCTTGATTTATGGGTGGGTTTTGTTGAGCGGGTGGGTGATAAGGATTAGAAGCTTGAGGTGGGATTTGGTTGCTTCTAGTGTAGTTTTTGTTGGGGTTGTGGTTTTGAGGAGAAAAACCGGGAGAAAGATAGTTGTTGGACCGGTAACTTAGCAAATTTTCCCCTTGAGGTCGGGCTTGGTAATTTTCCGGTGAATAATTACCATAAGCCGCATACACGTTTTCCGGATTGCCTTGAGTAGAAGGACAATCAGTGTATGAGTGTGGACCGCCACATGTCTCACAAGGATTTGCTACCGCTTTAACTTGTTGTTGTTCTTGGTTTGAAGCCATGAGCAAGATATTTTTGTTCATTTCGACCATCATGCGGGTGAATTCGGTCATATCGGGGTTTGCTGAAGTAGAAGAAACATTGACTCTCGGGTTGTTCCTTGAAGAAGCGGAGGAATCCCAGTTTTTGTGGTGAGTAGTCATGTTTTCAATAAGCTCTCTACACTCCTCGGGTCTTCTTTTCATAAATGTGCCACCGGCAGCTGCATTAATCGTATCACGATCACGAAAAGTCAAACCATTGTAGAAAGTATCAATTAATGTCACGGGGAGCATGTTGTGGTTTGGACAATGATCGATCAAAACATTATATCTTTCCCAAGCATCAAAGAGAGATTCATCGGGTTCTTGCATGAAACCGCTGATTTGATTGCGAAGGCTCGTGACCATAGATGGTGGAAAGTAGCGCGACAAAAAGCGTTGAGTCATGTCATCCCAAGTATGAATGGAATTCTTCGGGAGACGATCAAACCATTTCTCGGCGTGGTGTGATAAAGTATGTGGAAAGAGTTGAAGGGGAAGAACATCCATAGTAGCACCGGGCAACTTCATGCTTTGGGTAATAGTAATGAATTTGTCGAGGTGTTTGTTGGCATCATCATCATGCATTCCTCGAAAAGGATTAGTTTGCACTTGCTGGATCATGTGATGCTTCAACAAAAACTCCGGAGCCGTGATTTGCATCGGCGCAATCGGTCCTCCTCGTCCAAACATTATGGGTTGACAAAGCTCCTCCATTGTTCGAAGATCGGGCTGTGGAAGAACATTGTTGTTGTTATTGTTGAGGTGTGGTGGATTATTGTTGGTGTTCACACCTGCCATAGCTAAATCTTCACGAGTCTCGGGCTCTGGATAATTTGAAGATCTAGTACGCATACACCTGCAAAAGCAAAAGAAAACAATACCAAAGCAATAGACAATATATATACACTATAAAGAAAATAAAATCTTTTTGGATTTTTTGAAATTTTTAAGCAAGAAAAATAACGCTCACAAGTGAACGGATCCCAAAAAGCAACGCGTCTCTCACAGAAAACCGTTAATCTTCACGAAAAGAGCCGACAGCGGTGCCATTTGATACAAGGCTTTTGCCCCGTATAAGAATTAAAGTTCGTTGTTGTGGTCTAATCGAATTGATTACTGGTTCAAAGTGCGACTCAGCTGTCTTTGGTGGAAACAATAGTTGTGTCGTTGTAGTAAAAACTAAAGTGCAAAACTTTAAAGTAAAAAGAAGGTAATTAAAATGTGCAAAAATTAAATCTAAACTAATTTTAAATAAAAGACGTGAAATTAAAGTGTGACGAAAAATTAAAAGGCACTAAAAGTAAATGGCACTAAAAGTAAATAACGCAAACTTAAAACTATCCTAAAGGCAAACTTAAAACGCAACTAAAACTTAAACTAAGGCAAGCTTAAAATAAATCTAAGGCAGGTAAACTTAAAGTGCGACTAAGTAAATAGGCGGGAAAAGTAAAGCTTAAAAATTAAAACTTAAAAACAGAAACTTAAAATAACCTGTAAACAGCTCATTCGGAATAAACCTTCGTTCGGAATAAATCACTCGTCCAGAATGTCACCTTCGTTCGGAATAATTCTTCTTCACTCAGAATATTGCTTCATGCGGAATAAATGGCTCATCCGGAATATTCAAACAAAACCTTCATCCATAAATCCTTTATTCGGAATATGTCACTTATCCGGAATAAACTCTTTATTCGGAATATTGCCTTGATCCGGAATATAAATTATTCCGAATAAACACCTTTATCCGGAATGTTCCGAATGAGCTCCTTGATTCGGAATGTTCCGAATGAGTTCCACTGGTTCGGAGTATTCCCTTGATCCGGAATGTTCCGAATGAATTTCCTGATCCGAAATGTTCCGAATGAGTTCCCTGATCCGGAATGTTCCGAATGAGTTCCACTGTTTCGGAATATTAGCTAGAAACCCTTGATTCAGAATGTTGCTCTGATTCGGAATAACAGCTTGATCCATAATATGTCACTTATTCGGAATATCAAGTTCTTTACTCGGAATAATCACATCACACCCTTCATCCGGAATAACTTAGCTTGGTTCAGAATATCCTGGAAACAAACAGTAATCGCGAAGAACAAGGAGAAACAAAAATAACACGAATCTAATCTAGATCAATCAAATCAAACCAAAAGATTAAACAAGACTAATCACAAATGATCTAATAACTAATACTAATCAAACCAAATCAATAACACTAACAATAATAATCAAAATAATCAAAACCCACTTAATCAATTTAATAAAAACTCAAGAACATGAACATAAATAATAAAGCATAAAGATTAAAATCAAACAAGAAAGGTAGATAGGAGATGAACAATAAAAGTAAAGATTAACAATAATTAAAAGGAAACTTTGTAGGATCGTGTTTTCTAAGGATTAGACATGTTATAGATTATCTATTAATATGGATGGAGAATAGAGAACTTAGAGAGAGAAAGAAGAGAGAGAAAAGAGAGAAAGAAGAAGGAAGATTGATTATGTGAAATGTTAAGTGTTCAACCCCTCCTAACATGCTAGGAGTGGGTTTATATAGCCCACCCTACATGTGGGCTATATGGGATATATTGGATCACGAGCCCAATATTATTGGAGTGACCGATCCTTTCTAAATACGTAAAAATGTATTTCCAACAATCTCCCCCAAAGGGAGGTCACTCCAAGTTACAATGTACTAAATAGTCTATAGCTCATGATCTATGCTAATAATGATGTGACCGAGACTTTCCTTGGAAAAAACGTATTTCCAACAGTCTCCCCCAAAGGGAGTTCACACCATTTTACAAAATCTTAAACCTAGCATACTATGCTTGAGTCTTCGATCTTCTTCTTGTGAATATGCTTATGAGATCTTTGACTTTAGTCTTGAGCAGGTTCTCTTGCCTTGACCTTATGCATTCATCACTTGTGATATTTGCCTCTTCGTGACTTCATGTTCCACATACTTATACTTTTATAAATTCTTGAAAGCTTCAGAATTTGATACAGCGGAAGACTTGACTTTTAGACTTTCTTGAATTTGTTGAAGTATTAAGTGCATACAGTATAAGCATGTGGTGACAACTTCTTCTGGATTGTACACCATAATGCCACCTTCTTGTTACGCTGCATAAGACAGTTAGCAACAAACCATATACACGGATGAAATGGCCTTGAACATTTCATTCTAATTCGGTAGCATTTTACCTCCGGTCGGTGAAGATCGTTGGAAGATATAAAATATCATACTTGTGGCAGGTAGTTTCAGTTAAGAACCTCCTTGACAAGATTTTGCGGGTAAACCCGTTCTCTTTATTCGACCGTCCAAAGCTGACTGCGAACATAAAGAGTGAATCATTTGGATAATAATATCCGCATGATTTGAAGCCGTCAATTCATGTTCCTGGAACAAGTGAAATTCGATTAAGAACCGCACCATCGTTGCTTTCCAGTTGTCACGAGCTTGATTCGTATAGAATCTTGCAAGTTACCTACCAAGTGTTGTTTGAGGTTAACACTAGAAGGATTTCACTCATCACTGTGAACACTAAGGTATCACTCTGAGTGTTCTGGTAAGATCACTAAGATATTGCATAGAGGCCTGGAACGTGTTTAAATTCATTTAAGAATTAAACCACTGTTGCTTTCCAGTTATCACCCGTTTGATTCATAAAGAATCGCACAAGTCACCTACCATGAGCTTTTTGATATTCGCTCAAGAAGGATTTCCATCTTCATTGTAAATACTTTCGTATTACTCGGATGTTCAGGAAAGATCATGAAGATTTTGCGTAGGACTCTTAAGATCTTTCTTACTTTTCACAGTGTGTGAAGAAGCAAGGAAATATGAAAGTGTGTCCTAATGAGATATTTGATGATCTCAAATGGTTCTAGACTCAATAGTGCAGTTTGGATTTTTAGTGATCGGAGGCTGGAGATGAGTGCCACCATTTTAATACCAATTTATTCAGAGTGAATAAATCAATAGATAATGTGTTGTCTCCGTGTGATTAAAACAAATATCTTTTAAGAGATATTTGAGTTAGCTGGGATGGGTTGTGCATTGCATCACTGGGTCCATGATGTCTATCTTCAATATCAAGAATCATTAAACAATGATCTTAATAGCATATGTATTGACCCGGTTTCTGCCTAAGTTGTAAGGAGGGCTTCTTTCTTTACACCCTTTATCTTTACAATTCTTTTTCATTCTTCAACCCTTCAATGCTTACCAATACGTCATTACTAGCACCTTGTTGTGATTGTTCCAGTGCTAACTTAAGTACTTGGTCGGCATTCAGCTACGTTCATAGTCTTTCTCCATCTTTCCAAAGGACTACTATTTCTAGCTATGGAATATCCTTGGGAAGATTCCTCTGGTTCTAGAGGAATCATTGGACTTTAACCTATCCTATCATCCTTATGTCACCACAATCTTCACCGTTGTGAATAGAGATGTTTTGGGTAAGTATATGTCACCATGAAATCCATTTTGAAGTGCAAATCCTTTTTGCTCCCCCTTAACATATGCCACGATATCCGAAAACATTTCGCACATGTCGGGATGAGCTAGCACGTTTAGTCAAACCATTTGTGATTAATCATTTCCCATATTAAATCACATTTTCTCCCCCATATTAAAAATATTAACCCAATCGATATTTTTAATATCAATTGATTTAATAGTAATTTAAGTAAATTTGGGAAGAAAAATGCAAATCCAATTATCTTCATGAATTACACAAGCTCCCCCTAAAATTAATGAGGGTGTACTTGAACGTGAATGAAGTAACTTTTAAACACAAGTGTAAGGTACTTATCACATGCAAAGATCATATATGATAACGTATTCACAAGATTAGCGATTTATGAGGTTGGACCTGAATGATGAAGAACATCATATGAAAGAAGCACATGGTTCTTGTTCACGAATGTTGGTCGCCTCATCACGTCTGAAGTTATCTCTTAACTCCATGTGTACGATTGATATCGTTGTCTTGACACCAACATGTGAACTTTGCACTCTCGGCCTCAAGGATTCTGAATGCTGGACAATTGCTCCCCCTCAATTGTTGACCCGTGTTCTATTGAAAGAGCTGTAGTCGTCGTTTGAGTAGTCACATCGTCGAGTATGTAGATATCAATTGTAAATTGCTACGGTTGGTGGAGGTGATAACTTCATAAAAACAAGACTTCTCTTGTTTTAACAAATAAATGCACTGAATCGTACATATATCCGTATTAGATTGTGTTATAAAGTAAACACAATCCCTTACATGGTTGTAAAGTAAACCATGCCCGAGAAAATTAATTCCCGTTGTTGAGTCAAAACTTTCCGGTGAAATGCTTGACTTGAATATGAAAAGCGGGTTACTATCTGGAATAATAGCAAACCATTTTGAGCATGTTTTAAAACATTTGAACTTCTGCTCGAACTTTATTTACAACCCCGTGTCATTATTGAATGACATTTCTAGTATCGTAAATATTATCGATTCCAGAAGACATGCTCTTTTTATCAAAACATTTTTTGAACACGCAATTTTGAAAGATTTAGAAAAACCTTTTTGAGAAATTCTCAAAAAATTATGCTCAACGTTTTAAAAACCAATTACTTGAGCTTAAGATGTTGAATATCTTGCAAAATGAGCTCAAGTCCGAGAAGTTGTAAACTTCCTGTTGTTAAGGATAAGTTTATCATCGGCGATAAACTTTCCTTTTAACTGAAGAACGAGTCCTAAGTTGACATTTACGTAGAAGTCGTTTTCATGAGCTTGAAAAACTTTGAATGTTTTTAATGTAAAGCTCATGACCGAGAAAGATGAATTTCTCGTTATGAGGAAAAGTTCTCTTATTTAAAAGATACACTTTCCTTTATGAGCTTAAAACTTAGAATGTTTTAATACAAGCTCATGACCGAGAAAAATGACTTTCTCGTTATGAGGAAAAGTTTTCTTATTTAAAAAATACACTTTCCTTTCTGAGCTTAAAACTTGGAATGTTTTAATACAAGCTCATGACCGAGAAAATTTAATTTCCCGTTACGAGGATAAGCTATCTTTAAAGATAAGTTTTCCTAAAATCGAAGTCCGGGGCATAATCTGAAATATAATTATACGCCATTTACACGAGCTTAACACTTTTGAATAGTTTTAATGTAAGCTCGTGTCCGAGAAAATTTAATTTCTCGTTAATGAGGATAAGTTTATCATCGGTGATAAACTTTCCTTTATTTGAAGAACGGGTCATCATCTGATATTTAATGAAGAGCCTTATACACGAGCTTAAAACCTTTGAATGGTGTTAGGATAAGCTCGTGTCCAAGAAAACTTAATTTCTCGTTAAGAGGGTAAGTTATCGTTGCGTGGATAACCTTCCCTGTCTCTGAAGTCCGGGTCATCGTCTGTCATTTAACGAGGAGCCATATACACGAGCTTAAAACCGTTGAATAATTTTAATGTAAGCTCGTGTTCGAGAAAAAATAATTTCTCGTTTTGAGGGTAAGTTATCGTTGCATAGATAAACTTCCCTGTCTCTGAAGATCGGGTCACAGACTGTGAGCTATTTACACGAGCTTAAAATCTTTGAATAATTTTAATAACAGTTCGTGCCCGAGAAAAATTAATTTCTCGTTTTTAGGATAAGTTTACCATCGGCGATAAACGTTCCTTTCTTTGAAGATCGAGTTATAGTCTGTGATGTGACTATAAGTCCTAGTGTATTGTAAGCTTAACTACAAATCCCCTGAGACACTTGTTTCTTAGATATCAGCTTCTTCAGCAACCAAACTCTGAGAGTATCCTTAATTGAATGGTATACAACGATTGGAACGCTGTGTGCTTGTTGAATGTTAACTTTGGTACCTACATTCTCATTAGAAAGTTGGATACTTGTATGTGGATTAACGATATCTATTTTAGAACCATGAGGGGGTTCACAGTTGGCCTTACTTGTGCCTGAGGTGACCTGAGGATATGATTCACTTGTCTTAGTTGGCAAACGTTGCCTTTTATAGAAAACCTTAAGTTCAGGCTTAAGTGATGTGTCATCCTCTTCAATTTCCTCCATAGTAGTCTTAGTAGAGTCGGAGACTATCCTAGTTAAAGGGCACTCGTTTCCTACAAGAGTGAAAGTTCTACCAGTGGGGCGCCACATTTTACCAATGGGTTTGATTTTAGCAACCCACTGGGATTTAAGTCTAGCACAGGAGTTCACCTCATTAAGTAATTTCTTGATACAAGAATCATGATTGGCTTTAATGACACATTTCCTACATGTTTTACAAGTAGCATATTTAATGTCCGAGTAAGATCTAGAATTCCTAGATGATTGATTGATGCTCCTAGGAAGTGACATGCTACGGTTAGCAGTGTTGAGTAAACTAGAAGGCATCTGACTAGGTTTGAAGTTTCTATCTCTTACTTGTGTCTTTTGCTTAGTTTCCCTAAGACCAAATGTATGGCTAACGTCATTTGAACTAGTTCGAGACGTGTTCTTTGGATTATGTCTAGGGAGATTAGATGCAATCATGTGATTAGGTCTAGCAAAAGCTGTTTTAGTCACATTAGCCCTGGTTGGTGGAATGACTGGTCTAGAAATATGAGCCATATCAACTTGGGAGGAAAACCGCGGTCTCGAGGATAGCGGTCGCTCGGATCTAAATGCAGTCGGTTGTCTAACGGACTGTATTTGAGGCGGTTTCCCCAAGATTGATGGTTTTTCAAGCTTAGGGTCCACACTAGTTCCTTTGGTTTTCCTCAATTCGTTTTTCAGAGCCGCTATTGCAAATACCTTTTCCTAAACTTGAGCTTTTAAAGTCTCATTCTCTTTGAGCAATCTATCTTAGGATGCCAACTTAGATTCGAGCAACTGAATTTGTTTCAAAAGATTATCCTTTTTAGCTTTAGAATCTAGAACTGTTTGATCCAACTTTCGTTCAAGAACAACGTTTGACTTTTCAAGTTTTTCAAAATATGTTTCAAATTTTTCCGTTTTCTTCGAAAATTCAATTTTGGCATCCTCAAGCTCTTTTGATTGTTGAGCTACAATCGTTTCGAGCTCTCTAATCTTGGAATCAGAAGCAGTCAAAGAAGCAGTTATAAGACAATTATCATGATGTTTAGCATTTTGAACACTTTCTCCCCCATTATGACTCACATTGGATGAATCAAAAGTGGTATTTCTATCACTCTTTTCCATCCCATGTTTGTCATAATTAGGTTCAGAATGCTCAATATGCGGCATATCATCAGCAGATGCATCGTAAACAACATTACATTGTACCATGTTTGCAAACTTTTCGTTATAAATGGGTAAGGTGACATCAAAAGAAATCTCGTGAACATTCCCTAACGTGCCACTGGTATCATGTTGTCCTTCTGATTCCGTGCTCTTGCCATCGTTAGGCGCCAATTTGTCAACCGTATGACCATTCTCCTCTTGCATCGGCATCATAGATTCTTGCACTTTATTATCATACGCTTGCTGAAGTCGGGATTTTTCATAAATCGAAGACGAGACCGATGACAAAAGTTTCAATAGTGTACCACGGAAAACTTGAAGCTCGGTTTGTGTGTCTCGAAAAAATGACCGGCATATCCCTGAATTGTCAGACTTGATGATATTGAATTGGATGAAAGGCGTGAGTTGTGTCACAAGAGCCTGATATGCTGTTTCTGATGCAGAGTGATTAAAGTCTTCATTGTGGAGTTGCTCTGCTAGTTGGTTCAAGATGATGAACATCGATTCCATGAATATATGACGATCTTGACCAAAGAGTGTCACAAATGCGCTCCCTCCTTGAATCCGTGAAATAATAACTAGATGATATTGAAGCATTTGAAATGAAGTGATGCCATTATCACTAACTTTGTCTTGCATTTTATGCGCTTCGCCCTCTTGAAATGTCGAACTCAACGAATCCATCGAATGTCGATGAAGAAAAAATTGTGGATGTGGTTGTTTTCGGAATTTAACAATTCGTGAAAAAAACTAAAGATCCGTAAATAACTGTTAAAAAAAATCCTCGATTGATGATAAAACTGTTATCTCGGCTCAATGATTGTTGTTGGCTCAAACGTTGATTAATTAAAACCGGAATCTAATACAATCTTGGCTCACTCATAAAGCTCGACCCCTTTAAAATTTACTCTATCCGAGCTCAAAAAATTTGCCAAACCACTTTAATTAACTTTAATCAAACTGCTTATTACGTTTTTAATTTAAAACGTATAACTTTTCCAAAAACTCACAATCGGATAAATTATAATAATAATAAAAAAACGTGGCAAAAACCCACGTACTAGTATCCAAAAACTCACAATCAGCCAAAAACCCACATACTAGTATCCAAGAATTATAATAATAATAAGAAAAACGTGGCAGATACAATAACACGTGGCCAAAGCTTAAATGTCCCTTGGTTTCTCTGTCCGCCTTTTCTTTTTAAATAAATCACAAACCCAATCACATTCTCGTCTAGTTTCCTCCATCTGACTTCTTCTCTCTCCCACCTAAAGTATTCTCACCGTTTATCTCCTCAAACTAACCAAAAAACACACTAAATCTAGATCCACAAATAATCTATGGATTCACAAAAAAAAAACCACAAATCACTAATAACAAGAGAAATCACGCTTGCTCTTCTCTATAACGACATGGGAGCGGCTTCAAGATCTATTCATGAATAGGTCTCGGGTAGGTGAATATAGATTAATTGCATGTTTGATTTTGATTAATTTTTTTTCGATTCGAGTTAGAAGAAAAAAGAATATAACGAAAATTGTTATAGTTCAATCTTTTAATTCGAAAATCAATGAAGGTTTATACCTTTGAGATAGATTAATGATGATTTTGAAGTTTTCGAGCACAAGATCTCAATAGATCGAAGCATGCATGTGTAAAACAAAACAAATCTGAGGTCTATGATTCGGGTGTGTTTGAAAGATCTCAGGTAGGTATTTTCAAATCTGAAATCGTGATGGTTTAGATTCGGGTGTGTTTGAGTCTGGTTTTTCAGTGTTTGTTGGGTATGTGAATGGCGTCGAGGGTCTGTTAGTCGAGCGATGAGTCGAGAGATGAGTGATTTTTGTTTGTTTTGTGGAGATGAGTCGAAAAGTCTAAATGGTTTTGATTCGAGGGTGGGTGTTATGTGGGAGTCGAGTGTTGGTTGAGTTTTTTGAAGTCGAGAGATGAGTCGAGGGTGGGTGTTGGGTTTTGAGTGTGTGTGAGAGAGACGGGGTGAGTGTTGGAGTCGACAATGGGTGAGGGAGTCGAGGGTGTGTTGTGTGAGACGATAGGGTTTTACGAGGGTGGGTCGAGAGAGGACTGAGTGTGTGTCGAGTCTAGTCAAACCGTCGAGTCTTTGCGAGTCTTTGTGGTCTAGGTAAATTGATGGTGGTCGAGAATCTGTTTTGGAGAGTCTGTTCAGTTTTGTGTATGTGTGAGTCTGTTTTGATTTGGGGTGTTCGTTCGAGTGTCTGAGTCGATGTTGGTCCGAGTCCGAGTCTAGTGAGTCGAGTCAAACTTACGATTCCATCGGAATGTTAAAAATGAAAGGCATCGGAATGTCAACAATTAAAAACACCATCAGAATGAATGTTGGAAGGATCGATCGGAATGTGATCGGAAACCCTTTTCGGAATGTGATCGGAAAGGCCTTTGTCGGAATGTGATCGAAAAGACCCTTGTCGGAATCCTTAAAGACAAATATGTCGGAATGTTTAAAACCCTTTTCCGACGGGTGAAGTTTCAAGACAGAGACAAAAAAAAATGCTAAAAAACAAAAATATTAGAATAAAAAACTGATACTTTATAAATTTTTGTGACAATTCCCAAACAAGAAAAACACAGATCGAGACAAAGAAAAAAATATTTAAAACTGAAAATTATTTATCAAAAGTATTTAAGACACAGATCGAGGCCAAAAGACTGATATCTAAATATTGAACTGAAACTTTTGTTATTTTTAAAATAAAACTGATACTTTTTAAATAACTTTTAAGATAAAGAAACAAAAATCAAGAATAAAGATAAACTTTGAAAGAACGAAAGAAAAAGAAAAGAAAGAAGAAAAATAAAAATAAAATTTTACCAAATCAATATATCAAAACACGCCAATCCGAAGAAGTAACCAAGCTCTTGATACCAATTGTAGGATCGTGTTTTCTAAGGATTAGACATGTTATAGATTATCTATTAATATGGATGGAGAATGGAGAACTTAGAGAGAGAAAGAAGAGAGAGAAAAGAGAGAAAGAAGAAGGAAGATTGATTATGTGAAATGTTAAGTGTTCAACCCCTCCTAACATGCTAGGAGGGGGGTTTATATAGCCCACCCTACATGTGGGTTATATGGGCTATATTGGATCACGAGCCCAATATTATTGGAGTGACCGATCCTTTCTAAATACGTAAAAACGTATTTCCAACAAACTTACTTGAAATTAAATGAATTTAAGGTGCAAGACAAGTATTTAAATTTTACAATTAAGTAAATGACATGTATTTAAATGTGCAAGGAAATGAAAATGGAAGAACTAGTGTCACTCTAGCCAACAAAATGAAATGAAATGAACTAAGGCCTATTTATAGGAGGATTAGGGAGGTGCTTAGAGGAAGCTTCCTCCCCTCTTTCTTCTTTCTTTAATTGTCATTAAGTCCTTAATCTTCTTAATTCTTTGACTTTAACGACTTTGTCTCGAGATTTCTACTCTCGTCTTGTAATTTCTTCAATAAATTAGACTTGAGTTCTTCGACTTTTAGTAAACTTTCGTCTTTTGACTTTTTCTTCGACAAATCTTCAGAATTGGTCTTGGACTTCCGTTCTTTTTGCACTCTTGATTTCTTGACTTCGTCTTTTGTCTTTTTCTTCGATAAAAACCCGTGAATGCCCGTGTTTTCTCCCCTTTTCACATTTTCGTCCTAAATCACAACAAAAACACAAACCACGCATAATTCCGACATTTACGACATAAAATACACGTTTTGGCTCGGTTATTATTGCAGTTAAGTGGTAAAAAGGATGAGTGTTTACATACCTATCAGCTGCTAACCTAGATCAGCGTCTCAAAAGTCTCATCATGTCTGTACTTCCAGATGACCAAATGAATTCTGTTGTAAATTGCAATACAGCCAAATCTACATGGGAGGACCTTATTCTTTATCATGAGGGTGTTGATCACAAACTTAGATCGATTTAGCTTTGTGTAAACGAGAATAAATCAAGTTAAACACTTAGAGAAACTTTGTTGTATAAACAATTCAAGTACTATGCGGAATTAATACTTGAATGAAGAACAAACAAAACAAATAAATCAAACTTTCACTTTGATTGATTAATCGAAGTTGCGTACAATGAAAGTGTGTAAAACATATATTAAAACAAAACCTAAAGACCTCCTTTTAAAGATTAAGGAGCCTTGTACAAGAGTCTACGTATCAGCTATTTTTAGGTAAAGATAAACATAGGAAATACATTGTCGAGCATATCTTTTCTTGTGATACCCAGAAACCGAGGTCACTTATCTTACCCTAAATTACGCCTATTTTTGAAATTTTTAATAAATTTTATTTACTATATATTTTATCGTTTTGGTTGAAACCAATGTTTGAGGTCGTAATCTTGACGATTGATGATTTAAGAAGAACGATGACGACTAAGATCCCGATGGATGCCCAAATTTCTATGTTTATTGTCGTTTTATCGATATTATAATTTTTCGAGGATTTTACTTTCAGTTCGTGTTAAGTCGAGTCGGGTGCGTTTTATTGCTTTCCGGGTGCATTTAAATTGTCCTAAAAGTATTTTGGAGTCTTCGGGATGACCCCCGACTCCCGCAAAATTTTCTAAGTCGACTAGTGAGTCATTCCCGCAAACATTTGAGGTCGTTTTCATTCAAGGCCAAAAGAATGCCAATATTGCACACAAGGGCCTCCCAAATTTTAAAAAGGGGCAAATCAAAACACACACAACACAAACACACTTAAAAATTTCTTTCACTCTCTCTCTTTTCTCTCTTTAGGCCGACGGCCAAACCACCACACCACCACCACATTTTTTTTTCTAGCTTGTTTTGATTAAAACCAAAGTTAGACCACATTTAGTTTAATCATTTCAAGTGTTTTGATATGCTTTAATCCAACATGCATTCATAAAATTTTTTCAAGAATCAAATGGGTTTTTCAAAAATTTGTTTTGATGTTAATTGAGTTTATGCATGTTTAACTAGAGTATAGGAGATGGATAATCACTCAACAAACCAACCAAAATCAATTTGGCTGGGGTGTTTTGATCACCCACACCCCACGGCATATGGTGGGTTTTTGGTGGATCCTGGTGATTGATGTTTTACTTATGGGTTTATGTTTAATTCATGGTTTTAGATGTTTTTGAGTGGGTTAAGTTCATTGCATGTTTGATTTAGTGAATGGGTTTTAGGATGGATTTGGTATTTTAGGTGTTAATGACTGATTAGGATGATTAGTCATGGTTAGGAGTGATTAAGTTGAGGCTAGGTGTCGATAAAATGGTTTGGAAACGAGCGTTGGGTTGGTTTTGAGAAAGGTAAATTTAGGCAGATTGTTTAGTCTTGTTTTCTTAAGCTGGATTTTGTAAACAGGTCATGAGACTAGGATATAGTTGTAGAGCGTCTTCTTAGCTTCGATTTGGTATAAGAAAGAGCTTACGACTCCTAACGAGTCAAAAGTTATGATGTTTTGAAATTTCGTGTACCGGCAGATGAGAACCTACATAATCCGAAATTATGTTTGGTTTTGGGTCAAATCCCGGGGACCATAGATATAGTTTGGTAATTGATTAAAAGTTGATTTTTGGTCTCAAACCTGCATTTGTGAGTCTATAATTAGACTTAGGTGTTGAATGGGTCAATGGTATATTTTAAATGGGTCAAACAAGTCCGACATGGTCAATGTGCAAAATCAGTCCGGAAAACGTATGTTTAGTATTGTGTTGAGTAACGGGTCATAAAAGTGATAACTTTTAATGGGATTAAAAATGGGTTTTCTACAGGTCTTAAGGTATTTTTGAGAATTTTTCCAAATTTTATAAAAGGGTTTAAGTCTAGGGAAAACAGCCCATACTTTTGGTAAGTATCGGCGAAAAACGTGAAAAGGGTAATAACGTTAATAACATAGATGAATAGTATAAAACTAGTAACAATTATCCGTTTGATTTTGGCGTGAGTTTGTAATTATCTCAATTGACTAATATGTACCTATTATACAGTACTTGAAGTTTATAAATGAGATTTACTCATTACGCGTTATTGTTTGTTAGGTGTTGAATTCCCCAGGCATCCTCATCATCGTCAGTGATCGTCATTCGAAATCGTCGACTACTCTATATACATAGGGTGTGAATTTGTAGCCTTGCATACTACTATTTTAAATTTTTTTACCCTCGAGGGAGATGCATGCTAGTTTTCTAAAATTAACATATGTCATGAATGATTGTTGGACCCGAATGTTGCCTTAAATTGTGTTGAGTACCTAGTTGCAAAAGACCCTATATTCATAAACTATTAACTATTGTTTAATCCTTGTGTGGATTGGAAATAGCCTCTTATACAATTGATAGTACTATGGGGTTGACGACCCTATCCGAGACGAGGGCTAGTGCGTTGAGTACCCCCTGCGAACGGATAACTTGTGATAAGAGATAAGGTATAATTGCAACTGATGCCTTTAGAAGGGGCACTGGTTTCATTTGAATCACGCCGGTAATTATTACGCGGGTGATTGAGTTAACGGATTAGTGTCATGAGCTTAAACACAATTGTGATAACCTTGATATTAGATTGTTTGATCGACAATTCTATGAATGATCGTGATTGATTTTTATAACACATATGTTCAAAATGAGATTATAAAACCTATGAATTCCACTCAACATTATTTGTTGACCCAATTTAGCATGTGTTTCAGGCAATCGATGAAGTATAGCATGGAGCATGCATTGGATGGGAGTTGTGTGTGGCTTGGCGTCTACTTGTTTTTCCACCCATATTTAACTTGAACACTTTTAAATTTTCTGTCATGTTAACGAAATTGTATCTTTTGGGGTTGAGATTCGTGGGGACCAAAACGCTAACTCTGTGTTGTATCATCTTGGGTTTGGAAAACCGTAGACATGTATGTTTCTAACAACGCTTAATTTATGTTAAATCTTTTACGTCTCTTCGAGTCGTTTGATATATCTTGTGTGTGATGATAACTGCCTAGCACCCAAATGTTGTAGTTCCGCTGCGTATAGCATTTGTGGGGGTGTTAGAGATTGGTATTAGAGCCATGAGTTATAGAGAACTAGGTCGTTTTGAAAAATCCTAAACTATAAATTTTGGTGTCGTAAGAAATTGTCCAAGCACACAACTATCCTGCATGGCTCCGGTAAGGTTTATTTTAGTATTGATGGTATAGATGTATACCTTTGAGTTGAAGTAATATATGTGGGTATTTATTACGTAGATATTGAACTACTATATGCAAACGTTGAAATTGTACGTGGAGTACTTGATACCGTAATTCTTGTATTACATATGCATGAGCATCATATTATCGTATTTTGGGCATGTGTACCACCTTTGAATTGAATTTGCATGCATGTATTTATAAATACTGAATAGTAATCTTACGTACCCTCCAAAATTCTCTGTTGTTGCAGGAATGGCTGACGTACCGCCTAACGGAAAGGGAGACGAATACGTCGTAGGACACGAAGGGGGACCGTTTCCTCCGAACCCGCCAAATGGTGACAATGGATGGATAGCTCAAGAAGAAGCGATAGAGCCGGCAAATGACAGTGATGAAAGTGATGTGGACAATTTCAGTGTTAGTGACGATTGTGGAGAGGATTCCGAGGAAGAGGATCCGGTGGATGATGGAATTCCAGCGAATGCCGTCGGTCAAACCGAGCCCGAATTAGTTTAATCTCCAAATTCACCGAAGGGATATGAAGTGCCTCCGACAGGCCGATATGATCAGCAACCCGTTCGTCCCCCAATGGACAATTGTAAGGATTACCTGAGGACGGTGCCGGGGTTTACTCGAGTGAGTAATGAGTTTGGTGCGGAATCCAGTAATGCACCTAGATCGCGTTCTATTCATGAAAATGTGGCGAAGGTCTATTTTCTGAGGCCAAGAAACTATTGGGATCCTAAGAATCGTTTTAGAAGAATGGATAGATTGATGTACGAGCGGTACGTGGTGGAAACTAGAGTAATCAAAAGGTTCGACGAGAATGAAAGGGCACATCAGAGGTTGTTGGCAAGAACTGCAAGGGTTGAATTTGATGGAGTGGCAAATAAGAGTGATATTAATAGTTTGAGATCGATGATAGCAAACCTGAGTGCTAGTCTTGAGCAAGTTAGGGAGGATCAGGCGAGGTTGACTAGGATGCAAAGTTGGGAGCATCGTGTTAGAGCATCCCTGCCACAAGATTGGAGATTTGTAGATGACACGGAGCTGGAGGCTAATGATTTCATGGTCTAGCCACCCGCCAGGGGTGTATGTATCACTTTAGGGAATCAGGTAGCAGTGGAGTGTGGATCTACTTCTGGGACGAAGAAAGTAGCTGAGTGTGGGCCGAATGATAAGGGAAAGAGGAAGATGGACGAGGACGAAGAAGACAGTGATGAAGAGCCCGAGGAGGATGAAGAAGAACCACCATCCAAGAGGTCGTGTGGATCACCACGTGACTAGTTGCTTGTATTTTATTTTATCTTTGATCGTTGTAATCGAACTATTTTAGACTCCTGTATGATGGTATTGTGATGAAAACTTGATGACTTAAGTTTGATGGTGAATGGTTGTAGTGGCATTACTTGTCACAGATTTTGGTTGATTTATCAATGCAATCCATGTTACCTTTCATAATCTATGATATGTCTTTAATTTGTTCTTTTGTGATGTGATTGATGAATATTAGTATCCTTGTAGTGATGTGTTGTTGTACTTATATTATGTCATGAGAGAGAAATCCATCTTAATCTTGATGTGTATACTTACTTTGTTTTCCATTTTCCCTGTCTTTGCAAAGAGGTGTACTTGAGAATTCACCATGCCTCCAAAGCTAACAGCTAACAGTGTGAACACAATGATTCAAGAAGCAATTGCAAATGCACTCGAAGCGGATCGTGCAAACCGAAACCTAGATCAAGGTGGAAATGCAGGAAGACAGCAAGCCCCGAGGGAGTGTACTTATGCTGGTTTTATGAAATGCGGTCCCACGCAGTTTCGTGGTACTGGCGGAGCCCTAGAACTCCGAAGGTGGTTGGAGAAAATCGAAAGCACTTTTGAAATTAGCGAATATTCAGAGGCAAATAAAGTCAAGTTTGCAGCTGCCACTTTTCTCGATGACTCCTTAAGTTGGTGGAACAATCAAGTAGCCACTGTGGGATTAGCGGTAGCAAATGCGAGGACTTGGACTGCTACCAAGGCTCTCTTGACCAAAAAGTTTTGTCCCGAAGAGGAGCTGGGTCAACTAGAAGATGAGTTAAGGCATTTGTCTTTGAGAAACAATGACATTACCGCGTATACAAGGAGGTTTAATGAATTAAGCCTTTTGTGTCCCGATGCCTTTGCTGATGATCACAAGAAAATGAAGCAGTACATGAAGGGTTTGTCAAGCAATATCAAGGGTGAGACAACTTCATCTAAGCCTGGGTCATTCGATGAAGCAGTCCAAATGGCTCACGTGCTAATGGATGTCAAGCTGCAAGATAAGAAGGACTACATTGCCGAAGGAAACAAGAGAAAGTGGGAGGCAGCTCAGGGTAACCAATCAAAAGGTCAAAACCGTGGAGGAAACCGTAACAACCAAGGTCAGAACCGCAACCAGCAGTTCAACCAGAGAAGAAATGATGGAATGAGGGCTGTCACTACCCCTAGAGGAGTGAAGGTGAATCCTCATTATGGTCGATGTAATTTGTACCATATAGGGAATTGCCCACCTGCGTGTGGCAAGTGCGGAAAAGCGGGTCATAGAATTGCAGATTGCCGAGCTAAAGGGGTGGCTACTAGGGCAAATGCCACGAAGGTGATGGTTTGCTTTGGGTGTGGAGAAAGAGGGCATAAGCAGGGGAACTGCCCGAAGACTGGGAATAGGCAAGGAGGAAATAATGCTGCTGCTGTGTATCGAGTAGGGACTGCTGATAAACCGCAAGGCCCTAACGTGGTTACCGGTACGTTTCTACTAGACGCTTGTTATGATAGTATATTGTTTGATTCTGGTTCCGACAAGAGCTTCGTAGATGTAAAATTTAGTCGTCATATCAATAGAGAACCGGCTATGCTAACGACTAATTATAAAGTGGAATTAGCCGATGGGAAGATCGTTAGTACAAATTCTATACTAAAAGGGTGTACCTTGAAGTTAGGGAATTACGCTTTTGATATCGACTTAATGCCCATAGAGCTAGGATCGTTCGATGTGATCGTTGGGATGGATTGGCTAATGGCGCATAGTGCCGTGATCGTTTGTGGAGAAAGATTAGTTCAAATCTCGTTGCAGAATAGGGTTTTGACTGTGAAGGGAGATGAATGCACCTCTCGTTTGAAAGTGATATCTTGCTTGAAAATGATGAGATATGTAGAAGATGGATGTGATGTGTTTTTGGCACAGGTTTCTAGTGATGGTGACTTAGAGGCAAAGTTGGAAGAGGTACCTATAATTCGAGAATATCCGGAAGTTTTTCCTGATGAGTTGCGGGGTTTAACGCCCACCCGTGAAGTTGAATTTCGAATCGATTTGATGCCGGGAGCTGCACCAGTTGCTCGTGCACCCTATCGATTAGCACCATCAGAGTTGAAGGAGTTATCGGATCAATTGAAAGAGTTGATGGATAAGGGATTTATTCGACCGAGCTCATCACCATGGGGAGCGCCAGTGTTGTTTGTGAAGAAGAAAGATGGGTCGTTTCGGATGTGTATCGACTATAGAGAGCTCAACAAGTTGACGGTTAAGAATCGGTATCCATTGCCGAGGATTGACGATTTGTTTGATCAATTGCAAGGTTCCTGTGTGTACTCAAAGATCAACTTGAGATCAGGGTATCATCAACTGCGTGTTAGAGAGGAGGATATTCCTATAACTGCCTTTCGTCCGCGGTATGGACACTTTGATTTCCGAGTGATGCCTTTTGGGCTAACAAACGCACCTGCAGTATTCATGGACCTTATGAATCGAGTATGCAAGCCGTATTTAGATAAGTTTGTCATTGTATTCATCGATGATATTCTTATTTACTCCAAGAGCAAGGAAGAGCACGAGAAGCATCTGAGTAAGATATTGGATCTGCTGAAGAAAGAGAAGTTGTACGCGAAATTCTCAAAGTGTGAGTTTTGGTTAGAGTCTGTGCAATTCCTTGGGCATGTAATTGATAGCAAAGGAGTTCGCGTGGATCCTGCCAAAGTCGAGGCAATCAAGGAATGGTCGGCACCGACAACGCCGACTGAAGTTCGACAATTTCTTGGTTTAGCTGGGTATTATCGGAGATTCATCGAAGGATATTCGTTGATTGCAAAGCCGTTAACAAAGCTTACTGAGAAGAATCGGGTGTATGAATGGGGAGGTGATGAAGAACTCGCTTTCAAAAAACTTAAGGACAAATTGTAATCTGCTCCGATATTGTCATTGCCAGAAGGAATCGAAGACTTCATGGTGTATTGTGACGCGTCTCGTAAGGGTTATGGAGCTGTGTTGATGCAGCGTGAGAAGGTGATTGCTTACGCGTCGAGACAATTGAGGAAGAATGAAGAAAACTACACTACGCATGATTTGGAATTGGGAGCTGTAGTTTTTGCGCTTAAATTATGGAGACACTATTTGTATGGGACGAAGTGTGTTGTATTCACTGACCATAAGAGTTTGCAGCACATTTTAGACCAAAAGGAGTTGAATATGAGACAAAGGCGATGGGTGGAACTATTGAGTGACTATGACTGCGAGATCCGTTACCATCCTGGCAAGGCGAACGTTATAGCGGATGCACTTAGTAGGAAGGATAGAGAGAAACCTTTGAGAGTCAGAGCGTTAATGATGACTGAGGGTGTTGATTTAACCGAAACAATATTGAAGGCTCAAGAGAAGGGATTAATGAAAGAAAATGTTGGTGCTGAGAATCTGGGGAGACTGTTGAAACCTCTTTTTGTGGTTAGGTCAGACGGGCTGAGATATTTTGAGAATCGGATTTGGTTACCACTATGTCCATCCGAGGAAGGAATGCCTGGAGTACGAGATTTGGTTATATACGAGTCTCATAAGTCGAAGTACTCGATACATCCTGGAGCGGATAAGATGTATCATGATCTGAAGAAAGTCTACTGGTTGCCGAATATGAAGGCGGAGATTGCTCGTTACGTCAGTAAATTTTTGACTTGTGCGAAGGTTAAAGCTGAACATAAGAAACCGTCTGGGCTGTTGGTACAACCAGAGATCCCAAAGTGGAAATAGGAGAGGATCGCTATGGATTTCATGACGGGTTTACCTAGAACTCCTAGTGGTTGTGATATGATTTGGGTAATAGTGGATAGATTGACGAAATATGCTCACTTTTTACCTATGAAGAAGACGGACAACATGGAGAAACTTGCCAGTGTGTACGTGAAGGAGATTGTTTGCAGACATGGTGTACCTTTATCGATCATTTCGGATCGCGATAGTAGGTTTACTTCGAAATTTTGGAAATCTCTTCAACGTGCAATGGGCACTGAATTGAGTTTGAGCACGACCTATCACCCTGAGACTGATGGCCAAAGCGAACGAACTATTCAGACAATGGAGGACATGCTCCGAGCGTGCGTGATTGATTTTGGAGGAAGTTGGGAACGCCACTTACCTTTAGTGGAGTTTTCGTATAATAACAGTTATCATGCGAGCATCAAGGCTGCACCATTCGAAGCGTTGTATGGAAGGAAGTGTAGATCTCCTGTGTGTTGGAGTGAAGTAGGGGAGAGTCAGTTGACTGGACCCGAAATGGTTTTGGAGACGACAGAGAAGATTGTGCGAATTAAGAACCGTTTACTCGCTGCAAGAAGTCGACAGAAGAGTTCAGCCGATAATAGAAAAAACCGTTGGAGTTTGAGGTCGGAGATATGGTTATGCTTAAGGTTTCGCCGTGGAAGGGTGTGATTCGTTTTCGGAAGAAAGGAAAGTTGAGTCCGAGGTATATTGGACCATTCAAGATTGTTAAACGAATTGGACTGGTAGCATATAAGTTAGAATTGCCGAATGAGCTTAGTGCTATTCACGACACGTTTCACGTATCAAATTTGAAGAAGAGTTTGGCGGATAAGGAATTGGTGATTCCTTTGGACGAGATTCAGCTTGACGATAAAATGCATTTCGTGGAGGAACCCGTGGAAATTATGGACCGAGAGGTAAAGAGGCTGAAGCATAGTAGAATTCCCATTGTGAAGGTTCGATGGAATTCTAGGCGTGGACCGGAATACACTTGGGAACGTGAGGACTTTTTCAAGGAGAGATATCCTCATCTGTTCCGGCGGCACGAAATGTGAGTATAAGAAGAGGCGAGCGCCGGGACGTCGCTCTCTTTAAGGAGGGGTGGATGTAATACCCAGAAACCGAGGTCACTTATCTTACCCTAAATTACGCCTATTTTTGAAATTTTTAAGAAATTTTATTTACTATATATTTTATCGTTTTGGTTGAAACCAATGTTTGAGGTCGTAATCTTGACGATTGACGATTTAAGAAGAACGATGACGACTACGATCCCGATGGATGCCCAAATTTCTATGTTTATTGCCGTTTTATCGATATTATAATTTTTCGAGGATTTTACTTTCGGTTCGTGTTAAGTCGAGTCGGGTGCGTTTTATTTCTTTCCGGGTGCATTTAAATTGTCCTAAAAGTATTTTGGAGTGTTCGGGATGACCCCCGACTCCCGCAAAATTTTCTAAGTCGACTAGTGAGTCATTCCCGTAAACATTTGAGGTCGTTTTTATTCAAGGCCAAAAGAATGCCAATATTGCACACAAGGGCCTCCCAAATTTTAAAAAGGGGCAAATCAAAACACACACAACACAAACACACTTAAAAATTTCTTTCACTCTCTCTCTTTTCTCTCTTTAGGCCGACGGCCAAACCACCACACCACCACCACATTTTTTTCTAGCTTGTTTTGATTAAAACCAAGGTTAGACCACATTTAGTTTAATCATTTCAAGTGTTTTGATATGCTTTAATCCAACATGCATTCATAAAAAATTTTCAAGAATCAAATGGGTTTTTCAAAAATTTGTTTTGATGTTAATTGAGTTTATGCATGTTTAATTAGAGTATAGGAGATGGAAAATCACTCAACAAACCAACCAAAATCAATTTGGTTGGGGTGTTTTGATCACCCACACCCCACGGCATATGGGGGGTGTTTGGTGGATCTTGGTGATTGAGGTTTTACTTATGGGTTGATGTTTAATTCATGGTTTTAGATGTTTTTGAGTGGGTAAAGTTCATTGCATGTTTGATTTAGCGAATGGGTTTTAGGATGGATTTGGTATTTTAGGTGTTAAGGACTGATTAGGATGATTATTCATGGTTAGGAGTGATTAAGTTGAGGCTAGGTGTCGATAAAATGGTTTGGAAACGAGCGTTAGGTTAGTTTTGAGAAGGGTAAATTTAGGCAGATTGTTTAGGCTTGTTTTCATAAGTTGGATTTTGTAAACAGGTCATGAGACTAGGATATATTTGTAGAGCGTCGTCTTAGCTTCAATTTGGTATAAGAAAGAGCTTACGACTCCTAACGAGTCAAAAGTTATGATGTTTTGAAATTTCGTGTACCGGGAGATGAGAACCTACATAATCCGAAATTATGTTTGGTTTTGGATCAAATCCCGGGGACCATAGATATAGTTTGGTAATTGATTAAAAGTTGATTTTTGGTCTCAAACCTGCATTTGTGAGTCTATAATTAGACTTAGGTGTTGAATGGGTCAATGGTATAATTTAAATGGGTCAAACAAGTCCGACATGGTCAATGTGCAAAATCAGTCCGGAAAACGTATGTTTAGTATTGTGTTGAGTAACGGGTCATAAAAGTGATAACTTTTATTGGGATTAAAAATGGGTTTTATACAGGTCTTAAGGTATTTTTGAGAATTTTCCCAAATTTTATAAAAGGGTTTAAGTCTAGGGAAAACAGCCCATACTTTTGGTAAGTATCGGCGAAAAACGTGAAAAGGGTAATAACGTTAATAACATAGATGAATAGTATAAAACTAGTAACAATTATCCGTTTGGTTTTGGCGTGAGTTTGTAATTATCACAATTGACTAATATGTACATATTATACAGTACTTGAAGTTTATAAATGAGATTTACTCATTACGCGTTATTGTTTGTTAGGTGTTGAATTCCCCGGGCATCCTCATCATCGTCAGTGATCGTCATTCGAAATCGTCGACTACTCTATATACATAAGGTGTGAATGTGTAGCCTCGCTTACTACTATTTTAAATTTTTTTACCCGCGAGGGAGATGCATGCTAGTTTTCTAAAATGAACATATGTCATGAATGATTGTTGGACCCGAATGTTGCCTTAAATTGTGTTGAATACCTAGTTGCAAAAGACCCTATATTCATGAACTATTAACTATTGTTTAATCCTTGTGTGGATTGTAAATAGCCGCTTATACAATTGATAGTACTATGGGGTTGACGACCCTATCCGAGACGAGGGCTAGTGCGTTGAGTACCCCCTGCGGACGGATAACTTGTGATAAGAGATAAGGTATAATTGCAACTGATGCCTTTAGAAGGGGCATTGGTTTCATTTGAATCACGCCGGTAATTATTACGCGGGTGATTGAGTTAACGGATTAGTGTCATGAGCTTAAACACAATTGTAATAACCTTGATAATAGATTGTTTGATCGACAATTCTATGAATGATCGTGATTGATTTTTATAACACATATGTTCAAAATGAGATTATAAAACCTATGAATTCCACTCAACATTATTTGTTGACCCAATTTAGCATGTGTTTCAGGTAATCGATGAAGTATAGCATGGAGCATGCATTGGATGGGAGTTGTGTGTGGCTTGGCGTCTACTTGTTTTTCCACCCATATTTAACTTGAACACTTTTAAATTTTCTGTCATGTTAACGAAATTGTATCTTTTGGGGTTGAGATTCGTGGGGACCAAAACGCTAACTCTGTGTTGTATCATCTTGGGTTTGGAAAACCGTAGACATGTATGTTTTTAACAATGCTTAATTTATGTTAAAACTTTTACGTCTCTTCGAGTCGTTTGATATATCTTGTGTGTGATGATAACTGCCTAGCACCCAAATGTTGTAGTTCCGCTGCGCATAGCATTTGTGGGGATGTTAGATTTCTAGAAACATAAAACGTGTAGACGAAGTCTTCTATCAGTGTTTGACTTCTTATTATCAACGCTTGACTTATTCCTGTCTACGCTTGTCTTGTCAACGCTTGATTTCTTCCTATCAACGTCCAAATTGCTCTTGTCAGCGTTCAAGTGTCTTGACTACATTTTATTCCCAAAATCCTCCCCTAAACTTGATATCTACTCTAGTAATCAAGTTTCTGAATAAAAACTAAGAACTAGGAGGATTCTTACAAATTGCATTATATTGGAAATAAATATATCTAATCAAATCTTTGGCCACGTCACTTGAGTAATCTATCTCCAGCTGTGTTGTCATCATTTTCTCCAAAACTTCTTTGGACATAGGATACTCAGCATCCACAAGAAGATATACAGAAAACTTTGTAGTACTCAAATGATACACACTAGCTGCTGAATATAGACGCCATTGAAGTCCACTGATATCATCATCAAGATCCTTCCAAACAGGATCTTCTTCATCTGATGCACACATTCTCTTGAATGTTGACCAGATCATTATTCCATTGACTAAAGTAGGTGCTTCAGTCTCATACTTGGCCTGCAGTAACCTCCAAAGGTCTGCCAAGTCTTCCCTATCCAGGATTGAAAACAAAGACATAAGGATAGTAAAAGTATGTACCTCTTTCCCATATCTACCATTCATCCAAAACCCACTTGCATCTTCTTCATAGCTAACTATAGGGTTTCTGGAATCATGAGGTATCACTTCTACCATATGTGAAACTTCCAAGGATGATAGCTTAATGCTCCTTCTAATAACAACTTCACTAGGATTCACTCTATCCATATTTTTTGGGAACTCAAGTGGAACTCCCTTCTTCAAAGGTCTTGGTGCAATTAAAGCCTGCTGAATTTGCATATCTTCTGCAAGCTCTTCCTTTCTTTCATCTGAAAGAAGTCTGATAGTGTTCTGCTCTTGCACTTTTGCCAAAATATGATAAGCCTTATATTCCAATTCATCAAAAGACAGTCCCTGCAACTTCTGAAAATTCCATCCTCCATGATGACATCTAAGCAACATATAATGAAGCTCCCTTATATCCCTCTTAGATTGTGAGAAAACTTTACTGGCCTTATACTTTTGGATTACCTTGCAATCCCTTTGAATCCTGAGTAGAATCTCCAAACCCCAAATTTGATCTGATAAGGACATGTCTGGATTTTCCATGATCTTATTATCCCAAGCAAAGTACATCTGAGCAACTTCAGGCATCTCATAATCCACCTGATTCTTCAACTCTGCAAGTTTTTCCTTTTCCAACACATCACCATATTCAAGTCTTTCTGGTTATTCAATAATCATAACACTTGAATCTGTACTCTCATCATCACTACTTTTCTTACTCTCAATAGCAGTTTCCTTCATCCTATCTTCTTTCTCAAGTTGTGCAGCCAACATGGAATCAAATTTTATTTGGGCTGCATCCTTGGGAACTACTGTTTCTACCATAATCCCTTTACCTTTATCTGATAAATCAATGGTGGCTAAAGATGATAATGGTACCATTGTGGACACATCCTTGATGATAGCTGATGACTGGGATACATCAACCATACCTGCAGGTCTATCAACGTCCAAAACCTGTGTGTCAACGCCTAACTTACTCCTATCAGCGCTTGGCTTGTCAGCGTCAAAAATCTGCTTGTCAATGCTCAATCTACTCTTGTCAGCGCTTCTTGTGAACTGCTCCATCATCTCAGTAAAAGATAAATTCAAATTTGTAGGGGTAACCAATGAAACATCAAAACCTGGTTGCCTCTTCAAATCTGTTAGAGCTTCAGCTATACCCAAAGATTCTCCTTCATGTGAGCCTTTGTCACTCACATGTATCTTCTCATCCCCCCTTTGGAAGAATCCTCCACACCACGCCTACGGTTAGCACCTTCTAACATAACAATCCTCTCCCTCAATTGCTTGAGTTCAAGGCCTTGTGTAGAGACAGTATGTACAAGGTCTGCATTTTGCTTTTACAAGCTAATACAGACAACCGTCAATTCCAACAATGTATAAGGTTCCAATCTGCCCTCCTCTAGAATGGGAATTTGACCTCCCAAAGTAGAGTCATGGGGCATGGATGGGGTCTTAATGATGTTAGGATTGGCTTGGCCTGCATCTAAGCTAGTACCAATAGTCCTATCCCCACCCATATCACCAACCACACTTGTGGTGGTGGTTCTCTCTACAACATGGCTAGGACCACTAGAGGAGAACACTCCAATAGTCCTTTAACGTTTTTCCATCCTAAAGTCTGGTGGTGAAGAGGATGAGGTGGATTGTGTTTCAGTTTGGAGGTTAAGGGGTGTTTGGGTTTGTTGTAAAAGTGTGGCAGCATTTGGATTTGAAGTGTCAACGCCAACAGTTAACGTATCAGCGTTGAAAGGATCTTGGTCAATTTTCATATGCTGGGGTGATGGTGATGGTTCAAGTAATGGGTCTGGTTGTGGTTGTGGGTCAAGTTGAGGTTGTGCTGCTATAATAACAGCAAGCATGGCTTGGGTAAGGGGTAAGTCTCTGTTTGGGGGGTGTATTCATCTTTCCAAAAATTGCTTTCTTTTGCACAGGGATCGTATAAAAGTCATCATGATCCCTGGTGCAATATCTTTGTTCATCAAAAACCATTTGCAAAAATCTTGGGTAAGCAAGAGTCATCTTGCTACCCTTGTTTTTACAAATGCCATCAAAAATCAGTTTAGAAAAATTATATCTTTGCCCAGTAGCAATACACACAATGGCACTACCAATAGACCTGTTAATATCATTGTGTGCAGTACATTTGGGACTCAAACATTGAAGTATGACATGTATTAAGTACTTCCAAGCTGGGGGAAATTCCTGTTTAGAATATTTATTTAAAGTGCCCTCTTCAGGGAAAGGATAACCCAAAGCTTGAAGTCCTTGTTCTAGCTCACCAATGGGTAGGGTGTTTATACCATCTGCATCATTAAGATGCAAAGCCTGGCGAACCAAGGCTTCAGTAACCACCAATGAACGCCCATGGACTGTATCAGTCAATGTGGTCACATTATTAATCGTTGAGGAAGTGACAGTATTCCAAAACTGCTTAATATGAGTGACAGGGATAAGAGGAGCATGAGAAAGCGCATACCTTACTATATTGAGGAAACAGAGCATCATCAGCCTCTGAATAGGCAACCATGTTATGCTGACTTCTGAACCCCAGTACCAAATCACTTGGTTTAAACTTAGGCGCCATTGATGTAGAAAGCTGTGAAATATGTTATGAAAGATGAATATGTGTGAAAATTTAGTTAGACAAGAATAAGCAGTTATCCTGTTTCAAAATAATGAGCCAAATATATAGGAGAGGTAAGCACATGTGATTGGTCAAAAATTAGGTAGTTATTTTCAAAATATAATGATGAAAATCTTGAAAAGAAAATAACTTATCTTGTGCATTAATAAAAAGTTGCCAACTCCTAAAATTACGGCCCAAATTTTCGTCAAAAATAACAACTGGGAAGGACCCAATGTTTGCCAACGGTAAAAAATAACCTATCAACGCTCAACGGCTATATTCTTGTCAACGTTGGAAAATGCCATGTCAACGTCAAAATTGGTCCTAACAAGTCAACGTCCAAAAATAAAAATAATAAAAATGAAAAAGGACCTTAACAAAGTAATTTATGCTAGTGAAGATAATCTATAGACTGAAAATTACCATAAGGTGGCAAGCACTGTCCAATCATGCACACTTGCTTAAACAAGATAGACATGATTGTCCTCAAGTGTCCCTAGCTAACCAAAGTTCTTAACAGTGAAGGTATCTTATAAAATCCTTTGTAACTTCCCAGGTAAGCCCAATAAAAATCGTACCCAAGTCTCCCAACAGACCACATCCGATTCTAGGCCTAAAGGTCTTGGCAACGTGCATAGTATATCAACTTTGCATGCTATAGTGCCTCACGATTTAGAAAACTAATCGTACTCACCAGTGGACACAATCTAGAATTATGATAAGAGTATTATATGAATACCCAAAAAGTCCTAAAGGTTTCTTAAACCTCCCCTTAAACTATGATACATAAGTTGCTAAATAAAATACATGCATTAAAAAAATTTATGTCAAGATAGGAATATAAATACTCCAACCATCATCCATAAACCTAAACATGCTCCAATAATGCTCCAAGAATCCATAAGTAACTCTGTATCCATTTGTACAATGCTAACAACGCCTGCATAATTAGATCAAAAACCACAAAACTAACATGTTGCTGACAACGTCAATTTAACACTTGTCAGCGTTAAAATAACCTCTGTCAGCGTTAGCCAAATAAAGTGTAAAATCTAATTTTGTACAAAGACCAATAACAATGCATATCCTGTACATACTTATACAATAAGCCCCCAAAACACATATTAAGTAATATTGATCATTCCAATACTTGTTACCAAATATTGAAATATCCTAGTATCAAAAGGTTTAATTTTCCTCTGTGTCAACCCTATCTGGTTGTATTAAACCTTTTTCAAAACAATCTCTTATAAAATGATGTCAAATTTCTATGTGTTTTGTTTTAGAGTGATGTACATGATTTTTAATAATGCATAAAGTACTGTTATTGTCTACAAAAATCTTGGTATGCATGAAATTATACCCATAATCCAACAGCTGGTTCTGAATCCATAAGACTTGTCCACAACAAGCAGCTGCAGCTACATACTCTGCTTCTGTTGTAGAATTGGCCACCACTGTTTGTTTCTTGCATTGCCAAGATATCAACCTACTCCCAAGAAATTGGCATCCACTAGTTGTGGATTTTCTATCAAACTTCTCACCCCCATAATCACTGTCTGAATATGCAATAAGCTCTAATGGAGAATCTTTTGGATACCATAATCCCAATGTGGGATAGAACCTAAGATACCTAAAAATCCTCTTGATAGCATGAAGATGACACTCTTTAGGAGTCACTTGATGGCGTGCACATGCACACACAGCAAACATAATGTCAGGTATTAAAGCTGTGAGATACATCAATGAACCAATCATTGACCTATAATGCCTGACATCCACCTCTTTTCCATCTCCAACCTTTCCCCAAGGGTTTTCCCTATCCATGGGTGTGCTAGCCCGTTTCTCATGTGGAGAAAAGCCAAACTTCTTCAAGATTTCTACTACATATTTATCTTGAGAGATGAAGATACCATCTTCTTTCTACTGAACTTGTAACCTAAGAAAGAAGTTCATCTCCCCCATTGCACTCATCTTGAACTTGTCTGTCATAAGCTTGGAAAAGTCTTCACTCATCTTTGGACTTGAAGAGCCAAAGATGATATCATATACATAAACCTGAACAAGTAAGAAATCCTTATCAGTCTTCTTTGTAAACAAAGTCTGGTCTATAGTGCCCATTTTGAATCCATTTTCCACCAAATAGGTGGACAATGTGCCATACCATGCTCTTGGGGCTTGATGAAGTCCATACATAGCTTTCTTCACTCTATATACCTTGTCTGGATGTTCAGAATCTTCAAAACCAGGAGGCTGCATTACATAAACCTCCTGTGCAGTTATGCCATAAAGAAAAGCACTCTTCACATCCATTTGATAGACTGTAAATCCCATGCAGGAAGCATAGGCTAGAAAAATCCTTATTGCCTCAATCCTTGAAACAGGTGCAAAGACCTCCTCATAGTCTATCCCTTCCTCTTGTGTATTTCCTTGAGCAACTAAACGTGCCTTGTTTCTGACCATAATTCCTCTCTCATCCTTTTTGTTTCTAAGAACCCATCTTGTCCCAATAGGTCCGACATGTGTGGGACAATCAACTAACTCCCAAACATCTTGAATAGAAACTTGATGAAGCTCATCTTGCATTGATTCCACCCAACTTGGTTCTTTGAGAGCATCAAAAATCTTCTTGGGTTCCTGTTGTAACAGAAAACAGGCAAACAAACATGCTTGAACAAGAGGGGTATCAACCTTCTTGTGAATATTGGCAACAAATCCTCCATGATTCTGATGAGACCTTCTTGTTTGCACAGGAGTCATCACATCACCTATAATAAGAGAAGAAGGATGATTCTTCATAGTAGATGTAAGTACTCCTCCTTCAATTATTGTATTATCATCAATTTCAGTCTCCAAGTTGCCAATATCTTATTCAAATGCTCTTCCATCATCATCTGAATGAACCTCTCCATTTGTGTTTGAAGGTTCACCTTGTTCAAAATGTAAAACCCCCAAAATTTATACAACTCAGTACAGCGGAAGACTAGTTGGTGTTACGGGATAGCACATTACTCACATCATAGACAACGCTTAAAAGTCGCGTCGTTTTAATAATAAAGCATTTCCATTCATAAATATCAAAGTTACATAGGTCCCAAGTCATATTATTTCATACAAAGTTTTACAAAGTATTTGAATGGAAAATATTGTTTAAGTGCGGGCCATGAATTCTTGTCGTCTTCCCGAGAATTACCTTCAAGTACCTGAGATAAAACATTTTAAAAGAAAAGGTCAGCGATAACGCCGAGTGAATTCATAGAGTTTAATAAACCATCAATATAATATCGGTATAAAGTTATTACCGAAAATCATTTTGTACAAATCATTTTAATAGGCCATAAAATAGCCAAAGTCATTTTATTCAAATCCTTATCGAAAATCATAATGTAGGCATTTGCCTTAAAAATCATTATACGAGCCAATGTCGTAAAAACATCATACAATACGTCTTATGACGTTGTATGCAAATAAAAACCGTTATATGAATATGGTTATGAAAAACCAAAACACGAACATAATATCAATAGTATGACCCCATATTGCTAGTCAGGCAATACATCGTAATTCGGTGCGTCTAGTAGTATTTCGTTAGTTTTGGATTATTATAAGCCGCATGACATTGTTACCTTACTAAACCAACAACGGGTAGCTAACCCGATACTCAAATTGCCCATCTAAAGTAGCGTGTCGTCACAAAGGTCACGCTATGGAAATCTTCTCATACATAAATTCGCTTACCAATCAATGTGGCACGACGGGGATCAACCATCAAGGCGCGAACTGGGGTGATCGTCCCCAAATAGTACTATTATATGCATAAGCGTCTACCAACTCCCGGTAGTTCACAATTCATGCTAATGGGACTTTTAGTGACATAACCTAACTTTAATAATCCATTTGATTTCATCTATCGGGTCCTTTAATCATTTATCGGGTCATACATTCGGGTCATACAATCATTCGGGTCCAAATCAATAAACAAACAATCGGGACAAATGGTGTCCTATTTTATAAAAACTAACATGTTATCTCCCTCGCGGGTTTATAAAACATTTATAAAAACATTTAAAAGAGTGCGAGGCTATGAACTCACGTTGATGTGGGAAGGCGGTTTATCAGAAACTCGGACGTACGGTACGCGCTTCAATCACGGAAACCTAGACAAATAATACTCGTCTTAGACTCATGTCCAATGACTTTATAAAAATAACAATTATGTATACGTATTATGATTTTATATATATGATGATCAAGTGGGTTTACATATTCTCATTTACTCATTTTTGTGTTATGTGTCGATAACTTTTATACTAGTTTTTTAGTTTTACCTATTTACGTGTTTTAGGTCCAATAAACTTATTATAAATTCTTTAACTTGTTTTAATCCATTTTGTACTTATATTATCAGTATTTAAACTTTACAAGTTGGGCCCAAATGGGTTAAGCCCAATAAGTTCTTTTTATAAGAGTTTAACTTATTTAGTCCAATTATTAGTCCAATATGTTTACTTAGCTCGTTAATGTCCGTATGTCCTATAGTTCGGGTTTTATCGGTTTTTACTTGTTGTACATGTTTATATATCAGTATATATGTTTTATAAAGTTTACATTAGACGGGTCCAACCGTCTAAGTTTTATTTAACAAAAACGTTAATTTTACGGTATTAGCCGAAAAAGTCGTAAAAATCATGTTTATAGTTTTATAACTTATAAAACTTAACAAGTTACCATTTTTATAGAATGTCCACTTATTTACCATTGTACATATTTATATAAATGTATTATATAAGTTAGTGGGTTTTTAATTTATATTTTATACTATTAAATTTTGAGTGCTTATATAATAGTATTATACTTTAATTTCCAAAATCTGATTTTTATCTTCACTTTCACCAAACCTACCATATCTAGAGTTTTATATGGAGATAGAAGCTCAAATTTTTATCACATAAACTACATGATATGTGATTCATTTAACTCTTCTATAGCTACTGTTGAATCATCTTCTAAGTATTTTCTAAAAATCGTCCAAAACAGTGAACTCATATTTGTATCTTAAATCTGTTTTGATTATATCTTACTCATTAGAATGATTCCATTGCATGGTCAACTCTCACATGTGTACAAGACCCATAGCTTACTGTATATCAATCTATTCAAGTCATTTTACCAGTTTACCATATGATTCTTTACTGTTTCATACAGCCATCTAAATTAAGCAAGATTTTAACCTTGTTTCTTATAGTTTTTCATCTTTTTAAGCATGTTTATCAACACCAAATCCCCACACAATATTTTTAATCATCATTCATCATCATATACATATACATAAGTGAAAGAAATACAAGATTACATAATCAAAAATATCAAGAGGATGAGGAGGACAATCTTTATACCACCAAAGTGATGAAATGATGAGCTTTTTGATGAACAAGACATGGTTTTGGGTAACCAATCTTATGAGATATCAACACCACTTCTAGGATCACCAAGTATTTGTAGATTCCTCCAAAAATCAGCCCTTGTTCTTCATGAAAACTCCTTGAGAAATCAACCCCAAGACACCAACAAAACTTCTCCTTGGATGTTAAAACTTGCACCAATCTTCATCTCTTTGAATGGAGATTAACATATGTTAATTATAACAAATGTTTGTGGTTAAAATTGATCAAATGAGGGTGTTCTTGGTGGAGATGGGACGAATTTTAGAGAGAGGGAGGAGTGTTGTGTGGTTTTTGCATGTAAGAATGGAAGCTAATGGGAAGTTTGAGGTGGTTTTGTTAGGTTAGTGGGAAATGTAGCTTACTTTGTAAGCCTTAAGCAACAAGTGTAAGCTTGTTGCTATAAGCTTGACACATCACAAGTGTGGTGTCACTTGTGTAGCCTTCCCATATAGTGGGGTGGGACAAGTGTATACTTGTCTCATCCCACTAATTTACGGGTATTCCTCGATTCTAGTTTCCTCGATTTGCGTGCCCTCGGGTCGTTTTACGAAAAACGTTTTTATAAATTATGAATCAACGTCACAAAACGAATCCAATACAAATTGTCTAATAAAAAACGGAGTTCGAAAACGTAAATACGTAATCCTAGGGTTTCCGGTTTAGTCGTAAAGGACGTTAAATTAAAATCGTAAGTCCTAATTTCTTCTCGTAAATTTGTGAGTTTATGAACCAACACAAATTTAATATCTCAAAATAATATTCACGGACAAATTTATTTTCTGAAATGTCGGACTGTCACCAAAGACGGTGTATGCAAACGTAAGCACGTAACGTAGAATCCTCCGGTTTAGACGTAGTCGATGCTACTTTAAGACGTAAATCCAAATTTCTTCCCAAAAATAAGTGAGTTCATATTGTAACATTAAAATAATGTTTTTAAATAATATTCGAGAATAAAATATCAACCATAAATTGACGGATTGTCACAGCATTTACCCCTAAACAGGATCTTTGTCCTCAAAGATCATCTTACTACTCGCTTCTTATAAAGTTAAAGCCATGTGGGTATTTCCTCCACATTCGGTCTCTTCTCACAAGTGTAATTCATTACAATACGCGAGTTTCATCAAACATAACTACGGGAATAAGATCAGGCTTAATGTTGACTTACTTTCTCTATCCATGATATTCACGGGTTTTTGATGAATGCAACTTTTCGCTGATCTAAACTTTACTAAGAAACAATCAGATTCTCACTTGATAGGCATTTTATCAAGTTCGATATACGAATCATAATTCACGCAGCTCTTGAAGTCCTAGGGTAGATCCAGCTTATATGCCTTTCAAACCAATCTTTTTCATCATCTCAATGGTCCCATACAACAGAGACTTATATCCCATGATTTTTCAGATCATGAATTCATTTTTCCAAGGTTAAAATGTTTGGCATAACTTCGCTACCCATCTGGCACTTCAAGATCTACATTTCATATTCACATAACCTCCTGCCCACTATCGGCAGTCGATAATCAGATCTTAATTTCAACAATCATTTCAGATCTCGCGGGTCGGGTATTTTGTAAGGTTAGGTTCGCCATCATAGGAAACCTTAAACCTAAAAGACATGTCCAACTCACAATGGGTGTTTGTCGGGTGTCTTCATCTCAACTCCTGCTTACGGATGCTCTAATATTTAGATCCTAACAAGATTCAATCTTAATCCTAACACGATGGTTATCAATGATAATCTTTTCAAAGGAAAACGATTATACGGTCTATTACCAAAGGTCAATCATTCAAACATAAAACAGCACTTATATTACTTTGTATCGTTACTTTACCTCGTCCCTTCGATTGGGGTGGTACATAGTACTCTCATCAAGGTTCGTTCTCAATGATTTCTGAGCAAATCTCTAGAAATTCGATGCGAAGCGAGGATCTTGATAAAGATGTTCGATACAGGCACACTATGTTTACATAACTCTTTTGCATTTATCATTAACGGGAATGATATTAGCAGATTTGGTCAGTCTGTCGACGATGACCCAAATCAAATCATATTCAGATGATGACCTTTGCAATAGCTAGACGTTTACTAATGTATGAGGCGATGTCTGCCTTCATAATTGCCATCAGTACAACTTCTTCAGACAAAGATACTTTTATTCATAAATGACATAAATAGAATACTTATACTTACAAATTCCAACATAACTATATCTCACAATCCTCTATATTTAGGCAACCACTAGTGGCCTTTTATACATTTAACGCTGTCGGCTTCTCAATTCTAATGGTTCACATTAGCCGCGAACCACTTTTTATTATTTATATTATCTCTTTTTACAAACATCGGCTATTTTTAAATTGTTCCGCAATTTATTTTGCACCTTCATTATTAAAGAACATGTCCTAATTGGTTCTTTATCATTTCTACATAAGGTGTCAGTATCTACATTCACTTTTTCTGATGAAATATATATCATGACCGTGTTAATTCAAAATTTATTTCTTCACATTTTCTGAGTTTTAGTTTCTTCTCAACTATCATTTTTATCCGTTTTACTCAATCCGACGTCTAAAGCGTCGATAATTATTACGACTAGTTAAATATTAAATATTCAATCTTTATGAAATGTAAATGTAGAGATTTTAAATGTCTTAGTCCGTCCAATTATATGAAAATGTTTAAAATAATTTTAAATTTTATTTACAAGATCTTTGTTGATTTACTAAAAATAATTAGTGAGATTCGTAAATGTTCGAAAAATCTTTATTTATACTTTGGTCACAATTTTCTTAGTTGAAAAGTAAAAATTTTCGTTTCAAATTTCAAGTTATGGTTTAAATGGGTTTCCTCAATCCTTCTTAGTTTGTCTTAAGGTATACACAAACATTTACCCCTAAACAAGAGTTTAGTTAAATGTTTTGGTTATAAGGGAATGATCCCTTAAAAATCATTTGATAAAATATCTGTCAAAACATATTTCCATTTTTCTTTTTAGTAAAACTCAAAGTCTTAAATGACTTCTAATTTTTGAAGAGTTAATATATTCTATTCTCCATTAATCACACGATCAATTAATGTAAAGGTTTAAGTCTTTAATCACATGTCAAATACTTAAGGTACAAGTTTTTATTGTTCGGCCAATTTAGGGCAGTCTATAACTAATTATTAACTCATTATTATTCTTATAAACAAACATATGGTTCTTAATGATCACAAGCATGAATTTATCAAATTACAGCCTACACATGTGATTCACCAAATTTATGAATGCTACATGTGTATTAGTTAATCCAAACGACATCACGGGAAACTCATAATGTTCATTACAAGTTCTGGATGTAATGATTGGAATAGATAATCTTTTCCGCGGACGCGAAGTTGATGATAACCATACCATGGATCAGATCTTTTAAAACATACTCTAGAACCTTGTAAATGATCGAATAAATCTTCCATTTTGAGTCATGGATGTCGTTTTCGATTGTCAATTTACTCAGTTCACAGTAATCTATAAATATAAGAAATAATAACACCATAGCTCTTCATGATGACGAGCTCGGTAGAATAAAATCTTTCTCCGACAACTCCCTCAATTGTACGGTAATTCTTTTAATTCAAATGGTGCTGACGTACAGTGCACAAGCCACAGGTGCAGCACCGGGAATATAATCAATACCAACTGCAACTTGCCTTACTGGCGAAAGTCTAGGTAATTCACCAACAAATACCTCCTAAAGTTTCAGATAACGGAAACATCCTTTAATAAATTCATATTAGGTTCTTTCTAGATTATAATATCTATAACTAATTCACAACCCTTCACGGTATAATTTCAAGTCTAAATACAGGATATCGTCATCCACCAAGAATTATTTATATCATTTTTGATAATCAACATCTTATCATGTAGGGGAATTCTATTCGAGTTCCCATCAATTAAGACAATGTCGTCATGTCATAATCAATCAATCCATTCTACTGGCATTATTAACTTTCCAGTTTCATTGTCGTCGATAAGATGTGAACTTCTCAAAAGACTAATAATAACTCATAATCCTTCACAAATTCTAGGATATATGGAGACATAACTAACCTTTAAAAGAGTAAGGTTAACGCATAATCTACGCGAGAGAATTTCAAATCAGATACAGACGAAAATATTTAATGAATATGAATATATCCCATGTTTTCATAATTTGAGTACGCATTCGAAAGCTCCTCGGGTCGTTACCCAGGTCATTCAAATGAAATCAAATCAAATGAAAAGATAAGAACGTCAATACATCCAGTCGGGTATCAACACTCGGTAATCATATAATTTTCCTAAGAATCTTACTACGAGAGAATTGGACAAGAAAGAATTGTCAATTGTCAAATAAGACAATTTCCACAGATGAGTAAATTCAACTCAGGAGAATAGATAGTACGGGCACATATGTAGGTGTCCCTAACACTATGTACCTATTTTTCACTTCTTGCAGATCTCATAAATTTTAATCTTTCACAATCTTCAAAGAAAACTTAGTGTTTATTAATCAGTTTTTTGGTAACTACTAATCAGTCTTGCATGATTCATTCCAAATTGTATGTAGGCGCGCAACTATATACAATTTCAAGATTAACGATGCAATACTCAGTTCGTCAAAATTTTATCATCATGTTTATAATAAAAACATTTTCATGCTTAATTCTTAAATAAGAATCAAAAATATATTTACAAATGTTTCCTTTGTTATGAAAACAATTAAGTTTTCTAATGTGTTTTATAAACAACTTCATTTCGATAACGATTATTTATAAATCTCACTTTAAATAATTCATATGGTGATGAAAACCCAATTTTTCTCAAGGAATACTTGTTTTGTCTTTATAAAAACAATGAGTGATCTGCAAAAGAATGATGAAGAGTTGTTCACCGAGAACTAACTACATTATGATAGGAAATGAGCTTAGCCAAATAATCATGAGGTTCATGATCTCGATGGCACTCAAAAGAATAATCCACAATGTAACTCAAATCGAGATGAGTACTTGTTTAATGGTTGCATCACTAATGCGAACATTAGGATGAAGCAATAAAAGATAGATAACATCGATACATGTATAATTTAGCAATCAAAGGTAGTCTTTTTCATTAATCACAAACAAGTCAAAATTGTACCGTAACACTTTAGGTGTCACTATGTCATACAATTCTCAGAACTCATCCTACCAACTAATATCTCAGTTAAGTTAGGGATTATTTTTAAAAGATACCATAATGAATACTAATCTAAAAGAGTCATTAGGTGTCCTACCTGTCCTGGAAGATCCATCGGTCCCAATTTCAGAAGAAGGTTTCTTCAATTTATTTGTTGGACACTGGGCATCCTCATCATTGGACAATGGCCTAGGAACAATACTTAACACGAATCAACAATCAATTAAAACCTTATAATTCAATCACAAAACTTAACGATTTCTATTAACAATCTCATATTCCATACGGGTTAAATTTTACTTTATTCAAGTTTCAACCACTTTTATACTCAATTCGATATCCTAAATCATTCTCAAATACTTTCAATCTTATTCTTTGGCCTTAATAGGGCAATAAAAGCTCGATATGATCAATACTTATTTTCCAATCCTATATCTCTTACAACAACAATTATCAAATGAGTCACTAGTATGAGATGACTCATACATTCAATTAGACTTCTCGGAAAGGTATTAGTGGCATGAGGCTTTTGGGTAATGGTTCCAATGACAGCCTCAAGTGCAACATTCACCCTTTCGATTTCAATTTAAGAATTGGGTGACAACGAATCAGATGACATCTTTCTAGGTGGTAACGTTTTGTCAAACTCCACTCTATAAGGAAAGATCGTCATGACATCGATATCTGATTTAATCTCGCCAATCCTTCTTCAATATCACAATCAACTAATATCTACACTTCTACGAATATCAACCATTTTGTTGGGATTATAAACATCCACAACTTGGTTTAGATCTAGGATAGCTAGAATTCCTACGAGAATAGCTTCGATTAACTTACTAGGGGATTTAGGGTTTCTTGTGACAATCTACGTCGTATAAATACCTCGTATAAATATAAAAATAATCATCAAACAATCATGTATAAGATCACATCATATATATATATATATATATATATATATATATATATATATATATATATATATATATATATATATATATATATATATATATATATATATATATATATATATATATATATATATATATATATATATATATATATATAATCCAAGTTATATATATTAAAATAACACTTCTCAGTCTGGCCTTGTCGGTAACTCGGGAATTCTTCGGCACCGTTATAGTCAAAAGATTTTTAGACATTTTTAGAAAAATGTTTATAGTAAAAAGATTTTGAAATGTTTTATTCAAAACCTTGGTTTTAAAAATCTTTCGTTCTCTATAACGAGAGCTCTGGTACCAAACTGTAACACCCCCAAAATTTATACAACTCAGTACAGCGGAAGACTAGTTGGTGTTACGGGATAGCACATTACTCACATCATAGACAACGCTTAAAAGTCGCGTCGTTTTAATAATAAAGCATTTCCATTCATAAATATCAAAGTTTCATCGGTCCCAAGTCATATTATTTCATACAAAGTTTTACAAAGTATTTGAATGGAAAATATTGTTTAAGTGCGGGCCATGAATTCTTGTCGTCTTCCCGAGAATTACCTTCAAGTACCTGAGATAAAACATTTTAAAAGAAAAGGTCAGCGATAACGCCGAGTGAATTCATAGAGTTTAATAAACCATCAATATAATATCGGTATAAAGTTATTACCGAAAATCATTTTGTACAAATCATTTTAATAGGCCATAAAATAGCCAAAGTCATTTTATACAAATCCTTATCGAAAATCATAATGTAGGCATTTGCCTTAAAAATCATTATACGAGCCAATGTCGTAAAAACATCATACAATACGTCTTATGACGTTGTATGCAAATAAAAACCGTTATATGAATATGGTTATGAAAAACCAAAACACGAACATAATATCAATAGTATGACCCCGTATTGCTAGTCAGGCAATACATCGTAATTCGGTGCGTCTAGTAGTATTTCGTTAGTTTTGGATTATTATAAGCCGCATGACATTGTTACCTTACTAAACCAACAACGGGTAGCTAACCCGATACTCAAATTGCCCATCTAAAGTAGCGTGTCATCACAAAGGTCACGCTATGGAAATCTTCTCATACATAAATTCGCTTACCAATCAATGTGGCACGACGGGGATCAACCGTCAAGGCGCGAACTGGGGTGATCGTCCCCAAATAGTACTATTATATGCATAAGCGTCTACCAACTCCCGGTAGTTCACAATTCATGCTAATGGGACTTTTAGTGACATAACCTAACTTTAATAATCCATTTGATTTTATCTATCGGGTCCTTTAATCATTTATCGGGTCATACATTAGGGTCATACAATCATTCGGGTCCAAATCAATAAACAAACAATCGGGACAAATGGTGTCCTATTTTATAAAAACTAACATGTTATCTCCCTCGCGGGTTTATAAAACATTTATAAAAACATTTAAAAGAGTGCGAGGCTATGAACTCACGTTGATGTGGGAAGGCGGGTTATCGGAAACTCGGACGTACGGTACGCGCTTCAATCACGGAAACCTAGACAAATAATACTCGTCTTAGACTCATGTCAAATGACTTTAGAAAAATAACAATTATGTATACGTATGATGATTTTATATATATGATGATCAAGTGGGTTTACATATTCTCATTTACTCATTTTTGTGTTATGTGTCGATAACTTTTATACTAGTTTTCTAGTTTTACCTATTTACGTGTTTTAGGTCCAATAAACTTATTATAAGTTCTTTAACTTGTTTTAATCCATTTTGTACTTATATTATCAGTATTTAAACTTTACAAGTTGGGCCCAAATGGGTTAAGCCCAATAAGTTCTTTTTATAAGAGTTTAACTTATTTAATCCAATTATTAGTCCAATATGTTTACTTAGCTCGTTAATGTCCGTATGTCTTATAGTTCGGGTTTTATCGGTTTTTACTTGTTGTACATGTTTATATATCAGTATATAAGTTTTATAAAGTTTACATTAGACGGGTCCAACCGTCTAAGTTTTATTTAACAAAAACGTTAATTTTACGGTATTAGCCAAAAAAGTAGTAAAAATCATGTTTATAGTTTTATAACTTATAAAACTTAACAAGTTACCATTTTTATAAAATGTCCACTTATTTACCATTGTACATATTTATATAAATGTATTATATAAGTTAGTGGGTTTTTAATTTATATTTTATACTATTAAATTTTGAGTGCTTATATAATAGTATTATACTTTAATTTCCAAAATCTGATTTTTATCTTCACTTTCACCAAACCTGCCATATCTAGAGTTCTATATGGAGATAGAAGCTCAAATTTTTATCACATAAACTACATGATATGTGATTCATTTAACTCTTGTATAGCTACTGTTGAATCATCTTCTACGTATTTTCTAAAAATCGTCCAAAACAGTGAACTCAGATTTGTATCTTAAACTTGTTTTGATTATATCTTACTCATTAGAATGATTCCATTGCATGGCCAACTCTCACATGTGTACAAGACCCATAGCTTACTGTATATCAATCTATTCAAGTCATTTTACCAGTTTACCATATGATTCTTTACTGTTTCATACAGCCATCTAAATTAAGCAAGATTTTAACCTTGTTTCTTATAGTTTTTCATCTTTTTAAGCATGTTTATCAACACCAAATCCCCACACAATATTTTTAATCATCATTCATCATCATATACATATACATAAGTGAAAGAAATACAAGATTACATAATCAAAAATATCAAGAGGATGAGGAGGACAATCTTTATACCACCAAAGTGATGAAATGATGAGCTTTTTGATGAACAAGATATGGTTTTGGGTAACCAATCTTATGAGATATCAACACCACTTCTAGGATCACCAAGTATTTGTAGATTCCTCCAAAAATCAGCCCTTGTTCTTCATGAAAACTCCTTGAGAAATCAGCCCCAAGACACCAACAAAACTTCTCCTTGGATGTTAAAACTTGCACCAATCTTCATCTCTTTGAATGGAGATTAACATATGTTAATTTTAACAAATGTTTGTGGTTAAAATTGATCAAATGAGGGTGTTCTTGGTGGATATGGGACGAATTTTAGAGAGAGGGAGGAGTGTTGTGTGCTTTTTGCATGTAAGAATGGAAGCTAATGGGAAGTTTGAGGTGGTTTTGTTAGGTTAGTGGGAAATGTAGCTTACTTTGTAAGCCTTAAGCAACAAGTGTAAGCTTGTTGCTACAAGCTTGACACATCACAAGCGTGGTGTCACTTGTGTAGCCTTCCCATATAGTGGGGTGGGACAAGTGTATACTTGTCTCATCCCACTAATTTACGGGTATTCCTCGATTCTAGTTTCCTCGATTTGCGTGCCCTCGGGTCGTTTTACGAAAAACGTTTTTATAAATTATGAATCAACGTCACAAAACGAATCCAATAAAAATTGTCTCATCAAAAACGGAGTTCGAAAACGTAAATACGTAATCCTAGGGTTTCCGGTTTAGTCATAAAGGACGTTAAATTAAAATCGTAAGTCCTAATTTCTTCTCGTAAATTTGTGAGTTTATGAACCAACACAAATTTAATATCTCAAAATAATATTCACGGACAAATTTATTTTCTGAAATGTCGGACTGTCACCAAAGACGGTGTATGCAAATGTAAGCACGTAACGTAGAATCCTCCGGTTTAGACGTAGTCGATGCTACTTTAAGACGTAAATCCAAATTTCTTCCCAAAAATAAGTGAGTTCAAATTGTAACATTAAAATAATGTTTTTAAATAATATTCGAGAATAAAATATCGACCATAAATTGACGGATTGTCACACAAAAACACTGGAAGAGAACAAATGGTCAAAAGAGTTGTCAACGTATGAATTAGGGTTGTTAACGTTTGAGCCATCAACGCCTGAATTTGTCTTGTCAGCGCCAGAGTTTCCTTTGTCAGCGCCTGAAGAATCATGCATGTTTTCAACTGCTGATACTTGTGGACCACCTTTCTCATTTCCAGCAGCAGCAGCAAATGCATCTGTCCATATAGGAATGGTAACATACTCAAGCATGGGTGCTGATTTGTCTGCTTGTGATCCAACCTCCTTATCAACCTGTATACCTGAAATTTCAACAACTGGTTCTTCCACAACATTTAAAGTTACCGTCACAATTTCTTGATTAGTAACAGGCATATAATTCAAAGTTCTAGATAGAGGTTCCAAGTCAAATAACCAATTTGGTCCACTCTCAGGATCACTAGGTTTACTTTCTAAAAACCTAACATGTACCTTTTCAAGTATACGTTTTTCTTTCTTCATGTATACCCTATATCCTCTACTTTGCACTGAATAGCCCATGAAATAGCCTTCATCACCTTTAGCACTAAACTTTCCTAAGGCTTCACTAGTGTCTAACACAACTACATGACAGCCAAAGGGTTTAAGAGAACCAATATTAGGTTTCCTATTCCAAAACAGTTCATAAGGTGTCTTATTATCGATTTTGTTGATCAATGCCCTATTCTGAACATAACAAGCTGTATTCACAGCCTCAGCCCAAAATGCAATGGGAAAGTGAGCATCAGCCAACATAGTCCTAGCTGCTTCTATGAGTGTTCTATTCTTCCTCTCAGCCACCCTATTTTTTTTGGGGTTCTAGCTATACTAAACTGTCTAGTAATCCCTTTCTTGTCACAAAAGTCATCTAACAGCTTATTCCTAAACTCACCACCATTATCACTTCTAAACATTTTAACGTCATTTCCAGTCTTTTTCTCTAGCTGGGTAATAAAGTTAATCAAAGTATCAGCAGTTTCACTTTTCAGAGCCAAAAAGAAAGTCCAAGTCACTCTAGAAAAATCATCAGTGATGACAAAACAGTAAGATTTACCATTTAGGCTTTCCATATTAGTTGGACCAAACAAGTCCATATGCAGCAAATGAAGTGGTTTAGAACTAGAATGCACAGGTTTAGACTTAAAGGAGACTTTGTGCTGTTTTCCTTTAAGGCATGAAACACAAGAATGGTCATTGTGGAAAGCCTTTTCAGGAAAACCATCAACTAAACCATGTCTCACAAGTCTATTTATGTTCTTAAAATTAATTTGCCCTAACCTTCTATGCCAAAGATTACTCTCATCAACTGAAGCCTTAGCATATAGACATGATAGATATTATTCATCCTAATTCCATTAAGATTCACATTGTATATGTCCTTATGCGTGGGTGTTCTATAATCAATGAATTTCTCATCAGGCATTTTAAAATCTTTGCTTAACACCAAGCATTCAGTATCAGTGAAAAGAACTTTATTTTTGTTATCACAAACTTGTGATACACTAAACAGATTATAGTCAAGTTCTTTTACCAGAAATACGTTCTCAAAACACAAATTGTTGGTGATAAGAGTACCTTTGCCAGTGATAGTTCCATATCCGCCTACAAAGTACACTTTGTCACCATCTTTAATGGGGGTAAAGTTTGTCAAGTAATCTTCCTTCCCCGTCATGTGCCTAGAGCATCCACTGTCCCAATAGCCATAATCATTAACCTGCTTTTGAATGCCCTACACATAAAGAAAACAAATTAGTTTTCTTTGGGAACCTAAGCCTGAGCAGACTTGGATTCATTTGAATGTTTAACAAGAACAGACTTAGTTCTTATGACAACCCCTTGTTCATCCCTTTTTGGATTAAACACCTAGTTAACCGCAATTGGTTTAGTTATGACCTTTGAGATATAATGAAATCTGTTACAGGTCATAGAAATCCCATCTGAATTAGGGTTTTGATCTTGTTTAGGTCTCCAAGATAAGCTAGAAGTAGCTTTAGACCCATTTCCCTTTGGTTGCAAGTATTTGGCATTACTTGGTCTAGCAGCGTTGGAAACAGTCCTGTCAGCGTTACGATTGTTCTTGTCAACGCTGAAATTACCCTTGTCAGCGTTGAACCTAGGGTTTGCTACAGGAGCCTATTGTTTGTTAGACCACGTATTGGTCTTCTGAAAAGGCCTTTGTCCATAAGTATTAGACTCTTTAGTAAAGAATGGGGCTGGTCTAATGATTTGTGGATTTTACTGGACAAAAGGTTTGGGTTTGACCATGGTCTAATTTCTATCAGCGTTGACCTTTGAAACATTGACACACTTATAAGCTAAATGTGAAAAACTTCCACAAGTATAACAGGCTTTTCTAGACATAGCCCTAGGTCTAGATGAAAAGAAACCTGTCCCATTATCACTAACTTGACTTTTTGGTGATCTAGGTTTTCTATGCATTTCTACATATCTAATACTAGGTTTTCTAACAACGTTTGAACCAAGGTCAATAGTCTTTCCAGTGGTGGGGTTGGTCACTTTTATGGGTGTTGACTCATTTGGATTGTCACTAAGCATGCCACCCTTAACAAACAAGGTAGGGTTGGTTATGTGGAGTGGAATGTATATGTAATAATTAGATACGTTATAGGGTAAATTAGTAAATTACCTTTAGGAAAAGGTAATAGACTAAAATTACCAAAGACGAATTCAATTAAACACGTGGATGAACCAAGTTCGTTGTACACGAAGATCTTATGAATTTGAGACGTTTTGCTTTGATTTGGACAATTGATTCCAATTGGTTTTCGGTTTTTAAAACTAAAATTAATTCTACCAATTTTAAACTAATTAATTCTAAGTGCATGAATCGTAACCCCGAATTAAATCTAATGGACAATTATTAAATATTAAAACTTTTAAACTATTTAAAATAAACAATCTATTTAAAAATCAATTATAAATTTAATCTATTCAATTAAAATACTTTTACTCTGTTTAAAAATCTATTTATGAAACTAAATTATTCGAAATTTAATTTAATTAAATTCTAATATTTTAATACTAATTAAATTCTTAAATTACTAAACAAATTTTATTATTTTTAAAACTAAAAATTACTTTAATAAAAATATTAATTTAAATTTATCTAAACGGAAATTAGTTAAAATTCAACTTTAATCAAAACTGCCAGAAACAATATTACTACATTAATTAAATGGACAGTAAGTAAAATCAAAAGAGCTGTTAGCTCAGATGGTAGAATCACTTGGCCCATGACCAGGAGGTCATGGGTTCGAATCTCTTAGGAGACATATTTGGCAACTTATTTATTTTTGACAATGAAAATGAAATGTTTAAGATCAGTCACAGGAATGACCTTTTTCACAATTCTATGAAAAAGTTGATTAGAATATCAGTTTGTGAGCTAATCAGATCAATGGAATCTGATAGCTTATAAGTATACAAGACAAACCAATTTTATAAGCCAAGAAAAAAGATATCAAGCCGCAAATAATGTATACAAATCAGCAATTCAACTTAACCCAACAAGCAAAACTAGTTACTAGCAAACAAAGCAGTATATCAGCAATCCTATATTTATTCAGCAAAACGTCTCACAATAAACCAAATAACAAGCTAACCATCTAGATCAGATTAAATAAGATAACTCCTAACTGATAAAATAAGCTAACCTTAAAAGAAAGCTGATTAAATCTGTTATAGGCTATCAGACAGATAGAGTATGCAAGTTTAACCTAATCAGGAAAACACTCAAGCTCATATATCAGCAAACCCATTAATCCCAATCAATGCAGATATTAACAAACATACAGAAAAAAAAATCAGCAAGGACTAAATTGACGAACAATACTCAGCAGTTATAAACACAAGTAACCAAACACCATAACATAAGATAAGTTTGTAATCTAATTGAAAAATTAAAATATCCAAACACAGTCCCCAAATTGATACAGCAGGTAAATTATTACTAACTAATAATCAGACTCAATAAATCTTCTAAACAGACTAATCATAATTTTGAAATTAAAATCAACACAGTAAGCTTTTATAAAAAAGAGTAAACAGTTCTAATCAATAACATCTTCAAACATTTAAATCAAATCACATAGACAATTAACCAAAAAGTTAATCTAATTAACATGTAGAATAAAAGAGGGATACACCTTTTGGGGTAACCGTTGAGAAGAAGGACGGCGCTGAGCGTTCTTATTGACCCGAATTTACACCACCATTAAACGTCACCAAACGAACCATCTATCACCATTTATTGACGAATCAAGAACATTACCATCGAGCTATGACTCGAACCAACAGTCAAACGTTTCAACAGCTTTAATTATAACTTTTCCAGTAGGGAAAAGCTTTTCCCAAAATTCACTTTCATTATTTAAATAAAGCTATCTTTTCAGCTCAATTAAATAACTTACCATATTATTCCAAGAAAATAGATAATAAGAATATTGAAAGAATTTAAACAGTAACAAAACCAAGATCAAAATAAATCAATAGAACTTTTATTAATAACTGAGAAATCGTTACAGTACTCTTAAAGAAAAATTACAAATATTCCTAAATCTATTTTGACATAATAATTGTAAAGTAAAAAATGGGATACTTCATAATGAAAATACCAAGGGTATTTATAGGAGAACCCAAGGTGTGAGGTGTGGAGTTTGTTGGAGACGAGAATCGATCCAGGCCTTCCATTCAGCATCTATTTCTTCTCTCTCCTTTCAGTTTTCATCCTACGGTTGTAGGATGATCTTGATCACACGGATCGCCAGGGTGTAAATGATTTGTGCTACTTGTGCTTTCTCCCATATGTCGTGGCTTCATTTAATTGGTGGAAGAGGAAGTTGTGATGTGGTACACCCAATAACATGCTGCCACGTCTCTTGCTCCTTTCTATCTTCAACATCCGAAAATATGGGGGATTTATCCACCCTCGTGTGAATTACACGCTTCAAGTGAAACCCCTAATTTTTGTTGAGTGATTTATTTACTAGGGTTTGGAACAGTAAAAAATGTAACTGGTTTTATTTAGGGGTGGAAGAAAGGAGATGGTATGACATAGTTTATATCGAAGGTTAAATAAAAAAATTGTGTGGTGAGTTTTGAAAAACGTGTGAATTGTGAGTGTAAATGAAACGTGAATGGGTATTAATAACTTTGACCACAACAGTTACTAAAATTGAACCATAATGGGTTTTGAGGCCCAAGAAACACGCATTTCATCCCTTGTATAAATTCTTTAAGTGATGTGGGCTTTTGGTCCATTCCCCATAAATCGTCCATAAATTTGTCAATTGGGCCTTGTATGGGCTGTTGAACACAAATATAAAAACACTAGCATCCTTCTTGGGCTTTTGGGCCCAATACCCAAATTTGGGACCCACTTGGCCCAAAATCTTCATAAATGATTAAATCCGCTAAAATCGAGCTTGTTTTTGGCTTCCTCGATCTTTTTCTTCAAACTCGTGTCGTTTTCGCCGGTTTTCGTGAACTTAGTACCTACACACATCAAACAACAAAACAACACATATACAAGGCATATTTGAACATTTTATGCATTAATTCATTGTTTATTAACATAAATGATATGAGTATTTAAGCTCATATCAAACTCCCCCTTGCTAAGCAATTGCCGTGTCCTCACGCAATGATAAAATAAAACACTAACTACACCAATATTCAACTTTGGACATTTTATTTTGCAAAGACATAATGTATTGCTTTCATTATTTGAAAAATAACTTTTAGGATCATAAAACTCAAATGGATTCATCGTCCCCGACTTTTCACTTTTCCAAGCCAAGTGTAAAAACAAGATCATTGTCAATCATAAGCCCCAAAATTAAACCAACTCATACAAGTAATTTGTGTTAAACTCAATCTCCTATTATTCCTAATTGTATCTCTAGATTTTATTTGTCATTCACCCAAAGGCTCATTTGACTTTATTTGATATTTTTTTAGTCCAAAAATGAAGGCAAAAACGGTGTAAACTCAACACTCAAAACCTAACCTCGACTTCAAAAACCGTTGTCACTAAAGAAAGCCCACATCAAGGATAACTTAACACGATTTGAGGGATAAATCCCCGGACCCGAAATTTGGCTAATAGGACTACTTAAAAGAAACAATAAAAACCTCCTAAGTCAATTATGACCTTATTAATGGAGTTAGCAACAATTACATCATAACACCTTGTGGCTCTTTAAGATGCAATTGTGCTCCTTATTTAAAATCCACACTCGAAGGTTCCTTGGACAAAAACAAGGGAATTGACATCACCATCCCACCTTATGGCTCATGATGATGAAGCAATTTTTATTCAACACGTCCCCTTGCCATACACCCTAAGGCTCTAATGACAAGGTTAGTGCTACATGACTCCCACCCGAAGGCTCCTAGAGAACATGTTTTTATTTATTCTTCTTATTAATATGATATTTATAGTAAGCCAAATTTCCGCAATCCCATGATCAAAAGTCCATGACGCTGACACCCTTAATGTGTTCTCACTTTAATTACAATGGAAGAAAAAGAAGGAGTTACGAGTTAAGATATCAAGCCTAAACCGCTAAAAACTTCATTTACTAAGCAATTATTATTCAAGCGTGGAAAATAAATACGAGGAGATTAAATCAAACACAAAAATACTTGCACAAAGAAGAATTAACCTTGGAAACTTATGATTAAACTCTATCATCTCTTGTTCTCCATATTGTAAAGTTCCCAAAATGTGAAATCAATGGATACTTAGCCTATTAAATCAAAGTTTTGGGTTTTCAAGTCATTTATAGGATCTTGCATCTTCTTATACTTTTTCAAGTTTTAGAATTTGCGTTTTAAAGTTCCCTTGATAAACGAATTTCTAGGATCAATTATAGGAACTTGCGAAAAGTTCTTGTTCTTAACCCGTATGAGTTAAGACCTTCGCATTTTAAAGATCCCTATATAAAAGCCTAGCAAAACTTAATTCAAATACGTTAAGGAAAAGCTAAGGTAAAAACCGAGTCGAGTCAAAAACTATTTTTCTTTTCACCAACGGAAAGCCTACATTCGTGTCAAAAGCACTTATTTTCTTTATTAAAACTTAAAATAACACTAAAAATTTAAAATTTTTATGAAAAATGAGAAAAACGATTACGTTTAGACACGACAAAAGCAATTGCAAGCTATTATATCAATTGACACCCCCATTGTCCTCAATGTTTCTTAGCTCAAGAGTAACACCACCTTGTTAAAACACGAAGAGTCTAATGCAAAATCCTAACATGGAAAGAGCACGCAAATCTGAAAGCCGTTTATTAATTATGCCTCAAGATAAAACGTTAGTCGATAAAAATCAAAGGATAGAGAGTGTGCCCCTTTTTGGCAATCAAAGAATGGAAGATCAAGTTGACCGGCAAAAACCGAACACGAGAGTCTTCAAATATTAGGGTCATACCTAAGATTCACAACACAACAAAACACGAGCACGAGCTTGAAAGATCAAGCCTTATTAGTGTTAGAAAATAGAAAGAAGATAGAATGTATGGGACTCCCCCACAAGGCACCTCGTTTTTGTTCACCGAGTCATGAGCTCGACTCGATCCCCGCATTCATTGGTCCTTAGGGAAAGTTTGAAGATCCGGGACAACCTCCGTAGGTATGTCCCCTCTAAAGTAGTGTTTCACACGATGACCATTCACCTTAAAGTTAGGCCCGTCTTTTTGAGCTAGCTCAACAGTGCCATAAGGGAAAACTTGTGAAACGGTGAATGGTCCGGACCAACGGGATTTAAGCTTGCCCGAGAAAATCTTAAGTCTAGAATTGAATAAGAGGACTTGATCACCAACATTGAAAATGCGGTTTTTGATCTTAGAGTCATGAATCCTCTTAGTCTTCTCTTTATAGATCAAAGAATTTTCATAAGCTTGATCCATTAATTCACTTAGTTCATTCAATTGAACCTTGCGATGATCACCCGCGGTCCTCAAATCAAAGTTACAATGCTTAAGAGCCCAATACACCTTATGTTCGAGTTTAATTGGCAAATGGCATGCCTTTCCGTAGACCAACCTAAATGGTGTACAACCAATTGCCGTTTCGTAAGCCGTACGGAAAGCCCAAAATGCATCGTCCAATTTATCCGACCATGAAGTGCGATTTTCTCTAATAGAACGCTTCAAAATCCTTTTAAGAGCTCGGTTTGAAACCTCCACTTGACAACCCGTTTGAGGGTGCTAAGCCGTAGAAAGTCGATGAGTGACACCATATTTCTTTAGAACTTTTTCAAATTGTTCATTAAAAAAATGGGTCCCACGATCACTTATAATAGCCCGCGGAGTTCCAAACCTAGCAAAAAGTTGTTTCAAAAAGTTCACCACAACTCGAGCATCATTCGTGGGCAAAGCCTTAGCTTCGACCCATTTAGACAAATTGTCCACGGCTACGAGAATGTACTTATTTCCTTTCGAAGATGGAAATGGCCCCATAAAATCGATCCCCCACATGTCAAAGATTTCATAAAATTGGATAATGTTTTGAGGCATTTCATCCCTTTGTGAGTTCTTTCCTTGACGTTGACAAGCATCACAAGTCTTGATCAAGTCTTGGGCATCACGATATATGGAAGGCCAAAAGAAGCCGGCATCAAAGACTTTCTTCGCGGTGGCGTTGGCACCATGATGTCCCCCGGTGGGTCCCTCATGACAAGATTTAAGGATATCTTGAGCTTCTTTGCCAAATACGCACCTACGAATCACTTGATCCGCGCACACACGAAACAAATAGGGGTCTTCCCAAAAGTAATAGGATATATCCTTGAAGAACTTTCATTTTTGTTGGGACGACATACCCTTAATCACAAACTTCCCCGCATCGTAATTTGCAATGTCCACAAACCATGGGGTACTATCATCACCACGAAAAGCAATCATACCAAGCGTCTCGAGAGGAAATGTTTCATTGATTTCCTTGTTCTCTCGATCGCTTTGGTGAGGATTCTCAAGTCGAGATAAATGATCGGCCGCGAGATTATCGGATCCTTTTTTGTCTAGAATTTTGACATTAAATTCTTGAAGGAGGAGAATCCACCGGAGCAACCTCAGCTTAGCATCTTGTTTATTAAGAAGATATTTGATAGCCGAGTGGTCCGTATACACTATGGTTTGAGACAAGACGAGATATGGTCTAAACTTTTCAAAAGCATACACAACGGCAAGTAACTCCTTTTCCGTTGTAGTGTACTTTGTTTGAGCATCCGTCATAGTCTTACTTGCATAGTGTATAGGCAAGAAGTGTTTTGATTTACATTGCCCCAAAACCGCACCTACCGTGTAATCACTAGCATCACACATAATTTCAAAAGGTAGGTCCCAATCCGGAGCAACCAAGATTGGAGATTCGGTTAATTTCCTTTTAAGCATCTCAAAGGCTTTAATACACTCATCCGAAAAGATGAAAGGAGTCTCTTTTTCCAAAAGATGGGTCATAGGCCGAGATATCTTAGAGAAGTCTTGTATAAAACGTCTATAGAAGCTGGCATGGCCGAGAAAACTCCTAACTCCCTTAACGGTGGTGGGTGGAGGTAATTTGGCAATCACGTCGATTTTAGCCCTATCAACCTCAATACCGGCCTTAGAGATCTTATGACCTAACACAATTCCCTCTTTGCACATGAAGTGACATTTTTCATAATTAAGCACAAGATTCATTTCCTCACAACGTTGCAACATTCTTTCAAGGTTAGAGAGACATGAAGTGAAAGATTCCCTAAAAACTGAAAAGTCATCCATGAAGACTTCCATGGTTTTTTCGATCATATCATGGAAAATGGCCATCATACACCTTTGGAACATCCCCGGAGCATTGCATAGTCCAAAAGGCATTCGACGATAAGCAAATGTTCCATAAGGACAAGTGAATGTGGTATTTTCTTGATCACCGGGTCAATGGGGATTTGGAAATAGCCGGAAAATCCATCCAAAAAGCAATAGAATTCATTCCCCGCCAGTCTCTCTAACATTTGATCCATAAAAGGTAATGGAAAATGATCCTTCCTAGTGGCATCATTAAGTTTCCTATAGTCAATACAAACACGCCAACCAGTCACAAGTCTAGTAGGAATCAATTCATTATCCTCATTAGTAACAACCGTCATTCCTCCTTTCTTTGGAACACAATGCACGGGGCTAACCCATGGACTATCCGAGATAGGGTAGATCATTCCGGCGTCTAGAAGTTTAGTGACTTCCTTTTTTATCACCTCATGAATCTTTGGATTGACCCTTCTTTGATTTTGGATAGCGGGTTTATAATCATCCTCCATTAGAATTTTATGAGTACAAAATTTTGGATCTATACCCTTAATGTCGGAGATTTTCCATGCAATGGCCCGTTTATGTTTCTTAAGAACTTTAACAAGTTCATCCTTTTCATTTTCCTTTAATCCCTTAGCAATAATCACCGGTAACTTATCCGATCCTTCAAGAAAAGCATACTCCAAATGAGTGGGAAGTTCCTTAAGTTCTAATTCGGGTGCTTCCTCAATAGATGTTTTCACTTTAGTTTCATTTTCACTCACAACTTTTAATTCCAAAGGTGGTGATTCAAAAGCATCCATATTCAACAATTTTTCAATTAACGCAATATCTCCCTCGGGATCAAAATTCTCACAATCAAACTCACTAGGATCAAATGGTGTGCTAAGGTAATCATCAATTTCCTTATCGATTTTTGAATAACCATTATTCTCAAGCTCTTCAAGAACGAAGTCACCTCCCTCAAATGGATTAAGTGGAGGTTTAGCCAAAGAGATAATAGAATTCGATGAAGTGGGATTGCCACTTTTAGAAGAAGCCGAGAATCCAAGCACTTCTTAAGAATATTCTTCACAAGCAACATCAATCACATCGATTTGATTAATTGATTCCTCGTAATACTTTGAAGAATATGTAGAGATATGACCAATATCAAACGTGATATTTTCATCATCAACTCTTAAAGTCAATTTCCCCGCTTTCATGTCAACTAAAGCACTAGCCGTCATCAAAAACGGTCTTCCCAAAATAAGTGGTACATGAGAATCTTCGGGATAATCGCAAACTACAAAGTCCGTTGGAAAGACGAGTTTCCCTACTTTGACAAACACATCCTCGGCTATACCTTTTGGAAAGGCGGTCGATCGATCCGCTAGCTCGAGAGTCATCTTAGTAGGTGTAAGCTCGAGAAGGATAACCTTTTCCACACGGAAAGAGGCATCAAATTAATGCTAGAACCAAGATCGGCTAAATCTAAGCATTCTTCCATATTAGGGAAATCACATGGTATCAAAAACTTGCCCGGGTCTCCAAGCTTTTTGGGAAGCTTTTGTGTAAGAACCGCGGAACAATTAGCATCTAAAGATGTAGACACTTCAACCAATTTCCCTTTATCGTTCATCAATTTCTTAATAGTCGAAGCAAACTTAGGCATGTAAAGCAATGCATCCGCGAAACTAACATTAATATAAAGATTCTTAAACTTCTCTAAAAAAGTAGTCATTTGAGCATTGGACTTTTCGCGGAGCTTCTCTTGGTTAAGTCTTGAAGGGTAGGGTAGTGTGGGTTTAGTCTTCGGAAGCTCGGGTTCCAGAATAGGAAATTGCTCAACCTTTGATGGAATAGGAATTTCCTTTTCTTTAACCACCTCGGGTTCTTGCTCCACTTCCCTCTCCGGAGAGGTACTCACATGTGGAAGCAAAGGTCCGTCTAAAGCTTTCCCACTACGTGTGGTTATAGCTTTCATCTCACCCTTCGGGTTTGGAATGGTGTTGCTAGGTAAGCCACCCGAAGAAGAGGAAGGTTTGGTCATAAAAGATTCAAACATCGAAAGCAATTTATTTTGACGTTGTTCTAAACTTTGTTGCATACGATTTTGAGTTTGCTCTAATCTTTGCTCAAAACGGTTTTGGTTTTGTTCAAGTCTTTGTTGATTAAGCTCAATCTTGTTATTTTTCCCTTTAATCGTATTTTGAAACTCATTTTTCAAAGTTGCCATTTGTCCTTGAATGTTATTTTGAAAAGCTTTCAAATTTGCCTCATTCGTTTTAATGTAGCTTGACAAATCATTTTGGTTATTTCTTTGAAAACCTTGATTGTTTTGATTAGCATTAAACCCATTTCCTTGATTGTAATTCCCTTGGTTACCACGGTTAAAATTATTCCCATTATTTCCATTGTTGTACCTATTTTGAACCGGTGGAAAACCCGGTGGAGCAACATGATTTTGACGAGGAACTTGACCGTTGGAGCTATAAGTTCCGATAGCGGAAAAAGCACTAGCTTGATCAAACCCCGTGGTTAAACAAGCATAATTAGGATGTGCTCCACCACATGATACACAAACATTCTCAACCATATTAATCGATCCATGAGGATTCTTCCTAAGCTCATTCAAAATCGTGTCAATCTTAGAATCCAATCTAGCAATCTCGGGATTAAAAGAATTCACATTGGAAACACCCGGTGTGTTTCGTGAATATTGTGCTCTAGACTTATTCTCAGTTATACCCCACGCGTTTCTCGGAGTTTTTCTTAAAATATTACCACCCGCGGCGGCATTTAAAGAATCTTGTTCAATCATATTAAGCCCATTATAAAAAGTATTTATTTTATGCAATTTTGAGAAACCGTGGTGTGGACATTGTCTTAACAAATCTTTAAATCTTTCCCAAGCAACCCCAAATGATTCATGCACTTTTTGTTCAAATCTAGTGATCTCGTTCTTAAAGTGTGTTGTCTTAGATGGTGGAAAGAAATAATTCATGAACTTAGACACTAAATCATCCCATGTCAAAATCGAACCCGGTGGTTCTTTCTCATACCAAATCTTAGCATTACCCTCGAGCGAGTACGGAAAAAGCAAGAGCTTAATCGCGTCATTAGGCACATCTCTAAACTTGAGAGTCGAGGTAATTCGAAGAAAATTCCGAATGTGAGAATGCGGGTTATCGGTCTCATTGCCACGAAATTGGTCGGCACGAATGAGCGATAAAAGACCCGTCTTAATCTCATAATGATCCGCCAAAATAGCCGGCACAACGATTGCTTCCCCATACCCTTCGGTGGGTGCACGGAGCAATTCCTCCATTGTTCGGTTATCGGCCATCTCTACAACAATAGGTGGAAGCTCCGGTTCCACTATTCGTTGTTGACGATTTTTATTTCTACGAGGAATATTTTCAAGCCTATTAAAATCAATCACAAGTCGAGAAGAACGTAATTGCATACACTACAAAGACGAGAATTTAGAGGATTGAAGAAAAGAAATTAGACAAGAAGAAGATTATCTTTGGTATTGCTCAATCAAAAATGATTGATAAAAACAAGGAATAAGGATAACTACTATGGAAGTAAATTACCCTCGGTCGACTTTGAAACGATAGGTGAAAACCTAAACGTCTCGAGGTTCAATAAGTAAACTACAAAAATAAGATTTATTACTAATTGAGTTGGCAAACCAATAATAGGTCGTCCCTCTCAATATACGCACAAGCAAGCGGGGAAACGAGGTGGCACAAAGCACTTAAAAACCTTTTTTCTTAGACGACTTTTTATAGCACGTCGCCTTATACCCACCTTATAATTTGTATAAATTGAGTTCAAACTTCTTATTAGTATTTATCTATTTTGCCTTTTTTTTGGATTCGAATACAATAGCTAGGTGATGAAATCCCAACTAAGGTCTTATTTGGAAAGTATGTAAATTTATTGTTCTACGTAATACAATATATTAATCATAAAAAACGAGAAAAAAGATACATACTATAATAATAAAAAAATAACAAAACTTTCCGAGGACGGAAAGGGTCTTCAAATCAACGATCAACAAATCTCAACGAAAACGAATCGTACACAAGATCCCCGGCAGCGGCGCCAAAATTTTTGATGTGATCGTGATAGTATATGTGATAATTAGATACGTTATAGGGTAAATTAGTAAATTACCTTTAGGAAAAAGTAATAGACTAAAATTACCAAAGATGAATTCAATTAAACACGTGGATGAACCAAGTTCGTTGTACACGAAGATCTTATGAATTTGAGACGTTTTGCTTTGATTTGGACAATTGATTCGAATTGGTTTTCGGTTTTTAAAACTAAAATTAATTCTACCAATTTTAAACTAATTAATTCTAAGTGCATGAATCGTAACCCCGAATTAAATCTAATGGACAATTATTAAATATTAAAACTTTTAAACTATTTAAAATAAACAATCTATTTAAAAATCAATTATAAATTTAATCTATTTAATTAAAATACTTTTACTCTATTTAAAAATCTATTTATGAAACTAAATTATTCGAAATCTAATTTAATTAAAATCTAATATTTTAATACTAATTAAATTCCTAAATTACTAAACAAATTTTATTATTTTTAAAACTAAAAATTACTTTAATAAAAATATTAATTTAAATTTATCTAAAAGGAAATTTAGTTAAAATTCAACTTTAATCAAAACTGCCAGAAACAATATTACTACATTAATTAAATGGACAATACGTAAAATCAAAAGAGCTGTTAGCTCAGATGGTAGAATCACTTGGCCCATGACCAGGAGGTCATGGGTTCGAATCTCTTAGGAGACATATTTGGTAACTTATTTATTTTAGACAATGAAAATGAAATGTTTAAGATCCGTCACAGGAATGACTTTTTTCACAAATTCTATGAAAAAGCTGATTTGAATATCAGCTTGTGAGCTAAACAGATCAATGGAATCTGATAGCTTATAAGTATACAAGAAAAACCAATTTTATAAGCCAAGACAAAAGATATCAAGCCGCAAATAATGTATACAAATAAGCAATTCATCTTAACCCAACAAGCAAAACTAGTTACTAGCAAACTAAGCAGTATATCAACAATCCTATATTTATTCAGCAAAACGTCTCACAATAAACCAAATAACAAGCTAACCATCTAGATCAGATTAAATAAGCTAACTCCTAACTGATAAAATAAGCCAACCTTAAAAAGAAAGCTGATTAAATCTGTTATAGGCTGTCAGACAGATAGAGTATGCAAGTTTAACCTAATCAGCAAAACACTCAAGCTCATATATCAGCAAACCCATTAATCCCAATCAATGCAGATATTAACCAACATACAGAAAAAAAATCAGCAAGGACTAAATTGACGAACAATACTCAGCAGTTATAAACACAAGTAACCAAACACCATAACATAAGATAAGTTTGCAATCTAATTGAAAAATTAAAATATCCAAACACAGTCCCCAAATTGACACAGCAGGTAAATTATTACTAACTAATAATCAGACTCAATAAATCTTCTAAACAGACTCATCATAATTTTGAAATTAAAATCAACACAGTAAGCTTTTATCAAAAAAAAGTAAACAGTTATAATCAATAACATCTTCAAACATTTAAATCAAATCACATAAACAATTAACCAAAAAGTTAATCTAATTAACATGTAGAATAAAAGAGGGATACACCTTTTGGGGTAACCGTTGAGAAGAAGGATGACGCTGAGCCTCCTTATTGACCCGAATTTACACCACCATTAAACGTCACCAAACGAACCATCTATCACCATTTATTGACGAATCAAGAACATTACCATCGAGCTATGACTCGAACCAACAGTCAAACGTTTCAATAGCTTTAATTATAACTTTTCCAGTAGGGAAAAGCTTTTCCCAAAATTCACTTTCATTATTTAATTAAAGCTATCTTTTCATCTCAATTAAATAACTTACCATATTATTCCAAGAAAATAGATAATAAGAATATTGAAAGAATTTAAACAGTAACAAAACCAAGATCAAAATAAATCAGTAGAACTTTTATTAATAACTGAGAAATCGTTACAGTACTCTTAAAGACAAATTACAAATATTCCTAAATCTATTTTGACATAATAATTGTAAAGTAAAAAATGGGATACTTCATAATGAAAATACCGAGGGTATTTATAGGAGAACCCAAGGTGTGAGGTGTGGAGTTTTTTGGAGACGAGAATCGATCCAGGCCTTCCATTCAGCATCTATTTCTTCTCTCTCCTTTCAGTTTTCATCCTACGGTTGTAGGATGATCTTGATCACACGGATCGCCAGGGTGTAAATAATTTGTGCAACTTGTGCTTTCTCCCATATGACGTGGCTTCATTTAATTGGTGGAAGAGGAAGTTGTGATGTGGTACACCCAATAACATGCTGCCACGTCTCTTGCTCCTTTCCATCTTCAACATCCGAAAATATGGGGGATTTATCCACCCTCGTGTGAATTACACGCTTCAAGTGAAACCCCTAGTTTTTGTTGAGTGATTTATTTACTAGGGTTTGGAACAGTAAAAAAATGTAACTGGTTTTATTTAGGGGTGGAAGAAAGGAGATGGTATGACACAGTTTATATCGAAGGTTAAATAAAAAAATGTGTGGTGAGTTTTGAAAAACGTGTGAGTTGTGAGTGTAAATGTAACATGAATGGGTATTAATAACTTTGACCACAACAGTTACTGAAATTGAACCCTAATGGGTTTTGAGGCCCAAGAAACACACATTTCGTCCCTTGTATAAATTCTTTAAGTGATGTGGGCTTTTGGTCCATTCTCCATAAATAGTCCATAAATTTGTCAATTGGGCCTTGTATGGGCTGTTGAACATAAATATAAAAACACTAGCATCCTTCTTGGGCTTTTGGGCCCAATACCCAAATGTGGGACCCACTTGGCCCAAAATCTTCATAAATGATTAAATCCGCTAAAATCGAGCTTGTTTTTGGCTTCCTCGATCTGTTTCTTCAAACTCGTGTCGTTTTCGCTGGTTTTCGTGAACTTAGTACCTACATACATCAAACAACAAAACAACACATATACAAGGCATATTTGAACATTTTATGCATTAATTCATTGTTTATTAACATAAATGATATGAGTATTTAAGCTCATATCAGTTGGCTTTCTTCCATTAGTCCAAATCAGTCAATTTCTGCTTGTATTCCTCTACTGGAGTAAGGACTCTTGGTGGAGGAATAAATTCCTCTTCTTGGAGTTCTGGTATACTAGTAAAAGACAAATCCATTCTAAGGACACCATAGAAGTTCTCTGGTGGAACATCAGCATACTCTTTCATCCCAATTCCACGCATATCCCTAGAGTCCCTTTGTTCACCGACACATTTTTCTAGGGTTTGAGAAGCTTTATCAAATATCTGAATTTTAAGATCTACACATTATCTTTATTTTTTATAGCTTCATCTAACTTAGCCTGAAGAGCACCATTGGATCTCTCCAAGATGTCCCTTACCTTAATACTAGCATTTAGGTCATGAGTCAGAACATTGATTTGATCTTTTAGGTCAAACTCCATTTTCTTATATTCAGCCACAGTCTTTTCAGTTTGAGTAAGAGCAAGTTGATAATTAGATAACTTGCATTTTTCATTAAAAACATCTGATGTTAATTTTAAAACTTCTTTGTTAATCTTTTTAGTGTTTAGACGACAACCCTTACTACAAAATGCATCATCATATACCTCATTGTCTGATGAAGATGAAGAATGTGCCATGAGAGCATAGTGAACATGCTCCTCTTCCTCCTTTTCTGAAACCAAGGCCATGTTTTCTTCCACATCCTTGGCCAGAAAGCTCCAGTCCCAACCAATACCATCAATCTCTTGCATGGCAACCATAGCTTTTGTATCTTCAACTTTGACAATTTGGCTTGAAGGCTTTCCAGCATTAGATCTTCTTGGAGATCTACACTCTCTCATAAAGTAACCCATTCTATGGAAGTTATAACACTCAACCTTGGATTTATCAAATCTAGCAGTGTCTTTAGCATTAAAGGTCATCTTCTTCCTGAATCTTCTATTCCATCTATTGGCCCTTATGCTTGCAAGTGCCATATTCCACTTTATGTCCATCTCTTCCAAATGCTCATCACTAATTTGCTCAAGGTCCTCATATGTAATCTCTGAACCATTGGGAAATGAAGCAACGTATGCACACATTGTATCTAGATCAATACCAGCAGGTTTAACTCTTGGTGAGTCAACATTGTATTTGTCAGCGTCTGAGTATGAAGCGCTGACAAAACTTGATCCAACGTTGACACAAGATGATCCACTAATGGGATGCATGTATGATTCCCTTTGATCAAATTGACCTTCACTATGTGAGAAGAAGGCCATATTTCCATTGGTAGACTTGCTTCCTTGATCCAAAAGAATTTCACTCTCCACAAGCCTCAGTTTATTGTAAACATCATCAAAAGTGGAACTTTTGTGAGTATTATTAGCAATCCTAGACCTTGCTTCAATCTTCCATGCATCACCAAGACTTTTAAGGAAAGTGGTGATGATATCAACATCGTCATGCACTGTTCCCATAAATGACAACTTTCTTGTAATGTCAAGAAGTCTGCTTCTCACTCCACTTAGTTTTTCATTAGGAAGGGCTTTAAAAACAGCATACTCATGCAAGAGTTGCTTCTTTTTCTCTGAATCAGTATCATCATTACCACCATAAGCAACTTGAAGGGCTGTCCAAAGATCTTTTGCAGAATCATAGCCTCTATACTTGTGCTGATTTTCTTATCCCAAGGAAAGTTTGAGGATGCTTAGGGTTTTCATGTCGTTCCTTCTCTTTGCTATGTCCTCAGCTGAGACAGCTCTCTCATCTTCAGGTTGTTCTTTTTGATCAACTTTACTTGAGCCTGGAGTTGATCTTGCAGTAATAGCAGTTGCAATCTTGGCAGCCTTATTGAATGTGTTTCCATATTCAATAATTTCCCATAGGGTGTGGTCATGGATTTGAAGATACTGTTCAAAATTGAACTTCCACAGCTCAAAGTTGTCTGGGTCTAGCATGGGAATTTTGATGTTGTGGGTTGAGGAGGAGGAGGAGGTTCACTATGGAGTAGACATGTTGTTTGAATTCTAGGGTTTCTTGAAAATTAGGGTTTTTAGCGATTTAGGGTTTTTGTGTTCTTTAGATCAAATTTTCTCAACAAGCTTTGATACCACTTGTTGATCCCAAACTTAGATCGATTTAGCTTTGTGTAAATGAGAATAAATCAAGTTAAACAGTTAGAGAAACTTTGTTGTATAATTAATACTTGAATGAAGAACAAACAAAACAAATAAATCAAACTTTCACTTTGATTGATTAATCGAACTGCGTACAATGAAAGTGTGTAAAACATATATTAAACCAAAACCTAAAGACCTCCTTTTATATATTAAGGAGCCTTGTACAAGAGTCTACGTATCAACTATTTTTACGTAAATATAAACATAGGAAATACATTGTCGAGCATACCTTTTCTAGAAACATAAAACCTGTAGACTGAGTCTTTTATCAGTGCTTGACTTCTTCTTATCAAAGCTTGACTTCTTCCTGTCAACGCTTGTCTTGTCAACGCTTGATTTCTTCCTATCAACGTCCAAATTGCTCTTGTCAGCGTTCAAGTGTCTTGACTACATTTTATTTCCAACAATAACTATGGAAACCTTGGTTTCCTCGAATCTTTTAGCTGCTAGGCATAACCATTGTTCATGTGATCATACAATCACAGCGGAATAGAACAACAATTAGGAAACAAGGTGTTTAGGCACAAAACACAGAAATTACTCAATTGGGTTGCTCATTATATTAATAATCAACAACCACTAGGTGTGTATACATTAATCCCACACCTAGTCGACACACGCTTTAGGTTTACATTGTGATTGAAATTTATGGAAAACCTAATAACCATTGATTCTTTTTATAGACTAAGGATTAGGGTTTTACAAGAGATAACTATGAATAAACATGCATATTTTCTATTTAAATAACTAATACAAAATATTCACAAATAATATTCTGAATACTTATCCTAAATATATTTTTCCAACAGCGTTTGACTTCTGGTGACTTCTATCAACGCCTAATTTACACTTGTCAATGCTTAGACACAATGTGTCAACGTTGAACAAATGCCTTCATGTTTTCTTCGTTTTGAGTTTCAGCCACATCAACTTTTTGACCCAACAATCTTCCCCTAATTGATGTCGGCAAAACTCTTTGTGTATCTCTTGTAAGTGGTACATCATCTTCAGATTGCTTCCCCTCAAGTGTAGCATGCATATCTTCCCCTTTTGTGACATCGACAGGGAAGGAAACAGTGTATGCAATCAGAGATTCTCCAAATGTAGGCTCTATGTAATGACCTTGAAGAAAAATAAATAAAGTAATCTTGATGTAGAAGTAGAGTAACCCAAACCTATGTTCCATGTCTTGTACTATCCATGTGATAAAGAACTTATACTCATGGAAAATATAAGTAGACCTCGATCTCTTGTCAACATTCTCATTCTTTGTGAGACACTGAGCACGATAATGTAACTCCTTCAAGTGTTATGACAAGTCTTCATCACCAACCATTAAAAGCACGTACAAGTTATCTTAAAAGTCAATGACTGGGAGTTCACGAATTTAAGATATGATAGAACACAAACTCGCGAAAATCTTCTTCGAACATCAAACTTACCATAAGAATTCTTCCCCTTAAGCCAACACCTCTTCATGACGAGTCAATATCTTCATATGTAAAAGCTGTAACTGAATAACTCTTTCACAAGACTATCCCGATTACATAATCTAATATCAATCAAAGTCTTCATGAATTGTTGCTAACTTACTTAAAAATCATTAATCCCCTTTAAAAATATCCGAGCCATAAATATCAACTTGATATTCTGTATAAAAACAGAGATTCCATGTACCTTTGCGTGTAAATACCTCTTTTTGTGTGCCAAAATCTACCAATTTTCTCAAACAACAGCTATTCCTTTTGTTGTCTAATATCCTTCTTTATCCAAGATATAAGCACTGTGTGTTTTCCAATATCGGACAACACTTGTCAGCGTTTGAAAATGTATATATCGGACAACAAGTGTCAACGCCTCCTGTCAGCGTCAACTTTATTCCTGTCAGCGCCAACTTTAAACTTGTCAGTGCCTGGCCATCAGCGTCTCATCCATGCCTTGTCAGCGTTACACCAATATCTATCAGCGTCACACCAACATCTATCAGCGTTTATATAACACATGTCAGCGGCTAATCGATCTAGGGTTTTACAAACCCTAAATCATGATTTTATGTAAAGATCATATTCTGCAGTGAACTTCGACATCCAATATCTTCTTCATGAGAGCTCAGATCGAAGATCCCTTCGTTGAGATCCTAGACACAAGTGCCAAGAACCTACAGCGCGAATTTCACGACGATCCAACGGTTAACGAAGGAGAAATCGCGTTTTTACTATTACTGTTCACAGAAAACAGCATATGACCACTGCTGACTTTGATGCTTTATAACTTTTTCTTGGGGATAGATCTCGACAATCCCTCCAGTGGATATCTAGATATATGTGTGTAGAACACACACAAAAAGTTTCTTGGCGATCCAACGGTTCAATAAAACGTTATGACCTTCTGAATGCTGCTGCGCACACAAATTCGCCCAGAAAAACCCTAGACGGATTTTTCTTCTTCTCACCATTACGAACACCTTGTTGGTCCTAGCATCACGAGCCACGAGGCTTTGATACCAACTGTGGAAACCTTGGTTTCCTCGAATCTTTTAGCTGCTAGGCATAACCATTTTTCATGTGATCATACAATCATAGCGGAATAGAACAACAATTAGGAAACAAGGTGTTTAGGCACAAAACACAGAAATTACTCAATTGGGTTGCTCATTATATTAATAATCAACAACCACTAGGTGTGTATACATTAATCCCACACCTAGTCGACACACATTTTAGGTTTACATTGTGATTGAAAGTTATGAAAAACCTAATAACCCTTGGTTCCTTTTATAGACTAAGGATTAGGGTTTTACAAGAGATAACTATGAATAAACATGCATATTTTCTATTTAAATAACTAATACAGAATATTCACAAATAATATTCTGAATACATATCCTAAATAGATTTTTCCAACAGTGTTTGATTTCTGTTGACTTCTATCAACGCCTAATTTACACTTGTCAATGCTTAGACACAATGTGTCAACGTTGAACAAATGCCTTCATGTTTTCTTCGTTTTGAGTTTCTTCCACATCAACTTTTTGACCCAACAGAGGGACCCTCTGATGTGAAGGAAACAAGAATCATGGATTTAAAGCTTCAATACAACACCTTCAAACACAAAGAAGGGGAAACCATCACACAGACATTCACGAGATACAAAACACAGTTTTTGTTAATGCATTGCCAAAGAAGTGGCTAAGTTTTTGCCAAAGCTTGAGAAATGCTAATCACATTAAAGATTGTGATCTGGCCTCTCTTTTTGGGAAACTAAATATGAAGAAAACCTAGTTGATAGGATTTATGAAGGCTCAAGCAAGAGTAAAGAATTAACCATTGCTACACCCTTGTCTACAGCCTTCTTTAGTGAGATTGTCATCCAAGACTACCAAGATAGTCCTGATGATAAAGAAGACAAAAGAACTAGTGAGGAATATCTGAATGACCTCAAAGAGGAATTTCATGAAAGAGCTCTTCTGGCCAAGTCTAGAAGGTTCTTTAAGAAAGAAGGCAAGTTCTACAGCACCACAAAAGCTCCAGTTGACACTGAATGCTACAAATGTGGGAAGACTGGTCACTTCGCTAGGGATTGTTATTCCAAAACATCCATTCTTTCTTATTCCTCACCAGCTCAATCAAGACCATCTGGTCAATCATCATTTCAACCAAAACAAATTGATTCTACTTCTTTTTAGCAAAACAGGGTTGAACTTCGACCAACAAAAGACTTTGAGGCTAAATACAGAGAAATCAAAGCTAGATTGGCCCTCATAAGCACTAAAAGTTCTTCCTCCAAGGCTCCCAAGCAAGATAAGGACAAAGGACTTGTTTCTGAAGCTTATGAATGGGATCAAGAAGATGTTTCTTCAAATGATGATGAATTGGTTAATGTGAAAGTGCTGATGGCTCTTGTTGATGATGAAGGGTCTAACCCTAATGTCGTGGCCAGAGAAAGTGCTAGAAATGGTGAATGGGTCAATATCACAATAATAAAGGTACAAACTCTTCTTGAATTAGAAGAAAAGGATGACATTAAATTTGTCTTTGATTACCTGTGTATTGATCTAAAATTTGTTATAGAACAAAGAAACAATTTGCTTGAAAAATATCATAAACTTGTTCTAAAACTTGATGATTTTGAAAGTAAGCTAATAGAGCTAAAAGAAGCTAAACTTGATGTTCTTAATTTTCAACAATTAAACAAAGAGATTCTTGATGAAAATAACTCCCTAAGACTTTAACTAAAAGAAGCAAAAGATATTGTTAAATCTTGGCTTAGAAACTCTGATAGGGTAAATCAGTGCATCAATGAACAAATTCTTGCTCAAAAAAGGAAAATGCTTGGTTTTGAAGGATCATCCAACACCAACTCTCATGATATTGTCTTTGTCGAAGCCTCAAATGAGGATGGTAGCTCGATCCCTGACGTTGTAAGGTCAGGTGAAGAGAATTTACCCAATCATGACACTAGACGTTCCTTCTCCCTGAGTTTTAGGCAAATGTTGATTCTTCAACACCTATTGAGTCCTCAGTCACTGAGGATGAATCAGATGATGATTTAGAGAATGAAGTAAGTACCCCACTTCCTCCTTTGGAGAAGCTGGCTGGTGTTGAACCCTCTATTGGACCTCAATCAATCTAGTCAATCATCAAGTCTCACACGATACACAAAAGTAGTTCTTCCAAACATGTCAAAATTGAAACTTCAAAGAACTCTTCAGCTCCTGCTGAAGGTTCACATATGGGAACTACCTCTTTAGTTTCAACAAATAAACTAAAGAATGCTAGATCTGAGGAAGATGAGAGAAAGTCTCTTGTCATGCAAGAGATCAATGATCTCAAATTGCAATTCATGCAGTAGCAAACACCAACTCGATTCAGAGATGAACCTTCAAACTCTCCCATTACAAGTACAAGACACAATTTAAAAGGGCTTGTGATCTATGTGGTCTAAACAACCATCTCACTGAAACTTGCCTAAAAGTGATTTATTGTACTAAATGTGAGAGGACTGACCATCGCATTTGTGAACATACTCAGTATATTCTTGCTAAAACTAGTGCTGATGCTCATAATACTGAAGCATCTAATTCCAGGCGCAATATGCCTTTCCCACCATGCATTCATTGTGGTATGGGCAATCATCACTCAGATGACTGCCACTATTACCTTTTTTGTAATATTTGTGGAAGTTATGACCATGACACTCATGGACATAATCGAATTATCTCACTCAGAAGAGGTATTAAACCAAGACCCAAACTCTATTACCAAATGTTGTGAAACTTGTGGAAGCGATGTCCACACTACATCCGATCACAATCATATAGAGTGGTTCAGAAGAGGTGAAGCCCTCTAGGCTAAGAAAGCAAAAGCTATTCAGACCTCTTCTTCTTCTGAGCAATCACACACATCCTCATCAAGAGGACCTTCCAGATCTAGAACACCTTCCAGATCTAAAACCCTCACCCATCAAAGGTGGGTTTCAAAACAAAACTGACCATTTCTTTAACTTGTGTAGTGTGATCTCAGGAAGCCTATTTGGTACCTAGATAGTGGTTGCTCAAGGCATATGACTGGGACCAAAAGTTATCTGCACAAGTATAAGGAAGAACAAGGTCCTAAAGTTATTTTTGGTGATAACTCATCAGCTACTACTGAAGGATTTGGTTCAGTGAAATGCAATGGTATAGTTTTCACAAGGGTATCATATATCAATGGATTGAAGCACAGCCTCATCAACATAAGTCGACTTTGTGATGCAAAGTATCTAGTGCTGTTTGATGACAAAAAGGTACTATCTTCAACTTCAATCATGAAATTGTGATGATTGCTCCCAGAGTCAAAGATGTTTATGTCATGAACATGAACTCTACTCAGGAGACATGCTTCTTTGCTAAAGATTCCAACATTACTAACTGGCTTTGGCATAAGAGGCCTTCACATCTAAATTCCAAAACAATAACTCTACTGGCAAAACAAAATCTTGTTATTGGTCTTCCTTCACTTGTCTATTCCAAGGACAAACCATGCTCAACATGTGAAAAAGGGAAGCACGATAGGGCCAGTTTCAAAACAAAGCAAACTTTCTCAATAAAAGAAAGTCTTCACTTGCTTCACATAGACTTATTTGGCCCAGTATCACCTAGGTCCATTTGTCATGAAAAATATACACTTGTCATTGTCAATGAGTACTCTAGGTACACCTGGGTATGTTTTCTAACAAAGAAAAGCCATGCATCAGATGCCATTATGTCTTTCATCAAAAGAGTTGAAAATCAAAATGACACTCATGTCAAACAACTCAGAACTGACAATGACACTGAATTCAAAAATCAAACACTGATCAAATTCTGTGATGACAAAGGAATTTCCTAAAATTTCTCATCTCCTTACACACCTGAACAAAATGGTGTGGCTGAAAGAAGGAACAAAATTTTGATTGAAGCAACAAGGACAATGCTTGTTGGATCTGCTGTCTCTAATCATATTTGGACTGATGTTGTAGCCACTACTTGCTACACTCAAAATAGATCCATTATTATAAAGAGACACATGAAGACTCCCTTTGAAGTCTTCAGGGGGAGAATTCCAAACATTTCATTCTTACATGTGTTTGGGTGTCCATTATTCATTCACAATCACAAGGATCACCTTGGTAAGTTTGATGAAAAATCTGATGATGGTTACTTCCTTGGATACTCTCTAGTATCTAAAGCATATAGAGTCTTCAACACAAGGAGACAATGTATTGAAGAAACTTATCACATCACTTTCAATGAAAGTTCTGAAGCTCTTAAATTTACAAATCCATCAGATGATGAACTTCATATTCATGAATCTCACAATTATCCATCTGATGAATTTCAACATTATGAGCCTTCTCAAAGATATCAAATAAGCAACTCAATTCCTCATATTGATCCATTTGAATATTTGACAAGTCCTACAAAAGGAAATCCTTCAGTATCCAATACTGATGGCTGTCAATCAAATAATGATCAGTCTCAAAATGATCAAAATGATAATTTTTGTTAGGTGTTATAGATACGATTTGTGGGGTTTATGTAAACATTTGTTAAATTATTGGTCTCACCCCCTCAAAAATTGCTTCAGCAGCACTAGTAGTTTTTAAAGAACACCAATAATATTAACAATGCTATTAGCAGTTAATTTTGAACAGATCTGTATCATAAGATTAATCCACCCGCTCTGATACCACTTGTTGGGTCCTCATTATCGTGTAATCTTAACACAATTGACCGATTAACTTCTAATAACATAACTTGTACTTTTCAAAGTCTAATTCATTTTTAGTATAGCTATACCAAAGAATTATACCCGGTTGTTTGCGAAATAACAACCAGGATTGAATGTCAAGTTTCTCTCTTGATGAACAAGAGAGGAACAAATCCTAACACTACACTTTGTGTATTTTGTGAAATGGAAAACTTAACTATCTCTACTTACTACCTATGTATCTATAGGAAAAGAAAAACTAAGCTTCCAAAGGAAGCTTTCACTAAAGTGAGGGCCATGTGCTCCCCATGCTTTCTTTCCCATCAAAGTACAAATGTAAATATTACTTTTGACTTTCTTATTGGCTGTACAAGTAACCACTATTGTAATCTTGTCTTCCCTTGCTTTTAGGAAGTTCCCGCCAATATCTTCAGGTAGTATTTGAGAGATAGATGAACATCGTTCAGCTTGGTTTGTCACTCCAAGCTGAACTGAAGGCAACTTCATTTAGGTATGTCCTTCAGATGCTGATCTGCATCAACTACTGAAGGTGAAGACGTTTTCTTCAAAGTACTCTGGAAGTGCTGGTGCTGAACTGTCTTTAGCTAGACTGGTGTTGGACCTGGTGCTGAAGTGTCTTCAGCAATTCTTCAAGTCTTCAGCAGCTATTTTATATTCAAATACTTGTGAGGAACAATTGGGTCAAAACTTGACCCAACACTTTTAAATCGTACGACCTTACTTATTGCAATTTAGTTGTCCTAATGCATTGATCTTATAAGAGAAAAAGCCACAATTAAAAAAATATGAGTTTTTGAAAGAACATTTCCATGTTCTATGTTTAGCATGATCACTTGTCTAACTCTATCATTTCTCATTTTTCACTATTTAAAGACCTCTAATTAAAGAGACTCGTAAATACTTAGCCATGCAAGTCAAAATTAAGCCAAATTTGGATTAGCTTCATTAAGACTATATTAAATCGAAGTTTTGGGTTTTCAAGTCACCTATAGGGGATTGCAAGTTCTTAGACTTAGAAAGTTTAGAAAGTGCATTTTAAAGTTCCCTTGATAAGTGACTTTCTAGGATCAGTTATAGGCACTTGCTAAAAGTTCTTGTTCTTAACCCGTATGAGTTAAGACTTTCACGTTTTAAAGTTCCCAATATAAAAGTCTAGCAAAACTTGATTCAAGCGGGTTAAGGAATGTAAAGGGCTCCAAATGCTCATCAAGTCAAAAATTAGCTCTTATTCTACCCAACGAAAAATATACAATTGTGTCTTAAAACACTTATGAAAACTAAGAAAAAATTAAAATTTGGCCATTTTTAGCCTTATTCCATACAAAACAAAACAAAATGATGAAAATTGGAAAGCATGAGGGCGTAGCAAGGCAAGTATCTATTTACCCCCATACTAAAAGTAAACATTATCCTCAATGTTTCGAGTCTAAAGGTGGAGCACCCCATACTAGATACGAAGAGTCGAATGCTTAGTATCTAGCATGGAAAGGGTGATCAACAATATATCTAAAGCCGTTTATGAATTATGATAATAGACTATTGTTAGAACAATAAAGGATATGTCGTGGATTCGTGAAAAACTTCTTCAAGCAAAAGATCGAGGCTCACATAAACAAACACGAGAGTCTTCAACCGTGGTGATGATGATCTAGATAACGCATTCACAAACAACCACGAGACAACGAGTAGGAAGGGCACAAATCCCCTCACATTAACTACATTAGAAAACGATAATATGTACATGGATAAGCATCAGAACTCTCCCACGAAGCACCTCTTTTTTTATTACCGAGTCATGAGCTCAACTCGATCCCCTCAATGCTAATTATCATTGGGGAAGGTGACTTGGTGGAGGTCGTCCAAAGAAGGGACTTCCCCACCGAAGTAGTGCTTAAGCCTATGTCCATTTACCTTGAAATTAGGACCATCATTTTGAGCTAGCTGGATGGTCCCATAAGAAAAAACTTGTGTTATGGTGAACGGACCCGACCAACGAGATTTCAATTTTCCGGAAAATATCTTCAAACGAGAGTTAAAAAGTAACACTTGATCACAACGTTAAAAACCCGATTTTAATCTTCAAATCATGAAACTTTTTAGTCTTTTCCTTAAAAATAAATGAATTTTCATAAGCATTGTCTCTTAATTCATCCAATTCATTAAGTTGTATTTTCCGGTGATCTCCCGCGGTCTTCAAGTCAAAGTTTGCATGCTTTAGGGCCCAATATGCCTTGTGTTCTAATTCAATTGACAAGTGGCAACTCTTCCCATAAACCAACTTATACAGAGTACAACCGATCGGGGTCTTATAAGCGGTGCGAAAGGCCCATAAAGCGTCATCGAGTTTGTCGGACCATGAAGCACAATTTTCTCCAATCGACCTTTCCAAAATCCTATTCAAAGCTTGGGTTGAAACCTCGACTTGCTCACTCGTTTGCGGGTGATAAGCCGTAGAAAGACGATGTGTAACTCCATATTTCTCTAGAACCTTTTTGAATTAGTCATTACAAAAATGGGTTCCACGATCGCTTATAATAGCACGAGGGGTTTCAAATCGAGAGAATAGTTGCTTCAAAAACTTCACTACCACACGAGCATCGTTCGTAGGCAAAGCCTTAGCTTTGACCCACTTAGATAGGTAGTCGACGACGACGAGGATATACTTGTTACCATGAGATGATGGGAACGGCCCCGTAAAGTCAATGCCCCAAACGTCAAAAATCTCACACACTTGAATTATGTTTTGCGGCATTTCATCCTTCTGAGAGGATTTTCCTTGACGTTGACAAGAATCACACGACCTAACAAGTGCGTGTGCATCACGATAGATCGTAGGCCAAAAGAAGCCGACATCCAACACTTTCTTAGCCGTGAGATAAGCACCATGGTGACCACCCGTGGGTCCCTCGTGACAAGCTCTAAGTATGTTAGAAGCTTCAGTACCAAAGACACAACATCGAACGAGTTGATCTGCACAAACTCGAAAGAGATAAGGGTCGTCCCAAAAATAGAACTTGACATCACGAAAAAATTTTCATTTTTTTTGTGTCTTCATACCCTTGATTATGAAATTGCCCGCATGGTAATTTTCAATGTCGGCAAACCATGGGGTGTCGTCTTTAGAATTCACCACACCGAGAGTCTCGAGAGTAAATGTTTCTGTAATTTCCTTGTTCTCGAACTCATTTTTGTGAGGATCTATCGGCTCATTTTTTTTCAAGTATGGTGACATCAAATTCTTATAGGAGGAGAATCCAACGAAGCAATCTCGGCTTTGTATCAAGCTCAGAGAGGAGGTACTTAATAGCCGAATGATCCGTATGCACGATGCTTTTTGTTAAGACGAGTGATTGTAGTAAAAATACGTCTTTTAGGAAAAAGAACGTAAATAGGGTAAGCGTGCACGACGATTTAGGAAAACCGTGTGTGAATGACCCTAAAAGTGAGTTCGTTCTCGAGGAGGTATAGGTGTTGTGAATTAACTTGTATTTCTTTGAGATTAATATTGAGAAGATGGAATGACGGTTTCTTGGAAATTACACTATGACGTAAAAAACGAAAACGTAAAACCGTAGAAAAACCACAAAAATTAAAAATTATTAAAACCAAAAACAAAATATAAAAAATAAAAAGGCTAAAAAGAAGTCTAAAATAATATAAACAAAGATAAAAATCCAACAAAGATATTTTAAAACCTTTTATTAATTAAATAATTAATTTTAAATGCTAATTAAAGCCCTAAAATTAAATTTAATTAATTCAAATGTCAAAAATATGATTTTATTGAACAATTACTTAACTTATATTATTAGAAGACTAAAAAGTAATTTTCTAAAAATTAAAACCTATTAAAACTATTTTTAAAACCCTAAAAAATGATTAAAAATGATTTAAACCTAATTAAACTTAAAATAATTATAAAAATAAATCTAAAAGTTATAAAAATAATCTAAAAATGGAAATAGTCCTAATTAATGACAAAGAACCTAGGAAAAATGAAAAAGAAAGAAAAATAAAATTTTGAAAATTAATTAATAAAATAATATTAAAATAATGCTAAAAATAAAAAGTTTCTAAAATTTAAAATAAAAAAATTTCTAAAAATCCTAAATAATATAATTAAGAGAAAAACACAAATTATAGCTCCTAAACCTTTTTTAATAATTTTATAAAAATCTTTAAAGTTTATTAAAAACCTTAAAATAATATAAAATTAAAAATAAAAGTTTTTAAAACCAAAACTAGATGTAAACCTCAAAAATATATTTTAAAAACTAAAAAACTATTTTTCCTATAAATAAAGACTCTTTTTGGTATTTTTTATGGATTTTCTAAAAAACGTCTAATAATTAAATCCTAATAATTATTCTATTAAAGGGAAAAATGTGAAACCACTTTTTAAAAATCAAAAATACTATTACTCACTCAGGAAAAATAAGCCACTTGAAATAAGCTTATTAAATAAGCAGGAATTAAGAGAAAAAGCTACGGCTTATTAATAAGCAAAGCAATGAAAAACGTGTTAACTAGAATTCAAAACCAAAAGTATCAGTCAAAGTCCCCAGGGCGCGTTTGGTTAACACGTTGGGTTGTTGAACGGTTGGTCACAGGTTCGAGTCCTGGCAACCTTTTTTTGTTTTCACTTAGTTGCGCCGCAACGCTTGTGTCTTGCGCCGCAACTAGTGAAACGAGAACACCTTGATCAGCAGCTCCTTCAGTTGCGCCGCAACAGGTAGTCTTTGCGGCGCAATACTATGCAAAAACGTGGCCAATTCTTTCAATAATACACAAGCAGGTTTGAACTTTGTTTTGCTTTTCTTCACAGATTTCAGAGGCCAAAGGATTGGCTTGTGAGCTTATTTGATGGGATATTATGGAACAATAGGGGCACCCTTGAGCTTATTGAAGCTCAAGGAGTCAAGCACAAGCAAATGTAAGCACTTGGCACACCACAAGATCAAAAATAAGGCACACAACACCCTAATCAAGTTGCTGATGTGAAATTGATAGACTTGTGGACTGTTATGAGCTATCAAATGCAACCTAACCAATTTAAAATGCACCAATTGAGCACACAAAGCCTCAAACTAACATACAAACCTAAACACAACTTAAAACAACCTAATCCTCAACAGGTTTCAAGAAATCATGCACCAAAATTTCATCAAAACTGGCAGAAATGGCATACACAGATTTTGCTTACTCTTTTCTTTTTAAATCACTCCAAGTTGCTTGCAACCCTTCCCAAACCAATTTACTAATTATCTAACACCAACTCAACCTATTTTTAAACAGATTAACACGTTTTTAATCCAATATCTAAGATCTAAGCCCTGCTAAAACGTATTGCCAAACACCAGTTTAAATATTTCCAAAACGTTTTAACAAGCTAAAACACTACTAAACTTGATCAAACTTGTTCTAAGATCTCAAATCATGCATAATAACACATTAGCACACAAATCCAATAAGCTTAAACACCTTAAACTCAGAATCAAACAAAAATCAAATGAACTCTTATTTTTCTGAAATTTAAACAAGGAAAAAGGTATTACCTCAAGGTTTTACATCCAAAACCTTGGTGGATGTAAAATCCACTTCCAAACCAGCCCGGGCTGGTGCTGATCCTTGATCAACACAATATTCCACCTGTCTAACACAAATCAAACAAGAACAAAACCAAAAACCAACAATATGATATATTACTGATTTTACTTAACTTTGGTAAAACCTTTTCCAAAACTTTTCCAACCTTCTAAACACGTTTTCTAAAACCTAATATTACCAATAATCATGAACCATAAACACCAAATACCTTGGACAGATTTCTTACCAAAAACCTTCCAAGTTTTAGAAACCTTAAACAACTTTGAAAATCAAAGTTGCTTAACCAAAAAACAAAGTGGAACTCAGAATCAATCTCCTCACAACACACAATCTTTTAAAAACAATAAAAAAGGAATTACACTTGAATATTTCAAAAACCAAACTTTTTATTTCTTTAAAAAGGAATTACATGTGAGAGACTAGAAACTGGAACAAAGGGGTCATCACAGGTTGATGCCTCCTTTTATAGAGCCTATAGAACATCCTAGAAGCATAAAAACATAAACCCTAATACATAAGAAATTCCAAAATTGCCCTCAAACGTTTTTGGTGCATTTTGAGCTGTCCATTTGATCTTGAACGTTTATTTTGCTTTGGGAGGAAGCAAATAATCTTGGCCATTCAATTGGGACACGTCATGAGCTTGGGGGCTAAGGAATGATGTGATTGGTGGATTGGGGAATTGGGGGTTTGGACCATGTTGGTGGGATGCAGGTTTTTAGGAGTGGGTTGAGTTTTGGCATGTGTGAATTAAGTGTGTGAGAGTTTAATTGAGTTTTACCCAAGTAAAGGTTAGAGTAAAATCTGGGGTGGTAAGAAAGATGTACAGTACCCCATTTGATCCGAAAATGGGGGAAAAAAGGTGTTAGGCGCCCTTTTCTTTTAAATGTTTCACAGTTGTCACTTTTGGTCCTTGGTTTTTGGTTTTTTTTGGCTTTTAAAGATTTCCAGCCCTAAAACTTGCATCCCTTTGATAATAACTTTCACATTTTTGCAATTTTGGCACAATACTTTTGGAAAAAGGTTTCAAGGATGATTTTTGCCATTTGGTGATTTTTCAAGGACTAATCTTGGACAATGTTGATCTTCAAAGGTCTTCAATGAGTCTTTCATTTGTTGAGGGACCATTATTGGCAATTTGAAATTGTTGAGGGACTAATCTTGCCATTTCTTCAATCTTGAAGGACCTTTTTGCAATTTTGACAAACTTAAGGGACCAAACTTGTAATTATTACTATACAAGGGTTTTAAGTTGTCATTTCTTCAAAGAATGAGGATCAATCTTGCTTGTCTTCAAGTCTTCAAGGGTATTTGATGAAAATTCCATGATTAGGGCCCGGTTCTTTGTACGGCTTCGTTTCTCGTGTTCGTTTTTCCTTGTAACTTGTGATCTTTTGTCTTTTTCACGATATCCATACCTAAAACACACAAGTAAACAAACACAAGCATATATATGGTATTTTATGACATTTTAGTGCATTTAAAGCCCGAAAAGAACGATGAGATCATGTATAAATGCCATCTCATCACTCCCCCATACTAAGCCATTGCCGTGCCCTCACGCAATGCTAGAATAAAGTATCTAAGCATCACCAAAGTTCAATTTTATTAACCTTTATTGAAGAGTAAAACACTTGCAACATACTACGATGATTGTGTAAAGACATAATGTATGATTTTCATCACCAAAATGTGACTTTTAGGGTCTAAGAATAGAAACAAGTTAATGTCCCTTAGAGTGAACTTCGTCATCCTTGATTGTCATACATTCCATGCTAAGTGCAAAAACAAGATCATTGTTGGTACAAGTCACAATGCTAACACTACTCATACGTTCAAATTGTGTAATACTTTTTCTCCCCGCAATCCTAGTTATTATAAAAGGAAATGGGTTACTAGCATTTTTTATCTATTTGTCATGGATCACAAGTGATTCATATTGACTTATTTGAGTAGTTATTAGTCCGAAAGCAAAGTAGCACGATTTGATCAATAGTTAACCGAAGGACAAAATCTTTTAAAACGGCTTCTCGTGTATCTCCTTAAGTTCATATCTTGGCATAACTCGTTTCACGATTTGAGACCTTTCTCGGACCGATATTTGGCATGTACTTCATACTTCAAATCTTGGGAAGACGTTCTCGAAATTATGGTCTTCTCTTCATATAATTGGAATTTCTTCACTTGACGTTTTTGAGAGATTCTTCATATAGGACCACGACTTCATCATTTTTCTTCAATCTTTACTTTGGATTTTGATATACAACGATCCGCCTCCTTTTCGGACTTGGATATATTTATCCTCATACCTTGTTAGGGTCTTTTTGGATAGACTTTCTCCATTCTTTAGGGGAGTAATAGCTTCTCGTCGTGTGTCTCGATCCTTCATATTGATTTTGGAACAATGATACTTCACATCATCTTTGGATCTTTAGCAAAAATAGAGCTCCTCATGCCTTGTTAGGGCCTTTTTGGATGATCGCCAATCTTCGCGTCCCGCTTCAATAAGTTATGCCTTGGCTATGAACTCTATTCAACCCCGAGCAACTTTTAAACGATCTTGCGCTAGAGGCTAAGTAACCTTTCAAATCGTACGACCTTACTTATTGCAATTATGATTTATTCCTAATGCATTGATCTTATGGGAAGAAAAAGCCACAATTAAAAACATATGAGTTTTTGAAAGAACACTTTCATGTTCTACGTTTAGCATGATCACTTGTCTAACTCTATCATTTCTCGTTCTTCACTATTTAAAGACCTCTAATTAAAGAGACTCGTGAATACTTAGCCATGCAAGTCAAAATTAAGCCAAATTTGGATTAGCTTTCATTAAGACTAAATCAAATCAAAGTTTTGGGTTTTCAAGCCACCTATAGGATCTTGCACTTTCTTGGACTTTTTCAAGTTTAGAGAATGCGTTTTAAAGTTCCCTTGATAAGTGACTTTCTAGAATCAATTATAGGAACTTGCGAAAAGTTCTTGTTCTTAACCCGAATGAATTAAGACTTTCGCGTTTTAAACCTCCCTATATAAAAGTCTAGCAAAACTTGAATTGAGCGGGTTAAGGAATGTAAATGGCTCCAAATGCCCATCAAGTCAAAAATTAAATCTTATTCTACCCATCGGAAAATATACATTCGTGTCTTAAAAACACTTATGAAAACTAAGAAAAATTTTAAAATTTGGCCATTTTTAGCCTTATTAGCAAAACAAAACATTGAAAATTGGAAAACGTGAGGGCGTAGCAAAGCAAGTACCTATTCACCCCCCCATACTAAAAGTAAACATTGTCCTCAATGTTTCGAGGCTAAAGGTGGAGCACCCCCATACTAGAGACGAAGAATCGAATGCTTAGGATCTAGCATGGAAAGGGTGATCAACAATATATCTAAAGCCGTTTATTAATTATGCTAAAAGATAATTGTTAGAACAATAAATGATATGTCATGGAATCGTGAAAAACTTCTTCAAACGAACGATGGAGGCTCACGTAAACGAACACGAGAGTCTTCAATCGTAGATGATGATGATGATCTAGATAACACAATCACAAACAACCACGAGACAACGAGTTGGAAGGGTACAAGTCCCCTTATTAGTGAACATAAAGCATAAAGATAAGCATGGGATCTCCCCCACGAGGCACCTCGTTTTTGATTACCGAGTCATGAGCTCGACTCGATCCCCTTAAAATGTGAACATTTAGGGAAAATCAATGGTGTGGTCAATTTTTGATGGGGCTTACATGATAAACAAGGCCCAAAAAGCAACCGGTAAAAAGGACTAAGTCCTTAGATGATGCAAAATACCGGGGTCGAAGATGGCGTTCTCGTTTCCATTGGAAAAACAATTCAAAGCCACTTCAATATGTGCCATAAACTCAAAGAGTTTGAAGAAAATAGATGAGAAATAGAAGGGTGAGACAATTGGTAAGACAAACGTTTGAGCTACTCGAGGTAGACTCGCACCAAGCAAATAGATATAGTTTCCATTTATTGCATCGGTGGAAGACCGAGATTTCCCTTTATATGAAATTCCGGGATCGAATATCTCGTCCTCGGTGGACAAGGATGAGGGAACATAAGGGGCTTCCCCCATACTAGAACCACACAAAACATCGTCAAAAGGAGTAGACGAGTTTGTAGTACTCAAATCACGCGGTGATGACGGAGTTAGATTTGTAGAAAAATCAATTAAATCACATTTAAGATCTTTTCCTTTGTTATCTTTTAAACTCTCCTTATGAAAACCCTTGTTGATTATGTCGAAAATATTCGGTGTTTCTAAGACGATGTTAGTTACACTAAAAATTCTCACATTTTGAAACCGTTTTGGTTTTGGTGGTGGCAAGTTCTCAAAACGTTTATCGACGAAGAAAACCTCCCCATCGGGGCCAACATATTCATCATCCGAAAGATCTTCCGTAGAAACCGGCAACTTATCAACACTTTTCAAGAATGAATGTTCGAGATGAGGCGAAGAATTTTTCGATTCAAGTATTGATGGTTTCTTCCTTGTAGGCTTAGCACTCATAACCTCCACCGGCGGAGGAAATGGTAAATTGTTTTTGGAGACATTCCCTAAAACTCTTGGTGAAAATTCTTTGCAAACGACATTGGTCGAGTCACCATGGTTTAAAGTTGCAATAGAATAAACATGAGAAAGATTGGAGTTTTGTGTTGCATTGATGACAAGTTCTTCCTCATTGAAACGAAGGGTGATTTTACGAGCATGAACATCGATAAGTGCTCTTGATGTATCCAAAAATGAACGACCCAAAATGAGAGGAACTTTTCGATCGATGGGAATGTCTACAACGATAAAGTCAACGGGATAGTAAAACTTTCCGACTTTAACGAAGACGTCCTCGGCTACTCCACATGCCATGATCGTAGAATGATCGGCCATTTCGATGGACATGTTCGAAGGAGTAAGAGCCGGAAGCGAAAGTGATTTGAAAATCTCGAGAGGCATTAAATTAATACTAGCACCAAGATCGGCCAAGGCGTAGCATTCCTCCATATCTTGAATAGCACACGGAATCAAAAATTTACCGGGATCACCGACTTTTTGTGGTATGCGGCTTAGAAAAACCGATGAACAACTAGACGATTGTTGTAACTTCTCTTTGTTGTTAAGCATACTTTTGAAGTTTGCGGCGAATCGAGGCATCATGATTAGAGCATCGGCAAAACTTATGTTAAAATGCAAATCACGAAACATTTTCATAAATAGCTCAAATTGATAATTGTTCCTTTCTTGTGCTTTCTCTTTGTTACGTCTCGAAGGGTAAGGTAAAGGTGGTGTGGGTAGGTCATTAGGCAACGGCCTTGGAATCTCGGGTTCCACAATTGGTATTGGTGTAACCGTAGGTGTGGTTTGAGCGGTACTTCGTGGGATTGTAATGTGCTCCTTTTCGACCACCACCTCGGGTTCTTTCTCGATTTCCTTCTCCGTAGAAGTACTTGGACGAGAGATAGGTTCTTTGAAAGTTTTACCACTTCGTGTAGTAATAACCTTCATTTCTCCCTTCGGGTTTGCAATGGTATCACTAGGAAGACCACCCGAAGAAGAGGGCTTACACATGATTGCTTCGAACATTTTAGCCATTCGGTCCTCAAATTTTGATTGCCTAGCATCCGCTTTCAATAACTCTTGCTTAATCTCATGTTGTCCTAATTCCATCTTTTGTTGGTTTTGTTGAAGACGTTGGACATTTCCTTCCATTTTATTAGCATGAGTTTTAAGTTCATTAGCAAGTTCATTTTTAAGCTCGTTTTTCAACTCGGACCTTAAGCTAATCATCTCACGTTGCATATTATCAAATTTAGCATCATTTGCTTTTGCATAATCCAAAAATTCTCCTTGCAAATTTTTCGTGTGAGCATTTTGAAAACCTTGTGTAGTGTTTTGAAAATCACGGTTTTGGTTTTGATTAGAGATTTGTCCATTCCCACTTTGATAATTCCCTTTGTTGTAATTGCGTGTGTTGCCTTGGTAATTACCTTGGTTGTTGTTTCGATAATTATTAGCATTTTGGTTTGGTGGAGCTTGATTTTGGCGGGAACCTTGGCCGTTTTGGTTGTAAGTTCCCGTTGCTACATAAGCACTCGAAGTGTTACCATCCGCGGTAATGCACTCGGATAAATCATGAGCTCCTCCACACGATAAACAACTCTTAGCAACCGCTTTAACCGAAGCGGAATTGGAAGCTTCTTGAGCCTTCCAATGGGACATTAGATTAGCAAATCTATCAAAAAACCGATTCTCCTCATTAGCTTCATCATGTAAGGCGTTAATGCTACGAGACGATTGTGACGACGATGACGAACCCATATTGGCAACACTCGGTGTGTTACGAGGGCTATAAACCTTAGATCGATTCTCAATGATTTGTAAAGCCTCATTTGTCGTCTTGCACAAAAAATTACCACCCGCGGCGGCATTCAAATAATCTCGTTCATGATCATTAAGCCCATTATAAAAGGTATCAATTTGATGCAATTCCGAAAAATCATGATGAGGACATTCATGTAACATCTCCTTAAATCGTTCCCATGCCATAGAAAAACTTTCATTGTTACGTTGCACAAATCGTGAAATCTCATTTTTTAAGTGTGTTGTTTTCGATGGTGGAAAAAACTTGTTCACAAACTTAGAAACGAGATCGGCCCATGTCAAAATCGAATTCGGCGGTTCTTTCTCGAGCCAAATTTTAGCGGGTCCATCCAACGAATATGGAAACAACATCATCTTAATGGCGTCATGCGGAACATCCTTAAATTTGCTAGTGGCGGTGAGACGGTTGAAATTCCTAATATGGTAATGCGGGTTGTCTTTCTCGTGACCTCGAAATTTGTTTGCTTGTAGCATCGACATTAAACCCGTCTTAATCTCGAAATTCTCCGCAAGGATGGCGGGAATAACAATTGCCTCTCCAAAACCCTCGGTGGGTGCTTGTAGCAACTCCATCATAGTACGATTAGCCATTACGACTTCTTGTTCTATAATAGGTTCAACAATTGGAGGTTCTTCAACAATCGACGATCCTTGATTTGCTTGCTTTTGTAGTCGTTTACGAGCTCGTTTTGCTTGATTACGAGTGATCATAAACTTCACGAAGAATGGGAGGTGAGCAAAGAAGATTCTTTTTGGTTGTTTTGTGGATTTTCAATTTTTTTGTGTTTTTGATGATATTTAATTTTTTTGGATTTTGGTGTATCTTCGTAGACAACAATCTACAAAATCTCTCCTCGAATCAAACTCTTGATTAAAGAAGCCTCAAAGGAATGAAAACGATCACGTGGAGTGAACGCCTTCGAATGACTTTAGAACTTTGGTGAAAACCAAATTGTTCACGAGGGTTTAATCACAAAGAAAACCAAGCAAATATAGTATACGTATTAATACTTTGGGCGGCAAAACCCTCGATTAGCCTTCAATCTCAAAATACTCACAAGCAAGCGGGGAAACGAGGCGGCGCGAAGCACTTAAGAGCCTTTTTCCTTAGGGTATATTTTATAATACCCGCCTTATACCCACCTTATAGTTTGTATTTTTCAAAATCGAGCTTCACGAAAGTATTTATCTATTTTTGCCTTTTCTTTTTGTTTGAGATTCGAATACAATGATCGAGTGATGAAATCCCGAATCAAGGTTGTGTTTTCACACTTTTGGAGATATTGTATTTTTATTGTGATACTTAATACAATATATTAATAATATTCACAAAGAAAAACCGAGAAAACCGATAATACGTGTTAAGGGAGTTCCACTTAACACAAATATTATTATGGATAATATCAAAAACAAAATTTTCCAAATTAAATCACGACACACCTCCCCGGCAGCGGCGCCAAAAATGATTGTAGTAAAAATACGTCTTTTAGGAAAAAGAACGTAAATAGGGTAAGCGTGCACGACGATTTAGGAAAACCGTGTGTGAATGACCCTAAAAGTGAGTTCGTTCTCGAGGAGGTATAGGTGTTGTGAATTAACTTGTATTTCTTTGAGATTAATATTGAGAAGATGGAATGACGGTTTCTTGGAAATTACACTATGACGTAAAAAACGAAAACGTAAAACCGTAGAAAAACCACAAAAATTAAAAATTATTAAAACCAAAAACAAAATATAAAAAATAAAAAGGCTAAAAAGAAGTCTAAAATAATATAAACAAAGATAAAAATCCAACAAAGATATTTTAAAACCTTTTATTAATTAAATAATTAATTTTAAATGCTAATTAAAGCCCTAAAATTAAATTTAATTAATTCAAATGTCAAAAATATGATTTTATTGAACAATTACTTAACTTATATTATTAGAAGACTAAAAAGTAATTTTCTAAAAATTAAAACCTATTAAAACTATTTTTAAAACCCTAAAAAATGATTAAAAATGATTTAAACCTAATTAAACTTAAAATAATTATAAAAATAAATCTAAAAGTTATAAAAATAATCTAAAAATGGAAATAGTCCTAATTAATGATAAAGAACCTAGGAAAAATGAAAAAGAAAGAAAAATAAAATTTTGAAAATTAATTAATAAAATAATATTAAAATAATGCTAAAAATAAAAAGTTTCTAAAATTTAAAATAAAAAAATTTCTAAAAATCCTAAATAATATAATTAAGAGAAAAACACAAATTATAGCTCCTAAACCTTTTTTAATAATTTTATAAAAATCTTTAAAGTTTATTAAAAACCTTAAAATAATATAAAATTAAAAATAAAAGTTTTTAAAACCAAAACTAGATGTAAACCTCAAAAATATATTTTAAAAACTAAAAACTATTTTTCCTATAAATAAAGACTCTTTTTGGTATTTTTTATGGATTTTCTAAAAAACGTCTAATAATTAAATCCTAATAATTATTCTATTAAAGGGAAAAATGTGAAACCACTTTTTAAAAATCAAAAATACTATTACTCACTCAGGAAAAATAAGCCACTTGAAATAAGCTTATTAAATAAGCAGGAATTAAGAGAAAAAGCTACGGCTTATTAATAAGCAAAGCAATGAAAAACGTGTTAACTAGAATTCAAAACCAAAAGTATCAGTCAAAGTCCCCAGGGCGCGTTTGGTTAACACGTTGGGTTGTTGAACGGTTGGTCACAGGTTCGAGTCCTGGCAACCTTTTTTTGTTTTCACTTAGTTGCGCCGCAACGCTTGTGTCTTGCGCCGCAACTAGTGAAACGAGAACACCTTGATCAGCAGCTCCTTCAGTTGCGCCGCAACAGGTAGTCTTTGCGGCGCAATACTATGCAAAAACGTGGCCAATTCTTTCAATAATACACAAGCAGGTTTGAACTTTGTTTTGCTTTTCTTCACAGATTTCAGAGGCCAAAGGATTGGCTTGTGAGCTTATTTGATGGGATATTATGGAACAATAGGGGCACCCTTGAGCTTATTGAAGCTCAAGGAGTCAAGCACAAGCAAATGTAAGCACTTGGCACACCACAAGATCAAAAATAAGGCACACAACACCCTAATCAAGTTGCTGATGTGAAATTGATAGACTTGTGGACTGTTATGAGCTATCAAATGCAACCTAACCAATTTCAAATGCACCAATTGAGCACACAAAGCCTCAAACTAACATACAAACCTAAACACAACTTAAAACAACCTAATCCTCAACAGGTTTCAAGAAATCATGCACCAAAATTTCATCAAAACTGGCAGAAATGGCATACACAGATTTTGCTTACTCTTTTCTTTTTAAATCACTCCAAGTTGCTTGCAACCCTTCCCAAACCAATTTACTAATTATCTAACACCTAACTCAACCTATTTTTAAACAGATTAACACGTTTTTAATCCAATATCTAAGATCTAAGCCCTGCTAAAACGTATTGCCAAACACCAGTTTAAATATTTCCAAAACGTTTTAACAAGCTAAAACACTACTAAACTTGATCAAACTTGTTCTAAGATCTCAAATCATGCATAATAACACATTAGCACACAAATCCAATAAGCTTAAACACCTTAAACTCAGAATCAAACAAAAATCAAATGAACTCTTATTTTTCTGAAATTTAAACAAGGAAAAAGGTATTACCTCAAGGTTTTACATCCAAAACCTTGGTGGATGTAAAATCCACTTCCAAACCAGCCCGGGCTGGTGCTGATCCTTGATCAACACAATATTCCACCTGTCTAACACAAATCAAACAAGAACAAAACCAAAAACCAACAATATGATATATTACTGATTTTACTTAACTTTGGTAAAACCTTTTCCAAAACTTTTCCAACCTTCTAAACACGTTTTCTAAAACCTAATATTACCAATAATCATGAACCATAAACACCAAATACCTTGGACAGATTTCTTACCAAAAACCTTCCAAGTTTTAGAAACCTTAAACAACTTTGAAAATCAAAGTTGCTTAACCAAAAAACAAAGTGGAACTCAGAATCAATCTCCTCACAACACACAATCTTTTAAAAACAATAAAAAAGGAATTACACTTGAATATTTCAAAAACCAAACTTTTTATTTCTTTAAAAAGGAATTACATGTGAGAGACTAGAAACTGGAACAAAGGGGTCATCACAGGTTGATGCCTCCTTTTATAGAGCCTATAGAACATCCTAGAAGCATAAAAACATAAACCCTAATACATAAGAAATTCCAAAATTGCCCTCAAACGTTTTTGGTGCATTTTGAGCTGTCCATTTGATCTTGAACGTTTATTTTGCTTTGGGAGGAAGCAAATAATCTTGTCCATTCAATTGGGACACGTCATGAGCTTGGGGGCTAAGGAATGATGTGATTGGTGGATTGGGGAATTGGGGGTTTGGACCATGTTGGTGGGATGCAGGTTTTTAGGAGTGGGTTGAGTTTTGGCATGTGTGAATTAAGTGTGTGAGAGTTTAATTGAGTTTTACCCAAGTAAAGGTGAGAGTAAAATCTGGGGTGGTAAGAAAGATGTACAGTACCCCATTTGATCCGAAAATGGGGGAAAAAAGGTGTTAGGCGCCCTTTTCTTTTAAATGTTTCACAGTTGTCACTTTTGGTCCTTGGTTTTTGGTTTTTTTTGGCTTTTAAAGATTTCCAGCCCTAAAACTTGCATCCCTTTGATAATAACTTTCACATTTTTGCAATTTTGGCACAATACTTTTGGAAAAAGGTTTCAAGGATGATTTTTGCCATTTGGTGATTTTTCAAGGACTAATCTTGGACAATGTTGATCTTCAAAGGTCTTCAATGAGTCTTTCATTTGTTGAGGGACCATTATTGGCAATTTGAAATTGTTGAGGGACTAATCTTGCCATTTCTTCAATCTTGAAGGACCTTTTTGCAATTTTGACAAACTTAAGGGACCAAACTTGTAATTATTACTATACAAGGGTTTTAAGTTGTCATTTCTTCAAAGAATGAGGATCAATCTTGCTTGTCTTCAAGTCTTCAAGGGTATTTGATGAAAATTCCATGATTAGGGCCCGGTTCTTTGTACGGCTTCGTTTCTCGTGTTCGTTTTTCCTTGTAACTTGTGATCTTTTGTCTTTTTCACGATATCCATACCTAAAACACACAAGTAAACAAACACAAGCATATATATGGTATTTTATGACATTTTAGTGCATTTAAAGCCCGAAAAGAACGATGAGATCATGTATAAATGCCATCTCATCAACGAGATAAGGTCGGAATTTCTCAAAAGCATACACCACGACAAGTAATTCTTTTTCTGTTGTAGTGTATTTCATTTGAGCCTCGGTCATTGTCTTACTAGCATAATGAATAGGTCAAAAGTGTTTTTCATGATGTTGCCTTAAAACGACCCCAATTGCATAATCACTTACATCGCACATGATTTCAAAGGGTAATTCCCAATTAGGAGCAACAAGAATGGGAGCTTCGGTAAGTTTCCTCTTAAGAGTTTCAAAATCTCGAACACAATCCTCATTGATGATAAAAGGAGCATCTTTCTCAAGAAGGTGTGTGATAGGTCTAGTAATTTTCGAAAAGTATTTGATGAAACGACGATAAAAACCCGCGTGGCCTAGGAAACTCCTAACTCCCATAACGGTTTTGGGATGAGTTAATTTGGCGATGATGTTTATCTTAGCTTTATCTACCTCAATCCCCGCTTTCGAGACCTTGTTCCCTAAGACGATTCCTTGTTTCTACATAAAATGACATTATTCCCAATTAAGCACAAGGTTGGTTTCTTCACAACGTTTTAACATTTTTTCAAGATTGGATAAACACGACGTGAACGAATAACCAAACACCAAAAATTCATTCATGAATACTTCCTTCGACTTCTCGATCATATCGTGAAAAATAGCCATCATACACTGTTGAAAAGTTCCCGGTGCATTGCAAAGTCCGAATGGCATTCTACGATAAGCAAATGTTCCATAAGGACACGTAAACGTAGTTTTCTCTTGATAATAGGGGTCGATAGGGATTTGAAAGTAACCAAAAAAACCATCTAATAAGCAATAGAAGTCATTTCCCGCGAGTCGCTCCAACATTTGATCCATGAAGGGAAAGGGAAAATGGTCTTTACGAGTAGCGTCCCTTTAACTTTCGGTAGTCAATACACACCCTCCAATCGGTCACAACACGAGTGGGAATTAACTTGTTTTTTCATTGGGCACAACGTTCATTCCTCCCTTCTTAGGGACACAATGGATTGGGCTCACCCATGGGCTGTCGGATATAGGATAAATCATTCCCGCGTCAAGAAGTTTTAAGACCTCTTTTTTAATGACATCGTAAATTTTGGGGTTTACCATTCTTTGACATTGAATTTCGGGTTTGTAGTCCTCCTCCATTATAATCTTGTGAGTAAAAATTTTTGGGTCGATACCCTTAATGTCGGACATTTTCCACGCAATTGCCCCTTTGTAAGCTTTTAGAATTGTCAAAAGTGCGGTTTTTTCATCATTGGAAAGATCTTTCGCAATAATAACCGGAAACTTGTCATCACCTTCCAAGAATGCGTATTCGCGGTGAGGTGGAAGATCTTTCAATTCAAGGATTGGTGGATCCTCTTGATGATTTTTGTTCAACACTCATAATTTCCATCGGCGGAAGAAATGGTTGAATGAGATTATCCTTACCAATAATCACCTCATCTTCATTGTTGATTTCATCTAAAATAAAATCTCCTCCTTGGAATGCAGCGAGATTTGGTGTAGAATTAGCAAGAATCGGATCCATAATAGTGGGATTGCCACTAGACGAACTATCAGAAAAACCTAACACTTCTTGTGTAAAATCATCGCAAACTACATCGACTAAGTCAATATGGTTGATGGTAGCAATTGCATAAACATGAGAAGGTGTAGCGTTTTGAGTAGCGTTTATAACAAGTTCCTCCTCGTTGAATCGTGAAGTGATTTTTCTAGCATGCACATCTATGATCGATTTCGAGGTATCTAAAAATGGTCGACCTAAAATTAGAGGAACTTGAGGATCCACGTGAATGTCTACTACGATAAAATAAACGGGATACTAGAACTTCCTCACTTTCACAAAAACGTCTTCGGCTACTCCACATGCTAGAATCGTAGAATGATCGGCCATCTCGATAGACATTTTCGAATGAGTAAGAGCCAGAAGCGATAGCGATTTCCACATGGAAAAAGGCATCAAATTAATGCTCGCGCCAAGATCGGCCAAGGCGAGGCATCCTTCCATTTCTTGAATATCACAAGGAATAAGAAACTTTCCGGGGTCACCAACTTTTTCCGGTAATCGGTTAAGATAAACCAAAGAACAATTAGATAGCTATGAAAGCTTTTCCTTATCGTTCATCATACTTTTAAAAGTGGAGGCAAAACGAGGCATGTATAACAACGCGTCGGCTAAACTCACATTAAAGTGCACTCGTTGAAACATTTTAATAAAAAGCTCCATTTTTTGTTTATTACGTTCATGCAATTTCTCCTTGTTTCGTCTCGAGGGGTAAGGTAAGGGTGGTGTGGGTTGGGGCGTAGGCAACAGCCTTGGATTCTCGGGTTCCATAATTGGTATTGGTTCAACCATAGGTGTGGTTTGAGTGGTACTTCGTGGGATTGATATATGCTCCTTTTCTACCACCACCTCGGGTTCTTTCTTGATTTCCTTCTCTGTAGAAGTGCTTGGACGAGAGATTGGCTCTTTGAAAGTTTTACCACTACGAGTAGTGATGAGATGGCATTTATACATGATCTCATCGTTCTTTTCGGGCTTTAAATGCATAAAATTTCATAAAAATACCATATATATGCTTGTGTTTGCTTACTTGTGTATTTTAGGTATGGATATCGTGAAAAAGACCAAAGATCACAAGAAACAAGGAAAAATGAACACGAGAAACGAAGTCGCACAATGAACCGGGCCCTAGTTTGTGATTTCTCCAATAAAAGTCCTTCAAGATTTGAAGATGTACAAAAATGATCCCTTATCAAAGAAGAAATGACACTTAAAACCATTGTATGTTGATAATTACAAGATTGGTCCCTTAAGTTTGTCAAAATGACAAAAAGGTCCTTCAACTTTGAAGATTTGGCAAGTTTAGTCCCTCAAGATTCAAAATTGTCAACAATGGTCCTTCAAAATGTCAAACATACTTAGAAGACCTTCAAAGATCAAGAATGTACAAGATTAGCCCTTGGAAAATCAAGAAATGTTCAAAAAAAGTCCTTGTTATCTTTGTTATAAAGTTTTAGGGCAAAAGTGTGAAATATGAAACTTGAATAACAAAGGAAAGTGAGTTTGATGGCTGAAAAACATGTTATACAAGTTTTTCCAAAGAACAAGGACTACTATTTCCATTATGAAAGTTTAAATCCCATAACACGCGCCAAACACTTCCCTTCCACCTTTTCAGATCAAAACTTGTTACTATTCACCGTATGAACCCAATTACCACTTTACTTAAAACAAAGTGAAAATACAAATTACCCTAACCCAAGGCTAATTCCCCTTCACGCGCATCATTCCCACACTTAACATCAATCATTACTCCACTCAAGGACCCCACCCATTCAAGTCGTCCACCAATGAGAGCGCAACTTCCTCTCCAAGGAATGCCACGTGGCAAGATCAACAGCCCACACTCATTACTTGGTCCCAAAGGATAAATGAACGATTTGGATGACTTTGTACAGCTCAACAACTCAACACGCATCCAAGCACTCAAGGGCATTTCTGAGAATTCAGTAGCTAGGGTTTCATGTATTTCTATGTTCTAGAATCATCATATGTAGCCTATATAAGGAGACCTCAACCTGTGAGAGTCCCTTGTTCCAGTTTTTCTCTTAAACATTGGAATTCCTTTTTAAAATTTATAAAAGTTTGGTATTTTGAAAAACTTGTAATTCCTTTTATGTTTTTGAAAGTTGGTGTTGTTTAAGAGTGAAGTTGAGTTCCATTTTATGATTTAAAGGTGTTTTGATCTTTGGATTGAAGCACGTTTGGTTTTGAACAAGTTTTCAAGTTTGAAAAACTATCAAATCTTTGTTTCTGTTTGGTTATTTTGACTGCACTAACCCCTAACCAAAAGCCTAAAGCTCTTGCAAGCTTGTTAACACCAAGCTTGTGAAGGGATTTAAGCTCTTGGATAGACTGTTTGCTGATTTGTGTTGAAGATCTATTTATATAAGGTCTTGGTTCTGCTTTAAACCATCAGCAGACCTTCCTTCTTTGTTCAAGGACCTTGGTCACTCTCTAGCTGTTGAGAGTGGTCCAAGGAGGATTGCTGATCCTCTTAGGAAGTTGTGGATGTTAGCCTTAAAATATCGAGTCAAACAAGAATGATCGGTCATAGGTTTATATGTATCGTATTTTAGAACGTTGTAATAGGTAGTAGGGTTAGTCGTGTTTTACTGGCTCAACTTTAAGCTAAGGTTCATTCATAAGTAACTAAAGCCTAAAGGAAAGCCCGGCCCATATAGTATAGTCCATACAAGCCCACATGTAGGGGGACTATAAATACCCTTCCTAGCATGTTAGGAAGGGTGTTGGTTCATTTTATTCTCTCTCACTTAATCTAATATTCACCTAGTTCCAACCAATTCTCTCTCTTTTCTCTCTCTACTTTCTCTCTCTAGAATTCATCTTCTTCATCTATTGTCTTTCTTTAATTCGTGCTCTATAATCTAAATATATGGGACAACAATTGGTATCAATCGTCATGGGGTAGTTTTGTGATTGGTTGTTGTGTTTTCATTTGATTCGTTTGATTTGATCCTTATTTTATCTACGAATTCAAGATTTTTTTGTGTTTTTCGTGTTCTAAACCTTGCTACAAATCTTCTCTATAGTTGTAGTAGTGATTTGGGTATTTTGGTTTGGTTAAAAACACGAATTTTGTGCTCAAAGTTGCGAACTTTATTTTTCCATTATGATAGAATTCCATCGGAAAGTACAAGAATGGACAGTTTGATCGCAATAACCCTAGGGTTTTACTTTGCGATCAGTTATTGCGATACCCCTGATTCCGACGTGGATTGCGATCGTACATTGCGATCGTGGATTGCGACGGAATTAAGGCAAAGTGAAACGTTACTCTGTCAAAATTTCATTTGCCACATTGCGATAAACTTCATATTCCGACAGTGAACATTCCGATAGAAGTTGTATTGCGATAGAGGGATCATTGGGATAGGAATATTGCGACAGGAATATTGCGACAGGTTTATTGCGACAGGTTATTGCGACAGGGGTCATTGCGATAGCATATTGCGACAGGTCATTGCGACAGACATTGCGACATGTCATTACGACAGTCATTGCGATAGAGGGTACATTGCGATGGGTATTCCGATGGGTGACATTGCGATGGGTATTCCGATGAGTGACATTGCGATGCTAATGTATGTTTGAGCAATTTTTAGACTTAACCACTATCTAGACTAGTCTCGGAACATAATTTACACGAAGATAAAAAAAGAGTTAAAATTTTTAGGTCAAGTAAAATCAAATTTTTTCCATACTAGTTTTAGGCTATTTCTAGCTCGATTTCAAAATTTGGTGATTACAAATATTTTGGTCTACCGTTTTGTCGGACTGAGGAATTTATTGTCAGACTGAGAAAAAATCGGAATTTTCAGAATTTCTTCCACAATTCAATCACGACTCATCTACTTAAGATCCATATTCAGTTCATCATTTCAAAGAATTTTGAGATGGATTCTACTGCCGAATATCGTGTGACGAACAACAACATAATGGTGGCGGGTAACAAAGAGAGACCACCAATGCTTGTGTCAGGTCGATATGATCAATGGCAATCCCGTTTTCTACGTTATCTTGACACAAAACCTAACGGTGATGCTTTAAGGCAATGTATTTTGGAAGGACCCTATAAACTCTCAAGGATTCAAGTTCCTAGAGTACCAGCCACAGACACTACTGAAGAACAACCAGCTTATGAACGTGATGAAAAGAGGAATGACCTCACACCAGAGAATCGTGCTTGGTTTGATGCAGAGAAGGAAGCAATCTACTTAATTCTCAATGGAATTGGAGATGATATTTATTTCACGGTTGATGCATGCCCCACTGCTCAAGAAATGTGGACGGCTATTGAAAGATTACAACAAGGTGAATCACTTAACAAACAAGATGTGAAAACTAAGATGTTTTGAAACTTTGGAAAGTTTACATCAAAGGATGGGGAATCAATTGATTCTTATTACTCCTGATTCTACAAGATGATGAATGATATGACCCGAAACAACTTGCAAGTTTTCACCATGCAAGTCAATGTCCAATTTCTACAACAACTTCAACCAGAGTGGACACGGTTTGTCACCTTAGTGAAACAACAACAAATGTTAGACGAAGTTTCATATCACAAGCTCTTTGACATTTTGAAACAATTTTAAAATGAGGTAAATGAACTTCAAGCTGAACGAGTTACAAAGGTTTCCAATCCACTTGCTTTGGTGTCTACCCCTCAACATTACCTAGATTATCACTCTCGTACTTCAAAGACCTACTCTACTCAATCATCATCACCACGATCATCCACTGTCTCCAAGTCACATGCTCCAACATGATCCCGAGGCAAAGAAGTTGCAAGAGCACCATCACCCACACCTGAGCAATCATCCGAAGAAGACAGTGATGAAGAAGTAGCTCAAAAGGATAGGGAATTCAAGCAACAAATGGCTTTCATTATGAAGCAATACAAGAAAATTTACAAACCCACCAACAACAACCTTCGAACATCTTCAAACCCAAGGAACACTTATGCACAGAGTCCTCCAAGGTATGACACATGAAGGCGAGTTGAGAGTCCTCCAAAGTATGATCGACAACCTAAGTATGATAATCAGAGGGTGGCTACTGTTGTTGGAAATAGGGAAACTATTGGTACTCAAGTTGTGCAAGAAAGTGGGATTCAATGTTTTAACTGCAGAGGTTTTGGATATTTGGCTAGGGAATGCAGGCAGCCAAAGAGGGTTAAAAAGCTGGGATCAAGTTATCAGCTGAGGAAGGAGAAATGCTTGACGATACAGATGATGAACTCTCCGACCAAGAACTCGAGGCACATTATTCATACATGGCAAAGATTCATGAGGTCCTTAACGTCACTGAAGATGACAATGGTCCTATCTTTGATACCGAGCCAATTGATATGGTACAACATGATGATGAATATAATGTGTTTGGTGATACACATGAGCATAGTGATCTACCAACAACAATTACTGACATGTGTATGATGGAAATGGTTGATAGCAATACCACACCCGATTCATCAGACATGTGCAATAATGAGTTTGAGGATGATCAACATGCAAATGAGTATGATGACGAGGAGCGTGTCGCACATGCTAAATTAATTGCTAGTTTACAAAAAGATGTCAAAGAAAATAGAAAGAGTCAAAAGCAATTAAAGAAGGCAAACGCAACGCTCACTCAAAACTTTGAAGAAAGCAAAGCCGCTCTCATAAAATCTAGTGAGACCATTGATAGTTATAGGGCTGAGCTTCTTCATAAGACCAAAGAGCTTGAGGGGTACAAAAGCCGTGTCATCATCGTTAACAAGGACGATTTTGAAAATAAATACAACGAAGCTCTAGCTTTATTAACTAAAGAAAAACATCAATTTAATGTCTTATTAAGTGATGAACGTCAAAAAACGTACCTTGCCACAACAAAAGTTAATGAACTTGAACAAAGGCTTTCTATGAATACCACTGATTCTGCTAAAATTCTTGAAGAGAAGAAACAAGATGTTGAAACATTAAAACAAGATTTCAAAAATAGACAAGGCAAAGATACTTAAAAAGTAAAGGATCTCGAAGAACAAGTCGAATTTTTGAAAAAAGTTGTTTATAAAACGCATGACTCTATTCAAACTGTTGGAATGATAGCACCTCCGTCATTTTTCAAGGGTCAATCTAGCTTTGCCACCCCCAAGTACCTCGAAAAAGCTCAAGCTGCTAACCCTCACTTATATCTTGATGAGTCCGAATGGACTGATAATGACTGCCCAATAGCTAACCTAGATAGTGAAGATACGTCCCTTTGGGATGAGGAGAGTAGATCACCGGTCAATAAAGATTTTGTGAAACCATATAACTATGCTTATCTAAACAGTATTTATGGTCTTTTCACTCCACTAAAACAGAAGTCTCGTGAGGAATTATTTTTAGAATGCAAACAACGACGAATTCAATGGAAGAATACGTTTGTCGCTATGAGGAAAACTAATGTTTTTAAATATATTAACTATTTGCCTCTAGATGCTTCTAAAAGCAAAAGTAGAAAAACACTTGGTTTTCTTAAACACCATATTTAAAATGTTCAATCAATGGTCGAAAGCGATTAGGAAAAACGTCAAAAGGATAAGTGGAAAACCGAGATTCCTCACGACATAACTGTGCTTGTGAAATAACTTCTAATACCAAATACGAAGATAATAAAAGAACATGTTCTTGAGTTTGAAAACTTGATTTGGTCTGAAATGTTTGATGATTTGAAATATCTTGAGTCTCTTGAAAAAGAAATTGATGAACTCCAAAATGACAAATAAGATTTTTCAAACGAATATGATATACTCTTAGAAGAATGTCTCTCCAAAGATATTTTGTGTGTTACTCTTCAATCTTGTGCTAATATCGATGAATATTCTGATGTTGCATGCAAATATCTTGATAAAATCAAAGAATGTGAGCGTCTTGAAATTGAGCTTTCGAAACGTAAAGAAAATGTTGATAAAAAGGCTTTTGAGTTACTTCAACATAAAACTGATTTCCTTCAAAAACATTGTCATTCTCTTGAACTTGCTTTGCAAAAAGACGTTGGTAGTTTTCCACATGACAATAACTTGCAAGAAAAAATTTCCAAAACGTTTCGAGAAATGATGGAACAGAGTTTGGAAATTAAAAGGTTGAAAGCTCAGTTACAAGACACGGAACTAGCGATAGCTGAGTTGAAGAAACTCGTTGCTAAGATGGGTGGGAAAATTGTGGAACCTAATGTTAAGAAACCTGTTGTGAGACAACCCAATGCGCAAAAAGTGACTAGACCCTCTGTCTTGGGAAAACCATCTGTTTTCTCTAATTCTGCATTTGCAAAACCTGGGTTTTCCCCCAAGATGGATGGGAAGGATAGGTTACCACAGAATACTCCCAAAACACATATTCGATCACAAAGCACTAAGAACACTAATGTTATTAAACTAGGGATGTATAGATTGGCCACTAAACCTACACAAAACAAAGAAAGTCAATCACCTCATACTTCTAGAAACACTAATAGACGTGTGTCTTTTACTATAGGAGTAGTCCCCACTACTAGTGTTAGCCGGCCTCAGCTTAAGAGCACTCGAATGAATGAAAAGGTTTGGCAAATCAAAAGTCAAGGGAAGATGAAGGAAGTAGAAGACCACCCTAGGATTTTCAATGTTTCTAAGAATAAAACGTCTGTAATCGCATGTAATGACGATTTGAATGATTCGACTTTGAATGCTTTGAATGTTAAGTTTGTTTGTGTGAAATGTGGAAAGTGTGCTAATGCTAATCATGCTATGTGTGTTTCGAATAATGTCAAAGGCGTAGATACTAGAACTAAGAAGCAAACTGTGATGCCTATTAGTGCTAGAACATCCAAACGCAAAGTGAACCGTTCTGGTGCTACCCCCCTAAGAAAAGTAATGCATCAGACTCCACCACTAAGAACCCTAGAAGCAAAATTTGCGAATTATATGAGTCTGCTAGCAAGTCTTGGAAATGGTGGTTTGCTAATCAATGTCCTCCAGGATATAAATGGATGCCTAAGGTTAGGACAGAAAATGTGACAACGAGGGTTAGTATGCCTTTAAGTGACGAAACTACGGAAACTAATTAATCGGAAATAACAACTAACATGGAATCCAATTTAAAAAATGCTCCATCGTGTTCTAATTCTTCTGCAGGTGATCGAGATAATTCTCTTCATACTGGACTCCGGATGCACGAAGCACATGACGGGGAATCTCAAGCTTCTAGTTAACTTCGTGGAGAAGTTCCTGGGTATGGTCTGATTCGGAAATGATCAATTTGCACCAATCCTAGGATATGGAGATTTGGTTCAGGGGAATATAACAATCAAAAGAGTTTACTATGTCGAAGGGCTCAATCACAATCTTTTCTCGGTTGGTCAATTCTATGATGCGGTTTTGGAGGTTGCTTTTAGAAAGAAGACATGTTTTGTTCGTGATTATGATGGAAATGACTTACTTACCGGTTCACGGGGTACTGATCTCTACGCTATTTCACTACAAGATTCCACATCTTCAACTCCAATCTGTTTCATGGCTAAAGCTTCAACGACTCAAGCTTGGTTATGGCATCAACGATTATCTCATCTTAACTTTGATACCATCAACTTGCTTTCCAAGAAAGATATTGTGTGAGGCCTTCCAAACTTGAAATTCATCAAAGATCATGTTTGTTCTTCTTGTGAGCTTTGTAAAGCTAAACGGAGTAGTTTCAAGACAAAAACTACGCCAAGCTCTAAAGGACGGTTAGATCTTCTTCGTGTAGATCTGTGTGGCCCCATGCGTTTTCAAACCATCAATGGGAAGAAATATGTTATGGTCATTGTCGATGACTACTCAAGGTACACGTGGACCCTCTTCTTAAGGTCCAAGGATGAAACATCTGAGGTTCTCATTAACTTCCTTAAGCTGATACAACGTGGTCTTCAAGCTCAAGTAAAAGTGGTACGTACTGACAGAGGCACAGAATTCTTGAATTCAACTCTGAAGAAATATTTTGAAGCCGCAGGAATTGAACATGAAACATCTATTGCTCGAACACCTGAACAAAACGGAGTTGTTGAAAGACGAAATCGTACTTTAGTTGACGCTGCTCGAACATTATTATCTACTTCAAAACTACCATTATTCCTTTGGGCCGAAGCCGTATCAACCGCATGATACACACAAAACCGTTCCTTAATTATCCCAAGACACGAAAAGACCCCATATCACATAATTAATGATCGTAAACCTTCACTCAAACATCTTCATGTTTTTGGATGTACGTGTTACATTATTCGAGATGGTGAAAATCCGGACAAGATGAAAGAGAAAGGTGATGCATGCATTTTCGTGGGATATGCAACTCAGTCTAAGGGATACAAAGTGTACAATAAGAGAACAAAATTTATAGTTGAGACTATTCACATCAGATTTGATGAATTGCAAGAGATGGCACTTGAACAAGCAGTTTAAGTCCCGATCTACAACGACAAAAGACTTCTGTGCACAACCGCACAGAACTCGGAACTCAAGACCACAACAATGAACCGTCAAGTTTAAAGCTGGTTCCTGAACATGTTCCTAGAGCAGATATGACAGTGGACATGACACTTGAAGAGTTGGAAATGTTATATGGACCAATGTTTGATGAATATTTCACGGGGGAGAAACATGTTGTATCAAAGTCTTCCGCTGTCACTCATGATACGAATGATGATACCGATCATCATCAACAAAAGGATACAACTTCATCTACTTCAACACGGGTTGCTGCGAATTTACCTCTTTAGAATATCTCTTCAACAATCGAACATACTACATCCACAACTACTATCATTGCTCCAGAGAACACAAATCAAGCAGACGATGCATTATCTGACAAAGACGACTTTATCAACTCATTCGGTACACCGGTACACAAAACTGGAGAATCTTCTACTCGCCATGTTGATCTGTCAAATATGAACACGTTCTACCAACGACATCCTTCAACACATCATTGGACCCGAGAACATCCTTTGGTTCAAGTAATTGGAAACCCTTCACAGCCTGTTTGTACAAGACGACAACTAGCCATCGATGGCGATGTTTGTATGTTCGCACTCGCCGTGAGTACAACTGAACCGAAAAACATCAAAGAAGCCATGGCTGATCATGCTTGGATTGAATCGATGACGGATGAACTTCAACAATTTGAAAGACTTAAAGTCTGGGAACTTGTTGACAGAGCATACGATGTGATTCCATTAAATCTTCATTGGATCTGGAAAAACAAGATGGATGAAGAAAACACGATCATCAAGAACAAAGCTAGGCTAGTGGCTAAGGGGTATGGCCAGAAAGAGGGAATTGATTTTGACGAATCATTTGCACCAGTTGCTCGTATGGAAGCGGTCAGGATTTTCCTTGCTTATGCTGCACATAAGGGACTCACTGTCTATCAAATGGACGTAAAGACGACATTTCTTAATGGTCCTTTGAAGGAAGAAGTCTATGTCACGCAGCCGGAAGGATTCGTCAATCATCATTATCCTGACAAGGTGTATCGTCTCCACAAGGCACTATATGGACTCAAGCAAGCTCCAAGGGCGTGGTACGACGAGCTCTCGAAATTTCTGGTATCCAAAGGTTTCTCAAAAGGTTCCATTGATCTAACTTTGTTTACTTATAAATATGGGGATGACATTTTGCTCGTGCAAATTTATGTTGATGACATTATTTTCGGGTCCACAAACCCAAAACTTTCAAAATGGTTTAAAAAAGTAATGCACAGCAAATTTGAAATGTCAATGATGGGAGAACTAAAATTCTTTCTAGGAATTCAAGTTCACTAATCCCCAAGTGGTATCTTTATAAACCAAGCTAAATATTGTCAAGAGATAATCAAAAAGCATGGTATGACCTCATGTGACCCCGTTGGGACACCATTATCAACCAAATAGCTAGATGCTGACTTGGAGGGAAATTCCATGGATCAAACGAGATATCATTCCATGATCGGCTCCCTCATGTACTTGACAGCAAGCAGACTTGATATTTCACATGCTACGTGTTATTGTGCACGATATTAAGCACGACCTACTGAAAAGCACCTCAAGGAGGTTAAACGGATCTTTCGGTACCTTAAGAATACCATTCATTTGGGACTCTGGTATCCGAGGGAAACCGGTTTCTTTCTAACGGCCTATTCAGATTTTGATCATGCAGGGTGTCTTGATACACGAAAAAGTACTTCTGGTGGTGCACAGTTTTTAGGTCAAGATAAACTTGTGGGATGGTCTTCCAAGAAGCAGGATTGCACGTCACTGTCATCAGCCGAAGTGGAGTATGTGTCTCTATCTGCGTGTTGTGCTCAAGTTCTATTGATGAGAACACAACTCACGGATTATGGCTTCCACTTTGATAAAGTACCTATGTACTATGACTCAAAGTCGGCCATAGCCATCTCCTATAATCCGGTACAGCATTCCCGCACGAAGCACATTGATGTCAGATACCACTTCATAAAGGAACAAGTTGAAAAAGGTATCGTTGAACTATACTTTGTTGGAACGGATTACCAATTAGCTGACTTTTTTACGAAAGCTCTGTCGAAAGATAAGTTTGAGTACCTCGTTAGGCAAATTGGTATGAGATGTTTGACTCTATCAGACCTGGAGATTCTGGCAAAGGGGCCTTCTTGATTTATCTATCAAACATCTACCTCTAAATATATTTGAAAAAAGCAAAATACAAAAATATAAAACATACAAAAACAAAACACAAAATTAAAAAATCTTTCAAAATCCAAAAATATTCTTCTCGACATGTCTTTCAGTATCGATAATATGGACGTGCCTAGAAATGTCTCTCAATAACGACACGGGTATGTACATAAAGCTCGAATGAAAGTTGTAAATATTTTTCAAAAAATGTCATTTCTTCTTTTAATAAAGGAAATTGTCTATTTTGGACAATATTTCCAAACAACGGGTAGAGCAATCTATCTAGGTTGAGCTTATCACAAAACATTCAATGTTTTGAGCTCAACACTATGGCTTGTAATCACTTTCAGATTGCAACCCGGATCAATATTCACGGGGGAGTGTACGATTTAGTGCGCTTACCCTCAGCAAAAGAAGAGAAATCTTCTTACACTTGAGTGGATTCGTCAAGACATTCAAAGTCTATGAACTCAAGTTTATGATTTAGAAAAACCTCTTCGCCAAAAAGAAAAAGGATTTTTCAAAAAGCGTTGAACATAATTTTTTCAAGAATTTTTCATTGATTATTCAAAATCTTTCAAAAATTGTGTGTTCAACAACTCCCATCCTAAAAAAGCTAAATGTGGATCATATCCTCACAATGACAATTCAATTAGATCAATTTTTGAGGGGGAGCATTTCAACTTCATGCAAAGATTGACACATCTTTCTCCCGAAGATTTTCAAGACAATTTTTCAAAATATATTTTAATCAAATTTGGTATCTCTAATATCAAAAGAATTTATATATTAGAGATAGGGGGAGAAAATGTGATTAAAATGTGATCTTATATAATACTCAAGCACTTTAAATCTTACCTACATGTGCGAAACACTTTCGATTATCGATGCACATGTGTAGGGGGGAGCATTTCTGAAATGACAAAACTATCAAGGTGTTAAATGTTTTTCAAACATCTTGTTAGACATTTTAAGTGGTTTTCATGGTTACGATCAAATACCCACAACATCTTTAATTCACGACGTTATTGGTGTCAAAAAGGTGGTTAGGTTTAAGTCTTATGATCCAACTAGAACCGGAGGGATCTTCCCATGGACAATCCAATAGATTATTAGAAGTCCTTAGGAAAGAGGGAGTAGAATGTGAACGTAGTTGAATGCCGACTAAGTACTGATGCTAGCACTAGAACAATCACAACAAGGTGCTAGTAATGATGTCTTGGTAAGCATTGAAGTGGTTGAAGAATGAAAAAGAAATGTAAGGATAAAGGGTGTAAAGAAAGAAGCCCTCCATACAACTTAGGCAGAAACCGGGTCAACACATCATGAAGACAACTCATCATGAACCCAGTGATGTGAAGCACAACCCTTTCCTAGCTACTCAGGCTTCTCTCAATAGAAGTTTGTTTTATTGTCACGGAGAACAACATGAATTTTATTGACTTTCTCAATCCGAGATAGTTGATATTGAATAGGTGGCATCTGCTCCAGCCTCCGACCACTAAAAGTGCCCAAATCGAGTCTATAGCCTAGAGATCAATCAAATCTCATTAGGACACACGGAATGACGATAAAGAGATTCCTACGCTATATCCTTGTGATATTTCTAGAACACTCAGAGTGATACTACTTAGTATTCACAATGATGAGTGGAAATCCTTCCAGTGTTAACATCAAACAGCACTACGGTAGGTCATATGTAAGATTCTTTATGAATTGAACATGTGAAAAACTGAAAAACAACAGTGGTTTGATTCTGAATTGATTCAAACTCGTTTCAGGTTTCTACGCAATATCTTTATAGTCTTGCCAGAACATTCAGAGTGATATTCATCAATATTCATAGTGACGAATGGAAATCCTTCTAGCGTCAACCTCAAACAGCGCTACAGTAGGTGACTTGCGATATTCTTATGAATCAAGCTTGTGTCAACTGTAAAGCAACAATGGTAACATTCTTTATGAATCAAACTTGTTCCAGGAATTTGAAATTGACGACTTTAATCAAGCGGATATTTATCCAATTGATTCACTCTTTATGTTCGCAGTCTTGTTTTGAGACGGTCAAGTAAAGAGAACGGCTAGTACAGTCGTGAAACCCTGTCAAGGAGATTCATAATTGAATCTACCTAATCACATGTACGGTATTTAATATCGTATAACGGTCTTCACCGACCGGAGGTAAAACGCTACTGATTTAGGACGAATGTCAAAGCCATTCAGTCCGTGTCTATGTTTTGTCTCAAGAAGGTGGCATCACGGTGTACTCGGCAAAGTTAAAGATTCAAAAAAACACATACTCATGCCTAAAGACATATTCAACAATTAATAGTGTGAGCATGTGGATGAAGACACAAGATCGCAAGATGGCAAAGACAAGTCAAGGATGATTTGAAGATCTCAAGATCAAAAGACAAAGTCGAAAGACAACGACAAAGGCTCAAAGATCACAACATGAAGGAAAAAGACTACCATTATACGTTCAAGACTCATTTATGGCGAGATTAGTAATCTCTAAAAATCTCTAAATGACAAAGGGTAATGACCTCTCGGGTAATGACCTCTCATTAGGGGAGATTGTTAGCCTCAAAATATTGAGTCAAACAAGAATGCTCGGTCATATGTTTATTATGTATCGTATATTAGAACGTTTTAATATGTAGTAGGTTAGTCGTGTATTACGGGTTTAACTTTAAGCTAAGGTTCATTCATAAGTAACCAAAGTCCAAAAGGAAAGCCCGGCCCATTATCATATAGCCTATTATGCCACATGTAGGCAAGGCTATATAAACCTCTCCTTGCTTGTAAGGAGAGGTTGGTTGTTCATTTTTATTCTTTTTCTCAATCTAATATTCACCTAGTTTCTCCACCTTCTCTCTACTTTCTCTCACTACTTTCTCTCTCTAGAAATTCATCTTCTTCATCTATTTTCTTTCTTTAATTCATGCTATATCATCTAAATATATAAGACAACAATGGAGGATAGGTATTGATTTCTTTAAAGTTTCCCCTAAAAAATATTTGGTTTGAATCTACTATGTGTTTTGGCTTGTGATTTTGAGTACTTGTGCTTGTGTGGTTAATTTTATTGCTTAGTCTTTTAGTTGTCACCTAGTTGAAATATTAAGAGGATAAAATCAGTAGGTTGTTTGAGAAAATCAAAAGTTTGTTTGAAAAAGGACTAAAACAAGGTTGTTTGGATTTTGGGATCAAAAGGCCTTGTGGCCTTGTACCCTTGGTTCTTGGGGTTTTTCTACTCTAAACAAGCTATTTGTCACCTGTTTTGATCATTGGTTAAGGCTCTTAACATTTGGAAAAGAGTTTAGAAGTTTTGGAAAAATCTGTAAAAATTGGTTTGAATTTGGTCAAACATATCAGAAGCTATAAAATCTTTGTTTGTTGGGTTCAGGGTCTGATTTTTAGTTTGGGAAGATTTTTTGTGATAAGCTATCTGTGCTATATCTGTTTGTTGAATTTGGTGGCTTATTGAGTGAGTTATAGCTTATTGAAAGTGGCTGAAGTGGTCATTTACATCAGCAAAGTGACCACCTCTTTTGTGCCTTGCATCTTGTTACCTAATGCTTGCCCTGCTGATTTGTTGCTTGACTCTTGTTATTTTGTTGTATGTGAACTTATTTGGCTATTTAGATTACCTGTGTGAGTGCTTATAAGCCAACTGGCTTATTGCCCATATTTGTACCAAAACTGAAATCATTTGCCTAACTGGCCTCTTGATTCAAAAGGATTCATCCTTGATTCCTTCACAAAAGTTTCTCAAAACAAGCTCATAAACAAGTCCTGGCAATTTGGTTAAGTTTGGAACACTTTGACTTTTGGTCAAATAAGCACAATTTGGCTTATTTTTCAGTTCTGCTTATTGGTACATGCAACAACTTACTTTTTGTGATAGGTGTCATTTTTCTTAGCTTATTATCACTTCTGAAAGATTTCAGGTCATTTGGTTAAGGTTTTGCTAGAAAACTAGCTTATTTGGCTTTTTCAACCAGCTTATTTGCTTCTACAACTTATTCTACTTGACTTTTTGGGACTTTTCTTTTTGATTATTCTTAGTTAAGCTATTTGTGACCTTTTGCAAAAAGAATCAGCTTTTGAAACCCTCTAGAACTCAAACCCGACTATTTTGTCGTTTAGTGAAAAAGTTCTTTTCAAGATTTTGGCTTATTACTTGAGCTTTTTCAAAATTTCTTTTTGAAAAAGGGTTTAGAATCTCAATAGAAGGTTGTGTGTTTAAGCAGAGCATATGGCATTAGCTTATAGCTTAATGGGCTTATAGGCCCATTAAGAATAAGCTGTTGGTTATTTAAGCTGTGATCAGCACATTTTCAGTTGTTAGGCCTTTAGACATTTATGCTTAAAATTGAATTTTGAGTCAGACTGGTGAATTTGGGCTTATTTGGTTGAGTTTGAATTTTGTTGGGCTAAAAAGCCCAATAAGCTTGTTGTTTTTATTTTTAGCCCATTTGGGGCCCAATAGGGGTATTTTGGTAATTTTACTTTCATTTTCTGATTATTTAGGTTAAAATAAACTAGTTTGCAAGTTTTTAGAATTTTTATAATTTTTGAATTTTTAATATTATTTTAATATTTTATTTTTAGTTTAATTCATTTTAAATAGTTTTAATAGTTTTAAAATTTTAGAAAAATACTTTTTAGTTTAATTAAGTCATTGTAAAGTTTTACAAATTGAAAAATCTTTATTTGGGCTTTTTATTAATTAATTTGATTTTTAGGGCTTTAATTAGCATTAAAAATTAATAATTAACTAAATAAAAGGTTTGAAAAAGTTTTGATCATTTGTAAACCATAATTGGATTTTTAGGGATTTTTGGTAATTTTTTGGGAATTTTTAGAGTAAATTTTTATTTTGGCTATTTTTACGATTTTACGTTTTATCGTCCTAGTCTAATTTTAACGTATCCGTCACTCTCTTTTCTCATCTTTTCTTTCTATATTAATCCAAAATCATACAAGTTATTCACACACAATAAACCTCCTTGGGAAAACGAAATTTGGGTCATTAGCATTTGATTTCCTTTAATCATTTGTTTCATACTTACCGCTCTTTTACGTCTTGTTTTTCCTAAAGCAAGATTGTAAATTTACTACAATCAAGTAGTAATAACCTTCATTTCTCCCTTCGGCTTTGCAATGGTATTACTAGGAAGACCACCCGAGGAAGGCGGTTTACACATTATGGCTTCAAACATACTCACCATTCTATCTTCAAATTTTGATTGTCTTTTAGCCGCTTTTAACAACTCTTGCTTAATCTCATGTTGACCTTGTTCCATCTTTTGTTGATTTTGTTGAAGACGTTGAACGTTTCCTTCCATTTTATTAGCATGAGTGTTCAATTCATTAGCAACATCATTTTTTAACTCGTTTTTCAACTCGGATCTTAGGCTAATCATTTCTCGTTGCATGTTATCAAACTTAGCTCATTTGCCTTAGCATAATCTAAAATTCACCTTGAAGATTTTTAGTGTGAGCATTTTGAAAACCTTGTGTAGTATTTTGAAAATCATGGTTTTGGTATTGATTTTTCACTTGCCCATTGTTCCCACTTTGGTAATTACCCTTGTTATAGTTTCATTGATTTCCTTGATAACCACCACTTTGATTGTTGTTTTGATAGTTATTAGCATTTTGATTTTGTGGAGTTTGATTTGGGCGGGAACCTTGGCCGTTTTCGTTGTAAGTTCCCGTGGTTACGTAAGCACTCGAAGTGTTACCACCGGCGGTAATGCACTCGGAAAAATCATGAGCTCCACCACAAGATATACAACTCTTTTCAACCGCTTTAACCGATGTGAAACTCAAAGCATCTTTTGCTTTTCCAATGAGTCATAAGAGACGGAAATCTATAAAAAACCGATTCTCCTCATTTGCTTCATCATGTAAGGCATTCATGTTACGAGACGAAGATGACGATGAACCCATAGTGGCAACACTCGGTGTGTTACGAGGGTTATAAACCTTAGATCTATTCTCGATGATCGTTAAAGCTTCATTTGTCGTTTTGCACAAAAAATTACCACCCGCGGCGGCATTCAAATAATCTCGTTCATGATCATTAAGCCCATTGTAAAACGTATCAATTTGATGCAATTCCGAAAAATCATGGTGGGGACATTCATGTAACATTTCCTTAAGTCGTTCCGATGCCATAGAAAAACTTTCGTTAGGTCTTTGCGTAAACCTTGAAATCTCATTTTTCAAATGTGTCGTCTTAGATGGTGGGAAAAATTGGTTCACAAATTTAAACACGAGATCACCCCATGTCAATATCGAATTTGGCGGTTCTTTCTCGAGCCAAATTTTGGCGGTTCTTTCTCGAGCCAAATTTTGGCGGTTCTTTCTCGAGCCAAATTTTGGAGGGTCCATCTAAAGAGTATGGAATCAATATCATCTTAATCGCGTTGTGTGGAACATCCTTAAACTTGCTTGTAGCGGTGAGACGATTGAAATTCCGTATGTGATAATGAGGGTTATCCTTTTCATGTCCGTGAAACTTGTTAGCTTGTAGCATCGACAGTAAACCCGTCTTGATCTCAAAATTCTCCGTAAGGATGGCGGGAATCACAATAGCTTCTCCAAAACCCTCGGTGGGTGCTTCAAGCAACTCCACCATAGTACGATTAGCCATGGTGACTATTGGTTCTACAACGGGTTCGACAATTGGAGTTTCTTCTTCAATTGGAAGATCTTGGTTTTCTTCCTTTTGACGACTTTTACGAGCACATTTTGCTTTATAGCGGGTTTGCATAAATGTAAAGTAGAACGTGGAGGTGAGCAAAGAAGATACTTTTGGGGTTTTTGTGAATTTTCAATTTTTTTTGTGTTTTTGATTGTTTTTATTTTTTTTGGATTTTTTTTGTGTATTACGTAGACTCAAATCTACAAATTTCTCCTCGAATCAATCTCTTGATTAAAGGAGCATCAAGTAATGAAAACGATCACGTGGAGTGAACGCCTTCGATGACTTTAGAACGTTGGTGGAACACCAAAACGTTCAAAAGGTTTTAATCTTTTGAAACCAAGAAAATATATATAGAACGTAGATAATACTTTGGCCGGCAAAACCCTCGATTAGCCTTCAAAATCAAATACCCACAAGTGAAGGGGGGGGGGGGATGAGGTGGCGCGAAGAACTTAAGTACCTAACTTCCCTTTTACGGCCTTTTATAGCACGTTGTGTATCTATTCACCGTATAGTTCGTATTTTTTAAAATTGAGCTAAAAGAAAATATTTATCTATTTTTGCCTTTTTCTTTTGGTTTGAGATTCGAATACAATAATTGAGTGATGAAATCCCAATTAAGGTTGTGTTTTCACACTTTTGGAGATATTTTGATTTTATTGTGATACGTATACAATATAGTAATAATATTCACAAAGTAAACGAATACCGATAATACGTGTTAATAGAGTTCTATTTAACACAAATACTATTTATGGCTATATATTAAAAACAAAATTTTCCAAATTTATCACAGCACACATTCCCGGTAGCGGCGCCAAAATGATTGTGGTATGTTTACACTTGTTTAGGAAAAAGAACGTAAAAGAGGTAAGTATTAAACAAATTGATTTAGGAAAATGAAATTTGTAAATGACCCTTAAAGATAAAAAAGTTCGTTTCCCAAGGAGGTTGATTGTGTGTGAAAAACTTGTAAGTTTCGGATTAATATTTGTAGAAAGAAAAAGGTAAGAAAAGAAAATGACGGATACGAGAAAATTAAGCTACGACGTACAAAACGTAAAACCGTAAAAATAGACAAAATAAACACTTGTTCTAAAAATTACCAAAAAATTCCAATAATCTCTAAAAATCAAACTAAGGTTTACAAATGATCAAAACTTTTTCTAGCCTTTTAACTAATTAATATTTAATTTTTTAATGCCAATTAAAGCCCTAAAATAAAATAAAGTTATAAAAAGCCCAAATAAAGATTTTTCTACTTGTAAACCTAAAAAATAACTTAATAAAACTAAAATGTATTTGTACAAAGTTTTAAACCTATTAAATCAATTAAAAATAATAAAAAACTAAAATTAAATATTAAAATAATATTAAAAATAAAAAATTTATAAAAAATTTTAAAAACTTGTAAACTAGTTTATTTTAACCTAAATAAACATAAAATGAAGTTAAAATTACTAAATTATCCCTATTGGGCCCCCAAATGGGCTTAAACCAAAAACAGTCCAAATCAAATGGGCTTTTCAGCCCAATAATCCGAAGTCCACAAAAAGCTACCAAAAAGCACAGTCCAACTCAAAATTTGATTTTAAACACAAAAGTCTAAAGGCCCAAAAGCTGAAAATGTGCTTATCACAGCTTAACAATCAATAAGCTTATCCTTATTGGGCCAATAAGTCCATTAAGCAATAAGCTGATGCCATAAGCTCTACTTAAACACACAACCTTCTTATGAGATTTTAAACCTTTTTGAAAAAAGAAATTCTGAAAAAGACCAAGTAATAAGCCAGAAATAAGCAAAGAACTTTTTCACTGAAAGACAAAATACTCGGGTTTGAGTTCTAGGGGTTTTCAAAAGCTGATTCTTTTTACAAAAGCTCACAAATAGCTTAACTAAGAATAATTAACAAGAAAAATCCCAAAAAGTCCAGTGAAATAAGCTGTAGAAGCCAATAAGCACTCTGAAAAAGCCAAATAAGTTGGTTTCTAGCAAAACCTTAACCAAAATAGCTGAAACCTTCCAGAATTGATATTAAGCTGAGAAAAGTGACATGTATTACAAAAACTAAGTTGTTTCATGTACCAATAAGCTGGAATGAAAAATTAGCCAATTTGACCTTAAGTCAACAAAAGTCAACGTGTACCAATTTCAATCAAACTTTCAGCAAATGGTTATGAGGTGGTATTAAGCTTGTTTTGAAGCCTTTTGGATGAGGTCTTAAGGTTAAGACCAATGAACTTGGCTAATCAGTTGATAAACCAAGCTTGTTTTTGGCAGTTAAGTCTCAATAAGCTAGTTGGCTTATTAGAATTTCAAATAAGCACAGAAAGCTTTAAACTCAAACACTAGCAGCCAATGATGAAGTATTGATAAGCAAAGACCATAGACATACAAGGTTCATGCAAATGTTGGTCAAAATGCAAGTGTCACTTTGCTGATGTAGTTGACACTTATAGGCACTTTTGATAAGCTATAAGTCCCTGAATAAGCTACCAAATCACACAACCAAATACTACAAAATGCATACCAACTAGGACTATTCCTAAACCAAATTACAGCCCTTAATTCCAACTTATGAAAAAGTTATGCCTTCTGATGTGTTTGACCAATTTCAAAACACTTATATGCAGTTTTTCAAAAACTTCGCAAAACCAATTCCAAACATGTAGCAACTTAACCAGTGACCAAAACAACTTCCAAATGACTAGTTTGACTGATTACAACCCAAAAATCCCAAGGTCAAAGGCCTTAATGCCTTGTGCACCTAAAATGCACCCTTATGCCCCCTTTTTGGACTTTATGTTCCAAATCATTTTTCAATCACACAACCTACTGATTTTATGCTTCCTATAGGTCTACTAGGTGACACTAAGCAGATGTAAAGCAAAAACCAAAGCACACAAACATTAACATACAAAATCACATAGCATCACAACTTGATAGATTTTTAGCAAAATTTTTAAAGAGTAAAAAGAGAGTAGAGAGTGAACCTATCCTCCACAATTTCCTAGGAGGATTCAGTAATGCTCCTTGGACTATTCTCAACAACTAGAGAGTAGCCAAGGTCCTTGAATCAACAAGAGGCCTTGTTGATGGTTCAACAGCTGAACCAAGGCCCTTATTATGTGATTTTGAACACAAGGCAACAAACATCCTCACCAAAGCCTCAAATCTTCTCAAAAGCTTGCTGGTAACAAGATTTCAACAAGCTTTCACACTTAGAAGGGGTTAGTAAGAAATCCAAAGCTTCTAAAAACTTTTCCAATGAAGATCTAGCTTAACCACTCAAACACTAAGGATTTGAGAGGCCAAATAACATATCTAAACACCTAGAATCCAAGGGCCTTAACTGGTAAAGCCTTGAATCACTAGATCAAAACTGCTTAAAACACACTTTTTCAAAAACTTGAAAAACTTGAAAACTTAACAAAACTCAAACATGGACAACACAAACCACTAGAACACTTGTATTATGATTGTGGAACTTAGATTCAAGCATCTAACACCAACTTCATTAAATATAAAAGGAATTACAATTGAAAATTTTCAAAATACACACAATTTATGTTGATATGAAAGGTATTACACTAGAATGCCTAGAAAATGGAACAAAGGCTCTCTCACAGGTTGAGGAGTCCTTTTATAGACAAATACTAAGGTTACAAGTGCTAGAAAATAGAAAACCCTAGCTACTGAATTTCCAGAAATGTCCTTGGACGTTTTGAGTGCTGAATTGTCCAAAATGATCTTGGTCACTTGTTTTTGCCTTTGGGACCAAGTATGAAGCATAAACCGTTGATCTTTACACGTTGCATTCCTTGGAGAGGAAGTTGTGTTTTCATTGGTGGACAAGGTTGATGGTGCGGTCCATAGGGTGATGGGATGGTTGAGGTTAAGTGTGGGATGGATTCGTGTGAAGGGGAATGACACGTGGGTTAAGGTAATTAGGATTTACCCTTTGGTTTAAGTGGGGTGGTAACTGGGTGGATGAAGGTGAAAAGTAGTAACTTTTGATCGAAAAAAGGTCGGTTGGAAGTGTTTGGAGCGTGTTTGAGGATTTGAACGTTTCATTGCACATGTTTGGTCCTTGTTCTTTGGCAAAGTATGTATAACAAGTCTTTTAAACCCCATAAATAGATTTCCTTTGTTATTAAAGTTTCCCTTTTATACTTTTGCCACAAAACTTTCTTAAAAGGGTTTCAAGGACTTGTTTTGCACATTTCTTGATATTTGAAGGGCCAATCTTGAACTTTATTGGAACCTAAAGGTATTCTTTATATTTTTGACATTGAGGAGAACCATTATTGACAGATCTTCATTTTTAGGGACTAATTTTGCCAATTCTTCAAAGTTGAGGGACCTTTTTGTAATTTTTACAAACTTTAGGGACCAAACTTGTAATTATGAATATACAAGGGTATAAAGTTTCATTTCTTCAATGATGAAGGACATTTCTTGAACATCTTCAATTCTTCAAGGTCTTTTTCTTGGAAAATCACAACTAGGGCCCGGTTCATTGTGCGGCTTCGTTTCTCGTGTTTGTTTTTCCTTGTTTCTTGTGATCTTTTGTTTTTTTCACGATATCCATACCTAAATATACAACTAACAAACACAAGCATAATATATGGTCTTTTATGACATATTTTATCATTTAAAGCCCAAAAAGAACGATGAGACCATGTATAATTGTAGTCTCATCAACAAGCCTAAATGGATTATATGAAATAATAATAATAATATAGAATAAAATGAATAAAAACAATATATTTTATAAACATGTATTGGTTTCATTATAACAAGTGAAATGAGTTTAATGTGAGTAAACAAGATGATGGTTAAAATAATATTATAGTATACTAACCAGTTGATACCTTTGATAAAATAATGAAGATAAAAGATGAGTTTTTGTTAAATGAGATGATAGATAAAGTGAGTGTTAGTACACTAATAGAGTTGTGCCCTTTGATAGTAACAGAGATGGTAAAATATGACTATGATTTCATTTATTGGTGTTAAAATATGGTCCTAATGCGAGGTAACTAATTGAGATGAAAATTTAAAATTTTCTAAGATATTGAAATTTGGTAATACAAATCGTGATGAGTTTGACTTTTGTTGTTGGTACACGCCATTGATCTTTCGGATTACATTGTTTTGTTTTCAGCTGTTTTGGCTAGGGTTCGTGTAACACCCCATTTGATAAATGGAATGTCACACGTGATTATGGCGTGTCATCAAAGAATACAAGGATAAATGTCTAAACATTACATGACCATAAAGGGAAATACCGGAATCAAACATCGGTAGTCCAAAAGTAGAGCTCATCACACACAAACATAAGTACTGTAAATGAAAGGACTAAACAATGTCCATGAAATGAGTATCAAAGTATAGATAAATGCATAAAGTAAAGAAGGCTAGAAAGCTTCCAGTCCATATGCACGTACCCTTAAAGTCTACGAGCGTCCCTGAGTACCTTCCGTTTTGGGAACATGAAAAGGAAAACGGCTAAGCAATACGCTTAGTGCACGGATGTACAAGAAAAGCATGAATAATATAAGCATATATGCATGAAACAGCGGAAGAAACTAAGTCCTGGATAACCCGGTTATATCTTAGTGAAACTGGTTTTATAGTTTGAAAAGCCTTATGTTTATCTTGTGAAAACTGTTTAACATATTTTACCGTTAGCCAGTATAGGTCATGAAATATCAACGTGCATGAATACTTGGAGGGGTGACCTCGTCATGCAAATTAGAGGGACTGCCTCTAATTTAATATACTGGTTTTGGGTAGGAGGGATCAGCTCCTTGTGAAGGATGCAAGGCACACACCACATTCACACTAAGTAATCTGCTGAAAACATGTAACTAGGATGCACCCATACGCCCCACCTGATAATATAATAAATGGCCAAAAGCTGAAAGGGACGCCATGAGCTATCACTCCGCCGTGATGAAGTCATAACACTGGTGCCTCCAGTGTTATGGTTATGGTACCTCCATAACTAGGTGAAACTGGTCATGCATGTATGTTGGGAATTATTTGTTAAGTGTCAAGTACCGTTAGTGTATTCCAAGTACTGTTAGTGTTATGTAAGTACCGTTAGTGTTAACGCGGTACATAGTAAGTACTGCTACTTATAAAGTAAGTACTGCTATGATGATTAGGACGAATATATCTTTGTATAAGATATGTCATAGTTATAGTTAGATTATATCTTATGTGATATACATAAATAGTTAGAATATTGATAATATATCGTATGTGATATAGTTATCTTTATAGAATATTCTAAGGTTTCTAGGGTTCCTTACTCTATAAAAGGAACATAGGCACAATGTCTTTCATGTACCTCATACAAGTCGATTAATAAGAGAATCGAATAGTTAAAAGTAATTCTGTTCTTCTGTGCTTTATAAGTTAGATTCCGCATAACTTATTTAGTGTTAGTAAGAGTGCTCAAAGTATTTTAGTTTGATTACAAACTATTATACTAATTCTTAACAGAATATAGATCCAAACAAAGGGATCAACAAGTGGTATCAGAGCTTGTTGAGAAACTCTGAAAAAAAAGAACACGACCCCATACACTCCACACATACCAAATCTCAATGTCTCAACCAGATGGTGATAATGCTCACTTGGATAATGCACAAAACACTGATCCTGTTCTGCCACAAGGACAACCACAAGTTGTGCATCCTACACCAGGACAAGGTGCTCAAGTCGTGAATGATGTAGCTACCTATACACCAACACCTTCTCATACTCTGTCTGTTGTTAAACTCCCAGTTCTCAAAGGTGACAATTATGAGACTTGGGCTATCCAGATGGAACATTACTTGAATCACACAGATCATACTGTGTGGCAAGTTATCAAGAATGGGAACACACCAAAGAAGCTACACTAGTTGCCAGACGGTACATGCTATGCTCTACCTGTTGTGACTGCTGAGCAGATACAAGCAGAGATCAGAGAAAGAAAAGCCAGAACTGCTTTGGCTATGGCTCTTTCTGAAGACATTCTACCAAGCTTTCATCATTATAAAGATGCCAAAGCTATGTGGGATGCTATAAAACTTAGATTTCGAGGCAATGACAAATCTAAGAAAATCAAGAAGATTGTTCTTAAGAAAGAATTTGATAACTTCTCAAGCAAGAATTTGATAACTTCTCAATTACCAGTATGGAGGGAATACATGGTGGATATGGAAGGTTCAGTAAGTTGCTTATTCAGTTAGCAGTTTATGGACAAGTAATCCCTAATGAAGAAGCTAATCTAAAATTCTTAAGAAGTGTTCCACCAGAGTGGAAAGCAATGGCTATGCACTTCATCACAAGAGATTATTTGGAAACAATTCTGTTTGATCATCTCTACAACAATCTTAGAGCATATGAGATGGATGTGAAAGGTACTGAAGTAAAGACAGCAACTACTTCAAAGTCTAATTTGGCTTTTATGTCAGATGGGAACAGCGGTACTTACTTTCAAAATACCGCTAGTGGATCTAGCAGCGGTACATACTTCACAAATACCGCTAGAGGACTTACAAGCAGTACTTACCCACAAAGTATTGAAAGCAGTCCTATGATCTCTCAAAATCCACATGGAAGGTCTTCACCACTGTTTAGTGAGAATGATGCCTTCTCATTCTTTGCTGGACAAGACAACAGGCCAAGATTAACACTCAATGACTTGTTCCAAATGGATGATGCTGATGTTAAAGAATTGGATCTTAAATGGTAAGCTGCTATGGTGACAATAAGATCTAATAGGTTCTTCAAGAAGACTGGAAGAAAAATGACTGTTGATCCTAATGAGCCATTAGGATATGACAAGTCTAAAGTTGAATGCTATAACTGTGGAAGGAATGGACACTTTGCAAGAGAATGCAATAGAGATAAATCTGAGACTAGCAATCTGAAGTCCAAGAACAGCTATAGAACCAGTCCAAGAATAACTGAAAGCTTTCCAAAAGAAAACAGTAGGAGTCCTAAAGGAACCAAAGCATTGGTTACTGTAGATGGAGTGGTGAATTGGGCAGAAGAAGAAGAAGAAGAGCTTGGATTAATGGCTCTCTCACATGAAGATACTGAGGTACACCCTTGTTCTAAAGATTGTATTCTTAAATTTAATAGTCTAAAAGTAGAACTAGAGGAACAGTATCAAAAGGTTAACACATGCACTGTAGAAGTAGAGGCTTTCAAACAAGGTGTTGCTAAACTAGAAGATAATATAGTTTTGTACAAAAAGGCTCAACAAAACTATGAAGAGAAAATAAGGATTTTGACTCTTCAAATGAGGGAAAAAGATGTGGAAATAAAAGCTTTTGAAAGACAACTTTTAAAAATAAATTCAGAAAATGAAGCTTTAAAAAACAGTCTTTGTAAAGAGAGGGAAGTGATTAGTCATTGGCAACAATCCTCTAAGGGATTGAGAAAATTGATTAATTCACAAATGGGGTATTATGATAAAACAGGCCTAGGATATATTAAGGATCAACCTAGGATAACCTTAACTAACAACGACTTATCAAAAGGGATTTTTGATAGTTCTGGTGAGGAAGATGATACACCTGAAAATGATAGATATGCTGAAGGAATGAAGGCAGTTCCTCCACCATTATCAGGAATTTTCATGCCCTCTGGTAATGATACTAGTATAGAGTTAGAAGATCCTAAGATTAATAATGTATTTAACTCTAGTACTATGTCTCAAGAAAATACTGATGTGACCAAGAATATTGTTTATCCACCTTTAATGAACAAATTTGTCTCTGAGGAATCTAAGACTAGTTCTGCTCCCAAGCAGGTAAAAACTCCTAGCAAGATATTGGAAAATAATGAACAACATACTAAAACCAAAAGGGATGGGCTAGGTTTTGAAAAAGTAAAGTCAAAACAACCTTTTGGGTCTTCTTTAAGAAGAAAAGGGTGTTATGTTTTTGGTAGTCTAAGTCATTTTATCAAAGACTGTACATTACATGAAGATAAAATTGTGAAACAGAAGGCTACACAAAGGGTCATGAAGAACAGTAATGAGAAAAATGCACAGGTTTATAGGAAACAGAAACTTAAAGATGACAAACCTAAGTTTGATCACACAAGGGTAGTTAAACAGGTTAAAAATAATCCTACCAAAAGTTTTGTTCCTAGGGCAGTACTTATGAAGCAAGGACTTGTATCCTTAAAGTCTGGTAAACCAAGTACCGGCAAGCCTAAATCTACAAGTACTGCTAGACCAAACTCAAGTACTGTTGGTTTCAAGTCTGTAAAACCAATGTTCTCCAAGACTTCTAAGAAAGTTTTTGAAAAAGTTAAAACACCTAGAAGTAAGGACAAGAACAAACCAGTACAAATGTGGGTTCCTAAAAGAGATATATCATGTGTTAAAGCAAGTACCGCTAAAGCAGTACTTAAGTCAAAGAAGTCAAAGCACATAGAGTCACCCTATGAATTTGACTACATAAATGAAACCATGAAGTATAAGAGTAAAAGTAGCATTACTGGGAATGCTTCAGTACGAACTCTTAAATATGTAGGTCCCACAAGATCCGAGCCAAATGTGGCTTGGGTCCCTGTTAAAAACTAATGAGTTTTATTTGTGTGCAAGGGCATCTCATTGATGAATTAAAAGATAAAGGAATTGTAGATAGTGGATGCTCAAGACACATGACAGGGAACAAATATTTTCTTGCTGAATTTGAAGAATTCAGAGGAGGTCCAGTAGCCTTTGGAGGAAGCAAAGGTAGAATCACTGGCAAAGGGAAAATCAACACAGGAAAATTGGAAGTTGAAGATGTCTTCTTTGTAAAAGAATTAAATGAGTTCAATCTCTTTTCTGTATCACAAATGTGTGATAAGAAGAACAAGGTGCTATCCACAGACAAAGACTGCTTGGTGTTGTCCAAAGACTTTGAGATGCCCAAGGAATCTCAAATACTGCTTAAAGTACCCATGCAAGAAAATATGTACACCTTTAATCTTCATACTATTACTCCAACATGTGGTATTACATGTTTGCTAGATAAGGCTTCTTTAGATGAGTCAAACTTATGGCATAGAAGGTTAGGTCATGTGAATTTCAAGAATCTTAATAGACTGGTAAAAAGGAATTTGGTTAGAGGTTTACCTAACAATCTTTTCAAAATGATTTCACATGTGCTGCTTGTCAAAAAGGAAAACAACATAGAGCCTCTTGTAAGACCAAGACTGTAAACACTGTGACAAAACCTTTGCATCTCTTGCATATGGATTTATTTGGTCCAGTTTCTATCAGAAGCATTAGCCATAAGACCTTTTGTCTAGTCATAGCTGATGATTATAGTAGATTCAGTTGGGTTTTCTTTTTAGCCCTTAAAAGTGAAACAAGTGAATTACTAAAGGATTTTATCACTTTAGTTGAAAAGCAGTTCACTAAACAGGTTTTAATCATTAGGACTGATAATGGAACAGAATTTAAGAATGTTGATTTTGATGAATTCTGTAGGTCTAAAGGAATTAAGAGGCAATTTAGTAATCCTAGAACTCCACAACAGAATGAAGTAGCTGAAAGGAAGAATAGGACATTAATTGAGGATGCTAGAACTATGCTAGCTGATTCACTTTTGCCAAATACCTTTTGGGCAGAAGCAATCAATACTGCATGTTATGTGTTAAATAGAGTCCTAGTAACTAAGCCTCAAAACAAAACACCTTATGAACTCTTGACTAATGTAAAGCCTAACATAAGTCATTTAAAACCTTTCGGGTGTCATGTGTCCATACTAAATACTCTTGATTATTTGGGAAAGTTTGATGGAAAGTCTGATCCAAGATATCTTGTAGGATATTCATTGCAAAGTAAAGCGTATAGGGTTTACAATTTGGCAACTAAGAAAGTTGAAGAAAATGCTCATGTCAATTTCTTAGAAAATAAACCCAATGTTCCAGGAATAGGTTATGCTTGGATGTTTGATTTAGATTATCTAACCAACTCCATGGATTACTACTCTTTGCAAAAGGATTGTCAAACTAACAATGCAGGTGAGGAGTCAAGTGCAACTAATGTAGGTACTCAAGAAGATGGTTCTTCATCAGATGATGATGTTCATATATATGTGCCAAACATGCCTACTATTACTCCCATGACTACAACTCCCAAGAAGCAAACCATGCCATCAAATGATGATCAAGCCTCCCAAGAGCTTCAGAGGCTTCAAGATCAAGAAAAGAATGCTACATCTGATAATAAGCATTCAGGAGAAGAGTCTCTTGAGTCAAACACTCAGCAGTACATACTCTACCTAACGGTACTTCATCTGCAAGTACTGCTAAGTCAAAATCTGCTAAATCTGCTGACTCACTAGAAGAGATTTTGCAAGCATTGGACGATGAAGACTTATATGCCAGTCCAGCTGAAGGAATCTTCTCCAAAGCTTCCTATGATGAGCAGGGTGCAGTAACTGATTTCAACAATTTGGAAACTGAAATTCCAGTCAGTTCTATTCCAGCTCATAAAGTCAACAACAACCATCCTGCTACACAGATTCTTGGTGATCCAAAATTTGCTGTACAAACCAGAAGACAACTGCAAACCAATATTGAAACTCATGCCCTAGTGAGTTATGTCAAACAACAGCAGAGAACAAATCATAAAGATACTCAGCATTGTTTGTTTGCCTGTTTCTTATCTCAAGTAGAGCCCAAAAATATCTCTCAGGCTCTTGATGAAGAAAGTTGGGTAGATGCCATGCAAGAAGAATTAACCCAATTTGAGCTACAAAAGTTTTAGATTCTTGTGGATCTTCCCTCAGCTAAAAGACTGATTGGTAATAGATGGGTCTTTAGGAACAAGAAGGATGAAAGAGGGGTTGTTGTGAGGAACAAGGCAAGACTTGTTGCTCAAGGCTACAGACAAGAAGAAGGGATAGACTATGATGAGGTTTTTGCACCAGTGGCAAGGATAGAAGCCATTAGGTTATTTTTGGCCTTTGCATCATATATGGGATTTATAGTCTATCAAATGGATGTGAAAAGTGCCTTTCTATATGGTACTATTTCAGAGGAGGTATATGTCTCACAACCTCCAGGTTTTGTAGATCCTAAATTCCCCAATAGAGTCTACAAAGTTATCAAAGCACTTTATGGTCTGCATCAAGCTCAAAGAGCCTGGTATGCAACTTTATCCAACTTTCTGCTAGAACATGGATATAGGAGAGGAACCATTGACAAAACTCTGTTCATCAAGAAAAATGCCAAAGACATCATTCTAGTTCAAGTCTATGTTGATGACATCATTTTTGGTTCTACCAAGAAGACATGGTGTGAGAGTTTGAAGCTTTGATGAAAGGAAGATTTCAAATGAGTTCTATGGGAGAACTAACTTTCTTTTTGGGACTACAAGTCAAACAGAGGAAAGATGGAATATTTATCAGCCAAGATAAATATGTTGCTGAAATCTTAAAGAAATTTTCATGTATGGATACAAGGAGTACAAGCACACCTTTTGAAGCCAAGAAATCTTTATCAAAAGATGAACATGGAGAAGATGTTGACATTCATCTCTATAGGTCAATGATTGGTTCATTGATGTATCTTACTACTTCAAGACCAGATATAATGTTTGTTGTGTATGCATGTTCAAGATTCCAAGTTCATCCAAAGGTGTCACATCTATATGCTGTGAAGAAGATTTTTAAATATCTTAAAAGTAAACCTAATTTAGGATTATGGTATCCTAGAGATTCCACCTTTGAATTGGAAGCTTACTCAGATACTGATTATGCTGGAGCAAATCATGATAGGAAATCCATAACAGGAGGTTGTCAATTCCTAGGCAGAATACTCATATCATGGCAGTGTAAGAAGCAAACCATTGTTGCCACCTCTACAACTGAAGCTGAATATGTAGCTGCTGCTCATTGCTGTGGACAAGTACTTTGGATTCAAAATCAATTGTTGGACTATGGGTTTCACTGCATGAACACCAAGATTTACATTGATAATGAAAGTACTATATGCATTGTCAAGAATCCAGTATTTCATTCCAAGACTAAGCATATTGAAATAAGACATCACTTTATAAGAGATGCTTATGACAAAAAGCTTTTTTAAGTCTTGAAGATTCATACAGACAAAAATGTAGCTGACTTGTTGACCAAGGCATTTGATGTAAAGAGATTCGAATTCCCGGTAACACACATTGGTATGCTCAACCAATAACATGCTGCATATGTTGAGGGGAGGTAATAACTGTACAAGTTTTATATAAATTTTATTGTATAGTCTATGTTTTGTGTTTTTGATGTTATTGCAGGTTTATAGAAAAAGATAAAAGAGGTTACATGTCTAGTATAAATCATGAACTGGTCAAAATTGTAAGGTACCGTTGTCACTCCAAGTACCGCTAGCACAAAACCAAGTACCGCTTCTGTTCCATGTACCGCTACATGTCCGTTGTACCGTTAAGGGTCTCTTTTGTAAATTTGGCGGTTTCTTAACGCTTGGGTTTGTTATTTACTTAAATACTTACCCTAATTACACAATTGATTCACCTAATCTTTTATTTTTATCTCTTGATTCTATAACCTTCTCTCTAATCTTTCGATCATAAAAAATACTAATGGCTGCCTTACAAGTAATCTCTAAGCGTAATTTGGTTACGAATCTTGCTACGAATGATGACTCTCTTGGTTTCCATGAGATGATTGGTTTCCTATCTCGAAGTCATGTTCGCTTCACACTCACTGTAAGTCCAGTTGTCTCTATACCCATTGTTGAACAATTTTGGGATACTGCTGTGTTAGGTACTCGTTTTGATCAACCTTGCATTAAGGCTAGGGTAAATCATAGGAAGATATATGTCACTGAGGTACTGCTACGAGCAAGTTTGAGACTAAATGATGAAAATGGACTTAGTATGCTTAATAATACAGAGATTCATGATGGCCTTGCAGCCATGGGCTATTGGGTGGTAGGGAAAGTCTTACTTTCTTTAAAGCATTATTTTCACCTCAATAGAAATTGCTTTTTCATGCTATTATTCGCTGTTTAAGTTCAAAAAGTACATCTTTTGATCAAAACCTGCTGCATTGGCATCTGCTGGTATTTGTCTAGCAAATAACAAGGTTTTTAATTTTTCAAAATTAATTTTTGAAGGCATGACAAGGAATTTGGAAGGGACTAAGAAGTTTTTAATGTATCCTAGATTCATTCACACTTTAGTTAGAGACCAAATACCTAACCTACCAGCATTAACTGACAAGGAACAGTAACACCATTGTTTGCTCATATGTTAGCCCAACCTGCCAATCAAGAAGGTGAGGAACCTAGCAATGATAGTGCTTCTCAGTAAACTCCTTCTCACCAGAGCTCCCACTCTCTAGAAGATTCTCAATCTTCTTCTCACAATGTTGGTGTTCCACCAAACACTGATGAGATGATCCACACACCTGCTACTTCTATTGCTGCTAGTGGTTCAACACAAGCACAAGCACAAGCACCAGAGGTGGTGGATGTTGCAAATTTAACTGATTTGTGTACAAGTTTGTCCCAACAGGTACAGGTGTTGCAGAAAGATAAGCTTGTTCAAGACAAGAAAATTGCTGAATTAGAAGCTAGCCTACTCAAGTTAAGGAACAAAGTGTCATCTTGGATGAGGCCATATAGATCTGTTCAGAAAGCTGCAATCAAGAAGCAAAAACTCAGGAACCACAAGAAAAGGCAACTGAATGAAACCAAACAGGGGAGGAATAATGAAGAACAGGGAAGGAATAATGAAGAACAACCACCTTCTTCTGATAATCAAACAAGGATCTCTGGAAATGACATCAATTTTGAATTGGATGAAGATGTCATGGGGACTTTTAAAGATGGAACTGGTTTAGAGACTGGTGTGGATGAACCTTCAGATATGGAGATTCAACAACAAGACCCACAACCTACTCCATAGGAACCACAAGTTCAAGAAATGTTGGTAACTCAGGTAGAGGAGCCACAAGTTCAAGAAAAGTTGGTAAATCAACTAGAGGAGCCACAAGTTGCAGAAACATTGGCAACTCAGCCAGAACCATCAGTTCAATCACCACTTCAAGCTAATTGGAGTGCTTTCTATGAGAAGTTAGAGGAAATTTCTAATCAGTTTCCTGATCCATCACCACAAAGTAATAAATCAGATAAGACTGAAGAAGTGCAAGTTGATATGATGGCTTCTATGAAAGATAAAGTATATGGGGATACATAAGTGATTGAAGAAACAAGTGTGTCTAATACTGGTAAAGTCAACTTTGTTGAAGATCCAAGTGCTGCTGAGCCAACTAGGCCGACTGCAAGTATTGCTGACATTGTTGAAGACCCAAGTACTGCTAAGCCAATTGCAAGTACTGCTAAGCCAATTGCAAGTACCACTGATGATTATCCTTCACTAGAAAGTTAAATTTCATTTGGAGAAAATGAGACTTTAGCCCAATTGCTGCTTGATCTAAAGAAGAGTTTAGTTGAGAAGACTAAGCAAGCAGAAGTGGAGAAAAAGACACAACAAGAAGTTCTTGCCACAAAGGATCAAATTCAAGGTAAGAAAGTTCAAGCTTCACACCCTACAAAAGGTATAGTCATTCAACAGTTAGCTAATGAAGAAGTAGCTGCCAAGCTGAAGAAGAAGCTACCTAAGATAAATCTAAAGGATAAGGGGAAGAAGCAATTATTGTTAGAATCTGAAGATGAAAGTGATTCAGATGATGATATAAACAAAGTCATTAACAGATTTAATCAAATAGACCATGATGAGGAATTTGCTTATAGAATGCAAGCACAAATTCGTGAAGATGAATTGCAGGAAGAACTTGCAGCAAAGCAAGATTTGCTAGAAGCTAAAAGGATACATCAAGAATGGAACATACAAGAGTATGACAGGATTCAAGCTGAGATACATGCAAGTGAGCTTCTTGCAGACTCATTGATAGCTGAAGAAAAAGATGCATATGATGAAGAAAAGAAATCAAGATTGATTGATGATCTGGTAAGGGAGCAACAAAGATTCTTTGCTGAAAAGAGAAGGAAAGAAAAGATTAAGCCTCCAACTACTATGTAGATTAGAAATCAAATGATGAAATTCCTAAAGAAAGTAAAAGGATTTACTCATATTCAGCTGGTCAAGAAGAATTTTGAAGAAATCAAGACTTTGTATGAGCAAAGTAAGAGGACTAATTAAATTTTGTTGAGATTGGATCTGAAGCAGATAAGAAAGCTGTAGAAGAATTCAAGAAACGTCTACAACAACAAAGACAATTTGGTAGTACTCCTAGAATTGAGCCAAGTACTGCTGAACCTACAAGTACATCTCCACCTATCAAAACCACTTATGTGAGGAAGAATAGAAAGGAGAAAGTAAGTTCAAGGGAGGAAGAGACTGCTCAAAGGATGAATACAGGAGTTGAAACTCAAGGTATTGCTCAGACTGAAAAAGTACAAGCAGTACATACACAGTCAACAATACATACTGAGGAAACGGTACATACAAGCTTGGAAGAGGGTTCAACAGAACTTGAAGGAATTTCCAAGAGTGTTAAAAGGAAAAGATCAACAAAGCTAAATAAGAAAGCTAAGAGAGCTAAAACTACAGTAGAAGATAGTGATGATGATGAGAGCTTAAGGAAGTACTTGAAGATTGTGAAATTTGAAGATCAATGTATTGATACAGATATTTTTGGAAAAGAGCATCCATTGTTAAGTGGATTTACTATACAGATCAAGGACTTGAAGCTCATGGAATTCAGAGATCTGATGACCCAAAAAGGATATTCAGACTTTTGGAAGATATTCTTCACATTCTTGACAGACAAGATATTCAAGATCTTGTAAGGTTAGTTGAAGAAGCCAATGCAGGTAAAACTGAAGTATCACTATTATATAGGGAATTTCTCTTTATGTATGAGCCACACAACTGTGATCAAGAAATATTAAAGGTATTAGAGGATCAGGTTCCTAGTTACTGGAGATATTACAGGTCATGTGGATTGCATATTTTGGATGTAGATGATGTTACATATTATATGCTGCAAGAGAAGACTTACCCCTTCAAAAGGAAATTGTTGGAAATGATGTTAGAACAACAATTAGAAGTTACAGAAGAGTCTGTTGATACTTTGGAGTTGATCAGAATGGTTAAACAACAAATCAAGGATTTGAAAGATGAGGAAGAAGCTGAGAAAGAATCTTAAGTGTTTGACTTTCAGTCACACTTCATAAATGGTTCTCAGTTCACCATGTCTAACACACATAAGAACTGGCTAGTCCATAAGCAAACGGTTTGTGGTAAAGACTTATCAAATCTGTTGAAAGCTGATAGTTTGCTAAAAACTATATGGTTCTAACTCACCTTGTTTCGAGACAAAGAGTTGGCTAGTCATAGACAAACGATACTAGGTAAATACTTCATCAAATCCGTTGATGGTTGACAATTTACCATAAATTATAAGGTTTTCATTACACCTTATTCTTTGTGAATAAAGTATTGGCTATTCCAGAGTGTACGGCTAACTGGTAAAGAATTTATCAAATCCGTTGATAGCTGGCGATTTGCTAAAAATCATGAAGCCAATACAGATTGGTGTTTGTTGTTAACTGTTTTATTTCAGGTATGAAGATTGCAGACAAAGAAGTATTAAAAGATATAATACTTAGAAGGTTTTGTTATCATCAAATCAAGAGAAAGATTTATGATCAAGAGTTCAAGGACTAAACTCAAGAAGACAAATACGGATGCTGCAAAGATGAATGAATGTTTAGAAGACACAAGAAGATCATAGTTTGAAGACAAAGATGATGCTTATAATGTTTGAAGATTGTCTTATCAGAAGAAGATCTACATTTGAAGTGTTTGGCTACATCCAGTTGGATACAAATACAAATTACCAAGTTCAATCCAAGGATGAAGGAAAGACTGAAGACATGTATTTTTAATACATCCAGTACAAGAGAAACAAGAAGACAACAAGTTATCATTTCTTGTTTAGGGGAGGATTGTTGGGAATTATTTGTTAAGTGTCAAGTACCGTTAGTGTATTCCAAGTACTGTTAGTGTTATGTAAGTACCGTTAGTGTTAACGCGTAGTAAGTACTGCTACTTATAAAGTAAGTACTGCTATGATGATTAGGACGAATATATCTTTGTATAAGATATGTCATAGTTATAGTTAGAGTATATCTTATGTGATATACCTAAATAGTTAGAATATTGATAATATATCGTCTGTGATATAGTTATATTTATAGAATATTCTAAGGTTTCTAGGGTTCCTTACTCTATAAAAGGAACATAGGTACAATGTCTTTCATGTACCTCATACAAGTCGATTAATAAAAGAATCGAATAGTTAAAAGTAATTATGTTCTTCTGTGCTTTATAAGTTAGATTTCGCATAACTTATTTAGTGTTAGTAAGAGTGCTCAAAGTGTTTTAGTTTGATTACAAACTATTATACTAATTCTTAACAGAATATAAATCCAACCAAAGGGATCAACATAATAAATGCTAGATAGCTTCCAATCCGTATGCACATACTCTTAAAGTCTACGAGCTCCCTCGAGTACCTGCCGTTCGGGAACACGAAAGGAAAACGGCTGAGCATAACGCCCAGTTAACTATACAAGTATAGCATGAAATGACATAAGCATAATAAGACTAATAGTAGTGGAAATGTATAAGTCCTAGATAACCTGGAACATGTTCATAAAACTGGTTTTATAGTTTGAAAAGACTTATGTTTTTATATGAAAAACTATATTAATTAGCCAATAGCCCATATAGGTCATGCGGTTCCACCGTGCATGAATACTTGGAGGGGAGACCTCATCATGCAATTAGAGGGGTTACCTCTAATTAATTAGTTTGGGTATGAGGGATTTGTAGAAACTAGAATGGGGGGTTGAATAGTTTCTTATATTTACTTGTTAAAATATGGTTTCCAAAAATCCTTTTTCAAAAACTTAGACTTGAGGAAATATGTGAAATCTTCCTATGCACAATATGAACAATGATAGTGTAATTAAACTAATGCTAACAAAAATATATCCACAAAGAATAAAGAATGATAGTGTAGCTAATCTAATACTAACACATGTATATGCATAAAGAATAAAGAATGTAAAGAGTTAAGGGTAAAGAAAGATCAAACCGAACACCAAGGATTTATAGTGGTTCGGCAACGAAGCTCACTCCTCGTTCCTACTCCACTCCTCGAGTACTCCTTACTCGAGAGTTCACTACACAACAAGCTCCTTATGGTGGAGAAAACCGTACACGTCGCTTAACCAATTTCCGACTCTAAGCTAAAAGTCGAGCCCTAATCGTAGCTAGGACCAATCTACACAACTATACTTAGTACATACACAACTTCCAAATAGACACAACTACTTGGCTCTTCACAACTATGACACAACTACAAGTGTATAAAATTTAATCTTCAATGGATCTTTGGTGGTGGACTCAACACTTCACTAGGATAGTGTTCTTCTCTTTGCACTTGGAGAGGAAGGGATGGAAGAACAAGATTCACTTCTTAAACAAGTAATAATCAAACAAATGATCAAAGATTTGAGTGATTAAAGAAGGGGTTTGAATCTGGAAATAAATGTGCAAAAGAGGTGAGGTGAAAAGCTGAGAATGGTCCACTATTTAAAGGACAAAGGAGCCAACGGATATATCTGCCCGCGGTACCTTATCACAGCCCGTGGTACCTTATCGATAAGGTACCGCCTAGGCGCTAAGGTACCGCCGGACTAGACTCTGCACCTTTTTGTCCTTTAGTGGTGGAGGTCTTATCTGGGTATAAAAATATCCTGAAAGGATATTCTTAACCAAATAATAATATGCCATTTTCAAATTTCAAATAATTAATTTAATAAAACATTTTCTTAAAAATAAAGTTTAATAAAAACTTGTCACATTTAATAAAAAGTGAGTTTTAAGAAAAGATTAAATCACTTGATCACTTGATTAAGGTTAGTACTTGTTTATCCATACCTTAAGTGAAAATGGGTAAAATGAAAAATACTTGAACTCAAGAATTCGTTTTTCGTTGTTTTCGTAAATGCTTGTTTTTACATATTTTCGTAATCAAAACTAAGCGAGACCGAAAAATGCAAGTAACATTTTTAGTCATTATTGCATTAACAATCTCCCCCTTTTTGATTCCGACAATACATAAACTCAATCACACAAAAACAAGATTTTCGAAGACGAGTTTATTCATTTCTCCCCCTTGGTCGAAGCAAAAAGGTTGCGTAAGCCGGTGTTGAAGAAACGGACTTTGCAAAGACTCCCCCTTGGTGCTTACTCCCCCTAGCTTGGGGCACCGAGGAATCGAGATATGGTGACAAGCTACATAGAAAGGTTAGTTGAACAAAAGAAACAACCAACAATATATAGAAAAAGGTCACATTAAAAGATTAAAAGAGAAGAAAACACAAAGACAAAGATCCAAGATAGGTTACTAAAAGAACATCATACAAAGAAGTATGGAAAAAGAAACAAGCCAAAAGCATGAATCTAATCCTAGTTATTCTAGAATTCTAAGATTTGCTTGAATTTGGTGTCTTGTAGATAAGCAACCAATGCTTATATGAAAGACAAGGTAATAGCAGAGGGTGGTGGTGGTGGCTTGTTGGAGATCTCATAATCAAAGTGAAGAGGAGGCTTGATTAAGAGACTCTTGATGTAGCTCAACTCCTCATAGATGTGTGCCATAGCAAGATGTTGATATTGACAACAATGACAATATGTTCCATGGTGCATGACATTATCATGAGAAGGAGGAAGAACACTAAAGGGTGGTGGTGGATGAAAAGATGTTCCACAATCAACATTCTTGGTAGGGGAAATGTGATTAAGAGTGTTCTTGGGAGGGTTTGGATTGAAAGCAATTGGAGAAAATGGAGGAGATTCAAGGCTTTCATTGGGAGAATAAGACATTTTGGATGTGAAGTAATGCAAAATGCTTATGGTTTAAATAGGGAAGGCTTAGGGTATTTTTGGGGTGGTCAAAGGGTTTGAAACAAAGATTCTCAAAAATGTTGGAGCAAATCTGTAGTTTCAGACAAAAACCCGAAAAAGGAAGGCCACTGTAGGTGGTTCCTTATCTAGGGTGGCGGTACCTTATCAATAAGGTACTGCGGTTCACATATGGAACCGCCTGCAGAAGCAGGGTTTGGTGTTTGGAGGAAGATTTTTCAGCAAATCTTATTTTTCTAGTCTAACTTATCATAGGGATATGCTTAAAAGCAAAGATAGATAAAGAAAACATATGCAAACTTACCAAATAGAGATTTGACCAAAATACATGGAAAAAAAATCAATGTAGGAGGTGTGTAAGACAAGACCTTAAGTCATGACACAATGATCCTCCATTATTCAATCTTGTTCTTGCTATGTTTGAGAGAATCATACATATGAATTATGTAAGCTCTATATTAATAGCGAGAATCTATGAAAAATCGTTTTTAGATTGAATTAACAATATCAAACGAATTTCTCAACCATTTTCGAACGAGACTTTGAGAGTTTTGAAAAGGAGAACAGAAGATTTTTCAAAAGGAGTTTAAAAGACTCAAGGACTCAAAGTGGTAAAAGAAAACACACAAGAAGAAAGGAGTTTAAGGAAGATGTTCCATTAATCCTAGACCTAGACGCAAGTAATTAAAAGGTTCCCTCATAAGTGGCTTAGTGAAGATATCGGCTAGTTGTCCTCGGAGGGCACCTTTTCAATAGTAATGTTCCCCTTTGAACATTATCCCTAAGGAAATGGTGTCTAATTTCTATGTGTTTGGTTCGCGAATGTTGCACACGATTCTTGCTTAGGTCTATAGCACCTTTATTATCGCACATGATGGGAACATCATCAAGAGAAATCCCGTAATCAACAAGCGCTTGCTTCATCCATAGAGCTTGTTGGCATGCTTTTCCGGCACTCACATACTCGGCTTCCGTGGTGGATATCGCAAGAGCGGTTTGTTTCTTGGAGAACCAAGAAGTTAAACAACAACCCATGAAGGTACAAACTCCACTAGTGCTTTTCCGGTCCACATAGTCTCCCGCATGATCTGAGTCCGCGTAGACAATGGTTTCTACGCCGGTTCCTTTAGGATACCATAATCCTAAATGTATAGTGCCTTTAATGTATCGGAAGATACGCTTAACCGCTTCAAGGTGAGAGGTTTTGGGAGCCTCTTGGAAGCGAGCACAAAGGCAAACACTAAACATGATATCCGGTCGACTTGCCGTTAGGTACAACAAACTACCAATCATACCTCTATATTTGGTGTTGTCTACCGACTCACAATCATCATCTACGGTGAGTTTAGTATCCGAGGCCATAGGGGTCTTCATTGGTCTATATTCTTCTAATCCAATTTTCTTTAGCATTTCTTTAGCGTACTTAGATTGACTAAAGAAAATACCATCGTCCATTTGTTTAATTTGGAGTCCTAAAAAGAAGTTAAGTTCTCCCATCATACTCATTTCAAACTCATCATGCATGATTTTGGCAAAGTCATCACACAATTCTTGACAAGTTGAGCCAAATATAATGTCATCAACATATATTTGTACGATTATGAGGTGAGGACCTTTCTTCTTTGTAAAGAGTGTATTGTCTACCATTCCCATGGTATACTCATGTTTAACAAGAAACGCTTTAAGTCTATCATACCAAGCTTTGGGTGCTTGTTTGAGTCCATAAAGTGCTTTCTTAAGCTTGTAAACATGGTCCGGTTTCTCAAAATCAATGAAGCCGGGAGGTTGAGCCACATATACCTCCTCATTGATCAAACCGTTAAGAAATGCACTCTTTACATCCATTTGTTGAAGCTTAATATCTAAGGCACAAGCGTAGGCTAAAAGGATTCTAATTGATTCTAATCTAGCTACCGGTGCATATGTCTCGTCATAATCAATCCCTTCTTGTTGATTATAGCCTTGAGCTACAAGTCTAGCCTTGTTACGAGACACAACACCATTCTCATCTAGCTTATTCCTAAATACCCATTTGGTTCCTATAATGGTAGAACTTCTAGGTGGAGGAACAAGTTCCCAAACATCATTGGCAACGAATTGATTCAATTCTTCTTGCATCGCAATGACCCAACTCTCATCCGTCAAAGCTTCTTTAACATTCTTTGGTTCAATCAAGGAGACAAAACAAAAGAAGTTGCTTTGGTTTTGGACTTGAGATCTTAGGGTCCTTTGATTTAAGTCACCAGTGACATTATTGAGAGTATGATCCCTAGACTCCTTAATGTTTGCTTCCTTTTCAACACTAAGTTCTTCAACTCCTATTTTTCTAATCTCTTTGGCTTTAACTACTTCTAATTCATCCAAGTCATCATCAACCAATGGTGGTGTCTTGGGTGAAGGAGGGGTTTCATCGAAGGTTACGTTGAGTGATTCTTCAATAACCCCCGAGGTTCTATTTAGGACTATGTAGTCTTTACTAGTTTGGGAATAACCTAAAAGGATACCTTCGTAAGACTTTGGGTCAAACTTGGTAAGGTAGTCTTTGGTGTTGAGGATAAAGCACTTGCTTCCAAACACCCTAAAGTATTCTAATGAGGGTTTCTTACCTTTAAGAATCTCATAGGGGGTCTTTCCTAGGAAAGGTCGAATAAGAATTCGGTTAAGAATATAAGTCGATGTGTCCACGGCATTGTACCAAAACTTTTGAGGCAAAGATTGCTCGTTTAACATCGTCCTACTCATCTCTTGGAGAGTCCTATTCTTCCTTTCAACTACCCCATTTGATTGTGGAGTGCTAGGAGCCGAGAAGTTATGGGTAATACCATGAGCTTCACAAAAGGCACCAAATTGCACTTCATTATCAAATTCCCTACCATGATCCGTCCTAATAGAAACAATTGAACATCCTAATTGATTTTGAATTCTTCGACTAAAGATTTCAAAGTGATCGAAAGCTTCATTCTTAGATGCCAAAAATCTAGTCCAAGTGAATCTAGAATAGTCATCAACTATAACTAGGGTATAAAGGTTACCTCCATAACTCCGTATGGCGGAAGGTCCAAAGAGATCCATATGTAGGAGCTCTAAGCACCGAGAGGTCAAAACCAAATTCTTGGCTTTGTGACTTGAGTGAACTTGCTTTCCAACTTTGCAAGCATCACAATAGTGACTATCAAACTTAATCTTGGGGAGGTGTCTTACCAACTCCTTAGAGACTAAAGATTGAATTAAACGCATATTAGCGTGACCTAATCTCCTATGCCAGAGAGTAGAACTATCATCTATAGTCGTAAGACATATGTTGTCTTTTGACTTCTTATTAACCTTCATGACATAAAGCCCATGCTTTCTAACACCTTTTCCAATGACCTTTCCATCTTTTACGATTTCACTGTCATGTTCCGAAAAGATGACCTTACACTTATTATCACAAATTTGACCTATACTTAAAAGGTTAAAACCTAAGTTATCTACGTGCTCAACATTTTCAATGGTCATGGAGTCAAGAGAAACCGTACCTTTGCCAATGATATTACCACGTAGACTACTAGCAAATGTGACGTTACCTCCATCATATGCTTTGTAATGCGAGAACAAACTTCGATTACCCGTCATGTGTTTAGAACATCCACTATCCTTAATCCACTCATCGGGCTCTAAATCAATTCCCAAGCATATCTAGGTAACAACACACAAGATCAAACATTTGGTCCCCAATATCTCATGGGTCCAAAATTGTTAGTTCCAAACATCCCTTGCATTTGGTTGGGATGCATGAATGAGGAGGGGATTCCCCATGGAGAACAAAATTGAAACACCCCCAATTTCACAATGCAGCGGAATATCAACATTGGGTGTTTCTTCATAGCACGTCACTCACAGTATAGAAAACGACCTAAAAAGAGACGTTTTATAAAATAAACCATTCGACAATTTTATTAAATCAGAGTTAACTAAAAGAGGTCCCACCAATTTATACAAACCTTAAGAAATAATAAAGATTTGTCAACTGTATCGAATGGAAATTGTTTGTTTTGCCTTTACTTTATCCATGCTCCAGCTGCTCTTAAACCTACATACCTGAGAATACATGCTAAAATGTCAACACAACGGTTGAGTGAATTCATAGGTTTTTAGATAAACAATAATGGGTTCTTAAATAAACCATAAAGCTTTTGAACACAAGAATCTCATCCACTGTCGATACTGCAACACATGCAATACCCAAAGTCCACGCTATTCTACTAAGCCATGACACCGAAGCCTTAAGTATAAATAATGCCCTAGTCAGGTATTTTGCCGAATACCCCCTTACTTCTAATACAACACACCTGGATGAGCCTCCAACCCACAGGTGTGACCTGCCCAGGTGGGGGCCATCCCCGAGGGATCCATCCGTCTGTACCAGCGCCTACCCATTACAGGTAGTTAACGGTTCATGGGTTTTAGGGACTTTCTAATTTTGGCAATACAGTACTTAACAAATAGCGGTTCACAATCAATACAATCAACGCTTGTGTTCATCTTTCAAAAGCATTTAATCAAACATCTTACATTCATTTACAACAACTTGTATTCGTTCAAAGCATATAGTCAAACATCGCATGTTTATTCATAAAGATGTATTCTCTCAAAATCATATATATATAAAAACATATATTCGTATACCGAGAGCATGTATTCCCCCTCGCGGGTTTATAAACACATATAAAGCAGTAAAAGCAAGGCTATGAACTCACCTGATGTAGCTATCACACGTAGATCAAGGAACAAACGTCCAATAGTCGATACACGACTTCACGAGATATCAATCGCTCATTGATCGAGAGCGAGATGCCCAACGATCGACATATAACCGAACGAGACCTAATATACGAGGCGCGTCTTAGGCTCGAGATTATACATAATTCATATATATATGTAAATAGTTCATTTTAGCAAGTTTGGACATTGTATAAGTTTTATAAAACTTTTTATAACAATTTACCATGTATTATCCCATTATGGTCATTAAGCTCCTTAAGGCTCATTAGTGGCCCATTACACTTTTATATAACCTAAGTCCGTTTCAAACTAAGTATTGATCTCTAAATACATTATTAACCTCAGGTCCAATAATGGACCAATAGCTATTACAAGTATATGTTGGGCTTCTATGGCCCAAGTCCACTTTATATGGATTACGAGTTCTAAAACGGCTAAAAATGATGTCGACTTAATATTTTACGATGGTCGGGTCTCGTGTATTCTAAATATCAGTATATAAATGGGTATCGACTTCCCGATAAGTAGGTTCTACCACCTCGGGTTTTATAAAAATGGCCAAGTTATTCATATCATTGTTATAGTTTAATATGCAAATTTTACAACATGTCTCACTATTTAGGCCATTACTCCTAAACCTTAATGAGTCCCTACTTGGTTTTTAGTCTCCCATCATCGTAGTTAAGTATAATATATAGATTAGGAACTCCCATTACTTATAGTTTTATGACAAAAGGGTCCAAATGATCAAAACATTAACTTGGGTCAAGGCTGTTTTTGGACAGCCAGGTTCGGTTTCACGGTTTTGGCCGCCATTTTCAAACCGTAATGAATTGATAAACTATCCAACTGTATCTAGTTGTTTATGATTTTATCTACAACCCCTAATTTTACCTTTTTCACTGGTTATTAGTTCTTATAGGAGTTTTCAGTCTGTTTACACAACATGTTCAGAATCGACACTTTTTACAGTTTAGGCCATATCTAATTCATCGGGTATCATCACGGGACGAGCGACCCGGCCAAATCACCACAAAACATAGGGCCATCTCCCTGTATTTTTATTTAAGTCTCGTGACTTACTGATTTTCTAAAAGTCTCACGTTTTTCCTGCTGGTCTAAATCTATAAATCATAACCATGATCAAAGGCTTGTTTAGGCTTGCACTTTAAGTATCAAAATTTATATACAATATCCATAATCTCCAAGTGAACAATTACATCCCTAATAACAGTAGTAGAATCATAAATACATGATTTATAAATATAATAGACAAATCAAAAGTTATAAGGAAATGAAACCTTACAACAAAATAAGAATAAGCAACATCACAAAGTAACCCATCAAGCTTTTATGAAAATCCTTGTTTGTTGTTTATGTAGAAATGAACCACAAAATATAGTTAAGACACTAAACCTTGAAGATGAGCACATGATTTAGCTAGAAAATCAAGGAAATGCTAATATGAAGGGGTTGATGTTTCACGGCAGAAAGTCTATAGCAAGATCAAATGTATATGGTGGTAAATGGAAGAATGAAGCAATGAAACAAGAAAGATATGTTGTCTATCCTTTTAGCATATATGTAAGTATACACGTGTTTACATGTATGATTAGTTAGAGTTGGACGTGTATACTAGATGAGTGGGGTGAGGGTTATGTTAAACTTTTCCCCACAATTTACTAAAGCGGGTATTGTCAAGGTCCGATATTTTAAAAGTTGCACGATTTAAAAGATGCATGTTAAACACGAAAAATAAACGCTCAATATAAAATAAAAACGTCGATATTCGGAGAACTTTGATATTTTGATAAATGAACAAGGGCTTATTATTTAATAAACGCTAACGCGTCCCATAAACGAATGACGCCTAAAGGCTTAACGTAAATTATGAAAAATGCTCGTAAAGCGATAAATTAAAATGCCGACAATAGAAAATATTTCTATGTCATAACCAGAATATTTACGATAGATGACGGACATGGACTTTGTCAATAAAAAATAATTGACATGTATTCGTTATGTTAAAGCCCAAACCTTGTCATTTAGTCAATAACTCAATATCATTCGTAGAACCAACATGACAATTAAAAGTCGAGTAATAAATATTGATCCAAATCCTAGAAATAAGATTAGATCTCAGTCTAAATGTTTATTTTAAATATCGGCTTACTACAGTAGCTACCCCTTTAGGAAGCGACGCCCCGGCGCTTAATTCGTCTCAATAGTCTTCGGTTTAATGACGAAGAAATAAGAAATAGACAAGTCATCGTTGAGGTTTCCAATGAAGGTTGAATGAACAAAATTCAAAGCAACGAGTATATGTAACGGGTATAAGTACACGGCATGAATGTAGCTGCAATCCTTATATGGAAAGATGAATACATAACTCGAAGAAAAATCAATTGGAAATGAAAAGATTAATAAATCGTCAATTTTTGGAAGTGCTTCAACGTACATTACTACTAGCTTATGAAACTTGCGGCGGTCGATATAAGTTAGAAAAATTCCACATGAAAAGTGAAGAGTCAAAAGAATTGGGCATTTGAGAAATTTTCCAATGCGACAATCAATTTAAAACAATTGGTGATCACGTCGACCAAATTAAAACACATATCGTCCACAGGTCTGATAAAAACAATTACGTCGCACATAAGTCCATCGAAACGTTACAAAATAATCAAGACGAGGTAATTAGTACTAGTCATATAAAATCGCCTAATTGCATTGATCTCGAACATGCAAACTTATTTCGTCAAAAGCGAATTCATCGACACGGAAATCGTTTGGAGTATACATTACTCGATCGGAGGAACTACGATCGAAATCAAATATAAAAGCCATCACCAGGCACATATAATCACATTACGACATGCTTGCAAAATATCCAAGCCATGACAAATCAAATAAGTTCAATCAAGTTAAATCATGCTTGCTAAGTAGCCAAGCCATGTTAAATAAAAATATTTGATAGGATTTTCAGATAAGTCCAGTCAAAGGAAAGTTTGTAAGTTAAAGGATGTTCACGATCTTGATTGCATAGATGCATATCGAACAATATTTTTGTCATCAGAGGGTGCTCACACACGAATCCATAACCAAATGACATTACATGGTGCTCACAAACGGATCCATACCCAAAATATTTTCTCGTTGCGTTTGAAAAAAAAATTCGATGAACCACCCATAATAACAAGAAAAATCTCAAGATCTTTTTATTCACGATGAGTTGTGTTGATAACTTAATCCTCAGTCAATCCACAAGTACACAACTAGTGTCGATTAAACAAGTTATCTGTTCTCGGAACAGGTAATGGTTCTTAACGATTAGCTTATAATGCTCGCGATAGTTAGGACACATTATAAATGGTCCGTAGAAACAAATTATAACCCGAGAGAAGACTAACGGGTTACTCGCATATAGACAATAATCAATAATAACCATAATGACGACGAAAACAAACAATTCGTACCAACGAAACATGAGTCGAAGAAATACATCTGCATACAAAAATAATCACAACCCAAGTCAAGCACTCTTGAGCCCACTTATTTATAATTTCTTGTTTACATCAAAAGGCGTCCCAATCCATGTAAACAAGAATTTATAAAGTTATGGTTCACGAACTTATAACATTCTTGTTCAAATAAAAAGGCGTCCCGATTTGTTTCAACAAGATGATTATAAATCATCCTACTCAGTAATACCCTCACAAAACATGATATCATAACAAAATTAAATGCCAAGAAAATTACAGGGTGTCAAACTTACTCCATGATTTCTGTATTCAAGCGTCCCATTCCATCTGAATAAAGAAACCATAAACAATCTAAGGTCCAGTGGTTTAAAACTTTCTTATTCAAATTTCCCAATCCATTTCAATAAGATAACCTTAAACGACACATAGTTGGACGATTTAAATTCTCTATATTTAAATGTCACATTCCATTTAAATATAAGGTGTTAAATTGCTCAACTAATGACTACTATGAGCATATCTTTGTTGTACCCAAATAATATAATGATTTGGGTATATATATTTTAGGTCCAACATTGGCATCCTCCTTTTCGCCACAAAACGTAATCAACCATAATTAAATTAAACGTTATATTACGTAGAAGATCTCTCCTTGAAGAAATGATTCTCCAAAATCATAAGGAGTGCAGAAATATAATAATACGCTTATCAATTACGTTTCAAAAGGAGATATCCTAAAATGGCACATCACGATGCGATGACAAAAATCGAGCTTAAATTAGTCGACATGCGATAGATTATGAAACAATATATATGTACCCAAAATATCAAACGAGGTCCGTACTCGTATTCGGATAATAAATTAATTATCAAGAAAAGTGATTGGCGGCGAGGCCAAACTCTCTATAAAACCGTATCATAAAATGTACGATAATCACGGAAGGCTCATTGCTTCATGCATAATGCCCTTAAATACCATAGTATATACATTCAATATACATACAAACATTTCTACATACACACATGATCGCAATATCACAACCAAGCTTTGGTTTCAAGGAGCCATGAGCGCGCGGATACTTTGTAAGGCAACCAAACAATTTTACGAAAGAGCAGTTATAGTCTAGGTTTTAAAAATGACCTAGTTCGCTATAACTAGTGCTCTGATACCAATCTGAAACACCCCCAATTTCACAATGCAGCGGAATATCAACATTGGGTGTTTCTTCATAGCACGTCACACACAGTATAGAAAACGACCTAAAAAGAGACGTTTTATAAAATAAACCATTCGACAATTTTATTAAATCAGAGTTAACTAAAAGAGGTCCCACCAATTTATACAAACCTTAAGTAATAATAAAGATTTATCAACTGTATCGAATGGAAATTGTTTGTTTTGCCTTTACTTTATCCTGCGCGGCTCCATGCTCCAGCTACTCTTAAACCTACATACCTGAGAATACATGCTAAAATGTCAACACAACGGTTGAGTGAATTCATAGGTTTTTAGATAAACAATAATGGGTTCTTAAATAAACCATAAAGCTTTTGAACACAAGAATCTCATCCACTGTCGATACTGCAACACATGCAATACCCAAAGTCCACGCTATTCTACTAAGCCATGACACCGAAGCCTTAAGTATAAATAATGCCCTAGTCAGGTATTTTGCCGAATACCCCCTTACTTCTAATACAACACACCTGGCTGAGCCTCCAACCCACAGGTGCGACCTGCCCAGGTGGGGGCCATCCCCGATGGATCCATCCGTCTGTACCAGCGCCTACCCATTACAGGTAGTTAACGGTTCATGGGTTTTAGGGACTTTCAAATTTTGGCAATACAGTACTTAGCAAATAGCGGTTCACAATCAATACAATCAACTCTTGTGTTCATCTTTCAAAAGCATTTAATCAAACATCTTACATTCATTTACAACAACTTGTATTCGTTCAAAGCATATAGTCAAACATCGCATGTTTATTCATAAAGATGTATTCTCTCAAAATCATATATATATAAAAACATATATTCGTATACCGAGAGCATGTATTCCCCCTCGCGGGTTTATAAACACATATAAAGAAGTAAAAGCGAGGCTATGAACTCACCTGATGTAGCTATCACACGTAGATCAAGGAACAAACGTCCAATAGTCGATACACGACTTCACGAGATATCAATCGCTCATTGATCGAGAGCGAGATGCCCAACGATCGACATATAACCGAACGAGACCTAACATACGAGGCGCGTCTTAGGCTCGAGATTATACATAATTCATATATATATGTAAATAGTTCATTTTAGCAAGTTTGGACATTGTATAAGTTTTATAAAACTTTTTATAACAATTTACCATGTATTATCCCATTATGGTCATTAAGCTCCTTAAGGCTCATTAGTGGCCCATTACACTTTTATATAACCTAAGTCCGTTTCAAACTAAGTATTGATCTCTAAATACATTATTAACCTCAGGTCCAATAATGGCCCAATAGCTATTACAAGTGTATGTTGGGCTTCTATGGCCCAAGTCCACTTTATATGGATTACGAGTTCTAAAACGCCTAAAAATGATGTCGACTTAATATTTTACGATGGTCGGGTCTCGTGTATTCTAAATATCAGTATATAAATGGGTATCGACTTCCCGATAAGTAGGTTCTACCACCTCGGGTTTTATAAAAATGGCCAAGTTATTCATATCATTGTTATAGTTTAATTATGCAAATTTTACAACATGTCTCACTATTTAGGCCATTACTCCTAAACCTTAATGAGTCCCTACTTGGTTTTTAGTCTCCCATCATCGTAGTTAAGTATAATATATAGATTAGGAACTCCCATTACTTATAGTTTTATGACAAAAGGGTCAAAATGATCAAAACATTAACTTGGGTCAAGGCTGTTTTTGGACAGCCAGGTTCGGTTTCACGGTTTTGGCCGCCATTTTCAAACCGTAATGAATTGATAAACTATCCAACTGATTCTAGTTGTTTATGATTTTATCTACAACCCATAGTTTTACCTTTTTCACTGGTTATTAGTTCTTATAGGATTTTTCAGTCTGTTTACACAACATGTTCAGAATCGACACTTTTTACAGTTTAGGCCATATCTAATTCATCGGGTATCGTCACGGGACGAGCGACCCGGCCAAATCACCACAAAACATAGGGCCATCTCCCTGTATTTTTATTTAAGTCTCGTGACTTACTGATTTTCTAAAAGTCTCACGTTTTTCCTGCTGGTCTAAATCTATAAATCATAACCATGATCAAAGGCTTGTTTAGGCTTGCACTTTAAGTATCAAAATTTATATACAATATCCATAATCTCCAAGTGAACAATTACATCCCTAATAACAGTAGTAGAATCATTAATACATGATTTATAAATATAATAGACAAATCAAAAGTTATAAGGAAATGAAACCTTACAACAAAATAAGAATAAGCAACATCACAAAGTAACCCATCAAGCTTTTGATGAAAATCCTTGTTTGTTGTTTATGTAGAAATGAACCACAAAATATAGTTAAGACACTAAACCTTGAAGATGAGCACATGATTTAGCTAGAAAATCAAGGAAATGCTAATATGAAGGGGTTGATGTTTCACGGCAGAAAGTCTATAGCAAGATCAAATGTATATGGTGGTAAATGGAAGAATGAAGCAATGAAACAAGAAAGATATGTTGTCTATCCTTTTAGCATATATGTAAGTATACACGTGTTTACATGTATGATTAGTTAGAGTTGGACGTGTATACTAGATGAGTGGGGTGAGGGTTATGTTAAACTTTTCCCCACAATTTACTAAAGCGGGTATTGTCAAGGTCTGATATTTTAAAAGTTGCACGATTTAAAAGATGCATGTTAAACACGAAAAATAAACGCTCAATATAAAATAAAAACGTCGATATTCGGAGAACTTTGATATTTTGATAAATGAACGAGGGCTTATTATTTAATAAACGCTAACGCGTCCCATAAACGAATGACGCCTAAAGGCTTAACGTAAATTATGAAAAATGCTCGTAAAGCGATAAATTAAAATGCCGACAATAGAAAATATTTCTATGTCATAACCAGAATATTTACGATAGATGACGGACATGGACTTTGTCAATAAATAATAATTGACATGTATTCGTTATGTTAAAGCCCAAACCTTGTCATTTAGTCAATAACTCAATATCATTCGTAGAACCAACATGACAATTAAAAGTCGAGTAATAAATATTGATCCAAATCCTAGAAATAAGATTAGATCTCAGTCTAAATGTTTATTTTAAATATCGGCTTACTACAAAAATGGAGGGTAGTAATTCATGTAACCATTTTGTTGTTCATTACTTCTCCTAGGTGTGTTTGATCTAGGTTTAGAGTTATTATTATTCCTTCTAGGTGTTGGAGTTTTACTTCTAGGTCGTGAGTTGTTTTGATTATCTCTTGTAGGCGTTGTCGTTCTACTTCTAGGCTTAGACTCATTTCGTACTCTAGGTGGAGTAGAGGATAGTCTAGATAAACTTCTATTTCCCATGAGAGGTTTACTTAAAGGCTTGTAGAACTTACCAATAGCATTGTCGTCAAGTATGGGTAATTGTACCTTATTAACAGTAAGATGCTTTAGTTTTTCATTTAACTTAGATTTTTCAGAAAGTTCAGAATTTTCACAAAATTCAACTTCTGGCCGCGGTACCTTATCTATGGCGGCGGTTCCATAGTGATAAGGAACCGTGCCATACAATTTGGAACCGCGTCCAGTGGGTGTTTTCTGTGAAAATCTGACTTGTTTTGGTTCACTAGTTGAGGCTTCGTTTGAGTTAAAACTTAGACCAAGTCTTTCCTTAGAATGAACTTGTTTGTTTAACATATCATCAAGAGCACTAGTCCCTTTCATGAACTTTTCCAATTTAATAGAGGTGCTCTTAAGATCTTCATTCTATAATATAAGTTTTTCACAACTCAAGCAACCTAAATCAACCTCTTTGTTTTTCTCAAGTTTAGCCAATTTCTCCCTAAGTTCATTGATCTCATTTTCAAGCTTAGTTTTGGTTGATTTTAAGGTTTTATTCTTTTCTATGAATTTAAGACTAAGTTTGTGTAAGCTATCATATTTGCCTTCAAATTCAATATCATCTAAAGTGGAACTATCATTGCTATAATATTCGGTTTCGGAATGTACCTCTTTAGAAGTGTGAGCCATAAGACATTTCTCCTCTTTGGGGTTGTCATCATCATCTTCACCGCTATCGCTCCAAGAGCCACTAACGAATGCCGTGTGGTTCTTATCACGAGCGGGCTTTGGACAATCACCAATGAAGTGATTTGGATCACCATATCTAAAGCAATTCCTATCACCTTTTTCGTTCTTGACAAACCGATTCTTTGACAATGGTTTCTTGTCATAGTTGGGTTGCCTAACGTGTTGACCTCGCCTCTTGAAGAACTTCTTGAAATCTCTCACCGCCAATACATACTCCTCGTCATCGATTTCCGAGGAACTATCATGGTCACTTTGTGCCTTCTTGGCTTTAAGAGCAAGAGATTTCCTTTCACTCTTGGTTTTCACTAATTCCGAGTCCTTCAAAATTATCATCTCATGAACCTTCAAGTTTCCTATGAGTTCATCGAGTGATAAAGTTGAGAGATCTTTCGACTCTTCAATCGCCGTGACTTTTGCTCTCCACTTTGGATGTAAGGCCCTTAGAAACGTCCTAACATTGTTCTTGCTAGAAAAACCTTCATCAAGTGCTTTTAGACTAGTAATAATGGTGTTAAACCTAGCAAATGCACTATCAATAGTTTCATATTCTAAGATGACAAATTGTTCATATTGTTGGACAAGAAGATCGATTTTACTTTCTTTGACTTGGCTATTACCTTGGTGAGTTACTAAAAGAGTGTTCCAAATATCTTTAGCGGTTTCACACATAAAAATTCTTTCATACTCTTTCTTAGGCAAAGCATTATAAATAACCATTTTAGCCTCATTATTTTTTGAAAGTTTCTTTTTGGTATCGTCATTAGCTTTGTCAAAAGTGACCAATTCTTTTGTTTTAGAAACTTCATTAAATTGAAAGGGTAAAAAATCACCATTGGTAATAACATGCCAAAGATATAAATCTTTTGATTTCACATAAGTTTCAAATCTATTTTTCCAATAAATAAAACTATCGGTTTCAAAAAGTGGTGGTCTTTACATAGATTTCCCTTCTAGGTACTTGTTGGAATCCATAGATCGATTCAAGTTTTAAAATACAATATACTTTAAAAATTCTTGAGCAACCCGCTCTGATACCAATTGTAGAAACTAGAAGGGGGGGGGGGGTTGAATAGTTTCTTATATTTACTTGTTAAAATATGGTTTCCAAAAATCCTTTTTCAAAAACTTAGACTTGAGGAAATATGTGAAATCTTCTTATGCACAATATGAACAATGATAGTGTAATTAAACTAATGCTAACAAAAATATATCCACAAAGAATAAAGAATGATAGTGTAGCTAATCTAATACTAACACATGTATATGCATAAAGAATAAAGAATGTAAAGAGTTAAGGGTAAAGAAAGATCAAACCGAACACCAAGGATTTATAGTGGTTCGGCAACGAAGCTCACTCCTCGTTCCTACTCCACTCCTCGAGTACTCCTTACTCGAGAGTTCACTACACAACAAGCTCTTTATGGTGGAGAAAACCGTACACGTCGCTTAACCAATTTCCGACTCTAAGCTAAAAGTCGAGCCCTAATCGTAGCTAGGACCAATCTACACAACTATACTTAGTACATACACAACTTCCAAATAGACACAACTACTTGGATCTTCACAACTATGACACAACTACAAGTGTATAAAATTAGATCTTCAATGGATCTTTGGTGGTGGACTCAACACTTCACTAGGATAGTGTTCTTCTCTTTGCACTTGGAGAGGAAGGGATGGAAGAACAAGATTCACTTCTTAAACAAGTAATAATCAAACAAATGATCAAAGATTTGAGTGATTAAAGAAGGGGTTTGAATCTGGAAATAAATGTGCAAAAGAGGTGAGGTGAAAAGCTGAGAATGGTCCACTATTTAAAGGACAAAGGAGCCAACGGATATATCTGCCCGCGGTACCTTATCACAGCCCGCGGTACCTTATCGATAAGGTACCGCCTAGGCGCTAAGGTACCGCCGGACTAGACTCCGCTCCTTTTTGTCCTTTAGTGGTGGAGGTCTTATCTGGGTATAAAAAATATCCTGAAAGGATATTCTTAACCAAATAAGAATATGCCATTTTCAAATTTCAAATAATTAATTTAATAAAACAATTTCTTAAAAATAAAGTTTAATAAAAACTTGTCACATTTAATACAAAGTGAGTTTTAAGAAAAGATTAAATCACTTGATCACTTGATTAAGGTTAGTACTTGTTTATCAATACCTTAAGTGAAAATGGGTAAAATGAAAAATACTTGAACTCAAGATTTCGTTTTTCGTTGTATTCGTAAATGCTTGTTTTTACATATTGTCGTAATCAAAACTAAGCGAGACCGAAAAATGCAAGTAACGTTTTTAGTCATTATTGCATTAACAGGATCAACTCCTTGTGTAGGATGCAAGTCACACATCGTATTCACCATGAAAATCCTGTAAAAACATGTAACTAGGATGCACCCATATGCCCCACATGATAATATAAATATATGGCAAAAACTGAAAAGGGACGCCACCAGCAATCACTCCATCGTGAGGAAGTCATAACACTGGTGCCTTCAGTGTTATGGTTATGGTACCTCCATAACTAGGTGACACTGGTCATGCATGTATATGGCTTATGCATTTAAAACTAACATAAGTGATCAAAACATATAAAACTTATACTTGGGAAAAGAGTTGGCTGCAAACGGGGAATCCTAATAAGTAAAGAATGTCCATACTGAAGGACGGAAAATTTATACCTTGTGTCCAGTGAACGAGGAAAGACGAAAGGATGAATAGTCCTACTCCGACCTCACCAATGCTACATAAATAAGGTACATGTATAAGTTGTAAGATTACTGAGTACGTTACTGGTTCTAGCATGTTCTTAGCTTGTTTTATATGTTCTTGTCTTGTTTACTGTTCTAAACGATATACTATATTAATCATGTATTTCATGTAGTCTGGTTAAGTATTATCTTGTATTCTTGTATTATTATACTTGTTGTTTAATAATAAGTAACTTTCTAAAAATAGAATGTTTCCAAAAATAGAAACTTTCCAAAAATAAAAAGTTTCCAAAAATATATCAGTTTCTAAAAATAGAAAGTTTTCAAAAAATAGTAAGTTCTCTGAAATAGAAAGTTTCCATATTTAGAAATAAGCTGGATTAATAAGCTAATAATATAAGCTAATGTTTACTGGTTAAAAGTCATAAGTCATGTAATTAATAGTATAGTTTATTAATTAAATGTCATGGTAATTTAATAAACTATAGGTTATATGATTTAATTAAATAAAGCATGATTTAATTAAACTAGTCTAAATAAAATACTTAGGTTAATCATGAATTATTATATTTAATAGTTATAACCTAAGTCATGTTTTATTAATTAATTATAGTCTATGTTTTAATAATTAATTAATAACTATAGTCTAAATTAAATGGTAAAATACTTAGGTTAAAACATGTATTATTTATTAAAAATAAATATAACATAAGTCCATGATTAAATTAAATTAATTATTAGTCATGTTTTATTAATTTAATAATTCTTGTAAAAACATAACTTGTAAAATAATTTCGTGCTCGAACCCGTATTTTAATATAACCCGAAACATAAACCGAACCAAAACAGCCCGACAGTGGCTAACCCGGTCTAGCCGGTTGGCACTGTAGTGGCTCGGCTAGCCATTGTTGAACCAAATGCACCACCGGCTAAAGCCGGTGGTTGCCACTGCTGGGCTGCGTCTCCCCCTGATCGAACCAAAACAGCCACCGGCTGAGGCCGATGGTGCTTGTTGTTGCTGCGACGAGACCCACCACAAACCAAACAACACCTCGACTTGAGTCGGGGTCCCTTGTTCCTGCTGCCGAACCACCAAGACCCCACCGAGACCTCTTGGTCTCGGCTGTTGGTGCAAAACAAACCAAGCCGAGAGCTTGGGGCTCTCGGTTGTGTGTCGGTCGAACCAAAACCCACCAAACCAAACCCTTTTTCCATGTTTTCTTGTATTGATCTACATGTTTAATTATGTTTTTTATTTTCTAAATCACATGAACATAACTAAAAGGAAAATAAAAATAAAAGATGAAAGTTATGGTGATACGGAACGCGTGATTGAATGTGGATTTAGAACACGAACACGATCAACCCAAAATCAATGATCAAAATCAACTAAACACCCCTTTGGTGTCTTGTGTAGCCGGCGGAAAAGGGAGACAAAAATAAAGCTAGGGTTTTTCTTCTGTAAAAATTTATGTTATGAAAACTCTGTATTTTCCTTTTACCCTTTTTAGTTAAAAGCAAAGTTGGGTTGGGCCCCCTTTTGTCTCCTTGTCCGCGGCCACCATAAGCCTACACCGGCAAACCGGGCTTTGTTCGTGTTTAATTATTTTACGTGTTCGTTCGTGTTCATTAATCGTTCTAGCTCGTGTTAATGTTCGTGTTATAAATATTATGTACATATATCGTGTTCTAATAGTCGTGTATAATTATTATACGTAATAATTATCGTGTTGATAAATGTTCGTGATTATAATTATTATATTTAATAATTATCGTGTACTCTCACGTACCTAGTTTCTTAATTTAATATTCGTGACACGTGTGCATGACATAAATGGAATGTTTTAATTGGTTCGTATGTTTACGTAATTTACTGTTTATGGCATTTATATGCGGGTTTTACAAATTTGGATATTTGCGATGACAAATATTCGAAATTTCGAATAAACTTTTTTTATTTATGTGTACCCAAAATTTCGGATTAAGAAGTATTTACTTAACACAAAAATTATGACCGGGTTCATTTGGAAAAATCTTACTGAAGTTTATGTTATACCCATTTTTAGCTCATTTTTAACGATATCTGAACCTTATATTACGAGAAAAACGTCCACCGGGTTCCTATGAACCCCTGGAAACCCCCTAGGTCCACCCATGTGGCCAGGTAATCTCCTTGGTTTGAACTTGAAGACCATCTTCCCTTCTTCACCTTTCTTTTCTGAAAAATCAATAACAGTATATAAACCGTCATACACAAACACTTTGTTACACCTTCCATTTCCATGTATTTTTATAATCACTCTAACCAGACTCTTCTCATCTTTACTGTTCTTCAAAGATAAGTTCCCTTATTTCAGTTTTTGATCTTCTGGTGGAACCATACCCCCCCCCACCCCCACCCCACCCAAAAAGAAATTAAGCCCCCTAGACCACAGTAAATACTCAAAGCTATATTTTTTCCCTCAATCATAGAATAATCGATACCCGAAGTTGGTTGTCAATGAAGACTAATCATTCTAAGTTGTGCCTTGTATTTGAAAGTATCACTAACTTTTACACCATGAACGGGTCCTAAGATTTTCTCCCTATCCATCCATTTCACCTTCTTTTGGACCAACTTTGTAGCCTATGAAGGGACCCTCTTGGAAAAAATCTTTGTTCCTAAGGTCTCAATCTATTTTCTTCATATAACCGTTCATTAAACTCCTTAAAAATGATCATCGCCCCTTTGATCTTTTCACGTCTAACTTGTTCTTTCTATGAAACCACACTCATGGTATTTTCCTGTTTGTGGTCACCCCTAGAATTCGATAATACCAATGTTCCACCAAGTGATCTTGAAACCAGTTATTATGTTTTAGACGATTTTAGTTTACAATCCTCAAAAGGCCGAGTTTTCACCAACTGATTATTTCTATGTTTCGAGTTCACATTCGTCATACTCTTAAAAGGTTCCCTGTCATGTACCACACTCTTTTTTACACTAGTTTTAACTATCGCTTGATGCATTACACCCTCTTTTGAACAAGCAGGATCCCAAAATTTCACCTTTCCCTCACGCCTTAACCCAAAGGCTTTCTTTCTCTCCAAATCTTTCTATTTAATCCTCTCAAGTTCACTTTTTGAATTCTTAAAACCCATCTTCTCAGCTTTAATCCCAACATAATTTTCTATTATTCCACAACCAAGAGGATTGTCGCGAACTATTCTTACTCATTTCCTAATATTAGGAGGAGGAAATTTACAAAACATTGTTCTAGGCTTTGCAAATTACACTACCTTACTACTATTACGATGATTAGCATCGCCTAATCGACATTTTTTCTGAATTTCAGCATCATCCAGCTGGTTTTTTTTTGGTATAACATTTTCCGATTTCTTCTTCCGTGTCTCCTTTTTTAACTACAAAACTTTAATTACAAAAGGAAATAAGGAGTAATCGCACTCGAATGAGCGTAAGTATTATCCTGAAGTTATGATACTGTTAACTGTGGGTTTGCTTTTTACTATAATCCGGTGGTCTTGGTGGGTGGTGGAAAGTGGTGGCTGCCATGGTGGAGAGAGAGATAGAGGGTTGTGTGTGTAAAAGAGAAAGGAAAATGTTTATAGAATGAAAAGTGAAAAACACAAAAAACAACCCCTCCTTGGAAGCCTTGGAGGGGTATATATAGTCACACACCACACCTAAACTATACAACGTTTCCTAGTATAGTCTATGCGTATGTGACTATGATAACTAATGGGAATTCTTAAATGTCGTCACATAAAGTGAATATCCAACAATCTTCTCCCATGGGACGACGTGTAGAATTCCTTACAATATTCTACCTAACAAGTACATAATGATTAAGAACAAAAGCTTCCATGAAGCGTCCAATGCTGATGAAGTCTTCTGAGGTCTTTGACTTCAAGACTTCACTTCAAACAACTCATCTTTAAAGTAACTTGTAGTAGAAATATTGTAACGGCACGAGCTAAGTAATCCATATACTTCTGGTTAAGGAGAAGCTTCTGAATTAACTTCCCCCTAATTCATGCCACATAATCTTGATGTAGAAGCTTTTAATAGCTTCCCCCTAAACCGACAATCCTCTTAAGAAACTTCAAAGCTTTCAATAAAGCTTAGAATGATTAAGCGCACAACGGAATTTAACAAGCAAACCTCATCATATGAAATGATAATGTTGCTAAGAGGGATTGAAAGTTTGGGGCACACCAAGTAGATCAACAACTTCTCTACTCACGCTTGAATAATTCTTCTGAATTTTTCTTCCCCTGAGAGTTCAAGTTATGCATACTAGAAAGAATCAAACATTTCTTCCCCCACGTAGTTGAAGAAAGTAAACCAATCCCAAGTATGAAGCTCAAATACTGAAGTAGACACTTTATCCCATTCATGAAGTTAACATCGTAACACCAGAGTCAATTAAGTCCCAGAAATGCACATATCTTCTTCCGGAGATGCACCAGAGTCAATTAAGTCCCGGGAATGCATATCTCTCCATATAGGATAATGATGATGAATAATTGCAACAACAAAACAATTAAACATCGAATCAGTAGTATACAGTTTAGAGATTGATAACGCCACGAGTTAAAACACTGATTTTCTCTGCGGTTATTACAAATGTCTTCCCGGAATGTCTTCAAATCAAAAGAAGGTATGAAGTTCATCACGTGTACTCGTTGTGCGTTTAGTGTGTCTTCTTCTTCCCCCTTGATGGTTTCGAAACTCGGAACCAGCAATAAATCGTACGCACATGTACCTGAAATCTTGTGAGAATAATAAATAAGAAGAATTATATATTTTGTGAGAATCAGCTGCTGATCGAAATACTCTACTCATAAACTCTCCATGGCCATCTTTACCAACCCCCTTGAAAGCAATTTGAAGTGACCACTGATAGAATGAACCGGATATACCAAACATGAAACTGAATAAAAATCCCTCGATCTTGTGACTTAAGCTTGAACAATTGTTGAACGAGGAACGGTGGAGAAATCTCTAAGTACCCAATACATCACTGAAGAAGTATATAAGCACAACACCTCTTGAAATTATCCACGTCGACTAAGCGCGTGACACTGAGTACAACAATGTAACCCCTTTAAGTGATAGTTATCCGAGTCATCAACCAACCACCCCGAAACCGGAAACTAGATAACCAAGTCTTCATTCTAGGATTAAGCACGAGCAAGTTATCTTTGAAGGATAAAATAAGTTCACGCCTTCGATAAATCCGTATTCAACTTCAAATAATTAATACCCGATCAAACATCCGTAGCTACTAAAAAAATATAGCCATTTTTTTCTTGGTCTCGTCTCAAATAAATCTTGTCACTTAATCATGTCTTTTTGTCTCGTCACTTTGTCACTTTGTCACATCCCGATTATGACCAAAGTATAGCTAAATACACAAATTTTGTCTAAAATACAATTTTTTTGGCAAAAATTTGTACTCAACAAAATACACATATGGTATTTGTCACTTGCGACTATAAATAATCAGCCCCGACAAAAACCATGCAATACTTGGTCCATCACATTTCTATACCCGGTTAATAACTCAACATCTAAAGAAACAAAATAGGATTAAAACGTGTCTATAATTTGAGACGTGGGGCACCAATAGTTTTGATATAAAGACAGTCAACCCTAAAATTTCTCACATTTAACCCTAATCTCTCATAACTTATCCAACCCTAATCTAGCTTCTTTATTTTCTCCCCCCCCCCCCCTTTCTTCATTAACCTCTCAGCCACCAAACAAACCAAACTCCATCTCAGAAAAATCAAACCCAACTCACTGAGATTAATCATTTAATCCTTCTAACACCAATCATAGATCATCTATCTTAACTATTGAGATTGATCTAGCAAATCCGAATCTCATCCCATCTCACCAAATACACAAATCCCATTAATACTAATACTTTGGAGCCCATCATCACAAACCAAGTATCAACTTCTTAAAAATCTGATTCTATCACAAACAAGCAAAAGACACTACTTGATTTTACTTGATCTAAGACATGCAATACCAAGAATGACGGTTTTTATGTGGTTTTCGAATAAAAATGAGTTAGTCTACAAGATCTTTCAGTTAAAGATCTCGGGTAAGAGTTGATGCATGTCGTTTGTTTGATTTATCGAAAACAAAACAAATAATTTATAACAGTTATGTTATAAATATTGTTTATATTTCGAATATTAAGTAAGGGGAAAACCCTTACATCGATCGATGATGAAATAGTCTCGAGTTGTATTGATCAATCGAGATATGTGCATATCTTTTAATGATGAAACCGAGACTGAATCTGAGATCTTTTTAATTTACTGTTTTAAAAGTTTTGAGTCTAGATGCGATGGGAAATTAGGAGACGATAGGAATAAGTTTAGATGAGGATTTGTTGTGGAGTTAAAAGGTTGGAGTGTAATGGTAGAGTCTTGGTCAAATCAGTCACGGTATGTTTTTACACTACATGGTCTTGATAAACTGTCCTGTTTTCTTTATCTCAATGAAGAAAAAAATGAGGCCATCGCAGTCATTTTTTAAACCCATCGCAAGTCAAAAAAAAATATTGCCATCGCAGTCTAGAACATCCCATCGTAACATGATGTCGCATCGCGATGGTACCCATCGCAATGGTACCCATCGCAATGGTACCCATGGCAGTGGTATCCATCGCAATGGTACGCTTCGCATTCCATCCATCGTAATCAATGCGATTGTTGCCATCGGAATGATGACCATTGGAAAATCTTATCCAAAATTGTCCTTTTTCTGATATACTGGATCTTTTTTTTTTGATGTTTTTGTGGATCTGGGTTTTCTGGGCATAATCTTCATCTTCAAAGCGAAAAAGCAACATTTAACCATAAATAAAAAAACAGATCTGACACCTATAAAAATATTGTTATGGCTAGTTTGACTGTTGACCATATAAGTGAATCCATGGACTGTTTGACAAATATTGAGCCAAAACGTGATATTAAACGAGTGCAACATAAGAAAATTATTGAGCCATGTTGCCAAACAATATGCTACATAAGAAGGTATGAATCCATGGACTGTTTGACATAATATGAAACCGAGAGACCAGTTGAGATAAAATGATAATATCAGATAAAACAAAATGATAAACCATGACAATAAACTGTGACAAAAAAATTTATCAGATTCGGACAAAAAAAATTTGACCACCAAACCAAGAGACAAAAAACACGACCGATCCAAGGACTGAACCATCGGCTCTGATGCCAATTGTGGGTTTGCTTTTTACTATAATCCGGTGGTCTTGGTGGTGGTGGAAAGTGATGGCTGCCATGGTGGAGAGAGAGATAGAGGGTTGTGTGTGTAAAAGAGAAAGGAAAATGTATATAGAATGAAAAGTGAAAAACACAAACAACAACCCCTCCTTGGAAGCCTTGGAGGGGTATATATAGTCACACACCACACCTAAACTATACAACTTTTCCTAGTCTAGTCTATGCGTGTGTGACTATGATAACTAATGGGAATTCTTAAATGTCGACACATAAAGTGAATTTCCAACATTAACATAAATTATTATTATTCATGTGGCAGATTTGGAATTCATCATTATTATTATTGGTATTTTCTAAATAAAACCGATGTTCCTACAGTAACTATGGAAGCGACGGTGATGGTGGTGTTCTAGGAAAATTTAAGTGGGGGAGAAGCAAAAACGGGGAAGAAGGAGAAACATGGAAGAAAGCATTTGAGAGACAAAATTTGCATAAAAGAAAGGTTGGTTTAAGAGGGTGAATTAAAATGACGAAAATACCATCATGTGCATGGCACATGAACGGAAAATAACAGAAAAAGTTAGCAAATATCAAAAATCGTCAATTCGATGGCAAACTTGCACGAGATTTTGAAGTATAGTGGCAATATTGCTTGTAGTTTGCTCTCAGTGGAATTAATAAATGAAAAAGTTCAAGGACGTTTTTTGTAGTTTAACCTAAAAAAATATGGATATTCAGGACATACTTTTCCAACCAAGACAGGAAGGATAGCTGAGTTAGTGGCGTAACCCATGCCAGTGACTAAAGTAGGGGCGGACCCAGAACAATACGTTATCATGTGGACATAATTGTTTTACGAGTATCGAGGGTTTTGATTATGGGTAAGTATGAGGCGGTTTCAGATAGTTTGTGTATAGAACCAAAAGTTCGGCTATAAGTTTCTAAAACTAAATATGGAACCAAAAGTTTTGGTTGTTTTTTCTAGTTCTTATTTTTTTGCTACTCTGTTTTCTGTTATTTCATTGAATATCATATCTTCTAAAAGTTTGTAATCTTTTTCACGAACAATTGTACCTTGGAAAAAATTTAAGTGAAGTTATGTTATACCCATTATTTTAGGAAAGATTTAACCTTTTAGATATCTGAAACTTATATTACGAGAAAAACATCCACCGAGTTCCCGTGAACCCCCTAGGTCCACCCATGGATAGATTATTGGTTAATATTTCTTCAAATCTTATGTTCATTTAATTGAGTTTGAACTCATTGAGTTAACCCGGTCAACTTATTAATTACCGATTTGAATCGGGTAGATGTAGGCGAGAGGTTTGGCTACACAAAGATATTAATTTGTCGACAGTGTGTTAAATCGCCTTAGCATTTGTTAATTCGCCGGAACAAAAAAATTTCCATAACTTTTTTTCATAAAAATTGTTAATTCACCGCTCACCTTCCTCGGGCTAATTCTCCGCGGAAGAAAGGGTTTATTTCGCCTCTATCCTTTTTGGTTAATTCTCCATAATCAAAAAACATGATTTTTTCCGTATTTTTTATCTACTTTTTTTTACGAATATGTTCCTAGTCAAACCTTCAAAAATCCAAAAAAACAAAGAAATATTGGTTATGATATTTTGAAAAAGTACAAAATGAATGAAAAATTAAAATATAGTCATAGGGTATAAACACCCCTGACACAACTATACACAACTGTACAAATTACACCACTGACAAATTGTTATTTAAATGTAGTTAGGGAAATGCTATTAAGACCCCCCAAAAATTCCATCTATAACCCCCTTGAAAGTTATATTTTTTTTTATAATTTTAGTTTTGTTATAAAACTGTGAATCGGAAAACACTGAATCAAAAAATAAAGTTTAACATGTCAAAACAGTTAAACTGACAAAAACACGGAACAAAACGGATAAAAAAAGTTCAGAAAAAACAAGAAAACACTGAATGAAAAAATAAAGTTTAACATGTCAATACACTCTTTTTTCTCGCTCATTCTTATTTTCTATCATCACACAATTCAACCACATCACTAATATCCAGCGATACATTTCCACCACCTTCAACCAATCGAAGTATAGACTGCTTCAACCACCATCACTAATATGTGATGAAATTTAATTTAAAGTAACATAAAATAGATTGAAAAAATGTGAAAAACTTGTGATACGAAAAAACTTGTGATGAATTAGTGATGGGACAAAAACTTGTGATGAATTTGTGATGTGAAAGAAATCGGTAACGAGAAGACTAAATACAAAACAAAAAGTGAAACAAGAAAATTCTCAACAACAGATGAGAAATAGTGATAATATGAAGAATACAAATTCGCCAAACACGAACACGAGAATACAAAAATACGAAACACCACGGTTAGCTTTGATTCCAAATGTTATCCCAATATGATTAATTCAAATACACGAAATAGAAAGATTAGAGAGAGATGAAGAACTAGAGAAAGCAAAGATAATAAGAAGAGAAATAGAATGGTTGATTGAAATATGAGAAAAGAATATCACCAACAACCTCTCTTTACACACTAGGGATGGTATTTATATGTCACGCCATATCCATGGGTCATGGGCTTTTTTTGTTGGGCTTGGCTTTGCGTGGGCTTAAGGCCCATAACCTAGACAATATTAGCTTAAAGTTCAAACCCGTTAAACCCGAATAGGCTAACAAAAATACATGTATAAGCCTCAAAGCATGTGTACAAATGTAATAACATATATTTGAATATGTTTTCCTACTAAAATTGTGACAACCGAGGTTTTAGCAGGTTACTTATGACCTGTAGAAATATATATGTGTTATATTATGTAAAACATATGTTTAATATGTTTGATTTTGTTGATAGCATGAGACTGAAGTACATGATTGGTTAATCATGGTACTTGTGGTGGTGAAAGGTGCTGAAATATGATGCAATGAGATCGCATGAACATTTCGTTGTAGTTTATTAATCGTTTACATAATTTATGTGTACGTATTTTGTATAATATATTTATATTATGTATATGTGTTATGTAATCATTAAGTTCTTTTAAAAAAAACTTTTTATTTTTAGAAACTTTTGAAAATAAAGAGTTAGTAAAAATATTATTAGAAAGTCGAAGGTTTTAAGTTACAGGTTAAGGTTTTTAATCTACAAAGACTTAACTTTTAAGTTAGACTTTAAGGTTTTTAATCTAGAAAGACATAAAAGTAAAATAGATATATAGTAAATAATCATAAAACGAAAAAAAATATATTATTGGTGTGTTGGGGTGGGTAGTCGGTTGAGCTAAGGAGAATGAAAAAGAGTCCAAGTTGGCTCTAAGTTGTAAAAGATTTTATCCACAAGGTTAAATATAACTTCCTCATCAAAAACACAGTTTTACCACCCCCACCCCCTCTTCTTGCGATCAAACGAACACCAAGGGATGGAAAAACCTAAAACCTTTTTAGGGTTTAAAGGGATGCTCATCTTCTAGTAGTTATGTTTTAACTAATCATTATGTGATAATTAGTATGATGGTTAGGATTAATTAAGGTTTAATAAATTAAGGTTTTGAGATCTGTAATTAAGATTAGGATTTCATAAAAGTTGGTTAAATTAATGATTGGTGTCATTAATGGTTCGATTAGGGCTTAGAATTAGGTACTTAATTAGGTTAAATCGCTACAGAATTTAAGTTTGTGTTGAACATATTATAACTCTTAGATAAATCATGGTTAGAACAAATTTGAATATGGAAAAGTGAATCTCAGAGAGTTACCTTTTCATAGAGTCCGAAAAAAATGATTTGGAGGTCGTGTGATGTGTCAAAATATTTTTACAAGAAAAGTGTGCAAATTGTTGAATCTGACTACGAAAATTAAAATGAGTTTTGAATTTATTTAAAATATTTAAACATTTTATTTTTACTTAGTATCTGATACAGAGTAAGTTCCTATGTTTTATGAGTCACATGTCGAATTTCAAAGAAATTAGAGGTTTCTAAGGTCGTCAGCCTCTATGTAAAATTTAGAGTATAATTTCAGGTTTGAATGTGGACACTTTGTGTTTATGAATTTTTAAAAGGGTATTTGTACTATGAATTTGGGTTAGAGAAAATTACTGCACAGTCAAAAGACATATAGATAGCTTGTATAATTTTTCAAAATCATTTGAGTTGTCTAAGAGCACACGGTACGATTCAAGCCGTGTGCAAAACGTGGTGCCACATCACCACTTTTTCCCATAACACCAAAACACCTAATAATCCCATAAACAACCTCCCTGGTTAACACCAAACTTTCTCGTGTTATCATGACCTCACTACTTTTCAAAGATTGAAAAATAATATTTAAATATTCAAAAAAATCAAATATTCAAAAAAATCTTTCTTGTTGGTTTGCGCTAAAACCCAACAATTATAATTACAAATATTCAAAAAAAATAAAAAAAACAATAACGAGAGCCATGGCGCAAGCCACGGTGCAGTTGGCGGAGCCCTGGGCTCGCATTATGGCCCATAACGTTGGCTGGTAGTTTACAGCTAAACACCCAAAATGCGACCCACGGTATGGTTGACTGAGCTGTAACCTCGCGTTATGATGGCCAGCCAACCCATAACTCAACCGTACCGTTCCCTCTAAGTATTTTATTAGTGGACGTTTTGTGTCATCAAAATCAATATAGTTTTAGGTAAAATGCAGATGGAGATACTTTATGGCTTAATAAGCTATTAGTACATACAAAGACAATAAAATGAAGTAGATAGATGATAGTTACATAGTTATCCCTCAAATTGGTTGTTACATCATGTTGGGTTAGTATCCTAATCGATGGTAACATCTGTGTTTTTTTATTTATAGATTATTTTACGTGAGGTTTAAAGGTTTTTTATTTGCTTTACTAAAAGGTGAGTTTTATGATCCCTTTTTATTTCTAAATGTTTTGGGATAGAATTGATACTTGTTTTATAAATGGGCCACATTTCTTTGTATCTAAAATAAATGAAGATATATGTGGTTGTTTTGTTGTGAGTATGTGTTTGTGATGTATGCTGGCGAGACACAAGGTAAAGAGATGATATAACAATCTGACTTGATCCAAAATCATTTACTATCAAAACGATACTTATATTTCGATTAAGATCAAAGTTCAACATAACATCAACAATTACAATTTAAAACATGTAAACATAACTAATGCCATAAAGCCTAACACTAATCTCGTAAAGTAGCTCTTGGCGAGTTTTTATTTTTTCTTCTTCTACAAAAGCATGTATAGTGTCTAGTGCACTGTCAGCATCTCCTTATAAAATCAAATAGTAATGATTGATTTTGATTTCATGTTCAGTTTTCACTAAGATGATAGTTGTGAAAAAACATAATTATGCATGAATTAAAAGTTTTCTGATATATTCGTTCATGGAAAATGGTTCTTTAATAGTTGCTTAGTTATTTCGGGGGTCTCTTTCTTACTCTAAACCGATTTTTTGACAGTAGATAATCAATCATGTTAAATTTTTTAAAGCAATTACATTAAATATTCTACACACTTTAATCAAAGTAAAAAGGAAATTGTTCATAAAATTTATGTAAAAAGAATGATGAAAAGTGTTTGACAAAAAATAAATAACCATTATTGATTATTCTATAAACTGTCTCTCTTTGTTTTTTTGAAATTCTAATTCCATATTTGGTTGAACTGTAGATATGCTACAACTTAGAACCACATGATATCATTATATTTCAAGTGTTTTGCATTACTGCTTGTTCTTTAGTTAAGTGATTAATCGACTATTATTATCCTGATTATTTCATACTACAATATTCATATTAAAAGGCATGCAATGTGCTCTATATATGTATTTTAAACACCTAGAAGACGTAACTTCAGATCATCGCTAATCAATTGATCAGTTTGGTTGGTATTTATGTCATACGACTCAATTAGGATAAGTTGATAAACTTAGCTAAAAAAGAATAGGTCGTACATGTTAAAACTTGCCGAATGTCTAGTTTTATCCAATGTTCTCAGACCCGGGCTGGTTGATCTGGTTCTGGCCGAAAAACGGGTCATATTGAACCGGCACTACAAAGTAAATGACATTTACTTACTAAAAGTTTTGCTCACCAATAAGATTTAGAATTATTTGAGTCATTATAACTTTTCCTTACTAAAAACAATGTGTATAAAAGTAAGCAAAAGAAACCTACGACTTTTTCTTACACTTTTTCCTACTAAAAAAAGTCATATTATTTTTACATATTATTTTTACATATTATATTGGTTGGTAAACAACTTATATCTTCAATATACGGAAGTTTTAATGGTTTTTATACATAGTTTTTGTTAATTATTAAAAATATGGAAAAAAATTATTTTTAGAAAAAAACCGGGTAACCCCTGGTTGACTCGGATCCAGTAACTCGATCGGATCGATTTAAAAACCAGGTTTCAAAACATTGCTTTTATCGCATACTATATAAATCGTTCCATTCAATGTTCATAAAAAGTATTAGATTTAAGTTCATTTGGATATCATACTTTTTCTTGGATATGAGGGTACCTATCCCCACCATTCATCTTATTTTAATTTAATGAATAAGATTAAACACAAAATATATTTTCACCATTTTTTTTCAAACATTAACATCTCTTAAACAGTTAATCGTTATGCGAAAAAAAACATACAGTTACGAAGGGCATTTAATTATCTTTCTATAAATATGCTATATGATACACTTTCGACAATTTTTTTTCTTCATTTTTTTCACGTTTTCAAAAATTATCATATATGATATTAATTACCCCTTTAATACATTAAGGGGAATGAAAAATACATGAATAAACAATAATAAAAATGTTGTGAGGAGAACAGTAACAAAGACAATTTAGTCCGTCCATTTGGCTCATCAGCTTTTCTCCAACCCATCTCCACCGTCTCTTTCTTTTCTCTCCCAACCGTCCATTCAGAAGATCATATCTTTGCCGTAGATTGAGTGGAAAATGCATTTCCAGGTATGGGTCTGGTTTGTAAACACCTTTTGTAACCGTTAGATTGGTGTCCCGAAGTCTTTAACTTCCCCTTTTGTAGCCGTAGATCTCTTCCTCATTTTCAACCCGTTGATCTGTGATACTTGGGTGTTTTCCAACCCATTAGATGGGTGGATTGCATCCTGGCCATAGACATCTACTTCCCACCACACACACGTCCGTCTCTATCTATCTCAAACACACTTTTATCTCTAAAAATAGATCTTACCACCTTTCTATCAGGGTTTATGTTTGTTTATGTTTGATGGGGTTGTTCTATGGTGATGGTTTTGCTGTTTACTGGCAATTTTTTTATTGACTTTTTCTTTTTAGGATTCTATATGAAGCTGGGAAATCAAAAAATTCAAAAAGATAAAAGGTATGTACATAGGCTTTAATTTTTTTATATTTGATTTTAGGATTTCATGATTTTATTTGGATTTGGGCTTTTTTTTGTTGATTGATTTTTTTTCTTACAGGATCTATAATAAAGGTGTACTTGGGTTATCTTTAAAAATGTATTTGGATATCAACATAACACAACCACACACAGACACACTTTCCGTCAGATTGGATTTCAAGATTTGATTTTGAGGGTTATTTCTGACCCTTTAATTGCGATCATTGCTAATTCATATAAAGGTATGTATGTTTTTTATTTGCGGCTGAGCTTATGAACCCTAATTTTGGATTTTTGTTTTTACACACAATTTAGGGTTTTATCTTTAATTCAAGATTTCAGGTTTTTAATTCAAGATTTCACGTGTTTGATGCAAGTTTAGTGGTAAGAGCAGTCATTATTTCTTTTTCAATTGTTTGCACCTCCGTCATGGACAGTGTGAATTCGTATAGGTTTAGCCATCACTAATATTTGTGGTAACTACAAAAAACAATTAATTTTTAGTTTCTATTTTGACTAATTTTAATTTGGTTGATGAATTCATCGGTCACTTCTATTTTCGGACTTTTGATTTTTTAATGGTATTTGTATTTTTTCAGGGAACCATGGACAGTTTTTTCCAGTAAATAGAGGTAAGTTGGATATCGTGTTGCTTTGATATTTATTTTTTGCTTAACCCGAAAAAAAATATTATTAGTAAATATTAATTGGGTGTGTGTTTGGTTGTATTCCAGGCGTGTTCGGGTGAGGCTGAGAGCAGGATGCGGAATGGCGTTTGGCTTGGCTTATGAACACAAATCTTAAGTTGTTTCGTACTTTCGTGTCACATTTGCCTTTGCGTCTTGGTATAGGTAAAAGAGTTGGTGTTAATTTCTTCAAGATTTCATAGTTTTTGGAAAAACCTTAAATCTAATAGATCGTGTTTTTTTTGAAATTTAGTAACTGATATGTGCTAAGATTGTTTTTTCCCATTTCAGCGGGAAGGTTGAACTGGCTTGGGGATTTTTCGATAGGCGCTCGACTTCATTTTGCCTTGCTGACGCTTCCTTGCAGCTTACCTTGCTGGTAAGTTTTATAGTTTAGCTTACTAATGCTGCTTGCACGTAAGGGTCTTTTTGGTCGTTTTACGAGGTGGTTTTGGGTGCTGTGAAGCTATATTGATATTTTATCACTTATCTTAAGGGCTGATAGATAAAATAATACACTCTTATTTGACACTTACGGATGATTACAACGGATTTCATCCAACTAACTGAAGTAATGAACAGCTTTTAAGATTTTTACTAGAACTTATTATAATTTTTATTTTCTTATAGCAAACTACACGAATAATCAAAAGAGACATTAATCCTGAATTTTAGTAGAAAAATAGTCATTTCATAAGTTACATTACTCGACTCACCTTATTCTGTTAGTTCATCTCCTTTGAAACCAACTACTAAAAATAGAGTTTCAAAGTTTCGTGTGTACGGCTGTATCTCGGGTTCTAATGAACTTGGTTGTAAAACTCATGTTTCTTCTAATGTCTCGCGAACCGTACATGTACAGTTTGACACCCACGTGCGTTCGCGGTCCCATACAAAATGCATATGTATGCAGAGTGTCTCTTTTAAGGTACATTTTATTCGAGTTCTTTTTTTCTTCTATATACAAACATTTGGTGTAACTAAATACACCAAACGAAAGGCTTACAGCAGGTAAAGTTTGTACATGGAATGTGTGTTATCATTATGTTCTTTGCTGATGTTCTATATTAAATTGGTGTTATGAGTTCATGTAACCCTGCTTATATGTTGCAACCAGTTCGACTGATGTATATAAAAGCGCTGAAGTTGTCAACCATTTCATCCGAGAGCTTGGTGGAAAGGTTACCAAGCAAGCGGGACCACTTCCCAAGATTAGTGCTAAAATCAATTCGTTCATTGACCCAGATGGTTGGAAAACAGTAAATATCGCTCATTTTTAACATTTTTTATTTGTTTGTCCAGACTTAAACGGTCAAAATGTATCGACTCCTTGAGCAAGATAGAGTAAAGTGTTGTATTCTCTTTTGTGATACACGTGTTGAGGTTAACAAAAAAGAAGTGTAATCGCTATATGTTGTTTGGGTGTAGGTTTTGGTTGATCATGAAGATTTTCAGAAAGAGCTTCACAAGAAGTCCTGTTCGTATGCTTTGAGATGACGTGAAAGGCGTAACTACATTCTGTTAGAGCTGTGGTGATGGACAATGGACAAGTTGCTGAGGTAACTTTAGAAAATACATGCTACTGTATTTTTTTTCATAACTTCATTTATAGGACCTGTTAATATGATAGTTGAGATTTAATCTGCGTAGCGGGTGTTTGTTTAAGCCCTGTTTGAGCCCTGGCTTTTGATAATGGTGGCGACAATGAGCCTGTGTACAAGAGTGCTAGGAGTGTCCATTGCGATGTTAGAGGCGATGGACACTACGATATTTGCAAATTTGAGGCCAGGCATGGTTTGTCTTTAAATCAGAAACTTTCATTCTCTTATGGAATATTACCTACTGAAATACTACCTACTGACGACCCGGGTGAGGCTTGGTAGGAGCCTGACTTGCCCGGGCTGAGTTCAAACCCCATACCATCCAAAGGGGTGTTGCCTGCACTTGATACTATTCTTGGTCACAACATGTGATCACATCTATTTCTAAATGTGAATGTAGTTCCTAGATACCAATATTCCTGAAAATCTACAAAATCAAAGAAAGAAAAAACAGTTATATATCATTTTGAATTAGGTAATAAGATAGTTCAACAAGATTAGAGAAATGGTACCAATTAATTAGTACTGTAAAATGTACTATCAGTTTTATGCGTATTGTTATATAATAATTGCACGGGTTATTTGATAAGTGTCGTATCAATCTATAACGACCTTTTCTACGGTTAGCTTACAAAACCCGTATACATTCCAACTTTTTTTCTTCAAGGTTTGATAAACATATTTATGTAATTCGGGGAACACTTATTTACCTTTGCAAATCAGCAAGAATATGAAGGATGCATAGCAGGACCAAAAAACAAATGAATGTGTTGTCATTTATAATAATTATTATGCAACTTTCATGAAATCTTATTGTTGGTATTGTGTAATTATATGACCTTATTTGGCGATGACGACAATTTTCTGTATCTAAGTTTTTTGTAAGCATTTGGTTGCCCTTGAAAATAGATTTTTTTTTGGAAACTAACAGCTTGCTGCAACAAGTTTAGTGTCTACGCAAGTGGTATATGTTCAGTTTCTACGCAAGTGATATATGTATTCGCAATTGAATCTATATGTTCCTTCGCCTATATAAATTAATCTGATTGTTGAGTTATACATGGGTCTTATTAAATTAATATTATTCGGCGACCCCTGAAGTAGGAAAAACCTAGAAATGTGGTCGGTTATGTGACTTGCTGGAAGAAACGTAAACAAATATCAGGTAATTAGCGATTGTAGTTGGTAATAGTATGGGTTCTATTCCTTTTGGCCATTTGACAAGTTCCTACTTTTAGATCAACAATATAAAGGACTTGGAATTGAATTAGTGACGTAAATTGGTGGGACTTAGCTAGCTAAATTATAACTTGTCAACATGCGTGACCCGGTTTTATAAAGTTCCTGTTATCTTTAGGTATATAGAAACCGAAAGTTGTGAGTGGTAAATTTTCAGGTGGGTTAATTAAGTCGTACCTATCGAGAACCAAAATATGATATTGAGTTCCACATAGAAGATTCACCATTTCTTCCTGTAAGTGAAAACGGCGCAGGAAGCCACATGCATAATTTGGCTCAGACAGTGTAGTTTGGCTCGGACACGGTAGCAATGAAGAGCTTTCAGTCTGGATGAGGCCTTTTTAAATGAGTGTTTGCATAGTTGTGTGACAATTCAAGTTTCAAGACATGTTATGGATTTTTATAGCTGTATTATTTTGTATTTATTAATTTGAAATAAATGTGTTTACAAAAATAAAACTTGGTACATCTGTTACTTCTGTTGGTCTCATCTTTTGACCATATAATTTGCAGCCAAAAGTACTTAGCTTTCATAAGATAAGGTAAGTGACCAAGAGAGGTCCTCAGTATAACCTGTATCCAACTAAGGTTGTGATTGTATTGCAGCCTTGCCGAATGCACACACAGAAAGTGTGATCTTTTTTTTTCAAAGGGTAGTGTATATTGATGGTTGTGAGTTCTAGGTTATGTCTAAATTAAATAGACGGCTGTATTCCTACTACCTCCTTCCAAAACTTTCCTCTATAAACACCGCCTCAAAATGCCCCGCTGCAGAGCGCGGGCATTAATCCTCGTATCATATATAATGTAACACCAGTATCATATATGATATGACATATCATATATGATAGAAACTAATATCATATATCATTTAACGCTGTTATCATATATGATGAAACAGTATTATCATATATGATATTTCACGTAAATTTTAACAAGAAGAAAAAAACGAAATTTTTTTTCTTCGAAACTATATCATATTCCATATTGGTAAAAAGATAATTCAACGCTCGTCGGATGGTATAATTATTTTCGTTACTTAACGGTTTAGAAGATATTTAAATTATAAAAAATAGATAAAAAACTAAAATATATATAATCTCATCCCCTTGGATGGAAATAAAATGGATGGTAGGGATAAGTCCCCTCATATCCAAAAAAAGTATTGTATCCAAAATAACTCTTCTCGAAGTATTATATTAACCTTAACTAACAGGTTAATCATTTATTCAAATTTACTGTTGGCGGGTCATAATTAAGCATTCCAAGCCATAATAGTATTTTTTACATTACCCAGCCCCTGCCCATTGGAAACTCTTGCCAATTCTATGAATAACAATTAGATTATGCTCATTTATTATGTTTATGATATCAATAGTCATTTAGAAATAGTTGCATTAAGACAACGTCAAAAGACTGGTGTTAGAAAGATTCAGGATCAATTGATCACAAATTTCACAAACAAAGAATTTCTTTTGAAGTACACTATAGTGAATAAATTTCATGTTAGTAATAAAGATGACGATATTAGATAACGAAATAGTCAAAGTCAACCAAATTAAACCTTTACTAATTCGGAAAAACATCTTCACTTTCGCTTCTTTACATGTGCTTTTTGGTTAGGCTTCGGAAAATCACCATCATGAGTATTATCATGTTCTTGTGTTTCTTTATGCCTCTATAATTCAAATCAGTGGTTCCCAGAGAAAATTAGTCTTTAGAAATAGTCACGTTAATGCTATCAAAAGCTATTATACAATTATTAAAAAAAGGCTCACATGTTAAAGCATCCTTGGCACATAACGTCCTACAAAATTCAGATTAATAAAAAAAGAGCGGGAATCATAATATATAAAATTTAATTAGAAGTATGTTATACATGCGAACATGGAATAGTCTCATTGTTATACATTCAGGTTGGTGCTAATTGGTTTCCAGCCGCATCTTTGCAATGAGAGTATTTGGGGTCACTTTATAACCAAGTGCTTATTAACATGATAACAATCATGTAAGAAAAATTCCGAAACTTAACTTGTATAATGATCAGATGTTCATATGTGAGCACTTACATCAGCATAAAGTGCAAAAGCTTTCACATTTTGCCCATCAATTTCATACAACATCGTCACACATGCACATGACAACCATATTTACTCGCTCTCGTCTCTTTGAGTTGGTTAGTCATGTTAAAGGGACTGCTTAGTTTTCATTTTACGGCTGAATTTATTTTCATTTTGTCAAATTAAGATATAATCAAACTTTCTTGAAATCAACCATATGGTAATCTATTTTTTCAAGAATTGTTCAAGGAATAAACACTTTACGAAAGGTTCTCTACATAAGTACCCCTGTTTCACCAAGTGTGTCGGATCCTGGAGGATGCTGATTTTTTACTACAAGGGTTCATTTAGATTCCTACGTGTTTGCTGGAGGTAATAAACACATGTCTCTTATTAATAATTGTACGAGACATAATATTCTTGAGTCATTAGTTTTAGAGCTGGGGGCTGTTTGGTTGGCCTACATTAGGCGTTTTTTGTTGGATTTGAATATAAAACCTTTCATAAAATATGTTTGGCATATAAAAATTAAAGGCTTTGAATGTTATGGGCCCTACATAATACAAGGTTTTTAAAACTAGTCACTAAGGGATGCATTACAATATCACTTCTCAAATTGTTTAAACAGACGAGATCACGCTTTTCACCTCTTTCAACAATTGAAAAAATATCTCAATAGTTAGAAACTATTTCACTGTTCACCATCTTCTTCCTTAAGCAAAAAATGTTAAATACCTTTTAGGAGTTGGATCTAGATAACCAAATCAACAGTATATTTTGTTGATTAAATCATCTCCATATTCAATCTTCTCTTTTGTGGGTCCCGAATAACTGAAAACATACCAACTATAATCAGAGTTAATCAGTTTTGGATTATTGAGTTGTTTTTGCTGGTGATAACGAATCACTAGTGTGATTCTTTTTCTATTTGGGTGACCTAGTAGTCAAGAATTGTTGTATATGTTTTTGTGTTCATTTGGGTGCAAATGAATTGATTCATCTATATTGAGTCGTCATCAATGGTTTATAAAGAAATGGCTTATTAGAAATTTATATACCATTTATTTTGTATTTCAGTTTCTTTCTTTAAAATGTTAACCAAACAGAATGTTGTTTTATAAATGACAATTTTTTATACACACCATTATTTAATGTTTGACTTTATTTAAAACACGTCTATTCTAAATTTACTTACCAAACAGCCCCTGGGTGGGTTCCCCATCAAGGTAATTACCTATCCCTGTTGTTTCTTTCCCATTCATGAGATGATTATAATTTTAGGTAATAAAAACAATAATACCTTTGAACAAAGACATCAATCTCCAAAGTTAACTGTCTCTACTGTTAGGTGGTCAAGTTCAAGTACCTGGTTCTAAAATGAAAATCTTTAGCACAAAAATAAAAAGGTTTTGTTTTCATAAATTACCGCCATACTTTTGCATCTGGACCATCTAAGTTATAGTGTACCTTCCTGTAGGGTCATTTTGCAACATGTATTCTTAAACATAACCTTAAGATGCTTTAACTGATAATTATCATTACAAAAAATGTTTTTTTAATGTTCTTTTGGCCACCAACTCAAATGGGATAAGAAGCAATCATTTAATGACTCTATTTACATATTAAGTTTCGGGACTAAAACAGGACAAATGAAAAGGTCATTTTTATGTTATGCAAAGCACAAAATAAAAGTTAGTTGCTTAGAGATCAAAGATAGGATCTAACATGACTAACAGTGGGCCAAACAGTGGTTGTTGCTGTATCAGCAACAATGGATAATTGCAACAACAATTGATTTTTTTTGTGTACCCTTTTTAATCATATCATGGACGACAACAATATCCCTGCCAGCACAAAAAAACACAAGATTCATATAGTAGCATTTTCTCTCTAAGAAGTCACTCACGAACCTATATTATGACAATGAGTTGGCAATTGTTATTAGGAAGTAGAGGATTAATGTAAACATTTAAATCGAATAAAAAATAAAATAAAATGAAATGAACTACAACCTTTGGACCATATAGGGGTGTTTGGGATGACTTACAGAAATGCCATATTATTGTTGAATTCATCTGTCTGGAGATTTTACTATATTCCTGTGCATTCATATGTCTGATGCATCTATATACAACTTCTTGAGGATCGTACTTGAAATACTCTATGCAATCCTGACTTACGCACCGCCAAGAAACCCATACGTGATTTATGCAAATATGCACAAACAGGAGGTTTTTCAACTTTCAAGAATCATCCACGCTTCAATGAGTTGTTGGAGATCATTTTTTCTGTCTTGGAAAATGCTTGGTAGCAGGTGTACGAAACAATAACAGCTCAATGATTTTTCATGGCACACACATATTAGATAAGAAAATAAAAGGAATGTTTTAAGAAAATATATAATCTTACGAATAGCGAGAAAAAATATCTATCAAGACAAAAAGATTAGAAGCAATCGTGGCAACTAATGTACATGAGAACCTAAACTTGTTTTATTCAAAGAAAATATAAAAGTTATAGATGTTCACACACCTTTGAAGAGTACAAAAAGTCTCATTTTCATCAAGTATATCATGTGAATTATCAAGCGTTACATATACAGTACTTTTATATATTAGACTATCTTGATCTTCCTGTATGAGATCCTTTCGGTTATTAAGTTCCGGTGCTGTAAAAATGAAAAATATTTGGAAAAGAGTTTGCATTCGAATATGGTCTCATAGATCAACTTAATGTTTCCCTTGTTCAATAGTCACTGACGCCTATCTTAATTTTTATCACTGATACGCGTGAAATTTCAACCAATATGAAAAGGTTCAGTTTGGGTTTCATTTAAAGGAGATTGTCAGGGTGTTTGGTTCTTAGTTAGTGAAATTTCAAAGAATAATAAATATGACCCATAATCACATTCTCGGTTCTCTAAAACAACCTTTTTGGTTGCTTCAAAAAATTTGTTTGGATCTCTTTCGAAAACTTACCCGTTTTGAAACACCCGCTAACCTGGCCAACCCTCCCAATTTGTAACCCATAGATCATACAAAGGGAAGTACTTCTCAAGTAATATGTCGACCGAAATAGGTCCAACGAATTCAGCCTCGTTTAGCCGCTCTTGGAACGCCTTTGAGAAAGCTTTAGTACCCTACATATCAGGATTACCTGACTTGCAACACATTCTGTTTAATATGCCAAAAATTCAAGTTTCAGTAGAAGATAATAGCTTCCTATACAATCAAAGTTTTCATTTAAACGCAAGCTACATATGCAAAACTAAAAATAGTTTTCACTTTACAGGGCGGCGATATATAAAGCCATCCTGATACATAGATCAATGTTCTACTCTCATATGTGATTGTCATACTGGTCGTTTTGATTTCGTTTTGAAACTGATTATCTTATTATTGAGGCTTGTAATTGCATAATCGTCTTTTAATGTTTATAATTTAGATATACATATCTTACTTATGCTTATCACAGAATGCAAGTTTTTCTTTTCTTTTTCTTATAGATAACGCCTATTAGGACCCCTTGCTAATTGGTGTCATCTTTTTTTCTTGTCATTACCTGTTACATAATAAATGACATCAAGCTAATCTTAAATTCTCTTTTTCCTTATGTTCTTAAACTTTTGATCAATCTTAAATTTGAACATATTCAGATTCTTGTGATAGGAAACATTTCAAAATAAAGCCACATGTTAACAACTTAACAACATCAACATATAACTTAATAGAATTTTTAAATCAAGGGAACCATGGAAATTCTGATAGAACATTATGTGATAAATCATATTACATGTTCAACTTTTAGACTTTAATTAGGTATACCACAGTTCCCTAACTTCAGAAAACACACCTAAATACCTAATACACAGTATCCAAGTAACTTGAAAATGTAATTAAATGGATACCTCTTTTAAGAATGCACCTTCTCCATAACTGGTATAGATTTCATAAACAGTGTGAGTTCTCCTTTGTATACCTTTCCCGATGCACCACTCCCAGTAGTACGTTTATCGTTGAAGTTGCCATTGGCAGACTTGACCTCCTCATAGAGGGTGCCATAGCAGCAAGTGCATAACCAGCAAGCTTTGTTGATATTAGGATTTAGATATAGGTTATCACAAAAAATAGCCAAAAGCTGAATAAATCATTGGCAGACTTGACCTTCTCTAGTTCAGGTTCTTCAACCATTTGCTGCTCGAAAGTACACCTTCTATACACAAACATCAAGAGCATTATGAACAATTCCGTGTGCATATAACAGACAAGAGCTAAAAGAAATATATCTGCCAAAAAAAGCTTTACCACGTCCTCATTTATAGTTCCAGATACTATCGCACATTTGTCCAAGCTCGTTTTCAGCTTTTCTGCATACATAGAGATTTTATTAGAAAAACTCTCATGATATGACCAATGTTTAAAATAAACAAAATAAATTCTCCCCTAACCTGTTAGTCACTACTTGTGATGTTTTTCCAAAAGACCCTATAAACTTACAGCCATTATTTGTACCGTGTGCTTTGCCTCAACCAAACCAATTACAACCGACGATCAATGAGCATCGGTTAATATTGATTCTAAACTATTCAAACATATATAATGGTTTGAAAACTTGCCTGGATCCTATACACTATTAAGTCATGCATGTATCCACTGTCACTTTACATGTCTTCCTTTCATTCAGACCTTGAGAAAAGAGATAAGGATTTTCTCTAATATACATAATGCTTCAAAAGTAAAAAATAAATTATCATTAATCTTTTAAGAAGAACACATACCGTTTGAATGATACTATTTGGGTTTCGAGAAACAGTATATATGATTTAAAGCTATAATTAAGGAATAGATACACATAAATCTTAACAATCGAATATTTTGAAAAAATAGAATAATTATATTTTTCAATCGGATATTTTGAAAAAAATAAAATAGTTATATTTTTGGTAATAAACTTGTAGCCAATGAAATAATGCCCTATAGGATATGAGGTGGCGCATTTTTTATTTTCCTAGTCAAACTTAGCCCCATATATATATATATAATATATATATATATATATATATATATATATATATATATATATATATATATATATATATATATATATATATATATACATATATATATATATATATATATATATATATATATATATATTATATATATATATATATATATATATATATATATATATATATATATATATATATATATATATATATATATATATATATATATATATAGAATTTGGATAAAATGGTGTAGGTGCTTAAAATTTTTAAAATGAAAAGCATTAAAAATAGGTAAATGTCACCTTATTGAGTATTTTTTTTGTTCGTTTTATGAGTTATTGGTTCGTGTACGAGATTTTTGGAAGTGTTAGTTCGTGTACGAGTAGTTGATTCACGATTTTTAATAATACTAGTTTCTCGTGTATCATTTGTATATCATAGTTTAGGAATTTTTTGTTAACTCAAATGCAACTTGTGATAGTGTATCATTGAATTTGCAAATAAAATAATTATTTATGCTAATAATATTTTGTGAAGAAAATTATGTATTATATGTGTCAGCTATAAAAAATTTATGTATCATTTTTTTGTGGTTTTATATAAATTTTTGAGTCTATGGTTTATAGTTTTGTGTCTAATATTACATAAATCACATGTTAATTGAAAAAAAACAATGGTTAAAATGACTTCTTATTTTAACAACTTTAAGCTACTACACTACAATAACCCAACTCTCTCTCTCTCTCTCTCTCTCTATATATATATATATATATATATATATATATATATATATATATATATATATATATATATATATATATATAATATATATATATATATATATATATATATATATATATTATATATATATATTATATATATATATATATATATATATATATATATATATATATATATATATATATATACATATATTATATATATATAACTATATATAATATATATATATATATATATATATATATATATATATATATATATATATTATATATA